>OZ020310.1:6624221-8049580 GCA_963971305.1 Arcuatula senhousia
CCAAAAACATGAAAAATCGCTATTTTTCAGGGGCCGTAACCCCAATAAGGGGTCATCTGACAACTTCGACCCTATGGAGAATTTTGTAGAGCTAAATGAGCTGAACATTTAAGCAAGCAACAGCTAATCTCTATGTGCAATAGTTTTCATTCTGTAAGCCAAAAACATGAAAAAACGCTATTTTTCAGGGGCCGTAACCCCTATAAGGGGTCATCTGACAACTTCGACCCTATGGAGAATTTCGTAAAGCTAAATGAGCTGAACATTTATGCAAGCAACAGCTAATCTCCATCTGCAATAGTTGTCATTCTGTAGGCCAAAAACATGAAAAATGGCTATTTTTCACCTTTAAGGGGCCATAACCCCTATAAGGAGTCATCTGACAACTTCGATCCTATGGAGACTTTTGTAGAGCTAAATGAGCTGAACATTTAAGCAAGCAACAGCTAATCTCTATCTGCAATAGTTTTCATTCTGTAGGCCAAAAACATGAAAAAATGCTATTTTTCACCTTTAAGGGGCCGTAACCCCTATAAGGGGTCATCTGACAACTTTGACCAAATGGAGACTTTTGTAGAGCTTTTGATGCTGAATCAGTAGCGTGGCCTCAGATTTCCTCTATCTCTTATACTTTTTGATTTATAAGCCAAAAACAGTAGTCTGACCCCCCTAGTCTATTTTTAGTAACGGCGGCCATGTTTTTTAACAGATCAAAAATCAAAACACAAGTTTGGTGCAGGACACCCTAAGGATCATTCATACCAAGTTTCGTTAAATTCTGTTCAGTAGTTTCAGAGGAGAAGATTTTTGAAAATTGTTAACAGACGACGACAGACGACGACAGACGACAGACGACGACGGACGCCAAGTGATGGCAATAGCTCACATGGACCTTCGGTCCAGGTGAGCTAAAAAACCTGGATTTAATAAGTCAGATGATTTTCGAACTGTTTAAAGATACGAGGTAAGTTGTCAAAATTTTTGAGAAATAAGTACAAATAGGTTTTAAATTCCTTTGCAAAAGTATTGAAAATATCTACGTTTTTTGTTAGATTTTCGGACATATAAAACGATTTGTATATTGTGAAGCTTATTAAGGTAAGGATGTGGTTAACGTTTTGGTATTCTGGATCGGTTATTTTGTATCCGACAATGATGTGATTTAATTTTAGTTCTCTTTCAATGCCACAACTTTTCAATATTTCATGAATTCTTTTCCAAAAAGTGTCAAGTCTTTTGCACTTTAAAAAGAAATGGTTGTAATTGTCGGGTTCATTGCATATTATGCATAAAGGAGATGGTTTTATATGCCATTTGTTAAGGTGTTCTTGATTTGGTAAGATGTTGGTTATAAGTTTCCATCTGAAGGCTTTTAGTTTGTTGGTAAGTAGGCAGCAGTGGATAAAGTTTAATGCTTTGACAATTTCATTTGGTTGTAAATTAAATAAATTGGTCCATTTTTCGGTTCCAATATTTTTTTGTTTTTTAGTATTAATTAATTTGGTGTATATAAATTTGTTGTCCAACATTTCAAGGTTGATTGGTTTATTGTTTATCAATATCCTGCAGCGGTTGAAATTAAGAGTCGATTTAGATGATGAGTCAGAGTTTATTTCCTTTAACCATGTTTTGGGTATTGCTTTTTTGATGATTGATAATTCTGCGATCCAGTTTGATTTACATTTAAGTTGATTATGAATATATTCGTCCGTCAATTTGCCATTTTCGTCAAGAAGATCGTTTATATATATGATATTACTTTCAATCCAACTATGAAAGATGAAGGGTTTATTATTATGAGTTATTTGTTTATTGCCCCAAATAACTTCTTGTCTAATTTCTCTAAAGTTTTTTGGTTGTTTAGTGCTGCCTCCTCCTATCTCAATCCATGATTTTAATATCTCTTTATAGAATTCCGGAATTTTGTTTATATTGTGAATGTTTTTTAATAATTTTATGTTCATGTTCATTTTAAATATTAAAAGATTTTTGCCAAATTTATTTAAAAAGAAGCGAGGGATTACGGTCCAGTTATCATTATAATTTGAGTTGATTAGTCTGATTGCCCATTTTATTAGCAAGGATTTAAAATGACTTCTGATGTCAATCATTCTCAATCCTCCTTCTTCGTAATTTGCAATAAGAGTGTTTCTTTTGACTTTATCATTTTTGTGGTTCCAGATAAAACCATAAATTTCTCTTTCTAATTTGTTAATATGTTGTTCAAATGGAATGCTTACGTTTGCTATAAAAGTAAATATTGGAAGTATTAAAGCTTTTATGATTACAATTTTGCCAAATATTGTTAAATTTCTTTTTTCCCAAGATTTCATCATTTTTATCACCTTTTCTATTTTTGATTCCCAGTTGAGATTATTGCATTCAGATTTATTTATCCCAATATAAAGTCCTAATACTTTAATAGGTTTATCTGTAAATTTTATATTTTTTACCTTGTCTTTGCAATGTTTCATTTTCCCTATCCATAGACCTTCCGTTTTATTTGTATTTAGTTTTAATCCAGAAAATGTGCCAAATATTTCTATTTCGTTTAAAGCTTTTTCAATGTCACTTTTTGTTTTTAGGAATAAAGTCGTATCGTCAGCTAATTGTGATATCTTGAGACAGTGTGTCTTGTTGTCTATTTTAATTTCTATACCTTTTATGTTATTGTTGGATCTTAGTCTGCATGCCATTATTTCTACAGCTATTACAAAAATAAGAGACGAGCATGGACAGCCTTGTTTTATGCCTCGAGTTATATCTATGGGTTCTGAAGTCCATCCATTATTTATTATATAAGTTTTTATGTCGGTATATAAGACTTTTATCCATTGGATAAAGCTCTCATCGAAGCCAAAACGCGTTAAAGATTGAATCATAAATTCCCAATCTAAAGTATCGAAAGCTTTTGAAAAATCTATAAAAAGTATAGCTCCTTCTATATTCATATTGTCTGCATAGTCTATAACGTCTTGTATTTGTCTTAAATTTAGACCTATGAAGCGGTTTTTAATATATCCCGTTTGATCAGAGTGAATAAGTTTATCTAAAACTTTTTTAATTCTGTTGGCCAGCGTATGTGACAGTATTTTGTAATCGGTGTTTAGAAGGGAGATTGGGCGATAGTTTCCTAAATCAAGAGGGTCATTTTTTTTATAGATCAGATTTAGAAGACTTTCTCTCTGTGAAAAGGGGAGCTTTTTCTTATTGTATGAATTATTGACAATTTTAAGTAATAGGGGTCCTATTTTCTTCCAGAAATGTTTGTAGAAGTCTGTGCTAAGTCCGTCTTTTCCTGGACTCTTATTTAGTTTTAAATTGTTTATAGAATTTGTAAGTTCCGTCAGAGTTATATATCCATCGCAAAGTTCTTTTTCTTTATCTGAAAGAATGTTTTGTACCGATGTCTCAAAAACATATTTTTTTAGTTTATCTAAATCTTGGTTATTCGTTTTAGAGTACAATTTTTGATAAAAGTTTCTTTCTGTCTTTAAAATTTGTTCTTGGTTCAATATTACTTTACCATTCTCATCTCTGAGTTTTATTATAGTTTTTGAACTTTGCCTTTGTTTTTCTAAGCCAAGAAAATAAGCATTATTTTTCTCTCCTTTTTCAATCCATTTTTGTTTTGATCTTATCTGTGCTCCTCTAGCTTTGTAATCATATTCAACTTCGATTTCTGATTTAAGAATTTCAATTTTTTTATCTAGACTGCCTTTGGCTATTGTATCATTTGCTTCGATTAGGTTTGCTAATTCATCTTCTTTTGTCCTTATATTGTGTTTTTTATTCAAAGCTCTTATTTTAGAGTATTTAATACTATATTCTTTAATTTCTTTTTTAAGAATGTCCCATAAAAGTAAAGTTTCATTTTCATTATTCGTTATCATTATTTCAAACTTATCGATAGTTTTATTAATGCCATATTCAAATTCTTTTTCGCTCAAGATAGAATTGTTAATTTTCCAACAGCCTGGTCCTTTACTTTTTGTACTTATCAATTGTATTTTTATTGAGACTGCTTGATGGTCGGTGTGTCGAATCAAAGCGTATTGCCAATGCTTCATGGGATGGAAAGATGGTGATAGATTGTATCATGACAGATAAAACCCCAACAGCCAAGATGTATCAAGGCATGTATTTGTTAGTCCGAGATTGCTCTGACGTCCTCGCCATTTTCCAGCATGCTGGTGCCGTGGGACGTCAGAGCTCCTTCCATATCAAAAACACGGGATTTAGCACAACAGTTTTGTTGTGCACTTCCGAGATAAATTAAGCAACTTTATCATCATTGTTGCATATAAATTTTGATCTCAAATGAAACATTTGGTTATTAAGAATAAAAATACAACATATTTTGAAGAAAAATATCTTTAATAAGTAAAATTATCTAAAATTTGTACATTATTTGGCTGATCTTGAACTTCATGAAATTGATAAAGTTCAAGATCAGCTCTTAAATTTTTCTTACTTTACTGGATTATATCAGGCAGTTTCTAGTAGCGATATACTTTAAAATATTAATTTAGTCTTGTTCTACATCTCCCATTTTACAAATGACCGATGTAAGAGTTATTTTAACATTTAGAAAGCATTCGTTAAAATCCCGTGTTGTTGATATGGAAGGAGCTCTGACGTCTCACGGCACCAGCTTGCTGGAAAAATGACGAGGACGTCAGAGCAATCTCGGACTAGTATTTGTGGGCATAATAAATTAACATGTGTTAAGGTTACCTAACATTGTATTTTTTAATTGAATCAGCTATAGATTTCGCAAATGATGTTAAGCTGTTGTCAGTTCCATCGCTGTACATCCTATGCATAGTCTGTGGCGGTTGATCAAATCTGTACGAATCTGGACCAGGTATAAATGTCTTGTATTATCAACGGTTGGAACCTTAGTATCAGCATGTACGAATCTGGACCAGGTATAAATGTCTTGTATTATCAACGGTTGGAACCTTAGTATCAGCATAAGTTTTCTTCAATTTGGTGGTTGCTACTTGTGGTTCTGGCAGTGTTCTTGTTGTCAAAGTAGCCGCAGAAACATGTGGTTGCTGACTTGTAAATGTTGTCGTAGTGACTGGGGCTGCCAAAGATACAGACGCAGATGGTTCTTGCTTTATGAAACTAGATGTAACAACTGGCTTACTCTCAATGACCTTTGCAGTCTCTTGTGGATGTGCAGATACGAATTTCTGGACTAAGTCTGCCTTTGATTCTGTAGGAACGTTTATATGTGATTTTGATTCTTCTTCCTCAAAGGTTTCATGTGCAATCAAAGTAGCTGAGTGATGTCTAAATTTTTTAATGCTTGTATTTTATCATATTCTAATTTGGCTTTTGACTGAATATCAAGGTATTTTAGCTTAATTTTTAGAGCTTCTGCTTTGGCTGTTAGTTGTTGTTTTTGAGATTGCTGAGAACTACTAGATTTTCGAGTACAATGGGTAACTTTAGATTTATCAGAAACTCGCTCTTTATTTCCCTAGAGTGTCTGATACACTAGACATAAGTTTTTGATCTAGCAAACCTGTCCTCTGTAGGCAACTTCTAACTTTCTGTCCCTAACAATGATTTAAGCACACCATATTCTAATCGTAGATCTTTCATCGACCTAATCAATTGGTCTCTTTGTCGTTTTATCACATCTGGATCATCTGAGTCTGATAGTATTATGCTTAGCTGTTCTGCATCTTTATGCCATTGAGACATGAGCCGTTTGACGCTTTGTGATCTCTGATCAATCTGATATTCTAGACCCTTTTTTGTGTAACTTATTTCTCTAATTGGCCTTCCATCTTTAGTCTTGTCTAGGCCTTGCGCACCTTGTGCCATTGTTTCACCTTGTTGTGACATTTTGCCTTTGACTAGTGTGACTGGTCTAAACCTGCCTACACTTTATAATAAACCTAACTGTTGTGACTGGACTATACCTGCCTACACTTACAAATGAAGTATACCATACGATGAGTGTGACCGGTCCAAACCTGCATACACTTTATAATAAACCTAACTTTTGTGACTGGACTATACCTGCCTACACTTACAAATGTATAGTATACCATACAATGAGTGTGACTGGTCTAAACCTGCCTACACTACTTTGTTGTCATTTGTATTTCTATACTGACAAAAATAATTTTTACTTTACACAATGTGATAAGTAAACCTTTCAAAAAACAGCCTTAGTACATGAGAAGTTCAGTGCTTAACTTACAAAATAACTTAAGCTTACCGTGTAATCATTCAAAATCTATACAACACAGTTATTGCTTTACTCCCAAGCAGCACGAATTCGGCTATATCCGGGAGATGAACATGAAAATGGTGATACAATGAACATGAAATGATGATGAAGTGGATAAAATAGGGACACAAGGCCAATCGGGTAGAAGAGTTTTGACTGCCACTGGAAAAAGGAGTGATGGGTAGGGACGGAAAATTTAGCCTCCTGCATGGGGATCCTACGGGTCCTACTCTTACCGAGACCTGCAGCAGGGTTCTTTAACGTGCGAGGAACGTGACATTTTTCCCAACACGGTGCACCACGTGCATGAAGCGTGGCATTCTCCACACACGTTGGCCCACTATGGTCGGCGGCCAGGGTTTCCGTATAATAGACCTGACAACCCCCGCGGACGAGGGCTACCCTATTCAGCCACCTAGGGTACACACTTGGTTGCTCTGTGGGCTGAGCACTGACCCGACGTCAGAATCCCAAGACCCTTCGTCGCCTCTTACGACAAGCTAGGCTCTGCTGCGGGCCTATTCGTCACCCGGGCCCCGCACGGGACCGATTTCCATGGAAGACCATCATTTGTCTTGTTTAATTGTTTTGCTTGTATAACATGCTTTCTGTAACTTGAACGTTGTCCAAAAAGGATATGTTTTGACTGACCTGACTGCTTATCCCACTTCACATGTATAATTACTTAAAGAAGAATGATTATCAAGTTCATATTGCTAGAAAACTGCACAAGACAAAGAAAAGATTGTTTGCATAAATGCATGCTCATTTAAATGAACTATCCGAAAAGGTAGTTGAGGTTTGATGACCACTTACGAAAAAGGATGTACTTTTAATGTCAAAAAGAACATTTTTGCAAAGTGCCTTAGAAATCCGATCGGATGGGAAAACAGTTTTTGTTTGCAAACTTCTTTTTAATTGTTTGAATAATATTGGAACTCTATGAGAACAACAAACAATGATAACATTTCTAATACTTTTACTTTTAGTTATGTCAGATAAAATGGTCAAATGTGTGAATAGGATTGGAATGGAGGTGACAGGTGTCAGTAGTAAGATAATTGGCGAAGAGAACATTCTTTGGGCTGGCAAAAATGAAGGTTTTAGCTGAGTACATGGTTTTTTTTTAATTTAATTTAATTTAATTTTATTTTATTAAAGCACACAGTAAACCGCATTGGTTATAGCTTTACAAAACTTAAAAACATATACATGAATATAAAACAAGCAAAGAACATTCTTGTGCCCATTTTCAGATCAAAGAATAAAAAATGTTTTTTTTTGTACTTCTTTTTAATTGAGGTTCATCATAAAAAGCATGATTAAATGGTTACTTAATACCTGTTTTCATGCATGCATTAATTCACTACCCCTCTTTAACAATGTATAATTTGCTTGTTTCTAATTGATATTTTTATGGTACCATTTATCTCCATAGTTTCAAATATTCAATTATTTATCTTTATCTGGATACTTTATTTTAATGATTTAGTTAATTTAATTATTATTTTCTGATTATTTACTTTTTTTTGTACCTGGTATAACATTTCAGTCTTTAAAACCACCCTATTTTTAATTTTTAATACTTTGATTTGAAACTGACATTTTACTTTATTTATAGTGAAGATGAGGAAGAAATCCAAAGTAGTATACATTGCTTCAGCTATTTTTCTGAAGTGGAAAATTTTATCAAACAGCACGAGCTGTCTTCCTGTACAAAATACATTCGCTCAAAGAAAGACAAATGGTTTGGACAGGAAAAACAGAATAGGTAGTTTTTATTTTTAGGGGTTTAGACAATTCATTCTTGAAGATGATTAAGCACTTATAAAATCAACATTTAGGAATGATATTATCATTTATTAAAGAAGTCACTAGTTAGATATGATAATCTCTATGAAAGTCATCTTTGTAAGACCATTTACATAGTAAGATGTGGAATAATTGTAGGTGACACAAACTATGTAAACCAACATCAATTAAGAAAAAATGGCCTCACGGTCGTTATACTTGTCCTGCGACAACATGTTTTCTACCGATGTTTCTGCTCGTTTTCTACCGATGTCCTAGATTTCTACCAATGTGATGATAAAAAAAACAAACCTGGCAGACGATTTTTTTCCAAACAATGATACCCGGCTATTATGGCACTTATAAACAAACTAATTTGATTTACATTATTTTGTTTTAAGTATTTACATAAAATTACAGTAAGGGTATTGTTTATTTTTTCCAGAAAGAGACAATTTCCCTTTTTTCAGATAATCATGAATATCTGTTTTTAATTACCATCAATGGGCTGAAAATTATGCTCCATGCTCTAAATAGTTGGACATTTTTAAAGACATATCACTTTTCATTACAAATGGCGTATTTTTGATTTTTCGATCATTTCCAAAAAAAATATGGTCCTGGTTTTCTAAAGATGTGTCCTGGTTTTCTACCGATGGCCCTGGCATTCTACCGATGTGATAATGTGATATATAAAATGACATTTCATGACAAATTGTAAAACTGAATATTTTATTGAACACATAATATTGACGATAAAAAGAAAGTGGAGGTTCATTGCGCACACCAAGAACACTTTTACAAAATTTAAATAAATGTGTATTTTCTCAAAAGCTGGCTATCAGAAAATGATAGTATATCAACATTTCTTCCACTTATATGAGATTTGTGAAGTGCTTTATATATAATGGGAAATAATCCTCCATATAGGCCTACCAGATTTCACTGTTATATCTAGAATTGCTGAGGCTGAGGCATGAACGCATTTCTCGGGCTGAAATGGATCTGTACATATACAACAGTATGGCACGCCATTTTAACCAAAACCATGGTAACTATAGGATACCTCAGATAACTTGGAGTTTACTGGCAACTATCTGGGGGTTTTCAGAGCGTGAGTGAGTGAGTGAGTTGGTGTTTTACGCCCGTGCAACACTATATAGGTTATTTACAGGCGATGAACATGAAAAGGATGATAAAATGAACATGAAATGATGATGATAAATGAAATATGGGGTGGGGTAGGAAACAAAGGACCGGTAAATTTTGAAGAACCACAGGAAAAGGGGAGAGGTGGGTATGGGCGGAAAATTTAGCCTATGTGGTGCACTACTTGGCGGTCCACAAAGGGGTCTCTCTCCACACACGTTGGCCCACTATGGTCGGTGGTCAGGGTTTCCGTATTATAGACCTGACAACCCCTGCCCTATTCAGCCACCTAGGGTACACATTTGGTAGCTCTGTGGGCTGAGCACTGACCCGACGTCAGAATCCCAAGACCCTTAGTCGCCTCTTACGACAAGCTAGGCTCTGCTGTGGGCCTATTCGCCACTCGGGCTTCGAACGGGACTACAATATCAGTAGGTAGAAGGGGTTTAATTAGGTTCCTATGTGATAGCTGACAGCAAACCACCAGTTACCAAGATAACTCTTAATACCTGATGTAATTGAGAGTTTCGTCCAGAAAACCCCCAGATACATTGTAGCTGCCAGTAAACCCCAGTTATCTGATGTATCATATAGATACCAAGGTTTTGGTTTAAATGGCGTTCCATACATCAGTATGATAAAGCTTTACTGTACAACACAAGCATTTACGGTGTATGTATGCCTTTTGAAACAACGATAATGTGTAGTTATATGAAATTAGATCATCGGTAGAAATCAAGGACTCATCTGTAGAAAACACAGTAAAGAACATACCTAATCGGTAGAAAACCAGGACATATCAAATTTCTTAAACCTGTTAGTTATATGAAACAGCAAATGGCTCTTCTACAAATAAACGATCATTTATTGCATATTCTCCCATAGGATGTATTCAAATGTTAAAAATAAGCGTTATTTTTCATATTTCTAAAAAAACAATCGGTAGAAAACAAGGATCATCGGTAGATAACATGTTGTCGCAGGACAAGTATAACGACCGTGGGTCTGGTGTCCCAATTTCGTCCACTTCATCATCATTTCATGTTTATTGTATCACCACTTTCATGTTCATCTCCCGGGTATTGCAGAAATCATGCTGCTTGGGAGTAAAGCAATAACTAACTTACTAACCAATATGAAGTACAAGACCTTCCATATAAAACGAGGTGAATATGCTGGTTTGATCTTTATCTTAACATCCATTCATTTCTTGGCAATATTATATCTAGTCGTACCCTAGGGTGCGACCATTTGATATTTATGGGGGGCTATGGTGAAATTTGAAATAAAGAGGCAAGATGGCAAACATCCGGACAGTGCTTTGAGTAAAAAAGAAAGGCAGGATGGTATTTTTGGTTAAACAATTTAGTTGCTTTAAAAATTTTAAAATTGTGCACGCAAGTGAGCAAAAATAAAAATCAAGGCTCAAATTTTTCAGAAAAAAAAAGAAAATAACCATAGCCCCCCCTCCATAAAAATCAAATGGTTGCTCCCTTATCATATTAAGTAAAGTATAAATCTGCTGTTTTTGTCTTGAAGTAAATGTCTAGTAATGCATTGGCTTATCTCTATGAAGTACTAGTCTTCCATATAAAATAAAGTAAAAATCTGCTGTTTTTATCTTTATCTTTACACCCAGTTATCTCTTGGCAATTCAATCTGTAGTACAAGTCCTTTTTAAACGTTCATGTATTTCTTTTCTTTCTTTTGCATAGCTCTAAGGTGGACAGGAAGATGCTTACCAAGCAACACATCTGTTCAATAACATAAATCTTTTGTCTAATCTAGCAATTTCTGATGCTCTTTTGGGAGCTGTTATAGCTAAAAGAGTAACCAATTTTTTAGACAACAGCTTGAGACTTAAATCGCCATTTTCTGGTTAAGACAAGAAATATTTCAGCACAATATCTACATCCCATATTTGGAGTGGAGGATTACCCTTCAATATTCCCCTCATAAGATTTTTGACCAAATGATGCTGACCAACAGGGGCGTTATTTACGTGAGGTAGTACTGATTATATAGCCGATCTATGAACATTTATTGTTCTGTATTGAAAATCATTATAAAACATCCAGCTTAAGAACTCTAATACTGCGCTTACAGGTGCCGAAAAGGAATCGACAGGAAACCATGACATGTAACTCATCAGTTGAGCATTTGTTCGATCTACATATAGATATGTATTGCATTCTATTGTTTTGCTCATCAGAATCTGAATTATGCATGGATTCAACATCCAACTGGACGAGTCTTGGTGGTGTCTTGACTCCCAATCCGCTATTTAGTTTTCTTTCCCCGGAATAAACTCGGCATGAATAGTCACGTCTCTCTCCAGACACCAATCCCATATCATTAGTGCAACTTGATTGCATTCTAAAGAAACAGCCCCCCCCATTTTGTTTATGTATGTGAGGGCTGTCTTGTTGTCTGTCTGAATATGAACTTGAGTGTCTTGCTTGTTCTGCAAGAAGGCCTTTACTGCATTCTTTATTGCCAATAACTCTAGAACATTTATATGAAAAGCCATCTCGGACTCCAGCCAGGGACCCCCGATTCTCACATTGTTGCTGATAGCACCCCAGCCTTCTAGACTTACATCCGTCTGAATCAGGACAGAGTATTTGGGAGGGTATAAACTTTTCCCATTCCAATTTACCAAATTGTCTAACCACCATTTCAGTTCCAATTTCCCCTCTTTTGAAATTTGAATCACTGTATCGTAATCTAGAGACTCTTTCAGGCTTTGATTTTTTAAGGCTTGAAGGTGACGATAGTGCAGGGGGGCTGGTAACACTGCTTGAATTATAGCAGTGAGATTTCCTATCAGAACTGAAAGTTTTCTGACAGATATTGTGTTGGATTCTAAAACCTGTCTGCAAATTTTGAGATTTTTTTTTACTTTTTTTTCTGGTAAAGACAGAATCATTTTGATAGAATTTACTATGTAACCTAGGAATTCCATTTCCTGTGATGGAACCATGATCGACTTTTCCTGATTGATTAGAAATCCCAGTCCTTTCAAAATGTCTAGAGCCCTTTAACAGACTTTAAATGCCCCCCTCCCTTGTCTGATTCATTATAAGGATGTTGTCCAAATAAATGATCATCCGTATTCCCAATCTTCTCAGATATGCGATTTGGACTTCTAGCATTTTGGTGAAAACCAAAGGTGCTACTGTTATTCCAAAATGAAGAGAACTGAAAGCGTCCTTTAGGTCTAACTTTATAAGAAAATCCCCTTTCTGCAGAAGATCTTTTATGAGATGAGGACCCTCCATCTTGAAATGATTGTAACTTAGATACCCGTTTAGTACCTTCAAATTTATTACAGGTCTCATCCCACCCCCCTTTTTTTCCACAAGAAAGAGAGGACTTATGAAACCATCCTGACTGTTTTTGACTAGCTGAATAGCTCTTTTTTCTAACATTGAGGATACTTCCTTGTCTATTAACGCTGACGTCTCTGCATTGAAGTTCATTTTCATAAACTAAAGTGAGACTGAGGTTTTGGAATTTCTACAAAATCCAGTCTCAAGCCTGAAACAGTTTCTAGAATCCATCGATCTTTTGTTAGAAAATTCCAATTCTGAAGAAAATAATTGATTCTCCCCCCAACAGGAAGGTGATCCAGATGGGTTGTATTTAATGGGAGTGGGGTATTTTGTAATGTTACCTGCTCTACTTTCTTTACTGTCTTTGGCCTCTTCCTCTGCCCAGTCCCCTGTTGCTGTGACTGCTGCCACGGTTGTACTGGCCCCCGAGCTGGGACTGTTGACTTGCTGAGGGGCCTTGCTGAAAAAAACTGGCTTGAAGCTGGACCAGGACCATTACTGAAATAAGCATGAGAAGGCTTATTAGACATGTTTCTTCGACCTTTTTTGTTTTGAGAGTAAGGTAACAGATTCATAAGTTCCTTATTGTCCCGACTTTCCTCAGTCAGCAGCTCCCTAAACTTACTCCCAAACAACTCATCATTGGATTTTAACAGAGCTTTTTGACCAGTGTTGTCCTTCAATAAATCAAGATAATCAGGTAGAACCTTGCCAAGTACAGATCTACGGCGATCAGTTAAATAAACATAATGGACATTTCCAATCAGAACCAAAGCCCTTTGAACTATGTCAATTACATCTCGAGGATCAATACCTCTACCTTTTTTCTTCAGTTTTTCTGCCTCATTCCACAGAATTGCAAGAGGTCCAGTTGCATCTAAAATGCGAGTGCCCGTGTTAATAAAAGACCGCTCCTTCTTGTCAGACATAGGAACACGGAACTTGTTACGAAACAGTTTTTTCATAAAACGGTCAGTTTCCTTAGATTACAGGGGCGGATCCAGATACTTTCTAAAGGGGTGTGGGGTCCACATACTAGGTTTAGTGGGCCAAAGGAGGGGTTCTAGACCAATTTTGCTGAAAATCAAAAAAATAAAATTTCGAAGGAAAAAGGGGGGGGGGGGTTCCAACCCCCGAAACCCCCCTCCCGATCCGCCACTGGGGAATAAGGCCAATTTATATATTATAAATTTACATTTACCAGGAAAAACTCAGGATTTTCACATAATGATGGGGGAATGGTCATGTGGCATTTGATTTTCATGGGAAAGCAGGATGAGACCCCCTGTTCAAATCTTAATGGACATGATGGAGACCAGCCAGCATATATATGTACATACATGTTGGAGAGGCCCATGCAGTGTCTGGCACATAGCTAATGTCGTGCTGTTTTACATTTTTGTGCATCTATTTGTTTACTTACATGTACATTGGTCAGCAAAGTGAAGTCTGGTTATTGCAGGGGGAATCAATATAAAGGGGAAACAAACGAATTCGCCACGTCTCGTATACAAAATATTACAGTTTAAATATTATTCATAATGAACCTGGTATGGAGGTTTGGGTTTTGCCCTTTTTTTTTGCACCATGTCCCCTCTTTCTGAAAGATCTCCATGTTGATGTCTGGACCTTCACCGTGGTCTCCTCTGTGAATATCACGTCTTCAAATTGTTCATTAGCTGCAAGACACTGCAGGGCAAATCCAAGCCTTTTTGGCTTGTTCTGTTCTCTCACCATTTGACAGTATTGAGTTGTCGTGCTCGTCCATCCAAGATCTTTTCTTGCTCTTTTAATGGTCGAAATACCAACGGTAATCCCAAAATGGTCATTCATTACACGCGCCAGCTCTTGTGCGGATATTTCATTGTCGGCATTAATTCTTTCGTCTATAAACCTCAAATATCTCTCCGAAAGAATTCTCCTCCTTGCTCCTCTTTTTGGCGGATCATTCAAGCTTCCAGATATCACGTATCGTCTATAAAACTTCCCTATCGCTTCTCTTGATATCAACACGCCTTCACTTTCTGCTAAAATATTTGATATCTGTACATACGACTTTCCTGAATTTTTTAAATTTAGAATTACAAAGAATCCTTTGACAAAAATAATGCGAAATTCGGGTGACTACTACTGGAGGCATTATGACTTAACTTAACACAAACAAGTGAGTGAGTGAGTGAGTGAGTTGGTGTTTTACGCCCGTGCAACGCTATATAGGTTATTTACAGGCGATGAACATGAAAAGGGTGATAAAATGAACATGAAATGGTGATGATGAATGAAATATGGGGGTGGGATGGGAAACAAAGGACCGGTAAATTTTGAAGAACCACAGGAAAAGGGGAGAGGTGGGTAGGGGCGGAAAATTTAGCCTATGTGGTGCACTACTTGGCGGTCCACAAAGGGGTCTTTTACGTGCATGAAGCGTGGCACTCTCCACACACGTTGGCCCACTATGGTCGGCGGTCAGGGTTTCCGTATTATAGACCTGACAACCCCCGCGGACGAGGGCCACCCTATTCAGCCACCTAGGGTACACACTTGGTCGCTCTGTGGGCTGAGCACTGACCCGACATCAGAATCCCAAGACCCTTAGTCGCCTCTTACGACAAGCTAGGCTCTGCTGCGGGCCTATTCGCCACCCGGGCCCCGCACGGGACTAACACAAACAAAACCATTACAATAAACGATGCATGATGTCATTTAGAACTGTCAGAGGACAGAACTGTCAGGATGCAGAACTGTCCTAGGCTAGAACAGTTCTAACCTGTCAGGGCCAAGAACAGTTCTAACCTGTCAGGCCTAGAATAGCTCTAAAGGTGTCATGGGTTAGAACCGTTCCTTACAGTTTTACCCCAGAACAGTTTAAGACAGGGGCTGTCCAGGATTAGAACAGTTCTAGAACTGTCAGGAGCGCTGGACAGTAGAGATGTTAGAACTGGACTCAACTGTAGTTTACCATTGTAAAGATTGTTATACCTTTTTAGTCTTGTTTGCTAATAAACCATAAACAAGAGGCTCCCAGGAGCCTGAATCGCTCACCTGGTCTTAATGTCAACCCTTTGAAGACTTTTGTATAGATAAATGAGCTGAATGTTAAAGCAATAAAAAGCTTTTTTCTATCTGCAATAGTTTTCATTCCAGAGCAAAAAACACTATTTTTCACCTTTAAAGGGCCATAACCCCTTAGAGGGGTCATCTGACAACTTCGACCCTGAAAAGACTTTTGTAGAGCTAATTAAGCTGAACATTTAAGCAAGCAACATCTTTTCTCTATCTGCAAAAGTTTTCTTTCTATAGGCCAAAAACTCTATTTTTTCCCTTTAAGGGGTCGTAACCCCTATAAGGGGTCATCTGACAACTTTGACCCTATGGAGACTTTTGTAGAGCTAAATGAGCTGAACATTTAAGCAAGCAACAGCTTTTCTCTATCTGCAATAGTTTTCATTCTATAGGCCAAAAACACTATTTTTTGCCTTTAAGGGGTCGTAACCCCTATAAGGGGTCATCTGACAACTTAGACCCTATTGAGTCTTGTGTAGACCTAACCGAGCTGAACATTTAAGCAAGCAACAGCTTTTCTCTATCTGCAATAGTTTTCTTTCTATAGGCCAAAAACTCTATTTTTTGCCTTTAAGGGGCCATAACCCCTATAAGAGGTCATCTGACAACTTTGACCTAATGGAGACTTTTGTAGAGCTAAATGAGCTGAACATTTAAGCAAGCAACAGCTTCTCTCTATCTGCAATAGTTTTCTTTCTATAGGCCAAAAACTCTATTTTTTGCCTTTAAGGGGCCATAACCCCTATAAGGGGTCATCTGACAACTTTGACCCTATGGAGACTTTTGTAGAGCTAAATGAGCTGAACATTTAAGCAAGCAACAACTTTTCTCTATCTGCAATAGTTTTCATTCTATAGACCAAAAACACTATTTTTTGCCTTTAAGGGGTCGTAACCCCTATAAGGGGTCATCTGACAACTTAGACCCTATTGAGGCTTGTGTAGACCTAACTGAGCTGAACATTTAAGCAAGCAACAGCTTTTCTCTATCTGCAATAGTTTTCATTCTATAGGCCAAAACATGAAAAAAAATGCTATTTTTCACCTTTAAGGGGCCGTAACTCCCATTAGGGGTCATCTGACAACTTCGACTCAATGGAGACTTTTGTAGAGCTTTTGATGCTGAAGCAGCAGCGTGGCATCAGATTTCATCTATCTCTTATACTTTTTGATTTACAAGCCAAAAACAGTAGTCTGACCCCCCTGGTCTATTTTTAGCAACGGCGGCCATGTTTTTCGACGAATCAAAAATCCCCACATCAGTTCTGTGGGGGATACCCTAAAGTACCACCAGACCAAATTAGGTTTGAATCTGTGCAGCCGTTTCAGAGGAGAAGAAGTTTGAAGAAAAGTTAACGACGACGACGGACGACGACGACGACGACGACGGACGCCAAGTGATGGCAATAGCTCACATGGCCTTTGGCCAGGTGAGCTAAAAACTCACTGTATCTTTGAAAAACTTTTGACAGAAAAATCCTTTTTATAGGGGCTGAACCATCCAACATTATTGCCTCTGGAATGTGGGGTAGGCCTAAATTTACAAGACTACATTGTTTAAAATTGAATGGTAAATCATTTCAATTTTGAAAGTTTACATTAAAAATGCACATGTAGGTACAATTTTAAGACTATGGCAGAGTTAATTAGTATTTGACATGTGTACATGTACAAAAATGCCACATTTTACACATGATCGATTTTGATCAACACCTTGGTTTAGGTCTATATTTTAGGTAATACCTACTTGTTGATGTTCTATGAGATTTCAAGAATGGACAGGCTGATCGACACATTTTCTGTTTTTTTTTTCATCAATAGGAATAATCAATGATATACCAAAAGGCATCAAAATAATAAAAAATATAAAATGTCAAAGACAATTCCACTAAACACCAATAATAACAGCATAAACAAAATTTACATCTCAACAACAATCAGCAACAATATCTTACTTATGTAACCTATATAACTTTATAAGTGTGTGTTGTTGTGTTTCTTATTTGTCATATTATTAATATTTTGTTACAAATATGTTCAAAACTCAACAATTGAAAACTTTGTTTAAAAATATATTTACAGTTTGAAATAGTATCACCAAATGCTATTGGCATCTTCAATCGTGGAAGAGTCCCGTGCGGGGCCCGGGTGGCGAATAGGCCCGCAGCAGAGCCTAGCTTGTCGTAAGAGGCGACTAAGGGTCTTGGGATTCTGACGTCGGGTCAGTGCTCAGCCCACAGAGCGACGAAGTGTGTACCCTAGGTGGCTGAATAGGGTGGCCCTCGTCCGCGGGGGTTGTCAGGTCTATAATACGGAAACCCTGACCGCCGACCATAGTGGGCCAACGTGTGTGGAGAGTGCCACGCTTCATGCACGTAAAAGACCCCTTTGTGGACCGCCCAGTAGTGCACCACATAGGCTAAATTTTCCGCCCCTACCCACCTCTCCCCTTTTTCCTGTGGTTCTTCAAAATTTACCGATCCGTTGTGTCCCACCCCATCCCCATTTTTCATTTATCATCATCATTTCATGTTCATTTTATCATCCTTTTCATGTTCATCGCCTGTAAATAACCTATATAGCGTTGCACGGGCGTAAAACACCAACTCACTCACTCACTCAATCGTGGAAGAAGACATTGGGTATTAATTGTAAGTACATATATTTTTAAAATTTTACAATTTTTTATATGTGCACATGCAGCTATCGAAATGTCAAAGAAGCAAAGTGGCAGCAATGGGGCATTCTGAAGCCAAAAGAAACGTGTGAAGTCAAAACTGGTCAACACAAAACAAAACGAGCAGAAACAAACAAGATACACACAAGCATCAACTGACAACGCAAACTTAAATCGTAACGAGAGTGTACTCAGGTGCTTTGTAAGAGTAAACAATTCCTGCCTGTCGCAACACACTCATCGCATTGCAAATGATAACTCAGCCTGTCAAATATAGTATAGGAAAACAAAACAAAATTATGGAAAGTCAAAGTAATGGGAACTTTGAAGAGGTGTACATAAAAAATATTGTTGTTTTTTTTCTTTATTTAATAATGTGTGACAAATTTGTTTTTTGGTTAAGACATATTCTGAATGTCAATGAAATACACAACAATTGTCGTCAAAATGATGTTTCATTTAAAATTTTAGGTGATGAATTTTTCAACCAAAACTTTAACCATTCTAGACCCTCTAGGTGAGCTGCAAGATCACCTCGAGATCCTGTTGAGCAGCTGGCTGTAAGTATATTTGGTTAGATTTTGGGATGTTATAATAACTGTTGACCCTCCAACATCAGATGGGAGTCTCCCACAAAGTTGATGAAAAGTTAGATATCTCCCACATAAAAAAATTAAGATTACTCATGTGGGAGATTTTTAGCCAAAAGTACCAAATTTTAAGCATTTTCAGTGTAATTTGTTTGTTTAAAATAAAATCTCCCACATTGGAAACTGCAATGTGGGAGATTCTCCCACATGAACTGCTTGGGAGGTTAACAGGTATGTGTTATTAATGCATGTATTGAAGTTTCATTTCAAATAAATTTTGAACGAAATTAATGTAAGGTTTACAAAAACTATGTATGGCTTTAAATGAAATGTAAAATAATTCTGCTGAAGCAGTTAAAGCCTAAAATAGATAATCTAATTATTTATATAAAATATCTTTAAATGGTTTCATCAAGGTTGGCTATTTTGGTCTCAAACTGTTCAAATTACAACCTTTTTTGTCGGATTTTATAGAGAAGTTGAAACTTTAGATATTTCAATTTTCCTATAGTTATTCAGGTTTGTTTAGCAGTTTTGTATTTTGTATTATTTTCTTGTTTTGTTTTATGTTTATTTGTTGTTTATAATATTCCATATAAGTGTCATTTTTAGTTAATAAATTTTGACTATATTTGCTACTGACACAATTTTAAGTAAAATTATTAAGTCTAATTATTGGTAAAAAATGAAATACATTACACAAAAATAAATGTTTTTCTCAATAAAAAAATGAAAATGTCACTTACATGGTACTTTGCATGTTTATATATTTATTTAATGATACAGTAACATTTTCAGTACCACCATGGTAGAATTGAGAAGAAATATTCAAAGGAATCATAGTTTGAGACCAACGAAATGTCAGATAAGTTTTTTCATGCCTGTAGTTTAAAATCTTTTGCTAAAATATTAAAGACTAAAGAATATGTAATAAGTGCCATTAAGACACGATCCACATATTGAGATGATTTTTATAAATGACAAAAACCAAATGCAGTGGTGTGTCTGATTTTAATGATAAAAACCGGTGTATTACAAAAAAATTACTAAAACAAGGATATCGTTACCACAAATTAGTGAAGTCGTTTACTAAGTTTTATCATAAATATCTATACCTTATTGGAAAATTTAACTGTACACGACGACTTTTGATTGTTAAGGGAATATCCCATCCAGATTTCTACGGTAATGTTGTTTATAGAGCAAATAAATTCAAAAACAATCCCTTGGGAATGCAAAATTGGCTTAGTAAAATCTTTGAATTTAGTCTTCTTTGGTAAAAATATTGATAATTTGATACTTACTTTAAAATGTTAATTGCCTTTTTATACTTATGTCATTTTTGAGCATTACAGCGGTCAAGTGTGTCGGTTTTGTGTGATGATGCATCATCAAATCAAGTGTTTGACGTGTTGTGTCGGATTTAAGATCGACATACTTGATTTTTTTACATCAGTCGATGGATGCTTCTTAGCTAGCTGTCAGTAACTTCGAGTGTTCTCAAGAGAGTGTCCTTACGTCCCGTTAATTACCTGTTGCTCTTTTGTCTCAGATACTCTCTTGTTGAATTGAACTTCTATCGATTTGATTTTTACTGTGTGTTAGTTTGTGCTTTGTTATTGATTATCATTAGGGGGAAGGTTGACGCCAAAAAACTAGTTTAACCCCGCCACATTTTAATGTGCTTGTCCTAAGCCAGGAATCTTTATCAAAGCTTATGTTTGTATTTAGTCGAATTTTTGTTACAGTCAAACCTGTCTATAGTGACCCTTCAAGGGACCTTGACAAAAAGGTCACTACAGACAGGGGGTCTTTATATAGAGGTTGTCGAGATAAAAGTATAATGTTAGATATGTGTATTGGTATTAGCTGATGCACAGTTTCCATAGATCTATAGAAAGTACATGTATACTGATTTGTTCATGACTAAACAATAGACTATTTAACAATATTTCGTGAATATTTTTGAACATTCTATGTCTTGAAAATTTATCTTAAACTTTTTTAAATACATGTTTGAATCTAGTCCGAGATTGCTCTGACGTCCTCGGCATTTTTTCCAGCAAGCTGGTGCCGTGGGACGTCAGAGCTCCTTCCATTTAATAAACACGGGATTTAGCACAACAGTTTTGTTGTGCACTTCCGAGATAAAATATCAACTTCATCATCATTGCTGCATATATATTTTGGTCTCAAATGAAACATTTCGTTATTTAGAATACAAATACAACATATTATAAAGAAAAATATCTTGAATAAATAAAATAATCTAAAATTTGTACATTATTTTGCTGATCTTGAACTTGATGAATTTGATAAAGTTCAAGATCAGCTCTTATTTCTTAATTATATCAGGTTGTTTCTAGTAGTGATATTTGAAAGTATTAATTTAGTCTTGTTTTACATCTCCCATTATACAATATTCTGATCCTGAACTTCACTTTAAAGTTCAAGACCAAGGGACTTCAAAAAAGGATATTTTTTAATTTGCGTAAAATGTTGGAAAAATTAATTTAATTTAAACTGAATTCGTCATTAAATACTATAAGCAAAATGTTTGTACCAATTTTGACTTCTAATGAATTGAATCGCACCCGGTGTGATTGCATTATAGCTCCGCTAGCTACAATAAAGGAGCCCCTTTGACATCTATGATTGGGCGACCGTATTACTCGTATTGGAGCAAACGAATTTCTCTCTCCAACGCAAGCAAAGCTTCAAAATGGTTTGAAATTACCAATAACATTCTTGCAATATTGGGTAGATTAGATAAAACTATATTTTCAATATTCTGATCCTGAATTTCATTATAAATATCAGAGTGGCGAATAGGCCCGCAGCATCGCTAAGCTTGTCGGTGAGCGCTCAGAAACCTGACATCGGGTCAGGCCGCTTTGCCCACAAAGCGACTGGGATGTGTGCCCCAGGTGGTTGAATGAGGCAGCCCTGACATCGAGAGATGCGGGGTCGTCAGGCGATAATGCGAAAAACCTGACCGCAAACCATAGTGGTGCAACGTGTTGGGTAAAATGTCGCGTTCCTCGCACGTTGAAGAACCCTGCTGCAGGTCTCGGTAAGAGTAGGACATGCAGGAGGCTAAATTTCCCGTCCTTACCCATCACTCCTTTTTCCAGTTTCAGTCAAAACTCTCCTACCCGATTGGCCTTGTGTCCCCATTTCCTCCACGTCAACATCATTTCATGTTCATTGCATCACCACTTTCATGTTCATCTTCCGGATATAGCCGAAATCGTGCTGCTTGGGAGTAAAGCAAAAACTAACTAACTAATTAACTAAATTTTATATCGAAATGAACAGGAATTTGATATGTGTATTTAGAAAATACGTAAATGCGTTAAAATACTGCTGATATAGTACCATAAATAAGTATCAATGGCAACCATTTAGTCTCCAACATGGCTTTTCTCGGATTTGGAAATTGAAGTTTAGCACCCCGATAAGCACCATCGAATTGATTAAAAATCATTTATTTGGGTTCGTTTTTTTTCGATTTATTTGGATTGAGATGCTCATTGTTGATAATATGAGAAATTGTTTTATTTTTTGGACAAAAAGGGTACATCAGAATGAGAAAAACCCTGCTTTTTTCATCTTGATATCAATTTTTTTGTTAGAATTTTCAAAAATACAAAAAATGAACAGCAATTCTCAAATTCCATATGCTATGATCTATTGTGTGGTGAAATTCTAAAACAATCGATGTCGATCTGCGGGGTGCTAAAACCGATTTAAGAAACGAGGTATTTAAACCCTATAAATGTTTATGAGGCAAGTCAAATGTTTCTATGATTAGCCATATTCTGGCAATTGGCAATCCGTCAAAATTTGGGGACGGGAGGTGACTTTCATGTGACTTGCTTGCAATCACAATTATAGCTAGTTTAATTATTATCACAAAAACAAGTTCAACAGAGTATATACATAACATACACATTTATATATATATGGGGAGACAACACAAATATGTATTTTCCTGTTTCAAAGATCATACGCACGTAGGAGTAGTTAAAATTAGTGTTGAAGAAAAATAATAAATGAAGAAAGTTACTTAGACTAAGCCATTTGAATAAAAAGTAATTAGTTAATTAATTAATAAAAAAGAAAAATGATATTATAAGGATAGTTGAAAATGAAGAATGAAACAGACATATGATTCTTAGAAGTTGCATTTAATAAATTATGACATATACTTTTATGCATAAAACAAGCAAACCATAAACATACTGATGGACATGCATAGTAAATGTCTTGTTAGCAAAGAATGTCTTTAGTCACTGGGAGGACCATATATTCCGGCACATTCCCTGAGCAGCTGAGAAGTGGTAATATGCTCGTCTTTATAGCTGTCCCATAGGGCATGAAGACGACCCTCTAGGTCTCTGGAGCGGCTGTGCTGGTCCCTAAGTACTTGCTGTTCGGAGACAAGTCTGTAGGTCTTTGTCTGATGAGTGGATGTGCTGTCTGGTGTTAGCTTTAAAGGTGTCGCCTTTCTGGGAAACTGGCGGGACGGTTCACCTTGGCCGACCGTCTGGAACACCTCCAGTATGTGAAGTCACCTTTAAATACATAAACAAGAGGCTCCCAGGAGCCTAAATCGCTCACCTGGTCTTGATGTTGACCCTATACTTTTGTAGAGCTAAATGAGCTGAACATTTAAGCAAGCAACAGCTTTTCTCTACCTGCAATAGTTTTCATTCTATAGGCCAAAAACACCATTTTTTCACCTATAAGGGGCCATAACCCCTATAAGGAGTCATCTGACAACTTCGACCCTATTAAGACTTTTGTAGAGCTAAATGAGCTGAACATTTAAGCAAGCAACAACTAATCTCTATATGCAATAGTTTTCATTCTGTAGGCCAAAAACATGAAAAATCGCTTTTTTTCAGAGGCCGTAACCTCTATAAGGGGTCACCTGACAACTTTGACCCTATGAAGAATTTTGTAGAGCTAAATGAGCTGAACATTTAAGCAAGCAACAGCTAATCTCTATCTGCAATAGTTTTCATTCTGTAGGCCAAAAACATGAAAAATCGCTATTTTTCAGGGACCGTAACCCCTATAAGGGGTCATCTGACAACTTCGACCCTATGGAGAATTTTGTAGAGCTAAAGGAGCTGAACATTTAAGCAAGCAACAGCTAATCTCTATGTGCAACAGTTTTCATTCTGTAGGCCAAAAACATGAAAATACGCTATTTTTCAGGGGCCATAACCCCTATAAGGGGTTATCTGACAACTTCGACCCTATGGAGACTTTCGTAGAGCTAAATGAGCTGAACATTTAAGCAAGCAACAGCTAATCTTCTACCTTCAATAGTTTTCATTCTGTAGGCCAAAAACATGAAAAATCTTTATTTTTCAGGGGCCGTAACCCCTATAAGGAGTCATCTGACAACTTCGACCCTATGGAGAATTTTGTAGAGCTAAATGAGCTGAACATTTAAGCAAGCAACAGCTAATCTCTATCTGCAATAGTTTTCATTTTGTAGGACAAAAACATGAAAAATCGCTATTTTTCAGGGGCCGTAACCCCTATAAGGGGTCATCTGACAACTTTGACCCTATGGAGAATTTTGTAGAGCTAAATGAGCTGAACATTTAAGCAAGCAACAGCTAATCTCTATGTGCAATAGTTTTCATTCTGTAGGACTAAAACATGAAAAAACACTATTTTTCAGGGGCTGTAACCCCTATAAGCGGTTGTCTGACAACTTTGACCCTATGGAGACTTTTGTAGAGCTAAATGAGCTAAACATTTAAGCAAGCTACAGCTAATCTCTATGTGCAATAGTTTTCATTCTGTAAGACAAAAACATGAAAAAACACTATTTTTCAGGGGCTGTAACCCCTATAAGCGGTTGTCTGACAACTTTGACCCTATGGAGACTTTTGTAGAGCTAAATGAGCTAAACATTTAAGCAAGCAACAGCTAATCTCTATCTTCAATAGTTTTCATTCTGTAGGCCAAAAAACATGAAAAATGGCTATTTTTCACCTTTAAGGGGCCGTAACCCCTATTAGGGGTCTTCTGACAACTTCGACCCTATGGAGACTTTTGTAGAGTTAAATGAACTGAACATTTAAGCAAGCAACAGCTAATCTCTATCTGCAATAGTTTTCATTCTGTAGGCCAAAAACATGAAAAAATGCTATTTTTCACCTTCAAGGGGCCGTAACTCCTATAAGGGGTCATCTGACAACTTTGACCAAATGGGGACTTTTGTAGAGCTTTTGATGCTGAATCAGTAGCGTGGCCTCAGATTTCCTCTATCTCTTATACTTTTTGATTTATAAGCCAAAAACAGTAGTCTGACCCCCCTAGTCTATTTTTAGTAACGGCGGCCATGTTTTTTAACGGATCAAAAATCAAAACACAAGTTTGGTGCAGGACACCCTAAGGGTCATTCATACCAAGTTTCATTAAATTCTGTTCAGTAGTTTCAGAGGAGAAGATTTTTGAAAAATTGTTAACAGACGACGACGACGACGGACGCCAAGTGATGGTAATAGCTCACATGGACCTTCGGTCCAGGTGAGCTAAAAAGAAAAAAAAAATAAGTATTTTGATATTAACATACGTGTTTAATTACACATAGATATGAATACTGTCATTCAAAATTAATTGCTGAAAGATTTGCATAATGTCATTATATAACACATAGTGTTACAAATGCAGATAAAATTTGAGATTGACTAAATAAGCATTGCTGACTTGTACAGAATCAAGGAAGTAGGTTTTTGTTCATTTAATATAGAACCATATTTGTTAACAGACAATACTGAATACCAAAAAATAATTTGTTAATTACTGTTAAGTGACCACCAGTTAGCTATAGAAACTGGGAGATATAAGAAAATACAAAGAGAAGATAGAATTTGCCAAACTTGCAACGCGATTGAAGATGAGTCACTTTCTTTTTAGTTGTAAAATTAACGAAAATTGCAGGAAATATATATTTCGATAAAATTAACATTGAGTCTTTTTCACAAAACGAAATAAAGCTAAATTTAATCTTAAACCCAAATAATAGTCAAGAAGTGAAATTTTGTGATCCTTTTTAAAACAGTCAATGACACTGAGGACAGGAGACACTAAAGACTTACAGGACAAATGACATGTTATTGATATAAGACTATTATTTTTAACGATAAATACATAACATTACGTACGTTATTCTGGTCATATCGAACAGAAAATGTTTAAAAAAAAAATAATAAAAATCATGTTTTGTTACATAGTCTTCAACATTTTATAATACATGTAGTATGACCCAGATCTTTATTTATATAACAAAAAAATTAAAATGGTTGAAGAAGCGAAATTCCTTGGCGTTCTTTTTGATAAAAAACTGTCCTTTCTACCCCATATCAAAATGCTAAAATCAAGATGCCTCAAGGCTCTTGATATTTTAAAAGTTGTCTCCAGTACTGACTGGGGAGCTGATAAATCTGTTCTTTTAAATTTATACAGGTCCCTTGTAAGATCGAAATTGGATTATGGTTCTATTGTATATGGATCAGCTAAAAAGTCTTATTTGCAAATTTTAGATGCTGTTCATCATCAGGGATTGCGACTTTGCCTCGGTGCATACAGGACATCTCCTATTGAGAGCCTGTATGCGGAGGCAAATGAACCATCCCTGAAACATCGTAGAATAAAACTCGGTCTCCAATATGCTACGAAGCTGAAAGCTTTCCCAGGTAACCCTGCCTACGACTGTGTTTTTAACCCACCTCTAAAAACTGTTTATGAAAAACACGAAAACAAAACTCCTCCATTTGGCATTCGTATTGCACCACATTTAGCTAATCTTAATATTGATTTGGAAACGATAAAACCTGTTACATCTTTAAAAGTTCCACCCTGGGAACTTCTAAAACCTGAATTTAATTTTGATCTTCGAAAACATAAAAAGACTGAAACAAATCATTTGCTCATTCAACAGGACTATTGTGAAATTAAATCTAAATACCCTGATTTTCTGACTGTTTATACAGATGGTTCTAAAGATGGTGATAGCGTTGCGTCTGCTGCTATCTTGGGTAATAGCACTTCCACCCAACGCCTCCCATCTTCTGCTTCCATTTTTACAGCTGAAGCAAGAGCCATCATTTTAGCCCTTCGTTTAATTGATGCTTCAGAGCACGCACAATTCTTTATCTGTTCTGATTCTCTCGCTTGTCTTTTGGCAATTGAGAACTGCAAACTAAAACATCCATTAATTAGTAAAATTGTTTACATGATTCACCAAATGATGAGAGGTGGTGCAGAATTGATTTTCCTATGGGTACCCAGTCATACTGGTATTCATGGGAATTCAGTCGTGGACAGGGTTGCGAAGGAAGCCCTTCGCAAACCAATTTCTAAATGTTTTATTCCCTATTCGGACTGCAGAAATGCAATCCGTATATATGTTCAAAGTTTATGGGATGAGGTTTGGGCTGCCGCTGAGCACAACAAACTTCATGAGTTAAAACCACAGCTTGGGGAGAATCATGCTTCATTCCGATGCCGTCGAGACCAAGTGGTCATCACTAGATGTCGTATTGGACATTCTAGAGTCACTCATGGCCACTTGATGACACAAGAGAAGGAGGCACCTGTGTGCATCCCTTGTGACTCTCCGTATTCGGTGAAGCATGTTCTCCTTGACTGTGTTGATGTGGCTCCAATACGTGTGAAGTATTTCACCTGTGCTTCTATGCACGATTTGTTCAGCGGCACTCCAAACGATGCCATCATCCACTTCCTTAAGGAAGTTGGATTGTATGCAAAATTATAGTTTTGTTGTTTTTTGAATATTTTACTATTTATAAACATTTAATTTGTTTCACCTGATAATTTTGTATGTTCTATTTACAATTGTCGTTTGATAATATTAGTTTTAGCTTTTACTTAACTTATTTTAAGTGTTTACTTTTATTTATTTATTAGCAATAACAATTTGTTTTAGTCTCGGTCTTTTGACTTAGTTTAACTTTAAAGATTTATTAAGTTATAACATGTTTTTGTCCCGATGATGGCTGCAATATCGCCGACGGGACATAAAGCAGATACCAATCAATCAATCAATCAATAGTTCTAGTTATCCAATTGCTATGAAATTTGACAGTGATGTTCCTTACCATACAAGGATGAATGGGATTGATTTTGGGGGTCCCCCCTTTTTTGTTTCGAAATTAGGGGCCCAAAAGGGGGAAAAAATTCAAATATTTTACTTGTTTCCACCATAACTTTGGTCCTAGTTGGCCTATTGCTGTGAAATTTGTCAAGAATGTGTCTTACAATAAAATAATGAACCTGATGAATTTGTGTGCCCCCCTTTTTCTCCGTTGTGTAATTAGGGGCCAAAAGGGGCCAAAATAAAAAAAAATTTATTTGTGGTCCGATTTCGAAATTTTTTTTACATGTTTGTTCTTGTCAAATAGCGGATACAAAATTAAGAATTAATTTTTGCGACTCCCCCCCCCCTTTTCCCCCTATTACGTAATTAGGGGCCAAATGGGGCCAAAATCGAAACTTTTTATTTGTGGTCCGATTTTGAAATTTTTTTTTGAAAGTTTATTTTTGTCAAGTAGCGAATCCAAATTTGAGAATTTATTTTTGCGACCCCCACCCCTTTTTCACCTGTTACGTAATAAGGGGCCAAAAGGGGCCGAAATTGAAACTTTTTTATTTCTGGTCCGATTTTGAAAATTTTTTTTGCATGTTTGTTCTTGTCAAATAGCGAATACAAAATTAAGAATTAATTTTTGCGACCCCCCCTTTTTCCCCTTATTACGTAATTAGGAGCCAAATGGGTGAGTGAGTTGATGTTTTACGCCCGTGCAACGCTATATAGGTTATTTACAGGCGATGAACATGAAAAGGATGATAAAATGAACATGAAATGATGATGATAAATGAAATATGGGGATGGGGTGGGAAACAAAGGACCGATAAATTTGAAGAACCACAGGAAAAGGGGAGAGGTGGGTAGGGGCGGAAAATTTAGCCTATGTGGTGCACTACTTGGCGGTCCACAAAGGGGTCTTTTACGTGCATGAAGCGTGGCACTCTTCACACACGTTGGCCCACTATGGTCGGCGGTCAGGGTTTCCGTATTATAGACCTGACAACCCCCGCGGACGAGGGCTACCCTATTCAGCCACCTAGGGTACACACTTGGTCGCTCTGTGGGCTGAGCACTGACCCGATGTCAGAATCCCAAGACCCTTAGTCGCCTCTTACGACAAGCTAGGCTCTGCTGCGGGCCTATTCGCCACCCGGGCCCCGCACGGGACTTTTTATATTTGTGGTCCGATTTTGAAAATTTTTTTTGCAAATTTATTCTTGTCAGGTAGCGATTCTAAATTTAAGAATAAATTTTTGGGGCTGTAATCATAATTTAAAAAAAAATTCTGGTTCGATTTTTAATTTTCTCCCCAAACATTATTCTTTTAAAGAGTAGAATACAACATTCAAAATTTATATTTTTAGCCCCTGGGTTGAAAGTCCATCAGAGAAGCATGTGTCAAAAACCTTTGTCAGTCCACCATGGGCTGCATGTGTCCAGAACAATAGACTATCCATATTAGGCCTTAAACGTACAGGGTTCAACATGTTGCGGTCGTATCATGCTGCGCTCGGCGAAGCTTTTTATTCTTGATCTACTAAAGTTTTCATTCTGTAGGCCAAGAACACAAAAACCGTTATTCTAGGGGCCCTAATCCCTATAAGGGGTCATCTGGCAACTTCAACCCTATGGACACTTTTGTAGAGTTTTATGCGCTGAACATTTAAGCAAGCAACAGCTTTTCTCTATCTGCTATAGTTTTCATTCTAAAGGCCAAAAACATGAAAAAGGTTATTTTAGGGGCTGTAACCCCTATTTAGGGTCATCTGACAACTTCAATCCTATTGAGACTTTTGTAGAGCTAAATAACCTGAACATTTAAGCAAGCAACAGCTTCTCTCTATCTGCAATAGTTTTCTTTCCATAGGCCAAAAACATGATAAAACATCATTTTAGGGGCCGTAACCCCTATAAGGGGTCATCTGACAACTTCGAACCCCTATGGAGACTTTTGTAGAGCTAAATGAGTTGAACATTTAAGCAAGCAACAGCTTCTCTCTATCTGCAATAGTTTTCATTCCATAGACCAAAAACATGAAAAAACATTATTTCAGGGGCCGTAACCCCTATAAGGGGTCATCTGACAACTTCAACCCTATGGAGACTTTTGTAGAGCTAAATGAGCTGAACATTTAAGCAGGCAACAGCTTTTCTCTATCAGCAATAGTTTTCATACTGTAGGACAAAAACATGAAAAAACGCTATTTTTCACCTTTAAGGGGCTGTAACCCCTATAAGGGGTCATCTGACAACTTGGACCACATCCCGTGCGGGGCCCGGGAGGCGAATAGGCCCGCAGCAGCGCTAAGCTTGTCGGTAAAAGTCTACTAAAGAGCGCTCAGAAACCTGACATCGGGGTCAGGCCGCTTTGCCCACAAAGCGACTGGGATGTGTGCCCCAGGTGGTTGAATGGGTCAGCCCTGACATCGAGAGATGCAGGGTCGTCAGGCGATAATGCGGAAAACCTGACCGCAAACCATAGTGGTGCATCGTGTTGGGAAAAATGTCACGTTACTCGCACGTTAAAGAACCCTGCTGCAGGTCTCGGTAAGAGTAGGACCCGTAGGATCCCCATGCAGAAGACAAAATTTCCCGTCCCTACCCATCACTCCTTTTTCCAGTGGCAGTCAAAACTTTCCTACCCGATTGGCCTTGTGTCCCCATTTCCTTTACTTCATCATCATTTCATGTTCATTGTATCACCACTTTCATGTTCATCTCCCGGATATAGCCGAAATCGCGTTGCTTGGGAGTAAAGCAATAACCAACCAACGTTTGGCCTTGTGTCCCCATTTCCTCCACTTCATCATCATTTCATGTTCATTGTATCACCACTTCCATGTCCATCTCCCGGATATAGCCGAAATCGCGCTGCTTGGGAGTAAAGAAATAACTAACTAACTAACTTGGACCAAATGGAGACTTTTGTAGAGCTTTTAATGCCGAAGCAGTAGGGTGGCATCAGATTTCATCTATCTCATACTTTTTGATTTACAAGCCAATAACAGTAGTCTGACCCCCCTGGTCTATTCTTAGCAACGGCGGCCATGTTTTTCGACGAATCAAAAATCCCCACATCAGTTCGGTGGGGGATACCCTAAGGTACCATCAGACTAATTTCTATTACTGTTTTAACTTACTTATTTGTTTGCAGTTGTACAACGTCTCTCTGCATCCAATTTCATTCTATTTTTGTTTCTGATATGTACAGTGTTCTACTGCCTACTTTCGATGCACATTTTTTTCTTGTAAGCTTTTTGTCAGCATCAAAAATCAAAACATTTCCACATCCTTTAATTTCACATCTATGTTCTAAAAAACAAGAGTTAACACTTAAGTATGTCTCGCCTGCCAGCACCATCAGAAACAATTATTCTCTTTTACTTCCACCATTTTTTTGAATTTACATGGATTTTCAGTTTTTGAGATCAAGTTGTTTATAGAACTTAAACATTGCTAATATATGCAATAAAAATAATTAACGTCACTCAACCAGAAAATCAAGGTCATGGTCAAAAGATGGTGATGTATTTGTGCTAAGCTTTTACTAGGGCAAATGCATACCAAGTTTCATTCACCTAGGACTTATAGTTCTTGAGACATGGAGATGCTCGCAAAACTTTTCCGATGCTATTATATGTATTGAAAATTATCAAATTCACTCAACCGGAAAGGTCAAAGTCAAAAGAACGGGGTGCAACTGTGCTAAGCTACTACTGGGGCATATGCATACCAAGTTTCATCAACCTAGGACCTATAGTTCTTGAGACATGGAGGTGCTCGCAATATCGAAAATTTTCAAAGTCACTCAACCGGAAAATCAAGGTCAAGGTCAAAAGATGGGGATGCAACTGTGCTAAGCTCCTACTGGGGCATATTCATAATAAGTTTCATCAACCCATGACCTATAGTTGAGATATGGAGGTGCTCATAAAACTTTTCAAAAGTTAACGCCGCCGCCGCCGGTAAAGTAGCAGGCGAGACAAAAACACTAAACAAATACACATGTAACTCACAAACACTAGAAAAAATATTGCATTTTAGGAGAAAAAGAGCTTCGTAAAAACACTTTCTACCAGAGCCACAAAAGATTTGGAGTCCTTAAGGAAATGGGGACTAGCCACTCCAAATGAAAAAGAAAAAGAAAAAAAAAGACGAAAAAGAAAAACCTGAGATTAAACCAAAATTTGACAATTACTTGAATATGTCAACTCGATACCACAACTACATGATGTTTGTAAAAGGCTTACCCAAACTGGCAATGGAAGAGAGTAATTTTAAACTAGTTGTGCCTAAAATGCAGACATACATAACAGGCAATGCATATTACACAAATAACAATAAAAGTGGTGAAAAACAGAAATATCTTGAACATTTTAGTGTCGCCAATTGGAAAAAAAAACACCTCTCCATGTGAAAAAACAGCACATTCTTGTGGATTGTGAATCCTGTCTACAGCATGATGGTACGGTCCATGACCTTTTGAAATAAAAAAACAAAGAAACAACAATATTTACAGCATGCAGAGAATTAATGAGGCAGATCACACCACCTTCAAAATCCTAAGCAACGAAAACAGACGCCTACAATGCTGCAAGCCATTTAATTAAACAAGTCCAGCCTAGTTTTCAAAAAATTTTCAACACCGATTTTACCACAGCTTTGTGTAAAGTCCCAGAACTTGGACTTATCAAGAAGTTAACAACAGAGCAAGTAAAAAAGAAGAAGGAAGAAACCAGAAAATAGTTAGAAGAAATCCGGACAAAAACAAAAGAAAATGACACAGATTTGATCAATGTCCTTGCATCCTATGAGAGCAAGGAAGAAACAACAAAGAAAGCAACAGAAAGAATCGATAAAAAACTTCGCCGAGCGCAGCAAGATACGACCGCAACATGTTCAACCCTGTACATTTTAGGCCCAATATGGATAGTCTATTGCTCTGGACACATGCAGCCCATGGTGGACTGACAAACGTTTTTGACACATGCTTCTCTGGTGGACTTTCGACCCAGGGGGTGAAAATATAAATTTTCAATTTTGTATTCTACTCTTGAAAAGAATAATGTTTGGGAAAAAAAAATAAAAATCGAACCAGAAATTTTTTTTTAAAATTATGATTACGGCCCCTTAGGTAATGAGCAAAAAAAAGTGGGGGTCTCAAAAATTAATTCTTAAATTTAGAATCGATAATTGACAAGGATGAACTTGTAAAAAAAATTTTCTAAATCGGACCAGAAATAAATAAAAAGCTTCGCCGAGCGCAGCATGATACGACCGCAACATGTTGAACCCTGTACGTTTTAGGCCTAATATGGATAGTCTATTGTTCTGGACACATGCAGCCCATGGTGGACTGACAAAGGTTTTTGACACATGCTTCTCTGATGGACTTTCAACCCAGGGGCTAAAAATATAAATTTTGAATGTTGTATTCTACTCTTTAAAAGAATAATGTTTGGGGAAAAAATTAAAAATCGAACCAGAATTTTTTTAAAATTATGATTACAGCCCAAAAAAATTATTCTTAAATTTAGAATCGCTACCTGACAAGAATAAATTTGCAAAAAAAAAAATTTCAAAATCGGACCACAAATAAAAAAGCCCCATTTGGCCCCTAATTACGTAATAGGGGGAAAAAGAGGGGGTCGCAAAAATTAATTCCTAATTTTGTATTCGCTATTTGACAAGAACAAACATGCAAAAAAATTTTCAAAATCGGACCAGAAATAAAAAAGTTTCAATTTTGGCCCCATTTGGCCCCTAATTACGTAATAAGGGGAAAAAGGGGGGGTCGCAAAAATTAATTCTTAACTTTGTATCCGCTATTTGACAAGAACAAACATGCAAAAAAAAATTTCAAAATCGGACCAGAAATAAAAAAGTTTCAATTTCGGCCCCTTTTGGCCCCTTATTACGTAACAGGTGAAAAAGGGGTGGGGGTCGCAAAAATAAATTCTCAAATTTGGATTCGCTACTTGACAAAAATAAACTTGCAAAAAAAAATTTCAAAATCGGACCACAAATAAAAAAGTTTCGATTTTGGCCCCGTTTGGCCCCTAATTACGTAAAAGGGGGAAAAAGGGGGGGTCGCAAAAATTCATCAGGTTCATTCTTTTATTGTAAGAAACATTCTTGACAAATTTCACAGCAATAGGCCAACTAGGACCAAAGTTATGGTGGAAACAAGTAAAATATTTGAATTTTTTTCCCCTTTTGGGCCCCTAATTTCGAAACAAAAAAAGGGGGGACCCCCAAAATCAATCCCATTCATCCTTGTATGGTAAGGAACATCACTGTCAAATTTCATAGCAATTGGATTACTAGAACTAAAGTTATTGTGGAAACAAACAAAAAAGTAGTATTTTTGGCCCTTTTTTGGCCCCTAATTTCTAAACGAAAAATGGGGGGACCCCCAAAATCAATCCCATGCATCCTTTTATGGTAAGGAACATCATTGTAAAGTTTCATAGCAATCGGATAACTGGAACTAAAGTTATTGTGGAAACACTCAAAAGTTAACAGACAACGACGACGACGACGACGACAGCATCATACCATAATACGTCCGCAAATTTTTTGCGGTCGTATAAAAAGTTAGGATTTTGGTCCCTAATAACATAACAGTAAAAAAAGGGGACACAAAAATATATCTGCTACTTGACAAGAATAAACATGCAAAAAAATTGTCAAAATCGGACAAGAATTTAAAAAAAATTCAATTTCAGCCCCTTTTGGCCCCTTATTATGTAACAGGTGAAAAAGGGGTGGGGTTGCAAAAATAATTTCTCAAATTTGGATTCACTACTTGACAAAAATAAACTTGCAAAAAAAAAAATTAAAAAACGAACCAGAAATAAAAAAAGTTTTGATTACGGCCCCTTTTGGCCCCTAAATACAAAACAAGTGAAAAGGGGGATGGTCACAAAAATTAATTCTCAAATTTGTCTCAATACCTGACAAGAATAAACTTGCAAAAAAAATTTTTAAATGGGACCACAAATAAAAAAAGTTTCGATTTTGGCCCCATTTGGCCCCTAATTACATAATAGGGGAAAAAAGGGGGGTCGCAAAAATTAATTCTTAATTGTGTAAATGAGCTGAACATTTAAGCAAGCAACAGCTTCTCTCTACCTGCTATAGTTTTCATTTTATAGGCCAAAAACAAAAAAAAACATTTTTAGGGGCTGTAGCCCCTATAAGGGGTCATCTGACAACTTGGGCCCTATGGAGTTTTTTGTAGAGCTAAATGAGCTGAACAATTAAGCAAGCAACAGCATTTTGCTATCTACAATAATTTTCATACTATAGGGCAAAAACATGAAAAAATGCTAGTTTTCACCTTTAAGGGGCCGTAACCCCTATAAGGGGTCTTCTGACAAGTTCGACCAAATGTAGACTTTTGTAGAACTTTTGATCCTGAAGCAGTAGGGTGGCATCAGATTTCAACTATCTCTTATACTTTTTGAATTACAAGCCAAAAACAGTAGTCTGACCCCCCAGGTCTATTTTTAGCCACGGCGGCCATGTTTTTTGACGAATCAGAAATTGAAACATTACTATAGCGCAGGACACCCTAATGATCAATCATACCAAGTTTCATTGAATTTTGTCAGTAGTTTCAGAGGAGAAGATTTTGAAAAAGTTATTGTAAGAACAAACAAAAAAGTTGCAATTTTGGCCCTTTATTTCCAAACGAAAAAAAGGGGGGACTCCCAAAATCAATCCCATCCATCCTTTAATGGTAAGAAAACCCATTGTCTAATTTCATTGCATTTGGATAACTATAACTAAAGTTATTGTGTATACACTAAAGTTAACAGACGACGACGACAACGACGACAGCATCATACCATTATACGTCCGCAAATTTTTTGCGGTCGTATAAAAAGGTAACAGCTGGAAAACTGAAGAAAAAGAACCCAATTGGAAACTTGGAGAATTATAGCTTTGACAAAGATGCATTTAGAACTTACATCAATAGTAAAAAGGAAGGAGATGACATTATTTGGAATAAATTGGCAAAGGAGTTAAATTTGATAACAAAATCCGGTATTATACCAAAAAATAGTGGGCAAGTTCTATATGAGTATGCAAAATCAACAGAAATTGAAGTCCACAAGTTCAATAAACACCAGCGTATAACTGGAAGAGAATAAGTTTTACATGGGCAACAAAGACCACCATCAATTTTATATGGAAAATCAGAGGAGAAGCTAGAGAACATCAAAAGCTCACAGTATGAAGTTTTGGCTTGTGAACCCTTAAATGATTTGTCCAATATGATTCAACATCTTATAGAACTGCCACACCTCTTTGACGACCAGAAAGTATCAGATAAATTCAAAAAGTTCCATGAATCAACAATTGGAAATAGATCACAAATTAAAGGAGCTGATGCTAGATTATTTGCTGTGAAATTGGTAATGTTTGCCCAACAGTTGTACGAAGGGAATGAAATATCAAAAGGAATGTTTCAGTTGCTAATTACTATCTGTGAAATTTCCCAAATATGCTACAGCGATTATGAACAGAGATCTCCAAGACAGATCCTCAGACTCTCTAATCTTACATTCATGTTCCATTTTCTTTCAACCACTTTGATAGGAATTCCAAAAAAAAACTAGCACAACGAAAATACTACGGCAGCCACTTTCACAGCCTTACAATCCATTGTCCTGAGATCTTCTTAATTCTTTCACTGAAATCTATCATTCCAGAATATGAAGAAAGAACCTTTGGTGACATCCGAAATTTGACAATTTCAACTTAAAACAGACAGCCACAGGATGGAGTTTTGATAATCAAGAAAATGAGAAGAAATTGAAACTTGATTTGAAGAAAACAACCTTCCTGGGTAAGTTTATTTAACATATTAGCGACAGCAACATATGTCCACTAACCAGGCCAGGTCTCAAACCTGGGACATTCTCAGTAAGAGATGCTCTATCACTGAGCTACCTAGTTGTAACACATTATTGGAAACGCAATCTAACGTCTTTATGCACAGCAAAAAAAGTGTATCAAAGCAGAGACTCAGTAAAAATCCAAAGTTCCATGATTTCAAAACAAGCAAAACTTCTCCCACGAAATACAAATACAAAATTCAACAAGGAAGATATACAGAAGCACCAGATCCTCTTTAAAGCGAATTGCAAATTTCCTCGTACCTGGAAAGAACATTTGGTGGCGACAAAATAGAGGTCAAATAGAATAGTCCCTACCCATCACTCCATTTTCCAGTGGCAGTCAAAACTCTCCTACCCGATTGGCCTTGTGTCCCCATCTCCTCCACTTGCCTTGTGTCTGTCATGCAAAAAGTCACATATCTCGAAAAGAGTAGCAACAACATGGCGACACCCACCATCAATTCTGAAAAAAATATACATATTGTTAAAATACATGCACCTTAAGTTTGCACCTAAAGTTCAATAGAAAAAAAAAACATGCATCACAGTATACTATAATGCAAAACTAGTTAAAATCAGTTAAATTTTGGCCCCTCACATTTTTAAATAGTATATGAAATAATCTACATATGATATAAAAATGAAATTAAAAGTAATAACAAATTTTATAATATAAATATATCTTACCCTCCTTTGCATGAACATAATGCAGAGAAAATAGCTCCATTGAAGCTCCATTGTCGGATTGTCCCGTGCGGGGCCCGGGTGGCGAATAGGCCCACAGCAGAGCCTAGCTTGTCGTAAGAGGCGACTAAGGGTCTTGGGATTCTGACGTCGGGTCAGTGCTCAGCCCACAGAGCGACCAAGTGTGTACCCTAGGTGGCTGAATAGGGTGGCCCTCGTCCGCGGGGGTTGTCAGGTCTATAATACGGAAACCCTGACCGCCGACCATAGTGGGCCAACGTGTGTGGAGAGTGCCACGCTTCATGCACGTAAAAGACCCCTTTGTGGTCCGCCAAGTAGTGCACCACATAGGCTAAATTTTCCGCCCCTACCCACCTCTCCCATTTTCCTGTGGTTCTTCAAAATTTACCGGTCCTTTGTGTCCCATCCCACCCCCCAAATTTCATTTATCATCATCATTTCATGTTCATTGTATCATCCTTTTCATGTTCATCGCCTGTAAATAACCTATATAGCGTTGCACGGGCGTAAAACACCAACTCACTCACTCACCCCCCCCCCCCCCCCCCCCCCATTGTCGGATTTGTTAAATACTATCCATGCTTTGTAGTACTTCAGCTTTGTAATAGGGCACTTCTCATTTGTCCGTGGTTTCATATTTGCTTTAACAGCAGAAAAGTCATTATTTAATGGACAGCATTCAAAATTTAGCACAAAGCCAACCTCAAAAAGCCCATACGCTTCCATTTTTTGATAGTTTCTTAACATAGAATGGTTGTATTGTTCAAAGGTTAACAAATAATTATAAATGTCAAATATTGCAAATGGTGGTAAAAGTTAAAGATCCTGAGATCCACTCACAGTATCTGGACTAGGTAGATAGTTTCCTTCAGGTGTTAACAGTTTTTCTTTTAATATTTCATCCCTGTCTTCCAGAAGTCCATCAGGGTCAACTTAAATCCCTAAGTGTTCAGCTGATACACAAATTTCTATAAGCTCTAGCTTCCTTATATTGGAAAAAGTAACTCCTCTATCCTTTAAATAGTTTTGCGATTCTTTTACTGACTTAGAATTAAAAGTTACATTAGCCATTTCTATTAAATCACTAATTATCGACTGATTATCTACACATGTACACTATGTATTTACTATAGACATGGTGCAAGATAAGGTCAATGTTTGTACCTAGTGCTGACAAGAGATAATTAGAAACACCAGCTGTAGCATTTACCGGATAAGAATAAATAAATAAATAACTATTGACGCAAATGGGACACCCATCAGATTTGAATAAGGCGGGGAGGGGACGAAGACCCCCTGTCCACCCTCTCCTCTACGGAAATCTGCATCATAAGATTTCCACTACAGCTCCAATGTCTTATCTCATAAATATACAGGAACATGTCATAAAAATGTCCTCAAACATTAACATGAAATTAATCTTTTCCTTTGGAAATTCCGTCGTTGACTGACGTTCGAAACAAAACAAAAAATCCGTCGCCAGGTGACGTTCGAAACCATAGGTTAAAGAAAAAGGCGAATGGAAAACCTTCAAAGGTGTTTTCAGTTTTTTAACACGTTTTCTTCAGATTGAATATGTTTTAATTCACTTTCATTTGGTGCCTTAGAATCGTGATATTACCCATAAATAAGTTGCTTTGTTTCTAACGCAAGATGTAGCGAACGTTGAAAACATTGACGGAAATGACTTGCGGGTACTTAATGTTTAAAAATGCTGATTTTCGAACTTGTCCAAGATAGTAGTGATATAAACATCTGGTATAAATTTCATAAAAATCAGACAACATCTGTAGGGATGAGAGCGCTTACAAGGTCTGTTTTGCCAAAAAAACAGTCTTTTTTATGGTCAAAGTCCCATAACTCCTAAAACAATTATCGAAAAATGCTGAGTGTGGAACTTGACCAAGGTATTAGTAGTTTAAACATTTGGTATCAATGTCATGAAAATCCGACAAAATTTGTAGCCTTGAGAGCGCTTACAAAAAGTGTGACGGACGGACGGACGGACGGACGGCATTTCTATGTCCCCACACTGCGTTGCGACGGGGGACAAAAATACATGATAAATCCTGTGGGAGGAATATTTGCTGACCGGTAATCCTTTATGTGTAATTTCTTAGTATGTATGTATGTCATTTTAGGTACGACAGGAGATGTACACAACTGAGACAACTCTGAAAGTCATAGAGCTAGAAAAGGGGGTTCTAGTTAAAATCTGGAACCAGCCCCTTATAGATCAGCTTCCGAAGAGAGGATCCAGCATAAGACTGATCTCAATTGATGTAAAACAGCATAATCCTCTTCACCTCTACTCACTACCAAAAGAACAAGACTAGAGGTAAACATGTTCAATTCTCAATACTGATATGGATAACTGTAAATTATAATTAAAACATGTACACTATACTATATTAGGCATGCAAAAAATAAATGTTTTAAAAAATAAAAGTAGTCTTACATGTACCTATGTTTGTACATGTACAATTTCAATCATTTAAAATTTTTAATGGTCTTAAGTCAAAAGCTATTAAGTTATACCAGCATGTCTGTCTAGGTAGTAGGTTAATTATCCTAACGCGTACCTGAGGCAGTTTACAAAATCATCAGTTTTACTTTAAACATTTAATGCAGGAAAATGCATGCACTTGACAAGAAATGAAAGTATTTTATGCATGTACACATACTTCTTATTCGTTCCGTTTTGTATAACAATAATGTAAAAAGTGGTAGAAACACTTAATACAATCAAACATCACATTATTTTATATAAAAATAAATACACAAAAGACACGTCATATTACTAATAAAGAGGCTGAATCCAGTAGGTAACGTTAATAAATTTTGATGTTTTGTCTACTGGAGTATACTTCATATCTCCTAACTAATCAATTTTAATTTTATTCGAAGATGGCGTCGCTTATAGTGCTGTACGAATGCATCAAGGGCTCCAAAATTTGACATATCTAAAGAACAACTCGAATTTATGGGTTTACAGCACCAATGATGGCAGAATGCCTTCATACATCTGAATCTACTATTCGAAGACGTCTTATGTCAGTTTTGGCGAGGATAATAAGTGATTTAATCAGAAAATCAAGCTTTTCAAGAGTATATTATTTGAAATATTGTCAGTGTCTACACATGTACTAAAATTCAAATGTATGAGTCAACTGTACCCTGACCAGAACTTAAAAATATTTGCATAAAATTTATTATTTATCATGAGATAAAGAGTTGAAAAGTATTTAAAAAAAATTACACCTGAAATATCTGCCTGAAAATAGGATATAAAATACATGTATATTAAGAGAAAAAAGAAACAGTGTAACACTTTGAAAAATCAACATTTTATTTAGTATTTGTTACATTTTATCAAAAAAGTATTACAAAATCATTTTCCTAGAGATCTTGACAAAAATTTTCATATTTAGGTGCTTAAGAGATGTTTTGTTTGCAGTTTGAAATCAGGTAGTGCCAATCAGGAATTCAAATTGGAAACAATGCACATTGTTTAGTTAGTTAGTTATTGCTTAACTCCCAAGCAGCACGATTTTGGCTATTTCCAGGAATGCTGATACAATGAACATGAAATGATGATGAAGTGGAGGAAATGGGGACAGGAGGCCAATTGGGTAGGATAGTTTTGACTGCCACAGGAAAAAGGAGTGATGGGTAGGGACGGGAAATTTTTCCTCCTGCATGGGGATCCTACGGGTCCTACTCTTACCGAGACCTGCAGCAGGGTTCTTTAACGTGCGAGGAACGTGACATTTTTCCCAACACGGTGCACCACTATAGTTTGCGGTCAGGTTTTCCGCATTATCGCCTGACGACCCCGCAATTCTCGATGTCAGGGCTGTCCCATTCAACCACCTGGGGCACACATCCCGGGATTTGTAATTCATGGAGCAATTGATGGATTTATCCGTCTCATCACTTTTCTCCATGCTAGTCTGAATAACTTGTCAAATACCGTCTTTGATCTGTTTACTGATGCAACTAAAAAATGTGGCATACCATCAAGGATAAGGATAGACTGTGGCAAAGAGAACAATGATGTTTGTATTTTTATGGAGGGTTATATTGGTGCAGAAAGAGGTAGTGCTATACGCGGAAAGAGCTCACACAACCAAAGAATTGAAAGATTGTGGCTTGACCTTTGGGATTCTATTACCAATGATTACTATGATTTGTTCAATTTTCTTGAAGATAGTGGGTTGCTAAATTTAACTTCATACAAGCATATATGGGCACTCCAGTATGTTTTCAAGCCTAGAATCAACAAGTCTATAGAAATGTTTACATACCAACACAACCACCATGGGTTATCCACAGTAAAACAAGAAGACTCCTTTCCAGATTTTTTATCAGTGGAGTTCTTCAGAGTCTAAATTCTGAAAATAAATCTATTGAAGACCTCATGTTGCTTGCAGGAAACACTTGAAAGTTCTCCAGAATGGGGACGAAAGTCAAATACATGTATTAGATGCAGAAATTGATGAACATAGAATCACCTGAGCAGCCTTTAAGTGAAGAAGACTACAGAACATTATGTACTCTTGTTGATCCTGTTCAAAATTACAAATGTTTGTGTCATGGTGTAGAAATTTACAAAAATGTTATATCTTTTTTTGACTCCTTACATGTTAATATTTAATATGGTAGTGAAAAACTTAGTTCTAGCTCTTAAGTGATAAACATACTTTATACTCTAAATTATTTTTACATAATTTTGTACTTTCATATAAACATAAAAGACAGTCACTAGGGCCACTACAGTTTGATAAGTCATGAAAAAATAAGGTTCTAAAATCAGCTTTTATTTTGTTAAAACCAAGCATTATTTTCAATGTAAAATCAAGAAAATATAAATCTGTTGATTAAACATTTATAATTGCACTTTACTATTTTATATTTTTAAAAAAAAATATTGAATTTACACATGAGTGGTTTTTTTTGTCAACAAATAAATGCAACAAACTAAAAATTGGTTTGAAAATCTTCTACCGGTAGGACATATCTATTGTTAAGTGATCCTGCCAAATATCAAACCACTTTGATATCATTTTCTAATAAAAAAAAACCCAAAATTTGCATTGAATGACAATGTATTCAATAATCAAAGTATTGGCAAAAAAAATCAAATATCAAATCACTCTGGTGTATGATTTCTGAGAACAGTGTGACAAAATTTATTATTTATATATGGACGGACATGAGCGAAAGTTAATGCCTCTAACATGTCATTGCTGTGCTGGGGCATAAAAATCAATATTAAATATGCAAACACTGTCAGCAGCTCATAACCCTGGCTAGCCAAGTTGTTTAAAATCTAACCTAAGTACAGAAAATTTACTGTTGGGTAAATGTTTGACTATTTATAAGTAGTTCAGTATAATATTTCACTGCATCAGCTGCAGTCAGATCTGGCTGGACTTTAAACCGGAGTTTTAATGCACAAGTGTTGACAAATGTGTCCTCTCCTAATTTCTTTATGAAATCCAATTGCAGGAATAAAGGTCGACCCAGTTATCCACATAAGAACATCTTTGGTGTCAACCTTGATTCCACTGACCACCGTATCTGTTCCTAAGAAAAAAGAGTATTATTGTCATTTTTTATACCAAGCCACATTTTTTAACCAAAACATGTTTTAAAGTAACTAAAATTAAATACCAGTACATAATTTTTGAACACTTTAAACACAGTTTTGATGTCAATCTATTGTCTTAGCTGTACCATATCACTAAGTACTTTAAGTATATTGGACTATACACAAGTGAAAGTATGTGTTTTTCATTTACATTAGACTGGATTTGACTTGCACTGAAATTTTCGGCAGACAAACTGTTTGACAAACTGAAACATCTTTATTTTGAAATAAAAAAAAACAATTTTAAAATTGACATAAACCAGATTGAACCTGTGGACTCATTCACTCATTTAATGAATACATATAAAATATCAATGTACATTTTTATCAATTTTCTTATGCACTGAGGCCTACAAAAATGTGTGTTTCAGTTTTCCCTACCTAGTTTTTCATGCTGACCCTAGCCTTTTATTGCATTGTTAAACTTGCAATCTATTCCCCATTAACTCAAGGTAAAAGATATTTAAAAACTAGAATTAAATGTCCATCTACCGACCCAATTTTTTTAAGGCATTAAAACCCGAATACACTTATTTTTTTTTGTCTGACACCAATTTCATTTTTTTTGCATTTAAACTGTGTTTTTAGTCTGATATAAGTCTCAAACAGTCCATTCAGTAAAATAAAGATCATTTTTTTTTACTGTGCCTTAGACCTGTTTAAATTTCTACTTAATGGACAGTTTTTGGCTTGAAAACCATAATTTCCCTACTCATTCTATACAAACTAGCTCCCTTGTAAAATAATAAAGGGGATAATAAGTAATTTTACACATTTAAAACAGTTCAATAACAATAATTTGTCATTTCCTACAAAAATTAGTAATCTGCTCAGTGTTAGACCACTTTACTAGCGTAAATTGAAATACCTTTGGTTGCCCGAAGAAAAGTAAGAAATCCATATCCAGTTGCTGTCTGCTGCAGTCTTTGGTTCCCTCTGTGTAATGGAATTTTAGAAGGCTCCTCAGAACAGCAACTGTTACAGGTTTTGTTCGCCCACTAAGTAGGCATCTGGCATTATCCATGTTACCTTCCTGTTTCAGTAGGCTAAGGACCTGATGCGTTTCTAATCCTATCAAAATATATAAAAAACTGATTCTTTTCCATTAAAAACAAATATAATTTTTTATCATCATTTACAATAGGTCATTTTTATATTATTATAACATCATACACAATACTCATGGTGTAAGAAAAAAACTGGGAAAAAATTTCCAGTTTGACCTGTAAAAAAATCAGCTTGAAAAAACAGTTAGTAGATGACCAACTGACTTGGAAAGGGGAGACACAGTAGAACTCATCGTGTTGAAGCTGTGTACCAAATTTAAATGCAATCCCTTTTGTAGAAGCTGAGAAATCTGTTACACAAAATTTCTCAATTTTTTACAGCTATAAAAGTCTGAGTCGGCTCGCAAAACAGGAAGTAGACGGCGGACTGACCTAGAAAGAAAAGGAAGGGTACAACTCATTATGCTTAAGATGTGTACCTAATTTGACATCAATCCCTATAATAGAAGCCGAGAAATCTGTTACGAAAAATGTCCCATTGTTCACCCTTATGAAGGTCTTAGGGTTAGTGTAAAACATATAATTAGGGATAGGGTTAGTATAAAACACAAAATTAGGGTTAGAGGTTAACATATAAGATACATTTACGGTTAGGGTTAGTACAAAATTATACAATTAGGGTTAGGGGTAAGCATTTAAGATACATTTACGGTTAGGGTTAGTACAAAAAATACATTTATGATAAGGGTTAGTACAAAAACGTATAATTAGGGTTAGGGTAAGTGTAAAACGTATAATTAGGGATAGGGTTAGTGTAAAACATATAATTAAGGATATGGTTAGTGTAAAATATATAATTAGGGATAGGGTTAGTGTATAACACACAGTTTGGGTAAGGATTTGGCATATAAAGATACATTTAGGGTTAGGGTTAGTACAAAATTATACAATGAGGGTTATTGTCGATGAAAACACAAAATAAGTGGTAGGGGTTAGTACAAAGAATAGATTTATGATAAGGGTCAGTAAAAAAGTATAATTAGGGTTAGAGTTAGTGTAAAACATATAATTAGGGTTGGGTTAGTATAAAACACACAGTTAGGGTTGGGGCTTAGCATATAAAGATACATTTAGTGTTAGGGTTAGTACAAAATTATATAATTAGGGTAGGGTTAGTACAAAAACGTATAATTTGGGTTAGGATAAGTGTAAAACATATTATTAGGGTGAGGGTTAGTATAAAACACACAATTTGGGTAAGGGGTTAGCATATAAGATATAGTTAGGGTTTAGGTTAGTACTAAATTGTACAATTAAGCTTATAGACGATAAAAACACAAATTTAGTGGTAGGGGTTAGTACAAAAATACATTTATGATAAGGGTTAGTACAAAAACGTATAATTAGGGTTAGGGTTAGTGTAAAACATATAATAAGGGTTAGGGTTAGAATAAAACGCACAATTTGGGTTAAGGGTTAGCATATAAGATACATTTAGGGTTAGGGTTAGTACAAAATTATACAATTAGTGTTATAGTCGATGAAAACACATAATTTGGGTTAGGATAAGTGTAAAACATATTATTAGGGTGAGGGTTAGTATAAAACACACAATTAGGGTAAGGATATATTTAGGGTTAAGGTTAGTACTAAATTGTACAATTAAGCTTATAGACGATGAAAACACAAATTTAGTGGTAGGAGTTAGTACAATAAATACATTTATGATAAGGGTTAGTACAAAAACGTATAATTAGGGTTAGGGTTAGTGTGAAACATAATTAGGGTAAGGGTTAGTATAAAAACCACAGTTAGGGTAAGTATATAAAGATACCTTTAGGGTTAGTATATACAGATACATTTAGGGTTAGGTTTAGTACAAAATTATACAATTAGGGTAAAGGTTAGTACAAAAACGCATAATTAGGGTGAGGCTTAGTGTAAAACACATTATTAGGGCTAGGGCTAGTATAAAACACACAATTAGGGTTAGGGGTTAGCATATAAGATATATTTAGGGTTAAGATTAGTACTAATTTGTACAATTAAGCTTATAGACGATGAAAACAGAAAATTAGTGGTAGGGGTTAGTACAAAAAATACATTTATGATAAGGGTTAGTACAAAAACGTATAATTAGGGTTAGGGTTAGTGTAAAACATATAAGGGTTAGGGTTAGTAAAAAACACACAATTAGGGTTAGGGCTTTGCATATAAAGATTCATTTAGGGTTAGGGTTAGTACAAAATTATACAATGAGGGTTATTGTCGATGAAAACACAAAATAAGTGGTAGGGGTTAGTTTAAAAATAGATTGATGATAAGGGTCAGTAAAAAAGTATAATTAGGGTTAGAGTTAGTGTAAAACATATAATTAGGGTTGGGTTAGTATAAATCACACAGTTAGGATTAGGGCTTAGCATATAAAGATACATTTAGGGTTAGATAAGAACAAAATTATACAAATGAAAACACAAAATAAGTGGTAGGGGTTAGTACAAAATAATGCGTTTCTGAGAAGGGTTAGTACAAAAACGTATAATTAGGGTTAGGGTTAGTGTAAAACATATAATTAGGGATAGGGTTAGTGTAAAACATATAATTAGGGATAGGGTTAGTGTAAAACTTATAATTAGGGATAGGGTTAGTGTAAAACATATAATTAGGGATAGGGTTAGTGTAAAACACACAGTTAGGGTAAGGATTTGGCATATAAAGATACATGTAGAGTTAGGGTTAGTTCAAAATTATTCAATTAGGGTAAAGGTTAGTACAAAAACGTATAATTAGGGTTAGGGTTAGAAAAAAACATAACTTGGGTTAGGGTTTAGCATATAAAGATACATTTAGGGTTAGGGTTAGTACAAAATTATACAATTAGGGTAAGGGTTGATACAAAAACGTATAACTAGGGTTAGGATAAGTTTAAAACATATAAGTAGGGTTAGGGTTAGTATAAAACACAAAAATATGGTTAGAGGTTTGCATATAAGATACATTTACGGTTAGGGTTAGTACAAAATAATACAATTAGGGTTAGGGCTTAGCATATAAAGATACATTTAGGGTTAGATAAGAACAAAATTATACAAATGAAAACACAAAATAAGTGGTAGGGGTTAGTACAAAAAAATGCGTTTCTGAGAAGGGTTAGTACAAAAACGTATAATTAGGGTTAGGGTTAGTGTAAAACATATAATTAGGGATAGGGTTAGTGTAAAACATAAATTTAGGGATAGGGTTAGTGTAAAACATATAATTAGGGATAGGGTTAGTATAAAACACAAAATTAGGGTTAGAGGTTAACATATAAGATACATTTACGGTTAGGGTTAGTACAAAATTATACAATTAGGGTTAGGGGTTAGCATTTAAGATACATTTACGGTTAGGGTTAGTACAAAAAATACATTTATGATAAGGGTTAGTACAAAAACGTATAATTAGGGTTAGGGTAAGTGTAAAACATATAATTAGGGATAGGGTTAGTGTAAAACATATAATTAAGGATAGGGTTAGTGTAAAATATATAATTAGGGATAGGGTTAGTGTATAACACACAGTTTGGGTAAGGATTTGGCATATAAAGATACATTTAGGGTTAGGGTTAGTACAAAATTATACAATGAGGGTTATTGTCGATGAAAACACAAAATAAGTGGTAGGGGTTAGTACAAAGAATAGATTTATGATAAGGGTCAGTAAAAAAGTATAATTAGGGTTAAAGTTAGTGTAAAACATATAATTAGGGTAGGGTTAGTATAAATCACACAGTTAGGGTTAGGGCTTAGCATATAAAGATACATTTAGGGTTAGGTTTAGTACCAAATTATACAATTAGGGTAAGGGTTAGTACAAAAACGTATAATTAGGGTTAGGGTAAGTGTAAAACATATAATAAGGGTTAGGGTTAGTATAAAACACACAATTAGGGCTAGGGGTTAGCATATAAAGATACATTTAGGGTTAGGGTTAGTACAAAATTATACAATAAGGGTTATTGTCGATGAAAACACAAAATAAATGATAGGGGTTAGTACAAAAAATCGATTTATGATAAGGGTCAGTAAAAAAGTATAATTAGGGTTAGAGTTAGTGTAAAACATATAATTAGGGTTGGGTTAGTATAAAACACACAGTTAGGGTTAGGGCTTAGCATATAAAGATACATTTAGTATTAGGGTTAGTACAAAATTATACAATTAGGGTAAGGGTTAGTACAAAAACGTATAATTTGGGTAAGGATAAGTGTAAAACATATTATTAGGGTGAGGGTTAGTTTAAAACACACAATTAGGGTAAGGGGTTAGCATATAAGATATAGTTAGGGTTAAGGTTAGTAATAAATTGTACAATTAAGCTTATAGACGATAAAAACACAAATTTAGTGGTAGGGGTTAGTCCAAAAATACATTTATGATAAGGGTTAGTACAAAAACGTATAATTAGGGTTAGGGTTAGTGTAAAACATATAATAAGGGTTAGGATTAGAATAAAACGCACAATTTGGGTTAAGGATTAGCATATAAGATACATTTAGGGTTAGGGTTAGTACAAAATTATACAATTAGTGTTATAGTCGATGAAAACACATAATTAGTGGTAGGGGTGAGTACAAAAAATACATTTATGATAAGGGTTAGTACAAAAACGTATAATTAGGGTTAGGGTTAGTGTGAAACATAATTAGGGTAAGGGTTAGTATAAAAACTACAGTTAGGGTTAGTATATAAAGATACCTTTAGGGTTAGTATATACAGATACATTTAGGGTTAGGTTTAGTACAAAATTATACAATTAGGGTAAAGGTTAGTACAAAAACGCATAATTAGGGTGAGGATTAGTGTAAAACACATTATTAGGGCCAGGGTTAGTATAAAACACACAATAAGGGTTATGGGTAAGCATATAAAGATACATTTAGGGTTAGGGTTAGTACAAAGTTATACAATTAGGGTAAGGGTTAGTACAAAAACGTATAATTTGGGTTAGGATAAGTGTAAATCATATTATTAGGGTTAAAGGTTAGTATAAAACACACAATTAGGGTGAGGGGTAAGCATATAAGATATATTTAGAGTTAAGGTTAGTACTAAATTGTACAATTAAGCTTATAGGGGATGAAAACACAAAATGAGTGGTAGGGGTTAGTACAAAAAATACATTTATGATAAGGGTTAGTACAAAAACGTATAATTAGGGTTAGGGTTAGTGTAAAACATATAATAAGGGTTAGGGTTAGTATAAAACGCACAATTAGGGTTAGGGCTTAGCATATAAAGATACATTTAGGGTTAGGGTTAGTACAAAATTATACAATGAGGGTTATTGTCGATGAAAACACAAAAAAAGTGGTAGGGGTTAGTACAAAAAATAGATTTATGATAAGGGTCATTAAAAAGTATAATTAAGGTTAGAGTAAGTGTAAAACATATAATTAGGGTAGGGTTAGTATAAAACACACAGTTAGGGTTAGGGCTTAGCATATAAAGATACATTTAGTGTTAGGGTTAGTACAAAATTATACAATTAGGGTAAGGGTTAGTACAAAAACGTATAATTTGGGTTAGGATAAGTGTAAAACATATTATTAGGGTGAGGGTTAGTATAAAACACACAATTAGGGTAAGGATATATTTAGGGTTAAGGTTAGTACTAAATTGTACAATTAAGCTTATAGACGATGAAAACACAAATTTAGTGGAAGGAGATAGTACAAAAAATACATTTATGATAAGGGTTAGTACAAAAACGTATAATTAGGGTTAGGGTTAGTGTAAAACATATAATTAGGGTTAGGGTTAAAATAAAACGCACAATTTGGGTTAAGGGTTAGCATATAAGATACATTTAGGGTTAATGGTTAGTACAAAATTATACAATTAGTGTTATAGTCGATGAAAACACATAATTAGTGGTAGGGGTGAGTACAAAAAATACATTTAAGTTAAGGGTTAGTACAAAAAACGTATAATTAGGGTTAGGGTTAGTGTGAAACATAATTAGGGTAAGGGTTAGTATAAAAACCACAGTTAGGGTTAGTATATAAAGATACCTTTAGGGTTAGTATATACAGATACATTTAGGGTTAGGTTTAGTACAAAATTATACAATTAGGGTAAAGGTTAGTACAAAAACGCATAATTAGGGTGAGGGTTAGTGTAAAACATATTATTAGGGCTAGGGTTAGTATAAAACACACAATTAGGGTTAGGGGTTAGCATATAAGGAAACATTTAGGGTTAGGGTTAGTACAAAGTTATACAATTAGGGTAAGTGTTAGTACAAAAACGCATAATTAGGGTGAGGGATAGTGTAAAACATATTATTAGGGTTAGGGTTAGTATAAAACACACAATTAGTGTAAGGGGTTAGCATATAAGATATATTTAGGGTTAAGGTTAGTACTAAATTGTACAATTAAGCTTATAGACGATGAAAACAGAAAATTAGTGTGAGGGGTTAGTACAAAAAATACATTTATGATAAGGGTTAGTACAAAAACGTATAATTAGGGTTAGGGTTAGTAAAAAACACACAATTAGGGTTAGGGCTTAGCATATAAAGATACATTTAGGGTTAGGGTTAGTACAAAATTATACAATGAGGGTTATTGTCGATGAAAACACAAAATAAGTGGTAGGGGTTAGTACAAAAAATAGATTTATGATAAGAGTCAGTAAAAAAGTATAATTAGGGTTAGAGTTAGTGTAAAACATATAATTAGGGTAGGGTTAGTATAAAGCACACAGTTAGGGTTAGGGCTTAGCATATAAAGATACATTTAGGGTTAGATAAGAACAAAATTATACAAATGAAAACACAAAATAAGTGGTAGGGGTTAGTACAAAAAAATGCGTTTCTGAGAAGGGTTAGTACAAAAACGTATAATTAGGGTTAGGGTTAGTGTAAAACATATACTTAGGGATAGGGTTAGTGTAAAACATATAATTAGGGATAGGGTTAGTGTAATTCATATAATTAGGGATAAGGTAAGTGTAAAACATATAATTAGGGATAGGGTTAGTGTAAAACACACAGTTAGGGTAAGGATTTGGCATATAAAGATACATGTAGAGTTAGGGTTAGTTCAAAATTATTCAATTAGGGTAAAGGTTAGTACAAAAACGTATAATTTGGGTTAGGATAAGTGTAAAACATATTATTAGGGTGAGGGTTAGTATAAAACACACAATTAGGGTAAGGGGTTAGCATATAAGATATAGTTAGAGTTAAGGCTAGTAATAAATTGTACAATTAAGCTTATAGACGATAAAAACACAAATTTAGTGGTAGGGGTTAGTCAAAAAATACATTTATGATAAGGGTTAGTACAAAAACGTATAATTAGGGTTAGGGTTAGTGTAAAACATATAATAAGGGTTAGGATTAGAATAAAACGCACAATTTGGGTTAAGGGTTAGCATATAAGATACATTTAGGGTTAGGGTTAGTACAAAATTATACAATTAGTGTTATAGTCGATGAAAACACATAATTAGTGGTAGGGGTTAGTACAAAAAATACATTTATGATAAGGGTTAGTACAAAAACGTATAATTAGGGTTAGGGTTAGTGTGAAACATAATTAGGGTAAGGGTTAGTATACAAAAACTACAGTTAGGGTTAGTATATAAAGGTACCTTTAGGGTTAGTATATACAGATACATTTAGGGTTAGGTTTAGTACAAAATTATACAATTAGGGTAAAGGTTAGTACAAAAACGCATAATTAGGGTGAGGGTTAGTGTAAAACACATTATTAGGGCCAGGGTTAGTATAAAACACACAATTAGGGTTAGGGGTAAGCATATAAAGATACATTTAGGGTTAGGGTTAGTACAAAGTTATACAATTAGGGTAAGGGTTAGTACAAAAACGTATAATTTGGGTTAGGATAAGTGTAAAACATATTATTAGGGTTAAAGGTTAGTATAAAACACACAATTAGGGTAAGGGGTTAGCATATAAGATATATTTAGGGTTAAGGTTAGTACTAAATTGTACAATTAAGCTTATAGACGATGAAAACAGAAAATTAGTGTGAGGGGTTAGTACAAAAAATACATTTATGATAAGGGTTAGTACAAAAACGTATAATTAGGGTTAGGGTTAGTAAAAAACACACAATTAGGGTTAGGGCTTAGCATATAAAGATACATTTAGGGTTAGGGTTAGTACAAAATTATACAATGAGGGTTATTGTCGATGAAAACACAAAATAAGTGGTAGGGGTTAGTACAAAAAATAGATTTATGATAAGAGTCAGTAAAAAAGTATAATTAGGGTTAGAGTTAGTGTAAAACATATAATTAGGGTAGGGTTAGTATAAAGCACACAGTTAGGGTTAGGGCTTAGCATATAAAGATACATTTAGGGTTAGATAAGAACAAAATTATACAAATGAAAACACAAAATAAGTGGTAGGGGTTAGTACAAAAAAATGCGTTTCTGAGAAGGGTTAGTACAAAAACGTATAATTAGGGTTAGGGTTAGTGTAAAACATATACTTAGGGATAGGGTTAGTGTAAAACATATAATTAGGGATAGGGTTAGTGTAAAACATATAATTAGGGATAAGGTAAGTGTAAAACATATAATTAGGGATAGGGTTAGTGTAAAACACACAGTTAGGGTAAGGATTTGGCATATAAAGATACATGTAGAGTTAGGGTTAGTTCAAAATTATTCAATTAGGGTAAAGGTTAGTACAAAAACGTATAATTTGGGTTAGGATAAGTGTAAAACATATTATTAGGGTGAGGGTTAGTATAAAACACACAATTAGGGTAAGGGGTTAGCATATAAGATATAGTTAGAGTTAAGGCTAGTAATAAATTGTACAATTAAGCTTATAGACGATAAAAACACAAATTTAGTGGTAGGGGTTAGTCAAAAAATACATTTATGATAAGGGTTAGTACAAAAACGTATAATTAGGGTTAGGGTTAGTGTAAAACATATAATAAGGGTTAGGATTAGAATAAAACGCACAATTTGGGTTAAGGGTTAGCATATAAGATACATTTAGGGTTAGGGTTAGTACAAAATTATACAATTAGTGTTATAGTCGATGAAAACACATAATTAGTGGTAGGGGTTAGTACAAAAAATACATTTATGATAAGGGTTAGTACAAAAACGTATAATTAGGGTTAGGGTTAGTGTGAAACATAATTAGGGTAAGGGTTAGTATACAAAAACTACAGTTAGGGTTAGTATATAAAGGTACCTTTAGGGTTAGTATATACAGATACATTTAGGGTTAGGTTTAGTACAAAATTATACAATTAGGGTAAAGGTTAGTACAAAAACGCATAATTAGGGTGAGGGTTAGTGTAAAACACATTATTAGGGCCAGGGTTAGTATAAAACACACAATTAGGGTTAGGGGTAAGCATATAAAGATACATTTAGGGTTAGGGTTAGTACAAAGTTATACAATTAGGGTAAGGGTTAGTACAAAAACGTATAATTTGGGTTAGGATAAGTGTAAAACATATTATTAGGGTTAAAGGTTAGTATAAAACACACAATTAGGGTAAGGGGTTAGCATATAAGATATATTTAGGGTTAAGGTTAGTACTAAATTGTACAATTAAGCTTATAGACGATGAAAACACAAAATTAGTGGTAGGGGTTAGTACAAAAAATACATTTATGATAAGGGTTAGTACAAAAACGTATAATTAGGGTTAGGGTTAGTATAAAACGCACAATTAGGGTTAGGGCTTAGCATATAAAGATACATTTAGGGTTAGGGTTAGTACAAAATTATACAATGAGGGTTATTGTCGATGAAAACACAAAATAAGTGGTAGGGGTTAGTACAAAAAATAGATTTATGATAAGGGTCATTATAAAGTATAATTAAGGTTAGAGTAAGTGTAAAACATATAATTAGGGTAGGGTTAGTATAAAACACACAGTTAGGGTTAGGGCTTAGCATATAAAGATACATTTAGGGTTAGATAAGAACAAAATTATACAAATGAAAACACAAAATAAGTGGTAGGGGTTAGTACAAAAAAATGCGTTTCTGAGAAGGGTTAGTACAAAAACGTATAATTAGGGTTAGGGTTAGTGTAAAACATATAATTAGGGATAGGGTTAGTGTAAAACATATAATTAGGGATAAGGTAAGTGTAAAACATATAATTAGGGATAGGGTTAGTGTAAAACACACAGTTAGGGTAAGGATTTGGCATATAAGGATACATGTAAAGTTAGGGTTAGTTCAAAATTATTCAATTAGGGTAAGGGTTGATACAAAAACGTATAACTAGGGTTAGGATAAGTGTAAAACATATAAGTAGGGTTAGGGTTAGTATAAAACACAAAATTAGGGATAGAGGTTAGCATATAAGATACATTTACGGTAAGGGTTAGTACAAAATTATACAATTAGGGTTAGGGGTTAGCATTTAAGATACATTTACGGTTAGGGTTAGTACAAAAAATACATTAATGATAAGGGTTAGTACAAAAACGTATAATTAGGGTTAGGGTTAGTGTAAAACATATAATTAGGGATAGGGTTAGTGTAAAACATATAATTAAGGATAGGGTTAGTGTAAAATATATAATTAGGGATAGGGTTAGTGTAAAACACACAGTTAGGTTAAAAAAATAAAGGTTAGTACAAAAACGTATAATTAGGGTTAGGGTTAGAAAAAACATAACTTGGGTTAGGGTTTAGCATATAAAGATATATTTAGGGTTAGGGTTAGTACAAAATTATACAATTAGGGTAAGGGTTGATACAAAAACGTATAACTAGGGTTAGGATAAGTGTAAAACATATAAGTAGGGTTAGGGTTATTATAAAACACAAAATTAGGGATAGAGGTTAGCATATAAGATACATTTACGGTAAGGGTTAGTACAAAATTATACAATTAGGGTTAGGGGTTAGCATTTAAGATACATTTACGGTTAGGGTTAGTACAAAAAATACATTAATGATAAGGGTTAGTACAAAAACGTATAATTAGGGATAGGGTTAGTGTAAAACATATAATTAGGGATAGGGTTAGTGTAAAACATATAATTAGGGATAGGGTTAGTGTAAAACATATAATTAGGGATAGGGTTAGTGTAAAACACACAGTTAGGGTAAGGATTTGGCATATAAAGATACATGTAGAGTTAGGGTTAGTTCAAAATTATTAAATTAGGGTAAAGGTTAGTACAAAAACGTATAATTAGGGTTAGGGTTAGAAAAAAAATAACTTGGGTTAGGGTTTAGCATATAAAGATACATTTAGTGTTAGGGTTAGTACAAAATTATACAATTAGGGTAAGGGTTAGTACAAAAACGTATAATTTGGGTTAGGATAAGTGTAAAACATATTTGTAGGGTTAGGGTTAGTATAAAACACACAATTAGGGTAAGGGTTTAGCATATAAGATATAGTTAGGGTTAAGGTTAGTACTAAATTGTACAATTAAGCTTATAGACGATAAAAACACAAATTTAGTGGTAGGGGTTAGTACAAAAATACATTTATGATAAGGGTTAGTACAAAAACGTATAATTAGGGTTAGGGTTAGTGTAAAACATATAAGGGTTAGGGTTAGTAAAAAACACACAATTAGGGTTAGGGCTTAGCATATAAAGATACATTTAGGGTTAGGGTTAGTACAAAATTATACAATGAGGGTTATTGTCGATGAAAACACAAAATAAGTGGTAGGGGTTAGTACAAAAAATAGATTTGTGATAAGGGTCAGTAAAAAAGTATAATTAGGGTTAGAGTTAGTGTAAAACATATAATTAGGGTAGGGTTAGTGTAAAACATATAATTAGGGATAGGGTTAGTGTAAAACATATAATTAGGGATAGGGTTAGTGTAAAACACACATACATTTAGGGTTAGGGTTAGTACAAAATTATACAATTAGGGTAAGGGTTGATACAAAAACGTATAACTAGGGTTAGGATAAGTGTAAAACATATATGTAGGGTTAGGGTTAGTATAAAACACAAAATTAAGGTAAGAGGTTAGCATATAAGATACATTTACGGTTAGGGTTAGTACAAAATTATACAATTAGGGTTAGGGGTTAGCATTTAAGATACATTTGCGGTTAGGGTTAGTACAAAAAATACATTTATGATAAGGGTTAGTACAAAAACGTATAATTAGGGTTAGGGTTAGTGAAAAACATATAATTAAGGATAGGGTTAGTGTAAAATATATAATTAGGGATAGGGTTAGTGTAAAACACACAATTAGGGTAAGGATTTGGCATATAAAGATACATTTAGGGTTAGGGTTAGTACAAAATTATACAATTAGGGTTATTGTCGATGTAAACACAAAATAAGTGGTAGGGGTTATTACAAAGAATAGATTTATGATAAGGGTCAGTAAAAAAGTATTATTAGGGTTAGAGTTAGTGTAAAACATATAATTAGGGTAGGGTTAGTATAAATCACACAGTTAGGGTAAGGGCTTAGCATATAAAGATACATTTAGGGTTAGGTTTAGTACAAAATTATACAATTAGGGTAAGGGTTAGTACAAAAACGTATAATTAGGGTTAGGGTAAGTGTAAAACATATAATAAGGGTTAGGGTTAGTATAAAACACACAATTAGGGTTAGGGGTTAGCATATAAAGATACATTTAGGGTTAGGGTTAGTACAAAATTATACAATGAGGGTTATTGTCGATGAAAACACAAAATAAGTGGTAGGGGTTAGTACAAAAAATAGATTTATGATAAGGGTCAGTAAAAAAGTATAATTAGGGTTAGAGTTAGTGTAACACATATAATTAGGGTTGGGTTAGTATAAAACACACAGTTAGGGTTAGGGCTTAGCATATAAAGATACATTTAGTGTAAGGGTTAGTACAAAATGATATAAATAGGGTAGGATTAGTAGAAAAACGTATAATTTGGGTTAGGATAAATGTAAAACATATTATTAGGGTGAGGGTTAGTATAAAACACACAATTAGGGTAAGGATATATTTAAGGTTAAGGTTAGTACTAAATTGTACAATTAAGCTTATAGACGATGAAAACACAAATTTAGTGGAAGGAGTTAGTACAAAAGATACATTTATGATAAGGGTTAGTACAAAAACGTATAATTAGGGTTAGGGTTAGTGTAAAACATATAATTAGGGTAGGGTTAGTATAAATCACACAGTTAGGGTTAGGGCTTAGCATATAAAGATACATTTAGGGTTAGATAAGAACAAAATTATACAAATGAAAACACAAAATAAGTGGTAGGGGTTAGTACAAAATAATGCGTTTCAGAGAAGGGTTAGTACAAAAACGTATAATTAGGATTAGGGTTAGTGTAAAACATATAATTAAGGATAGGGTTAGTGTAAAACATATAATTAGGGATAGGGTTAGTGTAAAACATATAATTAGGGATAGGGTTAGTGTAAAACATATAATTAGGGATAGGGTTAGTGTAAAACATATAATTAGGGATAGGGTTATTGTAAAACACACAGTTAGGGTAAGGATTTGGCATATAAAGATACATGTAGAGTTAGGGTTAGTTCAAAATTATTCAATTAGGGTAAAGGTTAGTACAAAAACGTATAATTAGGGTTAGGGTTAGAAAAAAAACATAACTTGGGTTGGGGTTTAGCATATAAAGATACATTTAGGGTTAGGGTTAGTACAAAATTATACAATTAGGGTAAGGGTTGATACAAAAACGTATAACTAGGGTTAGGATAAGTGTAAAACATATAAGTAGGGTTAGGGTTAGTATAAAACACAAAAATATGGTTAGAGGTTTGCATATAAGATACATTTACGGTTAGGGTTAGTACAAAATTATACAATTAGGGTTAGGGCTTAGCATATAAAGATACATTTACGGTTAGATAAGAACAAAATTATACAAATGAAAACACAAAATAAGTGGTAGGGGTTAGTACAAAAAAATGCGTTTCTTAGAAGGGTTAGTACAAAAACGTATAATTAGGGTTAGGGTTAGTGTAAAACATATAATTAGGGATAGGGTTAGTGTAAAACATATATTTAGGGATAGGGTTAGTGTAAAACATATAATTAGGGATAGGGTTAGTGTAAAACTTATAATTAGGGATAGGGTTAGTGTAAAATATATAATTAGGGATAGGGTTAGTGTAAAACATATAATTAGGGATAGGGTTAGTGTAAAACACACAGTTAGGGTAAGGATTTGGCATATAAAGATACATTTACGGTTAGGGTTAGTACAAAATTATACAATTAGGGTTAGGGGTTAGCATTTAAGATACATTTACGGTTAGGGTTAGTACAAAATTATACAATTAGGGTTAGGGGTTAGCATTTAAGATACATTTACGGTTAGGGTTAGTACAAAATTATACAATTAGGGTTAGGGGTCAGCATTTAAGATACATTTACGGTTAGGGTTAGTACTAAAATACATTTAGGATAAGGGTTAGTACAAAAACGTATAATTAGGGTTAGGGTAAGTGTAAAACATATAATTAGGGATAGGGTTAGTGTAAAATATATAATTAGGGATAGGGTTAGTGTAAAACATATAATTAAGGATAGGGTTAGTGTAAAACATATAATTAGGGATAGGGTTAGTGTATAACACACAGTTAGGGTAAGGATTTGGCATATAAAGATACATTTACGGTTAGGGTTAGTACAAAATTATACAATTAGGGTTAGGGGTTAGCATTTAAGATACATTTACGGTTAGGGTTAGTACAAAAAATACATTTATGATAAGGGTTAGTACAAAAACGTTTAATTAGGGTTAGGGTAAGTGCAAAACATATAATTAGGGATAGGGTTAGTGTAAAATATATAATTAGGGATAGGGTTAGTGTAAAACACACAGTTAGGGTAAGGATTTGGCATATAAAGAAACATTTAGGATAAGGGTTAGTACAAAATTATACAATTAGGGTTATTGTCGATGAAAACACAAAATAAGTGGTAGGGGTTAGTACAAAGAATAGATTAATGATAAGGGTCAGTAAAAAAGTATAATTAGGGTTAGAGTTAGTGTAAAACATATAATTAGGGTAGGGTTAGTATAAATCACACAGTTAGGGTTAGGGCCTAGCATATAAAGATACATTTAGGGTTAGGTTTAGTACAAAATTATACAATTAGGGTAAGGGTTAGTGCAAAAACGTATAATTAGGGTTAGGGTAAGTGTAAAACATATAATAAGGGTTAGGGTTAGTATAAAACACACAATTAGGGTAAGGATATATTTAAGGTTAAGGTTAGTACTAAATTGTACAATTAAGCTTATAGACGATGAAAACACAAATTTAGTGGAAGGAGTTAGTACAAAAAATACATTTATGATAAGGGTTAGTACAAAAACGTATAATTAGGGTTAGGGTTAGTGTAAAACATATAATTAGGGTAGGGTTAGTATAAATCACACAGTTAGGGTTAGGGCTTAGCATATAAGGATACATTTAGGGTTAGATAAGAACAAAATTATACAAATGAAAACACAAAATAAGTGGTAGGGGCTAGTACCAGAGAAGGGTTAGTACAAAAACGTATAATTAGGATTAGGGTTAGTGTAAAACATATAATTAAGGATAGGGTTAGTACAAAATTATACAATTAGGGTAAGGGTTAGTACAAAAACGTATAACTAGGGTTAGGATAAGTGTAAAACATATAAGTAGGGTTAGGGTTAGTATAAAACACAAAAATATGGTTAGAGGTTTGCATATAAGATACATTTACGGTTAGGGTTAGTACAAAATTATACAATTAGGGTTAGGGCTTAGCATATAAAGATACATTTACGGTTAGATAAGAACAAAATTATACAAATGAAAACACAAAATAAGTGGTAGGGGTTAGTACAAAAAAATGCGTTTCTGAGAAGGGTTAGTACAAAAACGTATAATTAGGGTTAGGGTTAGTGTAAAACATATAATTAGGGATAGGGTTAGTGTAAAACATATAATTAGGGTTAGGGTAAGTATAAAACACAAAATTAGGGTTAGAGGTTAGCATATAAGATACATTTACGGTTAGGGTTAGTACAAAATTATACAATTAGGGTTAGGGGTTAGCATTTAAGATACATTTACGGTTAGGGTTAGTACAAAAATACATTTATGATAAGGGTTAGTACAAAAACGTATAATTAGGGTTAGGGTAAGTGTAAAACATATAATTAGGGATAGGGTTAGTGTAAAACATGTAATTAAGGATAGGGTTAGTGTAAAATATATAATTAGGGATAGGGTTAGTGTATAACACACAGTTAGGGTAAGGATTTGGCATATAAAGATACATTTAGGGTTAGGGTTAGTACAAAATTATACAATGAGGGTTATTGTGGATGAAAACACAAAATAAGTGGTAGGGGTTAGTACAAAGAATATATTTATGATAAGGGTCAGTAAAAAAGTATAATTAGGGTTAGAGTTATTGTAAAACATATAATTAGGGTACGGTTAGTATAAATCACACAGTTAGGGTTAGGGCTTAGCATATAAAGATACATTTAGGGTTAGGTTTAGTACAAAATTATACAATTAGGGTAAGGGTTAGTACAAAAACGTATAATTAGGGTTAGGGTAAGTGTAAAACATATAATAAGGGTTAGGGTTAGTATAAAACACACAATTAGGGTTAGGGGTTAGCATATAAAGATACATTTAGGGTTAGGGTTAGTACAAAATTATACAATTAGGGTAAGGGTTAGTGCAAAAACGTATAATTAGGGTTAGGGTAAGTGTAAAACATATAATAAGGGTTAGGGTTAGTATAAAACACACAATTAGGGTTAGGGGTTAGCATATAAAGATACATTTAGGGTTAGGGTTAGTACAAAATTATACAATGAGGGTTATTGTCGATGAAAACACAAAATAAGTGATAGGGGTTAGTACAAAAAATAGATTTATGATAAGGGTCAGTAAAAAAGTATAATTAGGGTTAGAGTTAGTGTAAAACATATAATTAGGGTTGGGTTAGTATAAAACACACAGTTGGGGTTAGGGCTTAGCATATAAAGATACATTTAGTGTTAGGTATAGTACAAAATTATACAATTAGGGTAAGGGTTAGTACAAAAACGTATAATTTGGGTTAGGATAAGTGTAAAACATATTATTAGGGTGAGGGTTAGTATAAAACACACAATTAGGGTAAGGATATATTTAAGGTTAAGGTTAGTACTAAATTGTACAATTAAGCTTATAGACGATGAAAACACAAATTTAGTGGAAGGAGTTAGTACAAAAAATACATTTATGATAAGGGTTAGTACAAAAACGTATAATTAGGGTTAGGGTTAGTGTAAAACATATAATTAGGGTAGGGTTAGTATAAATCACACAGTTAGGGTTAGGGCTTAGCATATAAGGATACATTTAGGGTTAGATAAGAACAAAATTATACAAATGAAAACACAAAATAAGTGGTAGGGGCTAGTACCAGAGAAGGGTTAGTACAAAAACGTATAATTAGGATTAGGGTTAGTGTAAAACATATAATTAAGGATAGGGTTAGTACAAAATTATACAATTAGGGTAAGGGTTAGTACAAAAACGTATAACTAGGGTTAGGATAAGTGTAAAACATATAAGTAGGGTTAGGGTTAGTATAAAACACAAAAATATGGTTAGAGGTTTGCATATAAGATACATTTACGGTTAGGGTTAGTACAAAATTATACAATTAGGGTTAGGGCTTAGCATTTAAAGATACATTTACGGTTAGATAAGAACAAAATTATACAAATGAAAACACAAAATAAGTGGTAGGGGTTAGTACAAAAAAATGCGTTTCTGAGAAGGGTTAGTACAAAAACGTATAATTAGGGTTAGGGTTAGTGTAAAACATATAATTAGGGATAGGGTTAGTGTAAAACATATAATTAGGGTTAGGGTAAGTATAAAACACAAAATTAGGGTTAGAGGTTAGCATATAAGATACATTTACGGTTAGGGTTAGTACAAAATTATACAATTAGGGTTAGGGGTTAGCATTTAAGATACATTTACGGTTAGGGTTAGTACAAAAATACATTTATGATAAGGGTTAGTACAAAAACGTATAATTAGGGTTAGGGTAAGTGTAAAACATATAATTAGGGATAGGGTTAGTGTAAAACATGTAATTAAGGATAGGGTTAGTGTAAAATATATAATTAGGGATAGGGTTAGTGTATAACACACAGTTAGGGTAAGGATTTGGCATATAAAGATACATTTAGGGTTAGGGTTAGTACAAAATTATACAATGAGGGTTATTGTGGATGAAAACACAAAATAAGTGGTAGGGGTTAGTACAAAGAATAGATTTATGATAAGGGTCAGTAAAAAAGTATAATTAGGGTTAGAGTTATTGTAAAACATATAATTAGGGTACGGTTAGTATAAATCACACAGTTAGGGTTAGGGCTTAGCATATAAAGATACATTTAGGGTTAGGTTTAGTACAAATTATACAATTAGGGTAAGGGTTAGTACAAAAACGTATAATTAGGGTTAGGGTAAGTGTAAAACATATAATAAGGGTTAGGGTTAGTATAAAACACACAATTAGGGTTAGGGGTTAGCATATAAAGATACATTTAGGGTTAGGGTTAGTACAAAATTATACAATTAGGGTAAGGGTTAGTGCAAAAACGTATAATTAGGGTTAGGGTAAGTGTAAAACATATAATAAGGGTTAGGGTTAGTATAAAACACACAATTAGGGTTAGGGGTTAGCATATAAAGATACATTTAGGGTTAGGGTTAGTACAAAATTATACAATGAGGGTTATTGTCGATGAAAACACAAAATAAGTGATAGGGGTTAGTACAAAAAATAGATTTATGATAAGGGTCAGTAAAAAAGTATAATTAGGGTTAGAGTTAGTGTAAAACATATAATTAGGGTTGGGTTAGTATAAAACACACAGTTGGGGTTAGGGCTTAGCATATAAAGATACATTTAGTGTTAGGTATATTACAAAATTATACAATTAGGGTAAGGGTTAGTACAAAAACGTATAATTTGGGTTAGGATAAGTGTAAAACATATTATTAGGGTGAGGGTTAGTATAAAACACACAATTAGGGTAAGGATATATTTAAGGTTAAGGTTAGTACTAAATTGTACAATTAAGCTTATAGACGATGAAAACACAAATTTAGTGGAAGGAGTTAGTACAAAAAATACATTTATGATAAGGGTTAGTACAAAAACGTATAATTAGGGTTAGGGTTAGTGTAAAACATATAATTAGGGTAGGGTTAGTATAAATCACACAGTTAGGGTTAGGGCTTAGCATATAAGGATACATTTAGGGTTAGATAAGAACAAAATTATACAAATGAAAACACAAAATAAGTGGTAGGGGCTAGTACCAGAGAAGGGTTAGTACAAAAACGTATAATTAGGATTAGGGTTAGTGTAAAACATATAATTAAGGATAGGGTTAGTACAAAATTATACAATTAGGGTAAGGGTTAGTACAAAAACGTATAACTAGGGTTAGGATAAATGTAAAACATATAAGTAGGGTTAGGGTTAGTATAAAACACAAAAATATGGTTAGAGGTTTGCATATAAGATACATTTACGGTTAGGGTTAGTACAAAATTATACAATTAGGGTTAGGGCTTAGCATATAAAGATACATTTACGGTTAGATAAGAACAAAATTATACAAATGAAAACACAAAATAAGTGGTAGGGGTTAGTACAAAAAAATGCGTTTCTGAGAAGGGTTAGTACAAAAACGTATAATTAGGGTTAGGGTTAGTGTAAAACATATAATTAGGGATAGGGTTAGTGTAAAACATATAATTAGGGTTAGGGTAAGTATAAAACACAAAATTAGGGTTAGAGGTTAGCATATAAGATACATTTACGGTTAAGGTTAGTACAAAATTATACAATTAGGGTTAGGGGTTAGCATTTAAGATACATTTACGGTTAGGGTTAGTACAAAAATACATTTATGATAAGGGTTAGTACAAAAACGTATAATTAGGGTTAGGGTAAGTGTAAAACATATAATTAGGGATAGGGTTAGTGTAAAACATGTAATTAAGGATAGGGTTAGTGTAAAATATATAATTAGGGATAGGGTTAGTGTATAACACACAGTTAGGGTAAGGATTTGGCATATAAAGATACATTTAGGGTTAGGGTTAGTACAAAATTATACAATGAGGGTTATTGTGGATGAAAACACAAAATAAGTGGTAGGGGTTAGTACAAAGAATAGATTTATGATAAGGGTCAGTAAAAAAGTATAATTAGGGTTAGAGTTATTGTAAAACATATAATTAGGGTACGGTTAGTATAAATCACACAGTTAGGGTTAGGGCTTAGCATATAAAGATACATTTAGGGTTAGGTTTAGTACAAATTATACAATTAGGGTAAGGGTTAGTACAAAAACGTATAATTAGGGTTAGGGTAAGTGTAAAACATATAATAAGGGTTAGGGTTAGTATAAAACACACAATTAGGGTTAGGGGTTAGCATATAAAGATACATTTAGGGTTAGGGTTAGTACAAAATTATACAATTAGGGTAAGGGTTAGTGCAAAAACGTATAATTAGGGTTAGGGTAAGTGTAAAACATATAATAAGGGTTAGGGTTAGTATAAAACACACAATTAGGGTTAGGGGTTAGCATATAAAGATACATTTAGGGTTAGGGTTAGTACAAAATTATACAATGAGGGTTATTGTCGATGAAAACACAAAATAAGTGATAGGGGTTAGTACAAAAAATAGATTTATGATAAGGGTCAGTAAAAAAGTATAATTAGGGTTAGAGTTAGTGTAAAACATATAATTAGGGTTGGGTTAGTATAAAACACACAGTTGGGGTTAGGGCTTAGCATATAAAGATACATTTAGTGTTAGGTATATTACAAAATTATACAATTAGGGTAAGGGTTAGTACAAAAACGTATAATTTGGGTTAGGATAAGTGTAAAACATATTATTAGGGTGAGGGTTAGTATAAAACACACAATTAGGGTAAGGATATATTTAAGGTTAAGGTTAGTACTAAATTGTACAATTAAGCTTATAGACGATGAAAACACAAATTTAGTGGAAGGAGTTAGTACAAAAAATACATTTATGATAAGGGTTAGTACAAAAACGTATAATTAGGGTTAGGGTTAGTGTAAAACATATAATTAGGGTAGGGTTAGTATAAATCACACAGTTAGGGTTAGGGCTTAGCATATAAGGATACATTTAGGGTTAGATAAGAACAAAATTATACAAATGAAAACACAAAATAAGTGGTAGGGGCTAGTACCAGAGAAGGGTTAGTACAAAAACGTATAATTAGGATTAGGGTTAGTGTAAAACATATAATTAAGGATAGGGTTAGTACAAAATTATACAATTCGGGTAAAGGTTAGTACAAAAACGTATAACTAGGGTTAGGATAAATGTAAAACATATAAGTAGGGTTAGGGTTAGTATAAAACACAAAAATATGGTTAGAGGTTTGCATATAAGATACATTTACGGTTAGGGTTAGTACAAAATTATACAATTAGGGTTAGGGCTTAGCATATAAAGATACATTTACGGTTAGATAAGAACAAAATTATACAAATGAAAACACAAAATAAGTGGTAGGGGTTAGTACAAAAAAATGCGTTTCTGAGAAGGGTTAGTACAAAAACGTATAATTAGGGTTAGGGTTAGTGTAAAACATATAATTAGGGATAGGGTTAGTGTAAAACATATAATTAGGGTTAGGGTAAGTATAAAACACAAAATTAGGGTTAGAGGTTAGCATATAAGATACATTTACGGTTAAGGTTAGTACGAAATTATACAATTAGGGTTAGGGGTTAGCATTTAAGATACATTTACGGTTAGGGTTAGTACAAAAATACATTTATGATAAGGGTTAGTACAAAAACGTATAATTAGGGTTAGGGTAAGTGTAAAACATATAATTAGGGATAGGGTTAGTGTAAAACATTTAATTAAGGATAGGGTTAGTGTAAAATATATAATTAGGGATAGGGTTAGTGTATAACACACAGTTAGGGTAAGGATTTGGCATATAAAGATACATTTAGGGTTAGGGTTAGTACAAAATTATACAATGAGGGTTATTGTGGATGAAAACACAAAATAAGTGGTAGGGGTTAGTACAAAGAATAGATTTATGATAAGGGTCAGTAAAAAAGTATAATTAGGGTTAGAGTTAGTGTAAAACATATAATTAGGGTAGGGTTAGTAAAAATCACACAGTTAGGGTTAGGGCTTAGCATATAAAGATACATTTAGGGTTAGGTTTAGTACAAAATTATACAATTAGGGTAAGGGTTAGTACAAAAACGTATAATTAGGGTTAGGGTAAGTGTAAAACATATAATAAGGGTTAGGGTTAGTATAAAACACACATATAGCATATAAAGATACATTTAGGGTTAGGGTTAGTACAAAATTATACAATGAGGGTTATTGTCGATGAAATCACAAAATAAGTGGTAGGGGTTAGTACAAAAAATAGATTTATGATAAGGGTCAGTAAAAAAGTATAATTAGGGTTAGAGTTAGTGTAACACATATAATTAGGGTTGGGTTAGTATAAAACACACAGTTAGGGTTAGGGCTTAGCATATAAAGATACATTTAGTGTAAGGGTTAGTACAAAATGATATAAATAGGGTAGGATTAGTACAAAAACGTATAATTTGGGTTAGGATAAATGTAAAACATATTATTAGGGTGAGGGTAAGTATAAAACACACAATTAGGGTAAGGATATATTTAAGGTTAAGGTTAGTACTAAATTGTACAATTAAGCTTATAGACGATGAAAACAAAAATTTAGTGGAAGGAGTTAGTACAAAAAATACATTTATGATAAGGGTTAGTACAAAAACGTATAATTAGGGTTAGGGTTAGTGTAAAACATATAATTAGGGTAGGGTTAGTATAAATCACACAGTTAGGGTTAGGGCTTAGCATATAAAGATACATTTAGGGTTAGATAAGAACAAAATTATACAAATGAAAACACAAAATAAGTGGTAGGGGTTAGTACAAAATAATGCGTTTCAGAGAAGGGTTAGTACAAAAACGTATAATTAGGATTAGGGTTAGTGTAAAACATATAATTAAGGATAGGGTTAGTGTAAAACATATAATTAGGGATAGGGTTAGTGTAAAACATATAATTAGGGATAGGGTTAGTGTAAAACATATAATTAGGGATAGGGTTAGTGTAAAACATATAATTAGGGATAGGGTTAGTGCAAAACACACAGTTAGGGTAAGGATTTGGCATATAAAGATACATGTAGAGTTAGGGTTAGTTCAAAATTATTCAATTAGGGTAAAGGTTAGTACAAAAACGTATAATTAGGGTTAGGGTTAGAAAAAAACATAACTTGGGTTGGGGTTTAGCATATAAAGATACATTTAGGGTTAGGGTTAGTACAAAATTATACAATTAGGGTAAGGGTTGATACAAAAACGTATAACTAGGGTTAGGATAAGTGTAAAACATATAAGTAGGGTTAGGGTTAGTATAAAACACAAAAATATGGTTTGCATATAAGATACATTTACGGTTAGGGTTAGTACAAAATTATACAATTAGGGTTAGGGCTTAGCATATAAAGATAAATTTACGGTTAGATAAGAACAAAATTATACAAATGAAAACACAAAATAAATGGTAGGGGTTAGTACAAAAAAAATGCGTTTCTTAGAAGGGTTAGTACAAAAACGTATAATTAGGGTTAGGGTTAGTGTAAAACATATAATTAGGGATAGGGTTAGTGTAAAACATATATTTAGGGATAGGGTTAGTGTAAAACATATAATTAGGGATAGGGTTAGTGTTAAACATATAATTAGGGATAGGGTTAGTGTAAAATATATAATTAGGGATAGGGTTAGTGTAAAACATATAATTAGGGATAGGGTTAGTGTAAAACACACAGTTAGGGTAAGGGCTTAGCATATAACGATACATTTAGTGTTAGGGTTAGTACAAAATTATACAATTAGGGTAAGGATTAGTACAAAAACGTATAATTTGGGTTAGGATAAGTGTAAAACATTATTAGGGTGAGGGTTAGTATAAAACAAACAATAAGGGTAAGGATATATTTAGGGTTAAGGTTAGTACTAAATTGTACAATTAAGCTTATAGACGATGAAAACACAAATTTAGTGGAAGGAGTTAGAACAAAAAATACATTTATGATAAGGGTTAGTACAAAAACGTATAATTAGGGTTAGGGTTAGTGTAAAACATATAATAAGGGTTAGGGTTAAAAAAAAACGCACAATTTGGGTTAAGGGTTAGCATATTAGATACATTTAGGGTTAGGGTTAGTACAAAATTATACAATTAGTGTTATAGTCGATGAAAACATAATTAGTGGTAGGGGTTAGTACAAAAACGTATAATTTGGGTTAGGATAAGTGTAAAACATATTATTAGGGTTAAAGGTTAGTATAAAACACACAATTAGGGTAAGGGGTTAGCATATAAGATATATTTAGGGTTAAGGTTAGTACTAAATTGTACAATTAAGCTTATAGACGATGAAAACACAAAATTAGTGGTAGAGGTTAGTACAAAAAAATACATTTATGATAAGGGTTAGTACAAAAACGTATAATTAGGGTTAGGGTTAGTGTAAAACATATAATAAGGGTTAGGGTTAGTATAAAACGCACAATTAGGGTTAGGGCTTAGCATATAAAGATACATTTAGGGTTAGGGTTAGTACAAAATTATACAATGAGGGTTATTGTCGATGAAAACACAAAATAAGTGGTAGGGGTTAGTACAAAAAATAGATTTATGATAAGGGTCATTAAAAAGTATAATTAGGGTTAGAGTAAGTGTAAAACATATAATTAGGGTAGGGTTAGTATAAAACACACAGTTAGGGTTAGGGCTTAGCATATAAAGATACATTTAGTGTAAGGGTTAGTAAAAAAATTATACAATTAGGGTAAGGGTTAGTACAAAAACGTATAATTTGGGTTAGGATAAGTGAAAACATATTATTAGGGTGAGGGTTAGTATAAAACACACAATTAGGGTAAGGATATATTTAGGGTTAAGGTTAGTACTAAATTGTACAATTAAGCTTATAGACGATGAAAACACAAATTTAGTGGTAGGAGTTAGTACAAAAAATACATTTATGAAAAGGGTTAGTACAAAAAAGTATAATTAGGGTTAGGGTTAGTGTAAAACATATAATAAGGGTTAGGGTTAAAATAAAACGCACAATTTGGGTTAAGAGTTAGCATATTAGATACATTTAGGGTTAGGGTTAGTACAAAATTATACAATTAGTGTTATAGTCGATGAAAACACATAATTAGTGGTAGGGGTGAGTACAAAAAATACATTTATGATAAGGGTTAGTACAAAAACGTATAATTAGGGTTAGGGTTAGTGTGAAACATAATTAGGGTAAGGGTTAGTATAAAAACCACAGTTAGGGTTAGTATATAAAGATACCTTTAGGGTTAGTATATACAGATACATTTAGGGTTAGGTTTAGTACAACATTATACAATTAGGGTAAAGGTTAGTACAAAAACGCATAATTAGGGTGAGGGTTAGTGTAAAACACATTATTAGGGCTAGGGTTAGTATAAATCACACAGTTAGGGTTAGGGCTTAGCATATAAAGATACATTTAGGGTTAGATAAGAACAAAATTATACAAATGAAAACACAAAATAAGTGGTAGGGGTTAGTACAAAATAATGCGTTTCAGAGAAGGGTTAGTACAAAAACGTATAATTAGGATTAGGGTTAGTGTAAAACATATAATTAAGGATAGGGTTAGTGTAAAACATATAATTAGGGATAGGGTTAGTGTAAAACATATAATTAGGGATAGGGTTAGTGTAAAACATATAATTAGGGATAGGGTTAGTGTAAAACATATAATTAGGGATAGGGTTAGTGCAAAACACACAGTTAGGGTAAGGATTTGGCATATAAAGATACATGTAGAGTTAGGGTTAGTTCAAAATTATTCAATTAGGGTAAAGGTTAGTACAAAAACGTATAATTAGGGTTAGGGTTAGAAAAAAACATAACTTGGGTTGGGGTTTAGCATATAAAGATACATTTAGGGTTAGGGTTAGTACAAAATTATACAATTAGGGTAAGGGTTGATACAAAAACGTATAACTAGGGTTAGGATAAGTGTAAAACATATAAGTAGGGTTAGGGTTAGTATAAAACACAAAAATATGGTTTGCATATAAGATACATTTACGGTTAGGGTTAGTACAAAATTATACAATTAGGGTTAGGGCTTAGCATATAAAGATAAATTTACGGTTAGATAAGAACAAAATTATACAAATGAAAACACAAAATAAATGGTAGGGGTTAGTACAAAAAAAATGCGTTTCTTAGAAGGGTTAGTACAAAAACGTATAATTAGGGTTAGGGTTAGTGTAAAACATATAATTAGGGATAGGGTTAGTGTAAAACATATATTTAGGGATAGGGTTAGTGTAAAACATATAATTAGGGATAGGGTTAGTGTAAAACATATAATTAGGGATAGGGTTAGTGTAAAATATATAATTAGGGATAGGGTTAGTGTAAAACATATAATTAGGGATAGGGTTAGTGTAAAACACACAGTTAGGGTAAGGGCTTAGCATATAACGATACATTTAGTGTTAGGGTTAGTACAAAATTATACAATTAGGGTAAGGATTAGTACAAAAACGTATAATTTGGGTTAGGATAAGTGTAAAACATTATTAGGGTGAGGGTTAGTATAAAACAAACAATAAGGGTAAGGATATATTTAGGGTTAAGGTTAGTACTAAATTGTACAATTAAGCTTATAGACGATGAAAACACAAATTTAGTGGAAGGAGTTAGAACAAAAAATACATTTATGATAAGGGTTAGTACAAAAACGTATAATTAGGGTTAGGGTTAGTGTAAAACATATAATAAGGGTTAGGGTTAAAAAAAAACGCACAATTTGGGTTAAGGGTTAGCATATTAGATACATTTAGGGTTAGGGTTAGTACAAAATTATACAATTAGTGTTATAGTCGATGAAAACATAATTAGTGGTAGGGGTTAGTACAAAAACGTATAATTTGGGTTAGGATAAGTGTAAAACATATTATTAGGGTTAAAGGTTAGTATAAAACACACAATTAGGGTAAGGGGTTAGCATATAAGATATATTTAGGGTTAAGGTTAGTACTAAATTGTACAATTAAGCTTATAGACGATGAAAACACAAAATTAGTGGTAGAGGTTAGTACAAAAAAATACATTTATGATAAGGGTTAGTACAAAAACGTATAATTAGGGTTAGGGTTAGTGTAAAACATATAATAAGGGTTAGGGTTAGTATAAAACGCACAATTAGGGTTAGGGCTTAGCATATAAAGATACATTTAGGGTTAGGGTTAGTACAAAATTATACAATGAGGGTTATTGTCGATGAAAACACAAAATAAGTGGTAGGGGTTAGTACAAAAAATAGATTTATGATAAGGGTCATTAAAAAGTATAATTAGGGTTAGAGTAAGTGTAAAACATATAATTAGGGTAGGGTTAGTATAAAACACACAGTTAGGGTTAGGGCTTAGCATATAAAGATACATTTAGTGTAAGGGTTAGTAAAAAAATTATACAATTAGGGTAAGGGTTAGTACAAAAACGTATAATTTGGGTTAGGATAAGTGAAAACATATTATTAGGGTGAGGGTTAGTATAAAACACACAATTAGGGTAAGGATATATTTAGGGTTAAGGTTAGTACTAAATTGTACAATTAAGCTTATAGACGATGAAAACACAAATTTAGTGGTAGGAGTTAGTACAAAAAATACATTTATGAAAAGGGTTAGTACAAAAAAGTATAATTAGGGTTAGGGTTAGTGTAAAACATATAATAAGGGTTAGGGTTAAAATAAAACGCACAATTTGGGTTAAGAGTTAGCATATTAGATACATTTAGGGTTAGGGTTAGTACAAAATTATACAATTAGTGTTATAGTCGATGAAAACACATAATTAGTGGTAGGGGTGAGTACAAAAAATACATTTATGATAAGGGTTAGTACAAAAACGTATAATTAGGGTTAGGGTTAGTGTGAAACATAATTAGGGTAAGGGTTAGTATAAAAACCACAGTTAGGGTTAGTATATAAAGATACCTTTAGGGTTAGTATATACAGATACATTTAGGGTTAGGTTTAGTACAACATTATACAATTAGGGTAAAGGTTAGTACAAAAACGCATAATTAGGGTGAGGGTTAGTGTAAAACACATTATTAGGGCTAGGGTTAGTATAAAACACACAATTAGGGTTACGGGTTAGCATATAAGGAAACATTTAGGGTTAGGGGTAGTACAAAAACGCATAATTAGGGTGAGGGATAGTGTAAAACATATTATTAGGGTTAGGGTTAGTATAAAACACACAATTAGGGTAAGGGGTTAGCATATAAGATATATTTAGGGTTAAGGTTAGTACTAAATTGTACAATTAAGCTTATAGACGATGAAAACAGAAAATTAGTGGTAGGGGTTAGTACAAAAAATACATTTATGATAAGGGTTAGTACAAAAACGTATAATTAGGGTTAGGGTTAGTGTAAAACATATAAGGGTTAGGGTTAGTTAAAAAACACACAATAAGGGTTAAGCTTAGCATATAAAGATACATTTAGGGTTAGGGTTAGTACAAAATTATACAATGAGGGTTATTGTCGATGAAAACACAAAATAAGTGGTAGGGGTTAGTACAAAAAATAGATTTATGATAAGGGTCAGTAAAAAAGTATAATTAGGGTCAGAGTTAGTGTAAAACATATAATTAGGGTAGGGTTAGTATAAAGCACACAGTTAGGTTTAGGGCTTAGCATATAAAGATACATTTAGGGTTAGATAAGAACAAAATTATACAAATGAAAACACATAATAAGTGGTAGGGGTTAGTACAAAAAAATTGTGTTTCTGAGAAGGGTTAGTACAAAAACGTATAATTAGGGTTAGGGTTAGTGTAAAGCATATAATTAGGGATAGGGTTAGTGTAAAACATATAATTAGAGATAGGGTTAGTGTAAAACATATAATTAGGGATAGGGTAAGTGTAAAACATATAATTAGGGATAGGGTTAGCGGAAAACACACAGTTAGGGTAAGGATTTGGCATATAAAGATACATGTAGAGTTAGGGTTAGTTCAAAATTATTCAATTAGGGTAAAGGTTAGTACAAAAACGTATAATTAGGGTTAGGGTTAGAAAAAAACATAACTTGGGTTAGGGTTTAGCATATAAAGATACATTTAGGGTTAGGGTTAGTACAAAATTATACAATTAGGGTAAGGGTTGATACAAAAACGTATAACTAGGGTTAGGATAAGTGTAAAACATATAAGTAGGGTTAGGGTTAGTATAAAACACGAAATTAGGGTTAGAGGTTAGCATATAAGATACATTTACGGTTAGGGTTAGTACAAAATTATACAATTAGGGTTAGAGGTTAGCATTTAAGATACATTTACGGTTAGGGTTAGTACAAAAAATACATTAATGATAAGGGTTAGTACAAAAACGTATAATTAGGGTTAGGGTTAATGTAAAACATATAATTAGGGATAGGGTTAGTGTAAAACATATAATTAAGGATAGGGTTAGTGTAAAATATATAATTAGGGATAAGGTTAGTGTAAAACACACAGTTAGGGTAAGGAATTAGCATATAAAGATACATTTAGGGTTAGGGTTAGTACAAAATTATACAATGAGGGTTATTGTCGATAAAAACACAAAATAAGTGGTAGGGGTTAGTACAAAAAATAGATTTATGATAAGGGTCAGTAAAACAGTAGAATAAGGGTTAGAGTTAGTGTAAAACATATAATTAGGGTAGGGTTAGTATAAATCACACAGTTAGGGTTAGGGCTTAGCATATAAAAATACATTTAGTACAAAATTATACAATTAGGGTAAGGGTTAGTACAAAAACGTATAGTTAGGGTTAGGGTAAGTGTAAAACATATAATAAGGGTTAGGGTGAGTATAAAACACACAATTAGGGTTAGTGGTTAGCATGAAAAGATACATTTAGGGTTAGGGTTAGTACAAAATTATACAATGAGGGTTATTGTCGATGAAAACACAAAATAAGTGGAAGGGGTTAGTACAAAAAATAGATTTATGATATGGGTCAGTAAAAAAGTATAATTAGGGTTAGAGTTAGTGTAAAACATATAATTAGGGTTGGGTTAGTATAAAACACACAATTAGGGTTAGGGCTTAGCATATAAAGATACATTTAGTGTTAGGGTTAGTACAAAATTATACAATTAGGGTAAGGGTTAGTACAAAAACGTATAATTTGGATTAGGATAAGTGTAAAACATATTATTAGGGTGATGTTTAGTATAAAACACACAATTAGGGTAAGGGGTTAGCATATAGTTAGGGTTAAGGTTAGTACTAAATTGTACAATTAAGCTTATAGACGATGAAAACACAAAATTAGTGGTAGGGGTTAGGGTTAGTATAAAATTCACAGTTAGGGTTAGGGGTAAGCATATCAAGATACATTTAGGGTTAAGGTTAGTACAAAATTATACAATTTAGGTAAGGGTTAGTACAAAAACAAAAAAAATTAGGGTTAGGGTTAGTGTAAAACATATTATTAGGGTTAGGGTTGGTATAAAACACACAGTTAGGGTTAGGGGTTAGCATATAAAGATACATTTAGGGTAAGGTTAGTACAAAATTATACAATTAAGGTTAGGATCGATGAAAACCCAAACTAAAGGGTAGGGGTTACTACGAAGAGATACAGTTCAGGAAAAGGATAGTACAAAAAACGTACAATTAGGATTTAGGTTAGTGTAAAATATATAATTATGGTAAGGGTAAGTGTAAAACATATAAATGGGGTTAGGGTTGGTATAAAACACACAATGAGGGTTAGGGGTTAGCATATAAAAATACATTTAGGGTAAGGGTTAGTACAAAATTATACAATTTTGGTTAAAGCCGATGAAAACACAAAATAAGTAGTAGGGGTTAGTAGAAAAAATACATTTGTGATAAGGGTTAGTACAAAAACGTATAATTAGGGTTTGGGTTAGTGTAAAACATATTATTAGGGTTAGGGTTAGTATAAAAGACAAAATAAGGGTTGGGGTTAGCATATTAAGAGACACTTAGGTTTAGGGTTAATACAAAATTATACAATTAGGGTTATGGTCGATGAAAACACAAATAAATGGTAGGGGTTTGTGCAAAAAAATACATTTATGATAAGGGTTAGTACAAAAACGTATATATGGGGTTAGGGTTAGTGTAAAACACAAAGTTAGGGTAAGAGGTTAGCATTTAAAAATATATTTAGGGTTAGGGTTAGTACAAAATTATACAGTTAAGGTAAGGGTTAGTACAAAAACGTATAATTAGGGTTAGGGTTAGTGTAAAACATATTATTAGGGTAAGGGTTAGTATTAAACACACAGTTAGGGCTAGGGGTCAGCATATAAAGATACAATTAGGGTTAGGGTTAGTACAATATTATACAATTAGCGTAATAGTCGATGAAAACACAAAATAAATGGTAGGGGTTTGTGCAAAAAAAATACATTTATGATAAGGGTTAGTACAAAAACGTATAATTAGGGTTAGGGTTAGTGTAAAACCTATAATTAGGGTTAGGTGTAGTATAAAATTCACAGTAAGGGTTAGGGGTTAGCATATAAAGATACATTTAGGGTTAGGGTTATTACAAAATTATACAATTTAGGTAAGGGTTAGTACAAAAACAAAAAAATTAGGGTTAGGGTTAGTGTAAAACATATTATTAGGGTTAGAATTGGTATAAAACACACAGTTAGGGTTAGGGGTTAGCATATAAAGATACATTTAGGGTTAGGTTAGTACAAAATTATACAATTAAGGTTAGGATCGATGAAAACACAAACTAAAAGGTAAGGGTTACTACGAAGAGATACAGTTCAGGAAAAGGATAGTACAAAAACGTACAATTAGGATTAAGGTTAGTGTAAAATATATAATTAGGGTTATGGTTAGTGTAAAACATTCAATTAGGGTTAGGGTTAGTATAAAACATACAGTTAGGGTTTGGGGTTAGCATAAAAAGATACATATAGGGTTAGGGTTAGTACAAAATTATACAATTAGGGTTATAGTCGATGAAAACACAAAATAAATGGTAGGGGTTTGTGCAAAAAAATACATTTATGAAAAGGGTTAGTACAAAAACGTATATATAGGGTTAGGGTTAGTGTAAAACACACAGTTAGGGTAAGGGGTTAGCATTTAAAAATATATTTAGGGTTAGGGTTAGTACAAAATTATAATATTAAGGTAAGGGTTAGTACAAAAACGTATAATTAGGGTTAGGGTTAGTATAAAATTCACAGTTAGGGTTAGGGGTTAGCATATAAAGATACATTTAGGGTTAGGGTTAGTACAAAATTATACAATTTAGGTAAGGGTTAGTACAAAAACAAAAAAAAATAGGGTTAGGGTTAGTGTAAAACATATTATTAGGGTTAGAATTGGTATAAAACACACAGTTAGGGTTAGGGGTTAGCATATAAAGATACATTTAGGGTTAGGTCAGTACAAAATTATACAATTAAGGTAAGGATCGATGAAAACACAAACTAAAAGGTAAGGGTTACTACGAAGAGATACAGTTCAGGAAAAGGATAGTACAAAAACGTACAATTAGGATTAAGGTTAGTGTAAAATATATAACTAGGGTTATGGTTAGTGTAAAACATTCAATTAGGGTTAGGGTTAGTATAAAACACAAAGTTAGGGTTTGGGGTTAGCATAAAAAGATACATATAGGGTTAGGGTTAGTACAAAATTATACAATTAGGGTTATAGTCGATGAAAACACAAAATAAATGGTAGGGGTTTGTGCAAAAAAAATACATTTATGAAAAGGGTTAGTACAAAAACGTATATATAGGGTTAGGGTTAGTGTAAAACACACAGTTAGGGTAAGGGGTTAGCATTTAAGAATATATTTAGGGTTAGGGTTAGTACAAAATTATAATATTAAGGTAAGGGTTAGTACAAAATTATAATATTAAGGTAAGGGTTAGTACAAAAACGTATAATTAGGGTTAGGGTAAGTGTAAAACATATAATAAGGGTTAGGGTTAGTATGAAACACACAATTAGGGTTAGGGGTTAGCATGAAAAGATACATTTAGGGTTAGGGTTAGTACAAAATTATACAATGAGGGTTATTGTCGATGAAAACACAAAATAAGTGGAAGGGGTTAGTACAAAAAATAGATTTATGATAAGGGTCAGTAAAAAAGTATAATTAGGGTTAGAGTTAGTGTAAAACATATAATTAGGGTTGGGTTAGTATAAAACACACAATTAAGGTTAGGGCTTAGCATATAAAGATACATTTAGTGTTAGGGTTAGTACAAAATTATACAATTAGGGTAATGGTTAGTACAAAAACGTATAATTTGGGTTAGGATAAGTGTAAAACATATTATTAGGGTGAGGGTTAGTATAAAACACACAATTAGGGTAAGGGGTTAGCATATAAGATATAGTTAGGAATAAGGTTAGTACTAAATTGTACAATTAAACTTATAGACGATGAAAACACAAAATTAGTGGTAGGGGTTAGGGTTAGTATAAAATTCACAGTTAGGGTTAGGGGTTAGCATATCAAGATACATTTAGGGTTAGGGTTAGTACAAAATTATACAATTTAGGTAAGGGTTAGTACAAAAACAAAAAAAATAGGGTTAGGGTTAGTGTAAAACATATTATTAGGGTTAGGGTTGGTATAAAACACACAGTTAGGGTTAGGGGTTAGCATATATAGATACATTTAGGGTAAGGTTAGTACAAAAATATACAATTAAGGTTAGGATCGATGAAAACCCAAACTAAAGGGTAGGGGTTACTACGAAGAGATACAGTTCAGGAAAAGGATAGTACAAAAAACGTACAATTAGGATTAAGGTTAGTGTAACATATATAATTAGGGTTATGGTTAGTGTAAAACATTCAATTAGGGTTAGGGTTAGTGTAAAACATATAATTAGAGATAGGGTTAGTGTAAAACATATAATTAGGGATAGGGTAAGTGTAAAACATATAATTAGGGATAGGGTTAGCGGAAAACACACAGTTAGGGTAAGGATTTGGCATATAAAGATACATGTAGAGTTAGGGTTAGTTCAAAATTATTCAATTAGGGTAAAGGTTAGTACAAAAACGTATAATTAGGGTTAGGGTTAGAAAAAAACATAACTTGGGTTAGGGTTTAGCATATAAAGATACATTTAGGGTTAGGGTTAGTACAAAATTATACAATTAGGGTAAGGGTTGATACAAAAACGTATAACTAGGGTTAGGATAAGTGTAAAACATATAAGTAGGGTTAGGGTTAGTATAAAACACGAAATTAGGGTTAGAGGTTAGCATATAAGATACATTTACGGTTAGGGTTAGTACAAAATTATACAATTAGGGTTAGAGGTTAGCATTTAAGATACATTTACGGTTAGGGTTAGTACAAAAAATACATTAATGATAAGGGTTAGTACAAAAACGTATAATTAGGGTTAGGGTTAATGTAAAACATATAATTAGGGATAGGGTTAGTGTAAAACATATAATTAAGGATAGGGTTAGTGTAAAATATATAATTAGGGATAGGGTTAGTGTAAAACACACAGTTAGGGTAAGGAATTGGCATATAAAGATACATTTAGGGTTAGGGTTAGTACAAAATTATACAATGAGGGTTATTGTCGATAAAAACACAAAATAAGTGGTAGGGGTTAGTACAAAAAATAGATTTATGATAAGGGTCAGTAAAACAGTAGAATTAGGGTTAGAGTTAGTGTAAAACATATAATTAGGGTAGGGTTAGTATAAATCACACAGTTAGGGTTAGGGCTTAGCATATAAAAATACATTTAGTACAAAATTATACAATTAGGGTAAGGGTTAGTACAAAAACGTATAATTAGGGTTAGGGTAAGTGTAAAACATATAATAAGGGTTAGGGTGAGTATAAAACACACAATTAGGGTTAGTGGTTAGCATGAAAAGATACATTTAGGGTTAGGGTTAGTACAAAATTATACAATGAGGGTTATTGTCGATGAAAACACAAAATAAGTGGAAGGGGTTAGTACAAAAAATAGATTTATGATATGGGTCAGTAAAAAAGTATAATTAGGGTTAGAGTTAGTGTAAAACATATAATTAGGGTTGGGTTAGTATAAAACACACAATTAGGGTTAGGGCTTAGCATATAAAGATACATTTAGTGTTAGGGTTAGTACAAAATTATACAATTAGGGTAAGGGTTAGTACAAAAACGTATAATTTGGATTAGGATAAGTGTAAAACATATTATTAGGGTGATGTTTAGTATAAAACACACAATTAGGGTAAGGGGTTAGCATATAGTTAGGGCTAAGGTTAGTACTAAATTGTACAATTAAGCTTATAGACGATGAAAACACAAAATTAGTGGTAGGGGTTAGGGTTAGTATAAAATTCACAGTTAGGGTTAGGGGTAAACATATCAAGATACATTTAGGGTTAAGGTTAGTACAAAATTATACAATTTAGGTAAGGGTTAGTACAAAAACAAAAAAAATTAGGGTTAGGGTTAGTGTAAAACATATTATTAGGGTTAGGGTTGGTATAAAACACACAGTTAGGGTTAGGGGTTAGCATATAAAGATACATTTAGGGTAAGGTTAGTACAAAATTATACAATTAAGGTTAGGATCGATGAAAACCCAAACTAAAGGGTAGGGGTTACTACGAAGAGATACAGTTCAGGAAAAGGATAGTACAAAAAACGTACAATTAGGATTTAGGTTAGTGTAAAATATATAATTATGGTAAGGGTAAGTGTAAAACATATAAATGGGGTTAGGGTTGGTATAAAACACACAATGAGGGTTAGGGGTTAGCATATAAAGATACATTTAGGGTAAGGGTTAGTACAAAATTATACAATTTTGGTTAAAGCCGATGAAAACACAAAATAAGTAGTAGGGGTTAGTAGAAAAAATACATTTGTGATAAGGGTTAGTACAAAAACGTATAATTAGGGTTTGGGTTAGTGTAAAACATATTATTAGGGTTAGGGTTAGTATAAAAGACAAAATAAGGGTTGGGGTTAGCATATTAAGAGACACTTAGGTTTAGGGTTAATACAAAATTATACAATTAGGGTTATGGTCGATGAAAACACAAATAAATGGTAGGGGTTTGTGCAAAAAAATACATTTATGATAAGGGTTAGTACAAAAACGTATATATGGGGTTAGGGTTAGTGTAAAACACAAAGTTAGGGTAAGAGGTTAGCATTTAAAAATATATTTAGGGTTAGGGTTAGTACAAAATTATACAGTTAAGGTAAGGGTTAGTACAAAAACGTATAATTAGGGTTAGGGTTAGTGTAAAACATATTATTAGGGTAAGGGTTAGTATTAAACACACAGTTAGGGCTAGGGGTCAGCATATAAAGATACAATTAGGGTTAGGGTTAGTACAATATTATACAATTAGCGTAATAGTCGATGAAAACACAAAATAAATGGTAGGGGTTTGTGCAAAAAACATACATTTATGATAAGGGTTAGTACAAAAACGTATAATTAGGGTTAGGGTTAGTGTAAAACATATAATTAGGGTTAGGTGTAGTATAAAATTCACAGTAAGGGTTAGGGGTTAGCATATAAAGATACATTTAGGGTTAGGGTTGATAGTCGATGAAAACACAAAAATTATACAATTTAGGTAAGGGTTAGTACAAAAACAAAAAAATTAGGGTTAGGGTTAGTGTAAAACATATTATTAGGGTTAGAATTGGTATAAAACACACAGTTAGGGTTAGGGGTTAGCATATAAAGATACATTTAGGGTTAGGTTAGTACAAAATTATACAATTAAGGTTAGGATCGATGAAAACACAAACTAAAAGGTAAGGGTTACTACGAAGAGATACAGTTCAGGAAAAGGATAGTACAAAAACGTACAATTAGGATTAAGGTTAGTGTAAAATATATAATTAGGGTTATGGTTAGTGTAAAACATTCAATTAGGGTTAGGGTTAGTATAAAACATACAGTTAGGGTTTGGGGTTAGCATAAAAAGATACATATAGGGTTAGGGTTAGTACAAAATTATACAATTAGGGTTATAGTCGATGAAAACACAAAATAAATGGTAGGGGTTTGTGCAAAAAAATACATTTATGAAAAGGGTTACAAAATAAGGTAAGGTTATGGTTAGTGTAAAACATTCAATTAGGGTTAGGGTTAGTATAAAACATACAGTTAGGGTTTGGGGTTAGCATAAAAAGATACATATAGGGTTAGGGTTAGTACAAAATTATACAATTAGGGTTATAGTCGATGAAAACACAAAATAAATGGTAGGGGTTTGTGCAAAAAAATACATTTATGAAAAGGGTTAGTACAAAAACGTATATATTTAGGGTTAGGGTTAGTACAAAATTATAATATTAAGGTAAGGGTTAGTACAAAAACGTATAATTAGGGTTAGGGTTAGTATAAAAAAAATTAAGGTTAGGATCGATGAAAACACAAACTAAAAGGTAAGGGTTACTACGAAGAGATACAGTTCAGGAAAAGGATAGTACAAAAACGTACAATTAGGATTAAGGTTAGTGTAAAATATATAATTAGGGTTATGGTTAGTGTAAAACATTCAATTAGGGTTAGGGTTAGTATAAAACATACAGTTAGGGTTTGGGGTTAGCATAAAAAGATACATATAGGGTTAGGGTTAGTACAAAATTATACAATTAGGGTTATAGTCGATGAAAACACAAAATAAATGGTAGGGGTTTGTGCAAAAAAATACATTTATGAAAAGGGTTAGTACAAAAACGTATATATAGGGTTAGGGTTAGTGTAAAACACACAGTTAGGGTAAGGGGTTAGCATTTAAAAATATATTTAGGGTTAGGGTTAGTACAAAATTATAATATTAAGGTAAGGGTTAGTACAAAAACGTATAATTAGGGTTAGGGTTAGTATAAAATTCACAGTTAGGGTTAGGGGTTAGCATATAAAGATACATTTAGGGTTAGGGTTAGTACAAAATTATACAATTTAGGTAAGGGTTAGTACAAAAACAAAAAAAATAGGGTTAGGGTTAGTGTAAAACATATTATTAGGGTTAGAATTGGTATAAAACACACAGTTAGGGTTAGGGGTTAGCATATAAAGATACATTTAGGGTTAGGTCAGTACAAAATTATACAATTAAGGTAAGGATCGATGAAAACACAAACTAAAAGGTAAGGGTTACTACGAAGAGATACAGTTCAGGAAAAGGATAGTACAAAAACGTACAATTAGGATTAAGGTTAGTGTAAAATATATAACTAGGGTTATGGTTAGTGTAAAACATTCAATTAGGGTTAGGGTTAGTATAAAACACAAAGTTAGGGTTTGGGGTTAGCATAAAAAGATACATATAGGGTTAGGGTTAGTACAAAATTATACAATTAGGGTTATAGTCGATGAAAACACAAAATAAATGGTAGGGGTTTGTGCAAAAAAAATACATTTATGAAAAGGGTTAGTACAAAAACGTATATATAGGGTTAGGGTTAGTGTAAAACACACAGTTAGGGTAAGGGGTTAGCATTTAAGAATATATTTAGGGTTAGGGTTAGTACAAAATTATAATATTAAGGTAAGGGTTAGTACAAAATTATAATATTAAGGTAAGGGTTAGTACAAAAACGTATAATTAGGGTTAGGGTAAGTGTAAAACATATAATAAGGGTTAGGGTTAGTATGAAACACACAATTAGGGTTAGGGGTTAGCATGAAAAGATACATTTAGGGTAAGGGTTAGTACAAAATTATACAATGAGGGTTATTGTCGATGAAAACACAAAATAAGTGGAAGGGGTTAGTACAAAAAATAGATTTATGATAAGGGTCAGTAAAAAAGTATAATTAGGGTTAAAGTTAGTGTAAAACATATAATTAGGGTTGGGTTAGTATAAAACACACAATTAAGGTTAGGGCTTAGCATATAAAGATACATTTAGTGTTAGGGTTAGTACAAAATTATACAATTAGGGTAATGGTTAGTACAAAAACGTATAATTTGGGTTAGGATAAGTGTAAAACATATTATTAGGGTGAGGGTTAGTATAAAACACACAATTAGGGTAAGGGGTTAGCATATAAGATATAGTTAGGAATAAGGTTAGTACTAAATTGTACAATTAAACTTATAGACGATGAAAACACAAAATTAGTGGTAGGGGTTAGGGTTAGTATAAAATTCACAGTTAGGGTTAGGGGTTAGCATATCAAGATACATTTAGGGTTAGGGTTAGTACAAAATTATACAATTTAGGTAAGGGTTAGTACAAAAACAAAAAAATAGGGTTAGGGTTAGTGTAAAACATATTATTAGGGTTAGGGTTGGTATAAAACACACAGTTAGGGTTAGGGGTTAGCATATATAGATACATTTAGGGTAAGGTTAGTACAAAAATATACAATTAAGGTTAGGATCGATGAAAACCCAAACTAAAGGGTAGGGGTTACTACGAAGAGATACAGTTCAGGAAAAGGATAGTACAAAAAACGTACAATTAGGATTAAGGTTAGTGTAACATATATAATTAGGGTTATGGTTAGTGTAAAACATTCAATTAGGGTTAGGGTTAGTATAAAACACACAGTTAAAGTTTGGGGTTAGCATAAAAAGATACACATAGGGTTAGGGTTAGTACAAAATTATACAATTAGGGTTATAGTCGATGAAAACACAAATAAATGGTAGGGGTTTGTGCAAAAAAATACATTTATGATAAGGGTTAGTACAAAAACGTATATATGGGGTTAGGGTAAGTGTAAAACACACAGTTAGGGTAAGAGTTTAGCATTTAAAAATATATTTAGGGTTAGGGTTAGTACAAAATTATACAGTTCAGGAAAAGGATAGTACAAAAAACGTACAATTAGGATTAAGGTTAGTGTAAAATATATAATTAGGGTTATGGTTAGTGTAAAACATATTATTAGGGTAAGGGTTAGTATTAAACACACTGTTAGGGCTAGGGGTCAGCATATAAAGATACAATTAGGGTTAGGGTTAGTACAATATTATATAATTAGCGTAATAGTCGATGAATACACAAAATAAATGGTAGGGGTTTGTGAAAAAAAAATACATTTATGATAAGGGTTAGTACAAAAACGTATAATTAGGGTTAGGGTTAGTGTAAAACATATAATTAGGGTTAGGTGTAGTATAAAATTCACAGTAAGGGTTAGGGGTTAGCATATTAAGAGACACTTAGGTTTAGGGTTAATACAAAATTGTACAATTAAGGTTATGGTCGATGAAAACACATAATAAATGGTAGGGGTTTGTACAAAAAATTACATTTATTATAAGGGTTAGTTCAAAAACATTCAATTAGGGTGAAGGTTAGTGTAAAAGATATAATTAGGGTAAAGCTTAGTGTAAAAGATATAATTAGGGTTAGAGTTAGTATGAAACACAAAATTAGGGTTAAAGGTTAGCACATTGAGATACACTTAGGGTTGGTACAAAATCAGACAATTAGGGTTATAGTAGATGAATACACAAAATAAATGGTAGGAGTTTGTACAAAAAAAACCTTTATGATAAGGGTTAGTACAAAAACGTATAATTAGGGTCAGGGATAATGTAAAACATATAATTAGGGTTAGGGTTAGTATAAAATTCACAGTTAGGGTTAGGGATTAGCATATAAAGATACATTTAGGGTTAGGGTTAGTACAAAATTATACAATTTAGGTAAGGGTTAGTACAAAAACAAAAAAATTAGGGTTAGGGTTAGTGTAAAACATATTATTAGGGTTAGAATTGGTATAAACACACAGTTAGGGTTAGGGGTTAGTATATAAAGATACATTTAGGGTTAGATTAGTACAAAATTATACAATTAAGGTTAGGATCGATGAAAACACAAACTAAAAGGTAAGGGTTACTACGAAGAGATACAGTTCAGGAAAAGGATAGTACAAAAACGTACAATAAGAATTAAGGTTAGTGTAAAATATATAATTAGGGTTATGGTTAGTGTAAAACATTCAATTAGGGTTAGGGTTAGTATAAAACATACAGTAAGGGTTTGGGGTTAGCATAAAAAGATACATATAGGGTTAGGGTTAGTACAAAATTATACAATTAGGGTTATAGTCGATGAAAACACAAAATAAATGGTAGGGGTTTGTGCAAAAAAAATATATTTATAAAAAGGGTTAGTACAAAAACGTATATATAGGGTTAGGGTTAGTGTAAAACACAGTTAGGGTAAGGGGTTAGCATTTAAAAATATATTTAGGGTTAGGGTTAGTACAAAATTATAATATTAAGGTAAGGGTTAGTACAAAAACGTATAATTAGGGTAAGGGTTAGTGTAAAACACACAGTTAGGGTAAGGGGTTAGCATATAAAGATATATTTAGGGTTAGAGTTAGTACAAAATTATACAATTAAGTTAAGGGTTAGTAAAAAACGTATAATTAGGGTGAGGGTTAGTGTAAAATATATAATTAGGGTTAAGGTTAGTGTAAAACATATAATTAGGGTTAGGTGAAGTATAAAATTCACAGTTAGGATTAGGGGTTAGCATATGAAGATACATTTAGGGTTAGGGTTAGTACAAAATTATACAATTTAGGTAAGGGTTAGTAAAAAAACAAAAAATAGGGTTAGGGTTAGTGTAAAACATATTATTAGGGTTAGGGTTGGTATAAAACACACAGTTGGGGTTAGGGGTTAGCATATAAAGATACATTTAGGGTTAGGTTAGTACAAAATTATACAATTAAGGTAAGGGTTAGTACAAAGACGTATAATTAGGGTTAGGGTTAATGTTAAACATATTATTAGGGTTAGGGTTAGTATAAAACACACAGTTAGGTTTAGGGGTTAGCATATAAAGAAACAATTAGGGTTAGGGTTAGTACAATATCATAAAATTAGCGTTTTTGTCGATGAAAACACAAAATAAGTGGTAGGGGTTAGTACAAAAAACAGGGTTAGGGTTAGGGTTAGGGTACAAAGTATAATTAGGGTTAGGGTTAGAATGTAAAGATATATTTAGGGTTAGGGTTAGAACAAAATTATACAATCAAGGTAAGAGTTAGAACAAAAACGTATAATTAGGATTAGGGTTCGTGTAAAACATATTATTAGGGTTAGGGTTAGTATTAAGCACACAGTTAGGGTTAGGGATTAGCATATAAAGATACAATTAGGGTTAGGGTAAGTACAAATAGAAAGAATTTAGGTAAAGGATAGTACAAAAACGTACAATTAGGATGAGGGTTAGGGTAAAACATATAATTAGGGTTAGGGTTAGTGTAAAACATTCAATTTGGGTTAGTGCTAGTATAAAACACACAATTACGATTAGGGGTTAGCATATAAAGATACATGTAGGGTAAGGGTTAGTACAAAATTATACAATTAAGGTAAGGGTTAGTACAAAAACGTATAATTAGGGTTAGGGTTAGTGTAAAATATATTATTAGGGTTAAGGTTAGTATAAAACAAACAGTTAAGGTTAGGGGTTAGCACATAAAGATACAATTAGGGTTAGGGTTAGTACAATATTATACAATTAGGGTTATAGTCGATGAAAACACAAAATAAATGGTAGGGGTTTGTGCAAAAAAAAAATACATTTATGAAAAGGGTTAGTACAAAAACGTATATATAGGGTTAGGGTTAGTGTAGAACACACAGTTAGGGTAAGGGGTTAGCATTTAAAAATATATTTAGGGTTAAGGTTAGTACAAAATTATAATATTAAGGTAAGGGTTAGTACAAAAACGTATAATTAGGGTAAGGGTTAGTGTAAAACACACAGTAAGGGTAAGGGGTTAGCATATAAAGATACATTTAGGGTTAGGGTTAGTACAAAATTATACAATTTAGGTAAGGGTTAGTACAAAAACCAAAAATAGGGTTAGGGTTAGTGTAAAACATATTATTAACGTTAGGGTTGGTATAAAACACACAGTTAGGGTTAGGGGTTAGCATATAAAGATACATTTAGGGTTAGGTTAGTACAAAATTATACAATTAAGGTAAAGGTTAGTACAAAGACGTATAATTAGGGTTAGGGTTAATGTAAAACATATTATTAGGGTTAGGGTTAGTATGAAAACACACAGTTAGGGTTAGGGGTTAGCATATAAAGATACAATTAGGGTTAGGGTAAGTACAATATTATACAATTAGCGTTATAGTCGATGAAATCACAAAATAAGTGGTAGGGGTTAGTACAAAAAAACATTTTTGATAAGGGTTAGTACAAAAACGTATAATTAGGGTTAGGGTTAGTATAAAACACACAGTTAGGGTAAGGGGTTAGCATATAAAGATACATTTAGGGTAAGGGTTAGTACAAAATTATACAATTAAGGTAAGGGTTAGTACAAAAACGTATAATTAGGGTTAGGGTTAGTGTAAAACATATTATTAGGGTTAAGGTTAGTATTAAACACACAGTTAGGGCTAGGGGTCAGCATATAAAGATACAATTAGGGTTAGGGTTAGTACAATCTTATACAATTAGCGTGATAGTCGATGAAAACACAAAATAAATGGTAGGGGTTTGTGCAAAAAAAATACATTTATGATAAGGGTTAGTACAAAATTATACAATTAAGGTAAGGGTTAGTACAAAAACGTATAATTAGGGTTAGGGTTACTGTAAAACATATTATTAGGGTTAAGGTTAGTATTAAGCACACAGTTAGGGTTAGGGATTAGCATATAAAGATACAATTAGGGTAAGGTGAAGTATAAAATTCAAAGTTAGGGTTAGGGGTTAGCATATAAAGATACATTTAGGGTTAGGGTTAGTACAAAATTATACAATTTAGGTAAGGGTTAGTACAAAAACAAAAAAATAGGGTTAGGGTTAGTGTAAAACATATTATTAGGGTTAGGGTTGGTATAAAACACACAGTTAGGGTTAGGGGTTAGCATATAAAGATACATTTAGGGTTAAGTTGGTACAAAATTATACAATTAAGGTTAGGGGTTAGACATAAAGATACAATTAAGGTTAGGGTTAGTACAATATTATACAATTAGCGTTATAGTCGATGAAAACACAAAATAAATGGTAGGGGTTAGTACGAAAACGTATAATTAGAGTTAGGGTTAGTGTAAAAGATATATTAAGGGTTAGGGTTATAATAAAACACAAAATTAGGGTTAAGGGTTAGCATATTATGATACACTTAGGAATATGGTTGGTACAAAATCAGACGGTTAGGGTAAGGACCGATGAAAACACAAACTAAAGGGTAATGGTTAGTACAAATAGATAGAATTTAGGTAAAGGATAGTACAAAAACGTACAATTAGGATGAGGGTTAGTGTTAAACATATAATTAGGGTTAGGGTTAGTGTAAAACATTCAATTTGGGTTAGTGCTAGTATAAAACACACAGTTAGGATTAGAGGTTAGCATATAAAGATACATGTAGGGTATTATTAGGGTTAGGGTTAGTGTAAACGTATTATTAGGGTTAAGGTTAGTATAAAACAAACAGTTAAGGTTAGGGGTTAGCACATAAAGATACAATTAAGGTTAGGGTTAGTACAGTATTATACAATTAGCGTTGTAGTCGATGAAAACACAAAATAATTGGTAGGGGTTAGTACAAAAAAATACGTTTATGATAAGGGTTAGTAAAAAACGTGCAATTAGGTGTGGGTTAAGGTTAAACATATAATTAGGGTTAGGATTAGTATATAACACACAATTAGAGTTGGGGGTTAGCATATTAAGATACACTTAGGGTTAGGGTTGCAAAATCATTTAATTGGGGTTAGGGTCGATGAAAACACAAAATAAATGGTAGGGGTTAGTACAAAAAAATACATTTATGATAAGAGTTAGTACATAAACGTATAATTAGGGTTACGGATAGTGTAAAAAGTTTAATTATGGTTTAGGTTAGTATAAAACACACAGTTAGGGTAAGGGGTTAGCATATAAAGATACATTTAGGGTTAGGGTTAGTACAAAATTATACAATTAAGTTAAGGGTTAGTAAAAAACGTATAATTAGGGTGAGGGTTAGTGTAAAACATATTATTAGGGTAAGGGTTAGTATTAAATACACAGTTAGGGTTAGGGGTTAGCATATAAAGATACATTTAGGGTTAGGTTAGTACAAAATTATACAATTAAGGTAAGGGTTAGTACAAAGACGTATAATTAGGGTTAGGGTTAATGTAAAACATATTATTAGGGTTAGGGTTAGTATTAAACACACAGTTAGGGTTAGGGGTCAGCATATAAAGATACAATTAGGGTTAGGGTTAGTACAATATTATACAATTAGCGTAATAGTCGATGAAAACACAAAATAAATGGTAGGGGTTTGTGCAAAAAAAAAATACATTTATGATAAGGGTTAGTACAAAAACGTATAATTAGGGTTAGGGTTAGTGTAAAACATATAATTAGGGTTAGGTGTAGTATAAAATTCACAGTTAGGGTTAGGGGTTAGCATATAAAGATACATTTAGGGTTAGGGTAAGTACAAAATTATACAATTTAGGTAAGGGTTAGTACGAAAACAAAAAATAGGGTTAGGGTTAGTGTAAAACATATTATTAGGGTTAGGGTTGGTATAAAACACAGTTAGGGTTAGGGGTTAGCATATAAGGTAAGGTAAGGGTTAGTACAAAGACGTATAATTAGGGTTAGGGTTAATGTAAAACATATTATTAGGTTTAGGGTTAGTATAAAGCACACAGTTAGGGTTAGGGGTTAGCATATAAAGATACAATTAGGATGAGGGTTAGTACAAAATTATAAAATTAGCGTTATAGTCGATGAAAACACATAATAAGTGGTAGGGGTTAGTACAAAAAAAACAGGGTTTGGGTTGGGGTACAAACGTATAACTAGGGTTAGGGTTAGCATATAAAGAAATATTTAGGGTTAGGGTAAGAACAAAATTATACAATTAAGGTAAGAGTTAGTACAAAAACGTATAATTAGGATTAGGGTTAGTGTAAAACATATTATTAGGGTTAGGGTTAGTATTAAGCACACAGTTAGGGTTAGGGATTAGCATATAAAGATATAATTAGGGTTAGGGTTAGTACAATATTATACATTTAGCGTTAAAGACGATGAAAACACAAAATAAATGGTAGGGGTTTGTGCAAAACAATACATTTATGATAAGGGTTAGTACAAAAACGTATAATTAGGGTTAGGGTTGGTGTAAAACCTATAAATAGGGTTAGGGTTGGTATAAAGCACACAATGAGGGTTAGGGGTTAGCGTATTAAGATACACTTAGGGTTAGGGTTGATACAAAATCAGACAATTAGGGTTAGGGTCGATGAAAACACAAACTAAAGGGTAGGGGTTTGTACAAAGAGATACAGTTCAGGTAAAGGATAGTACAAAAACGTACAATTAGGGTTAGGGTTGGTGTAAAACATATAATTAGGGTTAGTGTAAATGTAAAACATTCAATTAAGGTTAGGGTTAGTATAAAACGCACAGTTAGGGTTAAGGGTTAGCATATAAAGATACATTTAGGGTTATGGTTAATATAAAATTATACATTTAGGGTTATAGTCGATGAAAACACAAAATAAATGGTAGGGGTTAGTACAAAAAATACATTTATGATGAGGATTAGTACAAAAACGTATAATTAGTGTTAGGGTTAGTGTAAAACATATAAATAGGGCTAGGGTTTGTATAAAGCACACAATGAAGGTTAGGCGTTAGCATATAAAGATACACTTAGGGTTAGGGTTAGTACAAAATTATACAATTAGGGTTATGGTCGATGAAAACACAAAATAAATGGTATGGGTAAGTACAAAAAAATACATTTTTGATAAGGGTTAGTTCAAAAAACATTCAATTAGGGTTAGGTTTAGTGTAATAGATATAATTAGGGTTAGCGTTAGTATAAAACACAAAATTAGGGTTAAGAGTTAGCATTTTAAGATACACTTAGGGTTAGGGTTGGTACAAAATCAGAAAACTAGGGTTAGGGTCGATGAAAACACAAACTAAAGGTTAGGGGTTAGTACAAAGAGATACAGTTCAGGTAAAGGATAGTAAAAACATACAATTAGGGTAAGGGTTAGTGTAAAACATATAATTAGGGTTAGGGTTAGTGTAAAACATTCAATAAGGGTTAGGGTTAGTAAAAAACACACAGTTAGGGTTAGGGGTTAGCATATAAAGATACATTTAGGGTTAGGGTAATTACAAAATTATACAATTATGGTTATTGTCGATGAAAACACAAAATAAATGGTAGTGTCCAGTACAAAAACGTATAATTAGGTTCAGGGATAATGTAAAACACATAAATAGGGTTAGGGTAAGTACAAAACACACAATTAGGGTTAGGGGTTAGCATATAAAGATACATTTAGGGTTAGGGTTAGTACAAAATTATACAATTTAGGTAAGGGTTAGTACAAAAACAAAAAAATAGGGTTAGGGTTAGTGTAAAACATATTATTAGGGTTAGGGTTGGTATAAAACACACAGTTAGGGTTAGGGGTTAGCATATAAAGATACATTTAGGGTTAAGTTGGTACAAAATTATACAATTAAGGTTAGGGGTTAGACATAAAGATACAATTAAGGTTAGGGTTAGTACAATATTATACAATTAGCGTTATAGTCGATGAAAACACAAAATAAATGGTAGGGGTTAGTACGAAAACGTATAATTAGAGTTAGGGTTAGTGTAAAAGATATATTAAGGGTTAGGGTTATAATAAAACACAAAATTAGGGTTAAGGGTTAGCATATTATGATACACTTAGGAATATGGTTGGTACAAAATCAGACGGTTAGGGTAAGGACCGATGAAAACACAAACTAAAGGGTAATGGTTAGTACAAATAGATAGAATTTAGGTAAAGGATAGTACAAAAACGTACAATTAGGATGAGGGTTAGTGTTAAACATATAATTAGGGTTAGGGTTAGTGTAAAACATTCAATTTGGGTTAGTGCTAGTATAAAACACACAGTTAGGATTAGAGGTTAGCATATAAAGATACATGTAGGGTATTATTAGGGTTAGGGTTAGTGTAAACGTATTATTAGGGTTAAGGTTAGTATAAAACAAACAGTTAAGGTTAGGGGTTAGCACATAAAGATACAATTAAGGTTAGGGTTAGTACAGTATTATACAATTAGCGTTGTAGTCGATGAAAACACAAAATAATTGGTAGGGGTTAGTACAAAAAAATACGTTTATGATAAGGGTTAGTAAAAAACGTGCAATTAGGTGTGGGTTAAGGTTAAACATATAATTAGGGTTAGGATTAGTATATAACACACAATTAGAGTTGGGGGTTAGCATATTAAGATACACTTAGGGTTAGGGTTGCAAAATCATTTAATTGGGGTTAGGGTCGATGAAAACACAAAATAAATGGTAGGGGTTAGTACAAAAAAAATACATTTATGATAAGAGTTAGTACATAAACGTATAATTAGGGTTACGGATAGTGTAAAAAGTTTAATTATGGTTTAGGTTAGTATAAAACACACAGTTAGGGTAAGGGGTTAGCATATAAAGATACATTTAGGGTTAGGGTTAGTACAAAATTATACAATTAAGTTAAGGGTTAGTAAAAAACGTATAATTAGGGTGAGGGTTAGTGTAAAACATATTATTAGGGTAAGGGTTAGTATTAAATACACAGTTAGGGTTAGGGGTTAGCATATAAAGATACATTTAGGGTTAGGTTAGTACAAAATTATACAATTAAGGTAAGGGTTAGTACAAAGACGTATAATTAGGGTTAGGGTTAATGTAAAACATATTATTAGGGTTAGGGTTAGTATTAAACACACAGTTAGGGTTAGGGGTCAGCATATAAAGATACAATTAGGGTTAGGGTTAGTACAATATTATACAATTAGCGTAATAGTCGATGAAAACACAAAATAAATGGTAGGGGTTTGTGCAAAAAAAAAATACATTTATGATAAGGGTTAGTACAAAAACGTATAATTAGGGTTAGGGTTAGTGTAAAACATATAATTAGGGTTAGGTGTAGTATAAAATTCACAGTTAGGGTTAGGGGTTAGCATATAAAGATACATTTAGGGTTAGGGTAAGTACAAAATTATACAATTTAGGTAAGGGTTAGTACGAAAACAAAAAATAGGGTTAGGGTTAGTGTAAAACATATTATTAGGGTTAGGGTTGGTATAAAACACACAGTTAGGGTTAGGGGTTAGCATATAAGGTAAGGTAAGGGTTAGTACAAAGACGTATAATTAGGGTTAGGGTTAATGTAAAACATATTATTAGGTTTAGGGTTAGTATAAAGCACACAGTTAGGGTTAGGGGTTAGCATATAAAGATACAATTAGGATGAGGGTTAGTACAAAATTATAAAATTAGCGTTATAGTCGATGAAAACACATAATAAGTGGTAGGGGTTAGTACAAAAAAAACAGGGTTTGGGTTGGGGTACAAACGTATAACTAGGGTTAGGGTTAGCATATAAAGAAATATTTAGGGTTAGGGTAAGAACAAAATTATACAATTAAGGTAAGAGTTAGTACAAAAACGTATAATTAGGATTAGGGTTAGTGTAAAACATATTATTACGCAGGTGCATTAAGTAGAATTTAAACAAAATCGTATGAAATATATCGCAAAATCGTCATCATGGCAGACAGCAAAGAAATATATCTGAAAATAATAAATCGAATTTCTGTTGGTTTATATTTATTATCAAGTTATTTTTCTGTCATATTATGTTTGTTTTTGTACTTGAAATGCAATGTTATCAGCATTAATTAGGCGTATAAATAGCGTAAATGCATGGAAGGGAAAAAATGCAAAAGTGCAGTGGCTTCCACGAATTATACCGAGAAATGATTGATAAATCCGTCATCAGCATCGTTCATATTACTGTAAAAATGCTGGGGGAAGATCTGTCATTGTCATTATGTGACCAAAACAAAGAAAAATATACGCCAAATTTGAAATTTTTAGCTGATCGGCAAGTTGTTTCAATGAAATAAATGGGTAAAGCGACCGAAATTATTCACCACCTAGCATTTTTTTTATTTTTGTTAGTGTCCAACTATCACACATCCCAAGGATTTGTGAAAACACTTTGTGCTTGCCACTGAACTTTTGAATTTTGTATGTCCAACGTCATATTTTGTTTATTTTTTGTAGGCTTCCTCACATCAACAAAGCGCAAAGACGACGTTAATTTAATTATAAATACTGACCGAAGCCGGAATAATGGCGTCGCATTTCCGTACGAAGTGGGCGATGGACCTTGGCGGTGAAAGTGGACGGAGGCGGCAAAACTGAATGCGATATTTCACGGGACTTTATCTTTTTCTTTTAATAAAATTATTTCCTTTTTATTTTATTTGTTTTTATAATCTTTCTGTTATTTTTTTTCAATCCAGAAGTCGTTTTTTATTACTTTTAACAACGGTAAGGTTATACCAATTTCTTTTAAAAGGGATGCAATGAAGTTATTAGGCAAGAAATCCTGATGTCAAACAAATTGTTTCATTTAAATGAAGACATTACTACAATGGCAGCTTTTAGAAGAAATTGTTCACTCCCATATTTAACCAATAGTGGTTGAATATAAAAAATTGTGTTGCTTTACAAGAACCTGCTACCCATTTTCATGGTGAGACCTACCTTTTAACTAAGCTTTCCCGCTTAGCACTTGGCTCATTCTGAAGACTGAAGAGGAACAGGCATGTCAGAGTTGGATGACATTTTTTTCATCCATGCACTACACCATTATTATCAAATACCAACATTTTAAAAAATGCACTTTATTGTCCTGGGAGTATCTATATATTTTTCTTACAAAAAAAAATCATTTTTTTTTGTGATTTTCATGCATACTTTAAAATAAAGTCCTGAAAAGTGAGGACACTCTTTGAAATTAAATATATCGGATGTATTTTTAAAACTATTTTGCATCTGGATACCAATAAGTTTTGGCCTTTGTTTTTTTTCCTTTTGTTGAAAAAGGGAAAGGGGGGGTACAGGCAGTTTGTTAAAATACATGTACATCCTGTGCTTGAAAAATTAATTTAAAAAATGTCACTTCCCCTCCAAAATTAAATAAAAACCTGTTCACTATATTATTTTGCCTTCAAGCAGCAAAACATTTTTTTCTGCCCTAAAAATGTTTACCTTCACTGCCAGTACACCCTCGCCTTTCAGGGCTTTTCCATAAAATACTGTGTCTTGCACCCCCCCTTTTATTTTTTATATCATGATGGGGGTATTTGGATAAAGTAATAAACTTAAAACATGAAAAGCTGTTTTTAAAAAAAATTCTATTATAGATAGAGGGGGTAAAACATGTGCCCGGGAGGGGACATAGTATTTTCTGGAATAGCCCTCAGATAGCCTTTAGGTATATAACTTACTGTACACAATTCAAACAACGTAAATAAATATTCTGACCTGTCCATCTGTAGCCTTAAATGTGTTGGTGATTACAATTACAAGTGTTTTGTTAATAGCAAATTGCACATATATCCGACTTGTTTTTGAGAAATCAGCTTATAAAATGTAAACGCCAAGTTAAAACCATAAGTGTAATAGATCAATTGCACCTTTATCTAACCCTGGAAGACTCCAGATATCAAAAATGCACTGTCAAAGGTCAACTTGAGTAAAATCTGACATCACTACATGGAAAGCAATGAATGTTTATGTTGTTTCATGAAAAAAATTACAAGTAATTTAATTAAAAATCTGTCAGTCAAAAATGGCCGGATTTCATTAAACAGGAAGTAGGTGAGCGACAGATCTGAAATCGAATCCCACGTCATGGGACCCCACCCAAATGCTGTATACCAAATATCAAGTGGCTGTGATAAGTATTTGCTGAGAAAAAAATTTACGCAAAATTTCTCCCCCGCCCGCCACCCGACATTTTTCACTCCGTGAAATCCGGCCAAACTTCTGTGTTTATCAATACATTTACCTGAAGAGCAGAGAAAACAATATTTATTTTATAACATGCCATGACAAGTTGTTTTTCGTATGAATCAAAATCAAGATTCAAATTTTTTTTTAATGAAAAAATTGAGAGAAGTCCCCCTCCCGCAATGTTCAAATTTAATGCTTAGTCTCTTAAAAAATATTTCTTTAGGATCGAAGACACAGGAACAGCTCAGTCACCGCCTTCCTTTTAATTTGACAGAATTTACTTTTACCAACAACTGTTTTGAAATAAACAAGGTGTTACTTGAATGTAGAATTACTTGTCATATTATTTTAAATCAATGAAAACCTTAAATTGAGCAGTTAATCACTAAGTAAAAGCATAATTTGATTCATATAAATGAAAATATCTATATTCAGTTAATACCTTGTTTATCAATATTGAATGAATGATAAAGCCTCATCTAAAGTTTGGCAGTAGAAGTTCAGCTATTTTGAAAGTTAGAATGGAAAAAATATTCTATGTTTTCATTTGCAAGAGTTATCTCCTTTTTTCAATACATTCTTCGAAATAAATCAGATAAAAAATTGTACAAACCATGATGCTCCCCTTTACATTAAAAAAATAGCTGTACTTCAACTTTTTTTGTTTGTCTTTATTTATTAAAGAAAAAAATCATTTTAACTGTCAGACTCATACACTGAAACATAGAACAAGTTTATAAATCTTTAATTATTTCATGTCCTTGTAATTCCATTTGATATCTTTTCTGTCTGACACTCAAGGGTCCTCAATGTTCCGAATCTTCAGATCCAACAATATTGTTTATCTGTAAAAAAAATCATACAATGTATATATTCCAAAATTAAATCTGAAGGAATGGGATGAAATTCTAGTGAATTTATTGTTCACAGAGCCATTACTCGCGTAAAAATCTGTCGGTCAGAACCAAAGATATACATGATCTGTAACTCATTAGGTTAGACTCTTGTACATGTACCGAAAAATCAATTCTTCCGTAAATAGCTGATTTTAGTGTGAGATGACCAGGATGAGATGCGAGCACGTGCAGTGATCTCACACTGTTTACAATTACCCAATAAAAACCATCAGTACTGATATTGACTGATGACGTCGACCAATGAAATGCAATGTTATATAAAACTGCCGGGCTCGTCTGATACTCACCTAAGTAAAAGTCTGAAAGGTGTGAAAGTCACTTTATAGTACATGACGTTTGTCATGATGATACTGAATCCCACAATTTTTTTTCAGGTACGAAACATAAAACACATTTTTAGGGGGGGGGGGCTATTTCAGCTTGCTTTTTGGGGGGAAAAACTCCTATTTCAGCTATTTTCTTAAACATGTAAAATCATTAGGTTTAAGCATCTTAAAAAACAGTTCTAGAGAATATTGAAAACTTTTTTACAGAATGAATTTCTGCAATTTTGGGAAAGTTTTAATTGCACGAGCAACCAAAAATTTGGAAGCCATTAAGTGGTGGAATAATGGTAAAGAAAAGAGTGACGAAAAGAGTGACCAATCCGGCTCAGACTCAGAAAATGAGGTGAATGCAAGACCAAAGCAGCTTTTAACTGAGAATCTTACATTAAAAGATCGGCATCAAAATTACGAGATTTATGTCGAAGGTTACCCTAAAATGGCATTGGATTTCAAAACGTTTCAAAAGAAATGTCCTCAAATCCAGACATACCTGACTGAAAAGAAATATTGGAAAAACAACAACAAAACCCAAGAGCAACACATATTTCTTGACCATTTTTCATTACAAAACTGGATACTAACCATTCCAGAGAGAGAGAGAAAATTACATTCTATTCAGAACTGTATACCATGCAATACCACTCACTTGAATACTTCATTATTACACAGCTCTGTCTCCACAACATCAAAAGAGGACTTTGATAACTGCAAACAGCTAGTTGAATCAATGGTAGGGTTAGTATCTCCTACAAGTATTGGGACAAAGCAGAAGGGAATGAAAGTAATAAAATCTGTGGTGGAAGTCCTACAACCAATTGTTGAGAATCAGCTGAACATTAAATTTGAAGCCCCATTATCTTCAAGCATATCAACAACAAACATTACTCCAAAAGACCACAAGAAAATAGTCCACCAATCTGTTGTATCAAGTAAAGAGGAATTCCAGTCTTCACTTCAAAACAACGGGAAAGACATCAACAACTTCTTGAAATCTGGAAAATCCTACAACCAATACAATAGGGATCGTTTTGACAGTGCCTTTGAAAGCATCGAAGATGCTAGTCAGAGACAGGAAAAGGAAAATGCGAAAGGGAAACACCATGCAAATTTCTCTAAATACCAGTTTGATAGAGAACCCTTTATAGAAGAGATTAAGACTAAATCACCTGGAACCACAGTCAACTGGACAGGCATGGCAAGGCAGTTTAACCTTACTTGCAATGGAAAGTTTCCTCTCAACGGAGGGCAGGTCTTGTATGAATATGCCAAATCTAAAGGCGTGGATGTGCACCAATTCAACACAACAAAAAGGATTGCTGGGAGAGATTTTAAATTAAGAGTTCGACGTGGAAAGAAGCAAGTGACTGTTAATAATAAAAGGATAAGTATGCCTACAGCTAGACCTGTGAAGGAGTTAAAATCTGAAATAAAGAAACAGTTGAAATCAGGGGATCTCTACATAGGGGTTGAAGTTGTACCTAAAAAGATCGTCAAGACCAAGATAGATGAACAAGGAGGTTTAACCAATCTTACCACCGAAATATACAGTAGAAAGATTCCACTTGACCGACTACGACAGGAAGCTCTTCAGGACCAGTATCAGTTAGGACTTTTAAGACATTTTACAGACGACGAGTATGACTCTCTGACCTTTGATGACATCAAGGACCGTTACTCTCGCATCAATGAATCAAATGTTCCTGAAAATAGAGAAGAAGCCATTGTCAAGCTAAAACAAATGGAGAGAACAAGATCAATGAAAATGTGGCATGACCATAGTGATATTCTTAATCACAGCTACCTTTCATATATGATATCCTGGATCTATGACAAGGCCAACTATTTGACAAATGAAGAGTATACACAGAAATATCCTGACAGAAAACCCTTGAATGTCCAAAGTGTTGTTGAAAGACCAAAGCTATATCTTTTCGGACAGTCAGGTAATGTACTTCAGAAATTAACTGTAAATAGATGACATTGAGATGTAGAACAAGTGTACAAGACACAACCAGAATCAAAGTAATTTAAAAAACCTACACTGGAATAAGTGTACACGGCACAACCTTCATCAATGAGCAGCAATTTAAAAACCTACACTGGAAGACAGCCAGCAGCCTTCATTGTGACCAGTTCTTGGTGCACCCTCTCTTGCAGCTGTGGTCTCAGATGATCTTTACCTTCATATTTCAGCATTTAGATTAATAGAAAAAAATGTTACAAAAATTTGGTTAATATTTCATGTAAACTGACCAAAATTCAAAATGTTGGTGAACAGCACATTTGATAATACTTAATAAAACACCTAAAATCAGTGCAATATGAATGGAACTGCATAGCATGTTTAATTCACATACCATTAACAAAAAAATGCAATTAACGGTTGCTGAGAAAAATAATTTAAACAAGATTGCTAAACGTAGCCAATGTTCCCTGCCGCCGCATTAAAGTTTAAAATTTACTAAAATTAAAAGAATTAAAACTGAATTTCAATATGATTACCTACATATATCATGACAAACAATTCTAATAACTTTTATCAAAATAGCGCTCACATTTAGTGTTCCTATGACCTAAAATGAACAAAGTCTATAAAGTCCCATATAACTCCTATAAAATTTGTCAAATCAAAATGGCGGTGCCACATGATCAACTACATATCATGACAAACAAGCCTACAAAATTTCATGAAATTCCGTTGAGCGGTCTCAGAGGAGTTGCGCTCACAAAAGGGACAAAAAGGGTTCATTTTGGCTCATTAAACAGGAAGCAGGTAAGCGGCAGACCTGGAAAAGCATCCTATCATATGGGACCCCTTCCTAGGATTAATAGTAACTGAGAAATCTGTTACCAAAAAAAAGTGTGACGGACGCTGACATTAAGAACGAGTTCCTGTCCCCCCCACCACCCGGGCTGCAAAACGTCTATGTCAACTAGTTAAACAGGAAGACTCCAAAGTAGTAAGGCCAAAAGCATGGACAAATACTTTATTTTTGACCTTCAATGGGCCATAGCCCCTATTACCCTCTTGAAGACTTTAGGCATTTTTTTCTTAAAAATACGGACCACAAACTAAGAAAACTGTCTTTTAATGGAAGGTTTTTACAATTTTGTTTTCAGGAAGTTCAGACGATGACCAGTTTACTTATACCGACACCAGACTGGACGATTTACGAACACTAAATAACAGTATTTCCCTAAATGAAACTGTTAAAGTGTATGACATTATGAGAGTGTTCAGTGGTGATGGACCAGCACGCCAGTTCGAATCTGGTCAGCAAAGGGGTGGACTGTATAGTTGCATTTGTGGTGTGAAGACGGAAAACCACAGCAACTTCACACACTGTTTACAGAAGAAAGAATTATCTCTGGCTAGCCGTTGCAATCTAGCATGTTCACCCAGAAGCTTGAGAGAATTAAAGAACGGGAATCTCAATCCTTTCCGAGATTTAAGAAAGAAGGAAATTATTGACGAGTTGGAAAGTAGGGGAATTTACAACAATCCGAATGCGACAAAAGAACAACTTGATGATGAACTTTCAACCTTGCTACATGGAATTAGTCGACCACCAGCTTTACTAATTCCAAACCCCACTACTACAACTACAGACTTAAACCTGGATAAATATGAAGTACTTGGCTGTGAACCTCTACATGACATTACCAACCTTGTACAGAATATTATCACAGAGTTACCATTCCATGTAGATAAATCAACCAAGAAGGAATTTGAATCGTTTGCTTCTACAACTGTAAATGAAAAGAGACAAATCAAAGGGTCTGATGCTAGACTTTACCTTGTGAAACTGGCTCTACTGACAAAAGCTTTGTATGAAGATGACAAGATAGATGAAAACATTATGATTATGATATCAGCACTGCAAGAAATGGCAAGAATATGCTACAGTCCGGCTGAGTCAAGATGTCCGAAACAAATTCTGAGAATGTATAACCAGTGTTTGATTTTTGCTACCACTTGCCAAACTGTCATTGGAAAACCAACTAAACTGACACACAGAAGATTCTATGGAAGCCACTTTCATAGCCTGACAACACATTCTCCAGATATTTTGAGGATTTTTAATCTAAGAAGCATAACAACTGAAGAAGAAGAACGAGGATTTGGGAGTTTAAGAAGAATATCAGAGAACACGTCAAACCGGAAAGCGGACTATGTGGTGGATAATGCTGTTCTCCGATTTCGCAGTCAAAACAATATATTAACAGCCAAACCAGATTCTCTTGCAGTACAAGAGTCCCACATCAAAAAACAGGCAAGTCTTCTACCAGAGAGCAAGAACTCTGTATTTACCGAAGATTTCATTAAGAGGCGACCTTTTTTATTGCAAGCACACCTGCAAAGAATACCTGATTTCATGGCCGCTGGCAAAGGTGTTTGGTGGAATCATGTGAATGGTGATCTGGTTTTACATGACAGCACTCAAGAACCAGATAGACATCCTGAAGGTCCAGTGATGCATGAATTCCGTTCCTCTTCATTAGTAGATGAACACATATACCTTAAAAATGAATGGGAAAAGGTTGTTGAGAATTTTCAAAATGGGAGGTTGTCTTTGCCTTTGAATAAAATCAAGGTATTTGATTATAATGGTATAGCTAAATACATTGAACCCATCAGAAAAGAGGAGGATTCATCAGGTATAACTAACTTAATGTAACTACTTGAGGCCATAATAAAAAAATTCCTACATTCTCATCCAAATTTCTTGAAAATATGACCAAAAATGAACAAAATTTGTACAGAACTCAAAATAAATTTGGTGGGGGACTGAAAAAATCAGGGGGGAGCGTATGAGAATCAAGGATTTTTTTTTTATAATGGCCTAAATACAGTAACTTAAATGAAAATGTTGATTCTTTTACTGTAATCACACAAAGAAAAGAATTTATGCATTATTTTACCTTGTTGAATTTATCATTTAAGTACAGGCTACTGTACTATGCCAGGACCCATTAACATTCACATAGAAGTTCTTTTTAATTATACATGTACATTTAATGTTGTTTCCTTTTTAAAATAATGCATTTTACATTTTTAATCATGTTAATACTAATGTATGTGATGTTCTATCAAACTTTGATGATCTTTTTTGGAAGTACATTACTATTCTTATATAATTGACAGATCCTCATCTTGCAACTTCACCCAGACCTGAAAATGCAGACCTTTCATTGGATGAAGACATCGCTGTAGACCACAGTGCTGCCCATCTTCACAGTCCTGAACATGTTGAAGACACTGCAATAGAACAAGGTATAAATTTGTTAATTATATTTACAATCATTCTTCAACTTTATCTCAATACATTTTTCATTCTCTTGCAGGTATCTTTATACATGTTATACAAAGTTGTACTTCCCATCTTAAATATCTCTTAAATGTAGAATAGTCATAAAATGCTGAAGACCTCACCTTGAAAAATGGGGGAACAAGTGGTACATGTACCGGTACATAAATAACACTTGTTCCATAATGCCAATACACTCCTTAAAATAGAAGGTTAAAGACAGTCGTCTAAAAACACATGTATACCAGTCACTTTCAACTATACAATGTATATGTAACTATCTTTCGTCCATGCAGATCTTTTAAATTAATTACAGCAATTTCTGATTATTTGTAGACTTGGTTCCTGACCCCAAGTCATGTGAGTCAGAGTTGAGAAATGAAAATGCAGAGGTGAAGCATTTGTACAGATCCTTTATCAAAGGTACATAAACATGTACATACATTTGTAGTATATACAAAACAATAAAAGTTTATTAAAACACCATAAAACAATACCTTGTGGGGTATAAATTCTTTCAAAACATATATATATATTGACACAGTGAATTGAATGTTAGCAACATGACAGTTGTGTTGCAACAAGTAGAACATTATGTAGAAAGGGATTACTCTTCCTGTGCACTTGAGCATGGTGATTTAACTCAATTATGTCGAGGATTGCTATTAAAATTATATGCTGTATGTTTCTTTGTGCTGTTCAATGACATTTGACATTTTTTTACATTTGAATGCCCCATGGTATTAAATTTCAAATGTTCACACATTACTCACATATTGTCTTTCACTTTTTAGATCTTAAGTCCTCAAACACAGCAGACATGCCAACCAAACTGAAAAGTAAAGAGTTGGATCAAGACATGACAACATATCCCATCGAGACTAATGTCGTTGTCATAAACAGTATGTATATATGTTTTTTGTACTTTACTAGAAACATGACAAATGACCATTATATTGAAATACTGTTTTTAAGATATTAAAAGGTGTATTACGACCACTATTATTTTAAGTTCGGTCTTATCAGAAACAATATATAAGTTCATTAATACACCATAACACAATACCTTTTGGGGTATAAATTCTTTCAATATTTAATTTCAAATGTTCACACATTACTCACATATTGTCTTTCACTTTTTAGATCTTAAGTCCTCAAACACAGCAGACATGCCAACCAAACTGAAAAGTAAAGAGTTGGATCAGGACATGACAAAATATCCCATCGAGACTAATGTCGTTGTCATAAACAGTATGTATATCATTTTTTTTTTTCATTTCACTAGAAATGATCATTATATTGAATTATTTTTTCTTTGATAGGATAGTATAAAGTGTAATGTGTATTATTTTGAGTTATGTCTTATCATGGGGAAGGTTGGGCCCAAAAAACTAGTTTAACCTGCCACATTTTAAATGTGCCTGTCCTAAGCCAGGAATCTTTGACAAAGCTTTTGTTTGTCCTTGTCTTTTAGATGTTTTATGTTCCTTGCTTAAGAAAGGGGTCTACCTTTGATTATTTCAGGACTGGATTTGAATTATGTGCATTTTATTTAGACCTTGGGCCGATTGCAGAACTGCGCGCAGCGCCTACTGGCCTTGTTGAAGGCTGCTGACAGTTTTTTATTGTCGTTTTTCTGAATTACCGCTTATTGTGTGGGCTGTGTCGCGTACACTTATTCCACATCTCATTAGTTCCTATTGTAATTATACATGTACAAAATATTTGAAATATTGAGTAAAAGTCTAGTTTTAGCCTTTAATAGGCAATACTTTTAAGGGTAGTAAATTCACTGAAAAAGTAACCAGCCCTGAATTGAAGTTCTACCTGTTTTTGCTATAAAGCCAGTCAAATTTTCATGAATTTAAGCCAGCCCTAGCCCTGCCCAAAGTTATCAGTCTCGGGCAGGAGGGCAGGCTGTTATTTTCAACTCATACAAAGTTCATGTTTAAACAGTTTTTAAGAGTGGTCAGCTGTATCTTGAAGAATTGTGTTGTATATATTACATGTATTAAGTAATACTTAGAGTAAGGGTCTAATGAAAACCAGAAAATTAAATTCTTACTAAACCGTTTTAAGGCAAACTCATATGAGACTGCATCTAATAATACTTATAAATGTATATACATGTAACTTATATTAAGGAAAGAGAACAAGCCCAACTGTGAAGAGAAAATTGTTTCAAACAGAAAAAAAACAACAATCTGCTGGTAAGATTTATACAAGCTATTAATCATGTGAATCATATGCAACATTTTTGAATGTTTGAATTTAAGTCATCACTCATTATATAAATTGTTTTTTACATGTACTCGCTCGTTTTTTCATGCAAAAGCTCTTCTTTAACAATGTTTACTGGGATTTAAAAATTACATGTAGTTATCAACTATTAATCTAGTTGAACTATGTTGTATAATGCAAACATACCCTTGCAGTACCTACATGTACCAAGAAGTCCATGGCAGATTATATTCACGAAATTGTCGGAGATACACAGGAATACCAGGACTTCATTAAGTACAAGCGAATGACGCAGAACCATCCCAATGACAAATCCATCCGTCAACGATACGAAAAATGTGAAATGAAAATCCAGCTGCAAGTCTCCAAATGTCAAAGTGATCTGAAAAAGAAAGAACATCTAACTTCTGATGAGACAGTTCTCAAAAGACAAGCAGAATGTCTACTGAGGAAGTGGAACATGTATTACTGTAAATAATCATAATCTGTTTCAAGTTTAGGTCAAATATTTATAGGACATCTTTGAATTTGTTACATTGTATGTCTTGTAGCATTTTATGTCAGTACCTTAGCGTATTGGCGACAGATAAGGTACACCATCCTACCTTGGTAAGGGGTGTTACATGTTCATTACATGTACAAACTTCTTAGATGTTGCTTTTAAATATTTGGCATAAATATAACAGAGCTTGATGATTTACTTTAATACATACAGGTGAGAAATTTAGATGTGGAATACATGTACATGTAAATATAACAGTACACGTATCTGAAATGTAAATATCACAGTATCTGAAACTTCATAGATGATAGTATTTTATATGTAAAATACATTTAGCCATATTTATGACCATTTAATGATAAATGGCTTTACCATTACAGGTTTCTACATAAAATATGCATGATGTGGTATAAATGTACACTGGATTCATTAAATAAAACTGTAACATTTGTATTCTGGCTGAATGAAGCAAGCAAAAAGTTACCAATGGGGATTCGATTAATTGTCAAAAGGCAAAGACAAAACGAGAACAGCACAATTAAAGAAACAAAAAACATAAAACACAAAAACAACTGAAAAGTAATCAAGTCATACAGAGAGTGAAATCAGGTGCTTCGGAAGATTTAAATTTTTATAATTTTAATATTTTTGGATACAGATTTCATTTCAGATACCTGTATAAATAATATGTACATGTATATTCAGATTCTTAATATTTTGGAGAACAGGCAAGGCACTGGATTGGTCAAAATACAGGACTTGACAACCACCGGATATGACAATGAAAGCAAAATTATATTTGCAATGCTAGCCTAACTGGATTTTGAAAATTATATACAGGACTTGACAAACCACTGGATATGACATTGAAAACAAAATTGCATTTGCATTTTTACTGGATTTGTAAAATGAACTACAATTTTTGTATATGAAATGACAAATCATGAATATGACATTAAAGGCAATAAACTACATGTACTACCAGATATGACACGTAATCAGGTTCATATGTCTACAATCAATTAATAACATTGCATAGCATACAATGTACCAAGTTTTGTAGCAAAACTGAGCTTTATAAAGCAAAAGTTGATCAATGTCAATTTGTTATTACAAAATGTACATGCATGTCAATAAATTTTTAATCACAAATAGTTCTAGAATCCCCATCTCCATACAATCATCATGACCATTAGCACGACACCCTCTGCGCATGAACCATTTTAATAGGGATTTTTATGTAATTTAAAAAATTCTAGAACAATAATTTTGTGAAAATGACATACTCGTAACTAATGACAACCAACTACAAAATGAAGCAAAACAGTACTTTTATAAGGAAACATTCTCAATGATCAATTTGACCTGTTATAGTTCTTGGTTATATATATGATGAGGGAACCATACACTTTGAACCAAAGATTTACATGTATAAATATAGTACTGTACTATAGCCTATGAGGAAGCCAAATATCAAGAGGCTGTGTCATGTAGTTACCAGGAAAACTGTGACGGCAATTTTGTGACGCCGCAGGACGACGGATAGTGTCAAAGTGACTCAATGCACAAGCATGTAATGCAGACATTGAAAAAAATTCCTGGCAACATTGACATTGATCTCACTTGTTACTACATGCATGTACATGTATTTAACATGTTATTCTACATGTAAACTTGCTCATCGAGAGGGAAATGGAGGTGGGGAATGCAGCCAAGATACTACAAGAAAGATTTTCAAAATTGTTAATACATTAAATATAATATATTTCAGCCATATTTGAGAAACAATATTAAATTTTAGCCCCAGTTACTAAAACTCTTAAAAAGTTTCACTAGCATTAAGGATTACATTGTACAACGTACATTGTACATGTATCATTATCATTAAATCAATTTCTGTAGTATCTTGCCAGTCACAAGCCTGGAAAAAGAAAGTCATAAAAATCAAATGACTTTTAAAATGCAGAGTGACCACTTGAAACATGTGTAACATACATGTATGTATTAATGGAATACATTTGTAACTGAAATATTTCTGGACATTTCAACTTGGACCAGAGTTTCGTGTTAACATTTGCTTTACCATGTTTACGGGACAGGACAGATTTTTACAACATGGAGAAGAAGGAATAAAATTCTTTATTCCTTAAGAATTTTATTGGCATGTGCAATAAATAATAATATAGTCCTTTTTAGAAAGTATTTTCTGTACGTGTGAACATGAGAAATCTTTTACTTATGCACTACAGGTTTACAACTTCCGGGTCGGCCTCACCATTTTAAATCTGTTGAAATTAACTAGATTCGCCATCTTGTTAAAACATTTTAAATCTGTCTGCCAAAGTCTAAGACTTCACTCCAAACCAGTTTATTTGAATCGGGAAGAAGAAATTACGCCAAAAACAGATAGGGATAAATTGACCTTAGCTCGACGTTGATTATATTATGTGGCCGACCCAAAAAGGGAAACTACAATGTACTCTTGCAAAAATGAAAAAAAAAAAGAATCGGAATCAGAATTCTGAGTGACCTTTTAAAAAGGGCTATACTCCGTCTTGAACCCTTCGAAATTTAATAGCACAGGTCCAACAGGTCATGGCCTGTAAAACTCTGTTCAGTACTGTGAATTTTTGCAAATTGTGTAACATAATCTATAAATTTTCATAATGGATTCTGACCTGTTAATCTTAAACTCTAATTTCTTTGACTGAATATACTCCTCTCGATTCTAATGTCTGTTGTTGTTTATGGACATGGACAATCCATTTTCTTTCTCAGCTGCTAAATAATTCATTTTTTTTCAATTTACTAATTTTGTCAATACCAATCCACGAACATATAAATGTCATAAAATAGCATGATTGATGCTTTGATCATTCAAGGGAGACAAATGTTTATACATTTTGTACTTCCGGTTGGGTAAAAATGTAAGAATAAGTTGTGAGACGAATTGTTGTACGTTGGAACTTTATATTTATTTTAGGCCGTTATTTTTTATTTTTAGTTTTACGAACCCTCCTACCTTAAAAATTTGACCCGTAATTGAAATAATTTTTTTCCTACGTTACAAATATTTGACTTATTATTGAATAAATTTATTATTATTTTGACACAAATTACTATTTTTTTCTGCTCGACCTTAATTTTTCAGGAATTTTATTTTCAATTTTTTTCCTTTCTCCTACCCACCAACATTTAGGAAAAGTTCGTAAAACTAAAAATTAAAAAACACTGGCCTTAATATAACCTATAATAATTTTTGCAGTTAAATAATATTTCTAAATATTATTTTCATGAACTGAACATGTTGGAGACGTAACATTAAACTTGAAGGGGGGCAGGGGGGGGGGGGGGCTTGTTTTTTTTTGACAGTAATTTTTTTTAGGTGATGCCTTTTTATTTGTTTTCTACATAGTCTACATTTGTTTTCTACATTCAACATTGATGGACTACATTTGTCTGTATCTGTTTTGAACAAAATTTATCATTTTATAGCTAACACTTTAGTTCATGCTAATTAAGTCTGCTTGGAATGCTTTTGATTCCTATTTGTAGAATGTACATGTACCATGTATATATAACCAGGCATATAGAGGTAGCTATCTCTGAATCCTTAATAACATTCTTTTGTTGGATGGAGACTTCTGCTGATCTATATTTTATTTGTATTGTTGTACTTTCATTTTTATTTCTAAGCATATGTACAATACTTAGACGATAAAGAGATGTGGAATAAGTGTACGCGACACAACATGCACAACCAACATAAAGAAACGGGAATTTAAAAATCACAATGGAAAACAGCCAGCAGTAAATGTATATATGAAAAAGAAGAACAACAAAGAATTACAATTTTAAGATTTGCAGATCTAGAGGTACATGAGGTAGTTATCTCTGAAATTCCTTATAAAACATCTTGTTGTTGGATGGAGACTTCTGCTGATCTACATGTAATATACTATTTGTAATGGTCTGTTAATAAAGAGGGTTTATGCTGTAGACTCTATAAATAGTCCTTGTAGTTTATAGGAAAACACCTAAGATAGGAGATCGGGGTTCGATTCCCCGCAAGGAGTTAATTAGAGGACAGCTTATTCTGACTCTTTTTACCTTCGGCGACGCAGGTCTAGTAGTCGGGTTACTCCGTCCGTCGCGCTATGGGGTGCCTGTCTTGTGTAATCTGAATCTCAAAAACCAAATGCTAGATCTTTCTGAAATTTTACACAGTGATTACAGATATATTGAAGATGTGCACCTCCCCTTTTGGGGTTATTTTATAATTTCGTTTAGAAATTAGGGGCCCAAAAGCGACTTTTTTATTTGTTTCCACAATAACTTTTGTTCTGGTTGATCAAATGCTATGAAACTTTACAGTAATGTTACTTACCATAAAAGGAAGGGCATGGCTGATTTTGGGTGTTTCCGCTTTTTTCGTTTAAAAAATTAGGGGCCCAAATGGGGCCAAAAAAGCGACTTTGTTATTTGTTTCCACAAGAACTTTTGTTCTGGATGACCAAATGCTATGAAACTTTACAGTAATGTTACTTACCATAAAAGGAAGGGTGGGGCTGACTTTGGTTGTCCCCTCTTTTTTTGTTTAGGAATGAGGGGCCCAAAAAGAACTTTTTTTATTTACGGTGCAATTTAGAATTTTTTTTTTACAAGTTAAGGGGGAAAAATAGAAACTTTATTTTTTTTTTAAATATATATTTTTAATATTGGGTTGCATGTGACAAATGTGCTTTGTAAGTCCACCATAGGATGCAAATGTCAAAAATTATTGACTGTCCATATTGGGCCTAAAATATGTACATGGTTCAACGTTTTGCCGTGCGACGCAGGGCCAGACATCGATTGGTCTTGTTTATGGTGGACCTTCGGTATAGGGCTTGAATGAAATATTTATATTTCACTTGTATAATAATTTTTTAATAGTTTTTTTCTGTTAACTTGAATTTATTTATAATAGTAAATGATTATTCAGTTGATGTTTGTAATTTCTACATATTTATTGTTTTGTGTTTACTGAGACTGATTACTTAAAAATAAAAATGACTATAATAAATTATTTTTCTTCAACATTTTCAAGCATTGGAATTTTTTATTTTTGGACAGACCATTAAACTTGATTTTGTTTGTGCAAAAAAATTATTTTTCGTATAGATAACGTATGTACTCCCAAAAATTAAAATATAGATTCAGGCATGAAACCAGAAACACACATACTTTTTGGCCTAACAGAAAGTGTCAGCTGACAAACAATTAAACCTGGTCTTGTGTGTTCCACCCGCACTCTGTGTGTCTGAATAGTCGGTGTGTGAATTGAAAGGTCTTTAAAATTATATTAAAAAAAACCAATATCTTAAATATTATAGTCTTATGACCATTCCAGCAGCATTTATAGTAATATCTGTCTCAAATTTGCAATCTACGGCTGGTTTTTTTTACTAGCTTTCTAACATATATACATATGTACTATTTACAATGTAAGCCATATTTGGATTATAAGGTTCAAGGTAACCGTTAGACTTTGAATAAAATGGTTGATATTTCCCTTTTTAAAGTCTATGCAGTGTTCTCCCCAGAAATTTTTAATAGCACTGTGGCAATCAATAAAAACATGGTGTTCTGAAAATGATAGCACTGTGGTCCTAACACATTCTATTATAAATCTTTACAAGATAGCACTGTGGTAAAAAATATAGCACAGTGGTACCACAGTGCTATATGGACCTAGGGAGAACACTGCTATGTGGAGCTTAAACTACGTATAGAAATAACAAAAATATAAAGGTACATGTATAGCAGCGCCTCTAGCTTTTCTCTTTCTTGTTACCAATTACTTAATGTTGCCATTTTCTCATTTTTGTTTACCTTACATGTAATTAAAGCATGAATTACCCCTAAATATAACCTTCCTTGATTTAATAAGGACAAAAAAATAATTGTTGGTTTCCCCTAAACCTGCCGGGTCTGTTTTTTTTTGGTGCCTGGTCAATAAATTTTATTTTCATTTAAAAAAAATAAAAGTAAAACATTAAATTCTGGCCTGCCGGGTCTAAGATAATGAGATTTGCTAAATTCTTTTTTCAATGAAAATTTGGAATAAAAAAAGTATTTTCTTACTTTGTTTATTCTGTTTTAAAAATTTAAAAACTGAAAGTTTAGCTGAGAAAACTCATATCATAAAAATAAATACCGGGTCTTCATATTTTGCCCATGTTAGGGGAAACCAACTATCAATTTTTCAAGGCCTAACAGAGACAATGAAATTACCATGCACATGGAGGCCAATTAAATGATGCATGTATAGGCATTGATGATATTTGGCTATATTTGGGTAATTTAACTAAAAACACAAAGAATAATTGCCTGGGGCATATCTGCATATATTATATGGATCAAGTGCATACATAAAATATACTAAAACTTTTTGTAAATTAGGTTTATCTAGACGCAGCGCTCAGCTATGCCTTAGTAGCAATTGGATAGACTAAACATACTATTAGACTGATGAAAAAGTGTAAAATATCAGCAATTTTATTCAAAGTGTAAACACATGTGAACCTCCAGATTATCAGTACATGTATTTAAATATTAATGTATCATGTGTACAACAAAATGCTCTTTTTTGCAATGTATTACACATGATTCAGAGGCCACAACCTGAAGTTCCTCAAGCCCCTAAGCCAGAATCCAGTCATATCAGTACATCAGTGGGACTAGTGCAGATATCAATCAGCTCTGTTGAAGCCTTCCGACAGGGCCGCTGGCACCCATCCAGCTACTTTAAGAATCTGGGATTGTTTTTGTACATACATGTAGAACAGCCTGTGTGTTGCGCTGCTTTTAACATAAAGTGCAAGTATCCTCTTCTACAGGGGGGATGCACTCAATGATCTTTTTGATGTTTGTTTTTATTTAGCGGTCCGCCATATAAGATAATCTAAAGGACCGTTCTCCCTGCTACAAAACCGCAGCTAGGGTGACAGTAGTTCTGAACATTGAACGGGACAATTAACAAATAGACAAACATAATTCTACTACATTGTACTTCACACTCTACTTTGTCTTTGCAGCAACAGTTACCTACATGTATTGTCAGGAAGAGGGGATTTTGGCATATTGTTTATGTGCCTGCTGTCCAAAATCCCTTTTTCAATTAAGTTTCATGGTAGCAATATTACTATTCTTGTTTAAGAAACATGAACATGTGATAGAATTCAATTTTAAAAAAATAGAATTCCAACAACACGTGGTTGGTTAAAAACGGCATGTTTTAGCTAAATTTACAAGAAATATTGCGTTCTCAATCATTTAAATACGTATCATACGACTTAAATATACCATACCTTATTTCTCATGAGGTTCTATGATCTAGTGTAGCCGCTATAAATACGAATTCGTAATAAAATCTAACAATATTTGTCTGGCAGGTGCTTTCAATAAATGGTCGACTTCCAAGTATTAAATTGACCGCGATCGTATTTTCATTGGTCGATGAATGAAAGTAGGCGGAGTTTCACGGCTGGCGAAAAGACGAACAAAATCAATCAAATTCGATGAAGAACAACACTTTTTGAATAATATTTTGAAAAAACTAGTAACCTTTTTTAAAAAGACATCATATTGAAGCGGTATGTCTTACATTTTTACACGTCTATTACTGTAACAACACAAAAATCCGACTGACGCGCAGAACTTTTACACCGCCATTTTGAATAAATCATGCATACGTAATTAGGTAAAAACAGAGTGATCTCCCCCTTATTTAATTGTAACAAAACTACTTAATTCACCCGCGTAGGGTTAGGGTTAGTATTAAGCACACAGTTAGGGTTAGGGATTAGCATATAAAGATATAATTAGGGTTAGGGTTAGTACAATATTATACATTTAGCGTTAAAGACGATGAAAACACAAAATAAATGGTAGGGGTTTGTGCAAAACAATACATTTATGATAAGGGTTAGTACAAAAACGTATAATTAGGGTTAGGGTTGGTGTAAAACCTATAAATAGGGTTAGGGTTGGTATAAAGCACACAATGAGGGTTAGGGGTTAGCGTATTAAGATACACTTAGGGTTAGGGTTGATACAAAATCAGACAATTAGGGTTAGGGTCGATGAAAACACAAACTAAAGGGTAGGGGTTTGTACAAAGAGATACAGTTCAGGTAAAGGATAGTACAAAAACGTACAATTAGGGTTAGGGTTGGTGTAAAACATATAATTAGGGTTAGTGTAAATGTAAAACATTCAATTAAGGTTAGGGTTAGTATAAAACGCACAGTTAGGGTTAAGGGTTAGCATATAAAGATACATTTAGGGTTATGGTTAATATAAAATTATACATTTAGGGTTATAGTCGATGAAAACACAAAATAAATGGTAGGGGTTAGTACAAAAAATACATTTATGATGAGGATTAGTACAAAAACGTATAATTAGTGTTAGGGTTAGTGTAAAACATATAAATAGGGCTAGGGTTGGTATAAAGCACACAATGAAGGTTAGGCGTTAGCATATAAAGATACACTTAGGGTTAGGGTTAGTACAAAATTATACAATTAGGGTTATGGTCGATGAAAACACAAAATAAATGGTATGGGTAAGTACAAAAAAATACATTTTTGATAAGGGTTAGTTCAAAAAACATTCAATTAGGGTTAGGTTTAGTGTAATAGATATAATTAGGGTTAGCGTTAGTATAAAACACAAAATTAGGGTTAAGAGTTAGCATTTTAAGATACACTTAGGGTTAGGGTTGGTACAAAATCAGAAAACTAGGGTTAGGGTCGATGAAAACACAAACTAAAGGTTAGGGGTTAGTACAAAGAGATACAGTTCAGGTAAAGGATAGTAAAAACATACAATTAGGGTAAGGGTTAGTGTAAAACATATAATTAGGGTTAGGGTTAGTGTAAAACATTCAATAAGGGTTAGGGTTAGTAAAAAACACACAGTTAGGGTTAGGGGTTAGCATATAAAGATACATTTAGGGTTAGGGTAATTACAAAATTATACAATTATGGTTATTGTCGATGAAAACACAAAATAAATGGTAGTGTCCAGTACAAAAACGTATAATTAGGTTCAGGGATAATGTAAAACACATAAATAGGGTTAGGGTAAGTACAAAACACACAATTAGGGTTAGGGGTTAGCATATAAAGATACATTTAGGGTTAGGGTTAGTACAAAATTATACAATTAGGGTTATAGTCGATGAAAACACAAAATAAATGGTATGGGTAAGTACAAGAAAAATACATTTTTGATAAGGGTTAGTTCAAAAACATTCAATTAGGGTTAGGTTTAGTCTAATAGATATAATTAGGGTTAGCGTTAGTATAAAACACAAAATTAGGGTTAAGAGTTAGCATTTTAAGATACACTTATGGTTAGGGTTGGTACAAAATCAGAAAATTAGGGTTAGGGTCGATGAAAACACAAACTAAAGGTTAGGGGTTAGTACAAAGAGATACCGTTCAGGTAAAGGATAGTAAAAACATACAATTAGGATAAGGGTTAGTGTAAAACATATAATGAAGGTTAGGGTTAGTGTAAAACATTCAATTAGGGTTAGGGTTAGTAAAAAACACACAGTTAGGGTTAGGGGTTAGCATATAAAGATACATTTAGGGTTAGGGTAATAACAAAATTATACAATTAGGGTTATAGTCGATGAAAACACAAAATAAATGGGAGGGGCTAGTACAAAAACGTATAATTAGGGTCAGGGATAATGTAAAACATATAATTAGGGTTAGGGTTAGTATAAAACACACAGTTAGGGTTAGGGGTTAGCATATAAAGGTACATTTAGGGTTAGGGTTAGTACAAAATTATACAATTAGGGTTATAGTCGATGAAAACACAAAATAAATGGTACGGGTTAGTACAAAAAGGTATAATTAGGGTTAGGGATAGTGTAAAACATAAAATTAGGGTTAGGGATAGTGTAAAACTTAAAATTAGGGTTAGGGTTAGTATAAAACACACAGTTCGGGTTAGGGGTAAGCATATAAAGATATATTTAGAGTTAGGGTTAGTACAAAATTATACAATTAAGGTAAGGGTGAATACGAAAACGTATAATTAGGGTTAGGGTAAGTGTAAAGGATATATTTAGGGTTAGGGTTATAATAAAACAAATCAGACGGTTAGGGTTAGGACCGATGAAAACACAAACTAAAGGGCAATGGTTAGTACAAGTAGATAGAGTTTAGGTAAATGATAGTGCGAAAACGTACAATTAGGATTAGGGTTAGTGTAAAACATATAATTAGGGTTAGGGTTAGTGTAAAACATTCAATTTGGGTAAGTGCTAGTATAAAACACACAGTTAGGATTAGGGGTTAGCATATAAAGATACATTTAGGTTTAGGGTTAGTACAAAATTATACAATTAAGGTAAGGGTTAGTACAAAAACGTATAATTAGGGTTAGGGTTAGTGTAAAACATATAATTAGGGTTATAAATGGTAGGGGTTAGTGCAAAAAATACATTTATGATAAGGGTTAATAAAAAAGCGTACAATTAGGTTAGGGTTAAGGTAAAACATATAATTAGGGTTAAGATTAGTATATAACACAGAATTAAAGTCAGGGGTTAGCATATTAAGATACACTTAGGGCTAGGGTTATAAAATCATTTAATTGAGGTTAGGGTCGATGAAAACACGAAATAAATGGTAGGGGTAAGTACAAAAAATACATTTATGATAAGGCTTAGTACATAAACGTATAATTAGGGTAAGGGATAGTGTAAAACATTCAATTTGGGTGATTGCTAGTATAAAACATAGTTTCAATTAGGGGTTAGCATATAAAGATAAATTTAGGGTTAGGGTTAGTACAAAATTATACGATTTAGGTAAGGGTTAGTACGAAACGTATAATTAGGGTTAGGGTTAGTGTAAAAGATATTATTAGGGTTAAGGTTTGTATAAAACAAACAGTTAGGGTTAGGGGTTAGCATATAAAGATACAATTAGGGTTAGGGTAAGTACAATATTTTACAATAAGCGTTATAGTCGATGAAAACACAAAATAATTGATAGGGGTTAGTACAAAAACACATTTATAATAAGGGTTAGTAAAAAACGTACAATTAGGTTAGGGTTAAGGTAAAACATATAATTAAGGTTAGGATTAGTATATAACACACACTTAGGGGAACGGGTTAGCATATTCAGATACACTTAGGGTTAGGGTTGCAAAATCATTTAATTGGGGTTAGGCTCGATGAAAACACAAAATAAATGGTAGGGGTTAGTACAAAAAAATACATTTATGATAAGGGTTAGTACATAAACGTATAATTAGGGTTTGGGATAGTGTAAAAAATATAATTATGGATAGGGTTAGTATAAAACTGACATTAAGGGTAAGGGGTTAGCATATAAAGATACAATTAAGGTTAGGGTTAGTACAATATTTTACAATTAGCGTTATAGTCGATGAAAACACAAAATAATTGGTAGGGGTTAGTACAAAAAAATACGTTTATGATAAGGGTTAGTAAAAAACGTGCAATTAGGTTAGGGTTAAGGTAAAACATATAATTAGGGTTAGGATTAGTATATAACACACAATTAGAGTTAGGGGTTAGCATATTAAGATACACTTAGGGTTAGGGTTGCAAAATCATTTAATTTGGGTAGGGTCGATGAAAACACAAAATAAATGGTAGGGGTTAGTACAAAAAAATACATTAATGATAAGAGTTAGTACATAAACGTATAATTAGGGTTAGGGATAGTGTAAAAAGTATAATTATGGTTAGGGTTAGTATAAAACACACAGTTAGGGTAAGGGGTTAGCATATAAAGATACATTTAGGGTTAGGGTTCGTACAAAATTATACAATTAGGGTTATAGTCGATGAAAACACAAAATGAATGGTAGGGGTTAGTACAAAAAATACAGTTATGATAAGGGTTAGTACAAAAACGTATTATTAGGAATAGGGTAAGTGTAAAACATATAAATAGGGTTAGGGTTGGTATAAAACACACAATGAGGGTTAGGGGTTAGCGTATTAAGATACACTTAGGGTTAGGGTTGATACAAAATCAGACAATTAGGGTTAGGGTCGATAAAAACTAAAACTAATAGGTAGGGGTTTGTACAAAGAAATACAGTTCATGTACAGGATAGTACAAAAACGTACAATTAGGGTTAGGGTTAGTGTAAAACATATAATTAGGGTTAGTGTAAATGTAAAACAAACATTCACTTAAGGTTAGGGTTAGTATAAAACGCACAGTTAGGGTTAAGGGTTAGCATATAAAGATACATTTAGGGTTATGGTTAATACAAAATTATACATTTAGGGTTATAGTCGATGAAAACACAAAATAAATGGTAGGGGTTAGTACAAAAAGGTATAATTAGGGTTAGGGATAGTGTAAAACATAAAATTAGGGTAAGGGATAGTGTAAAACATTCAATTTGGGTTAGTGCTAGTATAAAAAACACAGTTAGGATTAGGGGTTAGCATATAAAGATACATTTAGGTTTAGGGTTAGTACAAAATTATACAATTAAGGTAAGGGTTAGTACAAAAACGTATAATTAGGGTTAAGGTTAGTGTAAACCATATTATTAGGGTTAAGGTTATTATAAAACAAACAGTTAGGATTAGGGGTTAGCATATAAAGATACAATTAGGGTTAGTACAATATTATACAATTAGCGTTATAGTAGATGAAAACACAAAATAATTGGTAGGGGTTAGTGCAAAAAATACATTTATGATAAGGGTTAGTAAAAAGCGTACAATTAGGTTAGGGTTAAGGTAAAACATATAATTAGGGTAAGGGTTAGTATATAACACACACTTAGGGTAACGGGTTAGCATATTCAGATACACTTAGGGTTAGGGTTGCAAAATCATTTAATTGGGGTTAGGCTCGATGAAAACACAAAATAAATGGTAGGGGTTAGTACAAAAAAATACATTTATGATAAGGGTTAGTACATAAACGTATAATTAGGGTTAGGGATAGTGTAAAAAATATAATTATGGATAGGGTTAGTATAAAACTGACATTAAGGGTAAGGGGTTAGCATATAAAGATACAATTAAGGTTAGGGTTAGTACAATATTTTACAATTAGCGTTATAGTCGATGAAAACACAAAATAATTGGTAGGGGTTAGTACAAAAAAATACGTTTATGATAAGGGTTAGTAAAAAACGTGCAATTAGGTTAGGGTTAAGGTAAAACATATAATTAGGGTTAGGATTAGTATATAACACACAATTAGAGTTAGGGGTTAGCATATTAAGATACACTTAGGGTTAGGGTTGCAAAATCATTTAATTGGGGTAGGGTCGATGAAAACACAAAATAAATGGTAGGGGTTAGTACAAAAAAATACATTAATGATAAGAGTTAGTACATAAACGTATAATTAGGGTTAGGGATAGTGTAAAAAGTATAATTATGGTTAGGGTTAGTATAAAACACACAGTTAGGGTAAGGGGTTAGCATATAAAGATACATTTAGGGTTAGGGTTCGTACAAAATTATACAATTAGGGTTATAGTCGATGAAAACACAAAATGAATGGTAGGGGTTAGTACAAAAAATACAGTTATGATAAGGGTTAGTACAAAAACGTATTATTAGGAATAGGGTAAGTGTAAAACATATAAATATGGTTAGGGTTGGTATAAAACACACAATGAGGGTTAGGGGTTAGCGTATTAAGATACACTTAGGGTTAGGGTTGATACAAAATCAGACAATTAGGGTTAGGGTCGATAAAAACTCAAACTAATAGGTAGGGGTTTGTACAAAGAGATACAGTTCATGTACAGGATAGTACAAAAACGTACAATTAGGGTTAGGGTTAGTGTAAAACATATAATTAGGGTTAGTGTAAATGTAAAACATTCAATTAAGGTTAGGGTTAGTATAAAACGCACAGTTAGGGTTAAGGGTTAGCATATAAAGATACATTTAGGTTATGGTTAATACAAAATTATACATTTAGGGTTATAGTCGATGAAAACACAAAATAAATGGTAGGGGTTAGTACATAAAAATACATTTATGATGGGGGTTAGTACAAAAACGTATAATTAGTGTAAGGGTTAGTGTAAAACATATAAATAGGGCTAGGGTTGGTATAAAGCACACAATGAAGGTTAGGCGTTAGCACATTAAGATACATTTAGGGTTAGGGTTAGTACAAAATTATACAATTAGGGTTATGGTCGATGAAAACACAAAATAAATGGTATGGGTAAGTACAAAAAAATACATTTTTGATAAGGGTTAGTTCAAAAACATTCAATTAGGGTTAGGTTTAGTGTAATCGATATAATTAGGGTTAGCGTTAGTATAAAACACAAAATTAGGGTTAAGAGTTAGCATTTTAAGATACACTTAGGGTTAGGGTTGGTACAAAATCAGAAAATTAGGGTTAGGGTCGATGAAAATACAAACTAAAGGTTAGGGGTTAGTTCAAAGAGATACAGTTCAGGTAAAGGATAGTAAAAACATACAATTAGGATAAGGGTTAGTGTAAAACATATAATTAGGGTTAGGGTTAGTGTAAAACATTCAATTAGGGTTAGGGTTAGTAAAAAACACACAGTTAGGGTTAGGGGTTAGCATATAAAGATACATTTAGGGTTAGGGTAATTACAAAATTATACAATTAGGGTTATAGTCGATGAAAACACAAAATAAATGGGAGGGGCTAGTACAAAAACGTATAATTAGGGTCAGGGATAATGTAAAACATATAATTAAGGTTAGGGTTAGTATAAAACACACAGTTAGGGTTAGGGGTTAGCATATAAAGATACATTTAGGGTTAGGGTTAGTACAAAATTATACAATTAGGGTTATAGTCGATGAAAACACAAAATAAATGGTAGGGGTTAGTACAAAAAGGTATAATTAGGGTTAGGGATAGTGTAAAACATAAAATTAGGGTTAGGGATAGTGTAAACTTTAAATTAGGGTTAGGGTTAGTATAAAACACACAGTTTGGGTTAGGGGTAAGCATATAAAGATACATTTAGAGTTAGGGTTAGTACGAAATTATACAATGAAGGTGAGGGTGAATACGAAAACGTATAATTAGGGTAAGGGTAAGTGTAAAGGATATATTAAGGGTTAGGGTTATAATAAAACACAAAATTAGGGTTAAGGGTTACCATATTATGATACACTTAGGATTATGGTTGGTACAAAATCAGACGGTTAGGGTTAGGACCGATGAAAACACAAACTAAAGGGCAATGGTTAGTACAAATAGATAGAGTTTAGGTAAAGGATAGTGCGAAAACGTACAATTAGGATTAGGGTTAGTGTAAAACATACAATTAGGGTTAGGGTTAGTGTAAAACATTCAATTTGGGTAAGTGCTAGTATAAAACACACAGTTAGGATTAGGGGTTAGCATATAAAGATACATTTAGGTTTAGGGTTAGTACAAAATTATACAATTAAGGTAAGGGTTAGTACAAAAACGTATAATTAGGGTTAGGGTTAGTGTAAAACATATTATTAGGGTTATAAATGGTAGGGGTTAGTGCAAAAAATACATTTATGATAAGGGTTAATAAAAAAGCGTACAATTAGGTTAGGGTTAAGGTAAAACATATAATTAGGGTTAGGATTAGTATATAACACAGAATTAGAGTTAGGGGTTAGCATATTAAGATACACTTAGGGTTAGGGTTATAAAATCATTTAATTGAGGTTAGGGTCGATGAAAACACGAAATAAATGGTAGGGGTAAGTACAAAAAATACATTTATGATAAGGCTTAGTACATAAACGTATAATTAGGGTAAGGGATAGTGTAAAACATTCAATTTGGGTGATTGCTAGTATAAAACATACAGTTAGGAATAGGGGTTAGCATAAAAAGATACATTTAGGGTTAGGGTTAGTACAAAATTATACAATTTAGGTAAGGGTTAGTACGAAACGTATAATAAGGGTTAGGGTTAGTGTAAAAGATATTATTAGGGTTAAGGTTTGTATAAAACAAACAGTTAGGGTTAGGGGTTAGCATATAAAGATACAATTAGGGTTAAGGTAAGTACAATATTTTACAATAAGCGTTATAGTCGATGAAAACACAAAATAATTGATAGGGGTTAGTACAAAAACACATTTATAATAAGGGTTAGTAAAAAACGTACAATTAGGTTAGGGTTAAGGTAAAACATATAATTAGGGTTAGGATTAGTATATAACACACACTTAGGGGAACGGGTTAGCATATTCAGATACACTTAGGGTTAGGGTTGCAAAATCATTTAATTGGGGTTAGGCTCGATGAAAACACAAAATAAATGGTAGGGGTTAGTACAAAAAAATACATTTATGATAAGGGTTAGTACATAAACGTATAATTAGGGTTAGGGATAGTGTAAAAAGTATAATTATGGTTAGGGTTAGTATAAAACACACAGTTAGGGTAAGGGGTTAGCATATAAAGATACATTTAGGGTTAGGGTTCGTACAAAATTATACAATTAGGGTTATAGTCAATGAAAACACAAAATGAATGGTAGGGGTTAGTACAAAAAATACATTTATGATAAGGGTTAATACAAAAACGTATTATTAGGAATAGGGTAAGTGTAAAACATATACATAGGGTTAGGGTTGGTATAAAACACACAATGAGGGTTAGGGGTTAGCGTATTAAGATACACTTAGGGTTAGGGTTGATACAAAATCAGACAATTAGGGTTAGGGTCGATAAAAACTCAAACTAATAGGTAGGGGTTTGTACAAAGAGATACAGTTCATGTAAAGGATAGTACAAAAACGTACAATTAGGGTTAGGGTTAGTGTAAAACATATAATTAGGGTTAGTGTAAATGTAAAACATTCAATTAAGGTTAGGGTTAGTATAAAACGCACAGTTAGGGTTAAGGGTTAGCATATAAAGATACATTTAGGGTTATGGTTAATACAAAATTATACATTTAGGGTTATAGTCGATGAAAACACAAAATAAATGGTAGGGGTTAGTACAAAAAAATACATTTATGATGGGGGTTAGTACAAAAACGTATAATTAGTGTAAGGGTTAGTGTAAAACATATAAATAGGGCTAGGTTTGGTATAAAGCACACAATGAAGGTTAGGCGTTAGCATATTAAGATACACTTAGGGTTAGGGTTAGTACAAAATTATACAATTAGGGTTATGGTCGATGAAAACACAAAATAAATGGTATGGGTAAGTACAAAAAAATACATTTTTGATAAGGGTTAGTTCAAAAACATTCAATTAGGGTTAGGTTTAGTGTAATCGATATAATTAGGGTTAGCGTTAGTATAAAACACAAAATTAGGGTTAAGAGTTAGAATTTTAAGATTCACTTAGGGTTGGTACAAAATCAGAAAATTAGGGTTAGGGTCGATGAAAATACAAACTAAAGGTTAGGGGTTAGTTCAAAGAGATACAGTTCAGGTAAAGGATAGTAAAAACATAGAATTAGGATAAGGGTTAGTGTAAAACATATAATTAGGGTTAGGGTTAGTGTAAAACATTCAATTAGGGTTAGGGTTAGTAAAAAACACACAGTTAGGGTTAGGGGTTAGCATATAAAGATACATTTAGGGTTAGGGTAATTACAAAATTATACAATTAGGGTTATAGTCGATGAAAACACAAAATAAATGGTAGGGGCTAGTACTAAAACGTATAATTAGGTTCAGGGATAATGTAAAACATATAATTAGGGTTAGGGTTAGTATAAAACACACAGTTAGGGTTAGGGGTTAGCATATAAAGATACATTTAGGGTTAGGGTTAGTACAAAATTATACAATTAGGGTTATAGTCGATGAAAACACAATATAAATGGTAGGGGTAAGTACAAAAAGGTATAATTAGGGTTAGGGATAGTGTAAAACATAAAATTAGGGTTAGGGATAGTGTAAAACATAAAATTAGGGTTAGGGATAGTGTAAAACATTCAATTTGGGTTAGTGCTAGTATAAAACACACAGTTAGGATTAGGGGTTAGCATATAAAGATACATTTAGGGTTAGGGTTAGTACAAAATTATACAATTAGGGTTATAGTCGATGAAAACACAAAATAAATGGTAGGGGTAAGTACAAAAAGGTATAATTAGGGTTAGGGATAGTGTAAAACATAAAATTAGGGTAAGGGATAGTGTAAAACATTCAATTTGGGTTAGTGCTAGTATAAAAAACACAGTTAGGATTAGGGGTTAGCATATAAAGATACATTTAGGTTTAGGGTTAGTACAAAATTATACAATTAAGGTAAGGGTTAGTACAAAAACGTATAATTAGGGTTAAGGTTAGTGTAAACCATATTATTAGGGTTAAGGTTATTATAAAACAAACAGTTAGGATTAGGGGTTAGCATATAAAGATACAATTAGGGTTAGTACAATATTATACAATTAGCGTTATAGTCGATGAAAACACAAAATAATTGGTAGGGGTTAGTGCAAAAAATACATTTATGATAAGGGTTAGTAAAAAAGCGTACAATTAGGTTAGGGTTAAGGTAAAACATATAATTAGGGTTAGGATTAGTATATAACACACAATTAGAGTTAGGGGTTAGGGGTTAGCATACTAAGATACACTTAGGGCAGGGTTGGGGTCAAATACTTTGAAATGTATTTAAATACTTTCAATTACATTGCATATTATGCCAAATACATTACAATTGCAAATACAGGGTTTTTAGAAATGTATTTGATTGATTGCAAATACTTTAGAAAAGTAATTGATTGATTGCAATTACATTTTAATACCATAAAGAAAAATAACATATATACATTGTACATTCACTAGAACTAGGAGAACAATTTGATCAGGCCAAACTGAAGCATAGAGATTCACAGATCTCAAAAGTTACTTAATTAGCTAGAATTAAATGTGTCATTTGTTTTGATCATCATCAAGTTTTTGAAAGTTGAGTCTGACATTCTGCAGCGATCAGGTCTGAACAATTTTCCTGCTACACTGAATAGTCTCTCTACAGGGGCAGAGCTAGCAGGAACTGAAAGATACTTGACTGCCACTTTCGCAAGACTAAAGTCTTAGGGTTAGGGTTACAAAATCATTTAAGGTAAGGTAAGGTTTGCGGTCACAGGGAGATAACTCAATTTCATAAAAACCGCGAAATCTTTATCGCATGTCAATGTAATTGACGACGGAAATGATTGACCAAGCGCTTCATAGAAGGATCTCGTCTGGATAAATGTCAACATATCGCAACAAAAGTGGAAAATTCGTTTCTAAAATATCATATTTAAAGCAGTTCAAAGCACAAGAAGTAAAACGAAATGTAGATAACAATCGTTCGTTTAATTCTGATTCTGACCATCAATATTGTAACCCGTTACATGACGAGTTTCCCCTCCCAGCAGAGTTCGAGTTAGAAGATGCCCAAATCATCGTAGAATCAAATAACAACGATGATATTTGGAAGACAGGAAGGCGGGTGGTTGAACTGTCCTTTTTGGCCCAACAAATGTTTTGTTCCTTATGTTCGTCACCCCTGCATCTCAACAACATTGACAACGAGAAAAGATATGGATTGGGAAGCATTTTGTACATTCGCTGTCAGAACAGTATGTGCAGTACCCTCAACGATGTCAAGACAGGGAAAAGGAACTCTAAATTAGCACTTGGTAATTTATTTTCCAACTTAAATAGTTTTACAATGAATATTGATACAAACTGGCTACGATTACCTGGATTTACCTGGAAAAGTAACAATAAGAAACAAATTATTGTTACCTGACACCGGAAGTCAAAGTAAAATATTAACCGGTCTACGGATGCAGACCTGTTTTTATGAAAGTAACAATAAGAATTTTTCTTATTGTTACCACTCGTTATTATTACCTGAAAAGGTGTTAACGAAATCCTTTTTTTTTATTCATAAACCTATTACAATACACATGATGAGTGAAATGAAAACAATAATAAATTTGAAATAGGATTAGTTAAAATGGATTTATTTCATTTTTGCATGGGTTACATTTTCTAAACATCCAGTCAGTCGCTTTAGAGGCCCGAATGCGTCATATTTTCTTCATGTTTGCCATGCTGGTTTATCAATATATTTTTATGCAATTAATATTATTTTTTTATCCAATATTATTTTTGGAAGCTGATGGAATTGCACATGATATTCAGTTGTTACCATACATGTATAAATTAGTGACATACCTCTGATTTGGACGTGATCCCTCTTTTTAAGAAGTAAATTTCCTTCCTCCATGTACAAAATGATGTATGCAAGCGTATTTTAATTCCTTCTATACAAGTTCTTTATTCTTAACTTTTATGCTTGTTATTTTAGCTTTCTAACCTACTCGAGATTCTTTTATAAAGTTTAACAAACTTGATATTCTGATACGAATTTAACTTTTCTTCAAATTCGATAAGTTGATTGAACTTTTTTTTCAATTGAAAAATTCACCACGGCATCTCAGAAGCCATTTTGAGATGTTGAGAGCTTTTTTTACCCAGGACCAAAGCAAAAGGCAAAAAAGACCAAATATATTAACAATTCAAGTCACCGGTGGTTTTATCAGTTTGAATAAAGGAAAATATAAATTACTTTTTATTTCAAGTTTTCAATTAGAAAACATTATACATAAAAGATATATAATGTGTTCTTAAATGCAACAATAATATTCAAATTCATATAATCAGGTAATAATAATGCCAGGTAACAATAAGAAAAATACCTATTGTTACTTCCATTAAAAACAGGTCCGCGTCCGTTACACGGTTTTCCGTTAGTCCCGTCCTTCTGGTGTCGGGTAACAATAATTTTTTTCTTATTGTTACTTTTCGTGGTAACTGTATCCAGTGCCACAAACTGTATTATGTATGTACATGTACCTGCCTTTTGCTCATTTCACTAACTTTTTAAAATGTCATGAATGAGCCCATGTGAGCAGAAAAAAATTACACAATTTCAAGTTATTTATAATTTTTATGGAATACATGGCAAAAAAATAGGCGAGTTTATTATCATTAGACACAATATTGTCTATGTACATGGTCCCTGCTGTCTCTAATTTTTACCCTGACAGGGTTTTTTCCAGGATTTTGAGGACTTTAGTCACTTTATCGGTCGACCAAAATGTTCAACCTCTAAATCCATAACCATGTATGCTTTTGACAGTCTGGTTGAAGCAAAAATAATGATATACAAATTCCAATATATGGTGGCTATAGCTATATATGTATATAATATTTTCAGTACCATGAACCAGACACAGATTACTACAGTTATTGACAGTTATCATGTTCAATAAAATATATTTAATCATATCTTATAGCAAAATAGATCACTGTCAGAATGTTTTATTTTTAATTAATGTATTGCCTGTATCATTACATGTATGTCCATACATGTAGATCATAGAGTTTTATGATCATTTTCCCTGTTAAAGCATCAATAGTTAAGTTGACAAAAAATTCCATACCTATCCAGTCATGCCAGTGTTTCCCCAATACTATGAACTTTGTTCTGACAAAAATTTTCACATACTGTATTTTAGAAAATAACCGGATACCTGAAAATATTTGGGACAGAGTCATGTCTGTGCCATTTGCAACTAGTGCTTTTGGCTAGTTAAAATTCCTGCAGGCTAGTGAAAATTTTGCACATATTTTTATAGTTTTACCTTTGTTGGTCAATACTTCCATCCATTATACTTTTGGTTACATGTACTTTATGTAGTAGGGTTATGATATTTTACATTTAGATGGGTCATGAGCAGTACAACACAGTCCACAAAGAATTAGGTAACTGTGACCTACATGTATATTTTACGCTTTAATGACTTTGGTTAAGTTCTTGGTTTAGGTCAATATTTTGACTATTAAATGTAGTATTAAATATAGAAACGAAAGTATTGTAAATTTGTAATTTTAAAATCAAACTCGGCAATATTCCGTAATTTTTTTTTACGTTTTGTCCCCCCATTCCCCCATAGCATCACAGAATAAAAAGCTTCGCCGAGCGCAGCATGATACGACCGCAACATGTTGAACCCTGTACATTTTAGGCCCAATATGGATAGTCTATTGCTCTAGACACATGCAGCCCATGGTGGACTGACAAAGGTTTTTGACACATGCTGCTCTGGTGGGATGTCGACCCAGGGGGTAAAAATATAAATTTTTCAATTTTGTATTCTACTCTTGCAAAAAAATTGTCAAAAGTGGACAAGAATTAAAAAAATCAATTTCGGCCCCTTTTGGCCCCTTAATCTGAAACAGGTGAAAAAAGGTGGGGTTGCAAAAATAATTTCTCAAATTTGGATTCACTACCTGACAAGAATAAACTTGCAAAAAAAAAAAAAATAAAATCGGACCACAAATAAAAAAGTTTTGATTTTGGCCCCATTTGGCCCCTAATTACGTAATAGGGGAAAAAAGGGGGGGTCGCAAAAATTAATTCTTAATTGTGAAAATGAGCTGAACATTTAAGCAAGCAACAGCTTCTCTCTACCTGCTATAGTTTTCATTTCATAGGCCAAAAACATGAAAAAAACATTAATTTAGGGGCTGTAGCCCCTATAAGGGGTCATCTGACGACTTCGACCGTATGGAGTTTTTTGTATAGCTAAATGAGCTGAACAATTAAGCAAGCAACAGCTTTTTGCTATCTGCAATAATTTTCATACTATAGGGCAAAAACATGAAAAAATGCTAGTTTTCACCTTTAAGGTGGCTCATCCCTTTTACAACGCGCAACGTTATGCGCATTGCGGTTGAAAAATTATTTGGGACGTTTCGGAACGTATTTTTGACGTTACAATCGAAATTTACGCTAAATCGTCGACGAAATGAAAGAACGTAAAAAACTAAACGTCCGTCGCTAACAGGAATGTTTGAGAATTTCAAGACCGCATCTTCCGTTAGAAGTTAATGGGAAAGTGATTCGGAGAAAGTTGTCTTTTAGAAAAGCGATGTTTTACATAAAATTAGGAAAGCCGTTTAATAAAATGACATTTGTTTCCATTCTATAAAAAGACATTTCATCGTATGTTCCTTTGTCGTTCTACTGCTATTAAACTGTCTCCGAGCATTTTTAAAACGAGTAGATCGTTGTCTTTTAAAGTAGTGCCAACTGTGTGGGTTTTCAGTCTCTTTTAATTAGCAATAAAATAACCTCCCCTCTTTTTGAAAAAAAAATAATAAAAAGCCCGATTCTGTAGATGTTAGATATCTGCATTTTGTATAACCTGTCATACAGTCATAATATCCTCCGTTCGGTTTGGTGTTTGTCCGTTCATTTCCGCCATATCCGAGATAGCGACAAATTAATCCGTTCAAACCCACATTTTCTTGAAAAGTTTATACATACAGTTGTTTCAGTTTTTTTATCTATAGCCTTTTACGCCAAAATCGTCGACAGTTTTTAAAAAGTACGCCTAAATAAAACAAACTATAGTAAGTTTTGTGAATAGTAATTTTTTTGTAAAGGTGACAAAACCAATCCGATACAGAAGTATCTGAAAACTGTTTGTCATATGAACGATTTTAATTCATTGTCATGGACCAAAATGCTTGACAGAATTTTCTAATGTACGGACAGGAGTTTGAATATGAGCAAACCTTAATCCCCGCGAAAATGGAACAAAAGGGAATAATCGAAAAAGATCAGTCAAAACAGATAGTCATGAAAAAGCAGATGGATCTTGGTTCAACTAAGGTATACAGATCGAGATGATGTAATACGTTAAACGGGTGTATATTTCCTCTTATATATGATAACAATACAAGTAGTTGCTTGATTAAAGGACAAAAAAAAACAAAAATAAACTTCTTACTCACGTACATGGCTTATTATTAAAAAAACACAGCATTATATTTTTCATTGCAAATCAGACGTATACCGTGACAGAACAGAATTTCTGTGGGTCTCCCGCATTAAAAAAAAAGAAGTCGGTTAGTTAAACAGAAGTAAAAAGAGACATGAAAAGACATCCAACTATATGAGACCCCTACCAAAGACAGCTTACCAAATATTGAAAGCCTACAACTTTCTTGATATCTTTAGGATTTTGGTTTTGAATCATACATTGTATTTTTTTTTAATCACAGATTTTGGTTTTGAATCATACGCATTGTATTTTTTTAATCAAGGGCCAATTCATTCGTAAACCGACGATCAGTGGTCATATTGAAGGGTGTTTGTGGTTTTTCATTGAGACTTTGTTTAAATTGTCATGATTGCGGGTTGTAGTGCATACACTCATTCTTCTATTTACGAAAATGCGTTGCGTCGGCGGACAAAAAACATAGAACGAAAAAAAGTTCCGTACACAACTATAATGTGTTTTAATGAATATCGTAACGGGTGTGCTATAGCAAGCAGGAGCACCTGAGTTCACTCTCAATACAAGATTGGTATTGATATTCAGTAGTTGTTGTCTGTTTTGTTTTATCTCTGCCCTTTCGGACTTTTGACAGTCAGATGCCCCATTGGAACCTCTGCTTCTTTCAATAGAATTCCCCATAGGTTATAGTTGTTTTTGATTATTTCTTCAGGTACAAATAACTGAAGTCCGAAAATTTTATCGGTCAGGGTTTGTTAATCCGCAAATAAATATATCATACCCCCACTCGTAAGAGAGCGGGCTATATTGCAATCATCTTGTCCGTCCGTCCGTCCGGTTCAATTTCTTTGCTTCTACTGAATGGATTGGTTTCAAATTTAGTACACAGCTTCAGCATGATGATTTATACCGTGCCTCCCCCTTCCAGGTCAGTCCGTCATCTACTTCCTGTTTTCCGAGCCGACTTTGACTTTTTAAGGGTAAAAAATTTGAAATGTGAAATTTTTCGTAAAATATTTCTCGGCTTCTACTGGTTGGATTGGTTTCAAATTTGGTACACAGCTTCAACATGATGAGTTATACCGTGCCGCCCCTTTCCAGGTCAGTCCGTCATCTACTTCCTGTTTTCCGAGCCGACTTTGACTTTTTTAGGGTAAAAAACTTGAAATGTGAAATTTTTCGTAAAATATTTCTCGGCTTCTACTGGTTGGATTGGTTTCAAATTTGGTACACAGCTTCAGCATGATGAGTTATACCGTGCCTCCCCTTTCCAGGTCAGTCCATCATCAACTTCCTGTTTTCTGAGCCGACTTACTTAAGACTTTTTTATGGGTAAAAAAATAGACAATTTTTCGTAACAGATTTCTCGGCTTCTACAGAAGGGATTTATTTCAAATTTGGTACACAGCTTCAGCATTATGATTGTACTGTGCCTCCCCTTTCCAGGTCAGTCGGTCATCTACTTCCTGTTTTCTGAATGGTCGAGTGGGGGTATGCTTAGCACGACTAAGTGCAATCCCTTGTTTTATTTTTGCAATATTTGTTCTGATGTTTCGGTATCATACATGTATATGACGAAAATAGACCAAGAACATGTAGAATAAGAACTTCCCATTGTGCAAATATCTACACTAAAACTGAAGTAAATTAATCAAGACAAGTCAAAATGAAGGACCGGATCATTATAAATAAAAACAAATTGTGTCTGTGTCTGTGGTCAAGCTGTCTGTTCGCCCCTAACATAAACACTTGTGCATTCATATCCTATTAGAAAGCAGCTTTACAATTACAAAATCAAAATTCAATTGCCATTACAGATTAGAAAATTTCAAGCTCAAAATATCAGTTTAGCAATGTTGTATAACCACCTAGATCTTACACATATATGCAAGTGCAATGACACTGCAAACGGCCATTATTTGGCAAATTGTTTTTTTTTGACAAGATGCGTGACAAAAACTTAATTTTTTATGCCCCCCTTTTCTGTGATCAATCAACCTTGAAGTTGATGAGATAGGTCTGTTTTTTATACCCTGATCATATGTATATGTATATAAAGTTTAATGATAATAAGATAACTTCCTTCATGGTAAAGTAGTACAAATCTGTAAGTAAACATGATTTGCGACAAAAGGACCCTTACACTTTAGTAGGAAGGGCAACAAAATTGATCTTGCACATTTTTTTTCCTAACTTGAACATCCCATGAATGACAATGGATGCATCAGGAATAATATTTTATCAGTTGTGACTTCAACACTGAACAATGTTTCTTATGTATTCATCATTTAAAGATGAATGTCACAAGGATGGATATCACTATGCTTTATTCATGTTACAATGTACATGATGTATCTTATATTCTTCAGAAATAAACAATTTATTTAATTTTGTCTGTCACTGTGTTCTGTACTGTAGCTTAAATGTTCATGTTCCGTGCTTCTCATACCAAAATGTAGAAATCCTCCATGGTCAAATCTGTGAAAGAAAAGCACAAGGCTATAAAAAGACAGAATCGATATATAACTTATTAGTATTACAAACATTGAGCATAATGTAGCTTATTTACTAGTGATCACAGATGATCTTGGGTATTTTTTTTCATACCACAAATACATGTGTAACATGTACATTTTGTAGATAAACAAACACAAAACCCATACACATTGCTACATACATGTATGTTAATCCTCCATAACCAAATATGATAGCAATAAAACATTTACCAGTTCACGAACATTTTAAGGGTGTCATTCCTTGGATCATGATAAAAATGCAATTAAGAATTTAAATATTTTTTTTGACATTTGATGTTTGAAGGAAAGCACCACAATATTTATCCTTTCATGTTAGATATTTAAGAAATGGATTAATTTAATTTCTTTTAACATGAATAGGGGATGACCATATGATTTTGAGAGGGGGGCCTGGCAGTTTTTGCAAACAAATATGCTGGCCTGGAAAAAGTTGAAAATAAATAATCTGGCCTCTGTTTGCAAGAAAATAAATAATCTGTCCCAAGATCCTTGCTCAATCAAGCTATTGTATGCAGACAATAAATATTCTTGTCGCGTACAGCGAAAATTAATATTTTGGCCCTGCAAAATTTTGAAAATAAATAATCTGTCCCGACTGAAACTGTCAGGCCCCCCTTTAGAATCAAATGGTCGTCCCATTATGGACAAAATGTTTTACAAGTATTTAAAAGAACACTACAAACACTAAGAATATTGAAGATTATAAATATTTTTGTCATATTTGTACAGTGTACATGTAGTTTGTAACATTAATGACCATTATATCCTTCAGTACAATACAAATCAATGTTTTTGCACTTGTTTATCCATGCATGCAGCATGTACACAAACATCAATTGATAGTTTTGGTTAATATCCCTGTATCCTATTCAAATTGCCTTTCACACATGTATAGAAGAGGCTGAACATCCATGTACAAGCTTGTGCATCACACTCACACTGTCACAGGCAAAATTAAAGTGATATTTTGTTTTTTGTATGGTTTTTTTTGCAAATTCATATTTACTCAGTTAAAAATATATACAAGTCGTTTCGGATTGATTTCAACAACAACAACAAATATATAATTTGAGATACGACAAAAGGAATGTCGCATAAACACAACGCAAACGTATAGCCAAAGTTTTGATTGACAGCTAAATTCTAAAACTGTTATTGTTTAAACGTTTTTGGATATTGTTAACTTCTTTCTGCACCTGGCATCTCAGAGAAGGTAATTCCATGGTCAGAACCGGCTTACACCAGTTCTGCCCATGGACTATAAATACAGAGCAGGATTGTAGCTCTGCAGATTAGATTAGGTTTCTGGTTTTAAAGCTTAATGGTGGAACAAGATTCGTATTTACAGTAAGTCATTTTATTATGTATTTTAATTTCATGTAAATTGTAACTTTGAAATAATGCTTTGGAGAATAAATTATTTAACTGATAATTTTGGGTCTAATTCTTGTATTGAACTGAAACAATAGATGCCTATAGTGTCACATTTGACGCCAACCTCATCATGTCCAAAATCGGGAAGCACAAAGACCGAGTGAGTGAGTGAGTTGGTGTTTTACGCCCGTGCAACGCTATATAGGTTATTTACAGGCGATGAACATGAAAAGGATGATAAAATGAACATGAAATGATGATGATAAATGAAATATGGGGATGGGGTGGGAAACAAAGGACCGGTAAATTTTGAAGAACCACAGGAAAAAGGGGAGAGGTGGGTAGGGTCGGAAAATTTAGCCTATGTGGTGCACTACTGGGCGGTCCACAAAGGGGTCTTTTACGTGCATGAAGCGTGGCACTCTCCACACACGTTGGCCCACTATGGTCGGCGGTCAGGGTTTCCGTATTATAGACCTGACAACCCCCGCGGACGAGGGCTACCCTATTCAGCCACCTAAGGTACACACTTGGTCGCTCTGTGGGCTGAGCACCGACCCGACGTCGGAATCCCAACACCCTTAGTCGCCTCTTACGACAAGCTAGGCTCTGCTGCGGGCCTATTCGCCACCCGGGCCCACAAAGACCGAGAAATCAAGATCATTCTTCACAACCAAGAAAAATACCTCTCCTTCTCTTTGGGCCACCTGCGTTTCATAGACTCACCGATATTTTTGAACGTTTTTAGAGATATCTGCATGAAAGATTACCAACTTGATCCATGTCACTTTTATACCCTGCCTGGATTGAGTTGATGTGCCATGTTGAAGAAGACTGGGAAGGTGTTGGACCTTATCTGGGACGTCGACATGTTGTTGTTTATTGAAAAGGGACTTCGAGGAGGCGTTTCCAGCATCTTTCATCGATATGCAAGTGGAAACAACCCTCATTTTGATGACTACGATCCAGGTCAACCAACAACATACCTTGGATACTTCGATGCAAACAACCTATATGGATAGTTTATGAGTCAGCCACTACCACACGGAAACAAAATTCCTGAAATATTCGGCCAGACCATCCTACAAATCCTGCTCGGTTTTCAACGAAGATCTTGTTGCCGTTGAAAACACAAGGACCGAGGTTCTGATTAATCAGCCAATTAACATGGGATTCACTATACTGGATCTGTCCAAACTTCTCATGTTCCAGTTTCACTACAAACACATGAAGCAGCTTTACGAAGACAGGATACGAGTCTGCTTCTCAGATAAAGACTCCTTCATGAACCAGATACAGACAGAGTGTATGTATCAGGATATGGTCGATCATCACCATCTGTTCGATACAAGTGTATATCCTGAAACACACTTTGTGTATAGCGAGGAAAACAAAAAGACGCTAGGAAAATTTAAAGACGAAACGAATGCAGTAGCCATTAAAGAATTCATTGTGTTGAGAGCCAAGATGTACTCTTACTCATACACCGGAGGAAAAAACATACGGCGAAAGGTTTGACGAAGAGCGCATCGAACCATCTGAAACACCTTATATATAAAGACTGTTTGATGGAAAATAACATATACATGTGTCAGATGAACACAATTAGAGCCAAGAAGCATTCGATATATGCACAAACCATGCGGAAAAAAGTTTGGTTCCGTTTGACGATAAAAGATGGGTTTGAGCTGGGGGATATCGACGAGGGCCTATGGACACAAAGATAACAGTTGATTGTATATATTCTTTTCACTTTGTCTGTTATATTTTTTAATTTGTTTGTTTGTTGTCCCGTGCGGGGCCCGGGAGGCGAATAGGCCCGCAGCAGCGCTAAGCTTGTCGGTAAAAGTCCACTAAAGAGCGCTCAGAAACCTGACCCCACAAAGCGACTGGGATGTGTGGCCCAGGTGGTTGAATGGGCAGCCCTGACATCGAGAGATGCGGGGTCGTCAGGCGATAATGCGGAAAACCTGACCGCAAACCATAGTGGTGCACCGTGTTGGGAAAAATGTCACGTTCCTTCCACGTTAAAGAACCCTGCTGCAGGTCTCGATAAGAGTAGGACCCGTAGGATCCCCATGCAGGAGGCAAAATTTCACGTCCCTACCAATCACTCCTTTTTCCAGTTGCAGTGGCCTTGTGTCCCCATTTCCTCCATTTCATCATCATTTCATGTTCATTGTATCACCAATTTCATGTTCATCTCCCGGAGATAGCCGAAATCGCGCTGCTTGGGAGTAAAGCAATAAATCGCGCTGCTTGGGAGTAAAGCAATAACTAACTAAATGTGTGTTTGTTGATCAAAGTTTTTTTGTGTGATTGTATATATATTTTTTTCTCTTTGTCTGCTTTATTTTGATTTTTTTGTTTATTTTATTTTATTTGGGGGAGTGTATAATAAATGTATGTTTATCCTCTTAAATTTATTTGTTTTTTTTGCTTCAGTATTTGTGGATAAGTTACAAATAGAAGAAAATGAGATGTGGAATAAGTGTACGCGACACAACCTACATTATAAATGTATATTTTGAATATCCACAATGGAAAACAGCCAGCAGCCTTCAATGTGACCAGCGGTCGCTGCTCGCTGTTTTTCAATTGGCCCCTGGATGGAAAATAAAATACATATGATTCAAGCCCAATCCCAAAGTGCATTGAAAGACCCTCTTCTTGACAAAAAAACAATTAACAAAAATTCGACTAAATACAAACATAAGCTTTGATAAAGATTCCTGGCTTAGGACAGGCACATTAAAATCTGGCGGGGTTAAACTAGTTTTTTGGCGCCAACCTTCCCCTTAATGATAATCAATAACAAAGCACAAACTAACACACAGTAAAAATCAAATCGATAGAAGTTCAATTCAACAAGAGAGTATCAGAGACAAAAGGACAACAGTTAATGAACGGGACGTAAAGATACTCTCTTGAGAACACTCGAAGTTACTGACAGCTAGCTAAGAAGCATCCATCGACTGATGTAAAAAAATCAAGTATGTCGATTTTAAATCCGACACAACACGTCAAACACTTGATTTGATGATGCATCATCACACAAAACCGACACACTTGACCGCTGTAATGCTCAAAAATGACATAAGTATAAAAAGGCAATTAACATTTTAAAGTAAGTATCAAATTATCAATATTTTTACCAAAGAAGACTAAATTCAAAGATTTTACTAAAATATCCATTTCATAACCTTTATTTAATAAAGTTTTAAGCCAATTTTGCATTCCCAACGGATTGTTTTTGAATTTATTTGCTCTATAAACAACATTACCGTAGAAATCTGGATGAGATATTCCCTTTACAATCAAAAGTCGTCGTGTACAGTTAAATTTTCCAATAAGGTATAGATATTTATGATAAAACTTAGTAAACGACTTCACTAATTTGTGGTAACGATATCCTTGTTTTAGTAATTTTAGTAACCCTAACCCTAATACAAAGTAACCAAATACCGTATCTTGTTTGCGGTAATTTGCATCTTATAGCGGTAAAATGATACTTTAGGCTGCGGTAGTTGGTATCTGTTTTGCAATAAGTTGTTTTGTCACGGATTTACCGTATAAAAGTAACTAAATACCACCCAAAAGTTACAAAATACCGCCCAAAAGTTACTAAATACCGCCCAAAAGTTACCAAATACCGACAAAAAGTTACCAAATACCGCCAAAAAGTAACCAAATACCGCCGAAAAGTAACCAAATACCGCCAAAAAGTAACCAAATACCGCCCAAAAGTTACCAAATATCACAACAAAGTTACAAAATACCGCAACAAAATAATCAAATATTGCGGTACTCTATACCTGTTTTTGCGGTAATTTGTGTCTTTTTGAGGTACTTTGGTACTTTAACCCTAACTGCCTCGGAACATCATTTCTATGATATTTTATCTTATAATTTCAGGTTAGAGATGATTCAAGTGGGTCTTCAGACGCAATACCACCCTCTCCCCCATCAAAGAAAGGGAAGCAGTTACGTGTTAAGATGATGTTTAACACCAAAAAAAGAAAACAACATGTGATCAGCTCGGATTCAGAAGTTGAAAATCCGTTCGTTGACTCTGATGATTTGTTCAATTCTGATTTTGAAGGAGATGTAGATCGTTTTGCACCCACTCAACCCCAATCAACAAGCACACCCAATCCGTCTCCTTCCAGATCCCCAAGACAGGCGCTGAGTGAAAAGAAGAGAAAATGCTCACCTTTGCCATCAACATCCAGAAATAAAAATGTCTCTAAGCCATCAACCTCTAAAAGCAGAAGCACCTCACCGATGCCATCAACATCTAGAGCAAAGGATTTTTCACCTAAGCCATCAACCTCGAAGATCAGAAGAACCTCACCGATGCCATCAACATCTAGAGCAAAGGATTTTTCACCTAAGCCATCAACCTCTAAAAGCAGAAGCACCTCACCGATGCCATCCACATCTAGAGCAAAGGATTTTTCACCTAAGCCATCAACCTCGAAGATCAGAAAAACCTCACCGAAAAAAAGGGAAAGGAAATATCATAACTGCTTGTACTGTGGAAGAAAGGTGCAAAACATTTGGCGACACAACAAGAATGTGCATAAGATCACAGAAACAGAGAAACCAAAAAACATTGTCAAATCTGATAAAGGATACATTGTCAGAGTTTGTCCTTTTACGAATTGTCAATCAGTTGTAGACAGAATGAACGATCATTTGCATCGTAAACATGGTGTAGACAGAGGATCAACCAGAATGAAGAATCTTTTAAAGAAAGCAGCGCCAGTCACAGAATTCAGTGATGAGTCAAGGAAACGAAAAAGACAAAAAACTGTAAAAAAGGAACCGGAAACCGTTGTAAAAACGGAAATTACAATCAAGAAGGAAATTGAAACAATAGTAATTAGTGATGACTCAGACGATCAAATAGAAGATGAAATAGTCGACAGAGCTGAAAGCTATCAAGATGTTTCTGAAAGTCAGAAAGAGTCGATTGCTGATGAGGGCGAGGAATACCCAACATATGAATCAGGACACGATGAAAGTTCAGAAAGTTTTGAAGACAGTTTAAGTTCAATATCTGAGTACGGACCAGAGGATGAAGAAGAATCTAGCTCAAACAGTGATTCCAACAAGGAAGAGAACTTCTTCGAAAATAAAGAAATAGCCTTGTTCATCAAATACATACAAAGACCACCTGAATTGAAACCGAGGAAAGATGCCCTGCAACATGGAATACAAGCCTTCAAGGTTTGGGGTACCATTTCCGAAAACAGAAGATTAGATGAAATTTGTAACACTGATAAGTTGAATGATTGGCTGCAACAATTTCTTGTACAACACGCTCCAGGCACAGCAAGATCATACCTAAGTTCTTTATCACTATTTGTATCTTTTTTGATAAAGGAAAGACTCTTGAGAAAAGATATCAGTAGATCTTTGAGGTTCAAAGAGGATATAAAGCTCCTTAGTAAAAGCATCAGAAAAAGGGCACAAGTTCGAAAAACAAGACTCGAAGTCGATGAACTAGGTTAGTGAAAAAATAACATACCATTCTATTTCAATACAGCACAACATATTCCAAATACCAACTATCAAATTTATACTATTCCAAATACCATAAACATACAAATACAAAATCAATACTTATACCAATTTCAAATACCAAACTATTCCAAATACCAAATATTAAAATTATACTATTCCTAATACCAAATATTCCAATACGAAAAACATTCTAATACAATACCAATAGGTATATCAATTTTATATACCAAATATCAAAATTGTATAATACCAATACCAAATACCAAAAATGATACCAATACAATATTATACCCATATAAATTCAAAATACCAAATATCAAATTTACATAAAATATAATTCTTCATTTTTAGAGACCATGTTGACGCCAGACGATTTTGGCAAATTCCTGCAGAGCGATGTAGCACAGAAAGCCAAGGCTATGCTCACAGGGCCGGTACCGACACAGATCTCTGAAAAAGACTTCAACCAAGTCCGCAATTTCCTCCTGTTTAGTTTATTCCATACGAATGCTCAACGACCAGGCGCCATCAAGAACATAAGTACACAGGCGATTACCAGGGCTAGTCAGTCAGACGAAGGAGCTGTCGTACTTGTAAGTCAAATTTACATTGATATTAATTGATATTGTCGTAAATAAAAAAAGATATATAAACAAAAACGATATGGAACATGGTACACTTTACCGTTTAAATGCAACACATTACCGCAAATTAATAACCAAACACCGTAAACAGGAACAAAATACCGCATAAAAAAATTAGAATACCGCATAAAAGGTGCAATTACCGTTAAAGGGTTACCATATACCACTGCGCTAAATACGTACTAAGACATCAAATACCGCATAATAATATTTAAATACCGCATAATAGTACACTTTACCGTTTAAATGCAACACATTACCGCAAATTAGTAACCGAATACCGTAAACAGGAACAAACTACCGCATTTATAAGTTTTTAATACCGCATATAAGGTGCAATTACCGTTAAAGGGTTACCATATACCACTGCGCTAAATACGTACTAAGACATCAAATACCGCATAATAATATTTAAATACCGCATAATAGTACACTTTACCGTTTAAATGCAACACATTACCGCAAATTAGTAACCGAATACCGTAAAAAGGAACAAATTACCGCATTTATAAGTTTTTAATACAAAGTATGCCTCGATAGTGGTGATTTGGTTCAACTTTCGAGACTTGCTTCGAAACTTTGCCAAGAATAAAAAAAGAAAGATTTGAAAAAAAACACAACTGTTTATTTTAGAAAAAGAACAAACACATAAAAAGAATGCAAACAAAGTCATGAAATAAATAAACGCACAAAAAGATTAAAAATCAATGATTAAAAATATATCATATACTCAAAATAATAAAAAACACCAATTCAATTTTAATATGTCTGCTCTCCGTAATTTCAAAATAACCAGAGTGCTCGGCTAAAATAAGTAGGGAAACCGTCTCTGGCAGAGGGGTAGATTGACACTCTGGTCTTACTTTACCCTGTTTCAGCAATGACAGGTACTTTGCTCCAGAAAAGTGTGGTTCTAATTCAAAACAAAACAAAGCAAAACCATTGTTGAAGTCGGCTCTAGTTATTTCATTCCCCGTGTCTCTACCCCATTTTTCTTCATAGTCAAACATCTTCACGTATGCAGCAACGTTTGTCACACCCCTTTCCTCGTCAAAGTACAGTTTCAAAGGAATCCCACCAACAGGCACTCCATTACAAAATAATGCTATCTGATTTAAGTTGTACTGTTGAAAGTTCCACAGGTTAAGGGTGTAATCATCGTTGACGGCGTTGGTAGATGTCATTCCCATCACGATGCGTTTTGGTTTGACGTCTTGGAAACTGCTTTCATACTCCCACTCATCAGAGTTGCGTGCTTCATTACAGTTTTTTGTAAAAGGGTATTTCGCTGGTTTTGTCTAGAGCGCCTGTGAGTGTGCATAGATAATTGCGGGGTTGACCTTGATCTTGCAAACTTTGATCACGATGTCATCGATGGTAATGTCATAGTGGCGAGCTACATCATCTGACATAAGACAAAAACTAGGACGGCTTCTGTATAATTTTAATTTCACATCGATCATGTTTAAAAGATAACGAGTCCCGTGCGGGGCCCGGGTGGCGAATAGGCCCGCAGCAGAGCCTAGCTTGTCGTAAGAGGCGACTAAGGGTCTTGGGATTCTGACATCGGGTCAGTGCTTAGCCCACAGAGCGACCAAGTGTGTACCCTAGGTGGCTGAATAGGGTAGCCCTCGTCCGCGGGGGTTGTCAGGTCTATAATACGGAAACCCTGACCGCCGACCATAGTGGGCCAACGTGTGTGGAGAGTGCCACGCTTCATGCACGTAAAAGACCCCTTTGTGGACCGCCCAGTAGTGCACCACATAGGCTAAATTTTCCGCCCCTACCCACCTCTCCCCTTTTTCTGTGGTTCTTCAAAATTTACCGGTCCTTTGTTTCTCACCCAACCCCATATTTCATTTATCATCATCATTTCATGTTCATTTTATCATCCCTTTCATGTTCATCGCCTGTAAATAACCTATATAGCGTTGCACGGGCGTAAAACACCAACTCACTCACTCACTAAAAGATAACGATCCATTTCGAATAAGTCGTGAAACAAGGGACCCTCCATGTCCATTGGCTTCGATTCGGCCACATAGCGCTTTCTTTCAAAGTGTCCTGTATTAGATGAAATGGAATCCATACGTTTTGTTTTCTTTATAGTCAGTCCTTCTTCTTCTAGGGACTCTATTGCCATTTCTACCATCTGTGCACTAGGACTAACGAGCCGAAAATTGCATTTTTCGACGGTGGGTGTAGACGAATTCACCTTTGATGATTTCTCAATGGGCACCATAAAAGAACCATTTGTCATGTGTGTAATGTAGGCGTTACTCTTACCTTCCACGACATTTTGGTAGTATTTGTTCCATTTGTCCATGATCGGAATGTACATTTTATCAGAATTCATGTCGACAACTTTCTAACATGAAGCGTACACGTCAGTCTTTGTGTTAAAAATGTGGCCTCCTTACCAGTTTCGTCCAATATATGTATTTCAATGTCTCGAATTTCGGTCTTTTTGATTGGAACGATCGGGTTTGAAAACAAATAGTTCCAGGTGTTGTCCGGTGTGGGGAATAAGCGACGCAACAAAGAAAATTGGTTATGAAATACATTCACTCCCATGCACAAGTCGAAAAACAAATAGAGTTCGTGACGATTTTTTTTTCAATTTGGTAATTCTCTCCCCCGTGTAAAAGACCGTAGACTAGCTCTCTCTTTCAACCTCACGTTCCGTTATATTGATGATGTCCTTTCACTAAACAATTCTCGATTTGGTGACGTTCTCCATCTCATATATCCACAGGAGCTTGAGATAAAGGACACAACGGATTCTAGGAAGTCTGCTTCATATTTAGATCTATATCTCGAAATTGACTCTCAAGGAAGACTTTCAACAACGCTCTATGACAAACGTGATGACTTCAACTTTCCAATCGTCAACTTCCCCTTCTTGTGTAGCAAAATTCCGTCCGCTCCAGCTTATGGAGTTTACGTATCTCAATTGATACGTTACTCCAGAGCGTGCGGGACGTCTGACACAAAAATTGCTCACACAGGGTTATGTTGCTCCTCGATTGCTGTCTTCACTCAAGTAAATTTTACTGAAGACATCATGCACTTGTAGACAAATATGGGATTTCGATCTCTCAGATGAGTGCAGATGTTGGTTTGTCATAGGGTGTTGATTTGTCTTCCTTTACCGGATTTGACACGCTGAATGGACTATTTGCAACGCGACGGGTGTGCTATAGCAAGCAGGAACTGCTTACTCTTCCGGAGCACCTGAGTTCACTCTTGTTTCGACTGGAGTTCGCGTTGTTGATTGATATTCAGTTGTTTTGTGTTTCCATGTTTTACATGTTGTCTGTGTTTGTCCTGTTCCTGTTGGTGTTTACTGGTTTTGTCTCTGCTCTTTCGGACTTTTGACATTCGGATACCCCATTGGTACCTCTGCTTCTTCCAGTAAAGCAATCTCCCACTTACCCCCGCCGAAGAACAAAATTTCAGGGAGGTGCACTTTGGTTTGTTTGTTTGTTTGTTGTTTGTTTTATGTCCAGTCAACAATATTTCAGTCATAATCAGGACAAGAACTAATTGAAAAAACAAATTGAATTGTGTAGACCCACCCAGGAAACAGCACCCATAACACAGACCCATGCATGTCATGCGAAAAAGGGCCAATGTACGACCACAAACCTGAAGGAAAACGAACCAACTCACAAGACGGGCCAATGTATCCTCAACGCACCATAGGCCAGTGTACCCAGAAAGCGACGAAATCTCTCCCCAAACACTTCACACAATCTGGAAACCTTACCTATGGTGACCAACAATGAAGAACACTTACCTGAAATGAGGTCATACTAGTTAGAACACTTACCTAAGTGGAATATAGCCAACCCTTACCCAATTTCATATAATCAACCCTTATCTGTCGAAAATACAATGATGAATCCTGATTGGACCTACACATACTGAAAGAGAAACGTGGGGGTGGGGTGGGAAACAAAGGAACTGTAAATTTTGAAGACCACTGGAAAAGGGGAGTGATGGGTAGGGGCAAAAAATTTAGCCTATGTGGTGCACTATTTGGCGGTCCACTAAGGGATCTTTTACGTGCATGAAGCGTGGCCCTCTCCACACACGTTGGCCCACTATGGTTTGCGGTCAGGTTTTCCGCATTATAGCCTGACGACCCCGGCATTCATTATGACAGGGCTGCCCCATTCTACCAACTGGAGCACACATCCCAGAGCTTAGCGCTGCTGCGGGCCTATTCGCCTCCCGGGCCCCGCACGGGACGAGGTGCACTTTAAAGTGTGACGGTACATTTTCTGGGTAATAAGTGTTTGATTTTTCATTGTCAATGAATATGATATGGTCGCCCCCGTCGCAGTCTGTCATGACAGGGACTTTAAATCATCTGCGGGAAGATACTGATTGAATTTTTAGGCCACCCTTGAAATTTGCAGAGGTATTCGATTTTCCCACATCTTTTCCGTTTCTTTAAAAATTTTTTAACAATCCACAAACTGATTTCGTCTTTGTCGACACGTAGTAATTCCCTCTCGTAAAAACTTCCCTGAATTTGCTCGTCTCCGTTTATGTCCGATAGTTTGTATAGTTTAATGTTTTGTCGTTTGAACCTTTTAACAACTTTGAACACCTCTTCCATCCACTTTTCAAACATATATACAGTATAAAAATATGAAAAATCAACAACAAAAATTACAAACTTTCTAGCAACGATGGCAAACAACAGTTCACAGTACATTCAGATAGAGTTTGAAAAAAGGAAAATTATCAGTGAAATAATTAGATTGAATCACTTGAATCAAGTGTTAACCCAAAGACAGGGTATGCTTTTACAAAATCAGGTAAGACATTTTCAATGATACATCAATCTATTTGGTTGTTTTTTTAACTCTAGAACTTTTTCTAAAGGGTTGTTTCTTTGTACATATCCATTGACATAAAATTTTACATAGATTTATTACTTTTCTGTTAATTACTAATGGTTTACCAATGGACCAAAAATAAATGTTTATAATTACAGCGACAAGTTCATCTTTAAAATTTATATTCACTGTAAGGAGGTATATGGTGAAACAAGCAGAGGTACCAATGGGGTATCCGAATATCAAAAGTCCGAAAGGGCAGAGACAAAACCAGTAAACATCAACAGGAACGGGACAAAAACAGACAACATGTAAAACATGGTAACACAAAATAACTGAATATCATCAACAACGCGAACTCCAGTAGAAACAAGAGTGAACTCAGGTGCTGCGGAAGAGTAAACAGTTCCTGCTTGCTATAGCACACCCGTCTCGTTGCCAATAGTCCATTCAGCGTGTCAAATCCGGTAAAGGAAGACAAAACTACACCCTATGACAAACCAACTTCTGCACTCATCTGAGAGATCGAAATCCCATATTTGTCTATAAGTGCATTATTACTTCCGTAAAATTGCTTGAGTGAAGACAGCAACCGAAGAGCAACATAACCCTGTGTGAGCAATTTTTGCGTCAGACATTTTAAAAGCGTTGAAAACAAGGAGAACTGTGAAAATGTCTAGAAAATACAAAACATATCACAATTAATCCAATTTTCCAACACTATCTTGCATGTTAAATTCTACAATCGAGGAACTGTTTGACAAAACACTCGGTACTCTTTGTAATTCGATATCATCATAAACTGTTTTGGATTTTAAAATACATTGCTTGACAAAAAATATAATGAAAAAAATAAAAGAAAGTCCACTTGTTACACCTGAACCAATAACCCATCCCCTGTACTGATTATAGATGTTAACTGAAAGTAAAAGAATAAAGTTGAATATTATTTTCATTATTTGTTCTCTGTTATACAAATTGTTGACGGTGTCTCATGTACGCTTATTCCTCAAATTTCTGTTAAACGTGTATGTGATTAAATATTTATTTGTAATTTACTATCATGAAGCTTCAGTGTGTAAATATACATATGAAAATTAGTATAAATAGGATTTATAATATTGTATCATAGTGTTAAATGAATTGTACTTACAAATTACTGAGGTAGAGTTCAAAACAGATGGGGCGTTCTCTTCCTCGTCGGTCCTAGGGGTTACTATAAAATATATAAATATATTTAAGTTATCTTCGAAATATGATAAGTTGAAACATAAATTATTTAACCGATGCGATTTTCATTAAAAGTGTTCATTTGCTTGTACCAAGTGCCTGTGGATTTAATTCCCTTTTGTGTGTTTTTCTAAGTAAAGACTTAAGAATAAGTATCTTGTTTTCCTTTTTTTATTTTATAAAAAAATAATATCTTATCAATTTCATCATTTTCTTCTGTTGTCCTATGTTGGGGTGGGGTCATAGTCATTGACTGTGTCTGTTGAAAAATATCACAAAATACTTATAATAATAAATTGCATTTCATTTTTAGAACAATCTCGTGTCAAAGTAAAGTTGCACAACCTGAAGGGCGAAAGACAGAAGAAGTCATGGAGGTGTGAGGACGCGAAAGATGAGATAAAACAATTGTTACTCTACCCTTTTGTTTACTACATGAGCTCAGGAACATCAATTTTTCTTCACCGAATTTGGTCTCTTTCAACTTTTACAACAACCGGAAATATACAAGTGATTCTAACAGGTAAATAAAAAGATCGGGGGTAGGAAAACATCAGGTGAAATTCCGCCATGTTAAAAATACATGAACATGTAAACACGATGGTCACGTGACAAATTTACATATTTCCCTTGAATACACAAAACTGAAAAGGAAGTCAACATTAGCTATACTTACATTAGCTATACATGTGGCAATTCACGATGACCTGTAACGTTTTCTTTAGTTCTTGGCAGATGATTGATTGACCAAAGTAGAAAACTGTTCCTGGGTTCGATGCTACAACATCTTTGACTTTCTTCACATTGTCAATATTGTCAAACATAATAATGACAATATCATCTGGTACCTCCCCTGTAAACATCTGAACATCGTAACCTCTACAGTCCAACTCATTTACTTGTACTCTTTGACACTCATTTACATCCTAGGTTGCTGATAGTGGCAAGGAAACGAGGACAACGAAAAAGACATGGCGAACATCATCTTTCTTGTTGCGGCGTGGGTATATCACGTGACTCATAATAATACCCGGATTGTACCTCGGTTAATGTCGGGAAGCATAAAGAATGTTTTTTTTTTAATTAAATTAAATTATTTAAAATATATATTATATATATTAAAAATTAATTAAGGGGATACGTAACGTTAAAAACGACGTTATCGATAAAATTTACCTGTGAAACAGAAAAACGTCTATTTTCGATTTGAAACGCAACGTCAATTTTACTTGAACAGCGTTGAACTTTAACGCTATTGTTTATCTTTGATGCCAATTCTTGAAAAAAGAAAGTCCATGACCTATGACAAAATATATATCTTTGTTCAGAGAAAGATTTGGACTTTCTTGTGCAAGTTTTTGGTTGAAATGTAATGAAAAAAAAAATTGTTTTAATCAATGGAGAATAACAAAATTTTGAAAATATCTGATCTTTTCCCATTACTTCTATACAAATGTCCCGCCAAAAACGATAATTTCAAAGCGAAATAACTTGAAAAATCAATCCATGACCCCATATTCCAAATAGATATTTCGATGTGTCATGGCATTACCATTCACTATGCAAATTTGTTTTGAAAAGTAAGATGGTCGACCAAAGTAACGTATCCCCTTAAATAAATTTATATTTTAAATAAAATGTGGACAAGAAAAAAAAACATGATGCTCATCTTCATTGATTATATGGCTGAGAGCGGACTCGGCCGAGGAATGCCGATTGGATATGACGATTGTACATCACGTGACAATTTTAGGCGCGTATTTTCAAAATTGAATTGATACATTATTTTAATTTTACTATTTTTTTTTAGGTTCCAATGGAAGTGGACCAATATAAGAATTAATGGAAAGATTCTAAGAGACCTTTTGCAAAGAAAACGGAATACGAAGAAGTCATGTTGTGGGTATACGGGAGTTGCTGAAACATGACGGAAAAATTAAGAGAAGATAGACACTCAAGTTTAATAACAAACAATATTTATATTTATTTATTATTATGGTTCCATCATTTTTATTAAAGATTTTTAATAAATTTGTTATTTCATTTTTTTTCAGTGGTTTTTTTTCATTCTTTGACTTTATTTTAAGTTCTTATTCATTATCATGTTTTCGTTAGATGTTAGCTTGTGCGTAGTTTTTATAGCTAACTATTTGTTGTTTTCTGGTTTTGGTTACAAATAAGAAAATTCTCCGCAGTTTTCTTCAAGGAGGAGCTTCAAACATTTATTAATATTCTACCAGTAGCATTGAGTACGCATGTGCTACGGACACTAATTGAAACATACCACTGCATGTTTTCACGCCCCTAAGATGACTTGGTTTTTATACGACCGCAAATTTTTTGCGATCGTATAATGTTATGGCGATGTCGTCGTCGTTGTCGTCGTCGTCGTTGTCGTCGTCGTCTGGGGACATTTGGTTTCCGTGCGATAACTTAAGTAAATATTGACCAATTGTTATGAAATTTTAATATGATGTTTGTAACCAGTAAAGGAAGGTTCCTATTGTATTTGGGGTTGGTGGCCCTTACCGTTTTGGAAAAAAGGGCCAAAAGGGGCTAAAACGGGTGTATTGACAAAACTGTTGTAGAATGTTTATTATTCAATAGATTTTGATAATTCTTTTTTTATTGAATTCCTCATTAAATTCTGTCAACAAAATGTGTCAATGGTTTTGATGTATATTGAACCGTTACATTGCTACAGGGGGTCGAAAAGGGGCCACACCCCAAAAAATGACTTTTTTGTTTGTGGTCCGATTTTCAAAATCTTTTTTTCATTGGAATCCTTGTGAAAATCCCTGCCTGCATTTTTCAATCAGATTTGCAATATCTCTTACGGTTTTTGAGAAATTAGGGGTCAAAGGGGCCAAAAACACCATTTTTAAAAGTTTGTCAAGGCAAATAATTTTATACCAAAAATTTAGTTGTACTGGGCCAGCCAATTGTTATGAAGTTTTGATATGATGTTTGTAACCACTAGAGGAAGGTTCCTATTGTATTTGGGGTTGGTGGCCCTTACCGTTTTGGAAAAAAGGGCCAAAAGGGGCTAAAACGGGTGTATTGACAAAACTGTTGTAGAATGTTTATTATTTTATAGATTTTGAAAATTCTATTTTTATTGAATTCCTCATTAAATTCTGTCAACAAAATGTGTCAATGGTTTTGATATATATTGAACCGTTACATTGCTACAGGGGGTCGAAAAGGGGCCACACCAAAAAAAATGACTTTTTTATTTGAGGTCCGATTTTCAAAATCTTTTTTTCATTGGAATCCTTGTGAAAATCCCTGCCTGCATTTATCAATCAGATTTGCAATATCTCTTACGGTTTTTGAGAAATTAGGGGTCAAAGGGGCAAAAAACGCCATTTTTAAAAGTTGGTCAAGGCAAATGGTTTTACACAAGAAATTTGGCTGTAGTGGGCCAGCCAATTGTTATGAAGTTTAAGTATGATGATTATATACACTGAAGGAAGCTTTTTATTGCATTTGGGGTTTGTGGTCCTAACCTTTTTTTTAAAAAGGGCCAAAAGGGGCTAAATTGTGTCAAAAAGTCAACGAATTTAGAAATAAGATTTTTTTTCTATTAAATGTTATTGTATATGTTATTGTATATATATGTGTCAAATATGCATTTTAAAGTCCACCACAGGATGCATGTGTAAAAAAGGCTTTGTAAGTCCACCATGGGCTGCATGTGACCAAAGCAATAGACTATCCATATTGGGCCTCCAATGTACAGGATTCATCTTGTTGCGGTCGTATCATGCTGCGCTCGGCGTAGCTTTTTATTCGTTTTATGGAAACATAATGACTTTTGTTTGGATACCATGTTTGTGGCATGTAAAGCCATAAATACGGATTTGAGCAATGGAGTTGTGGAGGTCACCCAGCATGTTGTTCTTGACATGCGAGATATATTTACTTATTAGAATAAAAACAGTCTTGGATTTATATCATACAACAATTCATTCTACCTAGTGTTGACAAGCTAGCCCTTCTCTGTATAGAACGCAATGCTGAAGATTCAAGAAAATATTTAAAGTATTCCATACTAATAGAAAAAGAAGCTTTTAAATTTGGAACTGAGTTTAATCAGATGAATTAAAAATTTCGTGTTACCGTGTCAATGGTACTATCTATAGACCATTTCACTGATAATACAGAAGAAATGGAAGAATAATGACAGTTTCCATTAAAGTTTATGATGGAGAAGTGGAATTCGAGTAGGCGGGATGAAATGTCCATCCTCTTCTCTTGAAATCTACCATTTATAAACAGTTGATATAAAATAATTATTCCTTTTAACAACTTATTATAACAAGAAAAATAACTGCTTTTTATTTACGGTGTGTTCTTTAATAAAAAAAATAAGTCGAGTAACCTTTTATGAATATTTATCGAAAAAAGGTGAAAAAAATACGCTACAATTTTGTACAACTGAAATCAATAAGTTTCGCCAGACGTGAATGTGGAGATTATTTTGTGGACATCTTTTATAATACGGAAGGAAGGTCAATATCATTAAAATGTGAGGACTTTGACACTGTTTGCAGCGTACAGCAAAGCCTTCACAGTTTAAAGGCAAACTTTTTTTAGGTATGTCTTTTTGTATGATAAGAATTATTTTTCTTCTTCTTCTTCCATGTAATAGGAAATACAAATAACAACAAAATTCAAGACAATAAATTTTACTACGCCTGACGCGCGTTTCGTCTATTCAAGACTCATCAGAGGCGCTCTACCAAAAATATTGAAAATGCCAAACACTGAATGAAAATGAAGAGCATAGAACAGTATAACCAAAAATACCAAACTGGGGAACCAAATTATTACTAAGATATTCAACCTATGTCTGGGGTAGGAAGAACCTTAGGGTTTAGACAATTTTGAAATTTAGACGGATAATTTAAAGCTTTGATGTGTTCTCCAAAACAAAAGTGTTGGTGCCGGAGCGGGTTAACCCCTTTCACATTTAAACATTCATAATGTTTCTAAATTTCTTTTTGTTATTCATTCATTATGAACTACTAACAACTCTGATGAGTCTTGAAAAGACGAAAAGCGCGACAGGCGTAACAAAATTTATTGTCTGGAACTTTGTTGTCATTTGTATTTAGACATAACTAAACATAGTTATTCAAGGTAGGCTTCCTCTATCCTTGTTGTCTGTTCCTACACTCAATTCAATCATAAATATCGATATGAACAACGTTTATTTTCTTTAAAAGCAGTATTTACAGAATTGTTTATGTTACAAATGTTTAAAATTTAAAACGGACTATTCTTGGTACAAGGATAATTTTTTTTTTTGATGACGAAACATACGTTTCTTTATTTCCAGTGAAAAGAAAACTTTGTTTTCAAAAACCTTGATTTGTGTTTAATTATATAGTGGAACCTACTTATTTTAAATTTAACATTTATCAAAACATTTTTCAATGTCAATGTTAATACTTTTCGAAAATACTACCGGTTTTAATCGATTATAAAATTCTATGCATTTGTACATAACCATTTCAAAGGGTCCATCATTCTTTTTTTTTATTTAATTTTTTCATATTATTTTATTATGGAGATGACAAGAGATGCCTGGTCTCAATTTCATTTTTCATTGTATATATCTTAGTACTTGCATGATTTTTATATATGAATTTTCCTATCATTTAACTCTATTTTTCCATGTATATATAGTTTTTTTTTAAACAATGATTCTCATGTTTTATTTTATCTTTTATTTCATGTTGTAACCTCTACTTTTTCATTTATCTTCTTTCATACAAAAAAAAATCAAAAAATCTAAATACAATAAAAATTATATAATAATAACAACTGGCAGGTATACACATTTTTTTCAGGGCCACTAACTTGCACTAAAAGCATGCCACTGAGTTTAAAAGAAAGACAGAGACGCTACAAAGAAAAGTTGAAAAACGAACCTGAAAGATATGAAACGTATAAGGAGAAAGAAAGAAAAAGATGTCACGAAAACAAAGCCCATGGAGTCATCAAGCTTATCAAAGAAAAATCATCGAGAGGTCGGAGGTTCCAACGAAAAGGATGGCGAATAGCAAAAACAAAGCAAGGGCAGAAACTAAAGGACGTAAACGACAATTTAACGCCTCCTGATTCACCTAGGATAGATAACCCCAACGTTGAACAAATCGATCCTCAAATAATACCACAACCGTCTCGCCAAAAGGTACAAAGTGGTCGGAAACGAAACAGAAAACAGGCAAAGTGTTACCGAGATAAAGCTTTGTTGGAAAAGAAGTTAGATAATGCAAACAAGAAGATTGATATGCTTCGCCAAAGAATAACTAGAATGAAAACTGTGGACTCCACACGCTCAAAGACAAGAAAACTACTGAGAAATTTCCTAACAACGTATGACCACCAAAAAGTAAGAAAGACATTATGTTTCATTATGTGTTGGTAAATCAACTGAGAGAAAAAATACATATTCCAAGAATAAGAGAATCCTTAATGAAGCAGTGATTGGAAGAATATCAAGAAAATACAAATCAATTGAAAAAGTGAAAAAGGACCTTGGATTCTTCTGCAATACAAAGCGAAACAGAGAGAAAGGTTCAAAAAACCACTAGATTACATCAATAAATACATAAGTTTTTCAACAGAAATGATAACACAAGAATGAGTGAGTGAGTGAGTTGGTGTTTTACGCCCGTGCAACGCTGAATAGGTTATTTACAGGCGATGAACATGAAAGGGATGATAAAATGAACATGAAATGATGATGATAAATGAAATATGGGGTGGGGTGGGAAACAAAGGACCGGTAAATTTTGAAGAACCACAGAAAAAGGGGAGAGGTGGGTAGGGGCGGAAAATTTAGCCTATGTGGTGCACTACTGGGCGGTCCACAAAGGGGTCTTTTACGTGCATGAAGCGTGGCACTCTCCACACATGTTGGCCCACTATGGTCGGCGGTCAGGGTTTCCGTATTATAGACCTGACAACCCCCGCGGACGAGGGCTACCCTATTCAGCCACCTAGGGTACACACTTGGTCGCTCTGTGGGCTGAGCACTGACCCGATGTCAGAATCCCAAGACCCTTAGTCGCCTCTTACGACAAGCTAGGCTCTGCTGCGGGCCTATTCGCCACCCGGGCCCCGCACGGGACCACAAGAATGAGTCAGACAGTGACTAGGAATAAAGTGAAAAGGCAGAAGCGCTTTATGCTTGACACACTTAAAAACTTGCATCTCAAGTTCATTGCAGAAAGTCAAGAACCAGTTAGTTCTAGAGAATGAAACCATTTTATTTCAAATGTCCGTCTGATAGCGAACGTGAAACCTGCCTATGCAATGCATGTGCGAGTTTCACCCTTATGGTCAGAGAATTGTTCAAGTGTGATGTAATCTCAGCTTATAGCACAGAAGATCTTGTCAAGCAAGGTACATTTTTCATTAAGTTAGTTAGTTAGTTATTGTTTTACTCCCAAGCAGCACGATTTCGGCTATATCCGGGAGATGAACATGAAAGTGGTGATACAATGAACATGAAATGATGATGAAGTGGAGGAAATGGGGACACAGGGCCAATCGGGAAGGAGAGTTTTGACTGCCACTGGAAAAAGGAATGATGGGTAGGGACGGGATATTTAGCCTCCTGCATGGGGATCCTACGGGTCCTACTCTTACCGAGACCTGCAGCAGGGTTCTTTAACGTGCGAGGAACGTGACATTTTTCCCAACACGGTGCACCACTATGGTTTGCGGTCAGGTTTTCCGCATTATCGCCTGACGACCCCGCATCTCTCGATGTCAGGGCTGCCCCATTCATCCACCTGGGGCACACATCCCAGTCGCTTTGTGGGCAAAGCGGCCTGACCCGATGTCAGGTATCTGAGCGCTCTTTAGTGGACTTTTACCGACAAGCTTAGCGCTGCTGCGGGCCTATTCGCCACCCGAAACCCGCACGGGTTTCACCGAAAGTATCAACTGTATGTGTGGAAAGTGCTCTCAATGAAAAGAAAAACCATTGGAAACTTTGACTTTATATACCTCATTATCTCATCCTTCGCCATATCAAGTATATCAAAGGGAGCTATAATAATGTAGCTACAATAATGTAGCTCCTTTGGCATCTTTGAATGGGCGGAGCTACAATGCGCCTAGTCAAAGAAGCAGAGGTACCAATGGGGTATCCGAATATCAAAAGTCCGAAAGGGCAGAGACAAAACCAGTAAACACCAACAAGAACGGGACAAAAACAGACAACATGTAAAACATGGAAACACAAAATAACTGAATATCAATCAACAACGCGAACTCCAGTCGAAACAAGAGTGAACTCAGGTGCTCCGGAAGAGTAAGCAGTTCCTGCCTGCTATAGCACACCCGTCGCGTTGCCAATAGTCCATTCAGCGTGTCAAATCCGGTAAAGGAAGACAAAACAACACCCTATGACAAACCAACATCTGCACTCATCTGAGAGATCGAAATCCCATATTTGTCTATAAGTGCATGATGTCTTCCGTAAAATTTCTTGAGTGAAGACAGCAACCGAGGAGCAACATAACCCTGTGTGAGCAATTTTTGCGTCAGACGTGTCGCTCTGCTAAGGAAATCGATGTAAGTCCCGCAAGCTCTGGAGTAACGAATCAATTGAGATACGTAAACTCCATAAGCTGGAGCGGACGGAATGTTGCTACACAAGAAGGGAAAGTTGACGATTGGAAAGTTGAAGTCATAACGTTTGTCATAGAGCCTTGTTGAAAGTCTTCCTTGTGAGTCAATTTCTAGATGTAGATCTAAATATGAAGCAGACTTCCTAGAATCCGTTGTGTCCTTTATCTCAAGCTCCTGGGGATATATGAGATGGAGAAAGTCACCAAATCGAGAATTGTTTAGTGAAAGGACATCATCAATATAACGGAACGTGAGGTTGAAAGAGAGAGCTAGTCTACGGTCTTTTTTGTCTAGAAGAGATTGTAAGAAGTCTGCTTCATATGAATGAAGAAACAAATCAGCAAGCAAAGGTGCACAATTAGTGCCCATTGAAATCCCTATTGTTTGCTGAAAAACACAAAGATGTGAAAGGAGCTACATTATTGTAGCTACGGTCTCCCATGAGAGAAGCTACAAAATATTAAAGCTTATCATTAATAATTGCTGACAAATCTGCTATTAATTTTCAACTTGCTTTTTCAATTTTAATTCCACATGCAAATTGAATTAAAACAAGAAACACTGTGAGCGAGTTCACAAAAGAATACCCTTACCCGCACTTCATATTGGACTCTGCAAAAAAAAGACTCAAGTCCAATTATCTCCCTTAAATGATTTCCGAGAGCAATGACAATTCTTAATCTACATATGATGTACTTCTGACTCTTCCTACATGTAGTTTTATCAAAATCCTTTAAGCAGTTTAGGAGGAGTTGCGCTTACGAGTTATGTGGACAGTCGGACAAACAGACAGACAGGGTGATTACTATATATCATCCAGGCCTGGGTATAATAATTACGTATCATGAAGTATATTTTTTTTTCAGCAACAACTATGAAATTATGGTTAATGACATAATGTATACAACAAGGTCGAAAGAGTTGATGGAAACAGCCTTTCCAGAAATGACTTTTAAGCCAAACATCAAAGTGGCATTAACACACAGGGATGGAGTAATCTGTCAATTAGATATAAAGGTATGTCAATAAATCTAAATGATTAACTATGGTAATAATTTAGTCACCTTAAAATGTTGTTCCAATTTGTAGACTTTTTAACTCTCATGTACATGTTGCCAAAAAAGATGTACATACAGAAAGGGAAATACAAAAATGTACATATACATGTATGTCATTTTCCAGACAAGTCTGACAAAGAAGTTTAGAGCCAAAACAAAAACCTAAGGAAAATAAGAATTAACAAGCATTCTAAGAGTATTTCAAAACAATACATAGTTACCTACCGGCCTCATATTTCAGTCACTGGTAAAAAAATGTCAAATAAATGAAAACCCAAACTTGATCAGTTTAATATATACAAGGGATAATAAACAAGAGGCTCCCAGGAGCCTGAATCGCTCACCTGGTCTTGAGTCAACCCTAAACATGTAATCACTTTTCTAGAGCTAAATGAGCTGAACATTTAAGCAAGCAATAAATTTTCAAAGGGAGCTATAATAATGTAGGTACAATAATGAAGCTCCTTTGGCATCTTTGAATGGGCGGAGCTACAATGCGGTCCCATTGCTCGCAACGGAGCAGCGCCGAAAGCGAAATCACACCGGGCGCAATTCAAAAATAGGAATGAAAATATCGCTTTCAGTATTATAATGACGAATTCAATTTCAATTTTCCGACAGATAGCGCATTATAAAAGATTTATGTAAATATATCATTTTTTGAAGTAGATTGATCCTGAACTTTATAATGAAGTTCAGAGAATTCTGGATTAGAAGGTTAGGTACCGCTTTACCTTATGGTTGCAACGACAACATTGGCAGTTTAGGGAACTTATCAAGTCCAAGATGCAATGATGTGAATGTGATGAATCTATTTGAACAACAGGAAAGGCGCAAACGCAGTCATGGACATCGGAAGTACAATTCACCGAAGGTACATGACGTGTCTATCAATGGACTGCTTTCGTATATCCAACAACCTCTCGGGATTCATCACATTCGCACTAAATTGTATTCTATTCCTCTTTCCAAACTTCACTGTATAAAGAATGTCTCGAAAATCCAGTGACTGATTTTAAATCCAACCTGTACCGTCTTACAGCCATTGTTCTTGACATTGGATACAACCGATTATTCAAACCAGTCGGTGTTCCACACGAAAACAACAAGGACAATCGCTCTTTCATTTCTCTTCCATTTTTAAACAAAGGTTTGGATGCCATAAATTTAGGAAACATTTTACACCATAAATCTGTTACAGAACATATCCCTTCTTATTTCAAAGACACAAGTGTTCCCGACATTTCTTATTCCTATACTTCCACCATTGCACCTAAGGTATTTAACTACAAACAAGTTTTGCGGGATTACCAAATCAACGACCTCAAAGCAAAACCACCAGACTGTTCTTGTGACAAATCCCCATTCAAATATAGTCCCTCTGGCCACGTCATTACCGGGGACCTCAACATAGTGGAAAATGACCAACCCCGCGATGTTTTGGCCAAAGGACCAAACTATCTTGGGATTCTGACGTCGGGTCAGTGCTCAGCCCACAGAGCGACCAAGTGTGTACCCTAGGTGGCTGAATAGGGTAGCCCTCGTCCGCGGGGGTTGTCAGGTCTATAATACGGAAACCCTGACCGCCGACCATAGTGGGCCAACGTGTGTGGAGAGTGCCACGCTTCATGCACGTAAAAGACCCCTTTGTGGACCGCCCAGTAGTGCACCACATAGGCTAAATTTTCCGCCCCTACCCACTTCTCCCCTTTTCCTGTGGTTCTTCAAAATTTACCGGTCCTTCGTTTCCCATCCCACCCCCATATTTCATTTATCATCATCTTTTCATGTTCATTTTATCACCCTTTTCATGTTCATCGCCTGTAAATAACCTATATAGCGTTGCACGGGCGTAAAACACCAACACACACACCAAACTATCGTGAGCCTAGAGCAATCAACTGGAACCATAATTTCAAAACAATTATGGATTCAGTTGAAGACTATGCCAGAAAATGGGCCAAAAAAGAACATGAAAAGGAAAGCGACGTTCTTTCTGAGTGGGTAAAGTCTGTAAGGTCGTTGGTTTTGAAAAGGATTAACTCTTTGAAAGGCTCGATGAGCACCAAGGCAACATCTATTTTCAACAACCCTGATATTGCGAAGACATTGTCCACCTTACATGACAAATATGTTGTCGTACCTGCTGATAAAGCGCCTAACAACATCATTTTCGTATGCAAAAGACACTATATTGATTGTTTAACAGCTGAATTAGGGGTTGGTTGTACCAGCAAAAGCACCAACAACACTGTCAAAGGAGGGAATAATCAACAATCATAATTCTGTCATTTCTTCCTTTGGCATTTCTGTTGACAAAAAGAACGATGACGTTCCATCCTTGTATTGGATTCCAAAGTTACACAAAACTCAATACAAGCAACGATTTATTGCTGGGTCATCCAAATGTACAACTAAGCCTCTTTCAGTTTTGTTAACATCAATATTGACGGCAATAAAATCAAGCATTCAAAAGTATTTCGATTGTTGTTACTCTAGAAATGGCGTCAATCAAATGTGGATTCTCAAAAATTCTAAAGAACTGATGGAAAATCTCCATTCTAAGTCATTTTCATCATGCAATAGCATTAAAACGTTTGATTTCTCTACATTGTATACTTCAATTCCACATTCACAACTAAAATCTCGTTTGGCACAGCTGATTAAACGTTGCTTTATCAAAAAGAACGGAAAACGCAGGTACAAGTACTTGGTAGTCGGTTATAAAAAGACTTATTTTGTCATCCAAGAGTCTAGCAAGAAAAACAAATTTACAGAAGATCAAATAATAGAAATGCTCAACTTTCTAATCGACAACATATTTGTTCAGTTTGGTGGACGTATTTTTCAGCAAACAATAGGTATCCCAATGGGCACAAATTGTGCACCGTTGCTTGCCGATTTGTTTCTTCATTCATATGAAGCGGACTTCTTACAATCACTTCTAGACAAAAAGGACCGCAAACTTGCTTTATCCTTCAATCTCACATTTCGTTATATTGATGATGTCCTTTCACTAAACAATCCTCAATTTGGTGACTATTTACATCTCATATATCCGAAGGAACTTGAGATAAAGGACACTACAGATTCTAGGAGGTCCGCTTCATATCTGGATCTATTTCTCGAAATTGACACACAAGGAAGGCTTTGTACAAAGCTCTATGACAAACGTGATGACTTCAACTTTCCAATAGTTAACTTTCCCTTTCTGTGTAGCAACATTCCGTCCGCTCCAGCATATGGAGTTTACGTATCACAATTGATTCGCTATTCCAGAGCATGTGGGGAGTACAACGACTTCCTTGATAGAGCCACACGGCTGACAAGCAAATTGTTAACACAGGGGTACGTTGCTCCCAGGTTGTTGTCATCACTCAAGAAATTTTACGTACGACATCATGTGCTTGTATACAAATACGGGATTTCTATCTCTCAGATGAGCACAGATGTTGGTTTGACATAGAGTTTTGTAATGTCATCCTTTCCGGATTTGACCTACACTTAATCGATCTTTGGCAACGTGACGGGTGTGCTATAGCAAGCAGGAACTGCTTACTCTTCCGGAGCACCTGAGTTCACTCTCGTTTCGACTTGAGTTCGCGTTGCTGAATGCGGTTTTGTTGTTATGTTTGTGTGTGTTTTATGTTTTTATGTGGTTTGTTTTGTTGTGATGATTTTTTGTCTGCCGGTTTTGTCTTTGTCTTTACGGTTTTATGATACTGATTACCCCTTTGGTACACCTTTGCTTCTTTCAGGATCAGAATTTCAAAAATGTGGTTTTTATACGACCGCAATTTTTTTGCGATCGTATAATGGTATGGCGATGTCGTCGTCGTCGTCGTTGTCGTCGTCTGGGGACATTTGGTTTCCGTGCAATAACTTGAGTAAATATTGACCAATTGTTATGAAATTTTGATATGATGTTTGTAACCACTAGAAGAAGGTTCCTATAGTATTTGGGGTTGGTGGCCCCTACCGTTTTGGAAAAAAGGGCCAAAAGGGGCTAAAACGGGTGTATTGACAAAACTGTTGTAGAATGTTTATTATTCATTTGATTTTTAAAATTCTTTTTTATCGAATTCCTCATTAAATTCTGTACACAAAATGTGTCAAAGGTTTTGATGTATATCGAACCGTTACATTGCTACAGGGGGCCAAAGATAGGCCACACCCAAAAAATCAACTTTTTTATTTGTGGTCCGATTTTCAAAATCTTTTTTTCATTGGAATCATTGTGAAAATCCCTGCCTGCATTTTTCAATCAGATTTGCAATATCTCTTACTGTTTTTGAGATATTAGGGGTCAAAGGGGCAAAAAACGCCATTTTAAAAAGTAGCTCAAGGCAAATGTTTTTACACAGGAAATTTAGCTGTAGTGGGCCAGCCAATTGATATGAAGTTTAAATATGATGATTATATCCACTGAAGGAAGCTTTTTATTGCATTTGGGGTTTGTGGTCCTATTCTTTTAAAAAAAAGGGCCAAAAAATGGCTAAAATGGGCCAAAAATGTCAATTAATATAGAAATAATATTTTTCTATTAAATGTTAATATAAATATATATGTGTTAAATGTGCATTTTAAAGTCCACCATGGGATGCATGTGTCAAAAATCTTTGTAAGTCCACCATGGGCTGCATGTGACAAAAGCAATAGACTATCCATATTGGGCCTCCAATGTACAGGGTTCAACTTGTTGCGGTCGTATCATGCTGCGCTCGGCGTAGCTTTTTATTCAAACAAGTTATTAGTTCCATATGGCTTTCGACCAACATTTTTCATAATTCTATGCTCATCAAAGTGTTATTGGTTATTTTGAACCATTTTGAAGCTTTGTTTGAGTTAGACAAAGAAATTCGTTTTGCTCCATTGTGAGCAATGGGACCGCATTGTAGCTCCGCTTCAAAGATGTCAAAGGAGCTACATATTTGTAGCTAATAATAATGCAGCTAGCAAGCTATACTTAGCATATAACTTGTTTTATCTAGTATAAAAATTTTGTACAGCCTCGTCAAACATATAAAAAGCCAACAGTGACTTATTTTTAAATCCAACATTGACAGGTGTGTCTCTTTATCAGTGTTTACATAGATAAGTCTTATCTTATCGTAGGATTACCTCGTTGTCGTCTATTCTAAACGAACTTCACAAAATAATGAGGAATATACATTTGACATATAACAAATCATTATTGCGAAGTTAATCAATTACGATTTTTTTAAAATTAAAAAATAATAATAAGTTTATTTGCATAAACGCAATAGTATGCAAGGCAACACATATAATTATACATAACATGAACATATACATGGTTAGCTACAATAATGTAGCTCCTTTGAACACATATAATTATACATAACATGAACATATACTTGGTCAGCTACAATAATGTAGCTCCTTTGACATCTTTGAATAGGCGGAGCTACAATGCGGTCCCATTACTCGTAATGGAGCAAATCGAATTTCTTTCTCCAACTCAAACCTCAAGAGGGTTCGAAAATACCAATAACACTCTGAATTACATTGAGTTAATAAAACTTTTGGTCGAAAGTCACCCCCTGCCCCCGACGGCTATTTGGTACCTCGACCCCGTCCACCGGTACAATCACGCTGGTTTCATCTGAAATTTGAACAAAGAAAATAAATAAAACTACCTTTGTTATTATTTCACATCTCATTATTATCTATTGGTTCAAAGACTAAAATCAACCACATTTGTTTTTGTTGAAGTAGCAAATCCTTCTTGGTAACTGTTTCACTTAAATGAAAATTACTGAAACAAAAACTAAAACAGTATGTATGTTTACTTTTTGGAAATCACTTCTCTTTGCACATGAATACAAAGGATTTTGTCATTCTGACTTAGTACAATGATGATATAAAACGGCTACACATTTAAAATGAAAGAAAAATACAAATTTATAATCCACTAGGAATGACATCTGTTGTTTACTCTTAATAAAATCATAAACATGATAAATAAATTGAAGACTTTTGTAATTCAAACACTGTATTAATATCAAGTAAATTGGTAACAAATAAAGGTAATAACAAAACTACCGAGCTTGAATGATCAATCTCATAGTCCAGAATAAAAAGCTACGCCGAGCGCAGCAAGTAGTATAGATGTCCAAAGCTCTTAGCATTTCTCAGGTGGATTGCTGGATTAGGGGCTTTTGCGCAGGCGTATGACGTCACAGCCGGTTCCGGTCGGCCATCTTGGATCACGTGACTTCCGGTTCCGCCATCTTGGATGACGTATTTCCGGTCATTTCCGGTTGAAGAAGGGGGAGGTAATTTCGGAAAAGTTTCCCGCGCAATTTTTCGCGGGAAGTGATTCGGAACAATACACCCCTTGAGGTATCGGGCTTTATCGTGAGGTGTAGGGTAAAGTGGACTCGTCCACAGAAGGGGTAGACCCATCCGCATAACCGATAAATGTGTTCCTTGGTGACGCCAAAGGGAATCGTTCTTTGTAGTTTAAACGAACCAATGGATCGCGAGCGCAGTCATTTGTGAGACGGTTTGAATTTTGAATAGGAGCGTCACTTTACCACTAGATTTCATAGAGGAAGGCTGCATTTCATCGCTCTCTTGCAAGGTAAGTCTAATATTGTCATGTACATGTAAGCCTTTATCTTTCTTTGTGCTATAGTTAAATTTGTATTTTGAATAAGGTTTTATTAATATTGATTTGTCATTCCCATTGATTCAAATAAAACCATCTGCTACTTTACGAACAATAAAGGCGTGACACCCGATTAAAACACTACCGATAAAAGCTTTAGCAAAAATCAAGCGCGTGTGCTATTGTAAAGTCAAATTTTTCTATAATTTTTATTTCGCTAGAAATGCTATAAAGTATATCCTCAATATTTGTCGAACATAAAGGTAAAAACACCGAACTGGCAGAAGCAATATCAAAACATTTCGTAAGGTTTTCTAACGTTTTTATTTCCCCTTTTAGGTGCAACATTGGTTTAAACTCTCCCAAAAGAACTGTATCAACGGAATATTGTTATTCTCGTATTTTTTTTTTCACGACTTTTATCTGCTAAAGTTTTCTTTTCTTTTAAAACAAGACGTTCAAAGACTAAGTAATTATAAACCCATTGAAACGGTTTATCCACACGACTGACGACACTTTAAAAATAACTATTATGTAAATCTCCATTTTATTAAAAATAACTATTATTTCCCCTTTTAGGTGGAACATTGGTTTAAACTCTCCCACAGAACTTTATCAACGGAATATTTTATTCTCGTATTGAGGTAAGTTTATTCATATTTTCATGATTTTTTATCTGGTAAAATTTAAATACTTTTCTTTTAAATCATTCCATTATGTACAAGTCGTTCAAATACTAGGAATTATAAAGCCATTTATGGTTGATGCACACATTTCAAATCATTGATTCATCTGACGACACTTTTAAAAATAACTATTATGTAAATGTGTATTAAAGATCCATTGTTAGTGCACACGACAGATGTTCAATATTGATTTTAAACGAATTCAATAGTATTTTGATAAGCGTATTCATTTAACTTTTTTTTAAACCATCGTATTGTTCGAACATAAAAGATAATTTATTTATTTAATTTAAACATTATTTTAAATTCTAATCCATTTTGACCATATTTTAGAACTTCTGTATTTTAATTTACAGGTGTCACCAATAGATTGAAGAATTTTGTTTGATACCATTTGCTATTAGACATTTAAAGGTAATTGACTTTATTATTGATTTCAAACACGTGATCGCCAGATGTACAACTTTATTTCAATTCAACATTTAATCTATGCTCATTTAATTGTTTATACGCTATATGCACACAAGCTAAAACTGACACACGTAATCGCAACCTTTTAAAAAAAGGTAAACAAACACAATTTACAAACTGTAGCGCGTGAATTTAAATCTCCGTCACACTAATGTTTGTTTACATGTCACATATTTCAAAACATTTTTAAAATATTTTAAATGTAAACACAGAGGGATTTAAATAACTTATTTTATTTTCCAGAATGGCTTTCATTTGCGACATCTGTGGTAAGAGCTTTGCCAATAAGCAAAATCTGAATCGCCATCTTAAAACCCATAACGAAGCTACGTACAACTGCTCCCTCTGTAATAAGGCGTTTAATAGGTCGGACATCAAAAATCGTCACGAGAAGACCCACGGGGACAGGCCGAAATATGCCTGTCCCTACTGTGACCACCAAATAGAGCGGCTAGATAATTTTAGGGCGTCCCGTGCGGGGCCCGGGTGGCGAATAGGCCCGCAGCAGAGCCTAGCTTGTCGTAAGAGGCGACTAAGGGTCTTGGGATTCTGACGTCGGGTCAGTGCTTAGCCCACAGAGCGACCAAGTGTGTACCCTAGGTGGCTGAATAGGGTAGCCCTCGTCCGCGGGGGTTGTCAGGTCTATAATGCGGAAACCCTGACCGCCGACCATAGTGGGCCAACGTGTGTGGAGAGTGCCACGCTTCATGCACGTAAAAGACCCCTTTGTGGACCGCCCAGTAGTGCACCACATAGGCTAAATTTTTCCGCCCCTACCCATCTCTCCCCTTTTCCTGTGGTTCTTCAAAATTTACCGTTCCTTTGTGTCCCACCCCATCCCCATATTTCATTTATCATCATCATTTCATGTTCATTTTATCATCCTTTTCATGTTCATCGCCTGTAAATAACCTATATAGCGTTGCACGGGCGTAAAACACCAACTCACTCACTCACTCACTAATTTTAGGGCGCACATGGCTAACCACGAACGGCGTATGAGGGAACTGCAACAACGACCAACCCGCTCCTCATCGCCTCAGCCTAGAGCCAGCCGGGAAAGATCCCCGCAGCCTGGAACAAGTCGAGCTAGGTCCCGCTCTCCTGTCCGTCGTCCGTCTGTACGTCCACCATCTTCACCTGTTTCGTTCCCCGATGTACTGCCTGAGGACCCGGAGACCCGTACCCTGTACCTACGCCACTGGGCCGACATCCATACCCGGGAAAATACCGGGAACTGGATTCAGGACCGGTACAACTTTAGTTTAAATGATGTATCTCCGTCAACCTTTCAGGGCATGGTTCGCCAAATATTTCAACAACAAACGACGTCGTTTTTGATCAACTTGTCCTTTGGTTTTATACTGCGTAACACTGAAACGGGCGATCTACGATATTTTCATTCAAGTTATAATAATCATCGTTTTTAGCTCACCTGACCCGAAGGGTCATGTGAGCTATTGTCATCACTTGGCGTCCGTCGTCCGTCCGTCGTCCGTAAACTTTTTAAAACGTTAACTCCTCTGACACCATAAGTCCAGTTGCAACCAAACTTGGTATGGTTGTTCATTAGCATTCGGTGCTTAGAACTGATGTGGGGATTTTTGATTCGTTGTAAAACATGGCCGCCATGGCTAAAAATAGAACATAGGGGTAAAATGCAGTTTTTTGCAAATAACTCAAAAACGGCTACAGATATCAAAATTCTGGCAAAGGGTAAAAATGATCAGCACCTCAAGATCTACCTACCCTGAAATTTTGAAGAAAATCCAACGACCCATGTAGGAGTTATTGCCCTTTTTGTGGATTTTTTGCAAATTTTGCACCTGTTAAGCTCAATATCTTGAAAACTATACTAGATATTTGAGAAATTTAAATTGCATATTGTTAAGCACATCAAGATCTACAAAATATGTAATAGGGTCAACGTTGTAGGACCTTTCCTTTTAGGAGTTATTGCCCTTAGAACATCAAAATTTAGCATTTTAACAGCATTTCCTCATTACATTGAAAACGTTAACTCCTCTGACACTTTAAGTCCAAATGGAACCAAACTTTATTAGGTGTATAGAACTGATGTGGGGATTTTTGATTGGTTGTAAAACATGGCCGCTGTGGCTAAAAATAGAACATAGGGGTAAATGGCAGTTTTTTGCAAATAACTCTAAAACGGTGACAGATTTCAAGATTTTGATTGGGAACAAAAGTGATCAGCACCTCGAGATCTACAGCTCTGAAATTTTGAAGAAAATCCAACAACCCACGTAGGAGTTATTGCCCTTTTTGTGGATTTTTTGCAAATTTTGGACCTGTTTAGCTCAATATCTTGAAAACTATACAAGATATTTGAGAAATTTAAATTGCATATTGTTTAACGTATCAAGATCTACAAAATTTGTAACAGGGTCAACGTTGTAGGACCTTTCCTTTGAGGAGTTATTGCCCTTGGAATGTCAAAATTGAGCATTTTAACTGCATTTCCTTATATTGAAAATGTTAACTCCTCTGACACTTTAAGTCCAATTGTAACCAAACTTGGTATTATTGTTTATTATTATTAGGTGTATAGAACTGTTGTGGGGATTTTTGATTGGTTGTAAAACATGGCCGCTGTGGCTAAAAATAGAACATTAGGTTAAACTGCATTTTTTTGCAAATAACTCAAAAAGGGTGACAGATTTTTAGATTTTGATTGAGAACAAAAGTGATCAGCACCTTTAGATCCACCATATTGTCAGATGACCCCTTTATTAATCTTATGACCCTTTCAACGTTAAATTGATTTTGCCTTAAAACCTTTACTTCAGGCACATATGTCAGGTGAGCGATTCAGGCTCCTGGGAGCCTCTTGTTTTGAACACCCACATCTAATACGTAGCGAAACTGACCTGAAACGTTTCTTAGAAGAGCTATCCAGGCAAGATATTTTTGAATTTATTCGCCAGCAAAGAGACAACACCAAATGGGTCGTCCATTTGCTTACAAATGTTACTTTCTTTATAAATAAATTGTCCAGTCACCCCATTGGATCAGCCAAACAGTTACCTGCTTACATCACCAATAACCACGGTCTGAACAACATGACTGGTGGATCCCATGGCAGCTACACTGATAATCTCTGTTTCTTCCGGTGTCTTGCTGTTCATCGCGGAGCCTCCGTTGTAGATGCAGAAACCAAAGCCAAGGACTTATTGTACCAATATTTACACCATACCGGGCTTCCATACCAACGTTTCAAAACAACTTTTTAATATTAACATTTTTGTTTATGAACTAAAGAAAGACGAAAAAGGAGAAAACGTTCATGCTCATCTCGTTCGACGTTCACCGTATAAATATAAAGAAGTCCTAAATCTGAATATTTGTATGGATCATTTTAGTTATATTCGTGACTTTCATAAATACGCCAAAAGTTTCCAGTGTCAAAAATGCAACAAGCTGTGGAACTCTAAACACATGCTTTACCGCCATGAGCGATCTTGTATGGGAGCTGTTCGTTTTATCTATCCCGGAGGAGTTTACCATACACCCAAAACCATATTCGAAGAGCTTGAAGATGAAGGTATAAATATACATCCCCATTACCTCTTCTTTCCTTATAGAGCCACCTATGACACAGAAACCATGTTCAGTGAGTGAGTGAGTTGGTGTTTTACGCCCGTGCAACGCTATATAGGTTATTTACAGGCGATGAACATGAAAAGGATGATAAGGTAAGGAACATCACTGTCAAATTTCATAGCAATCAGATACCTAGAACTAAAGTTATTGTGGAAACAAACAAAAAAGTAGTTTTTTTGGCCCCTAATTTCTAAACGAAAAATGGGGGGACCCCCAAAATCAATCCCATTCATCCTTTTATGGTAAGGAACATCATTGTAAAGTTTCATAGCAAACGGATAACTGGAACTAAAAAGTTAACAGACACCGACGACGACGACAGCATCATACCATAATACGTTCGCAAATTTTTTGCGGTCGTATAAAAAGAAGGTTTCAAAACCATCTTTCACCAGAGCCGAAATCTTCAATGATGATTTGGTTGGTGTGCAAAACCAACAAGTGAACTAGCTGCTCAATAAGCAAATTTATGTTGGTCAAGCCATTTTAGATCTGTCAAAATCGTTGATGTATGACTTCCATACAGAGTAATGAAACCGTGATATGGTCAACCTATTGTTCACCGATACGGTTAAAGTTCCTTATTTTTGTGGAAAGTTTAATGTTGGTCTTTAACATTAAGGATGGATAAAATTTAATAATCAATTTGACATATAAAAATATTGTATATAAATATTATAGTTTTAATTTAATTAAAATTTATTAAATTTAATATTGAATTACATTATGTCTTTTTCAAAGTTCTAACGAAAACTTTTTCATTGTTCTAAAAAAGGTTTTTCACTTAATAAAGAGAATTCAAATAGTAATTTGATTCCATATTCGTGTATTTCTTTGTTTACATCTTCTGTTTTAATCTCATAGCATAATGAATCTGAAAGTACATCAAATATGGGTGAGTGAGTGAGTGAGTTGGTGCACGGGCGTAAAACACCAACTCACTCATTCACTCACCCATATTTGATGTACTTTCAGATTCATTATGCTATGAGATTAAAACAGAAGATGTAAACAAAGAAATACACGAAATGCAGCATCTTTTTGACACTTCAAACTACGGACCAAATAAAGCTACACGGTATCTTTATAGTGCTTTGAACAAAAAAAAAAAAAACAGTTGGTAATTTCAAAGATGAGTGTTTTGGTAAATACGTTTGTATATTTTTTCTGTTCATTTTTTTCATTTCTTTCGCGCATACTTAAAGAAACTTTGGTAAAGAATTCTAAAAAGTACATATATTTATATTAAAAAAATACTTAAAAAATAATCACAAATGGTTTTGAAGATATAGTTTGTAAAACATGATTGAGATCAGTTTTATGTGTCAGTCCGTTTTTTTTTCTTTCTAAAAATAAGCTCGGTGAACTTTATTCTTAGCATGATTTTTTGGCTTTGCAGATATTTCAATGAAGGACTTTGTAGGTCTCCGTCCAAAAATGTATAGTCTTATCTACGACGAGGTTAGTGGTGAAAATACTTCAGAGACAATTCAACATGAAAAGAAAGTAGCTAAAGGTGTATCAAGGTGTGAGATCAAAAAGACATTACGTCATAACATGTACAGATACTGTCTGTTCGATGAAACTGTTACTTTAAGTTCAATGAGGTCTATTCGTTCGCATAAACATCAACGTTTTATTGACGAGACACGAACAAAGTCTCTTTGCAGTTTTGATGACAAGAGATACTGGCTTAATGCGATTGAAAGGTATGCTTATGGACATTTTAAAATAAAAGTCAAATAATATGTTTTAGCTATTTTATGTATAATATTAACAAAAGTTTGTCAACATTAAATCTTATTTTTATCAAAATGTGTTTAATGATTTCATTCAAAAAAGTCATCGAACAGTTCCTGATGGCTGAAATTGTCGTTTATGGGCTTCGGTTCAGTTGAAATATTTTCAATTCTTTGAAAATTTACTGTCCTGACATTGTATTCCCCGATTGGCGATGGTCGTTTGAATTGGATTCGGTGGTCTTGATGAATTCATGTTGATTGGTAGGGCACAGCGTCTTGATGATTTCATGTTAATTGGTAGGGCACAGCGTCGTCTTGATGATTTGATGTTGATTGGTAGGGCACAGCGTCTTGATGAATTCATGTTGATTGGTAGGACACAGCGTCTTGATGAATTCATGTTGATTGGTAGGGCACAGCGTCTTAATGAATTCATGTTGATTGGTAGGGCACAGCGTCTTGATGAATTCATGTTGATTGGTAGGGCACAGCATCTTGATGAATTCAGGTTGATTGGTAGTGCACAGCATCTTGATGAATATATGTTGATTGGTAGGGCACAGCGTCTTGATGAATATATGTTGATTGGTAGGGCACAGCGTCTTGATGAATTAATGTTGATTGGTAGGACACAGCGTCTTGATGAATTAATGTTGATTGGTAGGACACAGCGTCTTGATGAATTCATGTTGATTGGTAGAACACAGCGTCTTGATGATTTGATGTAGATTGGTAGGGCACAGCGTCTTGATGAATTCACGTTGATTGGTAGGGTACAGCGCCTTGATGATTTGATGTTGATTGGTAGGGCACAGCGTCTTAATGAATTCACGTTGATTGGTAGGGCACAGCGTCTTGATGATTTGATGTTGATTAGTAGGGCACAGCGTCTTAATAAATTCACGTTAATTGGTAGGGCTCAGCGCCTTGATGATTTGATGTTGATTGGTAGGGCACAGCGTTTCGATGATTTGATGTTGATTGGTAGGGCACAGCGTCTTGATGAATTCATGTTGATTGGTAGGGCACAGCGTCTTGATGATTTGATGTTGATTGGTAGGGAACTGCGTCTTGATGATTTGATGTTGATTGGTAGGGCATAGCGTCTTGATGATTTGATGTTGATTGGTAGGACACAGCGTCTTGATGATTTGATGTTGATTGGTAGGACACAACGTCCTTGTGAATTCATGTTGATTGATAGGGCACAGCGCTTGATGATTTGATGTTGATTGGTAGGACACAGCGTCTTGATGATTTGATGTTGATTGGTAAGAGTGAGTGAGTTGGTGTTTTACGCCCGTGCAACGCTATATAGGTTATTTACAGGCGATGAACATGAAAAGGATGATAAAATGAACATGAAATGATGATGATAAATGAAATATGGGGATGGGGTGGGAAACAAAGAACCGGTAAATTTTGAAGAACCACAGGAGAAAGGGGAGAGGTGGGTAGGGGCGGAAAATTTAGCCTATGTGGTGCACTACTTGGCGGTCCACAAAGGCGTCTTTTACGTGCATGAAGCGTGGCACTCTTCACACACGTTGGCCCACTATGGTCGGCGGTCAGGGTTTCCGTATTATAGACCGGACAACCCCCGCGGACGAGGGCTACCCTATTCAGCCACCTAGGGTACACACTTGGTCGCTCTGTGGGCTGAGCACTGACCCGACGTCAGAATCCCAAGACCCTTAGTCGCCTCTTACGACAAGCTAGGCTCTGCTGCGGGCCTATTCGCCACCCGGGCCCCGCACGGGACTGATTGGTAAGACACAACGTCCTTATGAATTCATGTTGATTGGTAGGGCACAGCGTCTTGAAGTTTGATGTTGATTGGTAGAACACAGCGTCTTGATGATTTGATGTCGATTGGTAAGAAACAGCATCTTGATGAATTCATGTTGATTGGTAGGGCACAGCGTCTTGATGAATTCGTGTTGATTGGTAGGGCACAGCATCTTGATGAATTCATGTTGATTGGTAGGGCACAGCGTCTTGATGATTTCATGTTAATTGGTAGGACACAGCGTCTTGATGATTTGATGTCGTTTGGTAGGAAACAGCGTCTTGATGAATTCATGTTGATTGGTAGGGCACAGCGTCTTGATGAATTCGTGTTGATTGGTAGGGCACAGCATCTTGATGAATTCATGTTGATTGGTAGGGCACAGCGTCTTGATGATTTCATGTTAATTGGTAGGACACAGCGTCTTGATGATTTGATGTCGTTTGGTAGGAAACAGCGTCTTGATGAATTCATGTTGATTGGTAGGGCACAGCGTCTTGATGAATTCATGTTGATTGGTAGGGCACAGCGTCTTTATAATTTGATGTTGATTGGTAGGGCCACAGCGTCTTGATGAATTCATGTTGATTGGTAGGGCACAGCGTCTTGATGAATTCATGTTGATTGGTAGGACAGCGTCATGATGAATTCATGTAGATTGGTAGGGCACAGCGTCTTGATGATTTGATGTTGATTGGTAGGGCACTGCTTGATATAATGACGCTACATTCGTTGCTACTTGTTGCGGCTTCTGATGTGAAGATGAAGCCCTCGCAGGCTCCCAATTTCCCTGTTTTTTTTGTGGCAGACTCCTGTGAAAAAAATATACTACGACCGAACTCGTAAAACAAATAAAAACGAAATTAAAACACCCACAAAAAAACAAAAAAAAAACAACAAACAAATGATTATAAAGCGCTACAATATTTCATTGTGGTCCTTACTTATATTTGTTCTGAACAATCAAATTTGTTACACAACACGCGCTTTTCTTCAAGACTCAACAGAGACACTCTACCCTAAAGGTTAAAAATGTTAAACACTGAAATAGAACATTTTCATTCCCTCAAAATATAAATTATTCACATAAACACAAATTCTTCTTGAACAAGTAGATATTTATCATATGTAGCCTATCATTTTAAATTAGGTTTACGTTCAAACTAGTTTGTGTAAATCAGGGAAGCAGGCTTGCAATGAATCCAAATTGCTCCTGATAGAAATCAGGAAATCCAATTCGTCTAGCACAAAGCAGATTCTATTGAATCTCTTCCTCCAATCTTTGTTATTGTAAATGTCCAAGTAATAGAATCCAATTTTGAGTTCAATTCTCTACCTGCTATAGTAATAGCTGTTGAAATGATCCATGGTCTGGCTGTGCAAGTGGTATCATCCTCATTGTCCTACAAAAAACCAACACCTCTTTACTTGATATTTTGGAAAAATTATTTGGAAATATTAAATCGTTTTTTTTTTAATACAGGTGTATTTGATTTAAAAAAATAACATATTGTAAGTTGTTATAATATTACTATTGAGTTTTATACATTTATCAAAATTACAATTTTTTATCATTACAGATTGGACACACAAATGCTCAATTCTACAAGAGCAGGTGTTTTTGACCTTACCTGTCGAGATGACGCTGGACTCGTTTTTTTAACCGGTCCAGGTCCAGTTGGATTCACTGCAGCTTTCTCAACAGTCTGGTCAGGATAACCACTTAAAGATGACTCTTTATGGTGAGTAGTATGTTTATAAATGGTCTGCTCCTTGGGAACGGTAAAAGGTGACTTTGTCAGTGGCAATTGTTGATGACTCGGTATAAGTAGATTTGTCGGTGGCAATTGTTGGTGACTCTGTAGAAGTATATTTGTCAGTGGCAATTGTTGATATTTGGGGCTGCAAAACAAACCAAAAGAATTGATGGTCAATTATTATTCAAAATTCACTTGATGTCATGTTTCAATTATAAAAAAGAAGTTCTTTTACTGATTTTCTTTTTCAGAGAAAATCAATTATTGATACACTGAATGATGAGGAGGAAGATAAACCTATAAACCAGTCTTCACGGTTAACGTTTTGAACCACAGACCTAGAGTTTATATTATTTGAACATTTTTTTCTATACATATAATTGGCTTGTTTTACATAGTTACTTTAATATATTTATATTACATTTCCCGTTCCTGCGAGGTTATTTTTAATTATTTATGCAACTGGTTCTCTTTTAAAGGTAAATTATTAGTGCTATTTTCATTTGGGTACCGTATCTTTTTTTTCTCTTAGAAATATTTTAATGATTATTTTTTTACTTTTACCATTCTTTTATCTGTTTTAAATTTTATATTTTAAATTGATGGTTTAATTTTTAAAATGATCTTTCATATTTCATTTCTATCATTAATATGACGTTCCCACCTTCTTAATATGTGTGTACATAATTGTAGAAAATTATACTATATATATTTTTAAGTAATATTGTATCTAATCTAATATTTTGACTAAGCCACTTATGTCTTTTTTATTGATTTTTTTTAAATTGAGTGAGTGAGTGAGTGAGTTGGTGTTTTACGCCCGTGCAACGCTATATAGGTTATTTACAGGCGATGAACATGAAAAGGGTGATAAAATGAACATGAAATGATGATGATAAATGAAATATGGGGTTGGGATGGGAAACAAAGGACCGGTAAATTTTGAAGAACCACAGGAAAAGGGGAGAAGTGGGTAGGGGCGGAAAATTTTGCCTATGTGGTGCACTACTGGGCGGTCCACAAAGGGGTCTTTTACGTGCATGAAGCGTGGCACTCTCCACACACGTTGGCCCACTATGGTCGGCGGTCAGGGTTTCCGTATTATAGACCTGACAGCCCCCGCGGACGAGGGCCACCCTATTCAGCCACCTAGGGTACACACTTGGTCGCTCTGTGGGCTGAGCACTGACCCGACGTCAGAATCCCAAGACCCTTAGTCGCCTCTTACGACAAGCTAGGCTCTGCTGCGGGCCTATTCGCCACCCGGGCCCCGCACGGGACTTTTTAAATTGATTATGATGTACAGCGCTTTGAGAAATAGTTTATTTGATTTAGCGCTTTATAAAAATTGTAATAATAATAATTTATCTAGACCTCTTTATATATTTCAAAGGAAAATTAAGGAAGCAATGTGGTACCAGAGGGGCATATCAGAAGTCCATAATTCTTAGACAAAACCATAAAACGAGAAAGACAATGACAACACAAAACCATGCAGGAAAATTAAGGAATTCTACATAGACATTGTCCGTTAGTCTACTGGTAATTTTTTCACCGAGTTCCAGATGAAAATGATCTCTTAATTTTGAGAAGGATTGTTTTGATAATATTTTTTTTTGAAATTGTGTATTCGAGTACTGGGAGTCTTTTGCATTTTATTTTGTTTGAAGATTAAAATATGATATTTCGTTGACTATAAGATCTGATGTATACATTTTACATTAACCTAAAATCAAAATAGGTTCATCAAAATATAACAAAAGGCTAGCTAGCTGTAGTCCCCAGTGCCCCTGAATTCATATGTCAATGTTACAGGTTTAAAATTGACATTTTCCTTAACGTCACAGGTCTTCTGATGCATCAGGAACACTTTACTCACCACTAAATTTAACAAGCCAAAGGCTAACATACACCTGAACAACATCGTGAATTTTTTCTCTGGATTTTGTTCCCGCCACTGGTCAACAAAAATTGCGTAATCGTGAACTGATGTTGTTTACTTTTTATTCGATTTTTAAAATTGTTGTTAATACATTACTTCGAAATATAAAATTTTGCTGATTTTTCTTTTTTTGGTTGTCTATAAAAAAATAAATTTATGTAATAACAAAATTCAGAAGGGCCATGTCCGTAATTGATTGTCCTTTCGCCCCATGGTATCTTCGTCCCATTAGGTTGTTGTCACATGGTCGTTATCCACATTTGAACTGTATAAAACCTTAAGAAGAATGAGTTAATTTTCTATTTGTTTTATTTGAACTATAAAATGTTGATAATATCTTACTTTTACCAACGTTGTGAACTTGTAAAACAAGTATATTTAGAAACAAAATCAAAGTTGAATAATGTTAAATCTCACATTGAAAATGTGCAATGTTCAGCGAGTAATGTTATTGAAATGTCTCGAATGAAAGAATCCATCCTAACTACTTCAGCGTCTAAGAAAAAAGTAACAATTGAAATTAAAAATGATGTTATGGATTTAAATGCGTTTACTAGAAATATTTCAACACTTGAGCCTATGGGAGATTTTATTGTTTCAGTGTTAGCCTTCTTTAACGAGTACGCAATACCATGTACTGATAAATTACACGAACTTGCATGTGTTTCCGATGAATTGCATCCTTTCGAACAAATGCAGAAAAAAAACGAAATACATGTGTTTCATAAATGAAGTTTTAGAATCTCTTCTTGAAGCTTTACGGGAATTACACCTTATTCTGAAAATCGCTTTACAAAGAATAATTTGTGTGGAACTTAATGTTGAGGATGAAATGGAGGAATAAAATAGTTGTAGATTAACATGTTCATTGAGGAGCACGTGTTTCGTGTATGGTTGAATGATTTCTATGGGGCGGGCATTCGACAAAAAGGGGCAGTTCTTTTGCGTAGGAATTTTGGGCATTAAAAGATTTGGCCTACACATTTTACCGGTGTCTCATGTTTTCATTGGTGGGTTTTAATACTAGCCTTAAATATGTTTGAAATTTCAAATTTCACACCTTGTCTAAACTTACTAAGGACTACTAAGTTACAGTTTCAATCTGATATCATGGCACAAGCACAGCTTATCAAGAAAAATACAACTTTTAACGAACGGAAAAAAGTGGAACCATCAAGTTCCGTGCTAATTTTGGTAAAAATAAGGCTATCGTTTTTAGACAGTACGAAGCTTCAGGATACTTCCATGTTGATCTGTACAACAACAACGTTGACCACAGTAGTTGCCACTACGCTGGAGTTAGTCTGGGTCTAGACGAGCTCGGTGCCATATTAGCAATGAGAAGCAGCATGGAATCACTGAAGGCATATCCGATATTTTTACAGGTACAGTTGAGATACAGAGGTATGCATATATCATTAACATTTAAATACAATGCTCCACCTCTCACATGTCTCAGAAAGTAACCTCTTTAGAACATGTATGTCTCACTCAACTTTAGCAAGTCCATAGTTTTAAGAACATAGGCTGATTAGTGATTCACAGTATGGATTAATGGAAATAAGTGTTACATGTAGCACAGTATTGTTGTAAAACTGGATTCGGGGGTTTCCGATAAGTTATTTATAGCGAGTCATAACAACTGCAGATGACAAGACGCTGATTGGCTAGCCAACGCGGAACACATGGACAGACGAGATCTCGCGGAGGATTCGAGAATACGGGCTTCTAGTTGCAGACTTTGACCAGGTAACATTGTTATTCTATTTGTCCCAAGCCCTTTGATATATTTGCCAACACTGGCGGACCGTTGTCTTTGAACTCGGTGCTTTGGAGTCAGCAGTTCCTGTCTCAAACTTTGAGAAAAACGTACATTTGTGCACAAATTTCATGAAAAAACCTCCAAGTGTGCGTACAATACAATAAATATCACAATAAAATAATGACTGACCTTATAAATAGGTGTAACTTTATCCAATCAATCTGTACCAAAAAGGTTTGACCAACTACCCATAGATGTATCTGTTAACCTTCGTAAAAGCAACCTTTGTTCTTCATCAACAATTGACTCACTGCATATATTTGAATAAAGGTAAACAGCTTCTGTTTTAGATGATACACTTGAAATATCTGCTTCTACTAACGCAACCCTCCAATGCCCATACTTGCTATAAAAGATTGAAAAATAAATTTAGTATAAGACCAAGAACAAGTGATAGATAATTATCAGATATACCAGTTGTACAGATGTAACAGGTTCAAACCCAAATACTTGAATTCATCAACAACAAACAGCACAATATTATTCTACTCCAGCAGATTGTTTTTTTCGATTTCATCTTTATCAAGAACTCTCACTCAGCCTGTCGCAATAAGTCATCAGCACAACCAGAACCATGGATCACAGTGAATGATGGAATCCATGCCCGACCCGCTTCTTTGCAGCCAACACCACAAGCAATGTTAAGCAGTCGCCTCCATCACTAAATTTGATCTCAGTTCTTGAATTCTACCTCTACTGATCATGATGAACAGTTATTACAAAGTTTTTTCTTCAGGTGAGCCACCAGCCAATGCTATTACTTCGCATATACATATGCCTGAATTTCAAATTAATGATTTTATTAGGGGCTATTACGCACCAACATATCAAAGCCTAGATTTGGGCAGATCAATATGTTGGACTGGCGTGTGTTTTGCCTAATTATGTAGAAGACTCATTGTCTAATTATTTGTCTAAAATCTTTGGCAAATGCAAACAAAACAAAGAATAACCTCTCCATAGAGCAGTGGATCTCAGTAATCCTGCCACTTACAGACCAGGTTTATGCGTCCTGCTTATTTACGCCTGAATTTGTAGCTACACTAATGTAGCTCCTTCGACATCGATCGTTGATTGGGCGGAGCTACAATGCGTTCCCATTACACGTAATGGAGCAAATTAGATTTCTTTCCCCGATTCTAATACAGCTTCTAAATGGTTCGAAATAAGCAATAATACTCTGAATAATATGTTGTCATTAATAAATTTGGTTAAAAAACAAAGGTAACTGTTATTTTGCTAGTAAACCCACATTTTCAATACAATTCATTATAAAGTTTAGGATAAAGAGACTTCAAAAATTGAAATAGACGAAATTGAGATGTGGAATAAGTGTACGCGACACAACAAACATAAACAAACAGCTATTCAAAAAATCACAACGGAAAACAGCAAGCAGTCTTCAACATGACCATAGGTCACTGCTTGCCGTCTTGCATTGGCCCAAGACTTATCATACAATACAAAAGTTTCAATCCATAAATCATCAACGAAAGACCCAATTCTTGACATAAAACAGGTAACACAGAATGACAAGGACAAACAAAGGCTTTGGCAAAGTTTCCTGGCTTAGGACAGGCACATATAAAATGTGGCGGGGTTAAACTAGTTTTTTGGATCCGACCTTCCCCCTATTGATAAGCTTGATAAAGCAAACATATAAAACACACTGTAAAACTCAATCGACAAAAGTTCAATTCAACAAGAGAGAACCTAAGACAAAATACTGTACGTTAACAACAAGACGAGGAGGAACTCTCTTGAGAACACTCGAAGTTACTGACAACAGTTTCACGAAAATCTTGTATATTTCTTTAAATGTCAATAAATTTTAACAGCATTTATCATTTTTCCACTATAAGCAATATTTTCGTACAAAATTTGACATCAATGAATTGCAACCGGTGTGATTTCACTTTCGGCGTTGCTCCGTTACGAGCAATGGGACCGCATTGTAGCTCCGCCCATTCAAATATGTCAAATGAACTACAATATTGTAGCTATTGAATTTGGGGCGTAATCTTGGTTTACAGCTGAAAACAGGGTCAAAACAGCTGGTTTACGCCTTAACATTTCGTACGGATGTATTTATCGAATCATTTCAAAATGTTGAAAGTTTGTTGGCAATATATCAAAGATTATTCCTGAAAAGTTTCAGTTTAATTGGTTCGGTGTTTTTAAAATCGTCACTTAACAGACGACGACAGATGCAAAGTGATGGCAATGTGAGCTAGTTGTGGAAATAGTGTTTACAATTTTACACATATTTCTATATTTAACAATTGTATTGTGTTGAAAAAAAACCTAGAGATCCTTATAATGATATTGTAAGAATAAACCGTTCCCGATAAATCATTACTTATAAATATAGCCACTTAACAAGTCTAGTTTGTTGATCAAATGGTCAAGCTGTTTAATTACATAACATTTTAAGCTCGGATTAACACTTATGTAGCAAACAATAGAGAATAGCCAAAGGCGAAACTGAACTTCACCTGTACAGGTAACAACATTCTTTTGATAAAGCACGTTATCCTAAACAAACTTTTTATATTGGAATTTTCCCATTTTATTTTGAATGTAATAAAATTGATTCATTTCAAATTAAAAATTTTTCAAAGATTTTCAATTGCGGTTATTAATTCTAAATCAGCATCCATCCTTTCTTGTAATTTTTCCCTTAAATTGTCCTCAATCATGGTTTCTTTTCGTAGACGTGACGCCACCTTTTGTTTGATTACTTGTAAATTAAAGATCTTCTCTTACAAATTGTACAGTTCATAGTTTATGTATCTGAAATATTTAAAATGCAATTTTTTTCTTTCATCTGATGTAGGGGTCTCAGCGTTATATTGGAGAGTTTTATGTGGGCCTAAATTATGGAAAGGGATTAATTAATGGTTACCAAATATACCTGACATAATCCAAGAATCAGATATAGTCCACTGAGTCGATATTTCAACCAAAGGCGCACAGTGTTGAATTCACGTCCGCTTTGCTAGGAATCGAAATGGTAACAGCCTTTCCCATCATTCCTCATTGTCCACTTCCGGTCCAACACTCCTCCCGGTTTTATTGAAAAAGAGTTCATCATAAATTTGATGCAGATTGGAGTTGGAAAGTTATATGGTTCATTGTTGAACTGCATTAAGGATGTTCATCCGTGGGTCAATGGAAACAAATCTGATAATTGTTGTATGATATCTCGGTAGGGTAGTAGATCTGTAGAATATGATTTAAATGAAATGTGGTGGTTCTATGTGGAAAGCCAGTTTGCACATGAGAAGTATGAAGGTTAATATCTGTTAGCCAGTGTTTATTCTCCAGCTAGCAAAATCCCAGTGAGAGCAGCCGAATAATATATAAAAACTATTAACGAGCAAATAGACTGCATGCTTCCTAAGGTCAGGGTAACCGACGCTGTAGAAACACACAGTCCTTGCAAAACATATAAAAACACAAAATGCACACACAATGCACATGTACTAAAACATACATATATTTTATACGCTATTTCTATAATCTATAACTTCTCCCCTTCCTTATAGTGACAGTAGACAATATTGTAACACGCTTCATGCACGTAAAAGACCCCTTTGTGGACCGCCCAGTAGTGCACCACATAGGCTAAATTTTCCGCCCCTACCCATCTCTCCCCTTTTCCTGTGGTTCTTCAAAATTTACCGTTCCTTTGTGTCCCACCCCATCCCCATATTTTATTTATCATCATCATTTCATGTTCATTTTATCATCCTTTTCATGTTCATCGCCTGTAAATAACCTATATAGCGTTGCACGGGCGTAAAACACCAACTCACTCACTCACCCCAATATTGTAACTGTAGAAAGCCAGGTTATATGTACTTCATTTTCCTCCAATGAAGAGAATCATAATTGTAGAAAATAAGGTTATAGGTACATCATTGTCCTTCAATTAAGAGATTTATAATTGTAGAAAACAAGGTTATAGGTACTTCATTTTCCTCCAATGAAGAGATTTATAATTGTAACAACAAGGTTGTAGGAACTTCATTTTTCCTCCAATGAAGATAATTAATAAAAAGTTCTATATAATGATATAAGCATAACAGGCTAATAAAAAAACTTCACAGCAGAAATCACGACAAAGGTATCCATTAAACTTTTTAAATACGGTTGACGTTGGCTGAGGTCACCGCCGCCACTTCTCTGAAGGTCACACTCAGGACCCTGGCTATTTCCTCGGCTATGAAGTTCACTACAGAAGGGGATGACATGGTTGACCTGAATTTGATACACGGTGAATCAGATTCCAATACCAAGTTGTCCAGTCCAGCCGCTCTAATAAATTTACATACATCAGATGATTTGTTTTGGTTGAAAATAGTCCGAGATTGCTCTGACGTCCTCGGCATTTTTTCCAGCAAGCTGGGACCCGGCGGACAATTTAGCCTATGTGGTACACTACTTGGCGGGTCCACAAAGGGGTCTTTTACGTGCATGAAGCGTGGCACTCTCCACACACGTTGGCCCACTATGGTCGGCGGTCAGGGTTTCCGTATTATAGACCTGACAACCCCCGCGGACGAGGGCTTCCCTATTCAGCCACCTAGTGTACACACTTGGTCGCTCTATGGGCTGAGCACTGACCCGACGTCAGAATCCCAAGACCCTTAGTCGCCTCTTACGACAAGCTAAGCTCTGCTGCGGGCCTATTCGCCACCCGGGCCATGCACGGGACTTGGGATTTAGATGTCAATTTCAGAAAGATTGAGGCGACTGTGGACTGGTTTACAAAGCCATCCATATAGAAGAGATTTTCATGTTTTCTTGAGCTTTCTTTTATTTGCATGTATCTGCTTCAAGTTTTCTACAAATCTGACATTTTCCTATGTGTTTCATGTTACCTAAAATTTGAGCATGTTGCTTTATATGGCAATGTGTTTTATGTTTTTGAGAACTATGTACAACTTTTCCTATAGTGTTTTCATGGTTTCCTATACTATTATGTGTTTTTCACGTTTTAACGAGCTGTCTTTAGAACATGAGTAATTTTCTTTGTGTTTCATGTTTTTCAAGAAGTAGTCAGAGCTTTTTCATGTTTTCAAGAGCTATCTTTAGAACATGAGTATTTTTTTTTTCAGGAACTAGAGCTTTTTCCAGTTTACTTGCCTTGCATTGTGTTTTTGAAAATTGTTTCATACATATACTGCCAAGACCTGCATCTGATTTTGATATTATTGAAATCAATTCCAAGTTTGAATATCATTCTATATTTTTTACATGTAAATATAATGATATTCATGTTAATAGTTTAAGTCTTTTCTTTTGTTATTGCCACATTTGTGAATAGGCCCGCAGCAGAGCCTAGCTTGTCGTAAGAGGCGACTAAGGGTCTTGGGATTCTGACGTCGGGTCAGTGCTCAGCCTACAGAGCGACCAAGTGTGTACCCTAGGTGGCTGAATAGGGTAGCCCTCGTCCGCGGGGGTTGTCAGGTCTATAATACGGAAACCCTGACCGCCGACCATAGTGGGCCAACGTGTGTGAAGAGTGCCACGCTTCATGCACGTAAAAGACCCCTTTGTGGACCGCCCAGTAGTGCACCACATAGGCTCAATTTTCCGCCCCTACCCACCTCTCCCCTTTTCCTGTGGTTCTTCAAAATTAACCGGTCCTTTGTGTCCCACCCCACCCCATATTTCATTTATCATCATCGTTTCATGTTCATTTCGTCATCTTTTTCATGTTCATCGCCTGTAAATAACCTATATAGCGTTGCACGGGCGTAAAACACCAACTCACTCACTCATTAAACGTTTTGAGATTTTCTTTATGTGCTAAAATAGTGTAACCTTTAACACTTTAGAGGAGTTTCAAAAGAGACCATACTACCCTTATTTTCATGAAAATACAATATTTTTCAAAATTTTCGTAAAGTTTTCACTTTAATTGGTCACAAAAAGTTTATTTCTCAACCAAATTAAATGAATTTTTTACACAGATATTCTTTAACCTTCTTTTGTCATCGTCAAGCGTCCGTCGTCCGTCGTCTGTCGTCCGTCGTCCGTTGATTTTTCTTCAAAGATCTTCTTCTCTGAAACCACTGAAGGGATTGCATTGATACTTAGTATACATGATCTTTAGGATGTCCTCTACCAAGTTTGTGAATTATATACATGTGGACCAACCAAGATGGCCGCCGTTGCTAAAAATAGAACAGGGGGGTCAGACCATTGTTTTTGGCTTATAACTCAAAAAGTATAAGAGATAGAGAAAATCCGAAGCAACCTTGCTTGTTCAGCATCAAAAGCTCTACGAATCTCTCCATTGAGTCGAAGTTGTGAAACAACTCCTTATAGGAGTTATTGCCCTTTAATCATCAAATTTGACCATTTTTGCAGTTTTTGGACATTATCTTGAAAACCATTAGAGCTAGAGGAAAAGTTAGCATTGCAGAATTGTTTAGCTCATTGAGATCTACAAAAATGATTTCAGGGTCTAAATTGTCAGATCAGCCGTTTAAGAGTTATTCCCCTTTAACTGTTTTTTCCATGAATTTACACTGATTTTCAAAAATCTTCTTCTCTGAAACCACTGAAGGGATTGCATTGATACTTGGTATACATGATCTTTAGGATGTCCTCTACCAAGTTTGTGAATTATATACATGTGGACCAACCAAGATGGCCGCCGTTGCTAAAAATAGAACAGGGGGGTCAGACCATTGTTTTTGGCTTATAACTCAAAAAGTATAAGAGATAGAGAAAATCCGAAGCAACCTTGCTTGTTCAGCATCAAAAGCTCTACGAATCTCTCCATTGAGTCGAAGTTGTGAAACAACTCCTTATAGGAGTTATTGCCCTTTAATCATCAAATTTGACCATTTTTGCAGTTTTTGGACATTATCTTGAAAACCATTAGAGCTAGAGGAAAAGTTAGCATTGCAGAATTGTTTAGCTCATTGAGATCTACAAAAATGATTTCAGGGTCTAAATTGTCAGATCAGCCGTTTAAGAGTTATTCCCCTTTAACTGTTTTTTCCATGAATTTACACTGATTTTCAAAAATCTTCTTCTCTAAAACTACTGAAGGGATTGCATTGATACTTGGTATACATGATCTTTAGGATGTCCTCTACCAAGTTTGTGAATTATATACATGTCGACCAACCAACATGGCCGCCGTTGCTAAAAATAGAACAGGGGGGTCAGACCATTGTTTTTGGCTTATAACTCAAAAAGTATAAGATAGAGAAAATCCGAAGCAACCTTCCTCGTTCAGCATCAAAAGCTCTACGAATCTCTCCATTGAGTCGAAGTTGTGAAACAACTCCTTATAGGAGTTATTGCCCTTTAATCATCAAATTTGACCATTTTTGCAGTTTTGGGACAAAATCTCGAAAACCGTTAGAGCTAGAGAAAAAGTTAGCATTGCAGAATTGTTGAGCTCAATGAGATCTACAAAAATGATTTCAGGGTCTAAATTGTCAGATCAGCGGTTTAAGAGTTATTCCCCTTTAACTGGTTTTTCCACGAATTTACACTGCTTTTCAAAAATCTTCTTTTCTAAAACTACTGAAGGGATTGCATTGATACTTGGTATACATGATCTTTAGGATGTCCTCTACCAAGTTTGTGAATTATATACATGTCGACAAACCAACATGGCCGCTGTTGCTAAAAATAGAACAGGGGGGTCAGACCATTGTTTTTGGCTCATAACTCAAAAAGTATAAGAGATAGAGAAAATCTGAAGCAACTAACCTTGTTCAGCATCAAAAGCTCTACGAATCTCTCCATTGAGTCGAAGTTGTGAAACGACTCCTTACAGGAGTTATTTCCCTTTAATCATCAAAATTGACCATTTTTGCAGTTTTTGGACAATATCTTGAAAACCGTTAGAGCTAGAGGAAAAGTTAGCATTGCAGAATTGTTTAGCTCATTGAGATCTACAAAAATGATTTCAGGGTCTAAATTGTCAGATCAGCTGTTTAAGAGTTATTCCCCTTTAACTGTTTTTTCCACGAATTTACACTGCTTTTCAAAAATCTTCTTTTCTAAAACTACTGAAGGGATTGCATTGATACTTGGTATACATGATCTTTAGGATGTCCTCTACCAAGTTTGTGAATTATATACATGTCGACAAACCAACATGGCCGCTGTTGCTAAAAATAGAACAGGGGGGTCAGACCATTGTTTTTGGCTCATAACTCAAAAAGTATAAGAGATAGAGAAAATCTGATGCAACTAACCTTGTTCAGCATCAAAAGCTCTACGAATCTCTCCATTGAGTCGAAGTTGTGAAACGACTCCTTACAGGAGTTATTTCCCTTTAATCATCAAAATTGACCATTTTTGCAGTTTTTGGACAATATCTTGAAAACCGTTAGAGCTAGAGGAAAAGTTAGCATTGCAGAATTGTTTAGCTCATTGAGATCTACAAAAATGATTTCAGGGTCTAAATTGTCAGATCAGCTGTTTAAGAGTTATTCCCCTTTAACTGTTTTTTTTCATTAATTTACACTGATTTTCAAAAATCTTCTTCTCTTAAACCACTAAAGGGATTGCATTGATACTTGGTATACATGATCTTTAGGATGTCCTCTACCAAGTTTGTGAATTATATACATGTGGACCAACCAAGATGGCCGCCGTTGCTAAAAATAGAACAGGGGGGTCAGACCATTGTTTTTGGCTTATAACTCAAAAAGTATAAGAGATAGAGAAAATCCGAAGCAACCTTGCTTGTTCAGCATCAAAAGCTCTACGAATCTCTCCATTGAGTCGAAGTTGTGAAACAACTCCTTATAGGAGTTATTGCCCTTTAATCATCAAATTTGACCATTTTTGCAGTTTTTGGACATTATCTTGAAAACCATTAGAGCTAGAGGAAAAGTTAGCATTGCAGAATTGTTTAGCTCTTTGAGATCTACAAAAATGATTTCAGGGTCTAAATTGTCAGATCAGCCGTTTAAGAGTTATTCCCCTTTAACTGTTTTTTCCATGAATTTACACTGATTTTCAAAAATCTTCTTCTCTAAAACTACTGAAGGGATTGCATTGATACTTGGTATACATGATCTTTAGGATGTCCTCTACCAAGTTTGTGAATTATATACATGTGGACCAACCAAGATGGCCGCCGTTGCTAAAAATAGAACAGGGGGGTCAGACCATTGTTTTTGGCTTATAACTCAAAAAGTATAAGAGATAGAGAAAATCCGAAGCAACCTTGCTTGTTCAGCATCAAAAGCTCTACGAATCTCTCCATTGAGTCGAAGTTGTGAAACAACTCCTTATAGGAGTTATTGCCCTTTAATCATCAAATTTGACCATTTTTGCAGTTTTTGGACATTATCTTGAAAACCATTAGAGCTAGAGGAAAAGTTAGCATTGCAGAATTGTTTAGCGTGAGTGAGTGAGTGAGTTGGTGTTTTACGCCCGTGCAACACTATATAGGTTATTTACAGGCGATGAACATGAAAAGGATGATAAAATGAACATGAAATGGTGATGATAAATGAAATATGGAGATGGGGTGGGAAACAAAGGACCGGTAAATTTTGAAGAACCACAGGAAAAAGGGGAGAGGTGGGTAGGGGCGGAAAATTTAGCCTATGTGGTGCACTACTGGGCGGTCCACAAAGGGGTCTTTTACGTGCATGAAGCGTGGCACTCTCCACACACGTTGGCCCACTATGGTCGGCGGTCAGGGTTTCCGTATTATAGACCTGACAACCCCCGCGGACGAGGGCTACCCTATTCAGCCACCTAGGGTACACACTTGGTCGCTCTGTGGGCTGAGCACTGACCCGACGTCAGAATCCCAAGACCCTTAGTCGCCTCTTACGACAAGCTAGGCTCTGCTGCGGGCCTATTCGCCACCCGGGCCCCGCACGGGACGCAGAATTGTTTAGCTCATTGAGATCTACAAAAATGATTTCAGGGTCTAAATTGTCAGATCAGCCGTTTAAGAGTTATTCCCCTTTAACTGTTTTTTCCATGAATTTACACTGATTTTCAAAAATCTTCTTCTCTAAAACTACTGAAGGGATTGCATTGATACTTGGTATACATGATCTTTAGGATGTCCTCTACCAAGTTTGTGAATTATATACATGTCGACCAACCAACATGGCCGCCGTTGCTAAAAATAGAACAGGGGGGTCAGACCATTGTTTTTGGCTTATAACTCAAAAAGTATAAGATAGAGAAAATCCGAAGCAACCTTCCTCGTTCAGCATCAAAAGCTCTACGAATCTCTCCATTGAGTCGAAGTTGTGAAACAACTCCTTATAGGAGTTATTGCCCTTTAATCATCAAATTTGACCATTTTTGCAGTTTTTGGACAATATCTTGAAAACCGTTAGAGCTAGAGGAAAAGTTAGCATTGCAGAATTGTTTAGCTCATTGAGATCTACAAAAATGATTTCAGGGTCTTAATTGTCAGATCAGCCGTTTAAGAGTTATTCCCCTTTAACTGTTTTTTCCATGAATTTACACTGTTTTTAGGAGTTAATGCCCTTTAATCATCAAATTTGACCATTTTTGCAGTTTTGGGACAAAATCTCGAAAACCGTTAGAGCTAGAGAAAAAGTTAGCATTGCAGAATTGTTGAGCTCAATGAGATCTACAAAAATGATTTCAGGGTCTAAATTGTCAGATCAGCGGTTTAAGAGTTATTCCCCTTTAACTGTTTTTTCCACGAATTTACACTGCTTTTCAAAAATCTTCTTTTCTAAAACTACTGAAGGGATTGCATTGATACTTGGTATACATGATCTTTAGGATGTCCTCTACCAAGTTTGTGAATTATATACATGTCGACAAACCAACATGGCCGCTGTTGCTAAAAATAGAACAGGGGGGTCAGACCATTGTTTTTGGCTCATAACTCAAAAAGTATAAGAGATAGAGAAAATCTGAAGCAACTAACCTTGTTCAGCATCAAAAGCTCTACGAATCTCTCCATTGAGTCGAAGTTGTAAAACGACTCCTTACAGGAGTTATTTCCCTTTAATCATCAAAATTGACCATTTTTGCAGTTTTTGGACAATATCTTGAAAACCGTTAGAGCTAGAGGAAAAGTTAGCATTGCAGAATTATTTAGCTCATTGAGATCTACAAAAATGATTTCAGGGTCTAAATTGTCAGATCAGCTGTTTAAGAGTTATTCCCCTTTAACTGTTTTTTCCACGAATTTACACTGCTTTTCAAAAATCTTCTTTTCTAAAACTACTGAAGGGATTGCATTGATACTTGGTATACATGATCTTTAGGATGTCCTCTACCAAGTTTGTGAATTATATACATGTCGACAAACCAACATGGCCGCTGTTGCTAAAAATAGAACAGGGGGGTCAGACCATTGTTTTTGGCTCATAACTCAAAAAGTATAAGAGATAGAGAAAATCTGAAGCAACTAACCTTGTTCAGCATCAAAAGCTCTACGAATCTCTCCATTGAGTCGAAGTTGTGAAACGACTCCTTACAGGAGTTATTTCCCTTTAATCATCAAAATTGACCATTTTTGCAGTTTTTGGACAATATCTTGAAAACCGTTAGAGCTAGAGGAAAAGTTAGCATTGCAGAATTGTTTAGCTCATTGAGATCTACAAAAATGATTTCAGGGTCTAAATTGTCAGATCAGCTGTTTAAGAGTTATTCCCCTTTAACTGTTTTTTTTCATTAATTTACACTGATTTTCAAAAATCTTCTTCTCTTAAACCACTAAAGGGATTGCATTGATACTTGGTATACATGATCTTTAGGATGTCCTCTACCAAGTTTGTGAATTATATACATGTCAACCAACCAACATGGCCGCCGTTGCTAAAAATAGAACAGGGGGGTCAAACCATTGTTTTTGGCTTATAACTCAACAAGTATAAGAGATAAAAAAATAGGAAGCAAATTTTTTTGTTCAGCATCAAAAGGTCCTTACAGTAGTTATTGCCCTTTAACTGTTTTTTTCTATTAATTTAAACTGATTTCCAAAAATCTTCTCTGAAACCACTGAAAGGATTGTTTTGCAACTTTGTATACTTGAAAGTTTGTGAAATTTATTCAAACTTTGGCATAAGAGATCAGGTGAGCGATTCAGGCTCCTGGGAGCCTCTAGTCTCTATTTGATGCAGTTTATTCTGATTAATTCCATAGAAAGGCAAAAAAAGTAGTTTAAAAATTAAACTAACTCTCATTTATCAACCAGTGATATTTTCACACATAATCTGGACAATTAACAAGTTGCAAATATATTAAATATACAGGTCTATGATAATAATAAATTATGAAATATTACGTATTTTAATTTTTTTTAATTCCGGAAATAAATCGGGACCGCACCGGAAGTTGGTTTTGTGCTTTATTGTATCCCTGACAAGCTTCTTAGTGTTTGAGACTCAATGAATAGTAAATATTTAAATCTTTTAATTCTTTAAAATAGTTTTCTCCCATATGGGACAAAAGTCGGATAATGCCTTCAATGCGACCTTATTTGACGAAAAATGTAACGTCAGAATAAATTATGTTAATTTCAAACAAGAAAGCGATTTGTTAAAAGCCACGATAATGCATTCCGGCGAAAGAATTAAGTTATAATATTTTCACAACTTGAGTTTTAAGAAGGCTTAACAAAATAAATCAGTCTTCTAATTTGGTGAACACTATATATTTGCATAGGGTTGCTCTATTCCCAATTTTAATCCTCGCTTAGATTATATTTAGCAATTATTCCAATTTCAATTCAAACAATTTTGAAGGGACCATATTTGACGAAAAATGTGACGTCAATATAAATTATGATAATTTCTAACAAGAAGGCGACGCGTCGTATTTGATGGACGAGTTCAGTTTTCTATCTAAGAATCGACCTTGATGGAATATATTGATGTTAATGTTTGATATTACCATAGATGTAAAACCTTACGTTAAAAGGTCTTCATCTTGTTAAGGTCTTCATCTTGTTAAGAAGGACTTTGTCATGCATGGCAAATTTTACTAGAATGTGTGATTTTCAATAGATCTACATGTCGGCACAAATACCGTAAATTTTGGTTCTATTATTTTAAAAGCATATTTCAAAGAATTATCCACCCAATTATTTTGATCACTGAGGTAGAAAAAACGACATTTTAAGTAATCTTCCTGAAAACGTTCATACATTTATAATTAATATATTGCGAACCTTTTTTGACGAAAAATGTGACGTCAGAATAAATTATGTAAATTTCAAACGATAATGCCCTGGTGTTGGACAATTTAAAGATGAATTTGCCATTACGGCGAATGCATTAAATATAATTTGTATCGCAATTATCTTTTCTATGTTTTGATTTACTTTCGAACTCACAAATTTTTAAAGATTTTAATTTATTACCAATGATTAAATTTTAAATTTTCTAAATTCTTTGCTATTGCAGTAGTGCATTGCAGCTCACATAAATGATGATTTTATTTATTTATTTTACACTTGATGCACATTTCATTATCTTCCCTTTTATAAGCTCAGCTGGAAGGTCAATGTGAGCTGTTTACATCACTTACCGTCCGTCGTCGTCTGTCGTCCGTTAACAATTTTTTTCATATATCTTCTCTGAATCTACTTAACAGAATTAAATGAACTTGGTATGAATGATTCCAAGGGTGTCCTGCATCAAACTTGTGTTTCGATTTTTGATCCGTCTAAAACATGGCCGCTTTTTCTAAACATAGACCAGGGGTTCAGACTACTATTTTTGGCGTGTAAATTTAAAAGTATAAGAGGTAAATGAAATGAGTCCGAGCAATCTCGGACTAAACTGAAATCTTATGCCACCATACTGCTTTTCTGTAGCTGTTTGGTTTGCTTGTATGAATGTTGCCGTTCCACATGTCTATCCAATCTGAGAAGGGGAATCCCTTGATAGCTCACCTGGCCAACGGCCAAAGTAAGCTTATGCCACCACTATGCGTCCGTCATTGTCGTCCGTGAACAATTTTAAAAAAAAATATTCTCCTTTAAAATTGAATGATATACGTAATGTCATCTTCGCTAGCCAAGGGTTACGATCCGCTATCTCTCATCTTCACCCTTGGCAGATCTAGAAGGTTTTTTTTGTAATCTCAACAATTTAATTATCTCCCCTGGAGCAATATCTATTCCAAGTTAATAATTTTATTTTCATTCAGATAGTTGCAAAAATAGAAGATAATTCATTACACCCACTAAATATATTATTAAAAGATAAAATAAAGGTAGCCTTGGTAAGATTTGATCAATACTACTAATAGTATTTGCAAATATGATAATTATTTATCACCTTTGTAAACCCATAAGTTTTTTAACAGATGGTATTAAAATGAAAATGAAGCAATGTGATTGGATGCAGCAAACTTTCACTGCAACCAATGAAATGAGAGAATGTATGACCACAAAATATTGGCCATATCTGCCAAGGGTAAAGATGAGAAATATCGGATCGTAACCCTTGGCTGGCGAAGATGACGTAATGTCAGCTAAAAACGATCCTCCTTAAAGAAATTATTCTTTGCAGAATTTCGGCCAAATTAATATCTAAAGAGAATTAGGTCAAAAATGCTTTCACTTGGTCTCAATACGTTTTCGTTCCCGCACACAAAGCTGCAAATAATGTCGTTATTGTATGACGAAAATATTTAATGGTGTGTACCGGTCTTAGATTAATTAAATTATAGCCTAATGATGGTTTAATTTTGAAATGCTAAAATTCTTATTATTAAGATATTTAAATTTGAATCTTATCCTTTAGACCAAAGGTTAAATACATCTGCGCCATAAGATATTGCACAACATCTAATACTGTGACTCTTTAATTATTTTAATAAACTATTCAGGTTTTATGTAAGGTCAGATTAGGATAAACATGTTTAAAAATCATATTAATAAGATATTTAAATTTGAATCTGCCCCTTCGACATTTCAGACCAAGGGTTAAACACCTGTACCATAAAATGTTGCACAACCGTTGACGAAAGAGTGGGCGTTAAAAAAAGAACCAATCCAAAAAAAGAAAACTATCTTCGTAAATTCCTTTTAAAAAAAAGTAGCCAGAGATACATGAACACATATTCAGCTGTAAGTATATTAATTTTAATCAAAATTAAGAAATATCCCAATCCCCAAACTGCTATACACTCTAATCTACATAAATTCAAACAATATCTTCCAAATTGTTCTGTTGGATTGTATAGTTTTCGATACGTTTCTCCAAAACTATAATATCCTGTCTCACATTCATTAAATGTCTTGATTGTCTTTCAATCATAGTCTATTCTTTCTATCTCGTTGACCTGCGCCTGTACTTCATTAGAGAATCTTAAAAAAAAGATAAAACGTGTCAATCTTTCAATACGATAAAAGATATGTGTAGCCCTGAAAAGGGCCTTTTTTAGACGGTAAATGAATTACCGTCTTGGACACTGTTGACCGGATAGGTCGTTTTCACGGCACCAGTATAGCTATCCGAGACCACTTGAAGTGTATAACACTCGAATCTCAACAGGCCGTCTCCTCAACGACAAACTGGGGGAATTTCCGGTAGACTGTCGACTTTCCTTGATTCCTAACGTTATCAAAGTCCCATCCTTCAACAGAGTCCTTGTGTAGTTGAAAAATCAAATCTCATTGATTTTAAACTGTTCGGTTACCTCCATTTTGTGGTATGAGGGGTATTTCGACAGATATAAGGTTTTTTTTTTATAATAGAATTGCCTAAAACAGTGCACCAATCGGAAACGGTCATGCCTTTTCCATAAATGTTTATCGATTTAAATAATAAACATTTTAATTTGTAAAAAGCGCCAAGAATCATTATTGTCTTCTTTTTTCATGCACTGATTCCTCTTCACACTGCACGCAATTAAAAGGAGAAATGTCTATAGTTTCTGATATCCGTCTAAATCTCTTATGGAAGGACTCTGTTAACTGTGAAAAATATTTTTTTGTTTCTATTGGTATAGCATCATACCAAGTCTTATTATCTTTAAGACTATAAAATAGGAATATAGTTTTCCCTAAAATTATACAATTTAGCCCATTTTTCAAACTCCGAGAACCATGCGAGAGCCTCATGACCTACCACACTCTCGTTAAACTTATCAAGATGAACGTTAATAGAACTGGCCATTGTAAAAAAGCCCTCAGAGTGGGAATTTTTCAAATAAAAAGATAATTGATTATAATTAGTCTGAGACCCCGAGTCAGCTAAGTAGTAGGAAGGTGATGTTTCAGACCTATTTTTCAGGCTGATTAAGGCTGATTAGGTCTTTGCGCATACCTATGACCTCAAATCCGCTTCCGGTCCGCCATCTGGGATCTCGTCGGCCATTTTGCTTCCGGTTCCGTGACGTAGTTTCCGGCTTTAATTGTGTTATTAGGGGGGAGGTTATGTCAGAAAAGTTTCCCGCCAAAAAGTTTCGCGCGTAATTTTCCGCGGGAAGTCTGTTCAAAACAACACCCCTTAAGGGATCGGACTTTATCATAGAGTTTGGGTTGGAGTGGACTCGTCCATACAAGGGTTGGACCCGTTCGAATAGCAAGTAAATGTGTTCCTTGGTTACGCCAATAAAACGCCTTCCCCGTAGTTCAAACCAGCCAATGGGTGTGGGGTGCAGTCAGGTGCAAATTGGTTTGAATTTTGAATAGGACAGTCACTTTCCTACTAGATTTCATAGAGGAAGGACGTAGGTGCTATCCTGCAAGATAAGCCCACTATTGTCTTGTACATGTATGATTTTTCCAATATTTGTAGGAATGATTATTGATTTTGTCATTGTGTTACACTGCTGTTTTATCGCCTCGATTTGTATTTTCTGTTGTCTAATTTATATACTGGCTCACTCGCTTGGCATGAGGGTTACCAGGATCTCCATGGGCAGTAGTGGTAAAGACTCAACTATAAAACAAGCAAGATGTAGTGCCAAAGACGGAATTTATTTATTATTCATATTTTCACTATTAACAAATTTAAAGTTAATTTTAACAATATATATTTGATTCAAGTTGCAATTCAAAATTATCAGTCCACATAATATACAATTTTAATAAACCTAAATTTCATTAATATAAAATTTTCATAAATTCACGTTAATTATAACATTCAAATAACCAACATTCGATTTCAAGATCAAAATTCAAAAGAAGCAAAACATAAAACCCAAGTAACATTCTTGCTAAAAAACTCACCTATAAAACAAGCAAGATGTAGTGCCAAAGACGGAATGACGAACACTGCCGTGCTCAGATATTTATAGCAGGGCAACTAATCATTCCGGTCTTTGCCACGCACTACATCCATGCCAACTTTAAGGTGAAACCCGAGTGACTCCGATTGTTTGTATAAAGGTTAAAAAAAAGGATTCCATAAATTATGTCCCAAACAAACTCTTTAAAAATATTAAAGAAATCCCCTAATTTATCCTTCGAGGGGAGGGAATGTTCCGAAAATGATGCCACGTAAACCAATTGCTGACTGGACAAACAATCGCCAAATGCTACAACTTAAAATCCCTTGTAACAATTCGGTTTCTCATCAAGAATTAGATCGAATGTCACAATCTTTAAACTTCAATAAGACCAAGCATTTTTTAGTTATAATGCTAACGCTTCATTAGCAACCGGATTAAAGAAATATAAAATATAAATAAATTTCCTATTTTACTTGGCAACTAGGCCTCTGAATCAAGTCAGCTCTAATAACTACAAAAATCTATAACAGTGTAAGTGACCTGATATTTTAAGGGTACAAATGAATTAACCTCTATTGTAATATACCCCTCGAACTTCTATTGTTTGGCTCCCGCCGAACGGAAACAAACCTTACCACGCCGTCCAAATAAGAGACAAGTGGGACAAATAATATCACGCAACAGTAGTCGTACAGCGTTTTAAACCCCTTTTATCCCTTTCTTGAGTCATAATTATGTCCTTCCTGGTGAGGAGGGGCCTATAATAATCGGGGGTAAAGCCACAAGTTCTTTCTTCAGCCTGTAGATTTCGGCGAAAGACAGTCCGACACTATAGAGTTTATAGTATCCCCCCAACGATTTTGCGCAATCCCACAGCCTTCGAGAGTAAGAAGGGTAAATTCCAACATTATCAAGGAGCCACTTACTCCATGTAATTTTGGTAAGTCATTGAATACGGAGTTGGAAAAATTTGTTGAACACATCATTGAGCAAGAGTCCGTATTGGATGTAAAAGAACAGAGGCCGCGCGTTTTGGCGTTTGATATGCTTATATCCGTCTTTTAACTTTGTAATTGCTTCGTCTTCATTTGAGATATTCTAAATGTCAAATATGAACACGTCTCTGTTAACTAACATCCTTGTATCAACTATGTGCTCCAACAGACACGCGTGAAGTTCTTCGGGACTCCGTTTTTTCGTTCCATATGCTTTTTTTCTTTTCGAGATCACTCCCTTTAAATCGCTCTTTGGTTTTTTTAGGAGGAATTTCTTCTAATGGTCCACCCTCAATAACATTGTTTAAAAAACTAATCATATGCATAAAATAAGACTGGTGCTCTAAAATAATCTGTGCATGCTGTTCATTTGTCCATGAGTACATTTGTGTAGCATCCATCCTTTGAAAAATATATGATCAAATTCACGAAATCCAAATAAAATGTTACAACGATATCCGTTCACAATCCAAATTTTAGAATGAATAAACACCTACAGACAATTTACCTACGTGCGATGACAACGTTTTCCAAGCGACATGCAAACACACTCTTGACAACCATGTAAATATATTCCAATAATCTATTTAGTGTATTCAAAAGCTATGTTGCATTAAAAAGAGCTTTAAATAATAAATATACTTACAAAATCAATGCGGGAATTTAACACGAATATATTGACAGAATTTTAATTAAAAATCACAATTTACATTTAAAGAGATCGATTTACCTATTTAATTTAAATTCTTCTATGTATCTGTCATTGCTGAGTAATTCATAATATAACGTTGCACTTCGCACTATCTTTACAATGACTCCATTTAAGATGGTGGTCATACTGAAAATGTAAGAGGACATTATCTTGTATTAATTGTTTTAGACACATGCAGCAAGTATAAGTAATTATTGTTGTCATCATTTCCTTACTTTGGTTATCACCATTTATACATCACCATACATGTTTAGAGGGCCAACGACTATGGGTTAATTTGAATTTAACCTTGCAACTCAGTCAGCACTAACTTCTCCTATCTTTTTTTCTTAGACTGGGAATCTCAAAAATTCAATAGTAATATCCCTGGCCCCAGTGTCATCTTCGGGAACTTCTGGTAGTATTTCCTACTCCATTAACAGGTTAGACAGGTTTTCAAGGGGTTCATATTCACTCAATTCATCTTGCAGTAGAAATTACTCCCCTTAGAATTTGTTGAATAGAGTACACGAAGAGACAACTGTGCATGTAAGAAAAATACATATTCTCCAGTTCTTCCTTTTAATATTTTAACAGTGATTGGGTTAACGACGACTATATCTCGGGGTATAGCAAGAGCCAGAGCATCAACGTCGCAAATATAATTGAAACATTCGCTTATGTTTCTTATTTGTCGATGACGACGTTCTTTTCGGTCTCCTTCCGCCCCCGCTATCCGGATCCACTTAATCAGGACCTCCCAGATCGTATAGTAGTTCCTTAACCTGTGAAAAAGTTTTGCCAACTTTGTTTATTTCCCACTTATTACCCCGGGTAGGAAGGGACCCGTAACATATAGGGTGGAGGCCTCTCTTTTTTCCTAGTTGTCGTAACAAGGTTCGTTGTAGAGTTTTAACTGTACGGATCCTGGTCACGGCACCAAATCAGACCATGTAACCCTGTGCTCGGCGTGACCGCTGGTCTGCGAATAGTGGCTAGTACTTCGTAGTAAAAAGTTAATGAGAATAGACCATTATTAACGATGATTGTTTATATGTAACAACAGTTAGTGGCATAATACACTGTAAACAATAGAAGTTAAAATACGCTAGCAGATTCAATCAAGTATTAAGTCCAAACCGAAAACCGAACTACTAATGCTAAAGAATTCCAAAGAACAAAGACCGAGAGAGAGAATTTATCGAAAAGTGCCAGCTTAAATAGTATCGTTCCCTGTATTAAACCAAACCTAAATTATATTGTCAGTAATTTCTTATCTCAATGGTAATTATTTGAGGCAAGAGTGAATGGACTAACATCATAAATTTACACCCAAAAAAAAAAAACAAACAAACAATTATATAGGACCATCTCTATCAGTGTGGTCACTTATCAATTCTTGACCATACTGTCATATATAAATAAATATGTTTAAACAAATAAAATATTTTAATCCTTTGAATAAACAATATACAAATTAAATAATAAAACCGTTTATTACATATCTTTTAAACTTGTCCCTTTTTAAACAACTGAACCCGGCCACCGTAGCATGGCAAAGCATATTTAATTAATCTCTTGCAATTTTTTGATGTACTTTGTCCTTATTTGTTGAATAGAGTACACGAAGAGACAACTGTGCATGTAAGAAAAATACATATTCTCCAGTTCCCCCTTTTAATATTTTAACAGTGATTGGGTTAACGACGACTATATCTCGGGGTATAGCAAGAGCCAGAGCATCAACGTCGCAAATATAATTGAAACATTCGCTTATGTTTCTTATTTGTCGATGACAACGTTCTTTTCGGTCTCCTTCCGCCCCCGCTATCCGGATCCACTTAATCAGGACCTCCCAGATCGTATAGTAGTTCCTTAACCTGTGAAAAAGTTTTGCCAACTTTGTTTCTTTCCCACTTATTACCCCGGGTAGGAAGGGACCCGTAACATATAGGGAGGAGGCCTCTATGTATTCTTCACTGGTCATGATGTCTTCCTTTAAAGTCTGTAGATCTTTTTTCCTAGTTGTCGTAACAAGGTTCGTTGTAGAGTTTAACTGTACGGATCCTGGTCACGGCACCAAATCAGACCATGTAACCCTGTGCTCGGCGTGACCGCTGGTCTGCGAATAGTGGCTAGTACTTCGTAGTAAAAAGTTAATGAGAATAGACCTTTATTAACGATGATTGTTTATATGTAACAACAGTTAGTGGCATAATACACTGTAAACAATAGAAGTTAAAATACGCTAGCAGATTCAATCAAGTATTAAGTCCAAACCGAAAACCGAACTACTAATGCTAAAGAATTCCAAAAACCAAAGGAAAAGAACAAAAACCGAGAGAGAGAATTTATCGAAAAGTGCCAGCTTAAATAGTATCGTTCCCTGTATTAAACTAAACCTAAATTATATTGTCAGTAATTTCTTATCTCAATGGTAATTATTTGAGGCAAGAGTGAATGGACTAACATCATAAATTTACACCAAAAAAAAAAACAAACAAACAATTATATAGGACCATCTCTATCAGTGTGGTCACTTATCAATTCTTGACCATACTGTCATATATAAATAAATATGTTTAAACAAATAAAATACTTTAATCCTTTAAATAAACAATATACAAATTAAATAATAAAACCGTTTATTACATATCTTTTAAACTTGTCCCTTTTTAAACAACTAAACCCGGCCACCTTGGCATGGCAAAGCATATTTAATTAATCTCTTGCAATTCTTTGATGTACTTTGTCCTTATTTGTTGAATAGAGTACACGAAGAGACAACTGTGCATGTAAGAAAAATACATATTCTCCAGTTCCCCCTTTTAATATTTTAACAGTGATTGGGTTAACGACGACTATATCTCGGGGTATAGCAAGAGCCAGAGCATCAACGTCGCAAATATAATTGAAACATTCGCTTATGTTTCTTATTTGTCGATGACAACGTTCTTTTCGGTCTCCTTCCGCCCCCGCTATCCGGATCCACTTAATCAGGACCTCCCAGATCGTATAGTAGTTCCTTAACCTGTGAAAAAGTTTTGCCAACTTTGTTTCTTTCCCACTTATTACCCCGGGTAGGAAGGGACCCGTAACATATAGGGAGGAGGCCTCTATGTATTCTTCACTGGTCATGATGTCTCCCTTTAAAGTCTGTAGATCTTTTTTCCTAGTTGTCGTAACAAGGTTCGTTGTAGAGTTTAACTGTACGGATCCTGGTCACGGCACCAAATCAGACCATGTAACCCTGTGCTCGGCGTGACCGCTGGTCTGCGAATAGTGGCTAGTACTTCGTAGTAAAAAGTTAATGAGAATACACCTTTATTAACGATGATTGTTTATATGTAACAACAGTTAGTGGCATAATACACTGTAAACAATAGAAGTTAAAATACGCTAGCAGATTCAATCAAGTATTAAGTCCAAACCGAAAACCGAACTACTAATGCTAAAGAATTCCAAAGAACAAAGACCGAGAGAGAGAATTTATCGAAAAGTGCCAGCTTAAATAGTATCGTTCCCTGTATTAAATCAAACCTAAATTATATTGTCAGTAATTTCTTATCTCAATGGTAATTATTTGAGGCAAGAGTGAATGGACTAACATCATAAATTTACACCAAAAAAAAAAACAAACAAACAATTATATAGGACCATCTCTATCAGTGTGGTCACTTATCAATTCTTGACCATACTGTCATATATAAATAAATATGTTTAAACAAATAAAATATTTTAATCTTTTGAATAAACAATATACAAATTAAATAATAAAACCGTTTATTACATATCTTTTAAACTTGTCCCTTTTTTAAACAACTGAACCCGGCCACCGTAGCATGGCAAAGCATATTTAATTAATCTCTTGCAATTCTTTGATGTACTTTGTCCTTATTTGTTGAATAGAGTACACGAAGAGACAACTGTGCATGTAAGAAAAATACATATTCTCCAGTTCCCTCTTTTAATATTTTAACAGTGATTGGGTTAACGACGACTATATCTCGGGGTATAGCAAGAGCCAGAGCATCAACGTCGCAAATATAAATGAAACATTCGCTTATGTTTCTTATTTGTCGATGACAACGTTCTTTTCGGTCTCCTTCCGCCCCCGCTATCCGGATCCACTTAATCAGGACCTCCCAGATCGTATAGTAGTTCCTTAACCTGTGAAAAAGTTTTGCCAACTTTGTTTCTTTCCCACTTATTACCCCGGGTAGGAAGGGACCCGTAACATATAGGGAGGAGGCCTCTATGTATTCTTCACTGGTCATGATGTCTTCCTTTAAAGTCTGTAGATCTTTTTTCCTAGTTGTCGTAACAAGGTTCGTTGTAGAGTTTAACTGTACGGATCCTGGTCACGGCACCAAATCAGACCATGTAACCCTGTGCTCGGCGTGACCGCTGGTCTGCGAATAGTGGCTAGTACTTCGTAGTAAAAAGTTAATGAGAATAGACCTTTATTAACGATGATTGTTTATATGTAACAACAGTTAGTGGCATAATACACTGTAAACAATAGAAGTTAAAATACGCTAGCAGATTCAATCAAGTATTAAGTCCAAACCGAAAACCGAACTACTAATGCTAAAGAATTCCAAAAACCAAAGGAAAAGAACAAAAACCGAGAGAGAGAATTTATCGAAAAGTGCCAGCTTAAATAGTATCGTTCCCTGTATTAAACTAAACCTAAATTATATTGTCAGTAATTTCTTATCTCAATGGTAATTATTTGAGGCAAGAGTGAATGGACTAACATCATAAATTTACACCAAAAAAAAAAAAAAACACAAACAAACAATTATATAGGACCATCTCTATCAGTGTGGTCACTTATCAATTCTTGACCATACTGTCATATATAAATAAATATGTTTAAACAAATAAAATACTTTAATCCTTTAAATAAACAATATACAAATTAAATAATAAAACCGTTTATTACATATCTTTTAAACTTGTCCCTTTTTAAACAACTGAACCCGGCCACCGTAGCATGGCAAAGCATATTTAATTAATCTCTTGCAATTCTTTGATGTACTTTGTCCTTATTTGTTGAATAGAGTACACGAAGAGACAACTGTGCATGTAAGAAAAATACATATTCTCCAGTTCCCCTTTTAATATTTTAACAGTGATTGGGTTAACGACGACTATATCTCGGGGTATAGCAAGAGCCAGAGCATCAACGTCGCAAATATAATTGAAACATTCGCTTATGTTTCTTATTTGTCGATGACAAGTTATCATCAGTCCGCGGTGGCGAATATGCCCGCAGCATAGCCTAGCTTGTCGTAAGAGGCGACTAAAGGTCTTGGAATTCTGACGTTTGGTCAGTGCTCAGCCCACAGAGCGACCAAGTGTGTACCCTAGGTGGCTGAATAGGGTGGCCCTCGTCCGCGGGGGTTGTCAGGTATATAATACGGAAACCCTGACCGCTGACCATAGTGGGCCAACGTGTGTGGAGAGTGCCATGCTTCATGCGACCCCTTTGCGGACCGGCAAGTAGTGCACACATAGGCTAAATTTTCCGCCCCTACCCACCTCTCCCCTTTTCCTGTGGTTCTTCAAAATTTACCGATCCTTTGTGTCCTACCCCATCCCCATTTATCATCACCATTTCATGTTCATTTTATCATCATCATTTCATGTTCATTTATCATCATTTTTCATGTTCATCGCCTGTAAATAACCTATATAGCGTTGCACGGGCGTGAAACACTCACTCACTCACTTTACATTTATAATGATTTCCTGTTTGTTTTATATTATAAACCCAGCACTTGTCAAATGTCAAACCAGATGAGTGTATCACATACTATCAATAGAATTGAAAACAAATTTGCTGATGAAATTTTTAGCATCTGTTATCCTAGTTAATGTGGAATATTTTTCAATATTTTTTATCCAATCTTTAAACTGAGTCGGACCCCCCTTAAAAGTTGGGATAATTTGTAAAACACTGCGTATAAACTGCAGAAGTTAACCCACCTAATTGATTGTTAATTCTATCAAAACTTTCCTCCAAAACTTGAGCGTTTGCTTCCGCTATTGCTCTTGCTGTTACGTCAGCAATTCGTAAGTCCACAATCTGTTGCGGTTCAGCCAAAAGTGGAATTTCAGCCAAGATAAAAGTATAGTGGTAGAAAAGTATAAGGTTTTAAGCTGCCGGCTTCTGGCGGATCCTCCATCTTAGTTAAGGATCGTATTCTCCATAGTTCGATTCCTTTAACTACCGATCTGCAAGCAGTTGCCGTTAGAGTTTCATTACATCAAACCATAACTCTATGTTCATTATGGGGCAGTGCCAACTTGAATAATACATGCTAATTGGGGACTTCAATGCCCACATTCCATTATGGGGCAGTGTTGCTTTAAATTGATAAGGGTAAAAAGATTGAGGATTTTTTATCGAAAGAATCTCTTTGTATCTTTAATGATAGTTCTTCTACATTTTTACATTCTGGAAATGGAACATACTCATCAATTGATCTCTCAATATGTGATCCTTCTCTTTTAACAGATTTCTCATGGCAAGTCCATGATGATACCTGTGGAAGTGATCACTTTCCTATTATATTAAAAGATCTTTTTGGTGAACCTGAGCAAAGAATTCCTCGCTATAAGTTAGAGAAGGCCGATTGGCAAAAATTTGCAATACTTTGTTCGGAAAAATTAAGACCAGAACTTTTTGATCAGGACCAAGAACCAATAACAACATTTAATCAAACTCTTATATCTATAGCTGATGAAACCATTCCTAAGACCTCGGCAACTCCTAAAAAAACTCAATAAACCTTGGTTCACAGACGAGTGTGACAAGGCTATCGACGATAGAAATAAAGCTCAAAAACAATTTGGCAAACATCAAACAAAAGAAAATTTGAGTAATTTTAGAATTTTTCGGGCGAAGGTTAGATGAACTTGTCGACAATCTAGAAGAACATCCTGGCGAAATTTTGTATCTGGTTTAACTTCACGAACTCCCATGAATAAAATTTGGAATTTCATACAAAAACTCAAAGGTAAAAACTCTAAATCCTCGGTAAAACATCTGAACGTTGGCAATTCCACTTTAACATCTGAAAAGAACATTGCCAACAAACTAGCTGAGACTTTTGCCAAACATTCATCTTCATCTAATTACAAACCTGACTTCCAAAAATTTAAACGTACAGCTGAAAAAAACGAAATTGAACTTTAACTCCGACAATTCGGAGAGCTATAATTCTCCTTTCTCTTTAGATGAGCTTAAAACGTCCTTAAATAAAGCCCATGACACTGCATGTGGCCCTGATAGCATCAACTATCAACTTTTAAATCATTTTCCTGATATATCGATGAAGACTCTTCTAAATTTAATGAATGATATATGGATAAATGGAAAATTGCCCGAAATATGGAAGCTTGCCACTGTTGTTCCTATCCCTAAGCCGGGGAAGGATCACACAGATGCTTCCAACTATCGTCCGATAGCCTTGACAAGCTGCGTCTGTAAGACTCTAGAACGCATGATCAACGATCGGCTCGTTTGGTTCCTCGAGTCCAATGGACTCATTTCGAATATCCAGTGTGGATTCCGCCAAGGCAGGAGCACGCTTGATCATTTGGTCCGTTTTGAGTCTTTTCTTCGAAATGCATTTGCGAAGAACGAACATGTGGTGTCTATCTTTTTCGATCTCGAAAAAGCTTATGACACCACATGGAAGTATGGTATTTTAAAGGACATTTCTGATATGGGGTTGAGCCCCGGGTGGCGAATAGGCCCGCAGCAGAACCTAGCTTGTCGTAAAAGGCGACTAAGGGTCTTGGGATTCTGACGTCGGGTCAGTGCTCAGCCCACAGAGCAACCAAGTGTGTACCCTAGGTGGCTGAATAGGGTAGCCCTCGTCCGCGGGGGTTGTCAGGTCTATAATACGGAAACCCTGACCGCCGACCATAGTGGGCCAACGTGTGTGGAGAGTGCCACGCTTCATGCACGTAAAAGACCCCTTTGTGGACCGCCAAGTAGTGCACCACATAGGCTAAATTTTCCGCCCCTACCCACCTCTCCCCTTTTCCTGTGGTTCTTCAAAATTTACCGGTCCTTTGTGTCCCACCCCATCCCCATATTTCATTTATCATCATCATTTCATGTTCATTTTATCATCCTTTTCATGTTCATCGCCTGTAAATAACCTATATAGCGTTGCACGGGCGTTAAACACCAACTCACTCACTCACTCACTGATATGGGGTTGAAAGGAAGGTTACCAACTTTCTTGGCCGACTTTCTTTCTGACAGACACTTTAATGTTAAAGTTAATAAGACTTTTTCTGAAGAGTTTGATCAAGAAATGGGTGTGCCTCAGGGTAGCATCCTTTCGGTCACTCTCTTTAGTATTAAAATAAATAGTATTGCCAAAGTTCTCCAAGATAATATTGAAGGTTCTTTATATGTTGATGACTTTTTAATATGCTACAGTGCAAAAAAACATGAATACCATTGAAAGGCAATTACAGCTGTGTCTTAAACGGATTGAAAAATGGGCCTCTGAAAATGGTTTCAAATTTTCAGAGAGTAAAACTGTTGCTATGCATTTTTGTAAGAAACGGAAACTTCATCCTGATCCAGATCTCTTTTTGTATTACAAAAAATAAAGATAGTTGAAGAAGCAAAATTTCTTGGCGTTCTTTTTGATAGAAAACTCTCCTTTCTACCCCATATCAAAATCTCCTTTCTACCCCATATCAAAATGTTAAAATCAAGATGCCTAAAGGCTCTTGATGTTTTAAAAGTTTTTTCCAGTACCGACTGGGGAGCTGATAAATCAGTTCTTTTAAATTTGTATAGGTCTATTGTTAGATCGAAATTGGATTATGGTTCAATAATTTATGGGTCTGCGAAAAAATCTTATTTACAAATTTTAGACGCTGTTCATCATCAGGGATTGCGACTCTGCCTCGGTGCATACAGGACCTCTCCCATTGAGAGCCTGTATGCAGAGGCAAATGAGCCATCCCTGAAGCATCGCAGAATTAAACTCGGTTTGCAATATGCCACCAAATTAAAAGCCTTTCCTAGCAACCCTGCCCACGGTTGTGTTTTCAATCCACCTCTCAGGAATATGTATGAAAAACATGAAAACAAAACTTCTCCTTTTGGTATTCGTATCGAACCTCACCTGACTAATCTGAAGATTGATTTAGAAACTATAAAACCTGTCAAGCCTTTGAAAGTTCCACCCTGGGAACTTTTAAAGTCCAAATTTTTTTTTGATCTCCGTAAACATAAAAAATCTGAAACCAATCATCTACTTATTCAACAAGATTATTCCGAAATTAAATCTAGATATCCTGGATTTCTAACAGTTTATACAGATGGCTCTAAAGATGGTGATAGCGTTGCTGCTGCTGCTGTCTCAGGGAATAGCACGTCAACACAACGCCTCCCGTCTACTGCTTCCATTTTTATGGCCCGACCACGTATGTGGATCGGACATATAGTTTTACCCTTGTCCGTACGTCCGTACGTCTGTACGTCCGTACGTCCGTCCGTAACACTTTGGTTAAGTTCTTGGTTAAGGTCCATTACTCGGATACTAGATGTTGGGGGTCAATGATATTTCACCACCAGATAGGTCTTGGGTAGGGTTACACCACCCACTAGAAATTAGGTCACTGTGACCTATATTTTATGCATCAACGACTCCGGTTAAGTTCTTGGTTAAGGTCCATAACTTGGATACTAGATGTTGGGGGTCAATGATATTTCATTACTAGATGTGTCTTAGGTAAGGTGACACCACCCACTAGAAATTAGGTCACTGTGACCTATATTTTACGCATGAATGACTTTGGTTAAGTTCTTGGTTAAGGTCCATTACTCGGATACTAGATGTTGGGGGTCAATGATATTTCACCACCAGATGCGTCTTGGGTAGGGCTACACCACCCACTAGAAATTAGGTCACTGTGACCTATATTTTATGCATGAACGACTTTGGTTAAGGTCCATAACTTAAATACTAGATGTTGGGGGTCAATGATATTTCACTACTAGATGTGTCTTAGGTAAGATGACACCACCCACTAGAAATTAGGTCACTGCGACCTATATTTTACGCATGAATGACTTTGTATAAGTTCTTGGTAAAGGTCCATATCCGTGGTAATACACATTGATGGTCAATGATATTTCAAGAATGGGAGGGCCATCCTGTGGCTCATAGACACATTTTCTAGTTACAGCTGAAGCAAGAGCCATCATTTTAGCCCTCAAGCTAATTGATGCTTCTGAGCACTATCAATTCTTTATCTGTTCCGATTCTCTCTCTTGTCTTCTGGCAATTGAGAATTGTAAATTGAAAAACCCATTAATTTCTAAAATTGTATATATGGTTCATCAATTGATTAGAGGTGGCGTAGAATTGATTTTCCTATGGGTACCCAGTCATACTGGTATTCATGGGAATTCAGTTGTGGACAGGGTTGCGAAGGAAGCCCTTCGTAAACCCGTGTCCAACTGTTTTATTCCTTTATACCCTGAAAAACAGATTGCACCTAGACTGTCATAAGAGTGTGGCCAACTCTATTGTAGAAGAGATTCGCCTCCTCAACAAATCAGTCTACGATCTTCTATATTTTGAGAAAGACAAGAAACTGCAATCTCTGGCTCCACAATGTGATTACAACTTGGATACTCCTGTCGACACTAACGATACCGAGACCGAAAATTTTGAAGTCACTGTCCATTGTGTACCAGATTCGGTCAAGCTTTCTCAGGCGGAGTTGAGTCTTCTGTCCAAAGGTCTAAATTTTGTTCCAACAACTTCTTTAGCAGACTCTTTTCAAAACCATACCGACATCCAAAACTTCTTCAGACGCCTCCTCTTAAAAGCTTTTTTCCACGAAAAGGAAAATAACCAACTCAATGAGGAAGATAATGAAGCCGCCTCTTTGTTTCGCGATTATGGCAACAAAAAATCAAACTTCACTCCAAAAACATCCTGGTTTCCTGTTTTGGAAAAATATATTAAATCTTGTCTAAACCAAATTGATAATTTAAAAACCAAACCCCTCAAAAGACATAATCTGACTTGTGACGAACAAACTGCTCTCCGAAACTTAAAGACCCGCACAGACATAGTTATAAAACCTGCTGACAAAAGGTGGTGCAGTGGTCGCATGGGATGCCAAGTCTTATGTCTCCGAGGGCGATTTTCAACTTGCAAACCCAACTTTCTATTCGAAATTAAAAAATAATAATACTAAGAAAAATCAGCAACAAATTAAGGAGTTTATCAAGACATCCGTGGAGAACAATGATCTACCAGATAATGCTAAGAACTTGATAGTCTCCCAACCCAGGACATCGAGATTCTACATGCTCCCTAAAATTCATAAATTGGGAAACCCTGGTAGACCCATAGTCTCTGCATGTAGTTGTCCGACTGAAAACATTTCCAGTTTTCTCCATAATGTTTTCATGCCAATAGTGGAGAACTTGCCCACCTATGTTAAGGACACTACTCATGCTCTAAATATCCTAGAGTTCTTTGAACCTGAAAATCCAGATGACTTCAGATTGTTCTCCATGGATGTCACTGCCCTCTACACTAGTATTCCGAACAACGATGCCATGATCGCTTTAAAACACTTTTTGGACAGAAGACCCAACCCCTTTGTAAAAACGGATGTCATCTTGAGATTAGCAGAACTTGTTCTCAATCTCAACACTTTTCAGTTTAATGGAGAGTTTTATTCTCAGTCTGGTGGTGTTGCCATGGGCACTAAGATGGGTCCTAGTTTCGCTTGTCTGTTTGTTGGGTATTTGGAAGAGAAAATGTTTTCCGAATACGTTGGTCCTGTCCCTGACCTATACAAACGGTACATAGATGATGTTTTTGGTGTATCCTCTGATAGTGAAGATGATTTGAACTCGTTTATCAGCTTTGTCTCTTCCTATCATCCTGCCATTCAGTATACCTTTACCATCTCGCAAGAGAAACTCTCCTTTCTTGACTTGGAATGTAGCATCCAAAATGGCAAAATAGTAACGTCTGTGTTCTATAAACCAACTGATGCACACTGCTACCTGAACTATCAATCCTGTCATCCCCAGAGCTGCAAAGATGCCATTCCTAAGTCTCAATTTCTGAGACTTAAACGTATTTGCAGTGATGAGGATGATTTCAGAGTTCAAAGTAGCACTATGAAATCATTCTTTGTCAAAAGGGGATATCCTAACAACATCTTGGATAAAGCTATCGACTCAGTTTCTCGGGTGACACGATCCAAGGCTTTGGAACCCAGGTCGAGACGCAAGAATGACCGTATACCCATGGTACTTACATACCACCCTCATAACATCGTTATACGGGACATTCTTCTGCACAATTTCAAGTCCATCGTCTTGAAGGACGAACACATGTCGACAGTGTTCGATTCACCACCCCTGACTGCTTTCCGCAAAGGTAAGAGTTTGAGGCAACATCTTGTCTCTAGTTCATTTGACAAATCCAAGAGACGTCCTCGCTCTGACTTTTCTGGCACCAGGGGTTGTGGTCGATCCGTCTGTGTCACATGTGCCTTTACCTGGGAGACTGAGGAGATAATTGGACCCTCCAATACTTTCAAGTTGAAGAACGGTTTTACCTGCATCTCCGAAAATGTCATTTACGCAATCCGCTGTGCTAAGTGCCTAAAAATCTACGTAGGAGAAATCTATCGTCGACTGGGTGACAGATTTGCTGAACACAGGAGAAGTGTTCTCAAATGCGACGACTGCCCAGTCGGCCAGCACTTTTCATTGCCAAACCATAGCGTCCAGGATATGCAGGTGACCGTTCTCCTTGAAACATGCACCGGCGAAAAACAAAGACAGTTTCTTGAGCAAAGAATAATCAGTTTTTTAGGCACTTTTCAACCCTTGGGTATTAATGTTAAAAGACAGACCTTTTCTTAATATTCATTATGTAGTCATCAAGTTCAGGATTAAGACATTACGTCATGTTCTTCGGGTCGTTTTGTGTCATTCTGTCCTCGTCAGTCGATGTGATAACATCTTTTTACTTTTTAGCCCCTGAAGAAGGACTTTATGTCCGAAAATTTGGGCAATTTAGTTTTTATTTGTTTTAAAGGTTTTATTTATTTATATTTCATATTTTGTTTTACCTTTTAAATGTGGCTTCACCTACCATTTATTTACCTGTTTTATTCCTTATTCGGATTGTAGAAATACAATCCGAATATATGTTCAGACTTTATGGGATGAGGTTTGGGCTGCCGCTGAGCACAACAAACTTCATGAGCTAAAACCACAGCTCGGGGAGAGTCATGTTTCATTTAGATGCCGTTGAGACCAAGTAGTTATCACTAGATGCCGTATAGGTCATTCTAGAGTCACTCATGGCTACTTGATGACACAAGAGAAGGAAGTGCCGATGTGCATCCCTTGTGACTCGCGGTATTCTTTGAGGCATGTTCTCCTTGACTGTGTTGATCTTGCTCCTATTCGTATGAAGTATTTCAACTGTGCATCCATGCACGATTTGTTCAGCGGCATCCCAGCCGATGTCATTTTATCATTTTTAAAAGAAATTGGTCAGTACTCAAAATTATAATTCTTAAAATAAAATCACCATTTGTAAATTCTTTTGTTGCTATTATAATTAATCTTTAGCTCGTTATTGTCAAGTTCTTATTTGCTATCGCTGTACATGGTTTTATTTTTTAGTGTGTTAATTTTAAATGATTATTTTATCTATTTATTTCTAGTCATTCTGTTTATTTTATCTACGGTCTTATGACTTTGTTTTATATTTACTTGTTATTTAAATAATAATTTCAACTTGTTTATGTCCCGATGATGGCTGCAATATCGCCGACGGGACAATAAACAACTAACAATCAATCAATCATTTATCTTGGCTCAAATGCAAGGGACACAGGTACACAGCTCATACACCGACTGACTCTCACTTCTCGCTCTCTCTCCCTAATATACTAACCAGTGCTTCAGTGCCGGTGGTCAACTTTGTGACAGTAAACAAGAACAAAAATTTAAAATTAAGCAAGGTACTAAAAAGTTGGTACTAACTTTTGAAAGACTAGAGGTGAAAATAAAATAATTGTAAAAGCTTGACCATTACTTTTTCGTCCGTAGACTTATACTAGTACATAATTATAAAAGACATCTGATTACTTTACTTTGCTTATAGACAGGCTTTTTATGATGTCCAGTAATTATCTTAAAGGTATACTTGTGCCGTGTACATTAAGAATCAATTATATTAACTTACACAACCCGTGCGGGGCCCGGGTGGCGAATAGGCCCGCAGCAGAGCCTAGCTTGTCGTAAAAGGCGACTAAGGGTCTTGGGATTCTGACGTCGGGTCAGTGCTCAGCCCACAGAGCGACCAAGTGTGTACCCTAGGTGGCTGAATAGGGTAGCCCTCGTCCGCGGGGGTTGTCAGGTCTATAATACGGAAACCCTGACCGCCGACCATAGTGGGCCAACGTGTGTGAAGAGTGCCACGCTTCATGCACGTAAAAGACCCCTTTGTGGACCGCCCAGTAGTGCACCACATAGGCTAAATTTTCCGCCCCTACCCACCTCTCCCCTTTTCCTGTGGTTCTTCAAAATTTACAGGTCCTTTGTTTCCCACCCCATCCCCATTTTTCATTTATCATCATCATTTCATGTTCATTTTATCATCCTTTTCATGTTCATCGCCTGTAAATAACCTATATAGCGTTGCACGGGCGTTAAACACCAACTCACTCACTCACTATTAACTTACACTGTAGATCTTTAACTACGATCTTACTTATTTTATAAACTTATACTAAATTTAAATAAAAATTAATAATAATATATGAAAATGAATTAATATTTATATATATATAATCAATATGTAACATGCAAAAGCACTATGTTACAGGGTTCTTATGTACTTCATTGCATAACGTAAATGTTCTAAAGCAAGCGTCATATTATCGACATAGAGTACGAAGCTTGGTGTTAGGAACTCTGAATTGGATGGTCCAGCGTGATATCCATGTCTCTGAATGCTAATGATTCTGCCCTTATGCTTTAATAGCTGTTGATACTGCTCATCAAGGTTTTCCTATCGTATCCTTGTGTCTCGGCAATTCGATGATGCTCTTTAATTTCATTTTTCAAAAGTTCCGGTAGTTTCTGAAAGTCATCATGTATGGGCACATCTGGTCCCCTTTACCCTCCTTGTAGGTGTGGTCCTTGTTAAATAATTACGTTATGAACAGTTTAAATCTTTCTTGTTTGACAATATTGACACGATTAATTCCATGGTGATGATTAGATCTGAAAATAATAATGTGTTTCCATATATGAACTTTAAAAAAGAATTGTGCGCCTTTGACAAAAACGCATGTGGATATCAAATGTAAAAAATATTCCCATGGACATTATAAAATAAAAAATAACTTACGGATTCTGCCACCTCCTCCCCATTTCCCATTTATATAATTTTGTCACACACACCCTTATTATACACGTTTCACATAAAAAAATTATAAATGTTTCTAATGTTTCCATTTCATTAAAATTAAAGATGAAGTGATCACTTTCTTCTATGTTATTGTGTGTTTATGGAATCAAACATCTCCTTTTCGGAGCTTGCTCACACTCTTCATTCTCGTCATTATGTGGTCGTTTTCTTGGTGCTCTTTGAGGGGTTATTGGTTCCAGCACTGGCATATGCACAACGTGAATGCCGGAATCAGGAACGAAAGAACTAGTATGCATGGCATATGGCATAGTGGAATAGAGACACTTGAACTTTTATATGCACCTTGCTATTTCAAACTGTTATAGAAAACGGAAAAATTATTAAAAAAAATACGTTTTTTTAGTGACTTTATTTTAAAAAGTAGAAAAAAGTTTTTAATTTATCAAAGTGATAATGCTTGCGGTTTTTTTTAAGAAAAGAACTATACGTTTTTGTTTTACAAAAGTGGTAAAACTTGCTTTTTTGTTTTAAAACAGTAGAAAAAATTACGTTTTTAATTTAACAAAGTGATAAAACTTGCGTTTTTGTTTAAGAAAGAAATAAAAAGTAATGTTTTTAATTTATAAAAGTAAAAAAAAACTTGCGTTTTTGTTTTACAAAAGTAATAAAACTTGCGTTTTTGTTTTAAAAAAGTAGAAAAAATTACATTTTTAATTTACCATAATGATATAACTTGCGTTTTTTGTGTAAGAAAGAATAAAAAAATACGTTTTTGTTTTACAAAAGTGAAAAAGACCAATATTTTTCATGAGACATACAGACTCATTTAAACTCACTCACACACACACACTCTTCGAGGAGTCGACATGAGTTCTTGTCGGAGGACAAGATTGTCAGCATGAAATCGTAAGTACACATGTACAACTTCTGAAATTTGACACTTATTTTGAACGTTGAATTATTTTCTCCGATTTGCAATTTTTAGAGGATTTTTTTTTCTAACTCCACTCGACCTGATTTAAGTCCATTAAGTTGCGCTATCGAATGGTTAATTGTTCTCAGTGCCTTAGTGAGATCCTCCCTCACTTCCTCCAGATTGCGTATTTGATTGGAGGTGTCCCCCAAAAATTAATTGAGAAGTAATTCCTTTTTTTCTTTTTTTAGAGATTGTTATTGGGCTTTTGTTAGGAATCCAAACCATTAAACAAATAGTAGTGGGAAACCTTTTGGAAAGGCAAAATAATGTGGATAAATCGATGTGTAAAGATAAAATTCATATATCGATAAGAAAGACTGATATTTAACTTGCATATTTTTTGGAACAAATCTGCAAATGCCTCTGCATTGTTGTTTTGTTTCTGATTATTATCTTTTTGCACATGGAGCAATGGTAGTGTCTAACATTCTCGTTAGTAGAAATAAAACATATATTAAGAAAATGAAAATATACACGTGAAATATTCATACCATTTGGTCTTCCAGTGTTGTTTCACCCTTGCTATATCCATCGGCATAGCTGGCAGTGATATGACAGATACCCCCCTTTACAGCACTGTGTACATTTTTCAAGTTCCTTCACCATGTCGTCAATTGATTTATAGTTGGCAGAAAATCGCTTTTCATATGTATATGTTTCTTTTATCCACATTGGAAAAAATAAAATTGGTAAACAATATTTTTTTCATTTACGACAAGTGGTTAGACGAGGTTTTATCTCTGTTGTATTGGCATAAGTTCCTCCATCACAAGAAAGGAAAAGCTATCCCAACGCCGGCTAAACCAACAGATGCCGTTATTAGACTTGTGTCGACACCATTAGTGGCATTAACCCCTCGTTTATATTTTTTGTATAGTGATTTGCGTTTATCTCTCTCATTTATTAGTGGATTTTTCTATTTCTGTTATTTTTTGTAGCCTATAATTTTGTCCATCTTCTATGGGTAATTCGGGGTATAATTCTGGAGCTGTAGGTTGTTTCATTTTTAAAGTGTAATTTTGAGTCCTTTGAATTTCCCGCCAACATTCCAGAGATTCATTCTACACGGATAGAATAAGGAGTGTAACGTGTTGAGAAGATAACTCCAAGTTTAATTGATTTTAATAAATATTGTAAAATATAAATAATTATATGTCTGTCATGAAGTTATAAACTAATATAAGAGATCTATTGAGTAAATTACATAATAAACTGGTTCTTTATTGGTAATGTATAATTTATTGAAAATATGAACCTGTCGCCAATAATGAATGAGTATTTAAATGGTGCATTCCTTACATACCATCGATCAGCAGTGAGTCTGACGTCACAAAATATTTAAATGTATACCATTTATTACATTAAATATCTAGTCGATCAATATACAGTTCATTAAACGAAAGGCAATACATTCCATTGATCGCTGGTCGGCCTGGTGTCACAACAGACTTATGTTCGCATAGACGATTCCCTAAAAAATAAAAAAAAATATATGTTTAATATATAGAGAAAGGATGCGGTATAGGAAAATAAAAGGAAATGGGGAGAATGTCAAAGAGACAACAACTCTAGAAAAAGTAAACCCAGAGCCACAAACAAATCTTCAATGATCGGCAAGGAAAGGTATGAATGTTTCGTTTGAAGTTTATTTCTCTATTTTACATTTAAAAAACCCCAAAAAGTATAAAAGTAAAATTGCTTACATTGCTTTGTGTAGTTCTTCCTCCACATTGTTCTTTCGAGCCTCCAAAACCTCCTGAACTTTTTTGTCACTGGTCTTAGGGGTGGTGTACAAGTCACGAAAAGCTCAATCGGCGTCAGCATCAATTTTTTTCGGCTGGCACGACAAGTTCTTCGCGACAAACCCGAATCGTTTGCCCATTTGCTAAAAGTTCAAATGGCACGGACAACCTACAGTTTAGATCATGCCCTTCCTTTGTGCCAAAAAAGTTCGAAGCCTGCTTTTGTGCTTCATTAGTTGCCAAGTCTAGATAAAGCAATCCACGAGAAAATTGCGCAAATAAAACCATAGCTTTGAGACACTCTTCCGTCTGCACAATGGCAGTTTGTTCTTGCAACAATTGTTCAACACTTAATGGCTTAAAGCCTGTTTTTATTTGAAAATCCACGGTAATAGAAAGGAGTTTTTTAATCTCCCATTTTTCGGTCTCAACCATCCTTCTCATAATTTGTGGAATGATGTGCTCCTTAAAGATAACTTCGTCTCTTATGCTGATTTTGTTTGATTTTGCTTGTTGGTATTCCTTTTCTTTCTTATCCCCAAGTTTAGAAGTAAGTACGAACAATCCAAATACTAAACCGTTCCGTTGTTTCTCTGTTAGTTCATGCAATCCAAATTCAATTGCATCTTCAGAAAATTTAGCCATTTTTTTTTTATCTGATCTGACATATTTGCTTGAAATGAACGCTCTACAATATCCAAATGCTTCAAAATGTCTGTTACATTTGCCTTTACGGTGTATATCTGTTACTATGTTGTCTTTGAAAAGATAATTATGTCATCTAAGTACGCGGTTGAGAACTGTCTATAGTCCTCTAGGACTCTATTAGCAAGTTCCTGGAAAATACCAAGAGCAGTGCTCAGACCAAACGGCATAACTTTGAACTGAAAAAGCCCACGGTGACAACCAAACGCAAATTTTTCACGACTTTCCGGGGTTAACGGAACCTGAAACTAACAACATATGAGGTCAAGTTTCGTGTAGTATTTAGAACCTCCCAACAAGGATAGTATGTCATCAATTAAAGGTAGTGGGTAGCTTATGGGCAAAATTTTGAAAAAAAAATCAGAAAAAGGGCAATAACTCCTACATCGGTTGTTGGATCTTTTTGAAATTTGGACTTTTGGTGTCAGAGGAGTTAACATTTCAAAATGTTTACAGAAGGACGACAACGCCAAGTGATGGCAATAGCTTACATGACCCTTTTACAATTTAAAATTAATACATACCAAAGATGTCATACTGTGGCTTAATCTTCTCCTTCACTAAGGACAGCTGAAAGTCCAACACCATGAAATTGCCTACAAAATATATATACACTTATTCAGAAACAGCTATCGGTTTTGCGGTTAAGTAACATGAATAATTTTTCGATTTTCAAACCATATATATACATGTATATCTGTATAAACATTTGCTCTTATAATAATTGACAATTATGTCTTGTTTGGTTCAAGTCCATCCATGCCTAAGCTACAAATATAGTTTACATTTTATTTCATTCAAACTAATGTTTTTTTTGGTCTTTTTAACCTTGACCATTATAAGTTTATAGGACATAATGATGTGATAAGTAGTTGCTGAGAAAACTGTTACGAAAATTTTGTTCTTTTGACCATTAATGTCAAAAATTAGCTTAGTCGGCAAACAGGAAGTAGATGAGCGACAGAACTAAAATCCAATCCCACGTTATGGGACCCAACCACGTATACCAAATATCAATTGGCTGTGATAAGTAGTTGCTGAGAAAACTGTTACGAAAATTTCATACTTTTGACAATTAATAGAGACGGGACACTATATTTGACTTTTTAATATTATGATAAATAAAAAGCTTCGCCCAGCACAGCATGATACAACCGCAACATGTTGAGCCCTGTACGTTTTAGGCCCAATATGGATAGTCTATTGCTATGGACACATGTAGCCCATGGTGGACTGACAAAGGTTTTTGACACATGCTTCTCTGATGGACTTTCCACCCAGGGGGTAATAATAAATTTTCAATTTTGTATTCTACTCTTGAAAAGAATAATGTTTGGGGAAAAAATTACAAATCGAACCAGAAATTTTTAAAATTATGATTACAGCCCATAAAGTAATGAGCAAAAAAAGGTGGGGTTCGCAAAAATTTATTCTTAAATTTATAGTGGCTACTTGGCAAGGATGAACAAAAAAAAATTCTTTTTTTTTTATCGGACCAGAAATAAAAAAGTTACGATTTTTGCCCTTTTGGTCCATAATACCCCACTGAAAATTGCCACGGAATTCCATGGAATTCAATTGGAATTTGAAATTCAAATGGAATTCCACTGTTTTTTGCTCTTAAAAAAATCACTGGAAATCCATTGGTACATTGGAGAGAAATTCCATTGGATTTCCAATGGTAAGAAAAATTCCATTGATATTCCAATAAAAAAATTCCATTGATATTCCAATAAAAAAATTCCATTGATATTCCAATAAAAAAATTCCATTGATATTCCAATAAAAAAATTCCATCGGAATATTTGATATAGTTTGAATTCAATAAACTCCTCTGGAATAGATTTCTTAAGTAAAATATATACAATTTAATAAAGATGTATTAGCAGTTTTTTTTACATCTATGTTTTTAATGGTTGCCATTGTCAGATGTTTTGTTTTTATGGATTTGAGATTTGAATGCTCCTTTTGTATATATATATTTTCTTCTCTCATGCTAAGTGATTTATTCCAAATAATTTTTGTTAAGATGAAAGGAAACAAACTATTTAAAAGCAAATATTTTTTTTAATTATGTTCAAGATTATTTGGTGGTACACTAATAAAGGTCAAGTTTGGAGCAATTTTCATCAATATACATTTCTTTTTTAGTTTGCTGGAACGAACTGATACATTTATAAAGTTTTGAACACATGTCTTTTGCTGCAAGTTCCTTTAGGTTGTTTATTGTCACCTCATTTACCATATGTGGACTTGGTGAAAATGGAATAGTTTCACATTTTTGCACAAGAGCAAATGTTGTGTTGTTGACTTAAAAAAATGTTAAAACTATACCAATATCTATTACATTGTCATTTATGAATGACACAACATAGTCACAACGAGTTTTAGCATATTGATAGTCCTTAGACTGGTAAACTTTTCTATTGATACGCAGTCTTCCATATGATCTTGGTTCCCGATTCTTCATTTCTTCATCTAAATGTCGATAGTATTGACTATTTTCCTTTATTAAACTGGGTCTTCCCAAACAAGTCATACTGTTGTCATCATTGTCATCTCTAGAAATCAAAATGTATTTAGTCAAAAATGACATGTTATAAATGACACTTATTTATCAAATTAAAGCTAGAAAGTTTAACTGCACAAATTATCAAAGCTTCATTACCAAATTTTAAGTATTTTGAATATAAATCAGTTAATAAAACAATGTTCAACCTACCATTCCTGTTGAAGTACATGTGTCATGTGGTAATATATAATATGTAATGGTATATAATGCAATTTTCGGCCTGTTTTCAAAATTCAGATTAAATAAAATGGTGAATGTCCGGCATGTTACAATTCTCTCAGCATATACATCCCCTTGCTATTTGGTATCGAGTATAAGCATGGGTTTTCATAACCAGAAACCCCATTTTAGGTCTGTCCAGTTTAACGAGTTACGGCCATTTTTGACTTTTGTCAGATTTTTACCCGCGTCGCCAAAGGCAAAAGCAGGTCTAGTAGTCGGGTCACTCCGTCTGTCCGTCCGTCCGTCTGTCCGTCCGTCCCACTATAGGGTGCCTGTCTTGTGTAATCTGAATCTCAAAAACCAAACACTAGATCTTTCTGAAATTTTACACAGTGATTACAGATATATTGAAAATGTGCACCTCCCCTTTTGGGGGCATTTTACAATGTCGTTTAGAAATAAGGGGCCCAAAAGGGGCCAAAAAGCGACTTTTTAATTTTTTTCCACAATAACTTTTGTTCTGGATGACCAAATGCTTTGAAACTTTACAGTAATGTTACTTACCACAAAAGGAAGGGTTGGGCTGATTTTTGGTGTCCCCTCTTTTTTAGTTTAGATATTAGGGGCCCAAAAAGTGACTTTTTTATTTGTTTCCACAATAACTTTTGTTCTGGTTGACCAAATGCTAAGAAACTTTACTGTAATGTTACTTACCATAAAAGGAAGGGTTGGGCTGATTTTGGGTGTCCCCTCTTTTTTCGTTTAGAAACTAAGGGCCCTAAAGGGGCCATAAAGGTGACTTTAACTTTTTTCCACAATAACTTTTGTTCTGGTTGACCGAATGCTATGAAACTTTACAGTAATGTTACTTATCATAAAAGGAAGGGTTGGGCTGATTTTGGGTGTCCCCTCTTTAGCTCACCTGGCCAAAGGCCATGTGAGCTATTGCCATCACTTGGCGTCCGTCGTCGTCGTCGTCCGTCGTCGTCGTCGTTAACTTTTCTTCAAACTTCTTCTCCTCTGAAACGGTTGCACAGATTCAAACCAAATTTGGTCTGGTGGTACTTTAGGGTATCCCCCACAGAACTGATGTGGGGATTTTTGATTCGTCGAAAAACATGGCCGCCGTTGCTAAAAATAGACCAGGGTCCGGTTGTTCAACTTCACGTTAGCTCTAACGATACCGTTAAATTTGGTAACGTGACGTTAAAAATTATCGTTAAAATAAATGGGTTGTTCAACTTCACGTTAACTTTAACGTCACGATAAGAGGCCGATAAACTATTGATAATTTAACGTAGCTTCAGACCAACGTTAAGTCTGATAACGCATGGATAACAAAATTCAAAATGGCTGCCTTTCTTCTTCCTCCAAGAGAAAGAAAACAAAGAACTTTCAGAAGCATTGAAAACAACCTAAAAAATCTGACAGATGCTGAACTGAGGGCAAGATACAGGTTTGGGAGTGAATCAATTGCATACCTGTGTGATTTGTTGGGAGATAGTCTAAGGAGATCCACAAACAAGTCAACAGCCATGAGTGTGGAACAGCAAGTCACCATTGCCTTGAAGTTTTATGCTTCTGGATCATTTCTGCAGGTCGTAGGAGACACACTAGGGTTTGACAAATCAACAGTATCAAGAACAATTGATAATGTAACTAATGCCCTGCTTGCTTTGCAAGATCGTTTTATTGTTTGGCCTTGTACGTTGGACGAGAAGAATAAAGTAAAGACTGGATTTTTTAGAGCAGCACAGATGCCAAATGTGTTGGGGTGCATAGACGGCACACATGTCCGTATCCAGGCGCCATCAGAGGATGAAGCTGCATTTGTTAACAGAAAGGGATATCACAGTATTAACGTGCAGGCCGTTTGTGATCATGAAGGTACAGTATCAGTCCCCCCGTGCGGGAACCGGGTGTGAAAAGAATAGTCCCGCAGCCGCCCGTAAAGCTTGTCGTAAGAAGCGACTAAACGGGTCAACATGTTTGCCGTGTGTTGCGACCTGTGTCGGGGGAGGACGGGATCCTGGTCCACGTATGTAGGCTTTGGCCCTTACTTCTCCTAGACAGGCGGTCAGATTCGGCTCGGTCTGATCAATCGGCTGGTCACGCCAAGCCCTGTAAAGCACCCACGTTTATTTCAAACTCTTTTTTCCGTAATATTAGAATTTATAACTTGATGTCAGTTATGCTTTACAGAAGGCGGTGGCTCATGGGTCAATCGTGTGGATGTTATTCTGGAGAGTTGTATCGCCGGGTAGCCCCCGGCACGATGCTTGTCTCCCTAAAGGAATACTCTGTGCGAGTATGCTGTCCTTGTAACCCTGGTGCTTTCAACAGGAGAACCGTTGTATAACAGCATCGCCCTTGTTGGCGCTCCATGGCGGGCGGGGAGCAAGGCAGTGAAACTCTCTTCTCTCATCATGGCTTCCCCAAAAAAACAAGCAACAAGTTCTAGTGAAAAGTATAAACGAAATATTTCATGTAGTGATAGTGATGATCAGGATGCACCAGCTTCTTCAAAACGTCAAAACACAATGAATGATAGTTGGCCAAAGTTTATTGTACTTTCAAGCAAAGATGCCACTCGTCCTTTGACAAAGGTTTCGCCCTTTGTCATTGCGAAAACAATTAAGGGTGTTACCGGAGGTGATGTTCCCAAGGTAACGAAACTCCGATCCGGTCACCTCCTAGTAGAGTGTGCCAAACAACAACAAGCAAAAAACATCTTGACAATTTCATCCATTTTAGAGGTACCAGTTTCCGCTGAAGCTCATCGATCATTGAATCGTTCGCAGGGTATCATTCGAGATAGAGACCGAAACCTTGCTGATTTATCAGAGCAAGAAATATGCTCTGAACTTTCATCACAAGGTGTCTCACACGTTAAAAGGTTTACAAAAAAGGAAGACAACAAAATTATTAAATTAAATACATACCTTATTACATTTAATTCCGCAGCTCCACCAAGTCACATTAATCTGGGTCTTTTCAGAGTGTCCGTAGACATATTTATTCCCAATCCTCTCCGTTGTTTTAAATGCCAACGTTTTGGCCACGGGAAGGCCACCTGCAACGGGAAGGAAAAATGTGTAAAGTGCGCTGAGGAAGGCCACTCGGATTTCAACTGTACGAAAAATCCAAAATGTGTTAACTGCAGTGGTGATCATTTTTCGTCTTCAAAACAATGTCCAACTCTTCTACGTGAAAAAGAAATCCAAAAACTTAAAGCAGAAAAGAACATTACCTACCAAGAAGCTCGTCGTCAAGTCTCTATCTCGAGTGATACAGCACCATCCATGTCTTACGCGGAGGCTGCTAAACCCTCTAGGACATATGGTTGGCAAACCATGTACACTTGGCCTGAGGGTGAAATTAAGCCCCGTACTTGCAACACCAATGGATGGATGTTTGGTGCTGACTGTTTCGTGGATGATATCCCAAAAAGCAATATCAAATACGCGAGGCCTTGGAAGGAATTGTGTGATAATCATCCCCCACCACGTAAGTCAACAGCAGGTCCAAATAATGATTCAATGGTCGATGAGGATTTGTTTATAATTCCACGAAAATCGTCTTGGACTGGATTTGGAGCTCCAACCAAAGCTTCTAATCTTCAACCCCCATCAATTTCTCTTTCTTCCAAACAGAGTCAATCGTCTTCCACAAGGTCGTCATCTGCTGCTCAACCTGGAAATAGACAGCAGCGACCCTCACACCCAGGAAGACGCCAGAGTTCATCGCAGCAGACGTCACCGCTTAAAATGCGTAGATCAAAGAAGGCCGAACGAGATGCAATTTATATGCATAATCGTTTCGGCTCTCTTGGTGACGACATGGAGTCTGATATGGATCTATCGGAAACACCTGTCGACCGTTCACAGAGCCAGTCTCCACAGAGGAGACGTAGGCGATCACTCGGTAGACTTTCTGATCCCATACAGACTCCAAAATGAGTACCATCATTCAATGGAATTGCCGAGGCCTTAAGGCCAACTTTCTTGAATTACAACTTTTAGTGCAGTCTTTTAATCCAACTGTCTTTTGTCTTCAGGAAACACACCTCAAGGAAACTGACACGATTTCCTTGAAGGGTTTTTCTATGTATAACACATTTTCTAATACAGAACGAGCTTCTGGCGGATCCTCCATCTTAGTTAAGGATCGTATTCTCCATAGTTCGATTCCTTTAACTACCGATCTGCAAGCAGTTGCCGTTAGAGTTTCATTACATCAAACAATAACTCTATGTTCAGTTTATATACCACCTAATGATAACATAACTTTAGCACAACTTCAAAATTTAACGGATCAGCTTCCTGCTCCATACATGTTAGTTGGGGACTTCAATGCCCACAACCCATTATGGGGCAGTGCCAACTTGAATGATAAGGGTAAAAAGATTGAGGATTTTTTATCGAAAGAATCTCTTTGTATCTTTAATGATGGTTCTTCTACATTTTTACATTCTGGAAATGGAACATACTCATCAATTGATCTCTCAATATGTGATCCTTCTCTTTTAACAGATTTCTCATGGCAAGTCCATGATGATCTCTGTGGAAGTGATCACTTTCCTATTATATTAAAAGATCTTTTTGGTGAACCTGAACAAAGAATTCCTCGCTATAAGTTAGAGAAGGCCGATTGGCAAAAATTTTCAATACTTTGTTCGGAAAAATTAAGACCAGAACTTTTTGATCAGGACCAAGAACCAATAACAACATTTAATCAAACTCTTATATCTATAGCTGATGAAACCATTCCTAAGACCTCGGCAACTCCTAAAAAACTCAATAAACCTTGGTTCACAGACGAGTGTGACAAGGCTATCGACGATAGAAATAAAGCTCAAAAACAATTTGGCAAACATCAAACAAAAGAAAATTTGAGTAATTTTAGAATTTTTCGGGCGAAGGCTAGACGAACTTGTCGACAATCTAGAAGAACATCCTGGCGAAATTTTGTATCTGGTTTAACTTCACGAACTCCCATGAATAAAATTTGGAATTTCATACAAAAACTCAAAGGTAAAAACTCTAAATCCTCGGTAAAACATCTGAACGTTGGCAATTCCACTTTAACATCTGAAAAGGACATTGCCAACAAACTAGCTGAGACTTTTGCCAAACATTCATCTTCATCTAATTACAAACCTGACTTCCAAAAATTTAAACGTACAGCTGAAAAAACGAAATTAAACTTTAACTCTGACAACTCAGAGAGCTACAATTATCCTTTCTCTTTAGATGAACTTAAAACTTCCTTAAGTAAAGCCCATGACACTGCATGTGGCCCTGATAGCATCCACTATCAACTTATAAAACATCTTCCTGATATATCGATGAAGACTCTTCTAAATTTAATGAATGATATATGGATAAATGGAAAATTGCCCGAAATATGGAAGCTTGCCACTGTTGTTCCTATCCCTAAGCCGGGGAAGGATCACACAGATGCTTCCAACTATCGTCCGATAGCCTTGACAAGCTGCGTCTGTAAGACTCTAGAACGCATGATCAACGATCGGCTCGTTTGGTTCCTCGAGTCCAATGGACTCATTTCGAATATCCAGTGTGGATTCCGCCAAGGAGCACGCTTGATCATTTGGTCCGTTTTGAGTCTTTTCTTCGAAATGCATTTGCGCATCCTCGGAAACCCATGGGTTCTTCTCTCGCTTACTCGTTCATCACCCCTGGGACATTACGCATGAAATACTTCGTTTTTGATAGTTTTGTATCGAGCTTCCTGATTGGTCGCTTTACATTTTTCTAAAGCGATTTTAACTTGTTTCCAAATAGAAATAATATCAAGTTCAAGATCAGATCCTGAACTCGAAACGAACAATTTCATGCCAAATGTCCCAGGGGTGATGAATGAGTAAGCGAGAGAAGAACCCATGGGTTTCCGAGGATGGCATTTGCGAAGAACGAACATGTGGTGTCTATCTTTTTCGATCTCGAAAAAGCTTATGACACCACATGGAAGTATGGTATTTTAAAGGACATTTCTGATATGGGGTTGAAAGGAAGGTTACCAACTTTCTTGGCCGACTTTCTTTCTGACAGACACTTTAATGTTAAAGTAAATAAAACTTTTTCTGAAGAGTTTGACCAAGAAATGGGTGAACCTCAGGGTAGCATTCTTTCTGTCACTCTCTTTAGTATAAAGATAAATAGCATTGCCAAAGTCCTTCAAGACAATATTGAAGGTTCTTTATATGTTGATGACTTTTTAATATGCTACAGTGCAAAAAACATGAATACCATTGAAAGGCAATTACAGCTGTGCCTAAAACGGATTGAAAAATGGGCTTCCGAAAATGGTTTCAAATTTTCAGAAAGCAAAACTGTTGCTATGCATTTTTGTAAGAAAAGAAAACTTCATCCCGACCCAGATCTCTTTTTGTATGGCAAAAAAATTAAGATAGTTGAAGAATCAAAATTTCTTGGCGTTCTTTTTGATAGAAAACTCTCCTTTCTACCCCATATCAAAATGTTAAAATCAAGATGCCTAAAGGCTCTTGATGTTTTAAAAGTTGTTTCCAGTACCGACTGGGGAGCTGATAAATCAGTTCTTTTAAATTTGTATAGGTCTATTGTTAGATCGAAATTGGATTATGGTTCAATAATTTATGGGTCTGCGAAAAAATCTTATTTACAAATTTTAGACGCTGTTCATCATCAGGGATTGCGACTTTGCCTCGGTGCATACAGGACCTCTCCCATTGAGAGCCTGTATGCAGAGGCAAATGAGCCATCCCTGAAGCATCGCAGAATTAAACTCGGTTTGCAATATGCCACCAAATTAAAAGCCTTTCCTAGCAACCCTGCCCACGATTGTGTTTTCAATCCACCTCTCAGGAATATGTATGAAAAACATGAAAACAAAACTCCTCCTTTTGGTATTCGTATCGAACCTCACCTGACTAATCTTAAACTTAATTTAGAAACTATAAAACATGTCAAGCCTTTGAAAGTTCCACCCTGGGAACTTTTAAAGCCTAAATTTATTTTTGATCTTCGTAAACATAAAAAATCTGAAACAAATCACCTGCTTATTCAACAAGATTATTCCGAAATTAAATCTAGATATCCTGGGTTTCTAACAGTTTATACAGATGGCTCTAAAGATGGTGACAGTGTTGCTGCTGCTGCTGTCTCAGGGAATAGCACGTCAACACAACGACTCCCGTCTGCTGCTTCCATTTTTACAGCTGAAGCGAGAGCCATTATTTTAGCGCTCAAATTGATTGATGCTTCTGAGCACGCTCAATTCTTTATCTGTTCCGATTCTCTTTCTTGTCTTTTGGCAATTCAGAACTGCAAATTAAAAAATCCATTAATCTCTAAAATTGTTTATATGGTTCATCAATTGATCAGAGGTGGCTTAGAATTGATTTTCCTATGGGTACCCAGTCACACTGGTATTCATGGGAATTCAGTTGTGGACAGGGTTGCAAAGGAAGCCCTCCGTAAACCAGTGTCCAATTGTTTTATTCCTTATTCGGATTGTAGAAATACAATCCGAGTATATGTCCAAAGTTTATGGGACGAGGTTTGGGCTGCCGCTGAGCACAACAAACTTCATGAGCTCAAGCCACAGCTTGGGGAGAATCATGCTTCATTCCGATGCCGTCGAGACCAGGTAGTCATCACTAGATGTCGTATAGGACATTCTAGAGTCACCCATGGCTACCTGATGACACAAGAGAAGGAGGTCCCGATGTGTATCCCTTGTGACGCACGGTATTCCTTGAGGCATGTTCTCCTCGACTGTGTTGATCTTGCTCCAATTCGCATGAAGTATTTTAACTGTGCATCCATGCACGATTTGTTTAGCGGCATCCCAGCCGATGCCATTTTATCTTTTTTAAAAGAAATCGGTCAGTATTCAAAATTATAGTTTTTGTAATCACCATTTGAAAGTTAATTTGTTGTCATAATATTTAGCTTATTTTTGTTAAGTTCTTTGTTTTCCTATTGCTTTAAATGGTTTTATTGTTTTAGTGTGTTATTTTTTAATGATTTTTTTACCTATTTATTTTCCTGGCATACTTTTTGTTTTATCTACGGTCTTTTGACTTTGTTTTATATTAACATGTTATTAACATAATTTATATCAACTTGTTTATGTCCCGATGATGGCTGCAATATCGCCGACGGGACATAAAGCAACCAACAATCAATCAATCAATCAGTATCAGTTTTTTTGTAAGCGAACTTCTATAACTTTCTTGTCGCTTTCTTCTCTGTTTATAAATGATTATTGCCTCCCCTTCTTTTCACCTTGACATTTTACTTACAGTAAAATCAATATCATCGATTTTGTCTACGAGTATTCAGGTTTACGAAGAAAGCGGGATAACTCCAATTGAATCTTGAATCAATCAGCAGATCGGGCACTTGTCTTTTTTTTCAACAAGGGGCTATGAATATTCTTTCATTGATAAGATATATTTCTTAAGCTGTACAAATGTACCTATGCAAACAAGAATCTTTTTTTTTAATTTACATATAAATGCTAGTAATTTTAAAAAGACAACTTTTTTCTGGCCTTTTCCCTTTTAAACATGATTTTATTTTGTTGTCATTTTGATTTTAACCTTCTTCAATCTGGTCTGAAAGAAAATCATATCGAATATCGAATTGACTATTGTCTCAGATCTGGTGCAGACCAATTTTAACTTATAAGGGGACAACCATTTGATTTCGAGGGGGGCTGACAGTTTTTGTAAATAAATATTCTGGCCTGGAAAAAGTTGGAAATAAATAATCTGGCCTCTGTTTGCAAGAAAATAAAATTTTTAATAATCTGTTCCAAGAGTCTTGCTCAATAAAGCTATTGTATGCAGAAAATAAATATTCTTGCCAGTCAAGTTTTGAAAATAAATAATATGTCTCGACCGAAACTGCCAGCCCCCCCCACCTCAGAATCAAATGGTCGTCCCCTAATAGACTTTTGCAGAAATCAGTCATCAACAACAATATTCTGTTATTCTGTTATTTCTGTACGTGTCAAAAATTTAAGACACTGGATTTTCATTTTTTTAAATTTAATGTCTTTATTTGCAAAAACATTATATGCTAAAGCACAATTACAGTGTATGATATAGTGACATATATTGTAAAATACACAGGGGCTTGGTTAAATTAATAATTTTTATGAGAATATAATAAAAGATTGCTTAATCAGTTCTCATCTGTTCATTTGATTTTTTTGCCTGATTCAAGTCTAACTCTTGTCACAAAAAAGGTAATTCAAATAATTTAATAAATTATAATAAGTTTAATATGTTTTTCTTGTAGGAAAATTCACAAATATTAATGCAAACTGGCCAGGATCTACCCACGATGCCCATGTGTTCAGAACTTCAAACCTGTGTCAACACCTAGAGGAAACACACAGAAGTTTAGAAGATGGTTATCTGCTTGGGGATAGTGGTTACCCTTGCCGCCCTTTCCTGCTGACACCCTATTCACGGCAAACTGAGCCATATATGCAAAGATTCAATAGGAGTCACACAAGCACTTGTTCTATGATTGAACGAGTGTTTGCAGTTTGGAAGAGAAGATTCCATGTTCTTCACTCAGAGGTAAAAGTTATTAAAACTTTCCAAGAGCAGAGAGACATTGGTGAAAATTCTAAATTATGTCGAAAATGAAGTTCATCATTTACGCAAATCAAGGAATTAGAGTTTATACTCTAATTCCTTGCGCAAATGTACAAAATATTATACTAATAGGGTCATTTTATTTGATTGTTTATCTAGAATTGGCAATCTTGACAATAATAATAGTTATTTTTTCTTTAAAGTAATTATGAAGACCATCAGAAAACAACTGGGGAACACAGAAGAAAAGAGGTACCAATGGGAAAGTTCGAAAAGGCAAAGACAAAACACCCAAGTTTGATTCACGATTAATCTAGAGTTATCCCGCTTGCCCCATAAATTTCACCACTGTCAGTAAAGTTATAGAAGAAACCAAGATAAGAATGAAGTTTTTAAAAAGTTGTTAAAAATAATGCAATTCTCTAGATATTTAATCTTTTTTTTGTTTAGATTAGAATGTGCCCAGAGAAGACCTGCCGTATTATTGGAGCCTGTGCTATTCTGCATAACATTGCACTTCAGAGGAATGAGCCAGTTGACAATGACGACGAGATGAATCAACAACAGGCTGTTCCAGTACCAGACTTTCAAGGCCAGAATGATGGAAGGGCAATAAGAGACCACATCGCCAGATCTTTTTTTTTAAATAAAAAAAAATCAGGCAAAAAAATAGTTTAATAAAAAGATGCAAACACTTGTTGTGCTGTAATCTGCGAGAAGTCTGTTGTCGGTGATGTTAGTCTCTCGAGCAGTTGGATCTGGAGATCCAACTTCTTCATAGTCTTCTTCTCTTTCTCAATGGCAATGTCAAAGTACTTTACCTAAAAATGGACAATAAAAAGATTTAAAAAGATTAGGTAAATAAAAATATATAATTTTCTATTTTATTACAAAATACATAACAGCTTTATTTGCAAAATTAAATGTATATAAATCCCGAGGGTTAAATGCATTCTTACTTTACCAAACAAATGTGGTTATTCACTAAAAATGCATAAGTTCTAACTATCTAAACACTAATGTGTTTTATGCTATATTCACTTGTTGATAGGCTGGCCTGACAAAAGCAAAAAAAATATATATATAAGCAAATGTACCTTTAGGCCAAAAAGGTGTTTCCTGTAACCCTACCTACCGTATTTTTTTCATGCCTACCCTTATATTTTTATTAGAACCAATATTTGTCTTGTACAATGTAACAGAAAATACACACTTTTATCATTTGCCTGATGAGTGCCCCCTGTTCCGTTAAAAATCAAGGAAAACCAAGGGGTTGCACTAAGTCGTACAATTCTATAAATAGATATTTTTTAACCATTGAAAAAGTCTTAGTCGGATCAGAAAACAGGAAGTAGATGCGTTACTGACTCGGAAAGGGGAGGCACGGTAAAACTCACCATGTTTAGCTGTATACCAAATTTGAAATCAATTAATCCCCTTAGCAGAAGCAGAGAAATATGTTACGAAAGTGTTTTACGGACGGACAAGGTGATTGCATTTATAGCCCCCTTTCTTACGAGTGGGGGTATAACAAATACCCCAAAAAATATCACCGAAAACACAAGCCCGCTATCCTTTAAAAAAGTTATGAATACATTTACTCAGAGCTAAATAGTTCTGAACAACCCCCCTAAAAAAATAGCTAATTAATACGTTTGTCTGTGTTCACATATATGTATGTACCTGCTTCTCGTAGACATCTTCCACGGTGGCCTTCCTTTTCTTTGCCGTTTCCTTCTTTCTGGTTTCAGCAGGAGGTTGTGCAATAACAGGTGGTGCCTCTCTCACTATTACTGGGTTAGGCTGCTCCACTAGTATAGAAGGGGATGGAGGTTGACTCTGGGCTGACTCAAATAGGTCCTGGCTTCCTGCGCCTTCCTCGGGCAACTCTGCAGTTGTTGTTCTGGTTTCCGCACATGTTGAAAGACCTAAAATAAAATTGAAGACATATAGAATTAATTACACACAGCATTTACTATAAATATAATAACGACCTTCTTTAAAGTCGATTGAATATTATGAAAACATCCCCATCGTAAAGTAAAAAGCACGGAACATTGTATAGAAAACATGTATCCCCACCCTAGAAATTACCAACTTAACTCCCCCCGGGGGTCAGATTCTATGTATACTGATACGAGAAGTTTAGGACCAGATTGTCCAGTGGGCCCTGCTCAACCAGTGGATCAAGTCCACTGCTACACTCAATGATTTCATTATAACAGGGAATAAAAAATATGTATAAAAAAGGCACAGTCATCATTATTTTTTTACTTTTATTGTCAAAGGCCTCGTGTTTTACCGAGTCTAGTTTATGAGCTCAACACCTTACTGGAAGATGAAAATAACAATAAGGGGATTTTAGCGGTTCTCCAAAAAAAACGGAGATTCATATGTGATACGATTTATCATGCGTGACAATACACAATTCAGGACAAGATGAGGGAGAACAGCATGGTCCAGTTACAGCATTGCATCAAAACTTATCTGAATGTTGCAACATACGTTGTTTAATCTAATTAGATATACTTAGGAAATTTGAAAACACAGGTAAACATCTATTATAATGCTTCCCTGATCATGAAACATTTCTATTTTTAAATGGAAAACAAATTATTGATTGGTGTGTACCAAATACAGACTGTACTGTAGCCTACAGGTGTAGGTGAAGGTCGTTCTGTATGACATTGTTATTGTTTACATTCTGCGGACGGCAATTTACAACGAGAAAGAACAATAAATGCTGTAATTTTGCTCAAGAAAATAAAGCAAATATATTGACATTTGATTGAAATCGGATAAAATGATACTTTTGAACAAATTCATTCAAGAAAATTGTTTGTTTATAGCTTTAATAGGACAGTTGTAGGCAGTGAATATGTGAGATGTTTTTTTTGGATCTTGCTTAAAAACTTTCTAAAATGGTTGAATTTTTACTTAATCAAATGGACAAAATGAGAGATTATAAAGGATATCTACCTGGAATACCACTCTCAAAACCACTGATGCCTTTAAAGCTTGAGGAGTCTTTACACAGATCAATGGTCCTCTCTATGGCCAGGCTTAGCTTTTTTGGTGGGGGTCCTCCACCCGTCTTGTTCCTCTCGAAGGTCATTTTAGAAAATACCTTCTTTGCCTCCTTTTTAGTTGTGGCCCATTTGTCTCTACATTCCTTTGAGGATCTTTTGGCAACTCAGAGATGAAACCATTATGGCGATTCTCTCCCAAACAGCATTTTTCTTAGCATTAGTCACACCATCACCAAATTTTTCATTAAGGATAGAAAAATTTCTCTCCACCTCTGACTGGATGGTGTTGACCTCTAATTCTGTGAAGTTGGGCTTCCTGTCCCTCTGTAATTTCTTAGAACCAACACTTGCAGTTGCAGACGACAAACTCTCCTCCATTTTTTTTTATAGAATATTTTTTCATAAAGATGCATAATGGGGATTTTTCATTTTTATACGACCGCAAAAAATTTGCGGACGTATTATGGTATGATGCTGTCGTCGTCGTCGTTGTCGTCGTTGTCGTCGTCGTTGTCTGTTAACTTTTTAGTGTTTCCACAATAACTTTAGTTCCAGTTATCCGATTGCTATGAAACTTTACATTGATGTTCCTTACCATAAAAGGATGCATGGGATTGATTTTGGGGGTCCCCCCATTTTTCGTTTAGAAATTAGGGGCCAAACAAGAGGCTCCCAGGAGCCTGAATCGCTCACCTGGTCTTGATGTTGACCCTATACTTTTGTAGAGCTAAATGAGCTGAACATTTAAGCAAGCAACAGCTTTTCTCTACCTGCAATAGTTTTCATTCTATAGGCCAAAAACACAATTTTTCACCTATAAGGGACCATAACCCCTATAAGGAGTCATCTGACAATTCGACCCTATGGAGACTTTTGTAGAGCTAAATGAGCTAAACATTTAAGCAAGCAACAGCTAATCTCTATCTGCAATAGTTTTCATTCTGTAGGACAAAAACATGAAAAATCGCTATTTTTCAGAGGCCGTAACCCCTATAAGGGGTCATCTGACAACTTTGACCCTATGGAGAATTTTGTAGAGCTAAATGAGCTGAACATTTAAGTAAGCAACAGCTAATCTCTATGTGCAATAGTTTTCATTCTGTAGGAAAAAAACATGAAAAAACGCTATTTGTCAGGGGCCGTAACCCCTATAAGGGGTTGTCTGACAACATCGACCCTTTGGAGACTTTTGTAGAGCTAAATGAGCTTAACATTTAAGCAAGCAACAGCTAATCTCTATCTGCAATAGTTTTCATTCTGTAGGCCAAAAACATGAAAAATGGCTATTTTTCACCTTTAAGGGGCCGTAACCCCTATGAGGGGTCATCTGACAACTTCGACCCTATAGAGACTTTTGTAGAGTTAAATGAGCTGAACATTTAAGCAAGCAACAGCTAATCTCTATCTGCAATAGTTTTCATTCTGTAGGCCAAAAACATGAAAAAATGCTATTTTTCACCTTCAAGGGGCCGTAACCCCTATAAGGGGTCATCTGACAACTTTGACCAAATGGAGACTTTTGTAGAGCTTTTGATGCTGAATCAGTAGCGTGGCCTCAGATTTCCTCTATCTCTTATACTTTTTGATTTATAAGCCAAAAACAGTAGTCTGACCCCCCTAGTCTATTTTTAGTAACGGCGGCCATGTTTTTTAACGGATCAAAAATCAAAACACAAGTTTGGTGCAGGACACCCTAAGGATCATTCATACCAAGTTTCATTAAATTCTGTTCAGTAGTTTCAGAGGAGAAGATTTTTGAAAATTGTTAACAGACGACGACAGACGACAGACGACAGACGACGACAGACGACGACGGACGCCAAGTGATGGCAATAGCTCACATGGACCTTCGGTCCAGGTGAGCTAAAAAGGGCCAAAAATACTACTTTTTTGTTTGTTTCCACAATAACTTTAGTTCTAGTTATCCAATTGCTATGAAATTTGACAGTGATGTTCCTTACCATACAAGGATGAATGGGATTGATTTTGGGGGTCCCCACTTTTTTTGTTTCGAAATTAGGGGCCCAAAAGGGGAAAAAAATTCAAATATTTTACTTGTTTCCACCATAACTTTGGTCCTAGTTGGCCTATTGCTGTGAAATTTGTCAAGAATGTTTCTTACAATAAAAGAATGAACCTGATGAATTTTTGCGCCCCCCTTTTTCTCTGTTGTGTAATTAGGGGCCAAAAGGGGCCAAAATAAAAACTTTTTTATTTGTGGTCCGATTTTGAAATTTTTTTTTACATGTTTGTTCTTGTCAAATAGCGGATACAAAATTAAGAATTAATTTTTGCGACCCCCCTTTTTCCCCCTATTACGTAATTAGGGGCCAAACGGGGCCAAAATCGAAACTTTTTTATTTGTGGTCCGATTTTGAAATTTTTTTTTGCAAGTTTATTTTTGTCAAGTAGCGAATCCAAATTTGAGAATTTATTTTTGCGACCCTCACCCCTTTTTCACCTGTTACGTAATAAGGGGCCAAAAGGGGCCGAAATTGAAACTTTTTTATTTCTGGTCCGATTTTGAAAATTTTTTTTGCATGTTTGTTCTTGTCAAATAGCGGATACAAAATTAAGAATTAATTTTTGCGACCCCCCCCCTTTTTCCCCTTATTACGTAATTAGGGGCCAAATGGGGCCGAAATTGAAACTTTTATTTCTGGTCCGATTTTGAAAAATTTTTTTGTATGTTTGTTCTTGTCAAATAGCGAATACAAAATTAGGAATTAATTTTTGCGACCCCCCCTTTTTCCCCATATTACGTAATTAGGGGCCAAATGGGGCTTTTTTATTTGTGGTCCGATTTTGAAATTTTTTTTTGCAAATTTATTCTTGTCAGGTAGCGATTCTAAATTGAAGAATAAATTTTTTGGGCTGTAATCATAATTTAAAAAAATTCTGGTTCGATTTTTAATTTTTTCCCCAAACATTATTCTTTTAAAGAGTAGAATACAACATTCAAAATTTATATTTTTAGCCCCTGGGTTGAAAGTCCATCAGAGAAGCATGTGTCAAAAACCTTTGTCAGTCCACCATGGGCTGCAATGTGTCCAGAACAATAGACTATCCATATTAGGCCTAAAACGTACAGGGTTCAACATGTTGCGGTCGTATCATGCTGCGCTCGGCGAAGCTTTTTATTTATTTTTTTTTTGTTTAATGATAGTAAATATAACCTTTTTTAATAACATCATAAAGAACAAGAGGCTCCCAGGAGCCTGAATCGCTCACCTGGTCTTGATGTTGACCTTGTACTTTTGTAGAGCTAAATGAGCTGAACATTTAAGCAAGCAACAGCTTTTCTCTACCTGCAATAGTTTTCATTATATAGGCCAAAAACACCATTTTTCACCTATAAGGGGCCATAACCCCTATAAGGATTCATCTGACAACTTCAACCCTATGGAGACTTTTGTAAAGCTAAATGAGCTGAACATTTAAGCAAGCAACAGCTAATCTCTATCTGCAATAGTTTTCATTCTGTAGGCCAAAAACATGAAAAATCGCTTTTTTCAGGGGCCGTAACCCCTATAAGGGGTCATCTGACAACTTCGACCCTATGGAGAATTTTGTAGAGCTTAATGAGCTGAACATTTAAGCAAGCAACAGCTAATCTCTATCTGCAATAGTTTTCATTCTGTAGGCCAAAAACATGAAAAATGGCTATTTTTCAGGGGCCGTAACCCCTATAAGGGGTCATCTGACAACTTCGACCCTATGGAGAATTTTGTAGAGTTCAATGAGCTGAACATTTAAGCAAGCAACAGCTAATCTCTATGTGCAATAGTTTTCATTCTGTAGGCCAAAAACATGAAAAAATGCCATTTTTCAGGGGCCGTAACCCCTAAAAGGGGTTGTCTGACAACTTTGATCCTATGGAGACTTTCGTAGAGCTAAATGAGCTTAACATTTAAGCAAGCAACAGCTAATCTCTATGTGCAATAGTTTTCATTCTGTAGGCCAAAAACATGAAAAATGGCTATTTTTCACCTTTAAGGGGCCGTAACCCCTATAAGGGGTCATCTGACAACTTCGACCCTATGGAGACTTTTGTAGAGTTAAATGAGCTGAACATTTAAGCAAGCAACAGCTAATCTCTATCTGCAATAGTTTTCATTCTGTAGGCCAAAAACATGAAAAAATGCTATTTTTCACCTTTAAGGGGCCGTTACCCCTATAAGGGGTCATCTGACAACTTTGACCAAATGGAGACTTTTGTAGAGCTTTTGATGCTGAATCAGTAGCGTGGCCTCAGATTTCTTCTATCTCTTATACTTTTTGATTTATAAGCCAAAAACAGTAGTCTGACCCCCCTAGTCTATTTTTAGTAACGGCGGCCATGTTTTTTAACGGATCAAAAATCAAAACACAAGTTTGGTGCAGGACACCCTAAGGATCATTCATACCAAGTTTCATTAAATTCTGTTTGGTAGTTTCAGAGGAGAAGATTTTTGAAAAATTGTTAACAGACGACGACGACGACAGACGACGACAGACGACGACGACGGACGCCAAGTGATGGTAATAGCTCACATGGACCTTCGGTCCAGGTGAGCTAAAAATAGCACACAAAATAATTTAATTATTAATTTTTTTTTATTAATACAAATTTATCAAGGCCACTAACCACATTGATAAAATATATATGGTCTATTTATGAGCAGGTGCTTGTCCTATAATACCAGTTGCATGCTGGGTAAAAATCTAGCCTCTAAACCAAAGTTTATTCCTAACGCAAACGTTAAACTCTTAACGTTGGCGTTACTTATCGCTTACGTTAATTTGAGTTCAACAACAACATTTTAACGTCTGGATAACTATCGCTACGTTACATATTTTGACCATACGTTAAGTCTAACGCAAGCGTTATTCTAACGTGAAGTTGAACAACTGGGCCCAGGGGGGGTCAGACTACTGTTTTTGGCTTGTAATTCAAAAAGTATAAGAGATAGATGAAATCTGATGCCACGCTACTGCTTCAGCATCAAAAGCTCTACAAAAGTCTCCATTGAGTCGAAGTTGTCAGATGACCCCTTATGGGAGTTACGGCCCCTTAAAGGTGAAAAATAGCATTTTTTCATGTTTTTGGCCTATAGTATGAAAACTATTGCAGATAGAGAGAAGCTGTTGCTTGCTTAAATGTTCAGCTCATTTAGCTCTACAAAAGTCTCCATAAGGTCAAAGTTGTCAGATGACCCCTTATAGGGGTTATGGCCCCTTAAAGGCAAAAAAATAGTGTTTTTGGCCTATGGAATGAAAACTATTGCAGATAGAGAAAAGCTGTTGCTTGCTTAAATGTTCAGCTCATTTAGCTCTACAAAAGTCTCCATAGGGTCAAAGTTGTCAGATGACCCCTTATAGGGGTTATGGCCCCTGAAAGGCAAAAAATAGAGTTTTTGGCCTATAGAATGAAAACTATTGCAGATAGAGAAAAGCTGTTGCTTTCCTAAATGTTCAGCTCATTTAGCTCTACACAAGTCTCCATATGGTCGAAGTTGTCAGATGACCCCTTATTGGGGTTACAGCGCCTTAAAGGCAAAAAATAATGTTTTTGGCCTATGGAATGAAAACTATTGCAGATAGAGAAAAGTTGTTGCTTGCTTAAATGTTCAGCTCATTTAGCTCTACAAAAGTTTCCATAGGGTCAAAGTTGCCAGATGACCCCTTATAGTGGTTACGGCCCCTTAAAGACAAAAAATAGTGTTTTTGGCCTAAAGAAAGAAAACTTTTGCAGATAGAGAAAAGATGTTGCTTGCTTAAATGTTCAGCTTAAATAGCTCTACTAAAGTCTTTTTAGGGTCGAAGTTGTCAGATGACCCCTTTAAGGGGTTATGGCCCTTTAAAGGGGAAAAATAGTGTTTTTTGCTTTGGAATGAAAACTATTGCAGATAGAGAAAAGCTTTTTATTGCTTAAACATTCAGCTCATTTATCTATACAAAAGTCCTCAAAGGGTTGATATTAAGACCAGGTGAGCGATTCAGGCTCCTGGGAGCCTCTTGATTTCGTTTAGAAACTAAGGGCCCTCAAGAGGCCAAAAAAGCAACTTTTTAATTTGTTTCCACAATAACTTGTTTTGGTAGACCAAATGCTATGAAACTTTACAGTAGTGTTACTCACCATAAACTAAAGGGTGGGGATGATTTTGGGTGTTCCCTCTCTTTTTGTTTAGGAACGAGGGGCCCAAAGGGGGCAAAAATTTGACATTTTATTTATGGTCCGATTTAGAATTTTTTTTTTAGAAGTTAATTTTGGTCATATATTGGATACAAAATGGGTGAGTGAGTGAGTTGGTGTTTTACGCCCGTGCAACGCTATATAGGTTATCTACAGGCGATGAACATGAAAAGGATGATACAATGAACATGAAACGATGATGATATATGAAATAAGGGATGGGGTGGGAAACACAGGGACGGTAAATTTTGAAGAACCACAGAAAGGGGAGAAGTGGGTAGGGGCGGAAAATTTAGCCTATGTGGTGCACTACTTGGCGGTCCACAAAGAGGTCTTTTACGTGCATGAAGCGTGGCATTCTCCACACACGTTGGCCCACTATGGTCGGCGGTCAGGGTTTCCGTACTATAGACCTGACAACCCCCGCGGACGAGGGCTACCCTATTCAGCCACCTAGGGTACACACTTGGTCGCTCTGTGGGCTGAGCACTGACCCGACGTCAGAATCCCAAGACCCTTAGTCGCCTCTTACGACAAGCTAGGCTCTGCTGCGGGCCTATTCGCCACCCGGGCCCCACACGGGACGGATACAAAATGGAGGATACAATGATACAAAATGGAGGATACATATAGAATATTATGTACTTTCCTTTTTGATACTATCTAAATCTAGGTGAGTATCAGACGAGTCCGGTAGGACGAGTCTGATACGAGACTAGATGTAGATAGTATCAAAAAGGAAAGTATATAATATTCTTTTTATCGGTAATGACGTCACAGTTATCAAGTGCTCCCACCTGATATTTTCTTGTATCACGGACTGTCCATGATACTAAAAAATATCAGGCAGATCAGATCAAAGGAAAAAGCCGCTTATTACCGATAAAATTTTTTCTTGACCCACCTTTTCTGTTTAGATGTAAGGGGTCCAAAAGGGGAAAAAAATAGAAACTATTTTTTGGTCTTATTTTTACAATATTGGGTGGCATGTGACAAATATGCTTTGTAAGTCCACCATAGGATGCAAGTGTCAAAATATTTTGACTGTCCATATTGGGCCTAGAATGTACAGGGTTCAACGTTTTGCCGTGCGACGCAGGGCCAGACATCGATTGGTCTTGTTTCTTGATTAAAGATATTCTTTCTATAATATTTTTTTGAAAAATATTATGCAAGTGAACTCTTGGAATGTGGATGAATAGTATGGTTATAAATCTTACTCAATCAATTAAGAGACTAGTTTCTGGAACAACTGTTTGGTTTTGGAATCTACACCATCAGCAGTATATTTTTTCACAATACATGAGAGCTGCTTAGACATGCCTATTGCAAAACCAATCTAAAAAGTATAATTCAAATTTTGAATTTAAAAAAGCATATAAATACAAGCAATAAAAATTCACCCCTCCATGTTGCAACTCAAATTCAATGTGCTGCAAATGCATTTAATTTGATGAAGTTCAAAATGTATCTGTTTTTATCGACTAGTTTCAATTCTATATTGGTTAGATGCGCTCATGAGAATAAGTGTATTTTCTTTTCTACATCATGCCTCATTTTTTATATTATCATGATTTTGGTTTATTTGTTGGGGGGGGGGGGGGGGGGGGGTGGTAATTACAAAAATGTCCTGATGAAAAAATGTTGATCCTTCAAATTAAAAAGATTGTCTTGTTCTTTTATGTGAATATACTACAAAGTAAGTTCAGTCATTTCACAAATTGTTTTGTAAGACTATACAAGTACCTGTTTTTTATATGAGAAGTACCATGAACCATACTTTTTATGAATGAGTTCATAGATTCAAATCCAAAACATGAATATTCATATAAAGGGCCATAAAGTCGGACGGTCTCTGCAAGATGCTTAACCATGTGCAAAATCATTGTTTCTTTTTCGTGACCTGAAATTATAAAAGAAAATAGCACTGTATACAGAGGATAAAAATTACATGTATGGAAATTATTTAAAGTAAATAAATGATATTTATTTTTTTATTTCTGAGAAAATACTTCTGTCTTTAAAACAGCTGGGTGGCGAATAGGCCCGCAGCAGAGCCTAGCTTGTCGTAAGAGGCGACTAAGGGTCTTGGGATTCTGATGTTGGGTCAGTGCTCAGCCCACAGAGCGACCAAGTGTGTACCCTAGGTGGCTGAATAGGGTGGCCCTCGTCTGCGGGGGTTGTCAGGTCTATAATACGGAAACCCTGACCGCCGACCATAGTGGGCCAACGTGTGTGGAGAATGCCACGCTTCATGCACGTAAAAGACCCCTTTGTGGACCGCCAAGTAGTGCACCACACCTCACTAAAACAGCTGGCTATATAAACATTATGATAAACACTGAAACATTTTCCTTATTCTTACTAAAATGCACCAGTTTATTGACTTTAATATCTATTGACTAATATGTTTAATCTATGGATGTATCCATGGTTGAGATTTTAATATGTATATAGTAGAATATATTATGTGCATAAAATGTTACCATAGATTGCTGGAAACAAACAACAAAATTCCTGCAAGATATCTTCAGCTTCAGTAACTTCATCTTGATGCAAATTATCACTTGTTAAGGTGGTTATTCCAGTTACCAATAAAAGGTAGTGAAGGTATGCAGCTGGATTTTATTCCGTGCAGTGCTGGCACAGAAAAGTGCAACAACCATTCTCGACATTCAGATGCTGTATGAATAAAATAAATACAGGTTTTAAATTTTAAATGAAGAGAATCATGATAATTAATATACTATATCATGTTATTTTCAGATAAACTAGAGCTCTTATTATTCAATTTTATTTAACTTCATTAATAGTAGCCTAACAAAATCTGTCAAAGTAAAAAATGGCCGGATTTCGTTAAACAGGAAGTAAGTGAGTGACAGACATGAAATCGAATCCCATATTATGGGACCCCACCCTGATGTTGTATACCAAATATCAAGTGGCTGTGATTAGTAGTTGCTGAGAAAAATTACAAAATGTTTTACCCGCCCCCACGCCGCCTGCCCTACATTCACCATTTCATATCCCGGATTTTTCACTCCGTAAAATCGGGCCAAAAAATCATAATCAAGGTAATGAAATCATATCTTTTACCTTTCCAATGCTTGTGATCTGTAAGACTTCTTTGGCGACGAGACACAAAATCTGGAATTTGTATCCTTAAATAGCGTTTTGGAATTCGGGATTTTTTTATTTTTTTTTGGGGGGGGGGTCAAAGGTGTGTGACATTGTGTACTACCGTCTTCCCAAAAAGTACTAAGCTTAATATAACTATATCACATTTACTATCAAGATTTTTGGAAAAAAAGTCTCTTGCACTTATCCTAAAGTTATCTAGCAAAAATTCAAAGTCAACTTGTTGAAGACTATCCGATGGTCCTGGAGAAATTGGCTCAGATACATGCTGTTGGTTAGAACTTGTAGCTTCAGGTGCTATTCTACTCGCTTCAAATTTAAAATACTTAGCATTTTTGGTGGTCTTTTCTTCATGTTTCCTTTTGAAGCTGGCATTTGAAGTTGTTTGGTTGATTTTTAGTGGTTGTAGTGAGGTCCTTACTGCAGTCGGGGTCGCCGGTCGCTGGTAATTGTTCCCAGAAACTCTTAAGGGGGCATATGAGAGCCCCCTCGTAGCTAGAGGCACCATCTTGACATTCTCGGTCAGCTCAGTCGGGGGCTGTAAACATAAAATATTAAATAAATGAAACAATATACTAATAAAAGACAACTACAAGGCATGAAACATATGTAAAAATACAAGTGGGGTAGATTTATATCAAATATACATATTAAATTGTAGAAATGAGGATGAAAATCAAATTAAAATGCTAACAGTGAAACAGTTTAAAATATGAACCTTTAAGGACTATGGTTTTTAACATATTTAATGGAAGAAAATAAAAAGAATTCAAATCATGCAAAAAAGACATTCCTAAAAAAGTTTGCCTTTAAACTGTGAAAGCTTTGCTGTACGCTGCAAACATTGTCAAAGTCCTCCAACTTTAATGATATTGACTTTCCGTTTGCATTATCAAAGGTGTCCACAAAATAATCTCCACATTCACGTCTGGTGAAACTAAAGGAATATCATACAAAGAAATAAAACGAACTCTACGCCATAGTATGTTAAAAACAATGTTTGGACAATGTTACAGCAACAATCAATTCTATGACGTGTATCAGGAGTGAAAACCACGAACTTTATTAAGACAATGTTAAAAAAGGGGTTTCTGCAGCTTTGACGATAAGCGCTATTGGGATAATGCCATTGAAAGTTATGCATATGGACATTTCAAGATTTATCTATTGCTTTATTTATTATTAATAAAAATCGAAAAAAACACCACCCGTGTCTAAATTGTTTTTGAAATTTGGGTAATTTTTTCCTTGAAATTTATTTCGTAATTTTTTTTCAGCATTATGTTAATTTATTGGTGGAATTTTATTCCTTTGGAAAAATATAGAAGAAATACCACATCAAATTCAAGTTTACAAGACTAGCTATGATCATGTATGCAATGCCGCTTGGCTTTTCACATTATTTTCAGAAATTATTTTTTATACGTATTATAACCATCGCCTTAGTCTTGGACAATTTGTACCGACAATATCTCAGAATTATTAGAAACCCCCTCCGATTGTGAATTTTCTTCAACCTACTGTTATTCCTACTTCACAACCAGACCACAACCTATTCAAAACCCAGCACAACCCGTCAGAAGAAGCCGAAGGAACATCGTTAAACCTTTGTATAGGCTGGCGACTCTTCCACAAAACCATCTCTTGTTGAGTTCTTGGTGATGTGTATCACCTAAAGCAGGGAAGGTCTGCTTGTTTGATACCATATGAGTAGTATACCGGGTCTCTATGGAACACTTTGTACTTTTAAATTTACATAGACGAAAGGTCAAACCACATGGCGACAACTGTCACCTCAGATCTCTATCAGTAAAGTCGTGTGTAGTCATGCGGAACAGCGATTAATCTTTTTCCTTCGCCCCCTTTTTAAATTCGTCCCTTTTTTTCGCCCCTGATTTTTATTCGTCCCCTAAATCTTACCCTTATCCTAAACCTAATCTCTAATCCCTTACCCTAACCTTTAACCCTAACCCTTACCCTAATCCTTACCCTAACCTTTAACCCTACCTTATCTCTAACCCTAACCCTAATCCTTACCCTAACCTTTAACCCTTACCCTTATCTCTAACCCTAACCCTAATCCTTACCCTAACCTTTAACCCTTACCCTTATCTCTAACCCTTACCCTAATCCTTACCCTAGCCCTAACCCTAATCCTAACCATTTGTTTTGTTAGTGTCGCCCTTTATGGACTCCTGTGTTGTGATACTCTTGTATGGATTATTCCTAATTGGTTTCTTCTCTTTTTTTTCTTTTTTTTTTCGCCCTTTATGGGCTCTTTTTTTTGTCTTTGTAATGGTATTGATAGCTGTTTCCTTTAAGTTTTCAATAAAAACTCAAAAACAGGTACAACTTTTATTAACATTCTACGTTTTATTTACATTCTATTTTACAAATTTAATATCCATAGGGTCTGGTGGTTAAATCGTTCATGATCACTCTTTTGTCAAATACAATTCGATAGTCTTTCTTTTGTGAAACAGTTAACAGTTTTTGATTGCTTCTTTGGATCTTATATTCGTCTCTCACTGTCCTGATATCGCTTCTGTTGATGGTGACCATCTCCTTGATGGTGTCGTAGTTGATGTCTAATGCGTTCTTGAAGTTTAGTGTTATTCCACGAACTTTACACATAGTTCTGTTTCCTCCTTTCTCGGGAATGGCTAGTTTGTATGCATAGTTCTTTGGTCCTCCCGTAACAAACTCCGTAATAGTATTTCCGGGTACTTCATCTGTTAAATCCCCTAAGTAGTCTCCCAGCTTAAGCCCCCATTCTCCTGGTTTCGATGTAAATACGATGGAGTCTGTGTCACAGTAGAGTGCTCTTGGTCCTAACTTCTCCAGATAAGAATACAGTTTGAGTCTGGCCTGGGCGGTCGTATAGGCGGCTATGACGACATTCGTTTTCTTTGAGGTTTCGATGAATTCTTCTTTATATTTCCATCGTAATTCCACCATTTCATCGTTAACAAACTGGATTCCGGTCACTTCTATTTGTTTGCTGGTTAACATGTCGAAGTATTTCTTTTGTTCTGTAATGTAGGTGGTCTGTTGCATGTTGTTTCTTTGTCCAAACTTGCCCCAAAAGCTGTTCAACATCAATTTGGCTAAAGACCTGATGCCGAGGTTCTTTTCTACTTTGTTATAGTCTAACTGTATCCCTTCCTTTTCCTCGTAGTCCTTGATGTATTGCCGTTTAGCCTCTTCAGATTGGCACCACTCCGGCCAGCCACTAGCTTCTTGTTTCATTTTCAAGAAGGTATTGATGTAGTCTGTGAAAAGGCCTCCAGACTTTCTTCCGGAATCGTACTGTTCTACCTCTTCGAAATGCCATACTTCGTAGATGGTTAAGATGGAATATCCCTTTTCCAAGGCCTTCTTCAGTTCATCAGTTACCCAAGTTCCCGTTATAGCTCTATCTTTTTCAGTATGGTTACAAGCCTCCTGCTGGTAGGATTCGGTACAAGTACGACAGAGTGGGAACATCAGTTTGTTGTTGATTCTGACTGGTAAGACGGGAATGTATAGGTTTCTGGGTGGTAGAACTTTACATTTCACCAAGCCTTCGTACTCGTGGATGTCCTTAAAGTTTTCTGTGATGATGATGGGATGTCCTTTGGGTACTTTTCCAGTTTTGTTGACAAACGGATAGAGCGATGTGACATCATAGTAGTTGATAGTATCTCTTTCTGTCTGTTTGTATAAGGTAAATGCCTCTGTTCTTCCACCATAAAAGGCTTCTCGTGGTTCCAAAGCAGGGACCATCTCTAGGGAATTGACAAAGTCGCTCATGGTTGTATCAGTTTTCAACTCCCTCTCAAAGTCACATTCCCATTTCTCTACGTAAGTGTACCCTTCTTGCTGCAGATAGGTCTTTTTCTCTTTGGTCCTTTGATGTAGATCGTACATGGACATGTTATTGACCGTATTGATGGTCTCTTTTGAGTAACATCTGGGACACCCGTGCCAGTAACAGCCGTGAAATTCATACACGGTTCCATCGTGGTATCCGTCTACTCTGTAGGGACCAATCTGTTTTTCTCCTTCGTTCTTGGCATGTTGAATCTGTATGTCTTTTATTGCGGATACATATTTTAACCATTTCATGGCTTTAATAGAGTGCTTGTGTTCTGGTCGATAGCCTTGTGCCGGGATGAGGCCAATAGTATTCCACCGTAGAAACTTGGATCGAAAGACTAGGTTGCAGGCAGAGGCAATGGTGATACTGTTTTGGAAGGGGTCGATTGGAGTACCCTCTAAAGTATCCATGAACAGTTGTCTAAAGGTTAAACAGGCTTTTCTCAGTATGTCTACGTCTGTGATGCAGTACTTTAAGAGTTCATCTTGGACATCAAATGGGTCGTTCCTGTGATCTTCGTACCATTTCACGAATGTTTCTCGGTCTTCTGCTTTCATTCCATCAGGGTTGTAGTAACGAATCTCTGGAAGAGTTTCTAATCGGGCGTTCTGGTTTTCCTTTCTATTAAAAAGGTGTGGGAAGTATCCTTTGTGGAGTTCGTCGAATCCAAACATTTTCGGGAGTTTGGTTAAGGCAGTGGGTAGAAAGTTGAGAGAATCTATCATCCGTATGCTGCAGCTTGGAATAGTAACTGCCATGTTCTTGGCGCCGTTGGGGATTATCTTGGGTTGAATTCCATGATGAAACAGGTATTGTAGAACGGGGAAAGAGTCGTATCCTTTAAAGTTGTGGCAAATAACGGTGGAGTTGTTGTTGTTTCCGGAAAATAACCAGTTGCAAAAGTCGTTGTTGGAATTGGGTCCTCTAAAGATCAGTTGGTTCTGTCCACAGTTCTTGCAGGAACTCTCTTCAGTTACTTCCTCTTCCATACAGACGGTACAGACTTTATGAACCACGCATAAGTTGGGTCGATGTTCCATAGCTCCACAGCTACTGGCTTTACAGTGTGAACATCTTCCGTCGGTGTCAGGTTGGTAGCCCTTTTCGCATTCTATGAGGTCGTCTTGTGTACACTCGAAATCAAAGAAGATGTAAGTTTGCTCTTCGGGAGGTTCTTTGATTACTATAGGCATCATGTAACACTGGTGGCTTGGATCGCAGTACTGTTTACAGGTGGGACAGTATATCTCGCCACACTCATGGTCTGTTTCCCTTTTCTCCCTGTTGACAGTGTGGCCACAGTCTTTACACTTGTAGTACCATTTACATGTTGAGTTGCCCTTCTTTGTCTGTTCCAAATGGAATTGGAAGCACTCTTTTCCCCTAAAGTTCCGACCACATTGGCTACATTTGATCCAACTGTCTTCACAAGGTTCGTGTATCTTCTTACAAAGGATGCATGTGTTGTTGCATGCATGCTCTTCTTTGTTGTTATACCCTTTTTTACACTTGTCGCAGTAATAGACTCTGGTCTTGAAACCTGCTACGGTGGTGATAACATCGTAATGGTCGTCATGGTGGTAAAGATAGATCTTCTTCTCTGCATCTGGTCCCTCATAGATAACCCCATTAAAGTAGTCTTTGGAGAAAACGATGATTTGGTATCCTGACAGAACAGCTTGGAATTGTTTCAGTTCCTCGATACCGCAGGGTCCACTTGGTACATCGGCTTTCTCGTGCAGTTGTACGGCCAAGTATTCTTGAATGTACCGTCCTTGGCGGATAGTGTCCCACTTTGAGTGTTTATCGATTCTTGCTTTAGCAGTAACAATGGCTCTAGCACAGCACAGCTCGTCTCGGTTTCGGATCCTGATGATGCTTCTCTTGTCCTCAAGGACTCTGTTTAAATTTACATAGTTGCACCGTTTCCGCCCGCTTCCTTCGGGAATGGATACGTGAAGAATATCTAGTGCTAAACTTCCGTCCAATACAAACTCCTCATGGGATTGTAATACTCTCTCTATTTCTTTTAATAATAGGTCCGTAGTCAAGTCCTTGAGTTGTAAAATGGGAAGGGCAATTGGAAAGTCAAGAGAGTTAGTTTCAATTGTTAGTTTAACAAGGTCGTGTTCTTTCATCTCTTCTCCAATGGTTTGCAGGATAGAGTCGAATAACCGATGTAGTGTTCTTATGATGGAAGGCAGGTCTGTGACTTCAAATTCCTTAAAGGTGACGGTATAATGATTTCTCGAAGTTCCAAACTTGAGTATTCTTTTCTTCTCCTGCCGTTTGATGGTGTAATAGGATTTCGGATCATCCATGTGAAACGGTTGCCCTGCTCCTCTTTGTCCATGTCTTTGCTGATGTAACTCTAAAAGGTGTTGGGTGGCAAAGGCCTGGTTGCATTGGGTACATTCGTAACCCATTTGGTGGCGGGTCATGTGAGCTTGTAGATTCTCCCGCCTTGTAAAAGTCTTGGTGCATCTCGTACACGAGTAAGTCTCTCGGTGGTTGGTCCATCGTCTATGACGATGTAGCTGACTCATCTTCTCAAAATTGGCTTCACATTGGTTGCAGGTAAATTGCTTAGCCATCTGAAATAAAAATAACACAGGTAAGTATAAAGTTGTCTATTGTTTCCTCTTTTTTAATTGTATACGTTTAAAATTATATGTCGTCAATTGATTCCTTCTCTTTTAAATTCTATGCCTTTCAAATTATATATTGTCTATTGTTTCCTCCTCTTTTAGTAGCATGCCTTTCAAGGTTAAGTTGGATATGTATGAGTCATACCTTTTCTCTTCGTTAAAACACGTCTGAACTCTTTGGTGTCTAATCGTAAAATGATTTCATTTCAAATGGTTTACCTGTATAATGGATTGTACCACGTGATCATGTCACGTGACTTCTGGATCAAACCGGTTAGAACTGGTTTGGACTTGATTTTACGTTTTGTAAGTTTTAGTTCATTGAATTGCTTTTTTGTTCTTCAAATTTTTTATGTTTGCTGATTTTTCGTCAACATATTTTCTAAACGGAAAGATTTTGTAAGTTTGTTTTCGTAGTTTGATGTTTTTTCTTCAACAGATTTTCTTAACGGTAAGATTTTGTAAGTTTGTTTTCGTAGTTTGTTGTTTTTTCATCAACAGATTTTCTTTTGTGGTAAGATTTTGTGTGTTTCTTTTTAAAGTGGAAGGTTTTTCGTCAATGCATTTTGATTTTGTTTGAATTTGATGTACCGATTTTCGTTTTTAAGACAAACGTTTAGATCTCTGTCTTGTATTTTTGTGTCGAAAACGCTTCAATAGGTATTCTTAAAGGGGGAAAATGGCTTAAAATGGGCATTTTAGGGTGAAAATGGGTAAAATGGGGCTAAAATGGGTGTTTTGGGGGTAAAATGAGTAAAATAGGGGGGGGGTGTAATGGAGGATATTGGGGCTGCTGCTGCTGCTGCTGCTGCGGCGGCGGCGGCGGAGGGTAAATGGCTGCTATTGCTGCTCCAGTAGAGGTAGTTTAGGGGGGAGAGGGATTTTGCTGTTCCATGGGAAGAATGAAAACGCGTATACTAGTTCGGATGGTTTATTGAGTTAAAACATTCTTCTTCAGGTAGTCTTTAAACGATCGCTTCTTCTTTAATGGGTTGGTTGGTTTCTTTTGGATGTTCCTTGTTTGTCTTGGGCTTTCTTCCTCTCGAGGTCTTTGTAGGCTTGTGGTTCATGGGTTTCTTGGTCTTTACACCTTTCCTTGGACTTTGCTAGTCTTCTTCTTGAGTTCTTAGTAGGCTTTACTGATTTTCCATTATGGTTCATGGGCTTCTTGGCCTTTACAACGTTAAGGTTCTTTACATCCTTGGTCTTCTCAGACTTAATCGATCGCCGTGTCTTCTTTAACTTTGCCATCTGTTCTCTCTTTGAGTCTTGTAGCTTTGTCAAGTGTCTTATTTCCTTGTATATTGCTTTTCCTAAACTTTCAAATCTATGTTCCGCACTCTTTGGACGTCTTGAATGTTCTCCCGGTGGTACAACGTGTCGAGTCTTAGTTTGTGTTGCCCTTTTCTCTTTCGAGTCTACATGCTTCACCTTCTCGTGTCGTGTAACATCACTCGGCCATGAAAACCGTCTATTGCATTCTGAGCACTGATAAGCCATGTTCTCTCTTCGGTGTCTAATGTAAAACTAACTCAATCTCCACCTGTCACTCCTTATATCCATATTTCACTTTCTTAACCTTAGATTCGTTATGTACAGGTCTTTAGCTCTTCAACAGTATGTGACATGACCCTCTTTACCTTATATATGGAATTGGTCATTTTGTGGTCAAGTCCTGACTGACCACTGACCAATACCATCCTAAAAACCCCAGAATCTGCGTCTAGACTTCTTAGGTTATCTAACGATATACAACAACTCTATATTAGACCTAATTTAAGGATTGGTCACTTTGTGGTCAAGTCCTGACTGACCACTGACCAATATCATTCTAATGACCCGAGAATCTGTGTCTAGACTTCTTATGCTATCTAACGATATACGACGACCCTATATAGGGTCTAATTTAAGTATTGGTCACTTTGTGGTCAAGCCCCGGATGACCACTGACCAAAACACAGTATATCATCAGAAAGCCATTGTCCTAGAGAAGACAATGCAGCAAACCGGAAGGAAATCGGTCAAGGAATAACAAAGTTAGGGCCCCTTAAACACTAGTAGTATAGATGCACCGATAAGCTCGGATATCTCGAATTCGAATTTTCGCGGGAAAATGAGATTCCAAAAGGACCAGATGTGGCGTCACCGAAGCAAGATGGCCGACCGGAAGCAAAATGGCGGAACCGGAAGCAAGATGGCCACCGTGCTTCAAGATGGCGGACCGGAAGCAAAATGGCGGACCGGAAGTGGATATGACGTCACAGACCTGCGCAATGGCGCCTAATCCTCAATCCTCCTGAGAAATAAGACTTGATTACCACATCTATACTACTAGTGTTTAAGGGGCCCTAACTTTGTTATTCCTTGACCGATTTCCTTCCGGTTTGCTGCATTGTCTTCTCTAGGACAATGGCTTTCTGATGATATACTGTGTTTTGGTCAGTGGTCATCCGGGGCTTGACCACAAAGTGACCAATACTTAAATTAGACCCTATATAGGGTCGTCGTATATCGTTAGATAGCATAAGAAGTCTAGACACAGATTCTCGGGTCATTAGAATGATATTGGTCAGTGGTCAGTCAGGACTTGACCACAAAGTGACCAATCCTTAAATTAGGTCTAATATAGAGTTGTTGTATATCGTTAGATAACCTAAGAAGTCTAGACGCAGATTCTGGGGTTTTTAGGATGGTATTGGTCAGTGGTCAGTCAGGACTTGACCACAAAATGACCAATTCCATATATAAGGTAAAGAGGGTCATGTCACATACTGTTGAAGAGCTAAAGACCTGTACATAACGAATCTAAGGTTAAGAAAGTGAAATATGGATATAAGGAGTGACAGGTGGAGATTGAGTTAGTTTTACATTAGACACCGAAGAGAGAACATGGCTTATCAGTGCTCCGAATGCAATAGACGGTTTTCATGGCCGAGTGATGTTACACGACACGAGAAGGTGAAGCATGTAGACTCGAAAGAGAAAAGGGCAACACAAACTAAGACTCGACACGTTGTACCACCGGGAGAACATTCAAGACGTCCAAAGAGTGCGGAACATAGATTTGAAAGTTTAGGAAAAGCAATATACAAGGAAATAAGACACTTGACAAAGCTACAAGACTCAAAGAGAGAACAGATGGCAAAGTTAAAGAAGACACGGCGATCGATTAAGTCTGAGAAGACCAAGGATGTAAAGAACCTTAACGTTGTAAAGGCCAAGAAGCCCATGAACCATAATGGAAAATCAGTAAAGCCTACTAAGAACTCAAGAAGAAGACTAGCAAAGTCCAAGGAAAGGTGTAAAGACCAAGAAACCCATGAACCACAAGCCTACAAAGACCTCGAGAGGAAGAAAGCCCAAGACAAACAAGGAACATCCAAAAGAAACCAACCAACCCATTAAAGAAGAAGCGATCGTTTAAAGACTACCTGAAGAAGAATGTTTTAACTCAATAAACCATCCGAACTAGTATACGCGTTTTCATTCTTCCCATGGAACAGCAAAATCCCTCTCCCCCTAAACTACCTCTACTGGAGCAGCAATAGCAGCCATTTACCCTCCGCCGCCGCCGCCGCAGCAGCAGCAGCAGCAGCAGCCCCAATATCCTCCATTACACCCCCCCCCTATTTTACTCATTTTACCCCCAAAACACCCATTTTAGCCCCATTTTACCCATTTTCACCCTAAAATGCCCATTTTAAGCCATTTTCCCCCTTTAAGAATACCTATTGAAGCGTTTTCGACACAAAAATACAAGACAGAGATCTAAACGTTTGTCTTAAAAACGAAAATCGGTACATCAAATTCAAACAAAATCAAAATGCATTGACGAAAAACCTTCCACTTTAAAAAGAAACACACAAAATCTTACCACAAAAGAAAATCTGTTGATGAAAAAACAACAAACTACGAAAACAAACTTACAAAATCTTACCGTTAAGAAAATCTGTTGAAGAAAAAACATCAAACTACGAAAACAAACTTACAAAATCTTTCCGTTTAGAAAATATGTTGACGAAAAATCAGCAAACATAAAAAATTTGAAGAACAAAAAAGCAATTCAATGAACTAAAACTTACAAAACGTAAAATCAAGTCCAAACCAGTTCTAACCGGTTTGATCCAGAAGTCACGTGACATGATCACGTGGTACAATCCATTATACAGGTAAACCATTTGAAATGAAATCATTTTACGATTAGACACCAAAGAGTTCAGACGTGTTTTAACGAAGAGAAAAGGTATGACTCATACATATCCAACTTAACCTTGAAAGGCATGCTACTAAAAGAGGAGGAAACAATAGACAATATATAATTTGAAAGGCATAGAATTTAAAAGAGAAGGAATCAATTGACGACATATAATTTTAAACGTATACAATTAAAAAAGAGGAAACAATAGACAACTTTATACTTACCTGTGTTATTTTTATTTCAGATGGCTAAGCAATTTACCTGCAACCAATGTGAAGCCAATTTTGAGAAGATGAGTCAGCTACATCGTCATAGACGATGGACCAACCACCGAGAGACTTACTCGTGTACGAGATGCACCAAGACTTTTACAAGGCGGGAGAATCTACAAGCTCACATGACCCGCCACCAAATGGGTTACGAATGTACCCAATGCAACCAGGCCTTTGCCACCCAACACCTTTTAGAGTTACATCAGCAAAGACATGGACAAAGAGGAGCAGGGCAACCGTTTCACATGGATGATCCGAAATCCTATTACACCATCAAACGGCAGGAGAAGAAAAGAATACTCAAGTTTGGAACTTCGAGAAATCATTATACCGTCACCTTTAAGGAATTTGAAGTCACAGACCTGCCTTCCATCATAAGAACACTACATCGGTTATTCGACTCTATCCTGCAAACCATTGGAGAAGAGATGAAAGAACACGACCTTGTTAAACTAACAATTGAAACTAACTCTCTTGACTTTCCAATTGCCCTTCCCATTTTACAACTCAAGGACTTGACTACGGACCTATTATTAAAAGAAATAGAGAGAGTATTACAATCCCATGAGGAGTTTGTATTGGACGGAAGTTTAGCACTAGATATTCTTCACGTATCCATTCCCGAAGGAAGCGGGCGGAAACGGTGCAACTATGTAAATTTAAACAGAGTCCTTGAGGACAAGAGAAGCATCATCAGGATCCGAAACCGAGACGAGCTGTGCTGTGCTAGAGCCATTGTTACTGCTAAAGCAAGAATCGATAAACACTCAAAGTGGGACACTATCCGCCAAGGACGGTACATTCAAGAATACTTGGCCGTACAACTGCACGAGAAAGCCGATGTACCAAGTGGACCCTGCGGTATCGAGGAACTGAAACAATTCCAAGCTGTTCTGTCAGGATACCAAATCATCGTTTTCTCCAAAGACTACTTTAATGGGGTTATCTATGAGGGACCAGATGCAGAGAAGAAGATCTATCTTTACCACCATGACGACCATTACGATGTTATCACCACCGTAGCAGGTTTCAAGACCAGAGTCTATTACTGCGACAAGTGTAAAAAAGGGTATAACAACAAAGAAGAGCATGCATGCAACAACACATGCATCCTTTGTAAGAAGATACACGAACCTTGTGAAGACAGTTGGATCAACTGTAGCCAATGTGGTCGGAACTTTAGGGGAAAAGAGTGCTTCCAATTCCATTTGGAACAGACAAAGAAGGGCAACTCAACATGTAAATGGTACTACAAGTGTAAAGACTGTGGCCACACTGTCAACAGGGAGAAAAGGGAAACAGACCATGAGTGTGGCGAGATATACTGTCCCACCTGTAAACAGTACTGCGATCCAAGCCACCAGTGTTACATGATGCCTATAGTAATCAAAGAACCTCCCGAAGAGCAAACTTACATCTTCTTTGATTTCGAGTGTACACAAGACGACCTCATAGAATGCGAAAAGGGCTACCAACCTGACACCGACGGAAGATGTTCACACTGTAAAGCCAGTAGCTGTGGAGCTATGGAACATCGACCCAACTTATGCGTGGTTCATAAAGTCTGTACCGTCTGTATGGAAGAGGAAGTAACTGAAGAGAGTTCCTGCAAGAACTGTGGACAGAACCAACTGATCTTTAGAGGACCCAATTCCAACAACGACTTTTGCAACTGGTTATTTTCCGGAAACAACAACAACTCCACCGTTATTTGCCACAACTTTAAAGGATACGACTCTTTCCCCGTTCTACAATACCTGTTTCATCATGGAATTCAACCCAAGATAATCCCCAACGGCGCCAAGAACATGGCAGTTACTATTCCAAGCTGCAGCATACGGATGATAGATTCTCTCAACTTTCTACCCACTGCCTTAACCAAACTCCCGAAAATGTTTGGATTCGACGAACTCCACAAAGGATACTTCCCACACCTTTTTAATAGAAAGGAAAACCAGAACGCCCGATTAGAAACTCTTCCAGAGATTCGTTACTACAACCCTGATGGAATGAAAGCAGAAGACCGAGAAACATTCGTGAAATGGTACGAAGATCACAGGAACGACCCATTTGATGTCCAAGATGAACTCTTAAAGTACTGCATCACAGACGTAGACATACTGAGAAAAGCCTGTTTAACCTTTAGACAACTGTTCATGGATACTTTAGAGGGTACTCCAATCGACCCCTTCCAAAACAGTATCACCATTGCCTCTGCCTGCAACCTAGTCTTTCGATCCAAGTTTCTACGGTGGAATACTATTGGCCTCATCCCGGCACAAGGCTATCGACCAGAACACAAGCACTCTATTAAAGCCATGAAATGGTTAAAATATGTATCCGCAATAAAAGACATACAGATTCAACATGCCAAGAACGAAGGAGAAAAACAGATTGGTCCCTACAGAGTAGACGGATACCACGATGGAACCGTGTATGAATTTCACGGCTGTTACTGGCACGGGTGTCCCAGATGTTACTCAAAAGAGACCATCAATACGGTCAATAACATGTCCATGTACGATCTACATCAAAGGACCAAAGAGAAAAAGACCTATCTGCAGCAAGAAGGGTACACTTACGTAGAGAAATGGGAATGTGACTTTGAGAGGGAGTTGAAAACTGATACAACCATGAGCGACTTTGTCAATTCCCTAGAGATGGTCCCTGCTTTGGAACCACGAGAAGCCTTTTATGGTGGAAGAACAGAGGCATTTACCTTATACAAACAGACAGAAAGAGATACTATCAACTACTATGATGTCACATCGCTCTATCCGTTTGTCAACAAAACTGGAAAAGTACCCAAAGGACATCCCATCATCATCACAGAAAACTTTAAGGACATCCACGAGTACGAAGGCTTGGTGAAATGTAAAGTTCTACCACCCAGAAACCTATACATTCCCGTCTTACCAGTCAGAATCAACAACAAACTGATGTTCCCACTCTGTCGTACTTGTACCGAATCCTACCAGCAGGAGGCTTGTAACCATACTGAAAAAGATAGAGCTATAACGGGAACTTGGGTAACTGATGAACTGAAGAAGGCCTTGGAAAAGGGATATTCCATCTTAACCATCTACGAAGTATGGCATTTCGAAGAGGTAGAACAGTACGATTCCGGAAGAAAGTCTGGAGGCCTTTTCACAGACTACATCAATACCTTCTTGAAAATGAAACAAGAAGCTAGTGGCTGGCCGGAGTGGTGCCAATCTGAAGAGGCTAAACGGCAATACATCAAGGACTACGAGGAAAAGGAAGGGATACAGTTAGACTATAACAAAGTAGAAAAGAACCTCGGCATCAGGTCTTTAGCCAAACTGATGTTGAACAGCTTTTGGGGCAAGTTTGGACAAAGAAACAACATGCAACAGACCACCTACATTACAGAACAAAAGAAATACTTCGACATGTTAACCAGCAAACAAATAGAAGTGACCGGAATCCAGTTTGTTAACGATGAAATGGTGGAATTACGATGGAAATATAAAGAAGAATTCATCGAAACCTCAAAGAAAACGAATGTCGTCATAGCCGCCTATACGACCGCCCAGGCCAGACTCAAACTGTATTCTTATCTGGAGAAGTTAGGACCAAGAGCACTCTACTGTGACACAGACTCCATCGTATTTACATCGAAACCAGGAGAATGGGGGCTTAAGCTGGGAGACTACTTAGGGGATTTAACAGATGAAGTACCCGGAAATACTATTACGGAGTTTGTTACGGGAGGACCAAAGAACTATGCATACAAACTAGCCATTCCCGAGAAAGGAGGAAACAGAACTATGTGTAAAGTTCGTGGAATAACACTAAACTTCAAGAACGCATTAGACATCAACTACGACACCATCAAGGAGATGGTCACCATCAACAGAAGCGATATCAGGACAGTGAGAGACGAATATAAGATCCAAAGAAGCAATCAAAAACTGTTAACTGTTTCACAAAAGAAAGACTATCGAATTGTATTTGACAAAAGAGTGATCATGAACGATTTAACCACCAGACCCTATGGATATTAAATTTGTAAAATAGAATGTAAATAAAACGTAGAATGTTAATAAAAGTTGTACCTGTTTTTGAGTTTTTATTGAAAACTTAAAGGAAACAGCTATCAATACCATTACAAAGACAAAAAAAAGAGCCCATAAAGGGCGAAAAAAAAAAGAAAAAAAAGAGAAGAAACCAATTAGGAATAATCCATACAAGAGTATCACAACACAGGAGTCCATAAAGGGCGACACTAACAAAACAAATGGTTAGGATTAGGGTTAGGGCTAGGGTAAGGATTAGGGTAAGGGTTAGAGATAAGGGTAAGGGTTAAAGGTTAGGGTAAGGATTAGGGTTAGGGTTAGAGATAAGGGTAAGGGTTAAAGGTTAGGGTAAGGATTAGGGTTAGGGTTAGAGATAAGGTAGGGTTAAAGGTTAGGGTAAGGATTAGGGTAAGGGTTAGGGTTAAAGGTTAGGGTAAGGGATTAGAGATTAGGTTTAGGATAAGGGTAAGATTTAGGGGACGAATAAAAATCAGGGGCGAAAAAAAGGGACGAATTTAAAAAGGGGGCGAAGGAAAAAGATTAATCGCTGTTCCGCATGACTACACACGACTTTACTGATAGAGATCTGAGGTGACAGTTGTCGCCATGTGGTTTGACCTTTCGTCTATGTAAATTTAAAAGTACAAAGTGTTCCATAGAGACCCGGTATACTACTCATATGTGTCTAAACTATTGCAAATATCTGCAAAAAAATCTTCATTTTCCATGGTACAAATGTAATAAAAATATACTGTTATCCTGTTTGACTTATCTTGAACTAATTGATTGTTTTTTGGAGGTTTTTTTTTTTTGAGTATTTATCTAATCAGCTTGTAATCCCTTGTGTATACTTAATTGCACTTACTCAGTCTTTGAATTATTAATCTTAGGAAAATGTTTATATTAATTATGGGAATTAAAAAATGTAGAGATTAGTTAATCAAGGTTGTCTCAATCAATATTGATAATTGTAAACAATTATTATCAGCTTTTAATCTCTTAATCAAATGGTATAATGCTCTTTTCTACTGAAATATTGACTTTATGGCTCTTATTAGTCCCCTACCGGCGAAAGCCGAAGGGGACTATAGGTTTGCGCTCTGTCCGTCTGTCTGTCCGTCTGTCACGCCTCAGTTTTCCGCACTTTTTTCTAAACGCTTATAGATAATGAACTGATTTTTGGTATGTGAGTTTATCTTGATGAGTTACAGATCAAGTTTGAGTTTCGTGCCAGTCCACAATTTTTTTTGGGAGTTATGGCCCATTCAACTTTGAAAATTCACTTAAATTTCAGTTTTCCGCACTTTTTTTCTAAACGCTGATAGATAATGAACTGATTTTTGGTATGTGAGTTTACCTTGATGAGTTACAGATCAAGTTTGAGTTTCGTGCCAGTCCACAATTTTTTTTTTGGGAGTTATGGCCCTTTCAACTTTGAAAATTCACTTAAATTTCAGTTTTCCGCACTTTTTTTCTAAACGCTGATAGATAATGAACTGATTTTTGGTATGTGAGTTTACCTTGATGAGTTACAGATCAAGTTTGAGTTTCGTGCCAGTCCACAATTTTTAATGGGAGTTATGGCCCTTTCAACTTTGAAAATTCACTTAAATTTCAGTTTTCTGAACTTTTTTTCTAAACGCTTATGGATAATGAACTGATTTTTGGTATGTGAGTTTACCCTGATGAGTTACAGATCAAGTTTGAGTTTCCTGCCGGTCCACAATTTTTTATGGGAGTTATGGCCCTTTGAAGTTTGAAAATTCACTAAAATTTCAGTTTTCTGCACTTTTTTTCTAAACGCTTATAGATAATGAACTGATTTTTGGTATGTGAGTTAACCTTGATGAGTTACAGATCAGTTTTGAGGTTCGTGCCAGTCCACAATTTTTTATGGGAGTTATGGCCCTTTCAACTTTGAAAATTCACTAAAATTTCAGTTTTCCGTTTTTTTTTCTAAACGCTTATAGATAATGAACTGATTTGTGGTATGTGAGTTTACCTCGATGAGTTACAGATCAAGTGTGAGTTTCCTGCCGGTCCACAATTTTTTATGGGAGTTATGACCCTTTGAAGTTTGAAAATCTATTGCAATTTTCTTTTCTACACTTTTTTATTGTTCCTTGTAGATATTAAACTTATCAAGTTTAGATATTCATTTGTTTAACAAATTGTTACCAGTGACTGAAATATGAGGCCGGTACGGGACTAAGTATTGTTTTGCAATACTCTCAGAATGCTTGTTTATTGTCATTTTTTATATAGATGTAGAATTCTCAAAATTATAATGTAAAGGTTAGGTGCACTTAACCAGAATTATTGATATTTTCATCAAAAGCTTGTTAGCTCAGATATTGCTACATTACAATCACATTTCATGTGAACATTGAGAGAGATTTTTCGCCACCCGGAAACCGCACGGGTTTTCAAAGAAATCTTAAAGATGACGGATTCCAAGTCATGGCAATAGCTAAAAATGGAATGGATATCTTAAACAATAAAAAAGATATGGCGAAAAAACATGCTAAAAATGTCCCAAGTGCAACACCTTTTTGTGACAAAAAAAAATCCTCTTTTTTCAAGTATCTGCCAAAAAAATGCAATGACTTTAAGCACAAACTTTAACTTTTCTTTTAATGATTAATGTATTGAGTGACAAAAACCATTGATAGCAGATACATTGATGTCATATGTGAGTCACAGTCCATGCAGAGAAATACATAGTACTGTGTCCCAAGTGCAACAGACAAAAATGCATTTTGAAAATTGAATGAATATTTTGGGCAAACAATACATTATTGCTCATAATTTCTATGTCATATATATAAACAAATATTTCATGAATGTAAAAAATGTGTTCTATAGCTTGTATTCTGCATTATTCTTTCCTGATTATTAACAAACTGCACCTACTCACATTTGTCCCAAGTGCAACATTTGATGTTTAACAACTTATCTATTAATGAATACTGCGTGCAATTAAATGTTTGCTTTCTTTTCCAGATTACACAGACCCAAAGAACATTTTTCCAGAATACTGGAGTTATCAGAGTCATTGTCTTTGATTGGCACCAGTATTTCCTCTGTCCCGAGTGCAACACCTTTTTAAATACAATTTATAATACTTAAAAAAATAACATAAAGCTATTCCTAGATATTTTTTTCTTGGTTTCTTTTAAAAACATGAACTATTTAAGTAATTTAAGACATTGCTAGAGTAATTTAAAGGACTTATGGTTTTAGAAGTAGCATAATTATTGATAATTTACATAGATTTTCACATCTTTAAGATAAATAAGTAAAAATATTGCTTAAACTTCTAGTTTTTTAAAGAAACTGTTTTGTTAACTAGTTGATTTCAAAAGTAATTGCAATATTAAAGCTGCAATAAAATGATATAGTGGCATTGAAAACTACATATGGATATGTTGCACTTGGGACACATTTTCAGTATATCTACTATTATGCTAACTCTAGTGGCATTTTTTAGACCAAAGATGAAGATAATCATTAAGCTTCCATATGCATCTCGAAAGTCTGCAAGACTACAGTCAAAACCCAAATCACCTGTGAAGAAAAAATCCACAGAAAGAGTTAGAAAATGGAGGGAAACCATTAAGAATGATGGCAAAGATAAATTGCAGTCATACAGAAAACGAAAGAAAACAGAAAACAAAACGTACAACCAGAAAATAAAAGCACTAAGAAAAACAGACACAGAACTAGATGAGAGCATCAAAGAAAAAGAAAGACTTAAGAAAACAGAAATATAGAAAAAGAATAGCTGATGCTAAGAAGTTAACTCAGGCTACAGAGGAAGTCAATAAGAATGTGAAAAAGAAATGTGCTTCTCAAAGAAAGCGGAAAATGCTTGAGAGAGCAAGAAAATCACTCCCAGAGAGCCCAAAATCATGGGCGCAAACAGTATCGAATGTCATCACCAGTGCCACCCCAAGACGCTTGTCAAAACTAATCGAAGACACTGAAAGCCCAGACACTTCAGCTATAGTAGCAGAGACCCTTGATATAAATAAAGTTGGCAGACCTAGGAAACAAATTGAAAGTGCAAAAAAGCAGTTAGCTTTTTCAGACAGCTCTAGCTCAGTTTGGAAATCGAAGAAAGCATTAGAGACTTATAAACGCAGAAAGGCAATGCAAAACAGCTCACTTAACAAACCTATGGAGTATAGAAAGAATTGGAGGGAGAAGATAGAGTCCTTCCTTGAAGACAATTCTCGACAAATGCCTAACAAAAAGGACACGATAAATATCGAAGGAACACCGGTGGCAAAAAGACACTTGCTATACTCACAGAAGATATTGTATGAGAAATTTAAGGAAGCCAATGCAAGCTTTAACAAATTTTTTAACACATTCCGAAGCATGATACCCAGAAACTATAAAACACTGAATTGCACTTGTCGTAGAGTATGTGTGTGTTTGAGGGACTATAACTTAGAACAAAAAGTAGAAGGAATAAACATTCTTGCCAAAAAGCTAAAAGTCAAAAACATGCAGACAACTCCTAGACAATTATCAGAAATGTCCATGTGTGAAGTTGGAGACATGCGTATTCCGGAGCAAACATGTCTAGACAGGAAGTGTGACAACTGGCATTAACAAAATCCTGAACTGGTATGAAAAAAAATAGTCCATTTTATACTAAATACCATCAAATGAGCTATATAGCGCAAATGAGCTATTACACCCAACCTGTTTGATAGTAGAAACGGATTTGCATTCATGAACCTTTCACACAATCTTTGTTTCTGACATGATGTACCTATTTTAAAAAAAAAATCATTAATATGTCATGATTTTTTTTTTGTTTTCCATATGCAATGCAGCATGGCAAAACATGGACTTGCATGTATTATTGAGGTTGCCACTGGTTTGTATTCCATTCCCCATTAATATTATTGACATTTTTTTTCCGGCGATTTTTTAAATTCTGTGAATTGTCAATTTGTTGAATTAATCTTCTGTGCATCGTGATTGGACATTGCATGTACATGAGTCATGACCCGTTCTCAGCAAAATATTTCGTACAATGTACATGAAAGTCATTAATTTTAAATGGGAGCTTTCCATTATGCTGTATGAACATGTACCAGTTCAGTAGTTGAATCACCAGTTTCTATTATCCAGCTAGGAACCATTGGTTCCCATTAAGAATGTTCCAAAAGTACCGAAAGTAGAAATAGAACTGGTGGTATTTACTGCATAATGAAGAGCAAGTCAGGTTTTACAGTAATAAACAGTCAAACTTACATGTATTTGTAGCTAGCCATATTTCTGTGTTTTGTTATTTAATTTGCATTTTACATCATTCGTGATCAGTACCCCAATATTACATGTATATAGCCATTAGTTTTTAAAAACATATTTACATGTATTTTGAAAAAAAGCAATACATGAACATGAATTCTTTTACATACATGTATTCTTACAATTCATAAATTGTATTTGCAAAACAAATTTTCTATTGAATTTACTTAAATTTGTTTTTAACATTAAAACTTAACTACATTTATATTATGTACCAACGGCAAACTACCAGACTTTTTTTTTTAAATCCTTTAATTTATAAGATCATGACACAAGACTTTTACATAATAAAGACCCGGCCAGAACCAAGGCTATTACAGTAAAATACAACAGCCTTATTGAAATGCTGTACATGTCTAAATGTGTCTGTATGTGCACATTGTGTTTACTTTATTTAAGACAAAATGTGTAACCTGTATTCTGATAATTCTTGATCCATTTGCAGGTGCATTGTGACAAAGCATGCATTACTAATGCCTACAAAATATTGTCATTGATGTTGCAGTGTATAATATGATTAAGGTCCTGTCTTTTAGCGAGCAACGAAACTTGCATCTTACATGTCTTATGCAATGTACTTTTTATGCCCCAGCGACGACATGTTGGGGGCATAAAGTTTACTCATGTCCGTACAAATTTCAGCCAAGCTTTTCTTAGAAACCGTAAATGGGAATGACTTGAAACTTGGTAGGATGGTTCAGTATGAGAAACAATACATGTACGTCCTAAGCAAATTTTAGACCTGTCCGACATGAAAATTTCCATCAAGCTTTTCTCAAAAACCGTACATGGAAATATTTTGAAACTTAATAGGATGGTTTAGTATCGCTTTGATTAACTATGCATCCTCAGCGACTTTCAGACCTGTCAGACTTCAACTTTATATTTGAGCCCAGCCATGTTCATGGACACATTTTTCGTTTTTTGGCTGAACATGCGTTTTTAGGTCATTAATTAAAAGATTTCAGTGATTCCGAAGGTTCTTCTGATTTTACCGGACCAAAACGTATTTTAAACAAAAACTTGCATTAATTCCATTTTGAAAATTCAAATTTTTTACCTGACCAAGCTAATTTTTACCAACATGTCTGATGGAATCATTGGACTTCCCACCAAAAGCGTATTGTTGACTATTAAAATCTAAAAACTCAGATTTAACAATCATGTTGGAACTAAATACATATTTCTTGTATTACATTAAGTTTTTCACAAACAAACATAATTTTCATGTAATACGCCAATCGGAATCCCAATTAAATATCTTCATAAAAAAAATTAAATGCCTTAAGTACCTACCAATCCCCTTACAGTTTTGGTACTGTAGGCAAATGCCCAACAAACATTTAAATGTATTTAATAGTTGCCTTAATATAGGCAGTATTGCATGTATAATTTATGTAGTTTGCATGAGTATGACGCATGTTAAAGCATTCACATTTTTTTAACAGAGATCATATCTAAGACGTTGGAGGCGATTAGAGAATGAAGTGGAACAATTTGCTATGAATACAAGCAAAGACGATGATTATCAAGAAGGCAGTATGGATATGGAAAGTTCTCCTCTGATGTATAATAATAGCAATACGCAAGCGGAAGCTGACAACATATCTGATGAAAATGCACACAATTTACATACTCATGTACCAGATCACACAGATGAAGTTAACGACATTATTTTTAACTACTCCGATAGCAGTACAGATGAGGAAAATATTAGCTCAGAAGATGAAACGGTTGACAATGATGTTTTGTGCAAAGATATAGCAGCTTGGGCAACAAAACATAAGAATACTAGGGAAGCTGTTAATGACTTGTTGCATGTTTTCAGAAAACATGGACATGATGTACCTAAAGATGCAAGAACGTTATTAAAAACTCCCCGTCACATTGAAACTGTTGAAAAATGTGGAGGTAGCTATATTTATGAAGGCATTGAGACTGGGTTACTCAAAGTTATTTCAAAAAATGAAAAAAAAAATTTGGAAAGAAATGAAATTGTTATGTTGACCTTTAATATTGATGGAGTTCCACTTTTCAAATCGTCAAACACACAATGTTGGCCAATTTTATGTTCAGTCAATGGTTTTGAGCCCTTCATTGTGGCCTTGTTTTGTGGAAACCGTAAGCCTACATCTGTTAATGACTATTTGTCAGAGTTTTTAACAGAACTGAAATCTTTAATTGAAAATGGTATTACGTATGAAGAACAAACTCTTGTTGTCAATGTCAAAGCATTCATTTGCGATGCACCTGCAAGATCCTTCTTAAAGTGCACTGTTGGACACAATGTGCACCATTAAAGGCGTCTGGAAAGGAAGAGTAGTATTTAATATTACAGATGATTTGCCAGCTTTACGCACTGAAGAAGAGTTTAGGGCATTTGCGTACAAGAATCATCAGACAAATGTGTCACCTTTAGTTGAGGCTGGGCTGTCATGTATCCAATCTTTCCCATTAGATTATATGCATTTGATATGCTTAGGAGTAGTAAAGAGAATTCTGATGTTTTTAAAAACTGGACCACGAGATTGTAAATTGTCCCAGCAGCAGTTGAGCATTATTTCTGCAAATCTATGTGACCTACAAGAAAAGATGCCCAGAGAATTTGCAAGACAACCTAGGTCCTTATCAGAAATGGATAAGTGGAAGGCAACAGAATTTAGACAATTTGTTCTGTACACAGGTCCAATTGTATTAAAAAAATGTTGTTTCTAATCGTCTTTATAACCACTTTTAACCCTTACTGTTGCGTTGTCAATTTATTTGGATTCAACCAAGGAAACCCGTTCAGCATATTGTGACTATGCAAAGGAACTGATGCTGTACTTCGTACAAACATCTACTGAAATTTATGTTTTTGTTTCTTTTGTTTCTTACAATGTTCATAGTCTTATACATTTAGGAGATGATGTTGTAAATTTTGGAACGTCTTTGAATGAAATTTCTGCATTTCCGTTTGAAAATTATCTACACAAAATGAAAAAGAAAGTTCGAAATGCTCAAAACCCAATATCACAAATTGTGAAGCGAATTCATGAAATAGAAAAATCAGGAACATGTTTGAGCAATATAAAACAAAGATCATTCTTTGTTTCCGCAAAAAAGAAAGATGGTTGCTTCTTTCTTGAAGATCAAAGTTTTGCTTTTGTAAAAGAGAGATGCCCAGGGCGTAAATATGTATGTGATGTTATTAAGCAAAGATACTTCAGTAGCTTTTTTGAGCAACCATGTAATTCAAAACTGATTAACATTGTTTTTGCTAAAGATGTAGAAATAAGAAGACACAAGATTCAACTGAATTTAGAACACAAGCATTTTGAGAGGAAAGTAGTATGTTTGCCTTTCCATGGGGGACACGTTTTGATGCCTTTGCTGCATGGAATGGAGAAACGTAAGTCAAGTTACATGAAGACTACATTTGCACAAATAAAAACTTTTTGTCAGTATTGAACAGATTAAATGAAGCATGTGATGCATATTAAACTATTTACTTTTAAATATTATTGTTCAAAGAATTCAATTCAATTACATGTACGATGTACATCAAATGTACTTTATCTGTCTTAATCATATATATTTATAATGACATGTAAAAAAAAACCTTGAAATCTGAGAGCTCTTCCAGGGCAATTTATTTTTAAAAAGTTATTTAATCATTAGGGTTCCTTTTTTAAAGTATAATATTTAACAATTGCAACTTGTCAATACATGTACATGTATTTGAATGATGCTGAAGCAAGGAAGCGCTTAAAATTGTTAATTCATGAATGTGCAAAATGTATAATATAGAAAATAATGAGATGTGGAATAAGTGTCTTAATACATAATAAGACGACAACGAAAAACAGTCAACAGCCCTGTGGGCTTTTTTTATAAACGAGGTGTACAGTATTATTGTAAATGTATAATTTTGAGATTTCAATGTACATGTACATTCGTACATGGTTTTTTTGCCAAAGTGTATATGTCCTGGCCAGGGATCAAATTTTAAGGGAAATCCTCACCAAACATGCTAAATGCTAGTAAAAATTTTAATTTGCTAGTGAAAACAATTCTCACTTTGCTTATTTGCAACTAAATGCAAGTTGATGCTTAGATTGAATACTGCTGTACATACACCGTATCCTTATAAAAATATCGCTGTATAAAGCTTTTTAGCAAGTAGAACTGTTACATATGGCTTGAAAAATTTATGGAGTGTTAATTTTTCTAAAGTTCAATGCCTGTATAATGTCATAGTGAAAAAACTGCATGCCCCAAAGTGTTGGTTCTTTAACCCAATCCTCCATTGCACATTTTTGAAAATGCATACCTGTAGCACAAATTTAAATGGAAATACTTTCAGTCCTCCCTGTCTACATTTGCACAATGTATATATGTATGTAGCTAGTCTAGTCTGTGAATTTTGCATCGCATGTATTTAATTTCATTTAAACATATTTTTTTATGTACAAGTTTGTTAACTGGTCATTTAACGGTGTTTATGTTTACACGTATAAACATTGCCCTCAACTAACAATACATTTGTTTTTGTACATTTAAATTTGTAAATTTTCTATTGTACATGTATTTTTAGACTAAGAATTGGACCACAGCTGTATGAGTGGAAAGGGGAAAAGAGGTAGAGGGTGTCTTGCCAACCAATTGGATTATAGACCATTGTCTGATGTGGCCCAATAACATTAACGCTGAGAGGGCGCACAATGAAAGAATACAACCGAAAGAAAACTGGTTGAAGTTTTCTTTAGTGAAGATAAAGTATATGTCAGGTACTATAATGTAGGCCACAATAACAACAATGTGTATTAATACCAATCAAGATGCCCACTTTGACAACTCAGAGTTTGCAATTGAGCCAATCAAAATCGTGTGAATACTTACATGACTTAAAATTATGATTATAATATGAAAAAGCAAAGAGGCACCATTCGGGCATTCCAAAGCCAAAAGAGCAAAAGGCAAAACCAGTCAACACAAAACTAAGATGTTTAATAGTTTTGACCAGAATTCTTAGCATGCACTCAAAATTAAAATTTTATTTTTATCATTCAATTAGAAATTAATTTAATTCTGTCAGTCGTAGTTTGGGAAATTTGAAAATACATTTTATATATGTACATCTATTTGTATACACCCTAATATGAACTACATGTAATCTTTATTTTTTTTAGATAATAAAGCAGACTGTGAGGAGTATGATTATACTACCTCAGAAGAGAATTCTGCAGCAAGTGCAGAGTAAAAGAGAAAGTCAAAGAACAAAAACATATGATGATTTTTTGACAGGTACGTATGTTAGTTACATGTTTGTAGTAAAAATGTTTATGAAACGTTTTTTGAAAACATGCATACAAGTCACATTTTCATGAGATTTTGTACAGTAGTTCATTAACATTATATGGAGAACCATACTCCACAGACTATTTTTTGTACATGTACATGAATGTAAGAAGCAATGAGGTACCTTGTACAAAAGTGGCAAATGAATATCGAGTCGAAAATTTTGAAGACAAATCAGAAAACAATACGACAAACAGACATCTACAGTAATCAAGATACTTTCCACGACTGAACACCGACATAGACATAAAACCTAATCCTTTAGACCTACTAGTCTACCACTAAGTCAAACCCTTAATTAGACCAACTACTGTAAAAAGTTAATCCTTACCACCAAAAGAGTGGGGATGTCAATATGTCAGTGTTCAGTCATTGAAAGTCGCTTGGTGTACAGTATGTCTTAGAAAGTCAATTAATAGGTTCAACATTTTATGTCGCCTGAACATGTTGAAAAGCGACATAGTGTGTCATTTTAGCACTATCTGTCACTGTGGTCACTGTTGCAATTGTTATTAATAGTAAAAATATATAATTAATAGTAAACTGTTTTTTTTTCACAGGAAGTGCAACAACATCGGCAAGTGAAGAACAATCTGGGTCAATAAATACATGTACAAATGAAAAAAGTAAACATGTTAAAGGTAAATGCCTGAAAATTGCACTGTAAATCATTGCATATAATAACGAAAATGAGACCAGATACAGCATTTGTATTCTTTTGATTTTGTGATATTCATTAACATGAAAGTCAATTTTAAGAGCTGTTCCAGAACTATAAGCATTGGTGGGAGGCATGCAGTGATTCTGAAGGTATGTCTGACCGTCAGACATACTGGTAAAAATTGGCTTGGTCTGGTAACAAATGAATGGAATTAATGCAAATTAGTTTTTTAAATCTGTTTCGGTCCGGTAAATTAAAAAGAACCTTCGGTACCACTGGGCATTTCTTTCAAAATTTGTATAAGCTAAGCTATATATACATTTCAAATTGAACTTATTTTGATTAGTTTATATTTCAGATCAAACTAGGCTGCCAAATCCTCATCCCAAGATTGGAGACAAAAAGAAGGATGGCTCAGACTCGAGGAGTTCGCAGTCAGCTGTCAGTCCAAGGTCCGTTTCCAGAAGTCCTCAGTCAGTTCTCAGGAGCCAGCGGTCAGGGAGTGGGTCAAGGAGGAGTCATTCAGTCGACAGGAGAAGTGGGTCAAGGAGGAGTCATTCAGTTGACAGGAGAAGTGGGTCTAGGAGGAGTGGGTCAGTCATCAGAAGTGGGTCTAGGAGGAGTCTTTCACTTGTCAGAAGTGGGTCTAGGAGGAGTCGGTCAGTCGTCAGAAGTGGGTCTAGGAGGAGTCGGTCAGTCATCAGAAGTGGGTCTAGGAAGAGTTGTTCAGTTAGGAGAAGTGGGTCTAGGAGGAGCCATTCAGTTGTCAGAAGTGGGTCTAGGAGGAGTCGGTCAGTCGTCAGAAGTGGGTCTAGGAGGAGTCGGTCAGTCATCAGAAGTGGGTCTAGGAGGAGTCGGTCAGTCGTCAGAAGTGGGTCTAGGAGGAGTCGTTCAGTCAGGAGAAGTGGGTCTAGAAAGAGTCGGTCAGTCATCAGAAGTCCTCAGTCAGTTCTCAGGAGCCAGCGGTCAGGGAGTGGGTCAAGGAGATCCATTCAGTCGACAGGAGAAGTGGGTCAAGGAGGAGTCATTCAGTTGACAGGAGAAGTGGGTCTAGGAGGAGTGGGTCAGTCATCAGAAGTGGGTCTAGGAGGAGTCTTTCACTTGTCAGAAGTGGGTCTAGGAGGAGTCGGTCAGTCGTCAGAAGTGGGTCTAGGAGGAGTCGGTCAGTCAGGAGAAGTGGGTCTAGAAGGAGTTGGTCAGTCGTTAGGAAAAGTGGGTCTAGGGGGAGTCGGTCAGTCATCAGGAGAAGTAGGTCTAGGAGGAGTCGGTCACTCAACAGAAGAAGTGGGTCTAGGGGGAATCGGTCAGTCATCAGGAGAAGTAGGTCTAGGAGGAGTCGGTCACTAAACAGAAGAAGTGGGTCTAGGAGAAGTCGTTCAGTCAATAGAAGTAGGTCTAGGAGGAGTCGGTCAGTTGTCAGAAGTGAGTCAAGGAGGAGTCGTTCAATTGTCAAAAGTGGGTCTTCTCAGTCAGTCATCAGGAGTAGTGGGTCTAGTAGTCAGTCAGTCGCCAGGAGGAGTCCCCCTTCAGTTGCCAGATGTGAGGAGACAGGCCTTCCACCTTTAAGCAGACCAAAGAAGTCTGCTGATGTGTTCCCGTTGTCTGAAGAAAGTATGTTTATTTGCAATCTTACAGCATTACAACTACATGTAGCTAGGGCTTTAAGTACAATCAGCTTCTCCATTAACTGTCTTCCAAAAATGTGCTGGACCTGTCCGGTAAAATTGGTATCAAACCGGTAGCTTTGTATTAACTACAAACCAAAAGTCTGGCAGTAAAATTTGTAAAAAAATGAGAAGGTATAACCGTATTTGATTTATTCTGTCTCACAGCAAAAGAAGCTAAAATCGATGTCAAAAGACAGAAAATTATCTTAAATCCTTGTAAAGATTCAATTTATTCATTCATTTGTGTATTTTCATATGACATCCGAATTTTTTGTTTGTGTAGCGTGATATGATTGGCCAATGTTTCCATGAGGCCCAATCAATTTGCGCATTACACTAATCAGGTATGAATGGGAAAAAATCTGTGAAATTGGATCGGTAAAAACAAGCTTGGTCTGACAGAAAATTTAGGTGTCCAACCAAATGTCCGGCAACAATTTAAATCTTTCCTGAAGACTGCATTAATCTGTCAAAGTTTTTAAATATGATACACACACTTGATAAGGTTCAGTAGTGCAATATTAGTTTCCCCTTTCCAAGTTAGTATATCTACATGTACCTCCTCAACTTATGAGACGTTAAGTGTTGTAGTGTTGTTGTTTACTGCACACTTAAATAACACAAATGCATGTAAAATCATACAAGAATACATTGATTTAAAATTGGTAACCAGGTATTTTCACTTGTTGGAATGGAAGACTTCGAATTCTAAATGTTAATTTAAGATTCTATGATATTTTTTTTTATATTTCCAGGATGGCAGAGAAAGATGTTTCACATCTTGTTTGAAATAAGGGACATCGTGAAAAGTGTAGCAGAGAAGCAGAAAACTTCAGACAGCAATACACATGAAAGTGTAAATTTCGACATTATCAGAACTGAAGAAGAATTTCACCAATTTGACAAGCAAATTGAAGTGGAAGATTACAAAGATGCCTTGGTATACATGATTTATCTTTTTAATAGCTTTTCTAGAAAAAACGTAAATATTGTGGGTGGAGGTGGGGCTTTACTCATGTCTGTCAGTACAACAAGTCCGACAACAAGTTTTTAAGGTTTTTTCGTGTTCAAATAAAATTTAAGATAATTTTCACTAGTCCGAACTAATTTCTATGGCATTGCACTAGTGGCTAACCGTGCAGACTGCCAGTCTCTTGATATTTACCATGTAGAAAAAAACCTTAAGTGATATTTATATTTGTTTATTTACAGAAATCACTGCTGAAGAAAATTGGTGGACACAATGCCACAGATATGATGAAGAGATCTTTGGCTAGGTATGTGAACTTGAAAGCGTCTATGCTTTTCATCTGTTTTTTTTCTATGACTACTAAACTGCCTTTATTCAGTATTGCAAAATAGACTATACACTTAATTTATTTGTAGTTCATCACAGCCAATAAGTTTGCACAATTTTGACTGAAGTAAAGTAACTGCATTGAATTCTTGCAAGTGAATACATTTAATATCAATTAAAGCGGAGAAAACTTTTTAAAATAATGGTACAGCTGTTTTAATTGACCATTTACCTATTGGATTAGCTAAATGTAATTCAATAGGTAACTTTGTGAGTAAAGTAGGTGAAGCAAGAATGTGTTTTGAAAATAAAAATAAACATATCTTGTCCTATGAAATGAAAGCAGTAGGAATTACAATGTGTCCTTTACCTAAAATAAGTACAATATTGTCTATTTCAAAATAATGAAACTTACCTGTGAACAAATTTAGGACCAAAAAATACATTTATATTAACAGGTTGTACCACTATGGTTTGCGGTCAGGTTTTCCGCATTATCGCCTGACGACCCCGCATCTCTCGATGTCTGGGCTGCCCCATTCAACCCCCTGGGGCACACACAAAGCGGCCTGACCCGATGTCAGGTTTCTGAGCGCTGTTTAAGGGACAAGCTTAGCGCTGCTGCGGGCCTATTCGCCACCCGGAACCCGCACGGGTTTATTAGCTATGGAAGAAATGACATAACACAATCAAAAATTTTACAATCACACAAATCAAATTTGGGGCTCAAATTAAAGAGAGGAGGGGCACCTTCCTTGATGGCTTGAATAGCCTTTGGTGTACACTGGACAACAAAGACCTATATATTATAAAAAGTGCAAATATACTAAATTATATAAGGATGCACTCTATGATGATGATGGTGATGAGAGACCAATAGGATAGGCCCTATGTATTCATTATGTAATCGAAATCTCAACATTGCATTTTCCATTAACAAACTGTTTTATGTCTGAACAAATAAGGTAATGATATAGTTTTTTAGTAAGCTAGTTTTGAATCCTGACATTATTAGATGTGCAATTGTCTTTATGTTCTTATTAATGATTTGGAATTTTATACTAGCAAAACTAGCCATCCTTACTTACATCAACATGCAGGAAGAGGGCGCTTCATACCAAAACAGGAAGTTAATAAATTTAATAAAACTTTTTTTCCCATATCACCGGTTGCTATATTTAGAAAAAATGCAGACAGCTTTTCCTGTAACTTTTAATGAAAGCAGAGGGGATTGAAGAAAAATTAAGGTATATATGTTATAATATCCATGACGCATGGGGCCTCGTTAATTTGTCTACCATCACAGTAGCGGATCCAGGGGGTGTCACCCGGTGCACGTGACACCCCCCTGATGTTCACAAGTATGGTTTCACTGGCACACTTTCTAAATAAATCGATCACACAATTCTAGTTTGATGGCTTGCTACGTGTAAATTGCTAAATAAACATGCCATAGGTTTATTACAATGTACGCTTGTGACAACACCCATTTTACCGTTTGTTAATTAAAAGTTCGTTTGATCAGTGATCGAGTGTAAAGTTTTGAAAGAGACATAAAAATCTACATTTCCAAAAATCATAATGACATAAAAGAATCTCTTCATATTGTATAATTTGTAAAATTACACATCTTTACGGAAAAAAACGGCGTAAAGCACTCGCATATGAAAAGTTCTGCATGAATTCCAACATTCTTGGAAATTATATTTGAGGCATGAATTATACTGTTTAGAAATTTATTTACTTTAAGACTTTTAAGAATTGTACTGAAATTCATTATTTGCATGCATTATGTATAAAAAAATGACGAAACCTTGACCCCTGAAACATTGAATTCTAAATTGTACGTGTTCACTTGCACAAAACGCAATGAGAGTCGATATTTTGTACAACCATCATCTGTTTATTAATTGCACTCTAAGGAATCCTACCAGGGACCGACTTTTTAATTGTCAAAAACCTGCGCCAGTATAACAATTATGTAGATCAATATACAAGCATACAATCAAATACGTGATTTATTGTTGACAAAAAGGTAGAACAGATGAGGGAAGCAGAGGTACCAATAGGGTATCCGAATGTCAAAAGTCCGAAAGAGAAGAGACAAAACCAGTAAACACCAACAAGAACAGGACAAAACCAGAAAAGATGTAAAACATGGAAAGGGGAGGGAAACATAAATAAATGAGTCCAAACTAGGCGAAGTTCCGAATGTAAAGCATATAATATAACACAGTCTGGCGCTACCACTTTCTTTTATCCTCTAAAATGTAAAACCATCATAGGGTAGACTGCCCTCCAGTTTTAAGGGGATTATTATGCCCCTGCACACAGGTGAATCCAAATGAATTATTATTGAAACCGCCACAGGGTAAACTGCCCTCAGGTTTTATGGGGATTATTATGCCCCGAAATGCACAGATCACTCTTGTACAGAACATAGTCGTTCAACTTCTTAGGTAGGCATCGCTTACGAGGAGGGCGACTAGATACATTGGACTCCGAAAATTAAGAAACATCCATATTCGAATCCAAATCGGAGAAATTGTCACTATTTCCCTCCTGAGAATCATAAATCATCAACTCTGGATCATAGTCGTTTGTAAGGATAACGGGTTTTGGAGGTGGAACTGATATTTCCAGCGGAATATCTGGTATGGCGGGCGGAACGTGAAGTATCTCTTGCTTATCCCTCTCGATCTCTTCGTCAGAGTCCAACTCGATTGTGGGTTCTTTCGTTAAAGCTTTGAAGGGTGTCGATAACTTGAAACAATCAGAGTACTTTACACGATATGAATTGTTCCTGAGCTGGTTGCCTATAAACTTACGAATATTACACCATGGAAACTCCAATTTCATTACAATGTACCTTTCTCGAGCATTTGCTTTGTTGAGGTCTTTTTGTAGCTCATCAAGGTAAACTTACATACAAAAAATCAGTTCATTCTCTGGAATCGTTTAAAAACAAAGTGCGGAAAACTTGTATTTTAGTGAATTTTCAAAGTTCAAAGGGCTATAACTCCCATAAAAATTTGTGGACCGGCATAAAACTCAAACTTGATCTGTAACTCATCAAGGTAAACTCACATACCAAAAATGAGTTCATTATCTATAAGCGTTTAGAAAAAAGTGCGGAAAACTGAGGCGTGACAGACAGACAGACGGACAGCGCAAACCTATAGTGCCCTTCGGCTTTCGCCGGTAGGGGACTAGTTAAACCTTGCAGTCGATTACGAAATTGTAAGTTACTTAATATTTTATTCAGATTATCAACATGATCAACATCAAGATGGAGAGAGCTTGACATAAAGTAGCCATTGTAAGCCATCAAAAAGCAAAAAGCAAAATCAAGAGGCGAAGGGAGTGAAAGATCAGCTTGGGATACATGGGACATAAGGAGATAGAAAATGTAAGTAATTTTGAAATAAATTAATGTAAAGTGTTGATGCAACTGAAAGAACAAACTCACAAATAATTGAGTATGTAAATATTGTTTGGAAAAACGCACGGACACTTGGAACATGGACTTTATTTTAAATGTATATGAACCACATACCTTTTTCTTTAAGACGAGTCGATTAAATTGTATACTTGGTCCTGAGTCGATTTAAATTGTATACTTGGTCTTAATTGTCATTTCTATACATATTACATCATAATCTACTATCCAAACTTGTTTCACTCATATTAAAATTTGATTTTCTAAAAGATATCAGAGAAAGGGGGAAAGGGGGGGGGGGGTCTTATATAAAGTCCCTGTACCAGGTGCCTGTGGTTAAACTATTCTAAATGCATTGTTTTTTACAATACACAAAAGCTTATGCTAAAACTCAATAACTCAGAATTACAATTAATCTACAATAATCAAAATAACAGTTACAAATCTGAATAAAAATGCAGTGATGTAGTACTAAACAAGGATAATAGTCAAATTTAGTTTGTTAGTTAGTTATTGCTTTACTCCCAAGCAGCCCGATTTCGGCTATATCCGGAAGATGAACATGAAAGTGATGATACAATGAACATGAAATGATGATGAAGTGGAGGAAATGGGGACACAAGGCCAATCGGGTAGGAGAGTTTTGACTGCCTCCGGAAAAAGGAGTGATGGGTAGGGACGGGAAATTTAGCCTCCTGCATGGTGATCCTACGGGTCCTACTCTTACCGAGACATGCAGCAGGATTCTTTAACGTGCGAGGAACGTGACATTTTTCCCAACACGGTCAACACTATGGTTTGCGGTCAGGTTTTCCGCATTATCGACTGACGACCTCGCATCTCTTGATGTCAGGGCTGCCCCATTCAACCACCTGGGGCACACATCCCAGTCGCTTTGTGGGTAATCCGATGTCAGGTTTCTGAGCGCTCTTTATTGGACTTTTACCGACAAGCTTAGCGCAGCTGAGGGCCACCCGGAACCCGCACGGGTTTCAGTGATTTTAAATAAAGATAAATATTTAAAGTGACTGTCAACAAATTGCTGAAACTAGGTAATGTTACTCTGTGTTTGTCTTTACTCAAAAAATTTTACGGTAGACATTGTTCTTGAACAACATCACAGGACCAGAACAAAAGAATATGGTCAAATAATAAGAACTCATGTGAAAGACTAGCTTTAAATTATGAACTTTCAAATATTATAATAACAAATATATCATTAAAGAAGTAGGTGCGAATTTGAATTGCCCACATCGACATTAGCGTTACCGACTATTTGTTAAAATGGCGAAGAACGAGACTCAAGCATTTTCAAATTTGGAGACTTGCTCAATTGGTTAAATACTACAAAATTCTTGGCAACGAACTAACCCTTAGATTAAATGGAGTATTAAAAGTCCGAAAGGGCAACGACGAAACCTGTAAACACGAACAAAAACAGCACGAAGAAACACAAAATCAACCAAATAGAAATCAACAACGCGAACTCAAGTAACAAGAGTGAACTCAGGTGCTTCGGGAAAGTAAGTGGTAGTAAGCGGTTCCTGCCTGCTATAGGACACCCTTCGTTTTTTTAATTCAGTGTGTCAAATCCGGTAAAGGAAGACGAAACAAATTTCTGCAACCAACCAACATCTGCAGTCATATGAGAGATAGATATCGAGTGCACGGTGTCTACCGTGGAGCAACAAAACCCTGTGTCAAACGTGGCGCTCTGCCAAGGAAGTCGATATAATTCCCGCAGGCTCTGGAGTAACGAATCAACTGTGATACGAAGAGTCCATAAGCCGGAGCGGACGGAATGTTGCTACACAAAAAGGGAAAGTTGACGATTGGAAAGTTTGTCATAGAGATTTGTTGAGAGTCAATTTCGAGATGTAAATCTAAATATGAAGCAGCCTTCCTACAATCCGTTGTGTTCTTTATAATAAAGGTAATAATAAAACTACCGAACTTGAATGGTCAATCTCATAGTCCAGAGAAAATGACAAGAACGAATCAGACATACCGGAGAATTGGTGGATCGCAATGGTCCTGACTTGGTACAGGCATTTCAAACGAAATGGTGGGTTAAACCAGGTTTTATGGCGCCAAACCTCCCTCTTCTATGGCGATCTTAGGATCCGGTAATGACCACAGAACACAACACAGTTATGAGACACAAAAGGGATATTGAGGTGATCATCTCAGTACAGCAGACCAGTCAAATACTAATTAAAACAATTAACTATCATATCTTTTAACTCAATTTTGAACTTTTATACTAGTGGCTGATACCGAAAAACGATTTTTTTAGTGATCGTATGAGACGTATTTTCTTATAGCCCTGCTCCAAAAGTCGGTCACGAAGAAATCGGTGTCTGATCAAAAATCTGTGAAATGTGTGCAAGCTCTGGCATATCGAATAAGTTGTGAAATATAAACACCGTATGCAGGAGAAGTAGGTATATTGCTCTGTAGATTAGGAAAATTAATAATTTGAAAATTAAAATCGTCTCGTTTATTGTAAATTTTTGTACTGAGACACCTGGGTCAAATTTGAGGTGGAAATTGAAGAAAGACGTGAAGCAAGTAGATTCGGTGGTCTCTTTAATCTCCAATTCCGGAGAATATATTGAAGGAATCCATCTACCAAATGAAGTGTTATTGACAGAAAGGACATCATCAATACATTTGAATGTAAGATTAAATGACCTTGCCTCTTTCATCTTCTTGTTCTTTGCGAGTCCCTGAAGAAAGTCAGTCTCGCAAGAGTATAAAAACAAATCGGCGAGGAGAGGAGCACAGTTTGTGCCCATCGGAATGCCGATTTGTTGTTGAAAAATCTCTCCTCCGAAGGTGACAAATATGTTGTCATGAGGAAATCAAGCATGCTGCAAACTTGTTCCAGTGTGTAACAAATTTTATCCTTGAAAGATGTTTTGGAAAAGAATGTAGAATTATAACCCAAAACAACAAAATTCCTCGAGTTTGAAAAGGCTTTTTCGAGAAGTTTTTTCATGCGACATTTTAGGTTTTAGTTTTCTCAAGTTCCCGTGGATATAGCCAAATCTGCAAACGTAGTTATTTCCCTTTTCCCTGTGGTGGCGCATAATCAATTATCAACTTCCGGCAAGTCCATCGCTACGGACGCCGATAAGGAATACCATCTAAATGAGGAAGAAATTGACAAACTTACAGTACAGTCCCTTAAAAGTTACCTGCGTCGTCATGATCAACAAGTTACTTGAAATGAACAGGCTTTACGAGAAAGAGCCAAAGGTGTTATAAAGCTTAATTTTCGATGTGTATTGGACGTTGAGACAGAGGAGAATTTTGTACTTCAAAGACGATGGACGGAAAAATTAACAACTCCACTGGGTGAATCTATTCCTGACCCCGGAAGCCTTTATTGTTGGACAAAAGACATTTCTGACATCCCTGATTTTACTGACAAAGACATATATAACTACATCGTTTTGACAATGAAATCTAAAAGGTAGCTCAGATCTAGGATTAATTATAATGATGGACATGTCAATGATATAAACTTCAACGCAGAGTGTAGCCATGGTATTGTAAAGGCGAAAGTGATACTCTCCTTGCCAACATCAAACCAAAAGAAGAATCCAGATCATGATGTGTGGATCTGTTTAGCAAAACCAACTGGGAATATTCATTCAGCTAATTGTGATTGCACAGCAGGGTTTGAAACATATGATCAGTTATACTAAAGTCCTGTCCATATAAACTTTTAAAGTACTGTAATGACTGTAACTTTCATTGTTTGCATGACAGCTTGTCATGACTGGCCAATTTTTGTTCAGACAGGCAATTGTTTGTATTTCCTAGGTCAGTACTGGCCTACATGTTCTTATGTAGGACTAATATTAATGTATGTCAGGCAAAATTTTAGATGCAACTTATAAAATGCTGGTCCATTAGACATTTGGCAATAGAGTGGGAAATACTCATAATTCCTAGGACGGCGGGAAAATCAGGGAATTCCCGGGAAATACTGGTAATTCCCGTCCAATACTGGGAAATTAAGATTGATCTTAAAATTCTATATACATATATCTAATGCAAACCATGATCATCAAGTATTATTACATGCATCTATGACATGTCACATTTTGTATTGTTAGGAGGAAGAAATACAAACGACAACAAAGTTCCAGACAATAAATTTTGCTACGCCTGACGCGCGTTTCGTCTATTCAAGACTCATCAGAGGCGCTCTACGCAGCAAGGTTAAGGCAATTTTCGCAGAAAAAATAAAGGGAGACTACTCTGTTTTACCTCATTAAATATGCATGATGCCGCCATTGTTTTGTTGTCGATTCGCCAACTAAATACCTCAATGTTGGGTTTTTGTCTTCTTGGCATATTCCCCATTTCCATTTATTTCCGATTATATATGTCTTGCAATACAATTATATGTTTGATCTCCATAATCTGTGTTAGGGCTGTTCCAGAAAATATTACGTCCCCCATTGCGACTGCATTTTTTTAACCCCACCACCCGCATATATAAATTTATTTTTCCCACTCATTACATATAACTTGAGAACACTTACCCCAACCACCCACAGAAATAAAATAAAAGAGAAACTTACCAGCAACTTCTCTGAGATATCTAATAAAAATGCTAAATCATTTTCTTCTTTCATCCTTTTGTTGCTACCTACGAGATGAAATGCAGGCTTCAGCAACATTGTCAGGCTCTTTACAGTTAAATTGGTTGAAGCCTTTTGAAATAGATATAACAGAGTGGGTTTTCTGTGGAACATCTGAAAAAAAAGAGCAAGTTATTGTTCCATATTAAATAATTTTGCATTTTATAAAAAAGCGTCTGCAATAACTAGATATTAATAGAGATAAAAGACACAAGCAATGGAAAATCACACTATTCACTTCTAATAGAATAACGGGTTATAATAGAACAACATATACTACATATACCATAAACACCTCGCTTTGTCTCAAGCTCACTGCATTTTCATCATTTTTATTCATTTATCTGTATTCTTGTAATTAAAACATAAAAATGAAAACAATATCATGAAGTAATTAATGCTAATTTTGATATACAGTATAGTACTATTTGGAGGAGCGAATTTCACGTGAAGGTATTTCCCTGTATATGTTTAGATATTCAGAATTTAGACAATTATTGTGAATTTTGATTGTAGATAACGAATAATAAAGCTCTTCAACTATAAACAAACCTGCAATATTCCAGTCCTTTCTAGACCTTTCTCTAGCTGTTTGTAATGCTCCTGAACCGGTAGTGGCATTTCTCCCTGAGACAGAAACCCTCTCAGAAAGCACGCACAGGGGCCTCCTTGGATTGCACTCAATCCTGATTAATGGAAATGTTTAAATATCTTTATATCAATTTATAAATGACTTAATTTGTTGGGGACTTAATTATAACAGATGGGATTATTTTATTGTCATTTTTGTCCTATTAAAAATAAACATCTTTAAAGAATTTAAAACATTGTTTCAATCTTATTCACATATGCAATATTTATCTTTCTACAATCTGCAAAGGGAACAATTTAAGGCTAATACCTCAATCGCCAAAAAAAATCTTGGGATAATGTTACATTTAATTAAGTAAATTAAGTACTGATCTTGACAAATCAAGGAAAGATAAAAAATAAACTAGAGGCCCCTAAGGGCCTGAATCGCTCACCTGGAACATGTGTGCCAACTGAATGTTATTTCAGTGGCAATCTTAAAATTTTGAAGAATGAGTATATTGCCAGTTTGTTTGACACCAGATAAATACCAATTTTCGTAAAAATTAGTTGACATTGAAAAATCAGGTAAACTTGAATACCATTACAAAATTTTAAAAAAAGAACATCATCATCTTTTTCATAATCCTTGGGAGGCCATTTTGTAATTTTCAAAAAAGAACATCGCCATCATGTTCGGCATCCAATAAATACCCAGTATACCAATTTTCGTCAAAATCTGTTCAAACGTTTAAACTAGACATATTAAAAAGCTAAAAAAAAACGCCAAAAAGGGCTATAACTCAAATATCAGTTCACAGATTTTCATGAAAATTTGCACACAGGTAGATCTCAATATGCTGAATAATGTCTTTTCCCAACAAAATGTTGCTTAACCTAACCATTTTTAAGATATTTGCGAAAAACTTCTTTCTGACCCCCCTCTTCTATTATTAGTAACGGCGGTCATGTTTTTTGAAAAATCAAAAATATGAAACATCAAATCTGTCAAGGATGTCCTAAAGAACAATCATGTCAAGTTTCATTTCATTTGGTTCAGTAGTTTCAGAGGAGATGTCGTTTTAAAAAGTGTTCACGGACGACGGACGCCAAGTGATGACTAAAACTCATATGGCCTTTGGCCAGGTGAGCTAATAATGAATACGAAAAAATATTTATAACTAAAATTTACCAATGACAATCCCAGCGACATAGTAGCCCTTTTTGGCTACCATGTCCTGGTTATACACCAGGAGGCCATCTTCTGTCATTAGCCTCTCTTTCATAGCCATGGTCCCCCGAAATCTTCACACATTTCCCACATTTATTTAAACATTATTAATTTTAGTTTTATGTGTTACTTCAGCCAAATTGGGTTTTTTTTCTGTAAAATCTGTAAAAAAAAATCATATATATTACATGTGTGCGTTAGAAAACAATATTAAGTTTACATACAAGCAAATGTATACATGTATTTCAATACTTGTAATCACTTTTTAAGTCTGAATATTATCTATGCTCTTAACCAAATCAAAGTACAGGGAAAAAAAATTAAATATCATTATAATCACCCTCTTTACTTTGAATTGTTTTGAAAAATCAGGGCTACATTTCATATATATAAGCACACATGCCAACAGTGTGCATTAGTGATACATATCTCTTAGCCTAAAGGAGTTTTTTATTGATTACATATAGGTAAAAGTCATTACTCATTTAGCCATGAATCAAATCCTTGGAGTATTGATCCATCTTTCGTACCGCTATAGATATATGGCGTGAAAATGTAAAAAAGTCACGCTACTGAAAAAAAATCTTATTTTAAGGCGTACATGTTGGAAAAATTGAAAATCATGTAAACAGAAAGTAAATGAACATTTCATATATAATATAAGGGTGCAACGATTAATCATACATGTACCGTACTGAATAGTTTGGGAACTAGTCAAACAATACAAACAATACTTTGAATTTTAAATGGTTTTAAAAGATTTTCATATGAAATGGCTGAAATATCACAATACATATTCATGATACATGTGATATCATTTGATAAAAATGAGTATCGTTACACCCTGAATATACAAATCGCAAAAAAACCGGGGTAACTAGTCTATATTTTTGGTACAGAGGTGCGACTGGCAATTTCGATACCCTACCTATACATATACCAGTCACAGAGAAAAGTGACTAATACATATATGTATACCCTGGCTAGAAAAAGTCGGCCCATTCATATACCATTTTTTTTTATTTATGTGTTCAAATCATGAAAATTATATATATTATGCAACTTTTGCAAGCATGAAATTTAGATAGATACTCAGCATTATTCAATATTGTAAAATTGGTTCATTTGACAATCTTCAGACTTACAAATTGAAAAGAAAAGGGCAATTATACCACCAAAAGGATTATATGATAATTCGAAATTTTGAAAATGGGACTCATGCATATACCAGACATATACATGTAAAAAATCTACCTATACATATACTCTGCAGCCTCTCGAAAAGAGGACCTATACCAGATGTACATCCGTATATATCATTATATAGAAAGTTACCCCCATGGCTAAAACATGTTGAAAATAAGCATGCAACTGAAACCTACAAAAAATAGATTAAAATTTATGTGCATTATTTAAAATGCTTTTCTTTTTTTCATACATGTACATTGTACATCATTTACATCAGAAATCAAAGTATAATACATGTACATTGCAAATGAAGTCATTATGAAGATCTCCATTATAATTTGATATAAGAAATGACTGTTTAATATACTATAAGAGGTAGGCATACCATATTGTTTTTCTTAAATAAATATTCTCTGTTTGGGGTTTTGAGTCCAGGTAGCTATATACAGACATTGGGATGGTCTCAGTTGCTTTTCCAACACCTAGGTAGGAGGACATTACTTTAACTTAAGAAACAGATATATCTTTATTCTCCTTTTGATTATTTCATTCCAAAGGAAGATATTTACTGAATACTGACAATTAAAATTACTGTGATAGTAGTTATATTTTCGTGGGCACTAATTTTGGTGGATTAAGGATAATTTGCCAAATCGTGAATTCTTGATTTCGTGGTTTTTACTCCTTCAGCATTCAAATCAACACCAATTTCACTAATCGTTGGGTATCAGTTTTGGTGGTTTAGACTGCCCACGAAAATTAGTACTGTACACGAACAATAATACTTTCACAGTAAGTGATTATAAAGTTTGAAAAGTATCGATAACATGACTAAAAGTATCCCATTAAAATGGTCCCATAATACAATACATTACGGCAACACTAATTTCTATAACTTTGAATATTTTTTAAATATTACAAGTACCTGTAACGCCTCAAAAACAAGAATAGCATTAAAGTTTGCAGCAAAATGAACAAAAGGAATAATGCAACAATTATACTTATATATTTTAACAACACTTCTACATGTAGTCCCTGTGAAAAAATAACACACATATATACCTTGGGAGCTGTCAGACGTCATTTAAACTAAAACAGAGAAATGTGTTTTATCCAATGAAAAGTCATATATTTATCAGAGTATCCACGCCCCGTCAAAGAATAAAACACATTTGATGCCTACAAATCATTTTGATGCCTACAAATCAAAACAAACTTCGAAAACTATTTTATCAATAAAGACCATTTTGACATGTGTAACCTATTTCTGAGATGTTTGTTTGTTTGTTATTGCTTTACTCCCAAGCAGCGCGATTTCGGCTATTTCCGGGAGATGAACATGAAAGGGATGACACAATGAACATGAAATGTTGATGAAGTGGATGAAAAAGGGACACAAGGCCAATCGGGGTTGGGAGTTTAGACTGTCACAGTAACAGAGGAGTGATGGCGGGCAATTTAGCCTCCTGCAGGGGATCCTACGGGTCCTACTCTTACCGAGACCTGTAGCAGGGTTCTTTAACGTGCAAGGGACGTGGCATTTTCCCCAACACGGTGCACCACTATGGTTTGCGGTCAGGTTTTCCGTATTATAGCCTGACGACCCCGCATCTCTCGATGTCAGGGTTACCCCATTCAACCACCTGGGGCACACATCCCAGTCGCTTTGTGGGCAAAGCGGCCTGACTCGACGTCAGGTTTCTGAGCGCTCTTTAGTGGACTTTTACCACAAGCTTAGCGCTGCTGCGGGCCTATTCGCTCCCCGGAACCCGCACGGGAGCCTATTTCTATGAAGAATTCGGTCAGAATCATTAAAAATACTAGTATGGTGTAATAATTCTCTTTAGTGTATCTTTATAATCTTATATCTTATATCTTTATAAGTCAAGACTTATTAATAATAAATTATGTCATATATACTAGGCCAGTCAAGAAATGTGTGTTTGGCTTTTTTCGATTGCACCTTAACTCGTCCTTGAGAGGGTAGAGTAGGAAGTAGAAAACATTTTATTTTTATCAAACATTATACAGTTTCATAAGAGTTGATAAAGTTGGAGATACTTTTAAAACAGAAACCGAAAAACCTGAGCATGATCACATCCAAGTGAGCAAAAAAAAAAAAACAGAAATATGGTGGTTAGCCTTGCCAAATCATCATTTTCTAGCACTGTCTCTAAATCCAACAAAATTTTGGAAAGGTATCATGACGGAGAATTTAAATTTATAATTTGGGGGGGGGGTCATTCCCCCTCCGGGTAATGTGACGCACTGGCTTTATTTTTACGCTACCTATTTTTTTTTACTTAAATTTATAATTTTATTAATTTATAGGAGGTGAAGTGTTTTCAAACTTACAACATGTACAATGCAAGGAATGCCAAGGTTTTTGTGTTTTTGGCTAAGAAGGCCACTTTTGAACCTAAAAACCCTGCCGTAAATCGTTATTATTTAAGTTAGGTGGTCAATGTTTTTCTTTTGAAATGCCTGCACCAAGTCAGGACCATAATATGGTTACCAATTTCCGGTCCTGTGATACTAATTTTGTCACAAGTCTTATACACTTCGAGTTTTGTGATTTCGTTAATACTGTTATGTACCTTACTTCCTTTGATTGGTGTACATTTTACAGAGTATAGATAATATCCTTAAACATGTAACTGATGGGCCAACTTTAAGGGTATTGTTTACTTTTATAATAAAATTGCTGATGTTTTACCTATATTTTTTATATGTGCACAGCAAAAACTATCTATATTATTGACAAATAAAGTATAGCTGCACCTCAGAATATTATTTTTACATACCTTTTTGATATCTTAAAAAGGATAATCCAATGGTTTTGCTGATACTCTTTTTTTTCGTTTTTCAATCGACACAAATAATGACAAAGTTTAAATACATCCTGTAATTTGGCCTCCATGTGCTGGTTAATTACATATAATTGTTGTTTACAAATCTAATGACACACTTGTATTTCAAGGTAAATAAAGGGAAATTATGGCTTTATTTTGATGGATATAGAAACGGAAAGAAAATGCTCCGACCAAAGCGAAGGATATTGTGTCTGGAAATATTTTTAAAAATATGTAAAAATATTATATCTAGGCGCTGCTATGCATTATTTTGCAGTATTATGTGCAGTTTTTGCTGTGTACAGTATACAATATCGGCCATTTTATTCAAAAAGTAGGCAGGACCCTTAAGTTGAACTGGCCAACGTTGGTCCAAACTCTACTTGCTCACAACACCTCGGTTTGTTGTCTATTTGACAAGTTCCCCATTTCTCTTAAAACAATAAAATAAAAACTGTGAGTCTTACCGTGTGCATGTTGATCAGTGGGAAATACTATAAATATACGAATTTACGGGTGCGGATCGTATTTATTTCCGGAAGATGAGTTACAATAGAATATATATTAAATGACCAGATCGATCTGAAAACTACCTGCTGATTAGAACTTCTTAATACATGTAAAAGATAAACAGTGCAACGGACACACACACACACACGCATGATTAAATGACACTTGTATAAAGAGATTGAATATAAGGTTTATACAAATTAAATTCCACTTGTCTGCTAGCAAAATATATTTATTTGTTTACTTTAAAATAGTCACTGGCGTTTCAGTGTACGTTAATTATCAAAACCAGGGAGTAAAGATAGTTATATAAAATAAATAAATAGTTCCTGTCAAAACATACTTATATTGCGGACTGTACTCAGCTCAAATATTATACATTTTCATAGATATTGATGTATATATTCAGATCTATGACATTATTAATAAAATACAGAAAAAAAACTATTCCAATACTTACCCTTTAGCTTCTTCTTGCACACTGGCGTCTGCTGATTCCCATGAGAAGTTGACCCAGAAAACATCGAAAACCATCGTTGGAATTTTAATTGAAAACACATGTCATTTATATGCAGCGATATATGCTTTTAACATATGTTTCTTGCCGTTAAAAAATGCTGCAGCACTTTTTAGCAGCAATTTTAAAATTAAGATTTTATTTTGTGCTGCTAAAAAATGCTGCAGCACTTTTTAGCAGCAATTTTAAAATTAAGATTTTATTTTGTGCTGCTAAAAAATGCTGCAACACTTTTTAGCAGCAATTTAAAAAAAATAAAATAATTTTTGCCGGCTGATATCGGCCATCGTAGGTTTCCCATGGACCTAAATAGCGTATTAATGGGAACCATAACAGATTTTTTGTCCAGATCATTTAATGATCAACTTGAATGGAAATTGAATGAAGGTGTATTCGAATCAATTGTAAAAATCTGGACAACACCAGACATTGACCTTTCTGCCTCCCGTTTGAACAATCAGATTGATCAGTATTGTGCATTTAAACCAGACCCTTTTGCTAGTCATATAAATGCTTTCCTCATTGATTGGGGAAAATTTAATTGTGTTTATTTATTTCCACCTTTCAGTGTACTGGGTTCCCGCACACAGAAGTTGATAACAGACAAAGCATATGCAATTATAGTAATACCATTATGGTCGACTCAGCCATGGTTTTCCGTTCTGATGCAAATGCTGATAGACACACCTCGTATTCTACAGAGGAAAACTCAGTTACTTTATCTACCACACGACAAGGTACGTCAACATCCTTTAGAAGACAAGTTAGTGATGATAGCATGTTACCTGTCCGGGAACAGTTCAGACGGTCAGGACTTTCTAAAAAGACAACCGAAATACTTATGTCCTCCTGGAAAACAGGCACTAAGAAACAGTACTCATCTTGCATTGAAAGATGGATTCGATATTCTCGTGAAAGTAAAATCAATCAGTTTCAGCCACATATAAACGAAATTTTAGAATATCTTACATATTTGTTTGATCTGGGTTTAGGGTATAGTACTTTGAATACTACTAGAGGTGCTCTATCGGCTTTTGGTATTAAGATAGATGGCGTTTTAATTGGACAGAATCCTTTGGTTATCCGTTATTTACGAGGAGTATTTAATTTAAGAGTAGTAATATATTGGGCAACCCCCTCCAAGACGGAGGACATTTTGACAGGACTGACCTGGTTTTTAAGAGGACATGTGCACCCTTTGACCTCACAATTTGACCCTAGTGTCCTTAGAGTTCTGGTTCCCGTAGGGGCCCGGGTGGCGAATAGGCCCGCAGCAGTGCCTAGCTTGTCGTAAGAGGCGACTAAGGGTCTTGGGATTCTGACGTCGGGTCAGTGCTCAGCCCACAGAGCGACCAAGTGTGTACCCTAGGTGGCTGAATAGGGTAGCCCTCGTCCGCGGGGGTTGTCAGGTCTATAATACGGAAACCCTGACCGCCGACCATAGTGGGCCAACGTGTGTGGAGAATGCCACGCTTCATGCACGTAAAAGACCCCTTTGTGGACCGCCAAGTAGTGCACCACATAGGCTAAATTTTCCGCCCCTACCCATTTCTCCCTTTTTCCGGTGGTTCTTCAAAATTTACCGTCCCTGTGTTTCCCACCCTATCCCATATTTCATATATCATCGTCATTTCATGTTCATTGTATCATCCTTTTCATGTTCATCGCCTGTAAACAACCTATATAGCGTTGCACGGGCGTAACACACCAACTCACTCACTCACTCACTCATGTAAACGGTTTGTATATACATTTTGTATGTATTCTCTTTTAAATAAAATGTCTTTTATTCAAAGTATTTCTTTTTTCAACACATAGTTCGTTTTTCTTTCAGAATATGAATGATCAAAATGAAGTCCTTAGAACATACTATGATCAATCCAAAGCTGGTTCTTTCACAAGTCCAGAAAAATATTGGTTTACACAAAATAAAAAAATGGTTACAGAATCAAGATGATTACAGTCTCCATAAACCTCTACGAAAGTCTTTCCAGAAAGCACGCGTGGTGGTGTCGGGCATCGACGATCAGTTCGATGCCGATTTGGCGGACGTTTCCAATATTGAACAGGAAAACGATCACTTCCGTTTCCTTATTTTCGTCATTGATATATTTTCCAAGTTCCTCTGGGTTCAACCACTAAAAAATAAAACAGCAAAAGAAGTGATTAAGGGGTTTCAGTCAATATTTCGAAAAGGAAGAAAATGTAAAAAAATAAGAATTGACAATGGAACAGAATTTACATCAAAAATATCAAAAGCTTATTTTAAAAACGAAGGACTTTATCATTTCACAACTCAAAATTCCAATACAAAACTAATATTTGTGAAAGAGTCATTCAACCCATGAAAAGAAAAATGTATAAATATTTTTTCAAAGAAAAGAACCCATCGATATGTGGATGTGTTACAAGACCTAGTGCAGAGCTACAATGCTACACCTCATAAAAGTTTAAACTACATCCCACCAAAAGATGTTATTACAAAAAATGAAGCCGATATCTGGGCATATATGTACATGAAATCCAAAACATCCGGTAAAGGTGTTAAACCATACCATTTCAAAATTGGCGATAAGGTGAGGATTTCCCATAACAACATGGTATTCGATCGAGCTTACAACGAACATTTCACGAAAGAAATATTTAAAGTGAGACAGCGTTTCCGCATGCAAGGCATACCCATGTACAGGTTAAAAGATTTTTTGGGTGAAGACATAAAGGGGAATTTCTATGAGTCTGAAATGCAGAAAGTTTCAAAAGAAGAAGACAGTCTGTGGTTTATAGAAAAGAAACTACGAAAACGAAAAAGGAATGGAAGAGTTGAATGATTAGTCAAATTTGATGGTTGGCCTGATGAATATAACCAATGGATTCCTGAAGATGACATTAGTGACACAACCGACAGCTAAAGATGAGCATGTATGTTGTATTGAGTAGTAACAAATCTGTAGACTTTTTCCCTCAAAATAAACCTTATAAATTTAAATCACACCTAAGTGTCCTTTTGGTGTTGGAGGGGTCATAGAAAGTTTCTCTTGTTGAAACAAGATATAACATGTACACAATCAAGGGAGGAAGCTGTTTACTTACATTCGAATATCTGTGATGACTCCATCGTAGACGGAACACGAAAAGCCTTGCTGAGACGCCTCAATCACACAGCTATGGGTGAATGGACTGACATTTTTTCAACTCCACATTACATCACTGTAAAGACAAAAGAGATCTATGAAATAGAAATCATTATAATGGATAGTGATGATAATATGTCACCATTCATAGACAGACCGTCAACAGTAACACTTCATTTTAAAGCCTTCCCCTTTTCTTAAGAATGGACATCAATAAAATGTATGTTACAAATACGGAAAAATGGATAACCTTTTATCAAAACCCTGGCAAGAATAAAAATAAACCTCATAAGCGACAAAACACAAATCAAATTGGTGGATCTTTACTAAGTAAGCCGAGGCCATTCTTGATCCCAGTGGGTAACATCTCAAAACCAAAGCCAGAATCGGAATCATTTAAAGTAAACTTAGTGTCACCAAGCGAACAATTTTCTCGACCAAGCGAAAGAAGAAGTAAAAAAGGGTACAAAAAGGAAATCCAGCTCAAATCACTCCATTTCATCAAAGAGACGTCGTACCAACAAGACGTTAAAAGGAGCAAGAGAAAAAAGGGGAAGAAAATATCAATTCGAAAGAAAAACAAACCAAGAAAAAATAAAAAGCTTCGTTTTAAAGATATATTCAGCAAATAATGGCATCTTTTACGAATGAAGAAATGCAGGAGGCTCAACCCAGCGGACTGGACTTGTTTTCCCTACCACCATATCAAACGGCGGTGAAGAGAGTTTATTATCAAGAAATTCAAACAAATTCTCAATTGAGTGGTACGACGCCATTAGAATTTAGTCTTAGTGGACAAAACGGATTAGAATACATTGACTTAAAAAGAACCAAAGTCTATGTTAAGGCAAAAATCAAAAAGGGAGACGGTACCGCTTTACTAGCAACACAATATGTCGGACCTGTTAACTTATTTATATAAGCTGATTAAACGCAGCTTTTTCAAAAAGAATGGAAAACGCAGGTACAAATTTCTTGTAGTCGATTATACCAAGACTTACTTTGTCATCAATGAGTCTAAGAAAAAGAACAAATTTACAGAAGACCAAATAATCGACATGCTCAACTTTCTTATTGACAACATATTTGTTCAGTTTGGTGGACGTGTTTTTCAGCAAACAATAGGGATTCCAATGGGCACTAATTGTGCACCTTTGCTTGCTGATTTGTTTCTTCATTCATATGAAGCAGACTTCTTGCAATCTCTTCTAGACAAAAAAGACCGTAGACTAGCTCTCTCTTTCAACCTCACGTTCCGTTATATTGATGATGTCCTTTCACTAAACAATTCTCGATTTGGTGACTTTCTCCATCTCATTTATCCACAGGAGCTTGAGATAAAGGACACAACGGATTCTAGGAAGTCTGCTTCATATTTAGATCTACATCTCGAAATTGACTCTCAAGGAAGACTTTCAACAAGGCTCTATGACAAACGTGATGACTTCAACTTTCCAATCGTCAACTTCCCCTTCTTGTGTAGCAACATTCCGTCCGCTCCAGCTTATGGAGTTTACGTATCTCAATTGATTCGTTACTCCAGAGCGTGCGGGACTTGCATCGATTTCCTTAGCAGAGCGACACGTCTGACGCAAAAGTTGCTCACACAGGGTTATGTTGCTCCTCGGTTGCTGTCTTCACTCAAGAAATTTTACGGAAGACATCATGCACTTATAGACAAATATGGGATTTCGATCTCTCAGATGAGTGCAGATGTTGGTTTGTCATAGGGTGTTGTTTTGTCTTCCTTTACCGGATTTGACACGCTGAATGGACTATTGGCAACGCGACGGGTGTGCTATAGCAAGCAGGAACTGCTTACTCTTCCGGAGCACCTGAGTTCACTCTGGTTTCGACTAGAGTTCGCGTTTTTGATTGATATTCAGTTGTTTTGTGTTTCCATGTTTTACATGTTGTCTGTTTTTGTCCCGTTCTTGTTGGTGTTTGCTGGTTTTGTCTCTGCCCTTTCGGACTTTTGATATTCGGATACCCCATTGGTATCTCTGCTTCTACATTTCTATGTTTTCCCAAGTGGATGTAACCATCCAGGGTAAACTCATATCAACGGCTACAACAAATTATCCTTACAAGGCCATGATTCAAACTTTATTGTCATATGGAAGCTAAGCAAAAACAACTCAACTAGGTGCTCAGCTATGGGAAAAGGACACCCCAGGATTTGTTGGTGAATACGATGTTAAAAATTCTGGAAACAAAGCTCTATACGAACGTTCAAAGTTGTTTGCCGAATCGAAAACTTGTGAAGGGTTGCTGCTTATTGATATGTGTAGCATAGATCGCTACATACTAAATCAAGTCCCAATCAATGTAAAGTTATACAGGTCAAGACCAGAATTTTGTCTGGTTACCAAGGAAGCCAACCCAAACTTTCAAGTCGTCATTGAGGATATTGTGTTAAAAGTGTGCAAGTTACAGATCCATCCTGCTGTCATTGTGGCTCATGCACAAAAACTACAAAACTCTTTAGCTAGATATCCTTTTACAAAAACTCAAGTTTTACCTTTGAATATTCCATCGGGAACCCTTAACATCAACTTTCCAGATCTGTACTTAGGAACTTCACCTGCTCGTGTAGTCGTTGGGTTCGTAGATGCAGAGGCTGCAGCTGGGAGCTACACCACCAATCCATTCAACTTTCAACATTTCAACCTGAAAAGCATAGGATTATATGTTAATAACATTCCCGTTTCCGGTAACAGGTTGCAACTGAACTTTGAAGATACCACAGGTAGAACCATCATCCCAGCGTACAACAGTTTATTTCAGATAACAGGCAAGTACAACAGAGACAGTGGAAATCAGATATCACGAAGTGACTTTGCTCAAGGATATGCACTCTACTGTTTTGAAATAGAGCCCGACTTTGGTGATATCGAATATCTAAACCTAATAAAACAAGGAAACGTACGACTAGAAGCTCAGTTTGGTACCGCCCTGATAAAGGCAGTAACCTGCATCATCTATGCAGAGCAACAGGGAATGTTTAGCATAACAGCAAGCCGTGTAGTCGAACAAGAATGAATACTTTACAATTAAACTGTGCTATTACAAATGAAAATGAGCTGAGGAAACGCGTGATGGGTGTTTTTGTCTCCGATGAAATACCAGACATTATAAATCTCTATTCGGGGATGATCGTCAATACAGACCCTTCATCGAAACCAGGACAACACTGGATAGCATTCTATATAAAAAGCGATAAAGAGCTAGAATGTTTTGATTCGTATGGCAAAATGTTAGATTCATACCCTGCATCAATCATTAACTTTACAAAGAAATTTGAAACGTGTTTCTTCAACGACAAACGACTTCAAGGAAAGAAGACGTCACTTTGTGGACAATATTGTATGTTTTTTCTATGGTGTCGGATTAAAGAACAATTCTCAATGAACAAAATTGTGAACTTTTTTCAACCTAATTTTGATACTAACGATGAATTTGTACATACATTTATACTTTCAAAATTTTCGCATTGTCTATTAAATGCTTGATTATATGTATATAATATGTTTATCAATAAAATATCATTTACCATTGTTTTTGTTTTTCTTCAAATAGAACCCATATAGCAAAAAGTGAACATTTCTCTCTCAGTCGTCCGGAAAGATGGAGGTGTCTGAAAAACAAGCCACTTTAAAATTTGAATCACCAACATCCATATTTATTATTGGTCCTTCGGGATCTGGAAAAACAGTGCTAACAAAAAACATATTAGAGCATGCAGATGGGATGTTTAAGGTCCCCCCTACTAGTGTATTCTTCTGTTATTCAGTATGGCAATCATTGTATTCAGATATGCAACAAACTATCCCCTCGATGACCTTTCACAAAGGACTTCCCACCATGGATCAATTAAATGAATGGGGGAGTGAAGAAGGTCATAAATCGCTAGTCTTGAATGACCTCATGATGGAAGGAGCTGAGAGTATGGAACTAGTACATATTCTCTGTGTTGGGTCTCATCATCATAATATAACGATTTTACATCTTTTACAACACGCTTTTCCAAAATCAAAGTCCATGCGGACAGCTTCATTATCTGTTCATTATTTTATATTGATGAAAACAAAGAGAGATGTTTTGCAAATAAATACCTCAGGTCGCCAGATATTTCCCGGGAAAATTAATTATTTTATGGATGCTTACCGAAAAGCCGTATCTAAAAAGTATGGATATTTGGTAGTGGATATAAAAAATCATTGATAAAATAAAGAAAACAAATAACGACTCTAAAACGGATTCTCCAGAGGATGATAAAAAACCTTACCTGACCTTGACACCATCCGTGTTTCTAAAACGAAAAAGGTCAATGAATAAAAAGCCAACAAACGAAAGAGTTAAAAGATCGTTGAATAAAAAGCCAGCAAACGAAAGTGCAAGAAGGTTAAAAGAGAAGGTGGAATGGTTGGCATTTAAACTATGAAAGGAATGTGTCTGGAAAACTATTTAAACAAGGGTTTTCTTCAAGACAACCATCACTTTCTCTGCAACTCACCATGGCAGAGGACTTTCTTAATTTTTTACAAAAACGTTTTCCTGGAGGAAGTGATCGGTTAAAACAGCTTTATGAGAACTTTAGGTCAACTGAAGATGAGTTCAGTGATTGTGATGAACGGGAATTAGTAAAGGCTGCTGACGACGTTGAAAAAAGGTTCAATAGAAAAAGGTCAAAGACTGAAGAATCGCGAAAAACTGACGAAGTTGTGACTAAAAAATCAAAATTTCAGTGTGACACTTGTTCTAAAAATTTTACGAGAAAGGAAAATCTTACTCGTCATGTGAAAGGACATACTGGAACCAAACATTCTTGTTCGAAATGTAAGAATACATTTACAAGATTAGATAACTTAAAGACGCATGCAAAGATTTGTAAAGGAAATCAGAGTATAGAAAAACCTAAAACTTACCCGTGTAAACACTGTGGAATACCTTTTGATACATATGCAAGGCTTTTCAATCATGTAAACGATCAACATCCTTTGAATCAATCGGGTGGTGGAGTAGCACCAATAGGCAATGTCCCTTCAGCACAACCATCTGTCAAAAAACCAAAGAAAAAAACGAGAATAAAGAGAACTGCTTTGAACGAATCTGTTGAACAAGTAGAAATCGTACCAGAAGGAAACGAAAAATATGATCTACTACAATTTTTATCTAATATCAGAAGTGACATTGAGGAGCATGTTACCTCTAGGAAAAAAGTACTGCGAGATGTGAAATGGTACTTGAATGTTAGGATCGAATTAGAGAGGGATGTAGAAGGTGCTCAAAAAGAAACTGCAGTTCCTCATTTCCGAAGTAGAAATTACGTCTCGCTTTTAAATGATGAGCATTTTGTTCATAATTTAAATGAAGCTTATCAAACCATGAATAGAGCTTTAGAGCAATTCATCAACAAAGGGTCCAATTGGATTGTACGAAAAGTTATTAGTTTGGAAATAAGAATAGTAAAATACTCACCGATCCGAGGGTCATCTTACATGAAGTTAGCACCAACTATTAGTCACTCTGGAGGGGTATTGAACATTCAAAATGAAGATCAGAAATGTTTCATGTGGTCGGTGTTAGCTGCGCTGCACCCAACAGACGTACACCCCGAGCGCGTGAATAAATACGCTGACTATGAACAAGAACTGAACACCAAAGGGTTAACTTTTCCTGTTCCAATAAGTCAAATTTCAAAGTTCGAGAAGCAAAATAATCTAAGCATCAACGTTTTCGGATATGAAAATGAGAGCATATTCCCGATGTATTTATCTAAACAGAAAAATGGCTTTACAGAAATCGATCTCTTATATGTGACAAACGAAAATCAGTCTCATTATTGTTGGATAAAAAATCTGAACAAATTCTTGTGCCAAACAAAAAACTTTGATACCCGCCATTATTGTCGTCGGTGTTTGCACGGCTTCACCAGAAAAGATCTTTTAGACAAACATAAACCTTATTGTGATAAATTTGACTTTCAAAAGGTGGAATATTTCAAAGAAGGGGAAAACATTTTAGAATTTACAGATTTTTACAAAGGAATCAAGATCAGTTTTACGATCGTAGCTGATTTCGAATGCTTTGCATGAAAAATAGACACATGTTTGCCAGAATTTGAGAAGCCATCTGTCACACACGAAACGAAATTCGATCCATCCGGCTATTGTTATGTGGTGGTGTGTACCAACGAAAACTATTCGAAACCCCCCGTCGTGTACCGAGGAGATAATGTCATTGAACACTTTTTCGAAGACATGGAAAGAGAAGAGGAATACATCCAAGAGATAATAGGGACCCCGAACTTTTAGTCATGAACGACGAAACGGAGCAAGAGTTCCAAATGGCAACACAATGTTACGTATGTCAAAGGGGATTTGATGAAAATGTGATCAAAGTCCGTGACCACAATCACGTAGGGATCACTGAAGACCCAACCCAATTATACCAATGATAGAGGGGCACACTACAAAACCTATTTTGTCTGAAAAGTACAATTTTTGTAGGAATTTGTCTCATTATTGGGCGACATTGTACTTTAATTGCACTCTGTCTCGATATGTCTCGACATTTGTCTCGACAAGACTCAATTTGTCTCGACTTATCTTACTTTGGTATCTTAACATTCTCAAAGGTGGATTTTTTGTCTCGACACATTCTCGACAGTCTCGACATGTAGCAATTGTGTCTCGACACATTCTCGACAGTCTCAACAGGTAGAAATTGTTTCTCGACACATTCTCGACAGTCTTGACACATAGAAATTGTGTCTCGACACATTCTCGACAGTCTTGACATGTAGGAAGCAGAGGTACCAATGGGGTATCCGAATATCAAAAGTCCGAAAGGGCAGAGACAAAACCAGCAAACACCAACAAGAACGGGACAAAAACAGACAACATGTAAAACATGGAAACACAAAACAACTGAATATCAATCAACAACGCGAACTCTAGTCGAAACCAGAGTGAACTCAGGTGCTCCGGAAGAGTAAGCAGTTCCTGCTTGCTATAGCACACCCGTCGAAAATGGTGTCTCGACACATTCTCGACAGTCTTGACATGTAGAAATGGTGTCTTGACACATTCTATACAGTCTTAGCTTAGGAATAAGTGTCTCAATACATTCTCTAGACATCTAGAAATAGAGTCAACACATTACAGTATAGTCTAAAGGAAGCTACCAACCAGTCAACTTATTGAGTATCGGATCGACAAAACAATTGACGATGCAACATAAACAAAATAATATAAAAGTCTAAAGGATTATGCAACATACAATAATGATGTTGTAAATTATAAAGACAGATATTTCGACCAACAGATTGCCTTCATCAGTGTCAAAAATACACAACTTTACATTTTGAAAGATAAATGTAAATTGGGCTGTTAAATGGTGTCGTAAAAACAACTCACTACGATAAAGTTTGTTTATTATCGTCACTTGCATATTTAAATCTCATTAATAAGATACGTCATCAATGTAGATCTTGAACTTTACCAATATATATATGCATGCACCAGATTGTGATTGTTGTTCATGTCTTTTGTTTCAAGTTCAAATAAAATTAAATCTTTTATGGTAAAGTTTGACTAAACTATGACTAACCACACATTTTAACATTCAGCATGTTCAATGGAAAATGTTACAAACTTGAATCTTTTATACATGTTATATATCTAATGGTAAATTGGTTAAAGACAGAAATCAACAGATTTTGTTGATTTGGGAAGTAGGTGAGCCAGACCTGAAATTAAATCCAACCACATCTCACTTCATGATGATGTTGCATATCAAATATTCAAAGGCTGTGATAAGTAGTTGCTAAGAAAACTGAAATTTTATACAATTGACCATTTATTTATCAAAAATAAACCAAGTCCACAAACAAGAAGAATTTTGAGTGACAGCCCAGTAAACAAATAATGTTATATGAGACCTCCTGCTGCAACAACATACCAAATATCAAATGGCTGGTTAAAGTAGTTGCTGGAAAAACAGTTACTAAAATTTTCTCTCATTGACCATTATTGTCAAAAATTAAGTCAGCAAACAGACACAACAGAAAGTAGCTGAGCAACAGACATTGAATTAAATCCTAGTATAATATTATGTGATTTTATGCTGATGGTGCAAGTGTAAAAAAGTAAATCTGTTGTAAATATTTAAAACTATTTATAATTACAAGAACAATTATAATAGTCGTCAATCCATTACATCTCCGATATTACAGATTTATATGGATGTGTTCATATAATACATACATACAAAATGATAATTAAATAAGTTAAAATTATATACAAATCAGACTTTCACAGTATTTCACATCTTTGAACCAGTTAACTAGAATAGTTCAAAATCCATATTTTCCCTGTCTCTGTAGCAGTGACTAATGGATTGCTGACATCAACGATTGAACACACTTTAGACTCCACAGTGATATTGTCACAGACATAAAAATGTCCACACTTTTCTGGCAACGGAAACATTTTAATTATTGTCCACAAAGTTTGACATCCATAATGGCGATGGCTAAAAAGTTTCTCAATTTTACCAAACCGTAAATAGGACTGGTGTTGGATGGCAACACAATAATCTTGGGTTTTTGATATTTGACTGCAAGTTGAAAAGAAGATGTCTCGTCTCTGAAAACTGTCATATCGTGTTGTACTCTTGAAGTTGATACATAAAGGGTCAATACCAAACACCTCACTATTGTGGATATCTGACAGCTGCTGTATAACCTCTCTTGAAAGGTATGATTGTTTTGTGTTGTTTATTGGTTGTGCCTCGCCACCATTAATCTTTTCCGCAACTGAACAGAGTGAAGAGTTCTTTCCCATGGAGCTGATCTGACCTGTTAAGATGTTGTAAGAACTCCAATCATAGATCTGTAATGAAAGAAAATTAAAAATCAATGTACATGTAATATGCGTAAACTAATATTTTCTTACAATATATGGGACAGTATCATATACAGCAATACCAATTTTTAACTATCATGTTTCATAATGATATATATATGTACATACATTGAATATACAATTATGGCCCTTGGAAGAGGTGAATATCTAAAATTGTAAACCAGAGGTTGGGTTATTTCCCTGAGGGCTTTAGCCCGAGGGAAATAACCCCAGCGAGGTTGACAATTTTGTTATTCAATGATTTCAAGGGCCGTAACTGATTTATTAACAACAAACAGTGGAAGGTTATTCACCGGTGAATAATAGGGTTATTCAATGGACATGGATATTTGAATAGGTTATTCACCGGTGAATAATAGGGTTATTCAATGGACATGGGTTTTTGAAAAGGTTATTCAACCTTTGAACGAATTTGAAGAAAAATACCCAGATTATTTCACGTCACGTGACCTTATTTCATCCAATTAAATTAATTACTAATTCAGTAAGGTATAATAATAGGATATAATTTGTTTGAACACTTTTTTAAGCTTTAATTAATTCAACACCTTTAACATGTTTAATTGCAATATCAACAAAATTTCAATAAAATCTGACAATTGTGACTAAATGAAGAATTTTGTTAAGTTTAATGAGTTGAACATTCTGTAAAAGCTTTAGCAAGGGGTTGCACTTACTGATGCTTAGGATACCCCCACTTGACCATTCCGAAAATAAGAAGCAGATTCCTGAATGACCTGGAAAGGGTGGAGGGGGCACTGTAAAACTCATCATGATAAAGCTGTGTACCAAATTTGAAATTAATCCCTTGAGTAGAAGCTGAGAAATATATGACAAAAGTTTGTAACAAACGGACAGAAGGACTGACAAGGTGATTGCAATATTGCCCCCCCCTCTCTTACAAGTGGGGGTATAATATTAAAAAGATAGTGTATGGATAATGCATAGATGGACACCTAGTGATATTAATGCAGTTAAATAAACTTACCCTATATGTTTGCATTACTGTTGCTTCTTCATGTCCATGCTGGAGAATCTGCCTGGTAATCCAGCTGTTTGCTCTTTCCAGTGGATAAAGCCATCGATCATATAGCGGCCCAAAATCTTCAAAACCCTCTGGAATGTGATGCAGCAAATGTGTTGTAATATTCTGAAAATAAATTTTAAAAAATCATATTTATGCCTGTAACTCCCAACTGGCCTTCGAAAGAAGTGAGGTGTCCATTAATGTAGAGCTTCTTATATCATAGAATTTGATTTGGTGCCTGATGCACACAAAATTAAACTACCGGTACTTACAAACACCTTGAAAATAAAATTGACTCTTTTCAGGTCCTTTTTTGTGTGCTGTTCAAATCTATTCCACTTTTTAATAAATGTGACATGATAATGGATTTTCAATTCATGTATGATGTATAACATCTAGGGCTTAATGCAAAAAAAACCCAAACCAGCAGCTGCCACTGGTCTATTTGAAGGCTGCTGGCTGTTTTCCATTGTCTATTCTTTAAATGTCATATTTACATCATGTACATATATTGATATACAAGGACTGTCCTTAAAGTTTGTGGACAGTTGATAAAATTGAAAATGTTAAATTGGATTCACTTAAACTTTTGTTATAATAGAATATAAATTGCTGTACCAAATTTTAGAATAAACAAACAACTACAATATACGATATTGAGATGTGGAATAAGTGTACGCGACACAACAAACATAAACAAACAGCAATTCAAAAAATCACAACGGAAAACAGCAAGCAGTCTTCAACATGACCATAGGTCACTGCTTACCATCTTGCATTGGCCAAAGACTTATAATACAATACAAAAGTATCAAAACCAATCCCTAAAAGTTGATGTTTCATTATTTAGAAAATAAATCGTATTCATAACCCGGTACAAGACGTTAACATTTTTTGTCATCAAATTTAACAATTTCTTCTCCATATCGCCATATTAAATGCAACATAAAGACTTTGTGAATTTTGAACCTTATAATTTGTCAGATGTATCTAAATTTATATTTCTGCATGCATTGCTTCATTTCTAAAAACAAATATTCATTTCTCTGAAATAATTTTCAGACATTTAAATACCTACCTGCAGAGTCAATGGAAAATCTCTCTCCAATAATGTCACTGCAATGCTTGTGTCTGTCATTAATTGTGGTAGGTCTTCTTTATTGTAGGATGGCATTGACAGTCTCTTGATAATTTCAAATAAATGAAGCAAGGTCTCTTCTTGTTGTGGTCCCAAAAGACCCCGTATACACCATGCAGTGTCACAAACTGCAAAAAGAGGAACATAATACAAAATTAACCTCAATTATTAGCTTATAATTATATACAGACAATAGCTGAACCAATTTTAAGTTTAAGTTTTTTCCAATAATACAGTTTAATATACATCTTATGAATTTGAATTTCATTATATAATACTACCAATGATATTTACTGTCGTACAATTCAAAATAGAATGAACTCATCCTCAATACAATGAACAAAAAAAATCACAAAACTTTTTGACTCTATCTACGGTATTATATTATAATATCTACCAGTTTTAATTGTGTGTATAAAACATTTGCAAATTAGACGTACAAATATTTAACATATCAACTAAAAGAAAACTGTAGTCTATGGTTATCATGTATATAAATGAAGATTTCTTTGTGGGTATTTCTTCATGTCGGTCTGCAAATAACTTAATATATAATGCACTTCCTTTAAGCATGTTAAGTAAAGTTTCATCAAAATCTATCAAGTGGTTTATGATGTTACTAGACTCTCTAATATTGATGATAAAAACCACATGTTAATTACTTCAATGTATAAAGTTAAAGCTCAATGTCATGAATGTGATATAGTTCCTTGCAAAATTTTATTAAAATGTTTCAAGTTTAGGAGAAGTTGCACTTACATATTCATGTACATGACATGCGAGATATGTAATAACTAATAAGTAAACGGTGATGCATGAACCCCTCAAAATTTGCAGGATGTCTTGTATTGGCATAACATTTCTATACATGATATACCACCTAACTGCCCATAAATTACTCAATATTTTTTTTTAAATTCATGTCTGAACAAGACCAATTTATGTCTGGCCCTGCGTCGCATGGCAAAAGGTTGAACCCTGTACCTTCTAGGCCCAATATGGACATTAAATAGTTTTTGACACTTGCATCCAATGGTGGACTGACAAACCCAATTTAGAAATAAAAATATTTAAGATCCTTTATTATCTAACAAGAATATAAAAAAAACACACACAAAACCAGACAAAGAATTGAAGTTTCAATTTCCCCCCTTTTGACACCTATTTGCTGAACAGAAAATGAAGGGTCGAGAAAAAATTTATCCTCCATTCTGTATCCAATATATGACAAAAATTAACTTGCAATTTTTTTTTTCAAAATCTGACCTTAAATAAAAAAGATTGGATTTTTGCCCCTTTTGGACCCCTTATTTCTGAACAAAAGGAAAAAAAAATCACACCAATCAATTTCTTAATGGTAATGAACAATATTGAAAAATAAAATATCAATCAGTCAACCAGAACTTAAGTTATTGTGGAATACTAATAAAAGTTTCATTTTTAAGCCCCTTTTTGGCCCTTAATTTCAAAATGAAAATAGAAGGGACACCCAAAATCTTTCCCATCTTTCCTTTTATTGTAAGTAACATTACTGTAAAGTTTCATACCATTTGGTCAACCAGAACAAAAGTTATTGTGGAAACAATTTAAAAAGTCTCTTTATTGGCCCCTTTAGTGCCCATAATTTCTTAACAGAATGATAAAATGCCCCCAAAAGGGGGGTGTGCACATCTTCAATATATATGTAATCACTGTGTAAAATTTCAAGAAGATCTTGTGTTTGGTTATTGAGATTCAGATTACACAAGACAGGCAACCCTCAACGCGATGGAATGACAGACGGACAGACGGAGTGACCCGACTCCTAGACCTGCTTTCGCCTTCTGCGACGCAGGTAAAAAGTACAAGACATCATAGTTTTAATAAATAATGTAACTGTACCTGTTGCTTGCCATGCATAGTTCTTAGTGTCCATAATCTTGAAAAGTGATCTGCTGGAGTATAGTCGAAGCCTTTGGTGTATTTTATACTCAATGCTCGTTTGTCTGCCAACTTTAAGCATTCCTTTGTTAGAAGCCAGGGGGCCTTAGGTAAGTTAGGTTTGGTACTTGTTGATGGATCTGAAAAAAAACAACATTCAAAGTTATATTGTTGCTATGAAAAGTTGTGTGTGGCATTTCAAAATGTGCTAAAGATATTTCAACTGAACAGTCTTATTTACAACTTGCGTATCATGCATATGAACCTTAGATATAAACAACATGACAAAACTGCAAACTGGAGAGGGATTTGGATATGCATCAAGCTTGTTTCCAAATCTAGGATAAATATATGTTTAAACTAAAGAATGGCATATAGATTCTATAACCAGATCGAGTTGATGATATAATTTCTAAAATTAAAAGACATTTAATTTGATATATCAAATCTATGAAAAGAATATGTCCATAAGACATAATGCCCATCTTGCAACATCTTGGACAAATGAATGGACAGACAGCCCTGAACACTATGTGCCCCCCCCCCTACTTTCATAGATGTGGCATAATAAAAATAATTTTTAATTTGTTTTATGTGATTTATATTCATCAAGAATTTAGCTGTACAAGCTGTTTAACTAATGAAAAATGTTCACATTTTGTTGTCTGTTTTCTTTATTATGATAAGGCTCATTAAAAATATGAACAAGATGTACATGCATGTTCATGTTTTCATTACATGCAAAATTGTTTTGTACAGTATGTGCTATTTAAGGTCAAAATCCAATGATCATGAGTCACACATTGTAACATGACATAATTGATATTACTTAAAAAATGTACCAAAAACCTTGAAATACCTGATATTTTTAGGAAAATTAAAAAAAAGAAATACCAAAAATTACCTTGTACAGATATAGAGCTGGATAAGGAACATTTTGACCTCTTTGATGGTGGCTCAGTGGTTGTGGGTGTAGCTTGTCTTTTGTTGATCCAGGTTTCCTTAAATCTGTTAAACTCTTGTTCACATTGACGCACTTTAACACTGTCTGACTTTCCTGTTATAAGATCCATCACATTTCCAATAATGTCAGCAAGCGTATGCATTCCATCTGGTTGCATCTGTTTCATCCTGTCAAAGTAAGGTAAGCTGTGAAAAGGATGAAGACCTTTCAATCCAGTTTCCTTCTGATGTTTTGACTTCTGGTGGTTGTTTGGCTTTTTATCATACTCTTGTCTCAATTTGACTTCTTCTTCTCTGGTGTATGGTTTTGGCTTGGGAGAGGCTTCTACTGACTTCTTGGCAAAACTTTTACGGTCTAGTCTCAACGGGGAATCATGTGGAATAAATTGTCTGTTTGATACATGCAGAACTTTGCTTAAGGGAGAATTGTAGATTCCAATGTCATTACAAAAAAAGCAAGCACGGATTGCTGCCTGACTAGAACAATGCAATAACTTTGAAAATGCCGGGATGTCACATAAATATTGCAGAAGAGCAATTTTAACATTAACAGGAGCATCTGTATACGAGTTGTATAATGGGGTCTCCATGTTGGCTAAAAGTTCATCCACTAGTACATTTACATAAGGGTCCAGTGACTTGGGTTCTTTTCTACCATAGCCAGGAACAATACCTGCTAGCATCATTGGTCCAAGAGTATATCGTAGTTCTTGTGGTAAAGTTATCCATGTAATTAGTAATGGCCAAATTGACTTCTGTACTGTTTGGTTCTTATTTGGGTTAACTCCATCAGCAAACAAGGCCAATGGAACACAGTTTTCTTGGTCAAAGTCTTTAAAAACGCCATCTGACAAATGTTGCTTAAATATGTTGCCGTCTGTGTAGCCTTGGAGCTTTCCTGTTGTACTCATCTGATTGGCATACAATATTCTGGCTAGATTTTTCTCTCCATACCATCGAACAATTCTTGATTTTCAAAATCTTTTTTTCACTGGAATCCTTGTGTAAATCCCTGCCTGCGTTTTTCAATCAGATTTGCAATATCTCTTACCGTTTTTAAGAAATTAGGGGTCAAAGGGGCCAAAAACGCCATTTTTAAAAGTTTGTCAATGCAAATAGTTTTATACCAAAAATTAAGTTGTAGTGGGCCTGCCAATTGTTATGAAGTTTATATATGATGATTATATCCACTAAAGGAATCTTGGTCTTGTATTTGGGGTTTGTGGCCTCTACTGTTTTAGAAAAAAGGGCCAAAAAGAGCTAAAACGGGTGTATTGACAAAACTGTTGTAGAATGTTTATTATTCATTAAATTTTGAAAATTCTTTCTTTGTTGAATTCATCATTAAATTCTGTCAACAAAATGTGTCAATGATTTTGATATGTATTTCACCATTACATTGTTACAGGGGGCTAAAGACAGGCCACGCCCATAAAATCAACTTTTTTATTTGTAGTCCGATTTTCAAAATCTTTTTTTCATCGGATTCCATGTACACAATTTCCTATTATTTTTTATCGGATTAGCAATATCTTTTATCATTTTTGAGGAATTAGGGGTCAAAGGGCCAACATTGTAAATTAATACATGTATAGAAATCAGGTATTTTTGTATAAGATGTTGATGTAAATATATTTGTCAAAATTGCATTTCTAAGTCCACCACAGGATGCATGTGTCTAAAAGCTTTGTAAGTCCACCATGGGCTTCATGTGACCAAAGCAATGGACTATCCATATTGGGCCTCCAAAGTACAGGGTTCAACTTGTTGCGGTCGTATCATGCTGCGCTCGGCGTAGCTTTTTATTGACATTTAATCAACTTCTGTACAGAAAAACTACTGGGCATTTGGTTTGACCAATCAAGTCATCATTAGATTAGTATATGTTATTTATATGATACAACTTTTCTTTTTAACTATTGTGCATCATGGATTCTAATTATAATGTCAGTGCTACATCAGTTCAACAGCCAACATATACACAGCTTCTAAATGTTTCCAGCAGCAACCTGCCATCTTATAACCAGCAGAATATGGTAAGTAAATAGCATGTTTATCATGTTTATATATATCTTTATTCAAAATTTCATTTGAATACTTTCTTTTAAATTTTAGTTATTATTTTTATGGTACGTATATGCATTAAATGTTTACAAGTATCATTATTTGATGTACAAAGACAGTTTTTATTATGAATTTCTTGAAAACCTGATATTTACATGATTTAAGCATAAGTTTATATGGCCTGTTCTTTGAAGGGTGTTGGATATCATAAATATTTTTCTACAATTTATTTTTATGAAAAATTAAAGATAACTAAATCATCATGATCATATCAGTCAATCATGGTTTTATACAATTTGTTAACTCATGTAACTGGATCAGTGCCATTAAGTCACTATATATTTGTATAAACTTTAACATTCCAATATTTTCCCTTATAAATGTATAAAGCCCTATTATATTCAAGAATATGACTGTTTGAACCAATTTCATGAATATGACTTTCTTTGGGTATTACTTTCTTCAAGGGGGTGGGTGGGTAGGTAGGCAGTTTTTTTTATGTCAAGATATTAGATTTGTGTTAATAATAGTATAAAGTATTTGTAGCATATATTGACTGTTTTTTGCTATGTCAGTATGAGTGAAAGTTAGCTAAACCCACTCGGGTCAATACTGCAGGTCATAAAATGCTTTAAATTGGTATATGATTCAAATCTTTGATTAGATATTAGTCTTGTCTTGTCTTGTACTTTCTTTTGTTTGGTGTGTTTTATGATAACTTTAATGGTGTTTCATCCCTTATTTTTAAAGTGGCGGGAATCAAATTGTATAAAAATGATCATAGAATCCACCCATTTATGGAATGGAAATCATGTCTCTGACCCTACACCGGATTTTATCAATATGCTTTTATATGGCGTGTTATTTGTCAATGATCTGACTAAAGCTACATGTATTTAGGCTTTTTCAGCTCTTGTCAATTTTTCTTGTAAATTCTTGTGTCTTTTATAAGCTATGATTGTTTTTTTTATTAAAAAATATTTGAAGTCATTCTACTTTCCTCTAGTAAATGCCAATGCTTTATGATAGATTGCTTTAATTGTTTTATTGATGGGTTATATTTTGTTACAAATACTGTACTATAGCTCCTCCCCTCTTTCCTTTCTTTATCTACTAGTAAATCATGTCCTATCTCTAATCACTTCATCTATTTCATGATCATAATCATTATTGTTATAATGTCTGAATAACAGATTATCTTTGAATGATTGTAAATTCTTGCTTTAAATATCAGTGTTGCTTGTGTTTCTTATGTTTCTTATTATTTCACCTTTAATAAAACCTTTGAAAACACTTTTAGGATGACAACTTCACTTTTTCTGTCTAAATATTGAAAAGTTTCAGTTGGCTTTCTATATGTTTTGATATTCAAAATTCCTGATGATAAGAATCTATTTCCTTTAAAAACCTCTGTGTCTAAAAATATTATTTTTTCTGTAGACATTTCGTAAATTTAAGATATGCATGGGCTTTGTTTGCAATATCAAATAATGTTTGAAGTTCAGATTTATTGCCATTGAATAGGATAATTCCATCGTCTCTATATCTTTCACACCTCAATGAAATCTGATCAATTGGGTTTTAATAAATATTATTCTAAGTAACTGACAAACGCTTAATTGACTTAGATTAATGGGGCCCTTTACTTAAATAGTTATTTTTTATGCATTAATATACATGTATAAATAAAAAATAACTAGGATTTTTTTAACAAAATCAAATTATATAGTTGACCTCCCCTCCCAGTCTACATGTATGACCTCCCTATTGAGTTATTTAATGAATGACTAGATAATTTAAGTTTATTGTGGTCATCATATTTTTATATTTAGACGAAATTGAGATGTGGAATAAGTGTACGCGACACAACAAACATAAACAAACAGCAATTCAAAAAATCACAACGGAAAACAGTAAGCAGTCTTCAACATGACCATAGGTCACTGCTTACCGTCTTGCAAAGAACATCATACAGATCTTGAAAAAAATCTTTTTCTAGATCTTCTTATTAAACATATCGTCGTGTCGAATACTTCAATAAACTTGTCTGTCAGTTTGTCACTGCTGTCGGTGTTTAAATTTGGGCTTGTGTCAGTCAAAACCAACCATTTTATGCTTTGGCGATACAATTACAAAACAGAGATAAGTCTTAAAATGAAGCATCCTGTTTTGGTCTTTTGTCTGTTAACTTTTACTGACTGTTGGTAGATTCAGTGTGTTCAATTCTGTCTATGTGAATTTTTGAAAAAAATTGTTATCAGTCTTATTTAACTTTAGTTGGTGGATTTCAAATCACAACAGGGGGTCTTTCATGTCTATCAGTCTGTACATTTTAGATAGGCAGTGAAAACTGACTTATGTCAAATATGTATCCATAGAATCCTTATCTCACAAAGAAGTTAAATTTGTTTATCATTGGGTGCAACTGACTATCCTTTTCGTTCCCTTACTTTGCAAGGATCAAGACTTAGCTAGGGATATAAGTGACTTTAGTACCATCCAATGATTAGGTCTTGTTCATAGTTTATAGTTTCTGACTTGCTTGTATCATGTGTATGTTTTAAGTGTTAGTGATTTTTCAATTCAAACAATTATATTAAATTACATTCTAGCCACTCTCTAAAATTAAAAAAAAAGCAAAAAAGGTACCAGGATTTGAAAGAAATTTATTGAAAAGTCTAAACATGTAGCTTCAGGGGGCCTAGGCCGCCCCAGACCCCCACCATCTGGTACTGCCTCCTCTTTCATCATATGCAATTTACGGCCTTGATCATGTATTTTTTATATTATTTCATCACATTATGTATTTTCCCATCTGTTTAGAACTACATGTAGTCTAAGTCTTAAAAACATTTTCAAAGTAGTTGTAACAGCACAGAAGTTTATTCAAGAATTTAGAATAGATTAAAAATGTTTCCTGCTCATAATTTTTTTACACCACTTTATAATATAGTATTCAACATGTTCAAAATAAAAAAATATGTATTTAAATCAAAACTAAACATTTTCAATCTTTATTTTGTGTATGTTTAATATTAAAATGAATAAAATAATGTTATCTTATTTAAATCATGTTGTTCCTCAAAACTCCATTATGTTCACCTGTCCCCTTCTCAGGTAAGATCTGCACAGCAGGTTATACAGGATGTGAGTTCAAATTACAATTAACAAGACACTAACAGGGCACAGCTGGAGAGATTAATCAGCTTCAAGTTATCCTTGAACATGTTGAATTTTAGTTCTTATCTAAATGGATTTTTTTTAATTGATCAAAAACTATAATCTATAAGGTCTTAAAAGATGTTTGTCATGTTTGTCATTTTTAAAATTATTAATATTACATTTTACAATACAATAACAAAAAACTATGTTTGATTGGAACTGTAGGGAAAAAATTAAGGGGTCTGCATGAGCTAAGTGTGTTCTTGTCCATTGTACCTTTAAGTCCACAGAAAAGCCGGACATGGACAGGCAAATCTAATTACAAGAAAAGACTTTTATCCAACTAAACTATTATTAAAGTAGTTAAACACCTACAGCGAACTTCTACAGATCTATTATGTCTTTTCAAATTTTTGTAATAATTATCCAATTTTTTTTACTTTTATATCACTATATATACCTATCTTATCAACAGTAAAAAGTCACCAGCCATAGATTTAAGTCCATTTGAGGATTCAGATTGTAGCATAATCAATCAAATAACACATTTGGACTTGTGCATGGTAAGGTTCTCTCTTTTATTTAAAAAGTTGTAATGGCCTGTAACTTCTTAAAAATATAAATTATTACATTGTTTTGAATGAAAAAATGGTGTTCTATATAACATCTGAAAAATAGATAACTTTCAGACTAATTATGCAACTTGTTGCAAAGAAATATTAGATTGAAGACCTAAAAAATGGGAAAATTTTCAAAATATGAGCGGCCACCTGATTTTTATCCCTTTTTAGAAAACTGATAATTTTATTAGTAAAAGATATTATTGGTTGAATATTTAACCAACTGACAGAGAAATTTCTGCCGCTCATTTTGATATACAGAACATAACAATCTATTAAGTTATGCCTTTTCTATGCACTTGACATCCAAAGAAGACAGTGTGTAATAAAGATAACTTTTTTATTGATCAATATTTTGAATTATAATGTTTATAAAATAGTAGAGTTAATGATTCTTTCTTTTGTTTGGTTTGATAGCAATTTAGTGTTATTTTTAGCAGGAAATTAATTTTTGATAATAAACTATATATATTTTCTGAAAAAAACACGGTTAAAATTGAGGTTCCAATTTTCCGAAACAAGGCTGTCCCATACGTAGTACATAATATTCAGGTAACTGTACAACAGAAGATCACTCAAATATAAAAGGTATTAATTCAGCCAGATAGAAGGACAAGATCAAATAAAAAAAGAATCAGGTTTTTTGTTTTATTTAATTTTTTTGGCCCTCAAACTTGATTCCGAAATGTCCCATACGTAAGATTTTGATGTCCCATACGTACAGACAACTTCGGTTGTGATTTGCTGTTCTACCATCAAGGTTTTACTGACTAAATTGCATTCATTATGTAAACCAATATCTGATCTTCAAAAAATGTCCATATTTATGAAGCATACTCACTTTGTTTAGAAATGAGAAGCCAATATGGCTTTTCTAATTCAAGATAAGAAGCACAAAGTTTTCTTGGTCACAAAAGTCTTGACTAAATGAAAATGATTAAAACTCTTTTTCTTTGTTAAATGAGCATAGAAATCAAAATATAAAAAAGCTAAATAAAGGAAAATATCATTCGCAAAGCTAATAATTACCCTTTCAATACTTCAAGTATATTTGTCCCATACGTAAGATATTTTGCAAAAAACAAGCTTCCCTTTTTTTGAAATGATACTATGATAAAAAAGATACAGAACATAAATGAAAATTGTGAAAAAAATATTGGATAGCTTTCATGTTTCAATTTTAAGTATTGTTCAAAGTATTTTCTAAATGATATAACCATAAGATTTTACCAAAAAGAATAATGTACCAAGATTTCCAATATTTTATTTCAGAAATATACAAAATATTATAAGATTTTACATGATGGATGTTTTGATTTCATGTATTGTTGAGCTTGAATAGTTATGGCTCTTTACACTAGTAATACTTATTACTAGTTAGAAACACACAAATGCATTTGATGAAAATTAAGCTTATTTAATATCTTACGTATGGGACAAATTTTACCTCAAGGACTGTAATATTTTGGAAATGCAATAAAATCACCAGAAAAAAGCTTAAATCTTCAGTAGAAATAACAGGAACAGAACTTCTGTCCAAAAATACTGACATCAGATAAAAACATGCCTTAATTGCAAACAAAATAATTATTGACGCTCGTATAATCTTACGTATGGGACTGACTCAATTCACCCTTTTTGCCAAATTAATAAAACTCACTACATAAATGTTGAAATTGTTTGTGCAATTAAATTAAATATTTGAATTAATAAATTTTAAAGATAAATAAAATCTACTTTGAAGTCAGCCTGTAGAAAGAGTTCAAATAAATGCATTTATAACATGTATAGATCTGTACGTTTTTGTATCAGTTTTAATTTCCGGTCAGCTTTCAGTCTATTTTCTTGATATCGTAACATTGTACATGTATAAACTATGTTAGTAAACATTGTATTAGCATGTAAATATTTCTGAACACAAGATTTTTTAACAAACATACACTAAAACCCACTCTATCAGTTTCCATTTTCAATATTACGTTTGGGACATTTTCTATTTCATTTTGATTTAAATTATAATATGAAAAAATGTATTTAAAAAGGGTGATTTTGTGTAATACAAATTTATGATGCATGTTTTCTCAAAATTAAACAAATTCATTTAAATAATAATTAACAGTCTCATTCTAATATGATTTTATATAAAATTTCTTACGTATGGGACAAAATCACCTCTAAACTGTTCAGTCTGATATTGGTAACAGATAAACAGCCCTATAGAATTGTTTTGCTGTGAATTGTTAGGAAACATCTATAACATCCAGGAATATAATAATATTTGCCAGTAGGAATTATATTTTTTAGAAAGGAGTCAACTATATGCCATTTTATAATAAAATTCTTAAAGGCACATGCATTAAATACACTTTATGTCAAACAGTAAATCAAAGATGTATCTTGATGTGCTTAACAACATGCAATTTAAATATTAATCTACAAATAAAAGGAATATAAGCTTAACCAGTCAGGGAGATCATCAAAATAAGTTATAATTTTTATAACTGATTTAGGTTATCTGAATTTAAAAAGATAACCATTTTCAGTTACTTTTGTTAAATTGATCACTTTCAAACCTACAAATTTTCATAGTTAGTGTATTTTCCCCCACTAGGCAAAATTTTTTCTGCATTAATTGAACTTTAAACTGTGTAGTTCAGCTATGAGTTTGAAATTGCAAGCTTATCTTATTGGTACGCAAGCCTCTCAAAGATGATGCCCATGGGAAATTAAAATGTCATTATCACAGCACCAGTGCTTAAATAATGATTTCCAATAAATAAACCTTGTAAAGTCATTGATAATCTATCAATTAAGATCAAAACTTTAGATTTAAGATTAGAATTCAAAGAAAATTTTACACTTTTGTAAAATTAGTCATTTTAAGAAAGAAAATAGAAAAATAACTGAAACTGGTTACATTATTAAAAAAATCAAGGGAAGTAACTCAAATTTGACTAAAAAAGTAAAAATAAGTAACCTAGAATGGTTATAAAAAAATTATAACTGTTTTTGATGATCTCCCTGACTGTTAACAGTCTTAGCCTTGTTTTGTCTTTTCTTACTAGACACATGAGAGTGATCATCCAAGTGCAGTTGTTTTATTGTTATTATTAACAAGATTGCTACATGTAGCCAATGCCCCCTGCTGCCGCATTAAAATTGATAAAGTCCCATAACTCCTATAAAATTTGTTGAAACAAAATGGCGGTGCAATATAATCAACTACATATCATGACAAACAATCCTACAAAATTTCATCACAATCCCTGAAGCGATCTCTAGGAGTTGCGCTCATCATCTAAAATGCCTTTAACATTTAACTTTAGATTAAATTTGCTTTTGGCTTATAAATCTGAACCAATGAAGAACCTTTTCTGAACCTTTTAAATGTGACAAAATAAATGAGAATGTGAAATTTTACAGTTACAGAGAGAGATTATGACTTTGTCATTGGACACATATTGAGACATCATAAAAATTAGAAAAAAATTGCCAGAAATGATTGAAAAAAAAACTATCTTTTTGCAAATATCTTAAAAATGACCATGTTGACCCCTTATTTTTTTAATGTTATTCTTTAACAGAATAAATACCCAACATCATGCAAAAATATCAAAATAATTGCAATGGTGGACAATCTTTTTCTATATATGCCTTTTTATTCAAAGAAATTCTACAAGATTTGCATAAAATTACTTTGAAACAATTTTTTATGGTTTATTCAGAGTATTAATTGCTTTTAAGAAATGTTGACATAATAAACAAGCCCATATTCTTTAAATTCTATAACAAAAGACGGATTAGAAAAATGACCAATGGTTAAAAAGTTATGCTATTTTGAATAATTTTCAAATTATTTCCCTTTTTTCAATTTTGTGGAAACCATCAAATATTCAACATTAAATATTATTAAAATGAATCTGTTAAGACATGTAAGATATGGTTTTCTTTTTATATTTAAACATGTTAAAATGTACATACTAAAATTAGCTTAATTGCAAATTTTCATGAATTTGTCAATGTACATTGTATTATCATGATTATGCCCTTAATTAAATTTTTGATTAGCCTATTACATGTTTTCAGTAAACTATACTTCAAATGTCACTTTGTGATTAATATGCAAGTTATCCTCATAGAACAGTCCCTTACTGCATTTTCCCTACACTAATTTAAATTTATAATTTATAACATGACTAATGTACATGTTCTTACATGTATAACAAGCAGTTAACTCTCTTTTCTATGACATGTATGAGTTAGACTTATGACTATATAACTACATTGTCTGTCACATGATATTCCAATGCCGCATTAACATGATAAGTTGCCTGATTGGTTCTTCTTGATTGCTTTTAAAAAAATCAGGAGAAAGCAAAAAAATTGGTTCGTGTTGTTTAACCTACAGCAACAAAAGAAAGCTTATTGAACATATTGTTATTAGAATGTAAAAGTTATGTTAATTGTTTTTCATATCACTATTTAACATATATTTTTGTTTATAGACCCAGTTTCCGATACCCGTTTCAACATACAGTAACCAGTATCAAAGTCAAGTGACGAACATGTACCAAATACCAGTGTCATCTCAAAGCCAAAACCACCAGATGTATACCGTCCAAGATTCTTTAAGATCATCAGAACTCAGCCCCCTGTACAAGTCAGTGCCAAAATGTCAACTTATGTGCAGATGCTGTGCAATTCAGTCAACGTTTGGTATACTTTGCCCTTGCAACAAACCCACAGAGACAGTGGCTACCCAGACAGGAACAGTAGACCTCAATGTTAACCCAGATGAATACTTCAAACCAAAGACAACTGCATACCGACTATTACAGGTATGTTTAAAATATAATGAAGTTATTTGAATTTATAAAAGATAATCTGATAGTTTTTGTCTCCTTAAACTTTTAAAGTTTTACCATTAAAAAGATGTAAAATTAGAACATGCAGTCATGACTTTTTTAATCAACATGCGATAAAGTTCCAAGACATCTTTAATACAGCTTGTGTTCAAATAAAAGCATAGGTGAATACCTGTGTCCTCGTGTTTTCCATGTTAAATGTTGGGTCTAAAACATGATACAAAAATTTCTATACTGAGCTGTTATTTAAACGATTTAGGTACCAGTTTACAAGGTCATTTTAAGAAAGTACTAAATTTAGGAAACAGTTAATCATTTTTTTTAATATATTATCCTTGATATGTGATAAAAAATATATCTGTTTAATTTGATAAAAATGTTTGAAAAAAAATAAAGGAAAGTAATATTAAATTAAGGTTTATAAACTTCAAGAATAGAAATAATAGTGGCTTCTTACAATGTATAAGGATAAAGTACAGCTGTACTTGTTTTAGTACCATCATCATCATGTTTCTGTCAAATGCAAAAATTCCTGACATCATCAACAGTAAGAAATTCAATTACCAAACACTTTATTTTAAATTCAATGTTTCATCTCTCATTTATTCCGTCCCCTAAATTGGTCCTAGTATAAGTTTGAAAAATATTTATGTTATATTCTAATATGGCTACATGCCTACTCCAGTATCATTGCCTAAATATAAGGCCAAAACAAAATATATGTTTGTTTCCTGCTTCCTACTTTTGAAAATTAGGGTAGGTAGGTAGGAAAATTATTTTATTTTGCAAAATTCTTTTACATTGAGTCAATGGGAAAGCAATCCCAACTTTAACGGTGCTTGTTCCAAAATGCCAATAAAAACTTTAGGGTATATATTTTTTTTTGGCCTAATAATATTACTAGCTGCGGTTCCTAACTTTTTACAATAAAATAGTCCTTTTGATATATATGTTTTTCATTTTTGCGGACCATATGGTCCCACTCACAGTATGCCGATGGTCGGATCATATCAGTGTAACATCTTGTAATCCAATTTCGGCATGCTACCCAAATACGGCATTTCTGATTTAAAACGTCAGGGTGAATACATATCAGAAATTCAGCATAATTTTTATTCATTATATGAAACTACATGATCTACTGAACAAAATGAAACCAAAAACCCCAAAATTAGATTTTATCTTTAGACCGCAAATTTATCAATAAAATACCTCCTTGTATGATGTCATTTTCAAAGTCCTAAATATTGATGTAGGTTGCAACGGTGCCTTCATTTCCAAACAATGAAAAAGACTGAAAATCAACAATAAATTGAAACTTAATTAGTTATTTTCTTTAGTAATGTTTAGAATTTAACTAGATTTCATTAGATTTATCTGCAAGTATGCATCATCTGTAAAGTTTTGTAAATGCCGAAATTGGGTTACATCGTCGAACCAAAAATGTAGTGAAGTAGCATATTACAAACACAAAACAAAGTTCAGGACTAAACCTTTTCGCTAGAAATTATAACAGAATGTTGAAGATTTCCATGGTAAAATTTCAATATCTTACTGAGAGTCAAATAATTATGACACAGAAAAAACCTGAAAAACTGTTGAATTTGGGTTACATGACATTATACTCATATGGCTATGAAGGGCCAGACTATATAACTATTTGTACATGTTGGACCAAATGAGTATTTTTTGAGTGCATGAATTATCTTATCAGATTACGAGCCTGATTTTTTTCTGTAATTCAAAACAGCTAACCTTTATGAAAAAAGTTTTCAAAAACATGGAGCCGTTTTTAAGATAAAAACACCTAAAGATATGGCGAGGAAAAAACTTCTCTAGATTTTTCATAGGAATAACATATGTACATTGAAAATTCTTCTTTTTTTTTGTATAAAATATATACATGATATATATTTGCATATTTTGATAAACTGACCAATTTGATGGATAGGGCCATGATTTGCAGACTTAAGACAAGCTTTCATCAGATGATGATTGAACAAGAGGCTCCCAGGAGCCTGAATCGCTCACCTGGTCTTGAGTCAACCCTAATATGTTAACACTTTTCTAGAGCTAAATGAGCTGAACATTTAAGCAAGCAACAACTTTTCTCTATCTACTACAGTTTCATTCTATAGGCCAAAAACATGAAAAAAACATTATTTTAGGGGCCGTAACCCCTATAAGGAGTCATCTGTCAACTTTGACCCAATGAAAACTTTTGTAGAGCTAAATGAACTGAACATTTAAGCAAACAACAGCTTCTCTCTATCTGCTATAGTTTTCATTCACTAAGCCAAAAACATGAAAAAAAGTCATTTTAGGGGCCGTTACCCCTATAAGGGGTCATCTGACAACTTCGATCCTACAGAGACTTTTGTAGAGCTTTATGAGCTGAACATTTAAGCAAGCAACAGCTGGCATCTGCTATAGTTTTCATTCACTAAGCCAAAAACATGACAAAACGTTATTTTAGGGGCCCTAACCCCTATAAGGGGTCATCTGACAACTTTGACCCTATGAAGACTTTTGTAAAGCCAAATGAACTAAACATTTAAGCAAGCAACAGCTTTTCTCTATCTGCTATAGTTTTCATTCACTAAGCCAAAAACATGAAAAAAAGTCATTTTAGGGGCCGTTACCCCTATAAGGGGTCATCTGACAACTTCGATCCTACAGAGACTTTTGTAGAGCTTTATGAGCTGAACATTTAAGCAAGCAACAGCTGGCATCTGCTATAGTTTTCATTCACTAAGCCAAAAACATGACAAAACGTTATTTTAGGGGCCCTAACCCCTATAAGGGGTCATCTGACAACTTTGACCCTATGAAGACTTTTGTAAAGCCAAATGAACTAAACATTTAAGCAAGCAACAGCTTTTCTCTATCTGCTATAGTTTTCATTCTATAGGCCAAAAACATGAAAAAACGTCATTTTAGGGGCTGTAACCCCTATAAGGGTTCATCTGACAACTTCGTCCCTATGGAGACTTTTGTAGAGCTTAATGAGCTGAACATTAAAGCAAGAAACAGCTTCTCTCTATCTGCTATAGTTTTCATTCCATAGGCCAAAAATATGAAAAAACGTTATTTTAGGGGCTGTAACCCCTATAAGGGTTCATCTGACAACTTCTTTTTTTCTATTTTAGATATAAAATTCCAAGCAGAAGTACTGTGAACAGGGAGTTAACAAAGAAGCATAAAGAAATCCAAGAAATTGTGAAAGGCGAAGTACAAGAATGTAATGATATTGCCATCACCCATGATGGATGGACCAGTTGCAACACAGAAAGTTACAGCTGTGTAACGGCCCACTTTATAACTGTAAATTGGGAACTTGTCTCTGCTGTTCTACAAACAAGAAAGGTTGAAGGATCCCACACATCAGAAAGAATGGCTGATTCCTTAACAGAAGTGAAAAAGAGTTGGTCTTTACCTAACATCATTGCTGTTTCTGACAATGCAGCCAACGAGAAAAAAGCTTTTGAGATTTTGAATTGGATAAGATTTGGATGTTACGGACATCGCATCAATCTTGTTGTTAAGAATGCTCTTACTGCATCAAATGAAATAACACGTGTAATTGCCAAAGGTAGAAAGCTTGTTACTTTTTTTCACCAATCTTCATCTGCAACCGATTATTTACTATCCAAGCAAAAGCTGCTTCTAAAAGAAGAATCTGCCAACCATAAATTGATCATGGATGTGTGCACCCGCTGGAACAGCACTGTTAATATGCTACGACGATTACTTGAGTTGTCCCCTGCAATCCTTGCACTGGCCTCAGATTCTGATGATGTGTTGAACAAAAATGCAGTAAACACCATTAAAACTTATGCTTGCACTTAGAATCTTTGCCTCTATTTCATCTGGGTCTGTGATTGCAGCAGTGGGTGCAAAGTTTTTTAGTATATCAAATGGTACTATGAGATGTCTTTGTTCTTCTTTGACTTTCCCTATTATTTCCAACTTTACATTTTGGAGATTTTTTACACTCTGGCGCATTTTACATTTTGTACATTTGAATGTTTCAAGTTGCATATTGATGTCTTGGATATCACTGAAACAAATAGAGCACAATTTGCTTTGTCGGCAAGATGCTGATATCACTTTTATGTTATCAATTGCTTTGGTTAAGGAAGGTATATTTGTAGTGTTGATTTGCATCAGGTTATCAATTTCCTTGATTACTGCAGTATCAGATGTTGATAGATACTTTTCGTCATTCCAAAATCTTACTGTTATATTTGAAAATCTGTATGTTTTGGCCACTTTTAATGTATTCAAAAAAGCTTCCTACAGAACCAGTTTGATATTTCCACTTTTATCAGCAATGATTACATCTTGTTTGCACAGGGAGTTAGCTCCAACTGTTTTTATGTTCCCTATTTCAACCACTTTTCCATCTACATTGACCTGAAACAATGATTAAGAATGTATTAATTAAAGGCAACAAGTAAATTCAAACATTTGGAATATAACATATTGTAGCATGAATCTTATATTTTCCTTGCAGTAAACCTGATATTTTAGCAGGAATGCATTAATATAACATTCAACATTATGTACATGTTTGTCAAACCCACAAAACAATATAACATTGAAATAATAACTGTAATTACAAATACTATAGGGAGGGATGGGCTTTGACCAGTGCATTAAAATTAAGCAAATAAGTTGATATTGGACAGTCATTGCGAAATCTGTCTGTCCGAAAGACCTTACAGGTAAACAAGAGGCTCCCAGGAGCCTGAATCGCTCACATGGTCTTTATGTCAACCCTATAGACTTTTGTAGAGCTAAATGAGTTGAACATTTAAGCAATCAACAGCTTTTCTCTATCTGCAATAGTTTTCATTCTATAGGCCAAAAACACTATTTTTCACTTTTAAGGGGCCCTAAACCCTATAAGGGGTCATCTGAAAACTATGACCCTATGGAAACTTTTGTAGAGCTAAATAAGATGAACATTTAAGCAAGCAACAGCTCTTCTCTATACGCAATAGTTTTCATTCTATAGGCCAAAAACACAATTTTTCACTATAAAGGGGCTGTAACCACTTTAAGGGGTAATCTGACAACTTCCACCCTATGAAGACTTTTGTAGAGCTAAATGAGCTGAACATTTAAGCAAGCAACAGCTAATCTCTATCTGCTATAGTTTTCATTCTGTAGGCCAAAAACATGAAAAAAGCTATTTTTCACCTTAAAGGGGCCGTAACTGTAATAAGGGGTCATCTGACAACTTAAACCCTATGAAGACTTTTGCAGAGCTAAATGAGCTGAACATTAAGCAAGCAACAGCTTTTCTCTACCTGCAATAGTTTTAATTCTGTAAGCCAAAAACACCATTTTTCACTATAAAGGGGCTGTAACTCCTATAAAGAGTTATCTGACAACTTCCACCCTATGGAGGCATTTGTAGAGCTTAACATTTAGGCAAGCAACAGCTAATCTCTATCTGCTTTAGTTTTCATTCTGTAGGCCAAAAACACGAAAAAAGGCTATTTTTCACCTTCATGACCTTGAAAGGACCATAACCCCTATAAGGGGTCATCTGACAACTTCGACCATGGAATAGAGACTTTTGTAGAGCTTTTGGTGCTGAAGCAGCAGCATGGCATCAGATTTCATTTCTCTCCTATACTTTTTGATTTACAAGCCGAAACATAGTCGGAATCTACCTGGTCTATTTTTAGCAATGTTGGCTATGTTTTTTGATGGATCAAACATCGAAACACAACTTTTTAGGACACCCTAAGGATCAATCATACCAAGTTTCATTGAATTCTGTCCAGTAGTTTCAGGAGAAGATTTTTGAATAAAAATTGTTAACAGACGACGAAGACAGACGCCAAGTGATGGCAATAGCTCACATGGACCTTTGGTCCAGGGGAGCTAAAATGGCTATTTTTCACCTTAAAGGGGCCGTAACCTCCATACAGGGTCATCTGACAACTTTGACCAAAGGGAAATTTTTGTAGAGTTTTTGATGCTGAACCAGTAGGTTGGCATCAGATTTTATGTACAATGTATCTCTTTTACTTTTTGATTTACAAGCAAAAAAACAGAAGTCTGACCCCCTGTTCTATTTTTAGCCACAGCGGCCATGTTTTTTGGTCAAGAGTCACCATTCGTTCAATTTTGGTAGATGACATCTCATAGATGAAGTGTGCAAAGTTTCAAAGCAATCCCTAGGAGAAGAATTTCAAAGGAAAGTTAACGACGACAACAAACGCCAAGTGATGGCAATAGCTCACACGGACCTTCAGTCCAGGTGAGCTAAAAATGGGTTAGTCCGATAGATCCTTCTGAGGTGTCTGACCAAATGTCAGACAGATTTAAGGCTATTTTTATATGAACTTATCAGAAAGGTCTGACAGATTTTGGTTCAGAAAGACTTCAGTTTCAATGACATTTGCTCACAACATACAACTCATGATGGTAAAGCAGCATACATGTACCAAATCTCAAATTATTCCAATGAGTAGTTCATGACAAAAAGTATTTTAGGAAAACATAAGGACACATGTAAAACTTAATGCCCATGTTCCCTATTGGCTGGGGCATACTCTAAAACATATTCAAGGATAAATTGTACCAACCTTTGCATATTGCATCAAATGTTTTAAGATATAGTCAATGGTGTGTTTTTGCTCTGGCGGTGATTCGCATGTGAAGTCCAGTCTTCTATTTGGGGTAGTCACTTTTGATGGTCTGGTCAGCTTGATGTCAAATGAACGTGGATTTGAATAACTGACTATTTTTGCTACATTCTGGAGTTTAACTGGAGTTCTGAAAAAAATTAGGCATACAAACTTGTTTTACTTCTTTGATCATTGGTCTATGAAAAAAAAAGGGATCATGTTATCATTTGCATTTTAGCTTAAAGGAATGGTAAAAATTTGGTAACAAGTTGATGGTTGAAATCCAATGAAGGATGTGGAGTCTAGAGTGTTCACAAGAATATATAACTCAAAAATTTCAAAGTCCCACAGTGACCTTGACGTTTGACCTTTGACGTGGAAAATCAATAGGGAACAAGATTTTGATATAGGCTAGTGATGTACCAAATTTGGTTGAAATCCAATGAAGGATGTGGGGTCTAGAGTGTTCTCAAGAATATATAACTCAAAAATTTCAAAGTCCCACAGTGACCTTGACCTTTGACCTGGAAAATCAATAGGGAATAAGATTTTGATATAGGCTAGTGATGTACCAAATTTGGTTGAAATCCAATGTCTAGAGTGTTCACAAGAATGTTACGGACGGAATGACGGACGGACGGACAGACGGACGGTAGTGTTACAACATCCCCTTCGCAACTTCGTTGGCGAGGGGATAAAAAAGTCAATTTTTCGGGTGTGGCCCACCTTTGACCCTCCACAGCAAAGTAACGATGCAATATATATCAAAATTATTGACACATTTAGTTGACAAAATTTATTGATCAATCCAATAAAAAAAGAATTTCCAAAATCCAATGAATAATAAGCATTCTACAGAAGATTTGTCAAAATACCCATTTTAGCCCCTTTTGGCCCTTTTTTCTAAAACGGTAGGGGCCACAAACCCCAAATGCAATACCAACCTTCCTTAAATGATTACAAACATCATACCCAAATTTCAAACAATTGGTCAATGTTTTTTGTGGGTGCAACTCCACGGACACTACTGAACGGATGTTGCTGATGTTGCTTTACACGATGATATTAGTAGGTGAACATTCCATATTTGAAATTTTCAAAATGGCGGCCGTATCCATGAAAACGGGGAAGAAAGGTCAAAATATAGGACATTCAATATCTCGGTTACCAAAGTGCACCGGGTTCTGAAATTTTGTAGGCTGATAGAGCGAAAGATACTTTATAATAATACGAAAAAAGAATTTCGAAGCAATATTTACAGTTTTGCATTATTTACGAATTTTTGATTTTCTGGTCCAAAAAATGGGACTTTGTCAAAAAACATTTATGTTCTTGTTTGTTGACTGAATGATTTCGTCTCCGAATCAACCAATTTCTATCGTTTCTCAGATAATATATCGATCAAATTCATATCATACAACTTTCATGCGGCTACGGGGGACACATGGCTACGCGTAACAATCTTGTTTTGCCAATTTTACGTTTCCTGTTTTTGATGGGACATGTTCTATATGAATCAGATAATTCTCCACTAGAACATAAATTTTCTTTAGAACTTTGTTGAGTTCTTTCATATGAATGGTGTTCTTTTCTTTTCTTTTTCTTGGAATGGTGTATCTTTTTTACATCCAATTTTTGTCTATTGTACTTCTGTTTCTGTTTGTTATTACTTGTTTTACTCTGAATTCTTTCATATTTCACTATCATCATCACTGCTCCCTTCATGTGAGTCATCAATTCCTAAGGCTTCAGCATGTACTTTTTGCGCCCCCCTTTTTCCCCTATTACGTAACTGGGGGCCAAAATCGAAACTTTTTTGTTGTACGATTTTTAACATTTTTTTTGCATGTTTGTTCTTGTCAAATAGCGGATACAAAATTGAGAAATAATTTTTGCGACTCCCCCCCTTTTTTCCACTTTTACATTATAAAGGGGCAAAAATCGATACTTTTTTATTTGTGGTCCGATTTTGAAAATTTTATTTTGCATGTTTGTTCTTGTCAAATAGTGGATCCAAAATTTAAAAAAAATCTTTTTGCGACCCCCCCCCCCCTTTTCCCCCTGTTACGTAATTAGGGGCCAAAATCAAAACTTTTTTATCTGTGGTTCGATTTTGAAAATTAAATTTATTTTGCATCTTTGTTCTTGTCAAATAGCGGATACAAAATTGAGAATTATTTTTGTGACCCCTTTTTTCTCACATACTATGTAATAAGGGGCCAAAATTGAAACTTGTATACTCGTTCAAACCTCACCAAAAAATTCCATTTATAAAAGAAGCAAAGGTGTACCAAAGGAGTAATCAGTATCATTAGACAAAGACAAAACCGGCAGACAAAAAATCATCACAACAAAACAAACACATAACAACATAAAACACACACACATAACAACAAAACCGCATTCAGCAACGCGAACTCAAGTCGAAACGAGAGTGAACTCAGGTGCTCCTATTCAATCCACAAAAGGCTTTTAAAATGTGAGTGGAAAGTCCACCAAAAGCTGCATGTGTCAAAAACCTTTGTCAGTCCACCATGGGCTGCATATGTCCAAAGGAATTGACTATCCATATTGGGCCTTAAACGTACATGGTTCAACATGTTGCGGTCGTATCATGCTGCGCTCGGCGAAGCTTTTTATTTGTCTTTTGTCGTTATTTTTTTTTCGTAGATCGAAAGATACGCATTTGGATGAAAAATTACTACTTTGCCCAGATCTGAGGATGAAAATAGAATGCTTGCAGTGAAATTGAAGACAGTAATACGGCTATGAAGAATAACAGTATGTAAGCACAAAACACCTGGTATTCAGATGCTAATTGAAAATTGGTTGAATTCTATTCCAGAAAAAGAGCAAGAGAATGACATGTTGAAATCCAAATAGATGAGATAGAAAATGAAGACAAAATCGTAAATGAGAACAGGTGTGCAAATCTTGCTTATATTTACATTGTTTTCTTTGCCCTTTTCGCTTTGTGACATTTTAATTCCCATGCCCTATTGGTACCTTGTTGGTATGGAAAATTAAGGATATAATGATATCATACCTTATTCTTGGCGGCATTCTCTTGGTTGTACTATCCAGCTTGTGCGACTGCATACTGGTGCCCTGTTGACTTGCCTATAAGTAAAAAAATAAATATTTTTTAAAACACTTACTACAGTATTACATTTATTTTCAGGTCTAAAATTCATTACACTGAAGCAGGTTAATGACTCCGTGTATATACCCACATCCCCAGTCCTCAATATCTTTAGCTTCAGTCTCTTTCAGTTGGGAGGAAAACTCTGCACAGTTTGACTGAATGCTAATGCGATAGAAAAGACTTAGGACACGGGTTGGGCGAGTCCGGGTTGGGATTACTGAAAATTGCCCATCAACAAGCATGAATGTTGAAAGAATGACAAGGTAAGTGAATCACGTGAGGACGTGGGCACCTACTTCCGCTAAAGGAATTAACCAATGAGATTATACCCATATCCCCGCAGCAGAGCCTAGCTTGTCGTAAGTGGCGACTAAGGGTCTTGGGATTCTGACGTCGGGTCAGTGCTCAGCCCACAGAGCGACCAAGTGTGTACCCTAGGTGGCTGAATAGGGTGGCCCTCGTCCGCGGGCGTTGTCAGGTCTATTATACGGAAACCCTGACCGCCGACCATAGTGGGCCAACGTGTGTGGAGATTGCCACGCTTCATGCACGTAAAAGACCCCTTTTTGGACCGCCAAGTAGTGCACCACATAGGCTAAATTTTCCGCCCCTACCCACTTCTCCCCTTTTCCTGTGGTTCTTCAAAATTTACCGGTCCCTTGTTTCCCATCCCACCCCTATATTTCATTTATCATCATCGTTTCATGTTCATTTTATCACCCTTTTCATGTGCATCGCCTGTAAATAACCTATATAGCGTTGCACGGGCGTAAAACACCAACCCACTCACATTATACCCATATCCTAAGTCCTCAATACACTTAGCTTCAGGCAATTTTAGTTATGGGAAGAAAACTCTGCCCTTTCCCAAATACAGTATTCACTCCTACTAACACATTCCAAATTGTACGAAGATCCAAAACAAAAGCGTTTCTTGCCTTTATTCCCAATACTCAAAAGAAAATCTTTACAAAAATTAACGTAATGATTCAAGTAAGTCACAATCATATTCTGAAACCCTTAAAACAATTTAAACCCGAGAAATTATGGACAAATTCAGAGTTCCGGTTCTTTTATTAAACAGTCACTTGAACTAAGGGCAAAGGGCTCATAGACTAAGGGTAAATGTGATATCCGTAACTGCAGTTACGGACATCCATGGACATCCGAAAATGGCGGACGCTGAATCGGGTAAGAATTATTTTTATCGATTTCGCAATGATTATTCATCATTCTCCCGTAATTTATGTTTCGTTTGGTGTGTTTTTTTATTTGGAACTGAAATTCATTAACAATTATTCAGTGATAGATCGCTACATTGAGAAAACAGTTGTACAAAAAAACAGTGGTGATATGGGTAACTGACAAAAAAAATTTGTTGAAGATGTCCGTAACTGGACATTGTGGATGTCCGTTACTGGTATGACTAACACTATTGGTATGAACCTAAATATTCTGGAAAGTCATTAGAAATTATTCAATGAGCTGTTGCGTGTTTTATTGACATGAAAAGTCGATGATAAACGGCTTCGTATATAAAATTCCTAGTCTTTGTTGATTTTTTGTTGAAATCTTATATAGTACTACTTTAAATTAAGAGACTGATTTTTATTAGCCAAATAACCTCAGTAGCCATAGAAAATGGAAATAATGTGTACACTTATTCCACATCCACATCCCATTATTTTCTATTATATATATGATAAAGGTAATAACAAAACTACCGAACTTGAATGATCAATCTCATAGTCCAGAGAAAATGACAAAAACGAATCAGTCATACCGGAGAACTGGTGGATCGCAATGGTCCTGACTTGGTACAGGCATTTCAAACGAAATGGTGGGTTAAACCAGGTTTTATGGCGCCAAACCTCCCTCTTCCATTGCGATCTTAGGATCCGGTAATGACCATAGAACAAAACATAGTTGTGAGACACAATAGGGATATTGAGGTGATCATCACAGTACAGCAGACCAGTCAAACACTAATTAAAACAATTAACTATCATATCTTTTAACTCAATTTTGAACTTTTCTACTAGTGGCTGATAACGAAGAAAGAATTTTTTTAGGGATCGTATGAGACGTATTTTCTTATAGCCCTGCTTCAAAAGTCGGTCACGAAGAAACCGGTGTCTGATAAAAAAATCTGTGAAATGTTATGAGTTATAGAAATTCCAAAATTTAACTAAAATATTAACCAATTCTGGAGACCCTTTCCGTCCGGAACTTATAAACTGTCGCGCATGTTCATTACAGATGATAAACACATAGCGCGGGGTATTAAAATAATAATAATAAAAAAACCTGATCAAAACTGTAACCAAGAGTATAAAATCATTATAGCATAGTTATATAAAAAAATCCAGGCATAAAATAGGCAAAGAAAGTTATATGGGCAGTGGGGCATGTACGGTGGCAGGTGCGCCCTTACTTGGATAACTTAGCTTGACCCCGAATTCCTGTAATATAGAAAAGACTATTCCAAAATTCCAGTTGAATTAATTAATCCCGGTCCGTCGTCGTCGTCGTTGTCTGTTCACTTTTAAGTGTTTCCACAATAACTTTAGTTCAAGTTATCCGATTGTTATGAAACTTGACAATGATGTTCCTTACCATGGATGGGATTGATTTTGGGGGTCCCCCGATATTTCGTTTAGAAATTGGGGGCCAAAAAAGGGCCAAAATTACTACTTTTTTGTCTCGCCTGCGACGAATAGTCGCGGAAGGCGAGACATAGGTATTACTTTTTCTCCGCCCTCACAATTATATTAAAAGCACGACATAACATATGCAAAGTTCTTTTTAAAAAGTTCTTCCCACTTTTAGCTGGGAGGCTGTGACCTTAAATAACATATAAAAAATCCTTATACTAGTATACGTTTTGGTCGGAAAACCTTACTTTGTCAATATAAATAAATTCTCCCGCGATTTCGCGGGGCCTAATATACCTAGCTTCTATTAGTCTCCTGACCCGCTTTTATTTAAGAAAACGGAACTGCCTTCATGAATTGTTTTTGAATATCATTTTAATCGATCTGTATTTTGTATAGCAAACAGCATGTCTGATCATCAGGAAGACGATGGAACGGTGGTTGTTGTAAGTATAAGAACGTAAATTTTATTTTATACTTTCATGATCATGAGCAATGATTTTCATCACTTATTGTTGCCTTTTTCTGTCACCAGAAAGAGTGTGTCCGGTAAAGATTTTTTTATAACTTAAATAAAAAAATCAAAAAGAAAATGAAGATATGATTTTAAATAAAATTAAAATATTTTTTTATGATCAAATTAATAAATAATACTTATTTCATTATCACAATATATTTGAAGGATGTATCACTCAATTCTGTTCCCGGTAACTATAACATGTTAAGTTTACTTTATCAAAAGCCGGCCGCGAATAGTTGTACAAAAACACGGAATATTACCGGCTAAGGTAATAACTTGCAAAGAAACGACGGTCCAAAAGATTCAACGGCGTATTTTGATTTCGTTGTCTGGGAGTGAACGATTTTAGTTTTATAAAAACTTATAGCAGGTGCGAATTTGCTTGTTTTCCAGTCTCCTTCCACTTGTTTTAGGAGATTTTCCAGAGCTATCTTTTTCTTTACAACCAACTCGCGTAATTCTCTTATCCTATTACTTAGATGTGTAATAGATATCAAAATTGCAGTTTTCATAGCCAGTTTTTCAACCTGTTGGATATTGTCGAGTTTTTCACAGCCATCGAGAGACATTTTTTTAGTTGCTTCCTTGACCTCATCTATATTCTCAATTTCCGCAGCTATTCGCTGTTTTCGCTCTTGAAGTACCGGTGGCGATTCATAACCACACATATCTTCGTCACCGAACTTTCCAAGTCCAGCCGCTAATTTCTTTCCATCGATCGACAACTTTACATCATGACCTTTGTGAGTCTTGGCATATGCGTCTAGAGGTAATTTTAAGATTCCGGGTGTTTCTGAATCCGTAGTGTATTTTGACGACTCCTTCGCAAGAATGGTATCTGATGGGACAGCGAAATTTATTTTACAATCCGATGGTCGAAGGATGAACTCTCCATCTGTTCCTTGACTTTTATATCCTCTGAAAAAGTTTATGCCTTTCCCCTTAAAAAGCTTTTTTACAGTTAGCCAAAAGTCTAACGTATCGCTTATACCTTACCCCATATACTGTGGAGTTGGAATAAAACTGTCCAATGTCTAATAAAAGATGTAAGGCGATGTAATCAGTGAGTGTTCCATTTGAAATGGCAGAGAGTACGTTATAAAAATCTTCCAGTCTTCCGATTTGTGTAAGATTATCTATAACATTTGGAAGCAGATGAAAAATGTCACTGTGTGTTGTCTGTGAACCTGTTTCGGTTGTTACTTTATTTTTTTCTTCCGAGATTGTGTCACTATCTTGCAATGGTCCCTTAAAACTAATCTTTTTTTTGTGGATATTGATGTACGGTTTGTATCCATTGTCGACCTTTTTCTTCAAATCTAAGATTTCTATACCATAATGTATGGATCTGTATGCGTAAAGACCAGTTGATTCATCAAGCACTTTCAATCTTATACTGAATTTGTTTGGTCCAACATGGTTTTTCAATGTGTGCTCAAGAATATCTTGGGGATCTGAAGATGTTCTGTTGCAGTCGTAACACATAAATTCATCTTAAAGCGATAAAATACATTTTTATTAAATTTTGGTTCAGTGTAGGTAGGATATTCAACATATATAAGAAAAAAGTGCTTTGGTCATATTGGTGGAATATTATCATGATAATGAATTTTTGGGTTTTATTGTTTTATTAAACTATACAATATAAAAGTACATGGATTCGTATGAGAAGTGCCGGTCATAATTTTAAAATAAGTCGCGTAACTTGAATCTTTTCTGAAAATGACCGGGTTGCAACCGTTATACAAAAAAGTCATAATAATATTTATTTGAGATTTAATTCATATGCTGAAATAATTTTAGACATAACGTTAGATCGTTAATAGCAAACAGCTTCTAGGAAAACATTTTTTACATCGATTCCGCCATAGTTCTGAAAGTAGAAAATATTTAAGACTACTGAAAATCACTGAGAACTTCACCTCTTGTTCAAATAAAATGCCAGAATGTCGGAAAATATGCATAGAATCGGAGAGTTTTAATTTTAATCATTTCACAATTCGCCAGTTACGGATATCACTGAAAAGACATCTATATCAGTTACGGATATCAGTGCCAACCAGTTACCCATATCACCGCCGTTTTTTTGTACAGCTGATTTCTCAATGTAGCGATGTATCACTAAATAGTACTTGATGAATTACTGTTCCAAATAAAAAAAAACACATCAAACGAAACATAAATTACGGGAGAATGATGAATAATCATTGCGAAATCGATAAATATAATTCTTACCCGATTCAGCGTCCGCCATTTTCGGATGTCCATGGATGTCCGTAACTGCAGTTACGGATATCACATTTACCCCAGTGGTTATGTTTGTGTTTATAACTTTATTTTCATTGTTTTCTATAAAATTTAGTGGAAGCTTGTAAACTTATGTAGGAAATAATGTTTTCCACAGTCTACTTAACGACCTTCAGTGAGGAATTTGTAGGTCATATCATCAATTTGATTTGATTGTTTTGAACGTGATATTACATATAATGTGTCAGATAACACCTTGTCAATGGTAGGTTTATCGATCTTTTCATAGTGTAATGATTGAAGTTCACTGATGTCAGACTTGGTGTTAATTACTATTACATTGTTATTTTTTATCTGCCTTTTTGATAGTTAACTGGCATTTTAATTTTAAAGATTGTTTGGTGCATGCCATTCATGCTTTGTAAAATTCCTGTATGTTTTAGGTAGTTCGTAGTTATCAAGATATAATTTTGTTTTGAAAATATAGTTTTCAATTGCATGATTTGCAAAAGGAGGATTATAATTAGCACGTATGTAGAACGGATGTAAAAATTTAGTATTTGCTTCATCTTATCTCTTATGTCTCCCTGATTTAGGAATGCACAAATATTGCACATCGGAATTCTTTGGAAAATTAAAGAAATTGACCTTTTTTATTGTTTACGTCCGCAATTTTGTTTCGTCATATCATTCAAAACATCATGACAGTGAATCCACGGTTATATTATCTTTTTTTTAATAGTTATCAACAGAATTTAAAGTACTCCAGCACTTTTTAGCTCACCTGACCCGAAGGGTCAAGTGAGCTATTGTCATCGCCATCCGTCCGTCGTCCGTCGTCTGTCGTCCGTCGTCCGTCCGTTACTTTTTCAAAAATCTTCTTCTCTGAAACCACTGAATGGAAGTTTTCAAAACTTGGTCCAAGTATTAATTAGGGCATGATGTTTAAAAATTGTGTTCTGCTTTATGATTTGATAACAAACATGGCTGCTGTTACTAAAAATAGAACATAGGGTGAAATCACATTCAAAGACTTATAACTTGAAAAACTAGAACAGATAGAAAAAATCTGAAGGATCTGAGGCTCTTCAGAATCAAAAGCTCTACAAAAGTCTCCATTGGGTCGAAGTTGTCAGATGACCCCTAATAGGGGTTATGGCCCTTTTAAGGTCAAAAATAGCGTTTTTTCATGTTTTTGCCCTATAGAATGAAAACTATTGCAGATAGAGAAAAGCTGTTGCCTGCTGAAATGTTCAGCTCATCAAGCTCTACAAAAGTCTCCATTGGGTCGAAGTTGTCAGATGACCCCTAATTGGGGTTATGGCCCTTTTAAGGTCAAAAATAGCGATTTTTCATGTTTTTGCCCTATAGAATGAAAACTATTGCAGATAGAGAAAAGCTGTTGCCTGCTAAAATGTTCAGCTCATTAAGCTCTACAAAAGTTTCCATTGAGTCCAAGTTGTCAGATGACCCCTAATAGGGGTTATGGCCTTTTTAAGGTCAAAAATAGCGTTTTTTCATGTTTTTGCCCTATAGAATGAAAACTATTGCAGATAGAGAAAAGCTGTTGCCTGCTAAAATGTTCAGCTCATCAAGCTCTACAAAAGTCTCCATTGGGTCGAAGTTGTCGGATGACCCCTAATTGGGATTATGGCCCTTATAAGGTCAAAAATAGCGTTTTTCATGTTTTTGCCCTATAGAATGAAAACTATTGCAGATAGAGAAAAGCTGTTGCCTGCTAAAATGTTCAGCTCATTAAGCTCTACAAAAGTCTCCATTCGGTCCAAGTTGTCTGATGACCCCTAATAGGGGATATGGCCCTATCGAGGTCAAAAATAGCGTTTTTTCATGTTTTTGCCCTAAAGAATGAAAACTATTGCAGATAGAGAAAAGGTGTTGCCTGCTTAAATGTTTAGCTCATTAAGCTTTACAAAAGTCTCAATAGGGATGAAGTTGTCAGATAAGCTGTTATAGGAGTAATGGCCCTTTTAAGGTCAAAAATAGTGTTTTTTCATGTTTTTTTGCCCTATTGAATGAAAACTATTGCAGATAGAGAAAAGGTGGGGCTTGCTTTAATGTTCAGCTCATTTAGCCTCAGGAAAGTCTCCGTTGTGTCTAAGTTGTGACTTGACCCATTAAAGAAGAGACAATTATGCCTTAATGACCAGGTGAGCGATTCAGGCTCCTGGGAACCTCTAGTTAAATAAGCTTGGATCACGTTAACCCTGTAAAATTTCAGATCGATCTGTCTGTACATATATATATATTACTTTTTAGCCCACCTGACCAAAATACTGTCCTACTTCTATCTTTGATCATTTCCCCTCAAATGCTGATCGTCAATTAAATATATTCAATGTCACCAGTTAATGATCGACCTAGATTTCGTCAATTTATTTACGGATAAGAAATAAATTTATTTGAACTGTACATCATTACCTCTTCCAGAAGGCTGCAGAGGAAACCATTCCATCTTTCAGAGCTACCCACATTATAGTCAAGGGTTTTTCATGAAAAGCTGTGGCCCCGTTCGGGTTCCGGGTGGCGAATAGGCCTGCAGCAGCGCAAAGCTTGTCGGTAAAAGTCCACTACACAGGCAATTTTGGTTAATGTTAATTTAACGTTAAATTAGTGTTAATCGAGCTTCGATTGTTAATTTCATGTTAATTTCATGTTAACATTTGACGTCACATGATTCAACAGGAAAATTTACGTTAAAAAGTGTAACACTAAATAAATGTTAAATTAGTGTTACATTAACGTTGAATTAATGTTAATCAAGCTTAACGTTAATTTAATTTTAACACAAATTGCCTGTGTAAAGAGCGCTCAGAAACCCGACATCGGGTCAGGTCGCTTTGCCCACAAAGCGACTGGGATGTGTGCCCCAGGTGGTTGAATGGGGCAGCCCTGACATCGCGAGATGCGGGGTCGTCAGGCGATAATGCGGAAAAACCATAGTGGTGCACCGTGTTGGGAAAAATGTCACGTTCCTGGCACGTTAAAGAATCCTGCTGCAGGTCTCGGTAAGAGAAGGACCCGTAGGATCCCCATGCAGGAGGCAAGATTTCCCTTCCCTTCCCATCACGTCCTTTTCCAGTGGCATTCAAAACTCTCTTGTGTCCCCATTTTCTCCACTTCATCATCATTTCATGTTCATTGTATCACCATTTTCATGTTCATCTCCCGCATATAGCCGAAATCGTGCTGTAAAGCAATAATTAACTAACTTAAAGCTGTGGTTTGTGGGTAAGGATGTACCATTCTGGTATAGATGTTGTTACCAGAGTCCTCAACACCCTCACAGAACTGCTTAAGGGGTACTTGCAGGAACCCAGCTGCGAACATTATCTGAAGATATCCTACAACAATTTCAAAATTAACTACAAACACACCTTATAAACAGGTGAGGGACACCAGGAAAATTACTAATATGCATGTATTTAATTCCATGATGTTCAGACTAGTTCATGCATGCTTCTATATGTGTGATAATCATTGCAAAAAATATATAAATAAAAACTTTTGACTGAATGCATGAATTTAAAAGATGCTTAAGGGGTTACTGGCAAAAATCGAAAATTGGATAAGAACTACATATCTAAAAAGATGAAATCATTTGCACATGTGCATCTGTTATATTTCCTATGATGTACCAATCAAGTTATAAAAGTGGAGCTATGTCAGAATTTGTCAATGGTCAAACTTGAAAATAACAAACCAAAATATGATGATGGTCTCAATGTTTTCTGAGCCTCTTGAATAAGTACTTGGTCCAGGATTGACTTGAAGTCAGTAACCCTGTCTATGCTGTCTACCACTTCCTGTTTGGCAACCTCCATTAACAAAAGTTGTGCTGCACCATAATTGTCTACACCCTCTGATTCAAACTAAAAGAATATATCATTCACACAAATGTAATATTTTTTTCTATACCATACGGTTTCTCGAAGAACATTAGTTGTTCATTCTATAGGGGCGAAAAAAGCTTGTCCCATGTATGGGGGAGCAATACTGTAGTATGCACGTAAAAGATTCAATATATAAAAACACTTTTTGCTGAAAGGGTTGTGAAAAAGATTTTAGATAGATGTAAATGAATAAGAGGCTGTTCATGTAGAAATCAGGCAAAAGCTTACAGAATTTGGCACATGAAGAATTTGATCCCAGCAAATTTATTGTTTTTATATATTGATGGACTCGTATGTAAAACAAAATTCACCAGCATTTGTTTGAATGCATTATGGAGAACTTGTGATTCAGCCTTATAGTTCGTGAACAAAGCAATCAAATTTTGCAAATATGTAAGAGTTATCTCCCTTTTCCTGCATATTTTCAATGCCTTCTATATAAATTATATCTAAGTTATCAATTCAATAAACCAACACTGTATTTGTTTTTGGGAATGGATGTTAACCTGATGTGAAATCCATGACATTTTTTGAAAAAACAAAATTTGTCATGTGCCAGCTATTGCCTGTGTTTTTCTTGGACAGCCGCTTAAATCTTAAGTCTAACCGTTTCAATGTAGCAGTTGGTATAAGCAACAACAAACATGCCTGTTCCCAACCTCAATATTTCTGTGGCAATATTGGAACCATATATTAGAAGACTTAATGATGAAAAAAAAACAATCTCCTTGTTCCAACGAACTAAAGGAAACAAATCTATCTGGGACCTGGAATCTAAAATAACATATTTACATGTATTTAGGATTTAAATATATAAGTGGAATATTGTTTTGAGATGAAGATAATGTATGCATATCAACTTATTAAAATATTACTGATTTTGTAAAAGGTGAAAAAAAAATCTGTGAGCCTTATGCTCACTAGTACGTGGAACCCCCTCTAAAATTATGTCTTGCATTCAACATAAGTTTTCAGCAATTTGGATATATTGCCAAAGGAGCATAAAATCGCACTGCATATATGTTACTGTACTTTGGATAAAGCTATATGCAAAAATTCAGACCTCTAAATCAAGTTGTACGTTGCGCTTAGAAAAATGTAATGAAATATGTGTTACGGAAAATTAGATGGATGGATGGACGAAGACTTGGGATTACAAATGACAACAGAGTTCCAGACTATAAATTTTGCTACGCCTGACGCGCGTTTCGTCTATTCAAAACTTATCAGAGGCATTCTACCAAACATATTGAAAAAGCCAAACATTATATGATTATGAAGAGCATAGAACAGTAAAACCAAAAATACCAAATTGGGGAACCAAATTAATACTAAGATGATCAATCTATGTCTGGGGTAGGAAGAACCTTAGGGTTTAGAGAATTTTGAAATTTAAACGGATAATTTAAAGCTTTGATGTATTCTCCAACACAAAAGTGTTGATGCCGGAGCGGGCTAACCTCGGGGAATTAAAACTCCACCAGCAGTGCTAACCTTCACGTGTGTTCGAAATACAAATGACAACAAAGTTTCAGACAATAAATTTTGCTACGCCTGACGCTTGTTTCGTCTATTCAAGACTCGGCAGAGGCGCTCTACCAAAAATATTGAAAAATGAGTGAGTGAGTTGGTGTTTTACGCCCGTGCAACGCTATATAGGTTATTTACAGGCGAAGCCAAACACTATATGATTATGAAGAGCATAGAACAGTAAAACCAAAAATATTAAATTGGGGAACCAAATTAATACTAAGATGATCAATCTATGTCTTGGGTAGGAAGAACCTTAGGGTTAGACAACTTTGAGATTTCGACGGATAATTTAAAGCTTTGATGTATTCTCCAACTCAAAAGTGTTGGTGCCGGAGCGGGCTAACCTCGGGGAATTAAAACTCCACCAGCAGCGCTAACCTTCACGTGTGTTCGAAATACAAATGACAACAAAGTTTCAGACAATAAATTTTGCTACGCCTGAAGCGCGTTTCGTCTATTCAAGACTCAGCAGAGGCGCTCTACCAAAAATATTGAAAAAGCCAAACACTATATGATTATGAAGAGCATAGAACAGTAAAACCAAAAATTGCTGGTTAATTCTTTACAATTTTGTCCCCATCTACAACACAATGCAGAGACCTACTTAGCGTCAGTCTTCTGTGCTGAGACCTATTAATGTAATTTTGTAAAATTGGTTTTCATGATATGTAATTGATTATATCCCACTACTAGTTTCATAGTATTGCTCATAGTATCCCTTCCGTAGAATTATATACCTTTTCGTCTGTGTTCTTGTTCACTTTATTCCCTACTATGACTAGATGGTCCATAATAAATTTGTTGATGCAGGATTTCCTTGTTCCTAAAAAAGTCATTTTAGGAACAAGGAAATCCTGCATCAACAAACAGAATATTCTGATCACATTTTGAATGGGGAATTGTCACCTATTTTAAATGAGGATGACCTAGACCATATTAAAGATGTAACTGATAACTGTGATAGAAAGACACTGTTCGACTACCAGCAAGATATTTGGCCTTGGTCTTCCAACTATTTTAATTAGAGTTAACATCAAAGGGCTGATACCAAGACTTTCCTCTATATGAACTAATAATATTTCAAAGTCAAAAAAGGAACAATATACAAACACATTTGAAACATAAGTAAGAAACAAAAGACAACCAGTATCAAATCAATCTCTTCATACTACTAAAGCTAAAAATATGTTTCTTTATAAAAATGTTTGGAACCTGTTCTGGAAGACAATCTACACAAAAACACTAAGATTTATTTCATACATACATATAATGTTATTACTTCACAAAATTACTTCTGTGCTTTGGTTTTTGTCTATAAGTCAGTTGATTTGTCACGTTGTCAATTTCATGCTCCAATGACATTAATGATTTTGTTAATTACGTTTAAGTTTCTCTTAACTATTACTGATATGAAGCAAGGATTATATTGTTATTATCATTCTGATTTTGGACTTTCAATGTTCAACAAAATGACTTTGCAGAATTTTGCACCTTGTACTTAATACAATTGACGACAAAGTTCCAGTACGTTTTTGTACTTACCCTTATCATAAATGTATCTTTTGTACTAACCTCTACCAATAATTTTGTGTTTTATCGACTTTAACCCTAATTGTATGATTTTGTACTAACCCTTTCTTGTTTATGCTAACCCCTAACCCTATTTGTGTGTTTTATACTAACCCTTACCCAGATTATATGTTTTACACTAACCCAACCTTAATTGGGCGCTTTTGTACTATCCTTTACCTGAACTGTATCTCTTTGTGCTAACCCATACCACTTATTTTGTGTTTTCAACGACCCTTACCCTAATTGTATGGTTTTGTACTTGCCTTAACCGTAAGTGTATCTTAACCCCTGACCCCTATTGTGTGTTTTATACTAAACCTAACCCTAATCATATGTTTAACACTTACCCTAACCCTAATTTTACGTTTCTGTACTAACCCTCATCATGAATGTATTTTTCGTATTAATCCCTACCACTTATTTTGTGTTTTCTTCGACTATAACCCTAATTGTATAATTTTGTACTAACCCTAACCCTAACCCATACATACATGTATACATACATGCATGCATACAACCATACACAAACATTCATACAAACATACACCTACCTACCTACATACCCAGCACCTAGCCACCCACCCAAAAACTTACCAACCTAAACCCACCTATATACCCAGCTACACACTCAAACCTACCCACCTATCCACCTAACTATAATCCCACCCACCCATTAAACCACCTGTCCGCCAAAACCCACCTAATTACCGAGCCACCCACCTACAGCTGAAATGTGTTTTCCCTTTCAACACCACACTTCATACCCTTCCCTCAGATTTCCATCAATTTCTATCATTTCCATCATAGAAATTGACGGAATTCCATCAAATATTGATGGAAGTTGACGGAAAAGTCAAAACCCATGGAAAAAATTCCATCAACACAGCTTGACGGAAAAAATCCATCATTTCCATCAACCATTGATAGAAACTTGATAGAAAACTGGCGGAAAATTATTTTTTATGATGGAAATTGATGGAAAATTGATAGAAAAACATAGTTTGATGGAAATTGATGGAAAATTGATAGAAAAACTTGATAGAAAAAAGTCAGTATGGTAACTTGGCGGAAAAAATGTATTTCTGCTGAACTAATGACGGAATCTTGATGGAAAGTTGGACTTAGAAAATTTTCTTGATGGAAATCATTATTGGACTCTAACTTTTTAATGAAAAGTTGGACTTAGAAAATTTTCTTGATGGAAATCATTATTGGACTTTAACTTTTTAATAAAGTTCATCTTAGTTTGTTTTTTCTTGAACAGAAAAACTAAATTTGTACTTTTTGAAGGAAATAATTTTTCATTTTTTGGCAGGATTTCAAAGAGTGAAATATGCGGATTATTAAATGGTGTACGTCAGACGGCGGGTAGGTAGGCTAGAAAGTTGTGTAACCGTTTTCTCAGAAAATACATATGACAGACTCTACAGCATTGGAGTGGGGTCCCATAACTTGGGATTTTATTTCAGATCTATACCTCACCAAGTTCATGCTTAAAGAAATCCGGCCATTTTTTACTGTGACAGATTTTTTTACATGTTAAATACTAATAAATAGTTTCAACTAGCACAGCATGATAAAACAGCAATATGAGGCCCAATATGGATAACACATGTAAATCAATTTTATATATCTTTCATAAGCAAATTAAGTGTCCATGAGACTGTTATTTTATCTATAAAAGAGGTTGTTTGCAAAGAATATTGTCAAAAGAAATATGATAACAAATTAAAGCTCACCTTGTTACACAGTATTGTTAATTAACAGGAATGGACTTAAGACCTTTAAACTTAAGGGGTCATCTATGCAGTAAATGTTGGTCATTGTCTCCAAGTATTCATTTTTATAAGCATTACTACATGTAGGTGCAACAACCATACCAATATTGTTGATGTGACACTTGTCAGTAAGTTGGAATGGACTTAAAAGCATTCTTCTGTAAGTGGTCATTCATGCTGAAAATGCAGGTCACAGCCAGAATCTCAAACCATGCATTGTGCTTAACATCCCTAGGTCAGGTCCTATGTGCACCTACCATAAAAATATGATTGGTGTGGCAGTTGTCAGTAAACGGAAATTGACTTCTACAATTCTTCTGTATTAAAGTGGTTATTCATGTGGAAAAAAAAAGGTAACAACTGAACTTGGATGATCAACCTCATATACATAAATCCAAGAAGAAAAGGCAAAGACATATCAGAGAAATTGAAGATCACAATGGTCCTAACTTGGTACAGGCATTTGAAGGTCACAGCCAGCATTCAAAATGTGCATCTAACATACCAATATGGTTGATGTGGAAATTGTCAGTACAAGGGTTTGGACCTTAACTATTCCTCTGTAAGTGGATGTGCATGTCAATGCCAACGCTAAGGGTATCACTGTATATGTATATTGTCTAGAAACATTATAAACATCTAACAAGTGTTTTATGTCAATAACAATGTCAATTTGTTGAAGCTTAATTTCAAAACTATTCTCTTTCAATGGTATTTTGCATCATTGCTACATATGTGTGTCCATCCATCTTTATTGTGACATACAAGTCTTCTAAGTGTTCTGCCTTTTCAATGGTGACTTGAGCAGTCCTGTAATGTAATTATTCACAACATTAATGATTATATATATATTACATACTTTTAAAGATATTTATATTAGTTTTTCTGTCTGCATGGCCTGTGTGCTGTGCTACATGTACTTGACTTAAACCTTGGTTTGCTGCAGTGTACGCTCCAAAGTTTTGTTTAAATCTGATCATTAGTTTCAGAGGAAAAGATTTATGACAAATTGTTAACAGACGAAGACACAGAAGACGGACATCAAATGATGGTAATAGCTCACATGGACTGTAGGCCTAGGTGAGCTAAAAACAAATTTGTAACTTAATACTACTTACATTGTATCTGCTAATTCTTTAATATGGGGAACACGGTTGTTTAAGATTCCTCTCACAATAGCAACTTTCTTTCCAACTGCAAATACACGGTCACTGTCTTTGTGAATCAGATAGTATTTTACTTCAAAAGCATAGTTTTGGTTCTTCAGTTTCAAAGTATACGAGTTTCTTTTTTGCACTCTTGTGCATGATTTACTATACATGAGAACATCATTTCTAATAATCTTAATGGCAAAGTTAAAGTCTGACTGGTCATCGGAATCTGTTTCAGCCTTCAATAATGGTTTGATTTCCTCAAAGAATTCTGGCATAGCTGTGATACTCTTTGGATTTAATACTTTACACTGGTATGCATCCTGTGCTGGCAACTTGGAATGTAGTCTTCCTTTTGACAATTTTTTCAAAAATCCAAATAGACGGGTGTTATTTTTTGTGGCTGGGAGGGTCTGCAAGTACTTTTGAGCTTGTAATGACCAAAATATTTGTCTGCACACATTTCCGGTCCCATGCACACTTTCCTTTATTTCTCCATTGAAGGTTTCAAAACAAAAGCACGACCAGGCCCATAGTGGTCCCCACTTTTGTACACAGGATACTAAGTGCACAAGATTGTGAACGTTTAAACCCATGAATGATTTCCCATATAACTGCCCTGGATATTGTACAAATGATCTAAGTAACAAATCAGCTCTTTCAAGATCTTCATCAGTAATCCCTTCACCTAGAAGAATATATGTTGCTTCAACTAATGTGTTATAATGCACTAGATAGACATTATTGAAACCCGCACTTTTTAAGCATGGGAGAGAATAATACAACAACCAAGATCTAATTTCAGATGCCTTCCAGTGGGTCATTGTTTTTGACAATTTTCTTGGTAATCTGTTTATTAGATAAGGTGGCGATATTGTCTTCATCATTTTGTCCACCTCCTTAATCTTATGACCTATGAAATAAGGTTGCTGATAGGAAGATGACTCAAACCACAGGGACAGAAGTTTCTTGCAAATACCAAGTAAAATACCATGCATATAATCTATAACAGTATTGTTGCACAGGCTGAACCCAGGAAGATAATTTAAAACGCTTTCTCCTGTAAATCCATTAACTTTCTGTTTACTTTGCTGGGCTAATGCACTATCTGCTCTTATCTCTTGATCAGTTCTTAAGCTTGGTGCCTCTACATCTTGTCTGAAAGGGAAACTTCGGCAATGGCCTTTTCCAGATTTTATAACTTCTCCTGCTTCGAAGCAGAAAATACAGGACTGAGCTCCATTGTGTTGAGTCATGTGGAGAACCGACGCTCTCGCTTGAAGATCCATGGTAGCAACCACAAGCATCGCTCTAGAAACAACAACTTCTCCATCTAGTTCAATATACCGTGCCTCCCCTTTCCAGGTCAGTCCATCATCTACTTCCTGTTTTCTGAGCTGACTTAGACTTTTTTTGGGTCAAAAATAGACAATTTTTCGTAACAGATTTCTCAGCTTCTAGACAAGGGATTGATTTCAAATTTGGTATACAGCTTTAGCATGATAAGTTGTATCGTGCCTCCCCTTTCCAGGTCAGTCGGTCATCTACTTCCTGTTTTCTGAATGTCCGAGTGGGGGTATGCTTAGCACGACTTAGTGCAACCCCTTGTTTTATTAGCTCAAACTCAACTTCAATAGATGGTTAAGGCCTATATCAAGTGACATAAAGAGTACATAATTGAACTGAAAATTAAATTTATATACTTATTTATATGTTATATAGATTTGAATGAAAACATAAATAATATTTATTGATTTGACTTGTGTTTGCAATCACCTTTATAACAGTTATATATAATATAGTATAATTGTAGGACAACTTAATTGGACTTAAAATATGTCCAACATTGTGTTCATTTTCATCCATTTTGTCATGCTCCATTATAGAAAATAAAGAGATTGACTGGATTAAGTGTACATGACACAGCTCTCATAACATTGAGCGGTAATTTAAAAAAACCACAATGAAAAACCACCAGCAGCCTTCAACAAGGCCAGTAGACACTGCTTGCTGTTCTACAATGGGCCCAAGGTCTATAACATACAATGCACATATAATTCAAATTCAGTCCTAAAATAATCAAAGATGGACCAAGTTTTCTTTTGATAAATTTCTTTAAAACATGTTAAAATAGTATAATACATGTATATCATGTATGTATGTCTTATGACAATGGATAAAAAAAAATACATATCACCTATACCAGCTGTCCCATATTTTTAAGAAATTTGAATAAAATCAAGGAATTGTTTTATTTGTGACCATAACTTATCTTAATGTTTACTAAAGGACAAAGATATAATTATGCAGGCAACATTATTTAAATATAGATGATTAACATTGACTTAACCTCATCAAGTTTGTTATTGTATTGTTAATTTTATTAGAATATATCTGTATAATGTGCATAATGTTTTTTTTTTTTAAATTATACAGTTAGAACATGAAAGACGATCTTTTAATAATGAGTCTGCTACTGAGAGACACTCTTTAGATAATGAATATGTCGAAAGCGTTTGGAGAAAGCGACTTGAGTACATGGTTAGTTAAATATATACCTTGATAAAAAATGAGTATTTGGTTGAAGTCTGTATGAAAAAAAATGTGTGTTTCCTGTTTTCTCCTTGATGAAATAGGAAATGTATATGTAGACATTAATTCATTTACTTTTTTTCACCATGAGTCAATAGGGATATATTTCAAGCTTAATGGTGCTTAAAAATTAAAAAAGCAAAAAAAGGTTAGGGTTGGCATTAAAAAAACAGGGTATATAGGTAAACAGGAAAGGCATAACTTTTTATTTGGTGGGATGCTGTTTTCTTAGGGCATTATTTTGCTTTCAGGAATATCACTAGGGGGTACAAGTTCACAGATTTATTTGTTGATTTTTCAGGCACCAACAAATATCAAACAGTCAGCAGTCATGGCAGTTATACATCTACACCTATTAAGCCTGGATATTGTGATTCAGGTAGCTGTAGCACCTCAGTAAGTTGGAATTTGAACCATAATTTTTATATGCATGAACACAAAAAACTTGCAGGCATATATTGATACAAGGTCAAACAAGTCAAAAGTGAGTGTTTCCTACTTGAAAAAAAATAGGGTAGATACTATGGAATTTTCCAGAAATAAATGTAGGGGGGTCGGAAGGCACTTTTTTTATACCCAACATGCATAAAATTTTATTTTTTTCCCATTATGTTGCATTTGAGAAATATCTAAAAACACCACCACCCGTACAATTTTAATTATAGTGCCTTCCGCCCCCCCCCCCTCATACAATTAATTCTGGAATAGCCCTTAGGTAGGCATTATTTTTATAATCAATAACAAAAGCACAATAAAGTTTCCAAATAATTAGCTAAAAGCGACCCCAATAAACTTTGGTCTGACCTTTTAAGGCCAGTGTTTTTTTTTACAGTTTTTGTTCAATAGACTAAAAAAAAATTGCGGGAAGGAGCAGAGGTACCAATGGGGTATCCAAAGGGCAGAGACAAAACCAGTCAACACCAATAAGAAAGGGACAAAACAGACAATACGCAAAACATGGAAACACATAAATGACTGAATATCGGTCAACAACACGAACTCCAGTCGAAAGGAGAGTGAACTCAGGTGCTCCGGAAGAGAAAGCAGTTCCTGCTTGCTATAGCACACCTGTCGCGTTGCTAACAGTCAATTCAGTGTGTCAAATCCTGTAAAGGAAGACAAAACAAAAGCCTATGACAAGCCAAAACGTTTTTTGCGAATTCATTTTTGCCAGATGGTAGATATAATTTTTGGAAATGTGATTTTTGGCCGGATTTCACTAGTGAAAAGGTGGGCGGGGAAAAAACAGTTTTCTCAGCAACTATTAATCACAGCCTCTTGATATTTGGTATGCAGCATCAGCATGGGCTCCCATAATGTGGGATTCGATTTCAGGTCTATCACTCACCTATTTCCTGTTTACCAACTTAGTTACTTTTTTAGACTAATGTTCAATAATAGAAATTTTTCGTAACAGTTTTCTCAGCAACTACTAATCACAGCCTCTTGATATTTGGTATGCAGCATCAGCATGGGCTCCCATTACGTGGGATTCGATTTCATTTCTGTTCCTCATCATACTGCCTGTTAAACGAAATCCGGCCATTTCTGTCTTTGACCCAGTTTTGGCCGGATTTCATGGAGTGAATTAAAAATCCAAGTTATAAAATGGTGAGCGGTGGGCGGACGGGGAAGAAATATTGGTAACAGTTTTCTGAGCAACTGCTTATCACAACCACTTGATATTTGGTATACAGTATCAGGGTGAGGTCCCATAACGTGGGATGCGATTTCAGGTCTGTCACTCATCTACTTCCTGTTTACCGACTAAGTTAATTTTTGACAATAATGTCCAATAGTAGAAAATTTTCGTAACAGTTCTCTTAGCAACTACTAATCACAGCCTCTTGATATTTGGTATGCAGCATCAACATGGGCTCCCATAACGTGGGATGTGATTTCAGGTCTGTCGCTCACCTACTTCTTGTTAAACGAAATCCGGCCATTTCTGTCTTTGACCCATTTTTTGTTCTCTTTTTACAACACAGTAGATTACAATGATTCTACCATTATTAACGGAATGATGGTAGTAAGTATGAATACCTCAAACATTACCTAGAAGAAATAGATTCTTATATTGTAACCTTGCATAATAAGATGCATAAATTGAAAGGTTTAATTTCAAAATATTTTTTGTTCACTAACAAGTAGTACTTAAATCTGATAAAGGGTGATTTTCCAGCATTACCCTTTAATTTTTAGCAAGTTCTGCAATTGACCTACGTAAATATAATAAGATTTTTTCTATGATTTTTATTTGGGTGGGAGGGGGGAGCTGGGTTGCCGATCAAGTGGTCTAAGGCACTGGTTTAAATACCACATATTGATCACTTCTTGCTTGTTATTTAAAAACAGGACTTCCCCACCTGAATGTGATTAGGTTTGTTAGTCAGTGGTTTCCTCCAGGAACTCGCATTTCTTCAACCATACAAACTGACCACCCTAAATGACTCAGGTGCACTGAAAAGGGTCTTAAACCCTAACATACACACACTTATACAATTTAAGTGAAATTGAGATGGGTTCCAATGTAAAATCAAGCTTTTAATAACTATGACAATGTATGAATAGTAATATAATTTAAAAATATATTTTATATATTTTAACAGTGCCAGCTTAAAAAGATAGTTGCAGAGGAGAAATCATTTAGCAAAGCCTCTGCAAAGCTATTTAGACTCATGTTCAATAAGGATGAAATTGAGGGTAGAAGTCTGGAAGGTGGGCACAAGAAAGATGGTTCAAGAAGGCCTGCTTTAGCAGATGGAAACAGATTAGTCCTTTTGAGAGGTAATTAAATTCCCAATTTAAGATTTGTTTGAACCTCTGTTTGAACAGAGAGTATTCTACTTTAACATGACAAAATAATAGAGGTCTGATGTTGTGCATATAGCTTTATTCTATATCTATAGTACCATATGATATAAAGCAATTTTATGCTTCTTGCTTGTCTACTTCATTTTTAGCTCACCTGACCCGAAGGCTGTTCGTCCGCCATCCGCAAACTTTTTAAAACGTTAACTCCTCTGACACCAAAAGTCCAATTGCAACCAAACCAAGATTGGTTGTTAATTATGATTAGGTGCTTAGAACTGAAATTGTTATTTTTTATTCGTCCTAAAACATGGCCGCCATGGCTAAAAATAGAACATAGGAGTAAATTGCTGTTTTATGCTTATTTTTGTTTAAAAGAGGATCAATGTTAAATAGTATTTGCCTAATAGCCTATAGTTCAGGCACATAAGTCAGGTGAGCGATTCAGGCTTTGGAGCCTCCTGTCACTGAATACTTAGGTTTTAACACAGTTTACATTATACTATTATCACCCTAGTTAGTGTGTGACCCATTGGTTTCTTGCCCAGAGGGTGACATTACTTTTTGAGGGGAAATAAATGCTGGGTCACATATCATTTAGGGTGATAACTGTTATATTATATCAATTTTTAAAATGAAACCATTCAATATTAAATTTTGAAACAAATTTTTGACATTTGAACCTTTTCCCATTTGAAAAAAATCCAGACCATACAATGTCAAAGAAAATAAAACGTGGGAATCACATGCAAAATCTCACGAGAGGGTGACCTTACATGGGACCCAGCGATTATCGGTTGACCCAGCAAAATATCACATGTCACGAGACAGCATCTTAGTGAATCACAATAAAGATTTCTATATCACTAATATAATATACAATCATCTAAAATTTCTGTCTCAGCTTTCTTAGCAACTACATTAGGTAGAGGACTGATATTTTGCATTAAGCTTTATCCTATAGTACGTATGGCACAAAGCAAATAATTGTTGCCAATTTAAATATGTAGACTTGGATTTATGTTCTTTTTTCAGAGCTGGTAAAAAAGAAATGGCCAAAGACAGAAGACAAATCTATTAACATTATCCTCAGGGATCTTTTAAAACCGTCAAGAAAATAAATATAATATTGAAAAGACGATTTTATTTTGCTTTCAACATGAAGTAGTATACATGTTAAAACTACAGGCAGTGTGATAGAAGTCACTTTCAACTTGATTTTCAAGATAGCTGTTTCTCAAACATAAGGAACCCCCCCTCTTTTTAGTCATGGTCAATAAGCTGGAAATTGTTTTTTCATTTTCCATCAAGATTCCGCCAATTTCCATCAGGTTTCTATCAAGATTCCGTCAACTTTCCATCAGATTAATTCCATCAAGATTCCGTCAATTTCCATCAGGTTTCTATCAAGATTCCGTCAACTTTCCATCAGATTAATTCCATCAAGATTCCGTCAATTTCCATCAGGTTTCTATCAAGATTCCGTCAACTTTCCATCAGATTAATTTCCATCAAGATTCCGTCAATTTCCATCAGGTTTCTATCAAGATTCCGTCAACTTTCTATCAAAATTTTCCACCACTCCTATTACCAGTTTTTTTTTTTTTCTACCAGTTTCCATCAACAAAATTTTTTATGGAAAAACAGTGCCAATACTCCATCAAGTTCCATCAACCTGATGGAAATTGATGGAATTTGAGTGATGGAAATTTGACGGAATTCTGATGGAAATCTGAGGGAAGGGTATTGATATGCATGTACTTTTCCAACCTAGTTTATCTAAGTTAAGATCAATGTCAAATTATTTACCCTAAATACAGCCATGGTTTCCTATCTTTTTTAAAAAAAACCTCATTTTTTGTAGATATATAATACCATCAAAACACACACTTACTTTTCAGTTATCTATCATAGGTGTCATGTACCCTCTGAGGTTTACAGACCTTATTCTTGAAAATAATAAAATTCATAATATCAGTATGACACAAACCTTGTAGAATTACAAATATGACTTTTTTATTCATAGATAACAAAAGAGTTAAAAAAACAGCAATGATTTAGAGACAGTAACTTAGCCTTTGGCAATTTATTTGCCAGATGTAACCAAAGATGATTTCTGGCTAGATAACTTAGGAGATTACACATTTGTTTGCCTTGGTGGAAATCATTTAAGGTATTTGATTAAAACAATATTCCCATATGTACAATGTAGTTCCTGAGAAATGTGTAACGAAACTTATTTAGGGAATGCAGAAGTTTTAAGTCTGGTAAACAGGAAGTTGACATAAAGCATCCATGAAAGTTGCACATACGATACAGCTCATAGTGCTGAAGCTGCATACGAAATTTCAAAGCATTCCCATGAGTAATTCCTGAGAAAAGTGTGACAAAATCATTTCAGGACATACAGACGTACGAATGCGTCGATAAAACTTCAGGCCTTGATGCCTACCTAAGGGGACATAAAAAATCAATTTATTCAGGGCTATTCAAAAATTAATTGTATGGGGGCATTTTATATACTATGAAACTTTACAGTAATGTTACTAACAATAAAAGGAAGGATGGGGATTATTTTGAGTGTTCCTTTTTTTCGTTTTGAAATTAGGGACCAAAAAGGGATTAAAAATGAAACTTTTATTATTCACAATAACTTAAGTTCTACATCTAGTTAACTGATTGCTATGAAATGTTTCAATATTCAATATTGTTCATTACCATCATGATTTTTTTTTTAATTGAACTTTTTTTATTAAGGTTTGAATTTGAAAAAATAATTTTTGGATACAAAATGGAGGAATAGATTTCTTCTAGACCCTATCTTTTATGTTTATGCAACTAGGGGTTTAAAGGGGGGATTGAAACTTAAACTTTAAGCCATTTATTAATGTTTGTCTGTATGCTCAATTTTAACTTTTTGGTAAATCTTAGGCAAGAAATGGGTCTTATTGCCACTCATCCTTTTAATAAATAGACACTGCCTTCTAAGCCCCCTACAATTGATTCTGTAATAGCCCTCAGTAAAAAAATAAGTAATAGAAAATAAGAATATATACAATATTTAGTATAAAAACAAATCTATGTTGAATCAGTATTGCAATGCTACTATCACTGCACAAATCAACCACTCCTTTCTTCAGTGCCATATCTGTAAAATAAAAGTATAAAATATATTTTAAACTCTTTCAGGTGTGCTTATGAGAATATCAACAAAACCCACGTTCCTGCCAAAATCTATGTAAATCTAACCGATGAGGAATGTTTGATGATTGCTAAAATGCACAATGATGCCAGTCATCATGTAAAAGCCATGACAAATTTTGATATGGTAATCATAAAACTTCAAATTGAGCATTTGAAACAGACAGAATAAAATGTTTTAATGTCATGTAAGACAAAGTCACTCAACTGGAAAATGACGGTCAAAGTCAAAAGATGGTTAACGTCACTGCCACCAAATAGTCTGTAAAGCCATACCTATGCCTTGCTTTTGTTTTGCAGGGGAGACAAAAACTAGTGCATTGACACCTGATTTTTTTCCTTGTTATTTGATATCTTGTATTCACGATTACAGTCATTTCGAAAATGAAAAGCAAACCTCTTTACTCATACATTTTTGAACATGTACACAATTATTAATCTCTGAGCAAACCTTTTATTTCAACTCTGCTCATGAAGTAGTTAGCCATCTCAAATGATACTTAGTCCTAAAATATACAGTAAAACATTATAAAACTAAATGTAGCAATACTGTTATAGCTTTTGTTGCCTGCACAAAAATGACAAAACGTGAAAGTGGATGAGCTACGCTCATAAAATTGCTCTAAACATTTTAGTACTACAGTCTAGATACTTAAGAATAATTTAAAACTTATACATTTTGTCATGCTTGTACTTCCGGAGAAAACAGAGACTAAAAGATTAGGTGATGAAGAATGACAGATGGTCCCAAAGTAATCCCTATACGTTGCAATTGACATAAAAAACATTACAAAATACTGCAACTGTCTTCAGAAGACAACTGAGGAAACAAATCTCCGTTGAAAAAAGGGCCGCAAACTAAGTTCAAATCAGGAAATGGAGAGAACATCTGTCAAAGTTATTGCCCAATAACAAGGTAGGTAATAAAGTAGTACAATGTGTTCCTCATTTTTGTCCCCTGCCGCAACGAGGAGCGGGGACATAGAAATGCTGGGCGTCCGTCCGTCTTTCCGTCGTCCGTCACACTTTTTGTTAGCGCTCTCAAGGCTACAACTTTTGTTGGTTTTCATGAAATTTATACCAAATGTTTAAACCGCTATGCCTTGGTCAAGTTTGACAATCAGCATTTTTCGATAATTTTTGTAGGAGTTAGGGGACTTTGACCATAAAAACGACTCTTGTTTTTTTGCAAAACAGACCTTGTTAGCGCTCTCATCCCTACAGATGATGACAGATTTTTATGAAATTTATACCAAATGTTTATATCACTAATACTTTGGTCAAGTTCAAAAATCAGCATTTTTCAATAATTTTTGTAGGAGTTATGGAACTTTGACCATAAAATAGACTTTTTTTGGCAAAACAGACTTTGTTAGCGCTCTCATCCCTACAGATGTTGACATCAAATGTTTAAACCACTAATACCTTGGTCAAGTTTAAATCAGATGTGTTCAATAATTTTTTATTCACCCGTGGGGGACCCTGGATTTCCATTCTTGTTATATACTAAGTTTAATTTGTCATAAAAAATTGACAAAAGGACAAGGTATGGTAAGGCCCCCTAATTGTGTAAAAATAAAATCTTAAGTAAATACTAATAATTTCATTGCAAGTTTCAAATTGAATGGATTAACTTTTAGACTATGTGTTTTATTTACCATAATTTACACAGTTTTTAAAGTCACTCATTTATTCCTAACTCAAAATAGATAATCTCTGCTCATAATGTGGATGCTTGGGGTATGTGAGTGAGCTCACCAAGGTTCTTTCATTGTTATAGGATATTAGCAGCTATCAGCCTCTCCTAAATGTGGCCATGATGGGGGAAGAAATCTACACGAAAATTGTTAGAATATTCAAGTTGTTTGAGGAAATAGAACTTAAAGATCAAAAAGAAATGAAGGTAAGATACTATGCCACATATACTTTTTAGCTCACCTGACCCAACAAACCATAAAAAATACCCAAAGCCTTGTTGCAGGTGAATGATGCACGTATGTCGGGTATAACCCATCAAATTAAGTGTCAGATGCACGTCTGATGCGAATAACGTTCAAATTAAGCCTTGTTGCATGTGTATGATGCACGTTTGTTGGGTATAACCCTCAAAGTAAGCCTTGTTGCAGGTGAATGGTGCACGTATGTCGGGTATAGCCTTCAAATTTAGTCTTGCTGCAGGTGTATGGTGAAGGTATGTTGCGTAATACGTTCAAATTAATCCTTGTTGCAGGTGTTTGATGCACGTATGTCGGGTATAACCTTTAAATTTAGCCTTGTTGCAGGTGACTGGTCTGTCACTAGTTTCACCAATCGATTTTTTTTTTATTTGTTTCCATCCCGTGCGGGACCCGGGTGGCGAATAGGCCCGCAGCAGAGCCTAGCTTGTCGTAAGAGGCGACTAAGGGTCTTGGGATTCTGACGTCGGGTCAGTGCTCAGCCCACAGAGCGACCAAGTGTGTACCCTAGGTGGCTGAATAGGGTAGCCCTCGTCCGCGGGGGTTGTCAGGTCTACAATACGGAAACCCTGACCGCCGACCATAGTGGGCCAACGTGTGTGAAAAATGCCACGCTTCATGCACGTAAAAGACCCCTTTGTGGACCGCCCAGTAGTGCACCACATAGGCTAAATTTTCCGCCCCTACCCACCTCTCCCCTTTTCCTGTGGTTCATCAAAATTAACTGTCCATTTGTTTCCCACCCCATCCCCACATTTCATTTATCATCATCATTTCATGTTCATTTTATCATCCTTTTCATGTTCATCGCCTGTAAATAACCTATATAGCGTTGTACGGGCGTAAAACACCAACTCACTCACTCATTTATTTGTTTCCTGACATTCTTATATCCAATTGTAACCTCTTCAAACACTTAACCAGTTATTTCCGTGCGGGTTCCGGGTGGCGAATAGGCCCGCCGCAGCGCTAAGCTTGTCGGTAAAAGACTACTAAAGAGCGCTCAGAAATCTGACATCGGGTCAGGCCGCTTTGCCCACAAAGCGACTGAGATGTGTGCCCCAGGTGGTTGAATGGGACAGCCCTGACACAGAGAGATGCAGGGTCATCAGGCGATAATGCGAAAAACCTGACAGCAAACCATAGTGGTGCACCGTGTTGGGAAAAATGTCACGTTCCTCGCACGTTAAAGAACCCTGCTGCAGGTGTCGGAAAGAGTAGGACCCGTAGGATCCCCATGCAGGGGGCTAAATTTCCCGTCTCTATCCATCACTCCTTTTTCCAGTGGCAGTCATTACTCTCCTACCCGATTGGCCTTGTGTCCCGATTTCCTCCACTTCACCATCATTTGATCTTCATCGTATCACCACTTTCATGTTCACCTCCCGGATATAGCCTAAATCGTGCTGCTTGGGAGTAAAACAGGGAAAGTTTGAAAGAAGAAAAAAATCATAGAATTGCAAATTATTCTGATCTTATTCCTTATTATTGCTCATTTGTATATATATTTTAAAAGTGTGGGGTGTATTTAACGCTTACACAATGCAGTCGTTTTTTTGATGTCGCCATTGGACTCTTTCTTAAACGAGAATTAACTTTACCTTCCGCGGGAAAAAAAACATGAGTCTTTAACAACTTAAAAAAATTATACTTCTTTTTCCTTCTTGCATCGAGGTTAGTTGTTAGTTTGACTTCAAAAATGGTTTGGTCGAAGCAAACCCAGTTTTCCAGACCCCTTTGTTTGCAGTAATAGAACATCTACCTTAATGTTGTCTTTTTTAACCCAATGGGAAGTCCCCTTTTATTTTTTTTTTGAAAATGTTTTTAGTCCGGCAATGGATTTTTTCACCCTGTTGGCATCATCGTACACAACGTTACCAATCATCATAAAGTTACTCAACAATGGTTTCCTCTGTTTGAAAATAATTTGTAATCTAACTTTATGATTACATTTTTCAACTGTTACATTTCTTATATTGGTTGTATGAAAAATCTTTTAGACTGTATAAAATGATTTCTTATATATAGCTACTACAACGCGATCGATTATGGAATTTCTAACATCGAGAAAAATAAATTTGATTATTTTAATGACGAGGCTTGCCGAGCGATTAAAATATCAAATTTATTTCTCGAGATGTTAGAAATTCCACAATCATCGAGAATTAAGTTGTAGAAGGTTTTTCTATAATGTTAACAGAATAGGAATTGCAAAAGGTCGTTCATCAATTGCACGTGCAATTACGCTGAGAACAAATTTCTCTCTAGAGGTGAGAAATATTTTTTCACAACTGGTGAAATCGGATGAAAATTAGAAAAACTGTATTATAACATCATTGTAATAACTTTTTTTCCAGGGATTGTCTTTGGTTTAGTGGGATTTGTGTGTAGATTTTTATTGTTATATTTATAACGCCCTCTCTCTTTTCCTAGTGGGATTTGGCGAGAGATTAGGGGCGGGGAATCTCTATCTTCCATAAAGCATTTTCAAAACAAACGCTTTACGGTTTCTAAATTTGTTCGGTACAATGGTAAAGAACGAGTGGCATCGAATATAGAACAAACTGTGGAGTGAGTGTGAGTGAGTGAGTTGGTGTTTTACGCCCGTGCAACGCTATATAGGTTATTTACAGGCGATGAACATGAAAAGGATGATAAAATGAACATGAAATGATGATGATAAATGAAATATGGGGATGGGGTGGGAAACAAAGGACCGGTAAATTTTGAAGAACCACCGGAAAAGGGGAGAGGTGGGTAGGGGCGGAAAATTTAGCCTATGTGGTGCACTACTTGGCGGTCCACAAAGGGGTCTTTTACGTGCATGAAGCGTGGCACTCTCCACACACGTTGGTCCACTATGGTCGGCGGTCAGGGTTTCCGTATTATAGACCTGACAACCCCCGCGGACGAGGGCTACCCTATTCAGCCACCTAGGGTACACACTTGGTCGCTCTGTGGGCTGAGCACTGACCCGACGTCAGAATCCCAAGACCCTTAGTCGCCTCTTACGACAAGCTAGGCTCTGCTGCGGGCCTATTCGCCACCCGGGCCCCGCACGGGACTGTGGACGACAAAAAGTTGCTGTAATGCAGCAAACAGACAAGGGACATATTATATCCCCCCTTAACTGATTTTTCTATCAATTTTAACTGATTTTTAAAAATCTTCTTCTCTGAAACCACTGGTGGGATTTCTTTGAAACTTTGTACACTTGATCTTGAGGATGTCCTCTACCAAGTTTGTGAAATTTGTGAACGTTGACAAACCAACATGGCCGGCGTTTCTAAAAATAGAACAGGGGGTCAGACCATAGTTTTTAACTTATAGCTCAAAAAGTATAAGGTCCCGTGCGGGGCCCGGGTGGCGAATATGCCCGCAGCAGAGCCTAGCTTGTCGTAAGAGGCGACTAAGGGTCTTGGGATTCTGCCTGCGTTTTTCAATCAGATTTGCAATATCTCTTACCGTTTTTGAGAAATTATAGGTCAAAGGGGCCAAAAACGCCGTTTTTAAAAGTTTGTCAAAGCAAATAGTTTTAAACCAAAAATTAGGTTGTAGTGGGCCTGCCAATTGTTATGAAGTTTTAATATGATGATTATATCCACTAAAGGAATGTTGGTTTTGTATTTGGGGTTTGTGGCCCCTTCTGTTTTAGAAAAAAGGTCCAAAAAGGGCTAAAACGGGTGTATTGACAAACCTGTTGTAGACTGTTCATTATTCATTCGATTTCAAAAATTCTTTTTTTTTTTATTGAATTCATTATTAGATTCTATCTACTAAATGTGTCAATGATTTTGATATGTATTTCACCATTACATTACTACAGGGGGGCTAAAGACAGGCCACGTCCATAAAATCAACTTTTTAGCTCACCTGACCCGAAGGGTCATGTGAGCTATTGTCATCGTTAAGCGTCCGTCGTCCGTCCGTCGTCCGTCGTCCGTTAACTTTTCTTCAAAGATCTTCTTCTCTGAAACCACTGAAGGGATTGCATTGATACTTGGTATACATGATCTTTAGGATGTCCTCTACCAAGTTTGTGAATTATATACATGTCGACCAACCAACATGGCCGCCGTTGCTAAAAATAGAACAGGGGGGTCAGACCATTGTTTTTGGCTTATAACTCAAAAAGTATAAGAGATAGAGAAAATCCGAAGCAACCTTCCTTGTTCAGCATCAAAAGCTCTACGAATCTCTTCATTGAGTCGAAGTTGTGAAACGACTCCTTATAGGAGTTATTGCCCTTTAATCATCAAAATTGACCATTTTTGCAGTTTTTGGACAATATCTTGAAAACCGTTAGAGCTAGAGGAAAAGTTAGCATTGCAGAATTGTTTAGCTCATTGAGATCTACAAAAATGATTCAGGGTCATTGTCAGATCAGCCGTTTAAGAGTTATTCCCCTTTAACTGTTTTTTAGCTCACCTGGACCGAAGGTCCATGTGAGCTATTACCATCACTTGGCGTCCGTCGTCGTCGTCTGTCGTCTGTCGTCGTCTGTCGTCGTCGTCGTCTGTTAACAATTTTTCAAAAATCTTCTCCTCTGAAACTACCAAACAGAATTTAATGAAACTTGGTATGAATGATCCTTAGGGTGTCCTGCACCAAACTTGTGTTTTGATTTTTGATCCGATAAAAAACATGGCCGCCGTTACTAAAAATAGACTAGGGGGGTCAGACTACTGTTTTTGGCTTATAAATCAAAAAGTATAAGAGATAGAGGAAATCTGAGGCCACGCTACTGATTCAGCATCAAAAGCTCTACTAAAGTCTCCATTTGGTCAAAGTTGTCAGATGACCCCTTATAGGGGTTACGGCCCTTTAAAGGTGAAAAATAGCATTTTTTCATGTTTTTGGCCTACAGAATGAAAACTATTGCAGATAGAGATTAGCTGTTGCTTGCTTAAATGTTCAGCTCATTAAACTCTACAAAAGTCTCCATAGGGTCGAAGTTGTCAGATGATCCCTTATAGGGGTTACGGCCCCTTAAAGGTGAAAAATAGCCATTTTTCATGTTTTTGGCCTACAGAATGAAAACTATTGCAGATAGAGATTAGCTGTTGCTTGCTTAAATGTTCAGCTCATTTAGCTCTACGAAATTCTCCATAGGGTCGAAGTTGTCAGATGACTCCTTATAGGGGTTACGACCCCTGAAAAATAGCGATTTTTCATGTTTTTGGCCTACAGAATGAAAACTATTGCAGATAGAGATAAGTTGTTGCTTGCTTAAATGTTCAGCTCATTTAGCTTTACAAAATTCTCCATAGGGTCGAAGTTGTCAGATGACCCCTTATAGGGGTTACGGCCCCTGAAAAATAGCCATTTTTCATGTTTTTGTCCTACAGAATGAAAACTATTGCAGATAGAGATTAGCTGTTGCTTGCTTAAATGTTCAGCCCATTTAGCTCTACAAAATTCTTCATAGGGTCAAAGTTGTCAGATGACCCCTTATAGGGGTTACGGCCCCTGAAAAATAGCCATTTTTCATGTTTTTGGCCTACAGAATGAAAACTATTGCAGATAGAGATTAGCTGTTGCTTGCTTAAATGTTCAGCTCATTTAGCTCTACAAAATTCTTCATAGGGTCGAAGTTGTCAGATGACCCCTTATAGGGGTTACGGCCCCTGAAAAATAGCCATTTTTCATGTTTTTGGCCTACAGAATGAAAACTATTGCAGATAGAGATTAGCTGTTGCTTGCTTAAATGTTCAGCTCATTTAGCTCTACAAAAGTATAGGGTCAACATCAAGACCAGGTGAGCGATTCAGGCTCCTGGGAGCCTCTTGTTCCATTAATTTACACTGATTTTCAAAAATCTTCTTCTCTAAAACTACTGAAGGGATTGCATTGATACTTGGTATACATGATCTTTAGGATGTCCTCTACCAAGTTTGTGAATTATATACATGTCGACCAACCAACATGGCCGCCGTTGCTAAAAATAGAATAGGGGGGTCAGACCATTGTTTTTGGCTTATAACTCAAAAAGTATGAAAGATAGAGAAAATCCAAAGCAACCTCCCTTGTTCAGCATCAAAAGCTCTACGAATCTCTCCATTGAGTCGAAGTTGTGAAACGACTCCTTATAGGAGTTATTGCCCTTTAATCATCAAAATTGACAATTTTTGCAGTTTTTGGACCGTTAGAGCTAGAGGAAAAGTTAGCATTGCAGAATTGTTTAGCTCATTGAGATCTATAAAAGTGATTCAGTGTCTAAATTGTCAGATCAGCCGTTTAAGAGTTATTCCCCTTTAACTGTTTTTTTTCCATTGATTTACACTGATTTTCAAAAATCTTCTTCTCTAAAACCACTGAAGGGATTGCATTGATACTTGGTATACATGATCTTTAGGATGTCCTCTACCAAGTTTGTGAATTATATACATGTCGACCAACCAACATGGCGGCTGTTGCTAAAAATTGAACAGGAGGGGGGTCAAACCATTTTTTGGCTTATAACTCAAAAAGTAAAAGAGATAAAGAAAATCGGAAGCAAATTTTCTTGTTCAGCATCAAAAGGTCCTTACAGTAGTTATTGTCCTTTAACTGTTTTTTTTTTCTATTAATTTAAACTGATTTCCAAAAATCTTCTCTGAAATCACTGAAAGGATTGTTTTGCAACTTTGTATACATTGAAAGTTTGTGAAATTTATTTAAACTTTGGCATAAGAGATCAGGTGAGCGATTCAGGCTCCTGGGAGCCTCTAGTTTATTTGTGGACCGATTTTCAAAATCTTTTTTTCATTGGATTCTTATGAATATTTCTGCTAATGTTTTACCGTTTTTGAGAAATAAGGGGTCAAAGGGCCAAAATTGTGAATTAATACATGTATATAAATAAGGCTTTTTGTATTAGATGTTGATGTAAATATAAATGTGTCAAAAATGCATTATTAAGTCCACCACAGGATGCATGTGTCAAAAAGCTTTGTAAGTCCACCATGGGCTTCATGTGACCAAAGCAATGGACTATCCATACATGGGCTATCCATACTGGGCCTCCAACGTACAGGATTCAACTTGTTGCCGTCGTATCATGCTGCGCTCGGCGTAGCTTTTTATTATTATTATCACATGCAAGACCTTTTTGATTATCCATTGACCAATACTCTTAATAAAATAGAAGTCAATAAGTGTCAGATTCGGTAGGCCGTTGCGTGATTTCTACATGGACAGCCACTTAAATAGAACAAAATATGATAAATGCTCAAAATAGAATTCTAGACGCAAGAGGCCGCTTTCGATTTTATGGGTAGAAGCTAAAAAAGTTAAAAAATAATAAAGATGTTAAATCCCAGGATGTAACTGATATTGTGAAAAGGTCCCTTGTTTTGATAGGTAATGTTGTTTAAGAGGAGTTGCGTTCACTTCTTGCATTCCAAGTTTTGTTAATTCTGTTCAGTAGTTTAAGAGGAGTTGCGATCACAACCTTTGATCACAAACGGACGGACCAGTCAAAACATTATACCCTTTGCAGCTTCATAATGTATCATCCCGAGCGGGGCCCGGGTGGCGAATAGGCCCGCAGCAGAGCCTAGCTTGTCGTAAGAGGCGACTAAGGGTCTTGGGATTCTGACATCGGGTCAGTGCTCAGCCCACAGAGCGACCAAGTGTGTACCCTAGGTGGCTGAATAGGGTGGCCCTCGTCCGCGAGGGTTGTCAGGTCTATAATACGGAAACCCTGACCGCCGACCATAGTGGGCCAACGTGTGTGGAGAATGCCACGCTTCAAGCACGTAAAAATCCCCTTTGTGGACCGCCAAGTAGTGCACAACATAGGCTAATTTTTCCGCCCCTACCCACCTCTCCCCTTTTCCTGTGGTTCTTCAAAATTTACCGGTCTTTTGTGTCCCACCCCATCCCCATATTTCATTTGTCATCATCATTTCATGTTCATTTTGTCATCCTTTTCATGTTCATCGCCTGTAGATAATCTATATAGCGTTGCACGGGCGTAAAACACCAACTCACTCACTCACTCACTCACTCATAATGTATCATTTTTCATACAGTTCGTATTAATACTACGTTCAGGTGAATAAATAATAATACTAATATAATACTATATGGCACGGACTAGACAAATAAAACATTATGCACCTTCAAAATGATTATTTTGGACTCATATATAAAAACTTATAGTAAAACGGCACTAAAGAAAATGAAACGTTTACTTGAAATACTTATCATCTAACTTTTTTATTTAAGATTAAACACATACTTTTTATTAAGTTGTTTTCTGTATTTCATTTTCTTTAAACTACTCCTAAAATGTACTTTAAAAAAGTAAACAACACTTTATAACCTTAAACAAGAGCGTTCCAGAACATATGACGCTTCTTGAATGAAAAAGGGTACCAGAGAGTAGGACCAAACATGAAAAACAAATCTATACATAAGAAAACAAAAACTTCAAAATAGGTGTCTTACCAAAAATACATTTTATGTAGTACTGGCCACACTACAAACAAAGTAAACAAGAAAGAAAGAATAAAAATGTACATATAAACAGTTCCAGTTTAATCATCCTTCTTCTCATCTTGGATCTCTTCAGCGTCTGACTTATTTTTCACCTCGTCTTCCGTCACTCTTACTTCGGACTCTAACTTTTTACGTCTTCCAAATCATCAAACATTTCATTGCCCATATATTGGATAAAGTCATACCAGTTATAACGTTTAAAATAAAAATTGTGGCTTGCACTCATATGTTGCTTTCTAGTAGTGGAAGGTTTTCCATTCTTATCCACACTGATCTTCTTCACGATTGCCAAAGAGATTATTTCGACATCTACTTCTCTCTTCTTTTCCTAGCTGGTACCGACATCATCATCTGCTTTCTCTTCAACACTTACAGAATCTTTTGGATTGTCATCTCGACGAGGGCGTTTAACACCACTAGGACCTGGCTAAATTGTCATGTTTATACTGCCTTCCTCGTCATTTATGATCCTGTTCGAAGACGTTTTTTCATTGTCATCAGGCGGAGTTGATACAGGTACACCAGAGAAAGCTAATGGCATGTAAACTCCCCGAACTGGGTCTAGCAAGGCACGGCTCACTGTGAAAAAGGAGGTCGATGTTGACGTTTCCCTGGCATCGGGCTGTTTATAACCGCGAGTGCATGATAGGTGCGCCGTTAAATACTCTCCTATAAAAGTATCTGTTACTGTCCGATATTGGACAGACTAGCAGCTTTACCAAGACGCTATGCTCTGTGTTGAAATGTCTCTCCATATTACGGCGATTGGCAAAACGTTAGTATATATTTTGTTTATATCGGGACAAAGCCAAAAATAATCAGAAATTTGTAAAATGTTATGAAATTCGTGAATAACAGGAGTTTAATTTAAAACAATTACAAGTTACAAACATTTTTAAAGCTTATCTAAAATAGTTTTTTATTGGCATTGTGTACAATTTGTTTAACTCAGGAAGTAATCAATCTTAACATGAAGAGAATATGGAATATCTGTAAATTCCAAGGAATTATTGGTTTGGAAATGACTCCAAAACACAATCCTTGCAGAATAATTATTTCGTCATCAAAGGAATTAAAACTGTGATCAAGTAAATACTTGAATGCATCGAGCTAGTCAACCGGAAGAGAGCCGGTTAAGGCATGCCAAACCTCCTCCAGGTGAAGTGTTTCTATATCTATATCTTAAAGTTCTACAAATAAAATAATAAAAGAAAATATGTTAGTATTTTTAATAAAGCAAAGATTTTAAGTTTATTTATGCAAAATTATAGGGTATGTTATATTATTATGACTTAATAAAATATAGGCTATAAACGGTCTTTTAAGAATTGATTTTGAAACAAATGCCTGAACTATATTTATAGAAATTGAATCAGGTAAAGATAGATATGAGTAAGTTAGATTATTATGAACGGACAAACTACTGTAATTTATTTTGATTTTTGGCCTTAAAGAAAATTAAATGTTTTCGACAAATTAATTAAATAAAGTGAAACATAGAAATCAGATAATGGTAACATTATAATGTTTCAAACACAACTTACACAAATTATTAATTGCATAGGAATGTTTCCTCCTGGTATTGTCCGCTTTAGACTTTAAACAAAATTCTGGCAAACTTTTAGACAGCATAGGAAGATCTTCGTCAACTAGGGACGGCAAGTCAAACTGCATACCAGTCCTGAATATATCTGAAAATCGTAATAAGATATGACACTGAATATCGAATTCAAAAAGAATATACACAATTTAAATTTTAAAAGACCTTGTCAGATTTTCAGCACTGACCTTGTCAACTAATCAACATGAACTGACCTTGTCAAAAGTGAACTTGTCAATATAAGACTTTGTCACATTTAACAAGCATTCAATTAAACTGCTAAATTATAAAGAACCAAAAAATCGAATCTGTATTCATTCCATAAAATAAATTGATTCCATTCAACTTCTTGTTGAACTGTAAACTTGTTGTAGACTATCTGATGGTCCTGGAGAAATTGGTTCATATGTAGGTATAAACTATTGGATAGAACAAGTGGACTATGGCACTATATTGGTAGCTTCTTGTGCTGTTGTACTTGCTTCAAACTTAAAATACTTAGCATTAATGGTCTCTTTATCATGTTTCCTTTTATAGCTGTTATTTGAAGTTGTTTGGGTGATTTTTAGTTGTTGTAGTGAGAACCTTACTGCAGTTGGGGTCGCCAGTCGCTGGTAATTGCCCCAAGTAACTCTTACTGGGCAATATGAAAAGCCCCCTCGTAGCTTGAACCACCATCTTGACATTCTCAATCAGCTCAGTCGGTGGCTGTAAATATAAAATATTAAATAAATGAAACTATAAAATACAACTACAAGGAATGACACATATGGCAAAATACAAGTGGGGTAGATTTATATCAAAGTTTACATATCAAATTGTAGAAATTAAAATGACAAGTTCTGACAACAAAGTTCCAGACATTAAATTTTGCTACGCCTGATGCGCGTTTCGTCTATTCAAGACTCATCACAGGCGTTCTACCCAAAATATTGAAAAAAGCAAAAATACTATATGGTTATGAGGAGCTTAGAACAATGAAACCAAAAATACCGAATTGAAATTCCAAATTATCACTAAGATGGTCAACCTATGTCTGGGTTAGGAAGAAATTCAGGGTTAAGACAATTTTGAAATTTAAACGGATATTTTAAAATTACAAATACCAAAACGCGGGTATAAATGTGTTCTCCAACACAAAAGTGTTGGTGCCGGAGCGTGTTAACCTCGGGGAATTAAAACTCCACCAGGATGAGGATAAACATGAGGATAAAATTCAAATTAGAAATGCTAACAATGAAAAGGTTTGCAAGACGGACCTTAAAGGATTATGGAGTTATTTCCTATTACATGGATGAAAAAACTAATTTTAATCATACAAAAAGACATACCTTAAAAAAAAAGTTTGCCTTTAACCTGTAAAGGTTTTGCTGCATGCTACAAACAGTGTCAAAATCCTCCAATTTTAATGATATTGACCTACTTCCGCATTATCGAAGATCTCCACAAAATATTCTCCACGTTCATCCCTGGCAAAATTTAGTGCTTTTTATATTCCAAAATTAGAGCGTATTTGTTCACCTTTTTTGAGTGAATGAGTGAGTGAGTGAGTTGGTGTTTTCGCCCGTGCAACGCTATATAGGTTATTTACAGGCGATGAACATGAAAAGGATGATAAAATGAACATGAAATGATGATGATAAATGAAATATGGGATGGGGTGGGACACAAAGGACCGGTAAATTTTGAAGAACCACAGGAAAAGGGGAGAGGTGGGTGAGTGAGTGAGTGAGTTGGTGTTTTACGCCCGTGCAACGCTATATAGGTTATTTACAGGCGATGAACATGAAAAGGGTGATAAAATGAACATGAAATGGTGATGATGAATGAAATATGGGGGTGGGATGGGAAACAAAGGACCGGTAAATTTTGAAGAACCACAGGAAAAGGGGAGAGGTGGGTAGGGGCGGAAAATTTAGCCTATGTGGTGCACTACTTGGCGGTCCACAAAGGGGTCTTTTACGTGCATGAAGCGTGGCACTCTCCACACACGTTGGCCCACTATGGTCGGCGGTCAGGGTTTCCGTATTATAGACCTGACAACCCCCGCGGACGAGGGCCACCCTATTCAGCCACCTAGGGTACACACTTGGTCGCTCTGTGGGCTGAGCACTGACCCGACGTCAGAATCCCAAGATCCTAAGTCACCTCTTACGACAAGCTGGGCTCTGCTGCGAGCCTATTCGCCACCCGGGCCCCGCACGGGACTTTTGAGTGAATGAGTTGGTGTTTAACGCCCGTGCAACGCTATATATACAGGCGATGAACATGAAAGGGTGATAAAATGAACATGAAATGATGATGATAAATGAAAGAGGGGTGGGATGGGACACAAAGGATCGGTAAATTTTGAAGAACCACAGGAAAAGGGGAGAGGTGGGTAGGGGCGGAAAATTTAGCCTATGTGGTGCACTACTTGGCGGTCCACAAAGGGGTATTTTACGTGCATGAAGCGTGGCACTCTCCACACACGTTGGCCCACTATGTTCGGCGGTCAGGGTTTCCGTATAATAGACCTGACAACCTCCGCGGACGAGGGCCACCCTATTCAGCCACCTAGGGTACACACTTGGTCGCTCTGTGGGCTGAGCTCTGACCCGATGTCAGAATCCCTTTCGACAAATATCAATTAAAAGAAAGAAACATCAAATATAAAAAGTAGTTTTTTGTCTTGTTATAAGAAGTTGTTAAGTGAAATAAATAGTTTATATCAACTGTTTATAAATGGTAGATTTCAAGAGAAGAGCATGGACATGTGCAAACTCCGCCTCTCAATTATAAACAATTAACAACCTTAATGGAAAATGTCATTCTTCCATTTCTCTTGTATTATCAGCGAAATGGTCTATAGATAGTACCATTGACACGGTAACACGAAAATTCAAATTCGTCTGATTAAACTCAGTATGGGATACTTTAAATATTTTCTCGAATCTTCGGCATTGCGCTCGATATAAAGAAGGGCTAGCTTGTCAACACTAGGTATAATGTATTGTTCTATGATACAATGTTAAGACTGTTAAAAGCCAATAAGTTCAATTATTGACACATCTCGTCTCAACGAAGAAAAAAATAATGAAATTGATTATTTCTATAGATTCTGTGGATATGGAAGTAGTCGACTTTTTAATTGAATCACTAATTTCAGAGATTTTTCTGTCACATGATTCAACATTAATGTGAAAATATTCGTTTTCAATCAATCTTTGGTGCGTTTTTTTTATTGCATTAACATGTTCTTTTGATCTGTCCTCAAATAGTTTCGCAATATATCCAAACGACATGGTTTTCCCCTAACAACTGATAGAAATAGAACGATACCGTGGTTCTGAATGAGTGCTCCATGACGATGGAGGAACTTACGTGAACACAACACAGGTAAACCTTGTCTGACCACTTTTTAAAAAAAAAGAAATATATATATTAAAATTAACAATTTCATTTTTCATCAAAGGGGGGAAAGAAAAATATACATATGAAAATATGTTGAAAAAAATATGAAGCATTTGGTTTTACTTTTTTTTTCAAAAACCGGATGTAATGTTTTGTTATGTAAACAGAGGCGGGAAAACGTAAGAATCAGCGAGATCAACAAAAGTGTTATAAATTTATGATGGTTAACATGTTGTGTTTGTTGCTAATCCCCGTTGGGATGGTTACAGCTAAGATCAGTTTGAATCCTACAACTTGTCAGGTTATAGCCTATAGTCAACAGAGATATGCATATTTAGAGATGAGGTGTAATTACCAGGGTCCGGTAATTTATGAATTTTCAAGGCCACCGAGTGTATGCACTATCTACAATGATAGGCTCACGGACGAGTCACACCTCCGAATTTTAACTGATTCTTTGAGGACAGTACATATTGATGACGGCTCAGTGAAGACCCGCCAGTTGGTGTCGACTCAATCCACTGGTACCGCCATTTATGTGAAGGGAACACTGTGTAAAGATGTATTTATTATTTTATAAATAATTCATTTAGTATACACACCTTTGTTCACCCTTGATAAGAATATATAATGCGATAACCACATTAATAATACTCTATTTTAGCGTGTTTGGGAGACATATCCTGTGGGTCACATGTGTTCAATGACATCTAAAATTTTCAAAGGTAAACACATAAAAGACACCGATAGATAGCCTGGTTGTTGAAGGAAAACTCAGCTTATAGTGCATTATGATCACTACCGTTTACTATTTGCTTGTGAAGTGACCTCCTTTTTATAATAGAGAAGGTTACATGTTTATTATTGTTTTCAGCACTCACCAACTGTTTACCCAGACACTGACTCTTCTCCTGCCGCCACAACAACAACTGAGAAGGAAGATTTAGATTCCACTGTGGTCCCCCCTTCCACTAAAAGAGACGACCGCGAGACACCCAGTTCTGATGCAGCCCCCTCCACAACTTACACCACAGACAAGCATGAGGTGGGTAAAACTGTAGATATGATTGATAATGTGATACTAGTTGAAGTTAAAATCCTTTTAGTAATTATATAACATAGCTTTCGTTTGTGTGAAAAGGAGTCTTTCTTAACTATTCCAATACTAAATCCAAATTTCTGCTTCTAACATTAACTAATTCCACATCTCATTATTTTCTTTTGAAAAAAGGATGCATTTTTATTTGACCATGTACCCGTCACTAAAACTCCTCTTTCAATCATCATAATCTTTATTTATCCATTCTTTTAATAGGAATTACCCACTTCAACGGTAGATAATGGCAACCAAACCTCAAGAAATCTACAATTAGACCAGGTAATTATTAAATTAGAATAATACTAGAAATAAATATTTAAATTAGTCATTTTAATTCTCCGATTTAGATCTGAGTCACCAGTTTCCTATGTTAGCGGAGCATCATTTTCTAGTCTACAAAATATTAATCAAAAAGAAATGTGAAGTATTGTGTCTTAATTAATGCATTTGTGAAAATGTGTTTAAAAGAATGAAAAAAAAAAATTTGCACAAAAATTATCTTTTACAGGCAGAGATATCAACCATCACGTGGATCAGTAGCACGTTATCAGCAGTAACAGGTAGAAATAATATAAATTATTTTGATTACTTCATATTTATAATTATAGTACTTAAATATTAAGTATTGTTTTGTTAACATTAATCTATTATAATATTTTTAACCAAAAATTGATACCAAAGTATACCAAAATTGAGCTAAATGAAGAATGACTGACTAAAGAAAGGGGGGCAGTCTAAATATATCCATTATTTTTGTTCCCATTAATATCGTTTTCATCTCTGGTGTTTGTTTATTTTGTGCACAAAAAGTGTCTTTGTAAAAAGGGGAGGGGTGGACAAGCTTATGGCATTGAGATGGGGGATATCCCCAGGCAAGTTGCGCCAATCAATGACCATGATGATTTTGAAATTGAATGCATTAATTTTGATGATGATGACCAGACAGAAGTGAAAAAAAAACATTTAAATAAACTGTTCACATAGATCTGCTTTTTTCCCTTGTATATATTTTTGCATAATCTACTTAATTTTATTTTTCAACAATTAGCTATTTTATTTCTTTTTTAACTTGCATTTGAATACAACGTGTGAGGAACATGACATTTTTCCCAACACGGTGCACCACTATGGTTTGCGGTCAGGTTTTCCGCATTATCACCCGACGACCTCGCATCTCTCGATGTCAGGGCTGCCCCATTCAACCACCTCGGGCACACATCCCAGTCGCTTTGTGGGTAAAGCGGACTGACCCGATGTCAGGTTTCTGGGTGCTCTTTAGTGGACTTTTACCGACAAGCTAAGCACTGCTGCGGGCTTATTAGCCACCCGGAACCTGCATGGGGAGGGGGGGGGGGGGCGGCGGCAATATTTGGATATTCGATCTCCTCTCGATTGCGTCCAGTATCGAGGAGCAATCCAAAGAATCGACCACACAGTTTTCTCTGATTGGTTGAGGTTGGTTTGGAATATCTGGTTGTTGTATAGGTTGGTGTGGAATATATCGTTGATGAATAGGTTGAGTCTGGTCTAAAAGCTGTGGTATATCAAGTTGTTGAAAAGGTCGAGCTTTGCAAGGGGTTGGGATAGGTGCGAAATTGGTTGTTGTAGGAGTCTTAAAACAAATTTAGAAGTGTAGCGATACTTAAATAAACCACGGCAACAATTTCTGAAATGAAGTAGAATCATCGTCCTCAATGGAAAACATATGTTAGATATGGTAGCAGCAGGTTAGTTTCGTGTATATATTTTCATTTGTTGTCTTCTATTCCTGTAGTCCCATGCGGAGCCCGGGTGTCAAATAGGCCCGCAGCAGAGCCTAGCTTCTCGTAAGAGGCGATTCAGGGTCTTGGGATTCTGAAGTCGGGTTAGCTACAATAATGAAGCTCCTATGACATCTTTTGATTGGGCGGATCTACAATGCGGTCCCATTACTCGAATTTCTTTCTTAAACTTAAACAAAGCTTCAAGATGATTCGAAACTACCAAAGACATACCCTGAATAACAGCGATGCAGTTCGATCATCCACAATAGAGTTATCCCCCTTTAACAGATTATTCTATCAAATTGAACTGATTATTCAGTACTTACTCATTACAGACTGAGCTCCCTCCCAAGAGTTACTAGTACCTAACAAATTACCGTCTTCCCAAAAAGTACTAAGCTTAATATAACTATATGACATTTACTATCAAGATTTTTGGAAAAAAGTCTCTTGCGCTTATCCTAAAGTTATCTAGCAAAATGTCAAAGACTATCCGATGGTCCTGGAAAAATTGGCTCATATACACACTGTTGGTTAGAACTTGTAGCTTCTGGTGCTATTCTACTCGCTTCAAATTTAAAATACTTAGCATTTTTGGTGATCTCTTCTTCATGTTTCCTTTTGAAGTTGTTTGGTTGATTTTTAGTGGTTGTAGTAAGGTCCTTACTGCAATTGGGGTCGCAAGTCGCTGGTAATTGTTCCCAGACACTCTTAAGGGGGCATGTGAGAGCCCTCTCGTAGCTGGAGGCCCTATCTTGACATTCCCGGTCAGCTCAGTCGGGGGCTGTAAACATAAAATATGAAATAAATTAAACTATACACTAAGGCACTATACACTACAAGGCAATAAACATATGGAAAAATACAAGTGGGGTAGATTTGTATCAAAATTTACATATTAAATTGTGGAAATGAGGATGGAAATCAAATTAAAAATGGTCCCGTGCGGGGCCCGGGTGGCGAATAGGCCCGCAGCAGAGCCTAGCATGTCATAAGAGGCGACTAAGGGTCTTGGGATTGTGACGTCCGGTCAGTGCTCATCCCACTGAGCGACCAGTGTGTACCCTAGGTGGCTGAATAGGGTGGCCCTCGTCCGCGGGGTTGTCAGGTCTATAATACGGAAACCCTGACCGCCGACCATAATGGACCAACGTGTGTGAGAGTGCCACGCTTCATGCACGTAAAAGACCCCTTTGTGGACCGCCAAGTAGTGCACCACATAGGTTAAATTTTCCGCCCCTACCCACTTCTCCCCTTTTCCTGATCCGTGCGGGGCCCGGGTGGCGAATAGGCCCGCAGCAGAGCCTAGCTTGTCGTAAGAGGCGACTAAGGGTCTTGGGATTCTGACGTCGGGTCAGTGCTCAGCCCACAGAGCGACCAAGTGTGTACCCTAGGTAGCTGAATAGGGTAGCCCTCGTCCGCGGGGGTTGACAGGTCTATAATACGGAAACCCTGACCGCCGACCATATTGGGCCAACGTGTGTGAGTAGTATAGATGTGGTAATCAAGTCCCATTTCTCAGGTCGTCCCCAGGTCGTCCCATCATTTGCGCAGGTCTGTGACGTCATATCCACTTCCGGTCCGCCATTTTGCTTCCGGTTCCGCCATTTTGCTTCCGGTTCCGTCATCTTGCTTCCGTCCGCCATTTTGCTTCCGGTTCCACCATTTTGCTTCCGGTCGGCCATCTTGCTTTCGGTGACACAACATCCGGTAATTAAGGGGAGGTAATTCCGCAAAGTCACCGAACGGTAAAAGGCTTGTAACTTAGTTATTCCTTGACCGATTCCTTTCGGGTTTGTTGCATTGTCTTTAGTAAGACAATGTCTCTTTGATGATTGTCTTTGTGGTCTTCAGTGGTCATTAGAGGCTTGACCAGTAGGTGACCATTTTCTATTTCTTATCAAAGGTGGGGTTGTAGTATATCATTGGAAAGGTCGCAAGGTGTGGTTGCCATTTTTGAGTTGTTTGAGTAGGTAGTGGTCAGTGGTCAGTCAGGGCTTGACCATTAGGTGATCCCTTTTTCTTCTTGTTGTATACAAAGCGTGTAATATGTCATTGTAAAGCTTGTGAGGTCTAGTTTTATATTCTTTCTTTTGTGTCAATCTAAGGGAAGTAACTCTTGGTTTCTACTGTGTTTTTAGTCTTGTATTTGATACCGTTTCGTAAGGAATTTGCCGGGCTTTGTGGGGATAGGCTTTAAGTACTGGTTTGATTCTTTTTATAAGGCGTTAGGGATAACAAATCGATTTTAAGTTTCGATACTTTATTTTGAACACAGTAATAGGTTTCAGTCTTCATCCTCGTCTTCTTCACTCTCCTCGTCAGGCCTGAACTGTTTTATTTTCTCATCCAGCAAGTACTTTCTCTTCTCAGTAGCGTATTTCCAAGACTCTTCATACTCATAATCTTCATCGTCCCTCAGTCGTTTTGCCGTTTGTTTGATCTTCTTGTGGAGTGGATCTCGTGCCATTTCCATTTGCCACATAATGTTATTGACGTAGCGATTTTTTAAAGCTTCTCTATAGAGCGGGAGCAAATCCAAGTCAGCCTTTGATATTGCCTCTTTTTCGTGGTGACCTTTTTCCGTGTATTCATCCACTTTCTTTTCGTGTTCGTCTTTGTAGCTGATCATCACTTGTCCAATAAAGTCACCCCACGGATCAAACTGTTCTCCGGGGTAAGTGTCTTCGTCTTCAGACAAGTCGTCACTCTTTTCTGATTCCGTATCCTCCTCTTCCTCTTCCTCAGTTTCCCATTCCGGGTCCTCCTTCAACCATTCCGGTTCCTCCATTTTTCTTTGATGCTTCTGTTCTTTGTGTCTCTGTAGATTGAACAACTTTTGACTTGTGTATCCGCATACGTCGCAATGGTACATCTTTCCTTCTCGACGGCCGGGTTCTATCTGATGATTTTTGTTCCGTCCGTGTAAATTTATCTATCACTTCTGAATAGTATAACATGTTGTTAACAGAATCCTCATTGCCGGTGCGGATTTGATCGGGTCTCGTTAAATTGTCTTTCTTTCTTTTCCATACATAGGCAAAGAATGCATTCCTCAAATTTGCTAAGCTCTTTCTATTGTATGCAAGCTTCAATGCTTTGAATCTACGCCATTCTTTAAATATTTGCTGGCATTCTATGCACGGCACAATTAAATTTTGTTTCGATTTATAAAACTGATCTTTTGGCTTCCTCTCGCCGCATTTACGACAAACACGTTCCCCGTTCTCACTTTCAATTTTCTTTTCTATGAGTTTTAGAAGATAATCCATTACATTTACGTGTGTCTTGTTCGAATACATTTGAGCCACTGACAACATTGATCATTCATTTTGCCTTTTCAAAATTGTATCGTCCAATCATCTCTCAGCATTTTATCACGTGACTTACTCTTTGCTCTTCTTGCTCTTTTGATTGCTCAGTTTGCTCTTTTGCAGCTCATCTTGCTCTTTTGCAGCTCCTTTTGCTCTTTTGCAGCTCATCTTGCTCTTTTCCTTGCTCATCTTGCTCTTCTGCAGCTCTTTTTAGCTCTTTACCTTGCTCATCTTGCTCTTTTGCAGCTCATTTTGCTCTTTTGCAGCTCATCTTGCTCTTCTGCAGCTCTTTTTAGCTCTTTACCTTGCTCATCTTGCTCTTTTGCAGCTCATTTTGCTCATTTACCTTGCTCATCTTGCTCTTTTGCTGCTTTTCTTACTAATTTGATCACACAGCAGCAGCAGCAGCAGCAACAGCCATTTTACCCTCCCCCCTTTCACTTACGCAGCAGCAGCAGCAGCCGTTTTAAGACCTTCTCCCCCCCCCTTTTTTTCACTTACGCAGCAGCAGCAGCCGTTTTACCCTCCTCTCCCCTTTCACTTATGCAGCACCAGCCGATTCCTTACCTTCTTCCCTTTTCTTCTAGTTGTGTTTTTCCTTTCCTGTGTTAACTTGTACAACTTTTGTCAAGCAGGGAATCCAGACCACTTTATACTTTTAATTTTCCATAGGCCCTGTGTTAAATCTTTGGCGACTCGTGTCACCCCCAGATCTCAGCAATGAAGTCGTGTGTAATCATGCGGAACTAACTATTCCATTGAGATTATTTTGTACTTGATAACCCAATATCTTGTAACCAGTTCAAACCGGTTTCTTTTCGTTCCGATACTACCCCCTTTGCATTTCTATTTTTAACCCTTACCCTAACCATACCCCTAGCTATTTTGTAATTCTAACCCTAACCCTAACCCTACCCCTAGCTATTCTAGTTTGTAATTCTAACCCTAACCCTAATCTCTAACCTTAACCTTTTCTCTTTTCAGTTCTATTTTTAGCCCTTACCCAAATTCTAACTCTAACTCTCTTTGATAGTGTTGTCATTGTATTTCTAACTCAAACCCTAATTTTCTTTTCTATGAGTTTTAGAAGATAATCCATTACATTTACGTGTATTGATGTTGTGTATAGATTATATATAAATAAATGATGTAAAATGATCTCTTTTGTATTTAATTAATGTTAAGATAACCCTATAAAACATCGAAACAACTGGGTATTCAGACTGATAGTTCTGTGATGTTTGTTTTTATTAAACAGGTTCTGTACGATCAGCATGATACTGATAGATCTATGGTGACTGTATTTGGTAAACAGGTCTGTAAATGCATTATTGTTTGCATTGTTTTTGTTTAACTTCACAACGAATCAGAAATTGGCGCAAACGTGATATTTCCAACTGCTCATGAACAGGAAAAGCAGAACAACAACAAAAGGAGCACTACGTGCAAAGAGATCAAGAGTTAGGGTTAAGGCTACATGGCAGAAGAGTTAGGGTTAGGGTACGAACATGAATAGAAATACTATACACAACAGAGGAGAATTTAGGTTAGGGTTAGAGTAAATGGTAAAGAAATAGAAAGAGAAAGGGTTAAAGAAGAGAGAGTTAGGGTTAGAGAAAAGACAATAAGGGTTTGAGTTAGAAAATCAATGACAACAAAAATAGAAGAGAAAGGGTTAGGGTTAGAGAAGAGAGAGTTAGGGTTAGGGTTAAAAATACAATGACAACAAAGACAAAGAGACTTAGAATTAGGATAAGGGTTAGAAATAGAAAGGGTTAGGGTTAGTGAAGAGAGCTTAGGGATACGATTAGAGAAAAGAGAGTTAGGGTTAGAGAAGAAAGAATTAGGGTTAGGGTTAGAAATAAAATGACAACACTATCAAAGAGAGTTAGAGTTAGAGTTAGAATTGGGGTAAGGGCTAAAAATAGAACTGAAAAGAGAAAAGGTTAAGGTTAGAGATTATGGTTAGGGTTAGGTTTAAGGTTAGGGTTAGCATTACAAACTAGAATAGCTAGGGGTAGGGTTAGGGTTAGGGTTAGAATAACAAACTAGAATAGCAAGGGTTAGGGTTAGGGTAAGGGTTAAAAATACAATGACAACACTATCAAAGAGGGTTAGAGTTAGAATTTGGGTAAGGGCTAAAAATAGAACTGAAAAGAGAAAAGGTTAAGGTTAGAGATTAGGGTTAGGGTTAGGGTTAGAATTACAAACTAGAATAGCTAGGGGTAGGGTTAGGGTTAGGGTTAGAATTACAAAATAGCTAGGGGTATGGTTAGGGTAAGGGTTAAAAATAGAAATGCAAAGGGGGTAGTATCGGAACGAAAAGAAACCGGTTTGAACTGGTTACAAGATATTGGGTTATCAAGTACAAAATAATCTCAATGGAATAGTTAGTTCCGCATGATTACACACGACTTCATTGCTGAGATCTGGGGGTGACACGAGTCGCCAAAGATTTAACACAGGGCCTATGGAAAATTAAAAGTATAAAGTGGTCTGGATTCCCTGCTTGACAAAAGTTGTACAAGTTAACACAGGAAAGGAAAAACACAACTAGAAGAAAAGGGAAGAAGGTAAGGAATCGGCTGGTGCTGCATAAGTGAAAGGGGAGAGGAGGGTAAAACGGCTGCTGCTGCTGCGTAAGTGAAAAAAAGGGGGGGGGGAGAAGGTCTTAAAACGGCTGCTGCTGCTGCTGCTGCTGCTGCGTAAGTGAAAGGGGGGAGGGTAAAAGGGTGAGCTGCAAAAGAGCAAAATGAGCTGCAAAAGAGCAAGATGAGCAAGGTAAAGAGCTAAAAAGAGCTGCAGAAGAGCAAGATGAGCAAGGAAAAGAGCAAGATGAGCTGCAAAAGAGCAAAAGGAGCTGGAAAAGAGCAAGATGAGCTGCAAAAGAGCAAACTGAGCAATCAAAAGAGCAAGAAGAGCAAAGAGTAAGTCACGTGATAAAATGCTGAGAGATGATTGGACGATACAATTTTGAAAAGGCAAAATGAATGATCAATGTTGTCAGTGGCTCAAATGTATTCGAACAAGACACACGTAAATGTAATGGATTATCTTCTAAAACTCATAGAAAAGAAAATTGAAAGTGAGAACGGGGAACGTGTTTGTCGTAAATGCGGCGAGAGGAAGCCAAAAGATCAGTTTTATAAATCGAAACAAAATTTAATTGTGCCGTGCATAGAATGCCAGCAAATATTTAAAGAATGGCGTAGATTCAAAGCATTGAAGCTTGCATACAATAGAAAGAGCTTAGCAAATTTGAGGAATGCATTCTTTGCCTATGTATGGAAAAGAAAGAAAGACAATTTAACGAGACCCGATCAAATCCGCACCGGCAATGAGGATTCTGTTAACAACATGTTATACTATTCAGAAGTGATAGATAAATTTACACGGACGGAACAAAAATCATCAGATAGAACCCGGCCGTCGAGAAGGAAAGATGTACCATTGCGACGTATGCGGATACACAAGTCAAAAGTTGTTCAATCTACAGAGACACAAAGAACAGAAGCATCAAAGAAAAATGGAGGAACCGGAATGGTTGAAGGAGGACCCGGAATGGGAAACTGAGGAAGAGGAAGAGGAGGATACGGAATCAGAAAAGAGTGACGACTTGTCTGAAGACGAAGACACTTACCCCGGAGAACAGTTTGATCCGTGGGGTGACTTTATTGGACAAGTGATGATCAGCTACAAAGACGAACACGAAAAGAAAGTGGATGAATACACGGAAAAAGGTCACCACGAAAAAGAGGCAATATCAAAGGCTGACTTGGATTTGCTCCCGCTCTATAGAGAAGCTTTAAAAAATCGCTACGTCAATAACATTATGTGGCAAATGGAAATGGCACGAGATCCACTCCACAAGAAGATCAAACAAACGGCAAAACGACTGAGGGACGATGAAGATTATGAGTATGAAGAGTCTTGGAAATACGCTACTGAGAAGAGAAAGTACTTGCTGGATGAGAAAATAAAACAGTTCAGGCCTGACGAGGAGAGTGAAGAAGACGAGGATGAAGACTGAAATCTATTACTGTGTTCAAAATAAAGTATCGAAACTTAAAATCGATTTGTTATCCCTAACGCCTTATAAAAAGAATCAAACCAGTACTTAAAGCCTATCCCCACAAAGCCCGGCAAATTCCTTACGAAACGGTATCAAATACAAGACTAAAAACACAGTAGAAACCAAGAGTTACTTCCCTTAGATTGACACAAAAGAAAGAATATAAAACTAGACCTCACAAGCTTTACAATGACATATTACACGCTTTGTATACAACAAGAAGAAAAAGGGATCACCTAATGGTCAAGCCCTGACTGACCACTGACCACTACCTACTCAAACAACTCAAAAATGGCAACCACACCTTGCGACCTTTCCAATGATATACTACAACCCCACCTTTGATAAGAAATAGAAAATGGTCACCTACTGGTCAAGCCTCTAATGACCACTGAAGACCACAAAGACAATCATCAAAGAGACATTGTCTTACTAAAGACAATGCAACAAACCCGAAAGGAATCGGTCAAGGAATAACTAAGTTACAAGCCTTTTACCGTTCGGTGACTTTGCGGAATTACCTCCCCTTAATTACCGGATGTTGTGTCACCGAAAGCAAGATGGCCGACCGGAAGCAAAATGGTGGAACCGGAAGCAAAATGGCGGACGGAAGCAAGATGACGGAACCGGAAGCAAAATGGCGGAACCGGAAGCAAAATGGCGGACCGGAAGTGGATATGACGTCACAGACCTGCGCAAATGATGGGACGACCTGGGGACGACCTGAGAAATGGGACTTGATTACCACATCTATACTACTTGTGTGGAGAGTGCCACGCTTCATGCACGTAAAAGACCCCTTTGTGGACCGCCCAGTAGTGCACCACATAGGCTAAATTTTCCGCCCCCAACCCACATCTCCCCTTTTTCCTGTGGTTCTTCAAAATTTACCGGTCCTTTGTTTCCCACCCCATCTCCATATTTCATTTATCATCATCATTTCATGTTCATTTTATCATCCTTTTCATGTTCATCGCCTGTAAATAACCTATATAGCGTTGCACGGGCGTAAAACCATCCTCGGAAACCCAGGGTTTATTCTCTCGCTTACTCATTCATCACCCCTGGGACACAACGCTCAAAATACTTCGTTTTCGATAGTTTTGTATCGAGCGTTCTGATTGGTCGCTTTAGATTTATCTAATGCGATTTAAACATGATTCTATATACAAATAATATTAAGTTCAAGATCAAATCCTGAACTCAAAACGAAGTGTTTTGTGCGTTGTGTCCCAGGGGTGATGAATGAGTAAGCGAGAGAAGAAGCCCTGGGTTTCCGAGGATGGCGTAAAACACCAACTCACTCACTCACCCCTTTTCCTGTGGTTCTTCAAAATTGTGTCCCACCCCACCCCCATATTTCATTTATCCTCCTTTTCATGTTCATCGCCTTTAAAAGCCTATATAGCGTTGAACAGGCGTTAAACACCAACTCCCTCCCCTCCCAAATTAAAAATGCTAACAGTGAAAAAGTTTAAAATATGAACCTTTAAGGGTTATGGTTTTTAACATATTTAATGGGTGAAAAAAAAAATTCAATCATGCAAAAAAGACATTCCTAAAATAGTTTGCCTTTAAACTGTGAAAGCTTTGCTGTTCGCTGCAAACAGTGTCATTGTCCTCCAATTTTAATGATATTGACCTTCCGTTCGCATTATCAAAGGCGTCCACAAAATAATCTCCACATTCACGTCTGGCGAAACTAAAGGAATATCAAAAACAGAAATAAAATGAACTCTACGCCATATTATGTTAAAACAATGTTTGGACAATGTTACAACAACAATCAATTCTATGACGTGTATCAGGAGTAGAAACCACGAACTTTATATAGACAATGTTGTGAAAAGGGGATTGTGCAGCTTTCACGATAAACGCTATTGGGAGAATGCCATTGAAAGTTATGCCTATGGACATTACAAGATTTATTTATTGCTTAATTTATTATTAATAAAAATCGAAAAAACACTACCCGTGTCTAAATTGTTAGTCCAAAAATATAAAATTATATTGTCCACAAACACACTCATTGTTACCATAGCACAGATTTCTTCGTTATTTAGTTGTACGTAATACGGCGATAGGAGTCTTGGTCGTTGAGGCTGTAACACATCAATAGGCTCATCAAAGGTGTAAGCCATCTTCATCACCCTCGTCTGTATAGTAGCAACAAGAGTTGGTGTTGGTGTCTGAAATATAATATAATGAATTAACAAATATGTTCTGAAAGGGATTTTCTAGGTTCTTTAAGTTTGGAAACAAAAAAGGTTTTCCCGATTTTAAACTTAAGAAACACAGAAAAATTTTCCCTTCTTCACTTTAGAAACATACAAAAAAGATTTTCCCCGAGTTCTTAACTTTAGAAACACAGAAAAAAATTCCCTTCTTCACTTTAGAAACATACAAAAAAGGTTTTCCCCGAGTTCTTAACTTTAGAAACACAGAAAAAAAAATTCCCTTCTTCACTTTAGAAACATACAAAAAAGGTTTTCCCTGAGTTCTTAACTTTAGACATGTTAGAAACACACACACAAAACTTACTCTGTCAATGATTGGTTGTGAGTAGTCAGTACCGACTCTGCTGGAACATTCTCTTTCTGAAAAAAAAACCATACACGTAGGATTCAAAAGTACTAAAATACATAAAATCAGAAAACTGAATTACACCATTATCTTGAACTTGTCATAAAATTAAGATCCGAATAATAAGCTTTTACACATTAAAAGGGAACAAAATGGCTATAAAAGGTTCTATGCTGTTACATACCTGTGGCAAACAAGCTGTGAGGCTTTCTAGATGTCATTGCATGTTGAACAGATCATCCAACTCGTCTAGTCCAATATTGACGGTATTTCTTCCGTTGGTTATGTCGACATAAAAATAACCCCTTTTAGATCGTTTAAAAGTGACGGACCTTGTCTGCCCCCTTCCGAAAGTTGTGGAAAACTCAATGTTTCCATACTTATTAACGCTTTGTGAAAAAACTGGTTCAGAAGACATCGTTTTGAAAATTGTGCAAGCAAGGAGTTGAAGTCTGTGTTCGATTTTTATACTTTAGAATTTACTGTTTATTTTCTAACAGCAAATAATGTTCGCCAATGGTTGATGAGAGTTTCAATAGATAAGACAAACGGGTTGAAAAAGGAGGGTATCGTTATCTATAGGGCGTGTTTATCACTTTCTCCAAACCTTCCCGCCAACCTTTCCTAAATCTTGAACTTTCTATTGTACATACTTTTTCGAATTTCTATAGGGCTCGTATAAATCATTTAAACAGAATAATATAAAACAAGGAATTAATTACGGAGTAGCCCCTTTCATGAAATGTGTAACCCCCACATCATCAGTTTTAACGCGCGCATGCGCATTAGAATTTGTTTATATTGTGAATGAGAAAAAACAAAATGGCTAACCAAGTGGTGATGATGTTGTTCGTGTTTGTGGTAATATCCTATGGATATATACTAGATAGCAAATCATGCAAGGTGATAGAAGACAGCCAATATGTGCCGAAAGAGCTTGCCTGCCAGTTCCAAGGAGCAGGGCTTTACCAGATTCAAACGGAGACGTTTGAAAGGCTGACACTAGATCGATTACCGGAAGACAGTTTCCTTCAAGTCATGATGCCCACCTCCCTCCAAACCATTGAGATTGCCGAAGGATCGTGTAGTCACGTTTCAGCAGCCTCCAGCCTTAAAGTTGTTGTCGACGGAGAGATTTGTGTAAGTTTTTTTATTTCTTTTACAATGACATTTCTATGTATTCAGTTGTTTTACACACGATTTGTATGTTTCTTGTCAAACTTAAAGCGAAAGGGGGAGACACACACTTTTGTTTAAGAAATAAACCTATTCAACCAGGGTTTTTGTTAACGGAGAGATTTGTAATAAGTACTATAATCGTGAAAGAAGGGGTACCCATGAAGCGTTCTCACACTCAACAACTTGGTTAAGAAATAAGCTAGATTCAAACATGTATAATATTTCATTTATCATAATTGTAAGAATGTTATAGCACATCAAAGTCAAATAAGTACATGTTTTCATTGTTTTTGTTTTCAGGATCAAACTACAACACCATCCGTGGGATCCAAGAAGACTACTTCAACAGTGACACCACCCAAGACAAGTTTTACTCCTGCTGCAACTCAGATTGCTCATACGACGGAGGAGGTGACGGGAAGGATGGACCAATCTCCATCACCGTCAGAGTCGTCAACACGGCAACAGCATCATCACTCTGAGGCTGAGATGGGTCTTCTCCGCTTTCTACAATCTCCCTTGTAGATTTGTTTTGTTGTACTAGTATAATCTTGTGCAGTTCTGCCCTATGAAAATTAAATTATCTCGTATAATTATTTAAATCTATAATGATGCATATATGAACTTGTTAGTTTTTTTTTATTTTATTATGTTATTATATGTTGTTTTTTAGCTCTAGTTTATTATTAGAAACCCCCCTCCAATAGTGAATTTTCTTCAACTTGCCGCCATTCCTACTCCACAACCAGATCCACAACCTGTCCAAAACCCAGCACCACCCGTCAGAAGAAGCCAAAGAAACAGACAACCTCCCAATAGACTGAACTTGTAATTTTTCTGCTTTTTATAGTTTAATTATATTTACCTGCTTTTAATGATTGCTTCTACCATTTCTCTAATGTTGCTTGAGTTCCTAGACTGCACTCGTATACACTGGAACCTCAGCTCCATCAACCAGTCATTTGATAAATTTTCCAAGACAATTTTCTTACTCTCCCTATCGAAGTGTAGTAAACTGTGATATAAGGAATAAATTTCCATCAATGTATCATTAAACCTATGTGTGGGTTGACGGCTCTTCCATAAAACCATCTCTTGCTGAATTCTAGGTGATGTGTAGCACCTAAAGCAGGGAAGGTCTTCTTGTTTTATTCCATAGGCATTTAAACGATTGCAAATGTCAGCAAAAAAATCATCAGCTTCCATGGCACAAATGTAATAAAAAAAATAGACTGTTAACTTGTTCGATTTTTCTTAAACTAATGACTGTTTTTTGGAGGTTTATTTTTAAGTATTTATCTTATCAGCTTGTAATCCCTTGTGTATACTTAATTGCACTTACTCAGTCTTTGAATTATAAATCTAAAGAAAATGTTTATATTAATTATGAGAATTAAAAATTGTAGAGACTAGTTAATCAAGGTTGTTTGAATCAATATGAAATCATTTTTTTAGTACTTATTAAGCAATTACTTCAAAAGAATAATTAACAGCTTTTAATCTCTGGTTTTCTTCATCATAAGACAGGTAGATTTCTTTTCTACTAAAATATTGACTTTATGGCTCTTATTTATAGTTCTCTTATATAGAGATGTAGAATTCTCAAAATTATAATGTAGAGGTTAGGTGTACTTAACCGACTTTATTGCTCTTATTTAGTCTAGTTATCTTTATATTCATGAGTGAGTGAGTGAGTTGGTGTTTTACGCCCGTGCAACGCTATATAGGTTATTTACAGGCGATGAACATGAAAAGGATGATACAATGAACATGAAATGATGATGATATATGAAATATGGGATGGGGTGGGAAACACAGGGACGGTAAATTTTGAAGAACCACAGGAAAAGGGGAGAAGTGGGTAGGGGCGGAAAATTTAACCTATGTGGTGCACTACTTGGCGGTCCACAAAGGGGTCTTTTGCGTGCATGAAGCGTGGCATTCTCCACACACGTTGGCCCACTATGGTCGGCGGTCATGGTTTCCGTATTATAGACCTGACAACCCCCGCGGACGAGGGCTACCCTATTCAGCCACCTAGGGTACACACTTGGTCGCTCTGTGGGCTGAGCACTGACCCGACGTCAGAATCCCAAGACCCTTAGTCGCCTCTTACGACAAGCTAGGCTCTGCTGCGGGCCTATTCGCCACCCGGGCCCCGCACGGGACTCTTTATATTCATGATGTGAATTCTTAATAATATAAGGTTAGGTGTACTTAACCGACTTTATTGTTCTTATTTAGTTTAGTCATCTTTATATTCATGAAATCTTAATAAGTTAGAGGTTAGGTGTACTTAACCGAAGTTAATGTTATTTTTTGAAAAAGTATTAGTTCATATATTGCTATATTATTTAAGAATGTTTCTTAAAAGATACCATCACATTTCATGTGATAATTCAAAGATATAAACTTTGATTTCTGTATCAATATAGTTTTACATGTTTTTCATAGTGATGTAGAAGAATTTTAGTGCAATTAGTTTAGTTCACACATTTATTTAGTCATCTTTATATTCATGATGTGAATTCTTAATTTAATAAGTTAGACGTTAGGTGTACTTAACCAAAGTTTTTATTTTTATCAATTTAAGTATTAGCTCATATATTACATGTATCTTAAAATACAATCACATTTCATGTGAAAATTCAGAGATATATAATCTCTTCCAAAATTATTATTGTTGTATTATAGTTTTAAATGATTTTCATATAATAGTGATGTAGAAGAATTTTAGTGCTTAATAGTTTAGTTCGCACAACTATTATTGTTGTTTTAATACTCATTATGATTGAGTTTAAGCCATAAAGGCCAATTTTTAAACTATACCCCCATTGATAATGAAAGATATTAAAGATTATTTGTTATCAATGTAATCTAGTTTTTATTTACTATAATCAAGCAAAATATACATGTTGGCTAGTCCTTTAGATTGATTTATCTCTTTGAATAACTTTTATAAACTTTTACAGTTGCGTTTATTACAAATCATATAAACATCATTATTCAGTATTTACATTTTTATTTACTATAATCAAAATATACATGTTGGCTAGTCCTTTAGATATTTATCTCTTTGAATAACTTTTATAAACTTTTACAGTTGCATTTATTACAAATCATATAAACATCATTATTCAGTATTTACATTTTTATTTACTATAATCAAAATATACATGTTGGCTTGTCCTTTAGATATTTATCTCTTTGAATAACTTTTATAAACTTTTACAGTTGCATTTATTACAAATCATATAAACATTATTATTCAGTATTTACATGTATATATTGCTGTATAATATAAGTTTTATTGTTCAACTATTTTTAGCATTGTAAATGTGCTAGAGCATATAACAAGTTGCTTTGCTTTTGTATAAATGTACATAAAACAGTATATGTGTGAATGAATACTAGTGCTGATTTTCAATGCTTGGTGCTCATAATGAAATGTTTTCCAAATCTTTACAATTTAGCAAGTATTTACTAGTATTGGTTGTGAATATCTAAGTTTGCTTTAATAATGAAAATGACTAGTGCTATTATTTTATAACAGAATACTTTTAATGTTTGGTTTTTATATTCCTAGATGAATGTTTTAGTATATGTGAGGATGAATGATTGTTTGTTAGTTTTTATAATACATCATGTATATGCTCAGTCAAAGCATTTTTTGTTTTTGTTTATGAAATTAAAACACTGCTGAACATTTCATTAATCAGGGTTGTGATATTGTTATACAAACATCTACATGTCTCATGTTCAATTTTATGAATTCAATTTGGTGCTTTTATGTTAAATTTTTAATACTCAGGTTTTAACTGATGACAAGTTTTATATTATGATACATTAAAATGTTTTATATCATGAAATCCATTTGGTGCTTAAGGGATACTTTTATGTTGAATTTTTGTTACTTATAAATACTCAGGTTTTAAATGTTAGACACTTTGATGTTAAGCATATATTATGATAAAATAAATATTTAATTTTAAACTGAAGCCTTCTTGTATTTATTACTTATAGATCTCTGATCACTTGGTGTTTGATTATACCTCCCAATAAGCTCTCAATTTTAATTATGTTGATAAGTATGAAATCATAAGTCATTTGTTTTAACTCTAATGATGCAACCCAATCCTCTTTTTGCCAAGACTAGTCTGTTATCACTGACAGCATAAGCCTCTTTCCAAAGTTTCTCACAATGGTTGTGAAGTGTCAACAGAAATATGATATCTAAATGTTCATTACAAAAAAAATACTCACGCCACAATCCACATTTTGCACACATAGATAAAAGGTATCAGGAAGTAGTTTAGAAGAGGGTTAAACAGTTTGAGTTTTGACGTCCTCAAGACTCACAGACACGCTCTAGCCAAAATAAAAACCCTTTTCATTTCAATGTGTTACAAGGTTTAAATTCAAGTTTTCTGACATCTCAGAGAGAAACGCTTTAGCCAAAACGATGTCTTTTCTCGTTAAAAAGAAGACATAAAGGAGCGACCTGTGGTCTCATTTTATCAAACGCTTTAACCGCAAAAAATTACCATAAAATGAGGGTAAACAGGTTAGATTCAAGACATCCTTCAGACTCTTGGTCAAAAAAATACTCGTGCTTGCACAAAAATTGTATAAAACCAAACATATGAACCACACGATTTTCAACACTCAAAACTCTAGCGTAAGACTCGAGCGCCACCCTCTATATAGCCTTTCGCCACCCTCTATATAACCTTTCGCCACCCTCTATTATTAGCTTGCGTAAAAAAAAAAGGTTACAGACCGTAAGACAGGCCCTAAAACCCTCTATATAGCCTTTCGCCACCCTGCGCCACCCTGCTGGTTTACATAGACTTTCTATACAATAGCGCCAGGGCGCCAGTGTGCGCTTATACCTATTACACTACTACTCCAACAGAAAAGAATTTTCTTACCGCATCCTTTTTAAAACGATTGTAGCGTTTTTTCTATGAAAAAGGTGTGTTTCACTATATATTTATATTTATCCTGCAATGAGCTATTTCATTGTGCAATATTGTTAAATGATATCCGTGCATTAGCAGGATATTACGTACTTTTGTATTGACAGGATATCACTTCCACTGGTCCCACTTCCCAGTATGAGCATTGCCAAGGTATAACATCGGGAACCAGTAACGTTACAGCACATGCTTTGGCGCAAACTTTGATGGCTTCACTTGTTTTTGCCCAAAAATCAATATTTTCAGCTTTACAGTTGGGTGAGTGAGTGAGTTGGTGTTTTACGCCCGTGCAACGCTATATAGGTTATTTACAGGCGATGAACATGAAAGGATGATAAAATGAACATGAAATGATGATGAGAAATGAAATATGGGGATGGGGTGGGAAACAAAGGACCGGTAAATTTTGAAGAACCACAGGAAAATGGGGAGAGGTGGGTAGGGGCGGAAAATTTAGCCTATGTGGTGCACTACTTGGCGGTCCACAAAGGGGTCTTTTACGTGCATGAAGCGTGGCACTCTTCAAACACGTTGGCCCACTATGGTCGGCGGTCAGGGTTTCCGTATTATAGACCTGACAACCCCCGCGGACGAGGGCTACCCTATTCAGCCACCTAGGGTACACACTTGGTCGCTCTGTGGGCTGAGCACTGACCCGACGTCAGAATCCCAAGACCCTTAGTCGCCTCTTACGACAAGCTAGGCTCTGCTGCGGGCCTATTCGCCACCCGGGCCCCGCACGGGACGCTTTACAGTTGGCAATTTCGGGTTGCATGATAAACACAATATACGTACAGTGCCAATCATATAACAATTATTTTGTAATATGAACATATTGATCGTTTTAAATGGAATATTTGAAATGATTGTTTTACAGCGTTTATTAAAAAATTAACTTAAAAGGTTCTTTATATTAAAATATGAAACTAACATAAAATTGCCATGGCCTGACACTAGCTTTTTTGAAAAGCTAATCTTGTTAGTGTATTTTGGGAAATTGATTTGTAAAGCTTTTATCATGTTGACAATCTTCACTTTCCTTGGTTAAATAATGAACTTAAAGTAATTCAAAACCCGTGCGGGGCCCGGGTGGCGAATAGGCCCGCAGCAGAGCCTAGCTTGTCGTAAGAGGCGACTAAGGGTCTTGGGATTCTGACGTCGGGTCAGTGCTCAGCCCACAGAGCGACCAAGTGTGTACCCTAGGTGGCTGAATAGGGTAGCCCTCGTCCGCGGGGGTTGTCAGGTCTATGATACGGAAACCCTGACCGCCGACCATAGTGGGCCAACGTGTGTGAAGAGTGCCACGCTTCATGCACGTAAAAGACCCCTTTGTGGACCGCCCAGTAGTGCACCACATAGGCTAAATTTTCCGCCCCTACCCACCTCTCCCCTTTTCCTGTGGTTCTTCAAAATTTGCCGGTCCTTTGTGTCCCAGCCCATCCCCATATTTCATCTCTCATCATCATTTCATGTTCATTGTATCATCCTTTTCATGTTCATCGCCTGTAAATAACCTATATAGCGTTGCACGGGCGTAAAACACCAACTCACTCACTCACTAAAGTAATTCAATGAATATTTCACATCTATAAGTGATGATTAATTGTTCAAAAGCCTATTTTTTCTTCATCCAGTTAATATATATTAGGTTCTTTCAATACAGATTAAAACTAAAGAATCTTTTTTTTTACAAACACAGAAAAGAAGATGTGGAATTAATCTGTTTATGAACTTTACATGTTTTATCATTCAATAGTATCTTTTCTATTTTACATGTTATAATAGCAACACATTCACAATTAATGTTTTGTTTGTTAACGTTTAGAAAAATTCAACAGTGCAAGTTCAATTTCAAAATCCCTAAACCAAGGCTGACTTGACCTCAAACGAAAGAAATGTAATTTCGGATTGTGTCTGTTTTATGTTTGTGAATGCTGGGAGCCAAAGTTCTCAAGAACTACATAAGCTTCTTTTTGCTAAGCTAAATAACAATAACATCATATAATGACCTACTTGCTGCATACCTGTCCAGCAACGCTTTAAAGAGTAACTAAAACTGCATTGTTATTTCAGTTATTTTAGATTTATACTGCATCTTGTGAAAAAAAAATAGCATTGTAGGATCACTTTCTTGAAAGTGATTATTTTATTATAATAATTTTTATAATAATTTCAGATTAACAAAGAAAAATATCAGTTGATTAAAATATCTTGAAATTAATAAAATTATGAAAGACATCTGTCCATTGTTGCGAAAAAAAAAGAACAGTTGGTCGGATTAAAAGTTTATCTAAAGCTGGAAAAGTATAAGAGATGGAGAAACTCTTAAGCAGCCATCCATCTTCAAAATCAAATGCTTTAGAAAACGTTTCATTGAGTCAAAGTTGTGGGATCACTCCTTATTGGAGTTATTTTCCTTTTATCGGCAAAATTGACTATTTTCATTTTTTTTATTACTTAGTCTTATGAACCTTCTGAGCTATATGAAATGTTATTATTGTCGAATTATCAAGCTCATTAAGATCTAGAAACAGGAATTCAAGGTAAGTTTAGAATGTATTCCGCTGTAAATGTTTTCTATCTGTTTACTGCAAACATTTTCTATATTTCACAAATTTAACGATATGCTGGGGCTTGTACACTTTTTCTACATTTTTTATCCGACAACACAATCTCCATAACCGACTTTTAAACTAAGTTTATAAAACATATGTCTCATACTATTATTCCATCTTTATTAGCCACTAGTTGAAAAAAATCAAAACTATGTTAGACGAAATGGTTAGTGATTGTTTTAATTAGGGTGTGGCTGCGTGTTGCGCTGAGATTATCATCTCATTATCCGTTTTATGTCCTCACAATTGTGTTGTGTTTTGAGTACACCGGACCCATACATCGCAATGGAACGGGGGTTTCGCGCACCATAAAACCTTGTTTCACTCACTGTTTTTTTTTAAATGTCTACACCAAGTCAGGACCATTGCACTCTTCAATTTTTATAGTATGCCTTTCTTGGACATTGATCCTCCAAATTTTGTAGTTATGTTATGTTACCTTTATTTTCAATATGTTTGAAAATATTCTGTTGTGAAGTTTTGTAACTTTTTGAACTTGATATTTTAGAGTGCTTTTTATCCCATTAACTCATTTCTAAAACGTGTGTGGAGAGTGCCACGCTTCATGCACGTAAAAGACCCCTTTGTGGACCGCCCAGTAGTGCACCACATAGGCTAAATTTTCCGCCCCTACCCACCTCTCCCCTTTTTCCTGTGGTTCTTCAAAATTTACCGGTCCTTTGTTTCCCACCCCATCTCCATATTTCATTTATCATCATCATTTCATGTTCATTTTATCATCCTTTTCATGTTCATTGCCTGTAAATAACCTATATAGCGTTGCACGGGCGTAAAACACCAACTCACTCACTCACATTACTTACCATGTACATTAAGACCATGTTGCACAAGAGATAAAATACTTAAGAGATCACATGGTCGATTCGTTCTCGTGGGAACCTGTTGTCCTTTTTTAATAATTAATCAGATTATACATGTTTCAAAGAAGCAGAAGAACCATTTAGTTAGTTAGTTATTGAGACCCGAGACCCGTGCGGGTTCCAGGTGGCGAATAGGCCCGCAGCAGCGCTAATCGTGCTGCGTCGGAGTAAAGCAATAACCAACCAAGTTATTGCTTTACTCCCAAGCAGCGCGATTTCGGCTATATCCGGGAGATGAATATGAAAGTGGTGAAACAATGAACATGGAATGAGGATGAAGTGGATGAAATGGGGACACAAGGCCAATCGGGTAGGGGAGTTTTGACTGCCACTGGAAAAGGGAGTGATGGGTAGGGACGGGAAATTTTGCCTCCTGCATGGGGATCCTACGGGTCCTACTCTTACCGAGACCTGCAGCAGAGTTCTTTAACGTGCGAGGAACGTGACATTTTTCCCAACACGGTGCAACACTATGGTTTATGGTCAGGTTCGCGCGCATTATCGCCTGACGACCCCGCATCTCTCGATGTCAGGGCTGCCCCATTCAACCACCTGGGGCACACATCACAGTCGCTTTGTGGGCAAAGCGGCCTGACCCCGATGTCAGGTTTCTGAGCGCTCTTTAGTGGACTTTTACCGACAAGCTTAGCGCTGCTGCGGGCCTATTCGCCTCCCGGGCCCCGCACGGGATTATACTATGTAAACGTCCAGGAATTAGTAGAATTACAACAGAAAGATGTCAGACCAAAAAGCTGCAGAAAGCAAGTTTTGGAATCACCTGAGAGCCTGGAAAATATACTCAAAGGATATAATCGGGATATGCGCCGGGAGATGACATCAGCTGATAAAGCTAAAGGATGGCATCTTGTTCTTTTACCCATATGTTTACGAGAAACCGTAATCAAACCTGCACTGAACCAAACTCTTGCTTGTTGTCTTGGGTGGAAAAGCATTTATTGGCCATTGTGCGAGAAATTGGATTAGAATTAAGCATAGAAAAGGAAAGCAAAATATTAATGCTGACAGTTTATCTAAAATCTGAATATGGTTCCATTTTACATGTTACATTGATGTTGGAATATATATACGCATCATTTGTGCTTCTATATTTTTGGGATATAAGTCTTTTAATTCACATTTGATATTGGGATTATTGTGAAAATTAATATATCAGTGAAAAGTCAATGTTTAATATAAAAAAGTCAAAGTATTTTGTGAAAAATCAATATATTATATATAGTGTAATTTTGATTCCAAGGAAGTTAATTGGAATTTATATTAATTCAAAATTATATTTGTTTTCAATTTATTTTATGATTATACACTGGTTAAAATTTCAACTTTAAAAAGTTAAATTTTTAACTTGTGTGGGAAGGTGTTAAGAAGTAAATTTTACACTTCTTTTACTACTCTTATTTTCCTTTGTTTTAATTAATATTATTTCATCAATTAACTTTATGAATGAATTACCAGTTAGAGCCAGTGCTTATGACCTGCAGTGAATTTTTAAATAGTTTATACAGTGCCAGACTTTATACATAAATCAACTCTGATGTTTTGACAGTTAAATATCATGTAGGCGAATGCAGCGTAACACTTGATGACAGATATATGTCCAGTCAGCTAGAATTGAGAGACTCCGAAATACCAAATTCTTTTCAGTTTTTGTAATTATATTATAGATACGGTTAAGGGCTTCCCACACTTTTCAGTTCTCAGTTATTTACAGTTGTGTTCACATGTTTTTATTTTTCAAATGTTACACTTGTCCACGGAATAAATATTTGTCGGTATTAGGACTTAGTTTTCATTGGAAATAGCCCTTGGCAAACATTTGAGTGTAACAACGACAATGAGCCAATTCATGGGTAAGTAAATAAGTGCAATCACTAAACACAAAATGACCAGTGTCAGGTTTTAATCTACATGTAATCATTTATTCATCATACTACATGTATTATAAAATGCTGAAGACTGTGTAACAAAACATGATTTTTATTTTTTTCACTAAAACATTTTCTGTTCGATATGACCAGAATAAAATACGTAATGTTATTTATTTATCGTTAAAAATAATAGTCTTATATCAATAACATGTCATTTGTCCTGTAAGTCTTTAGTGTCTCCTGTCCTCAGTGTAATTGACTGTTTTAAAAAAGGATCCCAGAAATTTCACTTCTCGACTATTATTTGGGTTTAAGATTAAATTTAGCTTTATTTCGTTGTGTGAAGAAGATTCAATGTTAATTTTATCGAAATATACATTACACACTGGAACAAGTTTGCAGTATGCTTGATTTCCTCATTGACAACATATTTGTCACCTTCGGAGGAGAGATTTTTCAACAACAAATCGGCATTCCAATGGGCACAAACTGTGCTCCTCTCCTCGCCGATTTGTTTTTATACTCTTACGAGACTGAATTTCTTCAGGGACTCGTAAAGGACAAGAAGATGAAAGAGGCACGGTCATTTAATCTTACATTCAGATATATTGATGATGTCCTTTCTGTCAATAACACTTCATTTGGTAGTTGGATTCCTTCAATATATCCTCCAGAATTGGAGATTAAAGAGACCACCGAATCTAATTGCTTCACGTCTTTCTTGGATTTGCACCTCGAATTTGACCCAGGTGGTCATCTCAGTACAAAAATTTACGATAAACGAGACGATTTTAATTTTCAAATTATTAATTTTCCTAATGTACAGAGCAATATACCTACTTCTCCTGCATACGGTGTTTATATTTCTCAACTTATTCGATATGCCAGAGCTTGCACACATTTCACAGATTTTTTGATCAGACACCGGTTTCTTCGTGACCGACTTTTGAAGCAGGGCTATAAGAAAATACGTCTCATACGATCACTAAAAAAATTCTTTCTTCGTTATCAGCCACTAGTAGAAAAGTTCAAAATTGAGTTAAAAGATATGATAGTTAATTGTTTTAATTAGTGTTTGACTGGTCTGCTGTACTGAGATGATCACCTCAATATCCCTATTGTGTCTCACAACTATGTTGTGTTCTATGGTCATTACCGGATCCTAAGATCGCAATGGAAGAGGGAGGTTTGGCGCCATAAAACCTGGTTTAACCCACCATTTCGTTTGAAATGCCTGTACCAAGTCAGGACCATTGCGATCCACCAGTTCTCCGGTATGACTGATTCGTTTTTGTCATTTTCTCTGGACTATGAGATTGATCATTCAAGTTCGGTAGTTTTGTTATTACCTTTATTTCCTGCAATTTCCGTCAATTTTACAACTAAAAAGAAAGTGACTCATCTATAATCGCGTTGCAAGTTTTGCAAATTCTATCTTCTCTTTGTATTTTCTTATATATCCCAGTTTCTATAGCTAACTGGTGGTCACTTAACCGTTATTAGCAAATTATTTTTTTGTATTCAGTATTGTCTGTTAACAAATATGGTTCTATATTAAATGAACAAAAACCTACTTCCTTGATTATGTACAAGTCAGCAATGCTTATTTAGTTAAGCTCAAATTTTATCTGCATTTGTAAAACTATATGTTATATAATGACATGCATATTCATATATCTTTCAGCAATTAATTTTGTTAGTAAGTTAGTTAGTTAGTTAGTGTTTTACTCCCAAGCAGCACGATTTCGGCTATATCCGGGAGATGAACATGAAAGTGGTGATACAATGAACACGAAATGATGATGGGGACACAAGGCCAATCGGGTAGGAGAGTTTTGACTGCCACTGGAAAAAGAGGTGATGGGTAGGGACGGGAAATTTCGCCTCCTGCATGGGGATCCTACGGGTCCTACTCTTACCGAGACCTGCAGCAGGGTTCTTTAACGTGCGAGGAACGTGACATTTTCCCCCACACGGTGCACCACTATGGTTTGCGGTCAGGTTTTCCGCATTATCGCCTGACGACCCCGCATCTCCGGATGTCAGGGCTTCCCCATTCAACCACCTGGGGCACACATCCCAGTCGCTTTGTGGCAAAGCGGCTTGGCCCGATATCAGGTTTCTGAGCGCTTTTTAGTGGACTTTTATCGACAAGCTTAGCGATGCTGCGGGCCTATTCGCCACCCTGATATTTATAATGAAATTCAGGATCAGAATATTGAAAATATAGTTTTATCTAACAAATTAATAGTAATAGTAGCTTATGACTTCAAATAAAAAAAAAAATATCGACCCAATATTATAAGGGTGTTATTGGTTTATTTTAAACCATTTTGAAGCTTTGCTTGCGTTGGAGAAAGAGATTCGTTTGCTCCAATACGAGTAATACGGCCGCCCAATCATAGATGTCAAAGGAGCTCCTTTATTGTAGCTAGCGGAGCTATAATGCATGCGTCCCATTGCTCGCTAAAGCGAAATCACACCGAGCGCGATTCAGTTCATTAGAAGTCAAAATTGGTACAAACATTTTACTTATAGTATTTAATTACGAATTCAGTTTAAATTAAATTAAATTAAATTTTACAACATTTTACGCAATTCAAAAAAACTTTCGCGAAAATATCTTTTTTGAAGTACCTTGAAATGAAGTTCAGGATCTGAATGTAATAAAATAAGAGATAAATTTTTCACTTTATTTAATAAAAAATTTATAGACATAAATGATACCCCTTTAACAATTGCCAGTAACCTTTTAAATCCTACCACAATACAGGACACCAAAAATGTTTGTTTATTTTTACAAGAATCCTTTTCAGTTAGAGATAAATTCTTAAAACAGTCTATTGAGTAATAATTATTCAGCCAAATTTATATGATCTTTAGTATTTAAATACACATTTAAACATTACTACACAAAAATAAAAATGTTTAATATTATATAGCTTTATAACAGTATACATGTGTAAATTACATTATACTATGAAAATATGTATTTTCTATGTTAAATTTTGTATTCATGTAATGGATTGGATTACGCAAAATTGTATTGTTTGTTCATTATTTGACTATGCTTTATCCAATAAACTAATTTGAATTTGAATATTGTAAATGTGTGTCGCGAAGTACGCGAGATATATTTTTTGTGGTTAATATTTACATCTCTTACATTTTTGGTAATTTCAAACTTTTATAACTTTTGGGACATGTAAACGTTGGGTAAAGTTTATAGTTTTCTTTAGTATTTTAAATGGGTTTCATTCCCCGGAAAAAATTTACTCCGTAACAAAAACATTTACTAAATGTGGAATAGCTACAATCTGAATCATGGTACGTCGATGAAACCACTACTGGTATGATTCGACGGGATAGAGAGCGGCTGAATTTAGTCGCGAGGCTGGCCCTAAAAGCCTCAACGGAGGTGGAGTTCACGTTTGCGTCTTCCAGCTGGTTCCAATCATAGACAGTACGTATGAAAAAGGAATTCCTGTAGGTAGGGGTGTTGCACCGGCTTACTTTGTAACACTTGTTGTTTTTCAGTTCGTGAGATTCAACAATGTTGGTTGTTCCAAAGTCTGGTTTACGTGTGGCACGGATACGACGTTTGTTTCCTTCGACTCGTTCAAAGTATGATGAAGCTGGTATGGCTGGCAACATCCCGTCAACCACCTTGTACATGAAAGACAGTCTAAGTTGCTTTCGTCACTCTTGTAGAAGCGGGAGGTCAAGGTCTTTGAGCATGCGGGTTACACAGCCACGGTCCCGTGATTTATAATCGCCACTTATATACCGGGCAGCCTTTCGCTAAACCTTTTCCAGTTTGTCGATATGTAGCTCCTTTGTCATCTTTGATTGGGCGGATCAAAGATGTCAAAGGAGCTACATTATTGTAGCTAAATGTGGAAGTGAAAAAATAACTGAATTAAATGTGTCAATATGATTTGATTGCTGTTCTCCGCAACAATGTGGGTTTTGACATTCGGATACCCCATTGGTACCTCTGCTTCTTTCTAACAAATTAACGGTTACCTATGACTTTTAACCAAAAAATGTATTGACTCTAAATTACGCAGAGTGTTGTTGGAAAGTTCCAACCATCTTGAAGCTTTGTTCGAGTTGGAGAAAGAAATTCGACCGCATTGTAGACCAAAACTACCGTTACCGATTAAGATCAATGACGTAAAATTGTTGCAGAATGTTGGTCATTCTGAACAAACTAGAATTAAATTAATCTAAATGTACATGATTTTGAAGGCAATTTTGTTATTAATGTACATATAAATCTATTAATTGATTGATTGATTGAGTTGGTGTTTTACGCCCGTGCAACGTAATATAGGTTATTTACAAAGCGATGAACATGAAAAGGATGATACAATGAACATGAAACGATGATGATAGATGAAATATTTGGCATATTTTGGGGGATGGGAAACAAGGAACGGTAAATTTTGAAAAAAAACACAGGAAAAGGGGAAGAGATGGATAGGGGCGGAAAAATAAGCCTTTGTGGTGCACTACTTGGCAGTCCACGAATGATTGTTTTACGTGCATGAAGCGTGGAACTCTCCATACACGTTGGCCAACTATGGTCAGCGGTCAGTGTTTCCGTATAATAAACCTGAATAATCCCGCCGACGAGGGCCACCCTATTCAGACTTGGTCGCTCTGTGGGCTGAGCACTGATCCGACGTCAGAATCCCAAGACCCTTAGTCGCCTTTTACGACAAGCTTGGCTCAGCTGCGGGCCTATTCGCCACCCGGGCCCTGCACAGGACTCTATTAAGAGACAATAAAGAAATAAAGCATATGAGTATGTAGTCGGTCCCACGGCACCAGCTTGCTGGAAAAATGGCGAGGACGTCAGAGCAATCTCGGACTAATTCTTCTACTAATCAAAACAATCGGCAAGAGTTTTTTACATTGCGGGCTGCGGGTGGCGAAAAGCCCGTAGCAGCGCTAAGCTTGTCGGTAAATGTCCTCTAAAGAGCGACCAGAAACCTGACATCGGGTCAGGCCGCTTTGCCCACAAAGCGTCTGGGATGTGTGCCCCAGGTGGTTGAATTGGGCAGCCATGACATCGAGAGATGCGGGGTCGTCAGGCGATAATGCGGAAAACCTGACTGCAAACCATAGTGGTGCACCGTATTGGGAAAAATGTCACGTTCCTCGCACGTTAAAGAACCCTGCTGCAGGTCTCGGTAAGAGTAGGACCCGTAGGATCCCCATGCAGGGGGTTAAATTTCCCGTCCCTACCCATCACTCCATTTTCCAGTGGCAGTCAAAACTCTCCTACCCGATTGGCCTTGTGTCCCCATTTCCTCCACTTCATCAGGTCAGGTCATTTAATCTTACATTCAGATATATTGACGATGTCCTTTCTATCAATAACACTTCATTTGGTAGTTGGATTCCTTCAATATATCCTCCGGAATTGGAGATTAAAGAGACCACCGAATCTAATTGCTTCACGTCTTTCTTGGATTTGCACCTCGAATTTGACCCAGGTGGTCATCTCAGTACAAAAATTTACGATAAACGAGACGATTTTAATTTTCAAATTATTAATTTTCCTAATCTACAGAGCAATATACCTACTTCTCCTGCATACGGTGTTTATATTTCTCAACTTATTCGATATGCCAGAGCTTGCACACATTTCACAGATTTTTTGATCAGACACCGGTTTCTTCGTGACCGACTTTTGAAGCAGAGCTATAAGAAAATACTTCTCATACGATCACTAAAAAAATTCTTTCTTCGTTATCAGCCACTAGTAGAAATGTTCAAAATTGAGTTAAAAGATATGATAGTTAATTGTTTTAATTAGTGTTTGACTGGTGTGCTGTACTGAGATGATCACCTCAATATCCCTATTGTGTCTCACAACTATGTTGTGTTCTATGGTCATTACCGGATCCTAAGATCGCAATGGAAGAGGGAGGTTTGGCGCCATAAAACCTGGTTTAACCCACCATTTCGTTTGAAATGCCTGTACCAAGTCAGGACCATTGCGATCCACCAGTTCTCCGGTATGACTGATTCGTTTTTGTCATTTTCTCTGGACTGTGAGATTGATCATTCAAGTTCGGTAGTTTTGTTATTACCTTTATTCATCATCATTTCCTGTTCATTGTATCACCACTTTCATGTTCATCTCCCGGATATAGCCGAAATCGTGCTGCTTGGGAGTAAAGCAAAAACTAACTAACTTGTAGATGTTTATCCGCTTCGGAAACGCAATCGTATGGAAAACCGCTCGCCTCTTGCTTCAGTTTTAGGAACATTTGTACGTAGTTTGCAAACAATCCACCCGAATTACTTGTTTTGTCGCACTGTGTACTTTCGCTGAAATGCAACACCTCATACACTTTAAGAACTTCGTAACCTTTTTCTCCTGCTTTTTGAATCCCGGGAGTGCCATAAGTACCGATGATACATCTCTGCTGATCATTATTGTGATATGTTGTTTCGACACATGTTCTACATAGAGGAAATGTGAGTTTACCGTTGCATCGGTATCCAAGAACGGCATGGTATAGGTTTCTAGGAGGAAGGATTTTTAACCGACAAAATCCAAGGTATTTGTCCAGATCTTCGAAATTATCGGTGATAATTTGTCCATGGATACAGGGAAGTAAAATCCAGATTTTATTTTCTCGCCGTCTGTTACCTGTAGTACAGTTTACTAGCATGCTAACTGTTAAATAAAAACAAAACTGTTTTAAAACATACAATTAAAAGAATTATATTCTCATTTTAACTGCGTAGTGTTAAAAAATTAAAAAAAAAACTATTTTCGGAAATCACTATTCTTTGTCGTGAATATGCATATTAAAAATTCATAAGCAGTTTTTGTCTCGCCTGCGACGAATAGTCGCGGAAGGCGAGACATAGGTATTACTTTCCGGTGGCGGCGGCGGCGGCGACGGCGGCGGCGTCGTAAACTTTTTTGTAAGACTTGTGGACAATGAATTGCTTGAAAAGTATAATAGCTAGGCATCTGATATTTGGTATACAGACAGTTCAGGTTATGGTCTACGCAACTGTCACCATGCCGTTTGACCCTGACCCCATTTTCACGCTCCAGTGACTCTGTGAACTTAGGTCTTTTATCAGGCTGTAAACTTTTTTGTAAGACTTTTGTGGACGATGAATTGCTTGAAAAGTATAATAGCTAGGCATCTGATATTTCAAATACAGACAGTTGAGGTTATGTTCTACGCAATTGTCTCCATGCCGTTTGACCCTGACCCCATTTTCACGCTCCAGTGACTCTGTGAACTTAGGTCTTTTTTCAGGCCGTAAACTTTTTTGTAAGACTTTTGTGGACGATGAATTGCTTGAAAAGTATAATAGCTAGGCATCTGATATTTAGTATACAGACAGTTTAGGTTATGGTCCATGCAACTGTCACCATGCCATGTGACCCTGACCCCATTTTCACGCTCCAGTGACTCTGTGAACTTAGGTCTTTTTTCAGGCCGTAAACTTTTTTGTAAGACTTTTGTGGACGATGAATTGCTTGAAAAGTATAATAGCTAGGCATCTGATATTTAGTATACAGACAGTTTAGGTTATGGTCCATGCAACTGTCACCATGCCATGTGACCCTGACCCCATTTTCACGCTCCAGTGACTCTGTGAACTTAGGTCTTTTTCAGGCCGAAAAACTTTTTTGTAAGACTTTTATGGAAGATGAATTGCTTGAATAGTATAATAACTAGGCATCTGTTATTAGGTATACTGACACTTTTTGTGTTTATATCAAGAAATGAAAGCTTAGGTAGTTGATTTTAGCGATGGTGCCGGCAGGCGAGACATACTTTTAGTGGCCACACTTGTTTTTTTAAGTACCTGAAAGGCCTCACGGGGATCCAGACGTTCTTCAATATCCAGTTGATCACAAAACAGCTTAAGAGCTGAATTTTTCAAGCGTTGTGCATTGAAATCGTGTTCCCATATCATTCTGTATCTGTACCCAAGTTGTTAAATGGTTTTTTCTCTCTTTTTTGTGAGGATATACAATTCATCCATGGACTGCTTCGTGAGTTGTGTTTTAGTATTTCCTCTTATCGTTTGGGAAACACACTTTACAACCATGCCAGACGCACTAAAAAAGATACAATTAAAAAGTTAAATGACGAGATTATTTCTCATATGTCTTCTGTAACGCGTAACGCTCGGTATCGCGTAATTCCACAATGCGTAATGTTAAGTATCGCATAGTTCCGTATCCGTTAAAAGTACCGCGGTAATTCTATAACGCGTGATTATGTACCGCATCGCGGCAGCGGCGGCGGGCAGCACCACCGGTATTTCAAAGTTATTTCAAAGCTCATACAATAAAACTGACCCCCCAGAAATTTAAACACTTCGTTGTTCTTGGAGCAAAATCCATCCACGTGGAGTTGTGTATTAAGAATTCGATATTCTCCTCCATTAGAGGCATGCTGAATTGAGGTTTGTCGTTCTTCATTAGCCATTCCAGCCATGCCATTGAACTCCAGCTGTGGTTAAATCGCTTGATATATCCATCGGATGGAACGTGGGTTAGAGGACTCTTGACGAATTTTCTTTTACCAATTTTGATCTGTGGATGCTCTGATAAAAAAAAAATTCTGAAGATCTCTAAAACCGCAAATCCTGGTTTTGTCGATTTTATTGGTTTCAGTTGCATTTGATCGTTCGCATCCAATACCTCGATTTCGTATTGCTCTTCCAGAAACTTAGATTTGTAAATTCCCATACACACACTGGCGATGGTGATATAATCCAATACGTCAATGCCAGGACTGTCTTTTCCCGTCACCTCCATAACTAGATTACGAATACGTAGATTATCGATGTGTCGCTGCAACAATACTCCCTCATTTCTTTATCGGAATCAAACAAATGGTTTTTGTTTTCGTCATACCACTTCAGGAAGTCTGTCCGATCTTCTTTACTCATGTAATCACAACCGTAATATGATCTATCGGGGTATGGACCTTTATAATGCTGATATTCATCATATCGTAACCTGAGCCATTGTGAGATAACACCACTGCATTTTTGTATTGTTTAGAGAACGCTGTCCTGCAAAATGCATCAGTGCAATCTCACCTCGAAATAATTGTTCTCTTAACCCACAGGTGTTTGGACAATGCTCATTTTTAAAATTTATTCTTCTCCTTTTTGTTGCAAGCTGGGCAACGAGAACCGCAATGGTTGCATTTGAGCTCTGTGGATAAAGGTTTGTCCTTGCATTGGTCACAGGCTGTCTGCATATAGATGAAATTCACTTTGTGTTCCTTTGACCCACACCATGATGTGTGTCAGTTTGAGCAGCGTATTTCTGTAGATGTAGCACATGGCTGTTGTCTGTAGCCTTCATCACATTGCAAGAGCGAATCTTGTTTTGTTTCACAGTCAAAGAAAAGCATAACTGTTTCAGAATTTTCTTTGTGGCTGGCTCTCTGGCAGCACAGATGATTTTCTGGACAATACTGGTGAAGTTCGGGTGGACGCTCACTTCTAGGTATTGTCTTAATACATGTTTTACACTGATATTGTTTCTCGCATTCCGAGGGAAACACTCTTTTCGTTGTTGTATTTTGTTTGATATGGCTCTCGAAACATTCTAAAGATCTGCAGGTTCTGTAACATCCACAACATGTTATTGCCCCGTCAGTGATGGGGCATGTTTCGCTACAGCAGACATTGCAGTATGTCTCGCAACTATGTTTTTCTTTGTTGTTAAATGCATTTACTGCAAAAATAGCCACAAGAAAAAAAAAACAGTTATACTAACGATAGCTGCAAAATGGTGGTCTGCATCAGTGTCAATCAAGTACAGAAATGCGTTTTTCCTGTCCAACCTTTTCTCCTTGATCCTTATAAAATTGTTACCCAGTCGAGCCGAAATGACAAGTATGTCAATACCTAAGATTTCTTCGAACTTGGTTATTTCACTGATGTTGCATTTTTTTCTGTACTTACAGAGGCGAGCTTACAGAGTCGATTTGCAAATGTTAAGCATTCTTTTCTTTTTTTTCTATAAAATGGTTATAGGACCATATCGGTGTGGCTTTATGCTTTAACACTCTGTCAATAGTGTCACCTGTATCAGCAGTTGTCAGATCACGCCATTCTTCCGTAGATACTTTACGGCAAAGTTTCTTAAAACAAATAGCAATTGCACATTGTTTTACTCTGTCTGCTGACAAAATCTAGTAATCAACTATTTCTTCAAATATGCATGAATTATCCATTATTTGAGGAAAAAGAAATTATAAGTTCTTGGTAAAAATTTATAGTCCAGAGTTTTAAATTCTTATATCTTTTATGGTCAACAACCATTCTGGGAGTATTGAAAAACAATGCGTAGTTCTACTATATTTCAATATCAAGAGGCTAATAATTTGTGAACAAAATTAAATGTCCCAATTGATACCTTTTAGCTCCTGTAGCTCATTATGGTAGACTCAAGATAGATACCACAAACCAGTTCAATGTCTAAGCGTGAAAAACACTGAAACTTTTTGTGAATTGTCAAAGTTCAAAGGAAACATAAGCCTGATCTTTAATTAATTAAAATTGAATCGCAAACCGAAAAACTCGGTTATTTGTCAATACAAGGTTTAGAATTGTCAATACAAGGTTTAGAAATAAAAGTGTGGACAGACATGACAGACATGATAAAAAAAACCTAATTGTCTCCTGTAGGTGGCTAAAACAAAAAATCTGAACAACCTTCTTAAAATTTGTTTTTATTTGTATCATGATTTTGTTTTTTTCTAGTTTTGCTTTTGTTTTTTTTTCTACCTACATTTTTTCAAGTTTTGGTTGTCTTTTTTAAATGGTTGGGGTTTTTGTTGTTGTAACTAATTGGAAAAGTTAATTAATGCTTTTTTTGCAACTCCGATTAAACAAGATACCTCTTATTAAATCAACTAGTTGGAACAGTTAAGCAACAACAAAAAGAGCTTCTAGGCGTTTTTGTATGCTCAGGGACAAGGTAAGTACACCATGTAAAACACAAAGTTTACAATTTATTAAAATATACATTTATTCATCAACATGGACATAAAGGAAAAAAAAAACAGATACAAGACAAAAAAATTACCACTCGAACTGTAGTAACACTTTAATCATAAAATGAATCACAGTTAAAATCAGAATTACCATGAAAAAATGAAAGTAATGGAAATGAGTGAAAGATGACAGATAAACATGATGAAATTTTACTTTGATTTAAAATTGATTAACATATATGACGATAAAAATATTAACATCACACACAAAATACAGAATAAAAAAAAAACAATATATCTGTCTTACTGACTATAAAACACATGAAGATATCTGTAACATACATAAATCATATGGATAAACATGAAAGTAATGAGGGTGATAAAATAAAGATGACAGACAAACATGATATAATTAACATTTTGATTGAATATAAATAATCATCTCCCGGATATAGCCGAAATCGTGCTGCTTGGGAGTAAAGCAATAACTAACTAACTAACTAACTAAAAACAACAACAACAACAAAAACCAATATACTTTGTCTTACATTGACTTAATTAAAAAAAAGCTATTCTAAAAGTATTTAAAAAAGTTTTGAAAAATACAAAATTACAAAACCAAACAGACAACCTAAGTACATATTAAATTTGTTTAAATATTGTAGTTTGTTCTTTATCACTAATTTTATGTTTTAATGTGCCCTTTTTAGTTGGTGTTTTTATCTAGTCATACTTTTTTGTTTTATCGACGGTCTTTTGACTTTGTTTTATACTGAATTTTTAGTTATATATCACAACTTGTTTATGTCCCGATTATGGCTGAAATATCGCCGACGGGACATTAAGCAAACAACAAGCAATCAATCAATCAATCTTTTAATAATTGCTTATTTTAATCTCCCTATCCCCCTTGTTAACAAAACAAAAATGAAAAATAACATAACGTTAATAATACATATGGTTCAGGTGGACATTGCACTCTGCAACATCCATAACCCATAAAAGATAGGTCAGGGGTTGATGCAGAGCGCATCAATCTCCTGGTGGAGGCTGGCCTGGGAGTCTCCACCATCCTTCTCTCTCTCTCTCTCTCCTAACCATCCTTACTCCGTAAGTTACGTACAGAGTAAGGAGGGTTAGTATTAACACTGACCAACTTTGCTGAAAAAGATAATAAAAAAGGTAATGAAATAATTAAATATAACAATTCAAAGATTCTGTTAGTGAGTTCATAACATGTATTGATTAGAACTAATAATTTTTGCAAACCCGTTCAAATTATTTCACTTGAATGCTATACGAATGAAAATTCTTAATACACATGTTGATTTTCTTTATACCAAGTTTAGTCAATTAGTTTTTTTAGAAAGAAGTGTTGACAGACCGACAAACAGACAAAATCGTGTTTTCGATGTCAATTCCATATATTTTTTTATTTCTTGCTTATCATTATACATGTATATTTTAACTAAGATACTGACATTGATTAACATGGTTTTTAAGCTTGATTTAGTTAAAATTAATTATATCCTTACCTGTAATGTAACCCCATTTCTCACATGGTGACTGGTGAGTTGGATAGGGCTGCTGTAGGAGTAGCCCCTGCTCCCTTTCCACCACTGCTAACTCTGAAAAAAGAATAATTACATCTATCAGACAATGATTTCTTTTGTAATGGCTTTAAAGAGGCAATAAAAGGATGACAGTTGAATGTTCTTATAAAAAGTGTGTAGATAATACACCATCTTGTACGTTATTTTTTGTTGTTGTCTGAATTTTCAATACTCCTACAATGCACGAAGAGAGATAACTCTTTCTCACAGTAGTGCTGAATAAAACAAAACGCAATGAGAAACATTCGAATAAGAAAAACTTTTCTATATTGATTTTTTTTTAGAAATAAAAAAGTCTTAAACATTTTTTTCAAAAATAAGAAAAAAATAATAGCCAATTTGAACTAAACATGTTTACCCCGCCCCATATTTTATTTGACCTTTCACTTCATGATGACAACTTTTTCGTATCTCTACATCCCTCATGACGTTGCTATTAAATTACAAATGTACACAATATTTTGGAAGATAATTTACCTATTGTGTTTTTTATAGACTGCACATAAATTTTGTATTTTGTTGCAATCTTGTTCTAATAATCAGTAACTTAATTCTAGCAACATTATTATAAAGATAAAAACTTACCATATCTGCCTCATGGTCAGCCCTAACCCTCATGGGTCTGTCACAGACAATACGGGTGGCGTAAGTGGGTGCTTCCACACAGCCATCCCCTCGACATATGTACATGCCCACTGCAACTCTGTGACAGACGTTGCGAAAGGTCTTACAACTTGCATCTTCTTCCGATAAACATAAGGCTAAGCAACAGAGACCGAAAAACACGAACGTTTTTAACTCCATTTTTGTTTTATTTGGGTTACAGAAAGTTGGGGGGAAAGAACGGGACTTATAAGGATAATGGTTTTTTATCTCCCATCCCTAATCGAAACATTTTTTAACCAATTTTTTTATAACTTTTATGTAGATTACAACTTTGAATTATTCAGTAAATGCAGCTGAATAACACATATTGATGCAACATGTTGTTGACATCGAAAGAAAGGTCATGACACAGTCTGAGGAGGACATATTGTCCTTAGAATATTCATTGGACTTATATAAATCTTAAGAATTTACCACAAGAAAGTAGAATTCATATTCTGTTTTAATCAGAAATGACAGAACGTGGTACTAAAGAATAAATATAAGTAATTTCTTGTGTAACATCAAATAAAAAGTTATCAATTTATTACGAGCCTTTCTGCTCCGTGTCACGATGAATAAGTTAGAAATTCTCATCAGCCTATATAAGAGCCAGACTTGTACGTACTTTAAGCCACGACAATGACTAACACTTGCAAGTAAGTAAATTCTATTTATACGACACATTATTCAACATCTTACATTTTTTCTTTATCTTATATTTTTTCTAAACGCTAAACTATGCAGAATTTGGATTTAACGGCAAGACCTTTATTTTATTTCGTTTGTTTTCAGCTTCGAGGTGTAAAATTGCCATGCATTTATGTACTTCACTTCACCAACTATGAAGGTCTGATGCAAGCTGGACATTCCGAAGAACTGTTCAGCGAATGGTCGGGGGATGAGGTGGAAATAAAGATGTAGGATGTTTCTTCTTTTTTTTAAAGTTAGCATTTTTATCAAATTTAATGTTGTTTCATATATAAAAAATGAAATCTTATCAATCGTACAAATTTCTCTACAACATAAACAATGATGACAATTATTTGTAAAGAGATTACATTCACTAGAACTCTGTTGTTTTTTTTAACAATTCATGTTTTAACCTATTCATTGAAGTTTCTACTACACCTACAAGGTATACACTTCATTTTCCTTTTTTTTAAGGACAATAAAGATAGAACGCGTGGCTGGCCATGGGTCGAATGAGGCTTCGTAAGTTCAAACATATTTTTAAAAACTGATTATCTTAAAGATAAAGATATATAGCACTTTAATTTCTTTTCCAGTATTAGTTTTTTTTCATTTTGTCACTTTTTTGTTTTCTTCTTTTTTTTCCTCATTATTTCTCTATGTTCACTCTATTTATTTTACATAATATTTTTTAATCAAAGACCTGCATTTAATACGTCTATCATCAACCAAAAAAAAAATCGGTTAAAGACCAACATTCAATACATTTTTGCAAAATAAAAAACAATGACATTGTTTGACATACTCTTTTTTTTATTTTTAGTCAAAATGCAAATTTTGCCACCGCCGTAGACCAGGAGGACCTCGCTGCTGCTGGGATAACAGAGGAGGATCAGAGAAAGATGTAAGTAAAACATCTTTTATGCATCAATTGTTCAATTTCAATTAAACTATTTTTTAGATAGAATTTCATCTTTGTTAACACACCGATACGGATCAAAACATACATAAAACATACATGCAATAAACTTATACAACTCGACACTTTAAAACACAATGCACATATATAAACGTCTGAAAGAAGTAGCCAACGTATCAACCTACGGGTTGTCGGATCGAAAACGAAAAAAAAGTTAACGATACTGGGCAAACAAAAATGATAAATAAACATCTAGAATGGTGCACAATAACATCAAACATGAAATAATAATAATTAAAGTCAAAATACAATAATTATAAATCAAATTAGCGGATATTTCGCTGGACCGACCAGCATCATCAGCGCTTGTAATCTGATATGATATATATTTATACAGCAATTAAAGATGAAGCACTTTAAATGAGCTATATCAAAACTATACTGAAGAGGAGCGATCAATCATGATATGTTATGCTGTCCAAAAAAAAAAATACCAGTGAAATATTATTAAATTTTTATGATAAGGAAAATAATTAGAGTTATCTATCTTGCATCATTGTTATTTCACAATTGCTCCGCCGTTCACATAAATATCGGTAATGGTTTCAACATCTCACTATATTCTTAAAATGTTTCTGTTTTTTTTTTATTTTCAGGAATACAGTTATGGAGCGGCAGATTGTTGCTGGATGGGGGGATACCTCCATCCAGATAAGAAAATGGAGGAGGTCGAAGAGGACCTCCTCATAGTGGCTAAAAAGCTGAAAGACACCATCACCTCTTTAAAGAGATTGAAACCGCGCAAAATTAAATTGTAAAAAGCGCGGGTTCATAGTGTGTGTGTGTGTTTGTTTGTGTGTGCTTCATACATCATCTTGTAATTATATTATTATTTTTTGTAAAAATAAATGTTTTTTAAAATACAATGTATTCATTCCTTATATAACAAGATACAACCTAGAAAAATAGCTGCCATAATTGTTGGTATCTCTTTTTATTTTTGCAGTTGAGTATCATTCTTTGAGGAGAAAAAGTGGTTTAGTATGTGAAGAAAAAAAACTGTTTTAACCTTGTATTTTGAATAAAACAATGTTTTTGTTAAAAGATCTGGATTAACCACTTAAAAAAAAGGTACTATAGTGTTAACCGCCATTCAGTAACCTCAGTATTGAGATCCTATTTCTTTGTTTAATATCATCATGAATCTTTACATACATCTGCACGTATCAAAGTATTTACATGTGAAAATATTTATCGCATCAACAGCATCATTATTTGTTTAAAAAAAAGGTTTGTTGAGAGACTGGGTATCTGTTATCTCACACAGAGAATATATTGACGTTATTGAGATGTGGAATAAGTGTACGTGACACAACAAACATAAACAAACAGCATTTAAAAAAATCACAACGGAAAACAGCAAGTCTTCAACATGACCATAGGTTACTGCTTACCGTCTTGCATTGGCCATAGACTTATAATACAATACAAAAGTTTCAAAACTTATCCCTAAATCATCAACGAAAGACCCAATTCTTGACATAAGACAAAGACAATTTCATAGTTTTGTATAAGAGATCGAAAAAAAAAACACAGAGATAAAGAGCTCGACATATTACTTACATCTTTCTTGTTTTTCTTGAAAGCTGATAATGAGTTCAAGAACAAGGGTTTTTATACCCCCATCCCTATACAGTGATTGATGCCATTAGACCATCGAGTCATCATTCCAAAATTAAAGAGTCCCGTGCGGGGCCCGGGTGGCGAATAGGCCTGCAGCAGAGCCTAGCTTGTCGTAAGAGGCGACTAAGGGTCTTGGGATTCTGACGTCGGGTCAGTGCTCAGCCCACAGAGCGACTAAGTGTGTACCCTAGGTGGCTGAATAGGGTGGCCCTCGTCCGCGGGGGTTGTCAGGTCTATAATACGGAAACCCTGACCGCCGACCATAGTGGGCCAACGTGTGTGGAGAGTGCCACGTTTCATGCACGTAAAAGACCCCTTTGTGGACCGCCAAGTAGTGCACCACATAGGCTAAATTTTCCGCCCCTACCCACCTCTCCCCTTTTCCTGTGGTTCTTCAAAATTAACCGGTCCTTTGTGTCCCACCCCACCCCATATTTCATTTATCATCATCATTTCACGTTCATTTTATCACCCTTTTCATGTTCATCGCCTGTAAATAACCTATATAGCGTTGCATGGGCGTAAAACACCAACTCACTCACTCACCAAAATTAAAGAAAAAAATACAAAAACTGGATTCACACATGGTAATAAGCTATGTTATATATTTCGAGTATTATGCAATCATCAGCACCATTTTAATCAAATCATTAGAAGGTCTTAAACCAAAGGCCTTGAACGAAACGTACTAAAACCAAAACGTTCGAGCACGGTCAAGCGTCCAGCATTTGCTTTAAAAGGACAGTAGGCTTGTGTTATTAACTATTCTGAATATAACAATCGCCAATACAACGACAAATGTATTTATTTATAAAGTCCATTTATAAAATGGTGTCAGACATTATCTTACAAACAGGCAAGTGATTATCCTCGAGTCCTTTTGATTATCGACAATTTGGTTTGGAGATAATAAAGGAGAGCCCAAAAGATACATTATGTCATAAGAAGATATGTAATTAAAATTTCGTCTTTTCAATTCACAATCTGTGGTGACATCTTATTACTGGTATCTCAACAACAATTACTCTTTATAATGCCTGCTAAATACGGTGTAAAAAAAATTAAAGCTGAATATTCCAACAAAGTTAAGGATTTCCTATATGATGGATAGGTACAAGTTTGACTGACAAGTAAAATGACATTTACATGGAAATCGTGACAGTTAATGTTGGTTGTAAAATCAGTACTGATATAGAGAAAGTCATTAAGAACTCACTTATTTCAATTTCCGAGCGTTAAATTCAAAATTGTTAAACACAACATCTTTCTTTCCGTGTATACTACAAAGTCGATATCCCCCATGCTGGACGGATCTTATTATTTTGTTTTATGTTCAGTACTTTTAGTTGATGGCCTTCCACCTTCCAAAGTTTTGATTCAATGGCTGTCATATTAACTGTTTTATCGTATTTTGCTCAAATCAGATCGGCTTATTTAAAGTGCATGTTTGTTTTATAAATCTAAATTGTTGATTGTGCTGTATGAATGCTAAAGGTCATTAAGGTGTCCAATAAACTCGTTATATTAAGGTTTAATTTGATAAGTTTGATACACATTAACAAAACCTTCTGCTACTTAAACAGGTTCACACTGTCATCACTCAAGAAATTTTACGGACGACTTGTGCTTGTATACAAATACGGGATTTCTATCTCTCAGATGAGCACAGATGTTGGTTTGACATAGAGTCTTGTATTGTCATCCTTTCCGGATTTGACCAACACTTAATCGATCTTTGGCAACGTGACGGGTGTGCTATAGCAAGCAGGAACTGCTTACTCTTCCGGAGCACCTGAGTTCATTCTAATTTCGACTTGAGTTCGCGTTGCTGAATGCGGTTTTGTTGTTATGTGTGTTTGTGTTTTATGTTGTTATGTGGTTTGTTTTGTTGTGATGATTTTTGTCTGCCGGTTTTGTCTTTGTCTTTACGGTTTTATGATACTGATTACCCCTTTGGTACACCTTGCTTCTTTCACAGCAACTCTGAACCCATAAACATTAATCAACAAGCTTTAACCCTCTGCTGTAAAGCTAGTAAATCACACGAACGATATCACAAAGCCTGGTCGTCAGACTTGTTTGACTAGAATTTACCAATAAGTCTTCTTGACATGTTTAATTCCACGCACAGTACATGATGGATATCTTTGGTCCTGGATATAACTTCCCTTTTTGAACTTTTGGCTTTGATTACTTTTGGTTTTTGATCTTCCTCTGTTTTGATTCAAATGCTGCTGATAGGTGAATCCTTGACAAAATTAACCGTTTTTTATACCTGTTTTGGTAATTGTATCACGAACCAATTGTGAACTTGTATCCAGTTTTGCTGTACAGTAAGAATATACAAACAAAAGTTGTGTGATATTAAAAAGAAATAAATAAACAATGTACACAATTAAGTAAATTAATGAAGGAAAAGGATGAAAATAGCCAGTTTTTTACAGATTTGTATCTATGTGTCTAACCGTTAATTCTATCTTTCCATTTTAACATTCTACTAAATATATCAAATGTCACTTCTTTGACATTTTTATACAGCTCTCATTTTATTCGGGTGCATTTAAGATGACAGTTAAGTTATTAAAATCATATAAATTCTTTTCCAATTGGAAGCCCAAGCTTGAACTTCTTGCTTGGGCAGGGATATTAACGGTGTTATCCTCATTACCTAGTTGGTTGTCAAACATCTGGAAATAAAAATAGAAAATAAGGATAAAATGCATAAGATAATGAGTCTTCTGCAAAGTCTATTCACCTGTATATTGGCTGCTTTGGATGAAGAAAACATATTACAAGTTTGTTTTTAAATAGCTGTTAAGGTCCAAACCTAATCTGTACAAAAGTGAACCGGGGGCAAACATTCAGTTTACTTTCTTGTTTGGTTTCCTAGACCAAACAAAATAGCAAACCAGAGTATTCTCAAAACAAACCGTAGTTAGCCTTTTCAAGCTTGGTTTAAAAACCAAACCAGGTGGCATGTTAGGTTTGCTCTGACCAGACCAAACTTTGACAAAACATCACAGCGCTTTGTACTTCTAAAGTACGCAGCTTAATTATCAAAATGGTTGACTGAAAAAGTCAAGACGTTCTTATCGAGCCACATTTTCCTCTCCCAGAGCAACGGTTTCCAATTTTCGTTTCTTTAAAGGTACATTCCTTTAGCTGCCTTTCCCCAAAACCCCCTTTGGGTTTGTTATTTAATTATATAACGGCTGTGCAGTAAAGTTAGAGGGTGGTCCATTTGCATCCCCTACATGATATGGTTTACTTTCGTCAGCTTTCCTTTCGGCCATCTCTGATGAACTTATCCCCGTCAATATAGTGAAACTATCCTCGCTCGGTTTTATTACCAATTATTGCAAAATTTATCCGATCACTGTTTTTTTAATCCCTTAATTACAATTTGATACATTTTTGCTAAAAAAAACTGAGATAATATTTTGTTATTATACCTACCACGTGTTATGTTTAGTTAAAAAGCAAGCGCACTAATTATAAGTTTTAAATACAAATAAAAACTATACCTCAAATGTACGTTTCATGGTTCCCATTTTTGAAATAATCCGAATTAACCCTTCGGCATCATCGAGCCAAAAAGAAGACACCCTTTTAACTTGGGCCTGTTGTCATATAAATTGACATAATATGTCCCTTGTCTGTTTGCTGCATTAGAGCAACTTTTTGTCGTCCAAAGTTTATTCTGAAACTTCAACATCACAATATTTCTGACGAGACGACTGCACAATGGTTTCCTATCTTTCAACAATCGAAGTTGGTTTTGGTGTTTCCACTAAAAAACTAAAAAAAGAGAAACATGCGCCTGGACGCCGCTCGTTCTTTACCATTGTTCCGAACAAATTTAGAAACCTTAAAGCGTTTCGAAAATAATTTATGGAAGATAGAGATTTCCTGCCCCTAATCTCTCGTCAAAATCCTTTTAAGAAAAGAGAGAGAGCGTCTAAAAATAACAATAAAAAATCTACACACAAATCCTACTAAACCAAAGACAATCCATGGAAAAAAGTTATTACAATGATGTTATAATACAGTATAAAGAATCATTTTATAATAAAATATTCTTCATACAACCAATAAAAAAAAATGTTGAGTAACTCTATGGTGATTGGTATTGATGTGTACGATAATGCCAACAGGGTGACGAAATCCATTGCCGAACTAAAAAAAATACAACATTAAGGTAGATGCTTTATATATTATTTTTAGCATAAAATTTCCCTTTTCCTAGTCCTGCAAACAAAGGGGTCTCGATTACTGGGTTTGCTTCGACCAACCATTTTTAAAGTCAAACTAACAACTAACCTCGATGCAAGAAGGAAAAAAAAACAATTTTAGGTCGTAAGACTCATTTTTTTTCCCGCGGAAGGAAAAGTTAATTCTCGTTTTAAAAAAGGGTCCAAGGACGACATTAACAAACTATTGCATTGTTAAAGCGAAAAATACACCGCACACTTTTAATATATATATATATATATATATAAATGAATTAAAATAAAAGAATAAGATCATAATGCAATTATCTCTGATGGAAAATCCCTAAAAATTATATATATTTAAAATAAAATAACTAAAGCAAAACAATTAAAATGTTTAAAAATATTTATCCAGTTCTTGCTCTGTAAGCTCCTCAAACTTCCCCTGTTTAGGGGGTGGTACTGTACAGCTAGCTACGACTGTAGCTGGTCTTTTGCTGCGGTAAGGTGGCGATTGGCCACGGCTTGCTTCCTCTAAGGTCGACTGTGGCATGTTCTATGATATATTGATTTTGTTTATTTATTTTTTATGATTTTTTACAATTTAAAATTTTTTTTTTATCTTTTACATTTTTTAAAATATTTTTTAAAATTGTATTAAACTCAGTTTAAACGATAATTAAAAAATGAAACATCACTATTTTTTATCTCGCGACGAAAGAATCATATAATTGACACAAAAGCAAATAAAACAAAAAAAAAGGATAAAAGGAAACAGTTTAAAAAATAACATAAACAAAATGAAAAAGTAGACAAAGAAACAAAGTGAAAAATAACCAGACACAAATAGAAAAAAAACAAAGACAAAGCAACAAAGTCAAAAATAACCAGGCTCAAATAGAAAAAAAAACAATAGAGACAAAATAAAAAAAAACAGAGACAAAAATAAAAAAAAAACGGAGATACATTTTTTTTAAAGATGATTTGATCCTGAATTCCTTTGTGTTAGTTTTCAAAATAGTATGCTTCTTTGAAATCCACCCCCTCCCCCCTTACAAGATAACCATGCAATGTTATCCATTGATTAACAAAAATGTTTAAATCCACCCCACCCTTAGAAAGAATGTTAAAGGCTCTATTGATAATTGAAAAAAAAAACAACACTTACTGATTCAGTGGTCTGTTTGTTTATTCAGTGATTGATTTGTGTGTTGCTGTAAAAATTTATTTTTGAAATAAATACATTGAGCTAAAAAATGTTTTGAGTGGTTATTTATTTAATTTGAAAAATAAGTGAAAAAGACTATTTTACTTTAAAACAATTATATCTCGGTCTTACCCTATAAAATATATATCTCGGTCTTAGACTAAAAAAACCAAAAAACTTAAAAATTGACTTGCATGAAAGTTTTCAGTAACTAAAACCATCTGGTTTGCTATCTTATCGAACTCTTAAGCTTCATTCAGATCCAAATAAACAGATGCTGCGTGGTTTTCGCGCGAAGAAAAAAATGACTTATTGTCATAAAGGATTGCTTTAAACGATCCTTTTCTATCTTGTGTTAAAACTGCGTTTTTGTGATCTTCAAATCGTCAAGTACTGGCTTCGGCCCTGCTTAACTTTATGCAAAAACGTACTTGGTATCCAGGGTACTTCTAACTAAAACAGACGAACGTACTTGAAATAGTTTTAAGGTGCAAGGTAAAAGGTTATCAAAAATTAGAACTTTTATATGTACAATACCATTTGTGTTAACAAATCATAAAGCTTCATTTCCAACCTGAGCAATATGAATGAAGTATAATTTTGGCGCAAGTTTTGAGACTCCCCGCTCCTAGTCTCAAGTCAAAAGCCCTGAGACGGTAGTTTTGTTATTATCTATATAGAATTATTGAAAACCGATTATGATTGTGGCAAAAACATATCCGATCATATTTTCACTATTTTACACTATTGGTATTAAGATAAAAATATAATATAAAAATAAATAAACAAGCACAATTTCGGATTCTGTCGGAAATGCATTTCTAAATTATACATTATACGTCATCAAAAATTCCCGCCAAAATTACTGAAGCACAAACAAAAACAAAACAAAGATGGTGGACGTCAAAATTATCTTATTGTTGAGTGTTCTGGGTCTAGCATTAAGTATGCCTTTGCAGACATCGGAAGACAAAGGTTATCGTCAGCCTCTTCGATTGTAAAGATGGATTGTTTGATCATTTTCTCCGGATAATTTAGTGATATGCACTCGCTTACCTTAACCTTTTGGAACATTAATATTTCCGACGGTGATAAAAAAAGTTTTCATATAGTGGAATATTTTCATCGCTATTCACCCCCGTGCGGGAACCGGTGTGCAAAGAATAGTCCCGCAGCCGCCCGTAAAGCTTGTCGTAAGAAGCGACTAAACGGGTCAACATGTTTGCCGTGTGTTGCGACCTGTGTCGGGGGAGGACGGGATCCTGGTCCACGTATGTGAGCTTTGGCCCTTACTTCTCCTAGACAGGCGGTCAGATTCGGCTCGGTCTGAGGCGAGGCGAGACATCTCTCTTTAATAACAGTTTATTTGATTTAGATTAGGACATCCATCTGAATACTTAACGTATGTTCTTATTGCAATACAATGTGGAGAGGAGATCAGACAAGTTTATAAATGACGTTCTTGATCTTACAAAATGATATACTAAGGAATGACGATTATAGGCTCTTTCTTACAGCCAACCAATAATCCCTCTCTTTCTAAACTCCTGGGTACAACAAAACACACACACACACCCTCACCCCCCCCCCCCCACACACACACACACTCACCCACACGTATTTTTTAAATCAAACTTCGGTATCTATTCTTTCATCCCCCGATTTTCTTCTTATTTTTCTTATTTAAACTTTACGATCAGAATTACTAGATGAAACTTACAAGTGTCTTTTCTTAAACGGTCTATCATCATTTTTTGCATTGTTGAATTTTTCGTTTTTTATTAACATCTTTCTCAGATTTTCTTTCATATTTCCATACCTACAAATACAAAATAGAAATGTATTTTGTTACAATATCGTTATACTGTATTATGCATAATAAACTCTAACGTTTAAAGCATATAAACCATAATTATTTAACCTACCTAAGTTAAGGATGATCTCAATGTAATTATTAAAATCTTTTCAGAAATCATTGTAAAGAGGTGTATAAAATATTAAAAAAGAATAAATTGTTAAAAAATCACATTTTATTAGTAGTATCAGGTTATTGCTTAAATATAGTTTTTTTTCAATTGCGAGACAAAATATAATTTTTTTTCTTAAAAAAAATTAAAAATAGAATAAAAATTACTTACACTTTGATCTGTCGTTCTGCCATTTTGTTGTTTTTGAATGAAAATGGAACCTTTTATACAGTTTGAAGTTCTTACCGATTAAAAAAAATACGCTTTAGCCTTATACATTATTAAGTCCCCGACCACGGAGTGTCGGAGGACTTATTGTTTTTGCCCAGTTTCTTCTTCTTATTATTATTAAGTCACCGACCACGAAGTGTCGGAGACTTATTGTTTTTGCACCGTTTCTTATTATTATTAAGTCGCCCAAAACAAAGTTTGGGAGACTTATTGTTTTTGCACCGTTTCTTATTATTATTATGTCTCCCAAACAAAGTTTTGGGAGATAAAGGTAATAACAAAACTACCGAACTTGAATGATCAATCTCATAGTCCAGAGAAAATGACAACAACGAATCAGTCATACCGGAGAACTAGTGGATCGCAATGGTCCTGACTTGGTACAGGCATTTCAAACGAAATGGTGGGTTAAACCAGGTTTTATGGCGCCAAACCTCCCTCTTCCATTGCGATCTCTAAGTCCATAATATAAATAGTTACGTAAAATAGTGTGACACTAAAATTTTCTTGGAATTAGGTTTTTTTTTAAATATATTGCTTTTGTTCGGTTTCTTATTATTATGTCGACCGAAACGAAGTATTTCGGAAGACATATTGTTATTCTGTTTTTTGGATTTCAAAATTTTGTCAGGAGATTATTTTATAGATTAAGCGATTTAAGTAAAGAACTGAAACTTGGTAGAAAGGATGGTTGCTATGTGAAGTTTTGCGTGGAACGTTATAAGTTTTTGCATTTCGTCATTTTCAAAATTGCCGACAAAAAAATCGGCTAATTTCTTACAGTATGTCAGATTCATTTCAAAATTGGCTTCTGGACTAAACATGATGCTGGGAGTCCATTGGTGACAACTAAACTTGGCTAACTTAACTAAACAAAATGCCCCGTGTCTACTGGTGAAAACCTAACTTTGCTAACTTTAACAGTTTTTTTTCCCATTTTTTTTCCATTTTTTTTCATTAAGAAATAAACAAGAGGCTCCCAGGAGCCTAAATCGCTCACCTGGTCTTGATGTTGACCCTATACTTTTGTAGAGCTAATTGAGCTGAACATTTAAGCAAGCAACAGTTTTTCTCTTCCTGCAAGTTTTCATTCTGTAGGCCAAAAAACATGAAAAATCGCTATTTTTTAGGGGTCATAACCCCTATAAGGGGTTATTTGACAACTTCGACCCTATGGAGAATTTTGTAGAGCTAAATGAGCTGAACATTTAAGCAAGCAACAGCTAATCTCTATGTGCAATAGTTTTCATTCTGTAGGCCAAAAACATGAAAAAACGCTATTTTATGGGGCCGTAACTCATATAAGGGGTCGTCTGACAACTTCGACCCTATGGAGAATTTTGTAGAGCTAAATGAGCTGGACATTTAAGCAAGCAACAGCTAATCTCTATCTGCAATAGTTTTCATTCTGTAGGCCAAAAACATGAAAAATTGCTATTTTTTACCTTTAAGGAGCCATAACCCCTATAAGGGGTCATCTGACAACTTCGACCCTATAATACTTTTGTAGAGTTAAATGAGCTGAACATTTAAGCAAGCAACAGCTAATCTCTATCTGCAATAGTTTTCATTCTGTAGGCCAAAGACATGAAAAAATGCTATTTTTCACCTTTAAGGGGCCGTAACCCCTATAAGGGGATATCTGATAACTTTGACAAAGTAAAGACTTTTGTAGAGCTTTTGATGCTGAATCAGTAGCGTACCTCAGATTTCCTCTATCTCTTATACTTTTTGATTTATCAGCCAAAAACAGTAGTCTGACCCCCCTAGTCTATTTTTAGTAACGGCGGCCATGTTTTTAAACGGATCAAAAATTCAAACACAAGTTTGGTGCAGGACACCCTAAGGATCATTCATACCAAGTTTCATTAAATTCTGTTTGGTAGTTTCAGAGGAGAAGATTTTTAAAAAATTGTTAACAGACGACGACGACAGACGCCAAGTGATGGTAATAGCTAACATGGACTTCTGGTCCAGGTGAGCTAAAAAATTAAATAAAAACAAAATCTTTAAAAAAAACCTGAACACATAGAACAAAATTAATCTTTTATTTGTATGTATCATTAAATAGGCTACTACTTTAGTGTCAGGTTTGCAGAAATCCATTGTACGGTTTTCAAAATATTCCCACTTATTCATTTTTGCTAGGGTGACCCCACCCTTATTTTAGTCACCTCTGGTCCACCATTTTAGATCATACATTTAATCGTATGCCGTATATATGTGAGGCATGTAATGTGCTAGTTATAAAATGAATAGTTCATATCATTAAAGTTAACCGTTTTCAAGATATACAGATTTTGGTACGAAAGCAATGTGCTTTTTGGACCCTCCTTGCAACTTTGAGACCCCCCTGACACCCCTTTAGGGCATCAATTGGTATAATTTTGTATTTTATGGATACACTTGCCTTAGTTCTACATGTTGACCAAGTTTGAGGAAGATCCGACCACATTTACTTGAAAAAATGGGACTAATTATGTCGACCGAAACGAAGTAGTTTGGAAGACATATTGTTATTCTGTTTTTTGGATTTCAAAATTTTGTCCGGAGATTATTATTTTAGAAGCGATTTAAGTAAAGAACTGAAACTTGGTAAAAAGGATGGTTGCTATGTGAAGTTTTGCGTGGAACGTTATAAGTTTTTGCATTTCGTCATTTTCAAAATGGCCGACAAAAAAATCGGCTAATTTCTTACAGTATGTCAGATTCATTTCAAAAATGGCTTCTGGACCAAACATGATGCTGGGAGTCCATTGGTGAAAACCAAACAAATATTGTCCATCTGTGAAGGCAAAAATCGTTTCATGAAAGCCTCCTTTAGGGAAGTTAGTTTACACGTGATGTTTTCTGGTAGCATATAGTACCAGGTCATGGCGGGTCCTTCCATTAGCGGTGCAAAATAACTGCACATGTTGTCTTAGACTATGTTACTTATAGTCATTAAGGTTAAAAAGTTTTTCCACCACTAGGGCAGAAAGAACTCTACAAATTACGAAGCCGAGTGAACCAGATGTTTTTGCGATGATGGCCATGATGACAGATATCAAAACACAAATGGACACAATACAAATGAATCAAGCAGAGATGGCATCGATTCACCATGAAAAGGCTCTAAACCAACAAAACGAAAGATTTCACAATCAGCACAAATTTCAAGGACATAACAATACTTCAATGGCCATCAGCATTTTGGGTGTCAAAACTTTACCGAAGGACAACCGAGACAGCAAATGCAGAGCCAATCGAGATTTCGTGGTCCTTCTCAATTTGACAATCAACAGATGTTCAGACCGCAATATCAGAGACCTGATTTCCAACCAAACCAATGCCAGGAAGAATGTAACAGATGTGGTGAGTTGTATTGTAGATCAAAACATAATTGTAACTTTCAATATCGTCAATGTTATAAATGTGGTAACTATGGTCATGGACGAAAAGCTTGTAATTTGAGTGGTCAAAATAATTTTTCACACTATTAGGGATACGCGCCTGTCTTTAGGCACCAGTCTAGGGATAGGCACAGAGATAATGTAATTTGTGCTGATGTAAACTTTTCAGCACCAATGACTAAAAACACAACTGAAGTACGACGAGGGAATTGTAGAATGTTTGCTTTGATCCACACAGGGGCGACAATAAGTGTTATAAGCAAGAATTTATTTGACAATATCAAGTCTCAAAATGCTTAAGTACAGAAGCCAGTGTATTCAATGATAAAATGATTTGGGGGTCAAAGGTTATCTGTAATGGGAAAGACTAGCTTGTCAGTAAATATAAAAGGTAAAGATTTTAAGTTCCATTTTCATGTTGTAGAAGGGGTTCATCACTCTCTAATTCTAGGGGATGACTTTTTAGATTTCTATAAAGCAAATATTGATTATGAATTTAGAATAAATACCTTAAAAGAGAGAAATTCTAGAGAATGCATAGTTGCAAACATTCGAGAAGATGCAGGTTTAGCTAGGGCGATAAAGAAATATGTCATTCCTAAGAAATCAGAGACTGTCATTTCAGTGTCAATTTCTAAATTTTCCAACAACTCAGAAGTGCTCATTGAGCCTAGGCAAACTTTGACATTAAAACATTTAATAGCAGCAAAGTGTTTAGCTAAAGTTGAAAATGGCAAAGCCTACATGAAAATACTTAACCCAACTCATAAAGAATTCACCGTTAAAAAGAGGGAAGTTTTAGCAAATGTTGTAGGGTTTAGTAGTGCAGGTGTACAATTGTTAGATCCAGAGGATGGGTCAGATGATGAGAATGATACAAAAGCAAATGTCAAAAGTAAGGGCAAGGGTCTTGACTTTGATCTAAATGGTTCTGCTTTAAATAAGAATCAAAAAGGTCTTTGCTTAAATTACTTTCTCAATACAAAAACGTTTTTGCCAGAGATCTCAGTCATTTAACTGCTACTGATGCCTATTATCACAAAATTGAAACAGTGCCAGGTGCAAAACCTGTAAGAAAAAGACCTTATAGAACTTCTATGCAAAATTACCATGAAATTGAAAGGCAAATAGATGAAATGAAAGAAAGTGGAATAGTAGTGCCCTCAAACTCTGTTTCATTTGGTCTCATGAATGCACCAATCAGTTTTCAAACTCTGATGACATCCATCCTCAGGGACATGAATTGGAAATCTGTTTTAGTCTATATTGATGATATTCTCATTTTTAGTCAAAATTTTGAAGATCATTAAGCTCATTTGTCCCAAGTTTTCCAACGTTTGGAAAAATTCAACTTAAAATTACATCCAGATAAATGTCATTTTGCCGTTAAAAAGCTAAAATTCTTAGGCCATATCATTTCTAAAGATGGAGTTGAAGTAGACCCTGCTAAAACAGAAGCAATGGAAAAATTTGAGGTTCCAAATAGTCAAACTAAAGTTCGCAGTTTCATAGGCATGACTAATTATTATAGAAAATTTATTGAAAATTATTCTAAAATTGCTGCTCCTTTAACTGCTCTAATGGGAAAACACCAAAAATTTGTTTGGACAGAAGAATGCCAAAATGCATTTGAATGACTTAAACAAAAGCTTATTTCAGCTCCTATTTTGTCTTATCCAGACACTTCAAAGCAGTTCACCTTGACTTGTGATGCTTCAGATAAAGCAATAGGCTATGTGTTAGGTCAAATAGGTTCAGATGGCAAAAATAATGTTATTTGTTATGGAGGTAGATCACTTTCAAAAATTGAACGTAGGTACCCAATTACTGACAAAGAATGTTTAGCTATCTTTTGTGGTGTTAAGGCATATCATCCATATTTAGCTAATAACAAATTTGTTATCTACACGGACCACAAGGCTCTGTGTTGGCTCAAAAAGGCCAATCACAATGAAACTCGCTTACAAGGTTGGGCAATCAAAATGCAAGAATATCAGTATGATGTGGTTCATAAACCAGGCAAATTAAATGTAGTGGCAGACGCATTAAGCAGGCGCGAATATAACAATAATGATGAATCTTCTTCTCAACAGGTTCCTGATCAGGTTGATGCAACAGATTCAGCTGTAGCAGACAAGGACACTTATCTCAATTCTTTTTCAGGAATCTCAACTTCCAACGAGACAGAGTTTGTGGAAGTGAGTTTCTCAATTCCAGATTCAGATACAGCTTTTGTTGCAGCTACAGATGACAAGGCGTTTGAGAATGCCTTACAGAACACAGAATCTTTCTTTAAATTGCAGACTGAAAGCCCAGACTTCAAGGACATTATTGCATACTTTAAAAATGGGGACTTACCACGAGGTGAAAAAGAGCATATCAAGTGTGTAACTAATTACACAAAATAGAACAATCCACAAATTGACTCTCGAGAAGGTCATTTCACAAGCAATTAGGTCAACAGACGCAAATGGACCACATAATAGAAAGACATGTTCATAAAGATAAATATATGGAAAAATCTAAATTCTTAACATCGAAAGTATCAGAAGTTGTTAAAATGATAATGGAAACAATGGAAGAGCCATCCAAAGTGTGTGCATACGACACAAGAACTCATTACATGAAAGATTTAAATATAGTTATTGGAACTAGAGGTGAAACAAAACTAAAAGTGATTACAAAGCCTCATTGGTAACAGCCTATCCTTTTTGTAAGTATCAATTTCCAAACTTTTTATTCGGTATGCATACAAGTAACTTATATTTCAACCTCTTCTTCTTATAGAAAAAAATCACTATATTTTGACTTGATTTTTAATTTTTTTTTTTGCCTGCTGAAATCTTCTATATCATTTTTGCATGATTTTTTTCCCTTTTTGACATGATTTTTTGGGGAGGTTGAAGACTATGCAATTCTTTTTCCCTGTCGTTTTATTTACAATCCATTTGTGCTTTCTTCATATTTTGTTATTGTGCGTTATCTATTTTCAAGATTTTTTTTAAAATTAAATACCCATGAACAAAAACCAAAACTAAAACCCGACATTAGACTTCTAATTAATATACAAAACTATGTAATAAATAACAACTTGAAATTTATCAGAAACCACAAAGTCACAATTTACGAATTCGGAAACTCGCAATTTACGCATTGAATTTTTATCCCTTTTTCACATGATATTTTTTCGGGTTTTTAGGGGAGTTGTATACTATTACACTTCTTGTTTCTCTGTCGTTTTATTTACAATTCATTTATACTTTCTTCACATTTTGTTCTTGTGCGTTTTTTATTTTCAAAAAATTAAAAATTTAATACCCATAAACAGAAATCAAACCCAATAGTATACTTCTAATTAATATACAAACTATGTAAATAACAACTTGAAATTTATCAGAAACCACAAAGTCGCAATTTACGCGTCCAGAATCTTGCAATTTACGCATTTATAATCACAATCAAAAAATTAAAACCACAAAATGTTTTTTTGTGTTTTTTTTTCACCAAATTGCCATATCAGTCAAATACCCATTAAAAATCAAAGCGCTAAAGCGTTTAAAGACAGGGCTAAATCTAAGCACTAATAATAAAGAACGATCTGTGTTTCATAAACTTGAAACATTGTTAAGAAATCTGTAATTAAGCTCCGCCCACTTGATCAAAGGTCAAAGGTCAATAATGCTTAAATCTTTTGATCTTAACTTGATTTCTTTTGATCTTGACTTGATTTTCCGATTAATTGACATTCACAAATTTTAAAAAGTGTAAACTCTTTTTTTATTGTAAATCTATTCTAATTCAAACTGCCAAATACACAATTTTCAAAAGTGAAAACTCTTTTTTTTTCTTTTTCGATGTTATTACAATGCCCAATTGGTACCTCTTTGCAAATACTGCATTTCATTACCCACATGCGCACTACACTACGGCATTCCAGTATTTGTTCATTTTAACTGCTCCGGCCACACCATATATCTGTAAATTTAATATACAGACCTATGACCACACTTAATAAAAAAAAAACAATTGTTAATAAACCCATTTAATTATATTACATATCATACAACATATTTAAAAAGGATACACATAAGTACTCCCAACTGGTGTAAACTGTCCATAAGTAGTTATTATACATTTATTTAAATCCGCAGCATTTACAAAGTATTTGTCCTTTAACTCTGTATACCCTGCATACAAAGACATTAAATTAACACTACTAAATTTAAACTCCTGGAAAGCCACACCTTCCTTGACATCAGTTCCAAACCATATCTTAAGTTTATTAATATACATATCTTCAGTACAACCAATAATATCAATAAACCGATCAATATCTTTATAAGACATTAAAAGCTTCAGATCAACAACTACATTTATATACGTATATACATTTTGAAATGGTGGCAAGAATAAACAACAATTTGAAACCATATTTTTCAAATACCTAATATTACCATTTTGTCTGTAAACTAACTTGATCCAAGGAACTTGCATTTGCTGTATTTCCTGTCCAATCAAACCAAAACTTAAACCTGTTAAATAAACGTCCCGTATTTCTATAACCATTCTAGTTTGTGCAACACACCTATCATATAATTCATTTTTGATTTCAATTTCTTTTCTCAACAAACTAGGTAATAACCCACTATAAACATTATTTTTAACAATACATCTAATACAACTGTTCTATAAACTCAACATGTTTATATCATATATACCATCAAATACAGTTTCTAAACATCTTTCTCAATTTTTACAACTTTTTCATCCCCTTTATAATGTTAAAGCATTGCTACAACATCTACCTGCAAGTCTTTAGCAACCATATCTTCAGCAGTGTCACGCCCACGAACTACAACATTGTCACCATGCGTCTCCGTCACCTCAGTAATCTTATCATTCTGTACGTGTTCTCCACTTTTCCCATCTGAGACCATACTCGTAACATCTTTTTGTCCTTGACCATCATTTATATCTTCTACAACATGACTGCTCACATCTTTTTGTAAATGTTCTTTACTTTTTTTCTTCCGTCATCACTACATCATTACACAACGTGTCGTCGTCGTCATCAAAACATACCTCTCTACTGCTTTCCCCCTTTTTTCTTCTTTATCTTTCCTCAATTTCTTCCCTCCTTCAACTGCGTCTTTCTTCAACTCATCATCTACTCTTCTCTTCTGGCCATGCAATCGTTCCTCCGTTTTATCCTCCTTATCGTCTACTTTATTCACCTCCCCAGGCTTTCCAACTGCCGCAACCTTTTTACTATTGTCCTTCTTTTCAAAGCCTTTCACTACCTTCCTTAGGAAATCTTCCTGTGCCACCAACGCACTTTGTTGCCTCTGTAAAACACTCAAATTGTTATACGCGTCCCTAATCTTAACTCCAATTACAGCTCTCTCACTAACAGTATTGCAATGCCGTATTTAAATCCATCTGTAAATAAAAAATAAAATTTCACATATATCTGAAAATTTTAAATCCATCCAAACTAATTTGCGAAATTACACTTAAGTAACTCATACTTTTAAACCTATAATTGAAATCATAAAATATCGCCGATCAAAAACTGTTTCAAGACTCTGCGTGCATTAAAATACATGAATAAATATATCATATATGTAAAAATACCCACATAAATGCATTAATATAAAACTTGATCCTTTCTCTAAATAAACCACTTACAAACAACTCTTAAAACTAAATGCCATTCCATATCAATTAACATCCTACCCCCCCCCCCCCCTTTTTTTCAAAAAACAAAACTCGACAATCTCCGGTAACATTTTACGGAGAACACCGAATGTTCCATTTCCGCTTGTAAATATAAATATAGACTTCAAAATATAACCACCGATACAACCTAAGATTCTACCCAGGTACAAAAATTACCGCAACCACTTAACAGTCATAAACACAAATTAAAACTCCTTATTCTTCATACAACTGATTATGAAAACAAGCCTAAGAAACTCGATTATCGCAACCAAATGTTGTTACCCGGAAGTTTATTGAAACAACTTTTTGCAATCATCCCAGAATGTCACTCCATGTAAAACTTGTCACAGAACTTATTATACCTAAAATCATATCTAGGCCTGTATTTTAAGCCAGAAACCGTGTTTATAGTGACAAAGCGAATCTAATTGATATAAGGAATAATTTAATTTAAAGTAATAATTGAACAAAATAAACATCATTTAAAACAATTACTATTCATTGTGAAATAGCTTCTATGAACTATAATCCAATACCTATCATTAACCTTTGACCTTTTTCAATGACCAATAACACAATACCTTAACTTATGAAACATTGGAACAATTTTACAAGAATACCATTATTATTGCTTCATTGAAAAATAACATATTATAATTTTTTTTTTCATTATACTAAACAAATTTTAACTCTAAAATTCATAAACAACCCTTTCATTTAACCAATTGCTAAAAAATATTTTGTGCAACCTATACCATAAAATCATTACAAAAATCTGCCAAAAAAATTGCTGAATATCATTTACCACATGTACAACAACCTTGAACTCAAATCCCATGTTATATAACCTCACCCTGCTTCTTTATACCAAACATCATTTTGCTGCAATAAATACTTCCTGAGAAACAATAACAGAAAAATTCTTCCCCACAGGGCACCTCACAACATTCTTCACTTTAAAACCCATATTTTTCAAACTTAAATCTGACCAAAATTTACCCCCCATCCCTACTTATAACACAACTAACAAAATGCTATTGCCATTTACATCTGTTTATCCACCCAATACAACTTTCATTACTTTACAACACTTATTTAACATTTTATTCAAAAAGACAATTAAATGAACATATTTTCAACTAACTATAACCATTTCAACTTCCTAACAAAACAAACACAACAACTTCCTATTTATTCTGCTGTCTTCTTTTTTCAGAAATGAAACAACATCAAGAGAAGAAAACAAAGACACGCAACTGGCCATACAGAAAAAATATCAACCAATTTAACATCCAATGACATCCAGAATCAAAATTTAAATAACTCTTTTTAAAAATATTTCTTTCATCATATGTCAATAATTTAAAAAATATATTTATATACCTTTGTCATAAATCCGTCCAACAAATCAAATCTTTCTATACAGATATTTCTTATTTTATATAATGCTTAATAAGAACTTTTTTTTTAAAAGTTGCCATCATTTTTATATTTAAAACCGTTTAAAACCAGTCTTGTTATAAATAGAGACATTTAAGTAATTTTGTAATACATGATTGTCTATTTGAATTTTCTTAAACTGTATAATATTATGATAACCTTTACATATAAGTTGTTATTAAACTATTGATATTTATCTCATATTAGTGATATCCATCATCACTTTTTTATTCTCATTTCTTTGAATTACCCCATCTATAATTCTTAATCCTGCCTTTCAATAAAACGAGTCAGTTCTCCCTGCATTTATTCCTTTCTTAAAAAAAAAACCTTTTTCTGTACAAAGGGAAATAACTCTAATTATCTTCTTATTTTGAAATTTATAAAACAATAAATTAAAATTTCAAATCTATATTCCATATTCCTCAATAATTTAAAACTATATAAACATGTCACATTCCCTTCAACATGTTTTTACAATCACAATTGTCTATGTATATATATCTATTGTGACATAATTTAATGCTCAATATACTTATATTTTATTATTGTTATATCTTCATATTTTTCCTTATTTTGTAATTTTTGTCATATTCTAATCCTTGTATATATAAAGCACAACCCAAACTTTACACTTTTATATATTAATAAGACATTCCAACATAATTTTTCCACATCCCATTGTTTTTTTATATGATATACATTCTAACAATTATATAAAAGGGGAGATAATTCAATCTATTATTCCTATTTTTTTTAAAACATATCCATGCAACATACTTTATCAAAACATTCAATTCAAACTTGTCAAATAACTAATCATTTCCATTTAATCTTGAAAAAACTACATGATTTATCTCCTCTTATGCAAAACATAACATATTGCTATTATTATTTTATACTTGTTTTACATTAGATCTGTTATGTTTTAAACATATTTTATTTTTAAATAATGTTAATAATGTTAATAAATAAAAACATATGTTACAAATAATACTAAGTTTTATAGTCATAATTCAGTACACCTAAAACCGTCCTTTCTAAAATATAACACAAACACAAAATTCACCAAAAACACTCCGCACACACCTTTAAAAATCCTTCCAACCTGGATCCATCACTATTCAATGCACTCAAACTTTTCATCAGCTTTTGAACGCTGTACAAGTAACTGTGTGCTGTAGCAATCAAAACCCATTTACTCTTCTAAAGCACCACAGTTCACTTTTGATACAACTTGAGTTCACGTTGTTCATTTCTGTGTCCTGCTGTTCTTGTTCATGTTTACTTATTTATCATTGCCATTTCTGACTTTTGACATTTGAATACCCCATAAGTACCTCTATGCTTCTGCAAAATCCACCAAAACATTCCAATAACAAAAACTACTCAATCCACAATAAACTTTTAAAATATGAGTGAAAAGTCCACCAAAAGCTGCATGTTTCAAAAACCATTTTCAATCCACCATGGGCTGCATGTGTCCAGATCAATAAACTATCCATATTGGGCCCAAATAGTACAGGGTTCAACATGTTGCGGTCGTATCATGCTGCGCTCGGCGAAGCTTGCTATTCCAGTAGCTGTCAAAACTCTCCTACCCGATTGGCCTTGTGTCCCCGTTTCCTCCACTTCATCATCATTTCATGTTCATTGTATCACCACTTTCATGTTTATCTCCCGGATCTAGCCGAAATCGTGCTGCTTGGGAGTAAAGCAAAAACTAACTAACTAACTAATTTAATTAATATGATAAATTAAAGACGATAAATACGAGTGATGAAGATCCAAAACTTTAGCTACAATATTTGAAGATGATTTACTATACAATAATACAATAAAATCAACATCACAATAATAATATAAAATCAACAATAGATACTCAGTAACAAAATAGCAACAGATCAAAAGTTCACTTGAAATGCCTCTGTGTGTCCTTCAGTTGATGTCACTTCTCTTATACAATTAAGTTGAAGAAAACAAAACAATTACGTCAAACTAAGATAAAATAATCATTTTAATGATTTTTAATTAATGATTTTTTTTTAATAAATATAATATTTTAAATTATAAATACCTTTAAATATAATAAATTAAAGATGATAAATACGATTGGTCACGATCATAATAAAAAAAGCGAAAGTGTAAGAGCATGATTATTAACTTTAATGGGAATGGTTATTATTCCTAGTATTTGTTACAATGATTAATGTTATTAATTATTCTAAATTTTACACATTCGAAAAGCATGATGTAGAAACATATTGTAATGCTAACCAGTGCAAAATATAAGAATTAGTTTTATGTGTAGGGATAATTTCCCAAATGGTAAGCAAACAAGACGCCTCAATTATCACTTAAGAGACAAAGGTGCGTATAACATAATTACTATTGTATTATATGTATATGAAAAAGGGCATCGCTACCAGCAAGAAACATGTCCCAAGATATAAGTATAGTGAGTGAGTGAGTGAGTTGGTGTTTTACGCCCGTGCAACGCTATATAGGTTATTTACAGGCGATGAACATGAAAAGGATGATAAAATGAACATGAAATGATGATGATGAATGAAATATGGGGATGGGGTGGGACACAAAGGACCGGTAAATTTTGAAGAACCACAGGAAAAGGGGAGAGATGGGTAGGGGCGGAAAATTTAGCCTATGTGGTGCACTACTGGGCGGTCCACAAAGGGGTCTTTTACGTGCATGAAGCGTGGCACTCTCCACACACGTTGGCCCACTATGGTCGGCGGTCAGGGTTTCCGTATTATAGACCTGACAACCCCCGCGGACGAGGGCTACCCTATTCAGCCACCTAGGGTACACACTTGGTCGCTCTGTGGGCTGAGCACTGACCCGACGTCAGAATCCCAAGACCCTTAGTCGCCTCTTACGACAAGCTAGGCTCTGCTGCGGGCCTATTCGCCACCCGGGCCCCGCACGGGACAGATATAAGTATAAAATTTATGATAATACAATATGTTTAATAATGATATACGCTTTGATTGTTGGTTGCTTTATGTCCCGTCGGCGATATTGCAGCCATCATCGGGACATACGCAAACATTATGTTCACGTGGAAGTGAATTAAAATGATGATATAAATGTCAAATCGTAAGATAGCAGTAGTCGTACAGCGTTTTAAACCCCTTTTATCCCATTTCTGAGTCATAATTATGTCCTTCCTGGTGAGGAGGGGTCTATAATTATCGGGGTTCTTTAACTATCGGGGGTCTATGATTAATAGGGGGTTTATAATATTGGCTTTCTCATCTTAGTCCATCTATTTGGAGGAAGTGACGTATGTAGGCCTTATACGTAGTACACTCTGTAACCTCATGGGTTTACACTCCTCGACCTCACCAGTGGCCTGATTCACCCCTGGTACACTCTGTAACCTCATGTGATTACTCAACAATACCAGAGGTCTGATTCACCCATGACAGAAAAAGGAGCGTACATATTATAAAGCGTCATCTTATTAGGATGGGCTGTACTCCTGTCCCGTGCGGGGCCCGGGTGGCGAATAGGCCCGCAGCAGAGCCTAGCTTGTCGTAAGAGGCGACTAAGGGCCTTGGGATTCTGACGTCGGGTCAGTGCTCAGCCCACAGAGCGACCAAGTGTGTACCCTAGGTGGCTGAATAGGGTAGCCCTCGTCCGCGGGGGTTGTCAGGTCTATAATACGGAAACCCTGACCGCCGACCATAGTGGGCAAACGTGTTTGGAGAGTGCCACGCTTCATGCACGTAAAAGACCCCTTTGTGGACCGCCCAGTAGTGCACCACATAGGCTAAATTTTCCGCCCCTACCCACCTCTCCCCTTTTCCTGTGGTTCTTCAAAATTTACCAGTCCTTTGTGTCCCACCCCATTCCCATATTTCACTCACTCACTCACGCTGTACTCCTTAATCTTATCGCCCACGTTAGCACCTGTGACCACATTCCCAAGAAATACCTCCTACACATATGAGGATGTGGCGTATGTGGACCTTATACGTGGTGCACTCTGTTACCGCATGTGATTATACTCCTCGACCTTACCAGAGGTCTGATTCACCCATGACAGAAAAAGGAGTGGACATATTGTAAAGCGTCACCTTATCGCCCACGTTAGCACCTGTGGCCTATCCCAGGGACATACCCTACTACAAATAGGGGCATGGAAGGTCCATGTTTTAAAAATATAGGGTCCATAGACCCTGGACATGTAAGGTATGGAAGGTCCATGTTTTAATAGGGTCCATAGATATAGACCTAGACAGTCTATATTAGAGGGTCCATAGACCTGTAATCTAAAGGGTCCTTATATGATAGGGTCTATAGAATATATAAGTCTTAATAGATATAGACCTTACATGTATAGGGTCTATATGGACCCTCTGTCTATCTTTTACAAGTTTATGGTCCATAGATATAGAGTGGACCTTAAAGTATGTTTTAAAGTATAGAGTTCATAGACCCTTAATAAAGAGGGTCCATATATATTAGAGATGTAACTTCTTGCAATCTCTTCTAGACAAAAAAGACCGTAGACTAGCTCTCTCTTCCAACCTCACGTTCCGTTATATTGATGATGTCCTTTCACTAAACAATTCTCGATTTGGTGACTTTCTCCATCTCATATATCCACAGGAGCTTGAGATAAAGGACACAACGGATTCTAGGAAGTCTGCTTCATATTTAGATCTACATCTCGAAATTGACTCTCAAGGAAGACTTTCAACAAGGCTCTATGACAAACGTGATGACTTCAACTTTCCAATCGTCAACTTCCCCTTCTTGTGTAGCAATATTCCGTCAGCTCCAGCTTATGGAGTTTACGTATCTCAATTGATTCGTTTCTCCAGAGCGTGCGGGACTTACATCGATTTCCTTAGCAGAGCGACACGTCTGACGCAAAAAATGCTCACACAGGGTTATGTTGCTCCTAGGTTGCTGTCTTCACTCAAGAAATTTTACGGAAGACATCATGCACTTATAGACAAATATGGGATTTCGATCTCTCAGATGAGTGCAGATTTTGGTTTGTCATAGGGTGTTGTTTCGTCTTCCTTTACTGGATTTGACACGCTGAATGGACTATTGGAACTGCTTACTCTTCCGGAGCACCTGAGTTCACTCTTGTTTCGACTGGAGTTCGCGTTGTTGATTGATATTCAGTTGTTTTGTGTTTCCATGTTTTACGTGTTGTCTGTTTTTGTCCCGTTCTTGTTTGTGTTTACTGGTTTAGTCTCTGCCCTTTCGGACTTTTGACATTCGGATACCCCATTGGTACCTCTGCTTCTTAAAATGATACGGTCATTAGACCCTAGATCCATATATCATTGTGATTATAAGAATCACAATTGTTAGATTTATAAACTATCAGCAGGACCTTGAAAAAAAATTATCAATGTTATGCAAATAAGAAGGTTAATAAATCATATATTTGAGGGAGGAAGAAAGGTTCACAATAAGCTGAAGACATTCATGGGGTTTTACATAAAGGACAATAATTCTATATGATATACATGAATATTTATTGTAAAAAATCTTACCAAATCTGTGGATCATTATTTTATCAATGTCATCTCATCCATTCAAATGATCAGGTCATACCATTGTCATCCAATATATTCACTCTGCCAGATAGTTAGGGTGATGACACCACAAAAAAATGTACCTGAAGAATTCCTTCTGTCACGTGTAATCTATAATTATCACATGATCAGAAAAATGCCCCAAGTATTTTTTTTCTCTCCTGTTTATTTAATAACTAAAACAAGAACATAATAACACACACATACAATTGGAATCTTGATAATCAATAACAACAATTTGGTTTTTAAATCAAACATAACATATATATGAATACAGACATGTATAATCACATAAAAAAGAAAAACAAAATGCATTATTTTGCCACAATCACTAAATTTGGCACATAATTTAACAACATTTAAGAAAAAAAAATCATTTTACAAAATTTATATGGCACATGGAAAAAGCTCATTAGTTTTACACAGTGGATAGATAAATCAGAACCAAGAAATATAAAATAATATTGACGAAACTATTAACCCAATCTACATTATATCTATAAAACATCACCTTTCTTAGGTTATGACTAACATCAAATATATCTTACAAAAAGAAATTCCTGAATTTTTTTGTTAATAGATAGATCATGGTGACAATAAATTTTATATCCTAGTGTTCCATAACTTTTATCTTATGAAAATTAGTTCTGTGTAAGGTTTATGTAATCAGTGTTATATCTGAGGTGTAAGATGAAACATTTCTATTCAATGTTATTATCCTAAATATATATTCAAGTGCATATTAGAAAAAGTAAAGAATCATTACAAATGTTATTGGTTATCACTCTAATAGTTTATTTTGAAACGTTGTGGCTCCTGGTTCTAAAGGCCACTGGGTCAGTGTATGTGGTGTCTTGTGAGGTATGTGCTGAATCAGGTGGACTCTTCTTTGTAGTGAAGGGTATAGGTGATGGGAGGATCCTCTCAGGACTGGTTGTCAACACTGTTGATAATTCAACTGCTGGTGGAGTGTAAATTCCCCGAGGTTAGCCCGCTCCGGCACCAACACTTTTTGAGTTGGAGAATACATCAAAGCTTTAAATTATCCGTCTAAATTTCAAAATTGTCTAAACCCTAAGGTTCTTCCTACCCCAGACATAGGTTGATTATCTTAGTAATAATTTGGTTCCCCAGTTTGGTATTTTTGGTTATACTGTTCTATGCTCTTCATATTTATACAGTGTTTGGCATTTTCAATATTTTTGGCAGAGCGCCTCTGATGAGTCTTGAATAGACGAAACGCGCGTCAGGCGTAGCAAAATTTATTGTCTGGAACTTTGTTGTCATTTGTATTTCGAACACACGTGAAGGTTAGCACTGCTGGTGGAGTGTAAATTCCCCGAGGTTAGCCCGCTCCGGCACCAACACTTTTTGAGTTGGAGAATACATCAAAGCTTTAAATTATCCGTCTAAATTTCAAAATTGTCTAAACCCTAAGGTTCTTCCTACCCCAGACATAGGTTGATTATCTTAGTAATAATTTGGTTCCCCAGTTTGGTATTTTTGGTTATACTGTTCTATGCTCTTCATATTTATACAGTGTTTGGCATTTTCAATATTTTTGGCAGAGCGCCTCTGATGAGTCTTGAATAGACGAAACGCGCGTCAGGCGTAGCAAAATTTATTGTCTGGAACTTTGTTGTCATTTGTATTTCGAACACACGTGAAGGTTAGCACTGCTGGTGGAGTGTAAATTCCCCGAGGTTAGCCCGCTCCGGCACCAACACTTTTTGAGTTGGAGAATACATCAAAGCTTTAAATTATCCGTCTAAATTTCAAAATTGTCTAAACCCTAAGGTTCTTCCTACCCCAGACATAGGTTGATTATCTTAGTAATAATTTGGTTCCCCAGTTTGGTATTTTTGGTTATACTGTTCTATGCTCTTCATATTTATACAGTGTTTGGCATTTTCAATATTTTTGGCAGAGCGCCTCTGATGAGTCTTGAATAGACGAAACGCGCGTCAGGCGTAGCAAAATTTATTGTCTGGAACTTTGTTGTCATTTGTATTTCGAACACACGTGAAGGTTAGCACTGCTGGTGGAGTGTAAATTCCCCGAGGTTAGCCCGCTCCGGCACCAACACTTTTTGAGTTGGAGAATACATCAAAGCTTTAAATTATCCGTCTAAATTTCAAAATTGTCTAAACCCTAAGGTTCTTCCTACCCCAGACATAGGTTGATTATCTTAGTAATAATTTGGTTCCCCAGTTTGGTATTTTTGGTTATACTGTTCTATGCTCTTCATATTTATACAGTGTTTGGCATTTTCAATATTTTTGGCAGAGCGCCTCTGATGAGTCTTGAATAGACGAAACGCGCGTCAGGCGTAGCAAAATTTATTGTCTGGAACTTTGTTGTCATTTGTATTTCGAACACACGTGAAGGTTAGCACTGCTGGTGGAGTGTAAATTCCCCGAGGTTAGCCCGCTCCGGCACCAACACTTTTTGAGTTGGAGAATACATCAAAGCTTTAAATTATCCGTCTAAATTTCAAAATTGTCTAAACCCTAAGGTTCTTCCTACCCCAGACATAGGTTGATTATCTTAGTAATAATTTGGTTCCCCAGTTTGGTATTTTTGGTTATACTGTTCTATGCTCTTCATATTTATACAGTGTTTGGCATTTTCAATATTTTTGGCAGAGCGCCTCTGATGAGTCTTGAATAGACGAAACGCGCGTCAGGCGTAGCAAAATTTATTGTCTGGAACTTTGTTGTCATTTGTATTTCTTCAGGAGATGAAAAGGGTAGAACAGATGAAGATGAACTTCTTACGGGTGTGGAATGAATAGGGGATAGTGATGATTCTGGTGATGAAATGGGTAGGGCAGATGAAGATGATGGTCGTACTGGTGGTAAAAGTCGTGGTGATGAAACTGTAGTAGTGCTTCTCATAGACAAATTTGTTAGTTCTTCGTCCACATGTTGAATCTTTGCCATCTTTTTTGAAAGACACTACCGATTACTTACAAAAAATGTCCGCTCTTAATCCACTCCCTCCGAATACGACTCTAGTAACTATGGATGTCACCTCACTCTACACTAACATCCCTCACGCTGACGGCATCGAAGCATGTAGAGAAGTTTGGGATACTCGGGCTATCAAAAATCCTCCAACTGATTGTCTGATTACATTGCTCACACTGGTACTAAAGAAAAACAATTTTACATTTAATGATGAACATTATTTACAAGTCAACGGAACAGCTATGGGCACTAAAATGGCACCATCTTATGCCAACATCTTCATGGGTAAATTGGAAAAACAACTCCTCCAGTCGTCTGACGAAAAACCACTCTCCTGGTATAGATTTATTGATGATGTTGATATGAAGTGGACACAGAGTGATGACGAACTCGATACCTTCATCTCACGTGCGAACAACATACATCCTTCAATTAGATTTACCCACGAAACATCCAAAACAAATATATCTTTCCTTGACACCACCAGCTCATTATCACAAGAAGGAGAATTGTCCACTGACTTGTACACCAAACCCACAGACACCAACCAGTATCTCTTACCTAGCAGTTGTCATCCACCTCACGTGTCTAAGAGCATTCCATTCAGTCAAGCTCTTAGAATACGTCGCATTTGTTCATCTAATGATACTTTTAAAATGAGACTAGGTAAACTACACAATCATTTGAAAAGAAGGGGTTACAAAAATAAGAACATCAAGGCCTGTTTTAAGAAAGCACAAGATATACCGAGGAGTGCCCTACTACAATATAAAAAGAAAAAGAAAAACAAACGTACCCCTTGTGTGCTCACTTTCCACCCATCTCTCAAGAGCACATTCAGTACCATTCGTGAGCACTGGAAATCCATTGAGAAAAATCCCAAACTATCCAGAGTCTTTCCAGAGCCTCCCGTTGTTGCATTCAAACAACCCAATAGTCTCCGTAACTTGTTGGTACGGGCAGAGATATCCAAACCTTACACTTCTGTGGGTTCCAATCGGTCGTGTGGTGACAAACGCTGTAAATGTTGTAAACATATGCAGTCCTCGTCCACATTTGCAAGCAAAGTCACAAACAAACAGTTTAAAATCTTCTCTACTGTCAACTGTAAGAGCTCTAATGTAATTTACATTCTTGAATGCTCGGTTTGTGGCTTGCAATATGTGGGGGAGTCGAAACAGCCTTTCCACAAACGACTGAATGGACACCGAAGTGACTTGACCAAAAAAGTATTTCTGCCTGTTAGCCAACACTTCAGGTTACCCGATCACAGCCTCAATGAAAATACTTATTATCGAACATAACTGTGATTGGAGAGACTCTCAACGAGAGGCTAGGGAAAGCTTCTGGATAAAAGAACTCTGCACATTTCATCCGAAAGGAATAAACAAAAAACATTAAATCAATCAATCAATCAATCATCTTTTTAGTCTGTCTGTAATCCTCTGTTGTCAGATAAAGTTCAAGATCTACATTGATGACGTATTTCATTAATGAGTTTTAAATAATAAACAAACTTTATCGTAGTGAGTTGTTTTTACAACACCATTTAACAGCTCAGTTTACATTTATCTTTCAAAGTGTAAAGTTGTGTATTTTTGACACTGATGAAGGCCATCTGTTGGTCGAAATATCTGTCTTTATAATTTATAACATCATTATTGTATCGTTGCATAATCCTTTAGACTTTTATATTATTTTGTTTATGTTGCATCGTCAATTGTTTTGTCGATCCGATACTCAATAAGTTGACTGGTTGGTAGCTTCCTTTAGACTCTTTATATATATATATATATACTGTAAAAGGGGAAATTTTCGAGAGTGGTTTATTTTCGCTAAGTACGTGAGTTGGATAAATTCGCGAAAATATAACCTCACGTAAAATGATTTTTCACTTTGGTGTAATGGGGAGAACGGGGAATTCGCAAAAACTTAACCCCGCGAACACACTTGGTGTTAAAAATCGAGAAATTTAAACCAGGCGGAAATATCCCCTTTTACAGTATATGATTCACCATACATATAAAGCTTTTACATATAAGCTGCAATACACATGTTCAAGGTGAAATTAAGAGAAAGTAACTGATCCATGCAAGGTCCTGTAGGTGGTAGGTTTATAAATAGGATTCATCTTGATCCATGATAATGATTTTTTTTCAATTGTTTTCTTCTCTTTTTAATGATAAACAGAACAGAAAATGTGATTATAAGGAAAAAAAGTGGTAGTCCTACTTCCATTGACAGGAATACATTACTAGCATGTTGTTTAATGTGTTCATCATTTAAACCAACAGTTTCATTTATAATTTCTGAAATGAAAATACAATCATAAATCTAAAACTTATCTGATCATATTATTCTTAACATGGTGGTACCAATAAATCCTTAACAAACTAGCTGACAATTGAAACAAAGAATATAACCTTTTTTATGTATGTTTTATTTTTTTAGTAATAGGAGATTAACTCTTTTTTTTTAATTGTTAAATATTCTGACAGCTTGTTTACTTTTTACTAACTTGGACCAAACATCATAGATTACAACAACTTAGTAGTTAAAACTTTATGTGATATTTATATAAATTATTTACCTATAATAGAGATGTTAGTCACTGATGCTGTATTGGTAGTATCCATTCCATTCTTTATGCCTCTTGTTGAAATCTCCGGTTGAGTTCCTCCTGCTCCACTCAAAGTATCTGAAAAAAAATATGAAAAAAAAATAAAACATACAAATAAGGAAAATAAACCTTAACTTAAAAAAAAAAAATTATAGAAACAAATGTAGATTTTTAAAATATCATATTTACCAACAATAGAGATGCTATTCACTGTTGCTGCATTGGTAGTATCCAGTCCATTCTTTGCGTCTCTTGATGAAATCTCATGTTGAGTGCCTCCTGCTCCACTCAAAGTATCTGAAAAAAAGATATGAAAAAAAAATACATACAAACTCAAGAAAATAAACCTAAACTAATAATAAAGTTTTAAAAAAACAAATGTAGATTTTTAAAATGTCATATTTACCAATAATAGAGATGCTATTCTTGGTAGTATCCAGTCCATTCTTTATGCCTCTTGTTGAAATGTCCAGTTGAGTGTCTTCTGTTACACTCAAAGTATCTGAAAAAGATATGAAAAAAAATACATACAAACTCAAGAAAATAAACCTAAACTAATAATAAAGTTTTAAAAACAAATGTAAATTTTTAAAATGTCATATTTACCAACAATAGAGATGCTATTCTTGGTAGTATCCAGTCCATTCTTTATGCCTCTTGTTGAAATGTCCAGTTGAGTGTCTTCTGTTACACTCAAAGTATCTGAAAAAGATATGAAAAAAAATACATACAAACTCAAGAAAATAAACCTAAACTAATAATAAAGTTTTAAAAACAAATGTAAATTTTTAAAATGTCATATTTACCAACAATAGAGATGCTATTCACTGTTGCTGTATTGGTAGTATCCAGTCCATTCTTTACGTCTCTTGTTGAAATCTCCAATTGAGTGCCTCCTGCTCCACTCAAAGTATCTGAAAAAGATATGAAAAAACTCATAATAACATACACAATCAATAAAATAATTAGTTCTTAAACAAATGTGATATCTATTTATACATTAATAACACAACATAACTTACTTTCATGTATATTGTGATATTTGATTGGTTGATAATTTAAAAATAAATTGTATAATGTGGGTATGATATTGGTGTGTTCATAGATGAGAGAAAAATAATATGTGTAAATAAAAATTTGCATTTTTGTTAATGCCATGTTTATTAATTATACTGAACTAAACAACAAAAGTGATGGAAATTATCTTTTCATCCCTCTTTGGTCTTTAAATGACAATATTTCTTCTACTAATTTTGGAATAATAAACCTATTAAAATCTTAAGAGTGATAAATATTAGTAAGATTTACAGAGTTTATACAATTATATTGTTACCAACAACAATATTTGAGGAAAACTAACCGTGAACAAGCGTAGTTACAACTTAAATCCGTTTTAAATCCGATTAAACTCCTGTGAGTTGATGCTGTTTGACGGCCCTTTACAGTATTCCTGTAAATGTAAATGTTTATTCACTTAAAAAAATCCTCCATCTTGTTTGTGTGTTTTTAGCGTCACCTAACGTAGGAGATTGTAAAAAGCCAATGTAGGTAAAATGAGAATTTCCGGATACGTTTGATTCATATAAAAAAATCCTGGAACTGTACATCATATTTTACCGACATTGTTATTTTACAATTTCCTTCCGGTTTGTGACGTAAAAAACAAACAAACAAGATATATTTATATATACATATACTTACTAGGTGGATAAACGTAACAAATTCCGTCGTCCTTGCATGTCCAATCACAATCCTTATTACCGTCAGCACCATGCATCGCAGACGGCTTTGTTATATATTTAATTTTACAATTGCAACTTTCCAAAAGTTCAATCAAGTTAGGTTCAGTTAACAATTCTAAGTAATGTCCTGCACAGGAACATCTACTAGTTGTTGGCCCATGATCACAATGTTCAGCTTCAGTAGCCAATACCACTGCATATAGTCCTAAGAAAATTATTAGAATACAACACTTCTTCTCCATTGTGCTCTAAGCCCACAAATGGCCATCAGGTGACAGTATCGCGGGAAAATTTTCCCTTTAAAGGGGTACCTAAAGGTTATACGAGAATATTTTATATTATTTTTTCAATTATAAAATGTTTTATATATACGTTAATATTATATTTCTAACAAAAACTTTTGAGTTAAAATACTAGTATCAATTCGTTAAAATTGACACTTAGAAAAAGAAAACATTTCGCAATATACCCTGAATGATGTCATAAATTGCATGGTCAGCAAAATGTTATCAAGGTCAGTGACTTTCAACATCATGATGTAAGCACATGATATACTAACCTATTTAAAAAGTATGAATATTCATGATGAGCAGAAACCTTGCTGTGTAAATGAATATATTATATTAAAATTTATGAAAAACTTATGTTATGACGTTTCCATATGTCCTACAACTGTCACAGATAAATGAATCCTCACATCTTATTCTATTATTCATAAAAAGTGTAATCGTAAAAAAAAAAGAAAAAAATTGTGCTAATAGGGTATCACAATTTTCTATGTACACTTAAATATTCAATATAAAAAAATAACCATTTAAAGACGAAGAAAATGCTTTCAATTGAAAGATAAAGACTGTTCACATAAATTGATTATGACTGACAGAGATTACATTTGATATGATGAAGGAAAGGTTTAATTTGATTATAAACTGACAGATTACATTAAGTTAAAAAATTAAATGTAGTGAAAAAACTTAGTGAAATGATTGGTGTGACATATTTATTCATAGTATTATTTGTTTATTAATGAAATACACACATTCTGTTATCTCTTTAGTTCTTGAATATATTAGGCATCATGGTTTTTGCTTTATAACATTTTATATTCAATCAATCACCTGTTCTGATTGCACATTTGTTATTTATTCTTCTAACATATGTGACAACGATTAATTCACCTAACGATTCACGCGGAGTGCTGTTGTAACTGTCAAACATCTATGTTATGATAAAGAAGTGAACATAAACTGAAATTAAAAAAAAAAAAAACACACTCCATACTAGATATATAAGTAAAGGATTGGTATTTATTTATTTATTTTTTTTTTTGGGTTAGGTTTTATTTGTAATACTTTTCAACTAAATTTTGGAAGCTAAATATAAATATTGTTAGAGATCTAATGAAATGAATTTTCTTATACCCAATAAGAACAATAATAATAATTATAATAAGGCCCAAAAAAAAAGGTAGGTGAGATTACTGTCACTCGATCTGCCCCAATTTTTTTCAGCATGTAACAGTAAACGCACCTACTTTTTGTTTTGGACCTAAGAATAATAATAATGATAACACTCACCAAGAGGGAAAAAAACCTAAATAATTTTTGCTTCCGTTATCTTCTATTATGTCCTAAATATCAATATTCACATTATTTACAAGCATACTGGAGAGACTTCACGAATGAATGAATGAATATAGTATTGAGTGGGTGTTTTCAATTTGAAGGTCCTCCAAATTATTTTACAAAACGATTGGGTTAACAGTATATGGTCTTATAGTTACGCATGACTTCATACAGAATTTGAAGGTCTCTCAAATTCTTACAAACCATTGGTTGAACAATATCAGGTGCCTTATAGTTACGCATGACTTTACACATACATTACCATTATAAAAAGATGAAGAAATAGACCCTCACTTATTAAAATAAAACGATGGATAAAAAAGATCCTAGACCTTATACATAATACTGATGAACTCACGGAATGGGCAGAACACAACGATCTATTACAGCACCCTCTTACAGCACCCTCTTATTTGTGAAAGGATGAACACACTTGAGAACATTAAACAAATTGCAAACTTGATACAAGAACCAGACATATTGATACAATGGGCTATAGAAAATACGATTTTTTCATAACGAAGTAGTTTTAAAAAGACTCGAACATTTATTAACATGCGGGGGATGTAAACGTAAATTTGACACTTCAATAGAGTTCAAAGAACATAACTGCTGCTTTATACAAACAATGTATGTGGCTCCGTCGTCAAGTCTGACCTGTTCATGGTGTGGTGAAGTACTAAAGTCAGTACAACAATTGCAAGATCACGAAGAATTTCATCGCTTAATTGACGAATGTACTGATAATGAATTGTTTGAAGTAAACAGACAGGAAAACCCGACCTTAACAATTGACAATAAAGGTCAAAGTTACACTAACCACTTAATAAAAACAAGTCATAATACCTCACACAAAACAAATGATACTATCCAAAACGAAATTAAACGATCTAATTTCCAACTATCTGTACCAAGATCTATAATACAATCAGGAGCCGGAGAAGATGATTTGGACAATAAACTACCGTACACGTTTCGACAGACGGGACAAAAAACATTTGCAAAGAATCTTGCGACAGAATCGACGTATAAGGTTAAATTTAAAGAGGGTTGGAAGGGGAATAAAATGAAAAATCTAATGAAGGGAGTACGAACCATGTTCGATGATATTTTAACTACCGTTAAATCGAACGACGGAGACTTGGGACGATTAATAATGGCACACCCATCGCTCAATCATCCTATCATTATTCCGCTTTCGCCTTGGAAAAGCATTAATACCAACACAATTCTCGACAAAATCGAAAACGTGTTGAATAGCGATGAAAATATTCCACTAGATGAAAACTTTTTTATCACCGTCGGAAATATTAATGTTCCAAAAGGTTCAGGTAAGCGAGTACATATTACTAAATTATCCGGAGAAAATAATTCCATTAGAATCAAACAATCCATCTTTACAATCGAAGAGGCTGATGATAACCTTTGTCTTCCGATGACAATCGGTCAGACTTTCGTTAAACTATGTACCGTGGTATCTCTAGAGGAATGGAAGAGAATGACAAAAAACGACCACCCCGACATGAACGTAAATATGAAAATGTTCATTCACAGAGTCGTCACACAAAGTCACATTCGACATCTCAATAAAATAACTAAAAACCCATATCGTAAAAGCATGGCATTAACATTATGTCAAGAGGCAAACGTTCCCACCGACAGACCGCTGAACCTGACGGACATCAAATCTTTTGAAAACTATCTGGATGTCAACATACTAGTGATTTCATCGAAAATAGGGAACAAATTTTGTCGCGTTGCAAACAAGAAAAATCGTAAGTATTTATTTTTATACTTAGTAGAGACGGAAGAGAATGGATTGGGACACTTTCACGGTATAGCTAATATAAGTGGCTTTTTCAGTTTCGGTTATTTCTGCGAAGCCTGTCTGAAACCCTATAAGAATAAAGGTAAACATGCATGTCAAACAACGTGTGATGTGTGCTGCAGCAACGAATGTTCTGTCGACAAGGACGTAATGTCTTGCTTGCATTGTGCACGAACGTGTCGCAACAAAAGGTGTTTCGATAGGCAGATGGCGCGAAAAGACAGGAAAGGTAGAGACGTCGATAAATCCATGTGCGAGATTAACTATCAATGTAAGCGCTGCAGAAAAGTGTTACAGTGGAAAGAGAGAGATCCATCTCAACATAAGTGTGCAGAATACAAATGTAAAAATTGCCATCAGTATTTCTTAGGAAGACATTTATGCTATCAACGGGTGCGGGAATATCCTCCGAAGAGTACGCCTCGAAAATTTTTCTTTTACGATTTCGAAACTAGTCAGGTGGATCACTTAGTAGAGTGTGAAAAGGGATACAATCCACCTAGTCAGCCTTCTTGCGACCAGTGCGTCAGCACCAAGGCAGATCAGAGATGTGACACATGTAGAGTCTGTATCAATTGCAATCAAAGTTGGTGCGGATCGTTTGAGCATCACGTCAATTATTGCGTTTTACAATCTACTTGCGAAAAATGTGGAGCGGATGACAGCGAAGATCTGTTGAACGAATACTCGAAATGTTCCGTATGTGGGAGCCGATACGATAAATGTGCAGTTTTCAAAGAAGACGCATTTATTCCTCCATGTCCCGATACCTGTGGATTTAGACAGAGAGTGTTCCGAGGCGACAACACGCCTGTCGACTTTTGTTCTCACATCATGTCCAGATACTACAGAAATTCAGTGTTTAAAGCCCACAACGCCAAGGGTTTCGATTCGTATCCCGTGTTAAATGCAATGATAGACAAACACGCCATTCGACCTAACAAGATCATCTACGACGGTTCTAAAATCATGTACATGCACGTGGCACACGGATTAGATCTGACGTTTATTGACTCGCTGAATTTCATGGCTATGAAACTGTCAGACATACCGAAGTGTTTTGGACTGGAAGAACTTCAGAAGGGATATTTTCCTCATCTGTTCAATTCTCGTAAAAACTGGCACTACGTGGGTCCGTATCCTCATCCCAAGTACTACATGATTGAATACATGAGCGCGAAAGAGAAAGACGCGTTCATGAAATGGTACGATGGGAAAAAAAAGAAGTCTTCGACTTTCAGAAAGAGATGTACTCGTACTGCGTATCCGACGTGGACATCTTACGAAGAGGATGCATGTCATTTCGAAAGATCATGATGAACGTCACCTCGATGACGAGTTCTTCGGGCAGTGCGACCAGATGAATCGATCCTTTCGATTACGTGACCATCGCATCGGCCTGTCAGGGAATCTTTCGACGGTTGTTCATGAAGGAAGTCTACGAAACTCAAGTGACGCATAAGGGAATCGCTATGACATGTGCATCTAAATATGAAAACGGGCAGTTGTTATTGTTGTTAAATGATCACCAAGACCATAATAATACCTGCTGGAAACCGAAAGAAGACATCGCCGAAGATTATCGCATAGGAGAGACGCGTTTCGTTAAATCCGACATTGCCCTGGTTCCGTCCGAAGGATACGCGACGGACACGTTCAGCAAGTCTTCCATTCAATGGCTGGAATGGCAAGTGGAAAGGGCCAGGCGCGATGGTAGACCCTCGCCCAAGAACATCGTCCACGGTCTCAACGGCCGGGAACGCAAGATAGCCCTACAGACTGGACGGGTACGACGAAGACACCAACACTGCCTACGAGTTCTTAGGTGAGCAGGCGGCGGCGGCGGCGGCGGCATATAAGCTTATAATGCATTTATAAAGCTTATAAGCTTATATGCAATGTATAAGCTTATAAACATATATAAATATATTGATAAATGATTGAGCTTTTTATTGTTATTGTCTATCTATCCAAAGAAGGATAACTCTAATTTAACTTTGTTGTAATTTTTAAAATATCGTGTGGTTTTTTTTTTCTTTTACAGGTTGTGTATATCACGGATGTCCAACATGTTATCCAAACGATCGAACGAAAACAAAACATCCTGTCACTCAACATACTATGAATCAACTCTATTACCTTACCAAAAAAAGGGAAGCATACCTGACGAAAATAGGTTTAAATTACATCAGTATTTGGGAACATGAATTTACGTCTCAAATTAGGGAAAACATTGAAATGAAAGAGTATGTAGACACTTTAGATTGACAGAAAGGTTACATCCTCGAGATAGTTTTTTCGGTGGACGAACGAACGCAATAAAGCTTTTCCATCAAACCAAAGAGGAAAACGATACAATAGAGTATTACGACTTCACCAGTTTGTACCCTTACGTAAACAAATATGCTATGTATCCTGTGGGACATCCTACCATCATTACATCAGATTTTAAAAACATGACGGAATATTTCGGATTGGCTAAGGTAAAAATTTTACCTCATAAACAACTTTTTCACCCTGTTTTACCATATCTTTCCAATGGAAAACTCAAATTTCCATTATGTCAACATTGTGCAGACCTCGAGAATCAACATGAATGTGGGTGTACAGACGACGAAAGATCATTGATAGGAACTTGGTGTACACCCGAGCTTAATGTTGCATTGTCAAAAGGGTACACACTGCTGAAAATTTACGAAGTGTATCACTTTGAGGAAACGGCGAAATATGATTCACATACTGGAAAAGGTGGATTTTTTTCAGAATATGTAAACCTTTTTTTAAAGCTCAAGCATCTGGCTTTCCATCTGAATGTGTAACCGAAGACCAAAAGTTGGAATATATAGCGGATTATTTAAATAAGGAGGGAATTCAGCTATCATACGATGACATTAAAGTAAATCCTGGTTTACGAAGTCTGGCAAAAATATGTCTAAATTCTTTTTGGGGAAAGTTCGGCCAGCGATTGAACATGAAACAATCTGCCTTTTTATATGATCGAGAACCAGACAATTTTTTTCAGTTATTGTCTGATGCACAAGAAGACGTTCAAGATTTCCACATCATTAGCCCTTCCATTATACAATTAGAATATAAGGACGATTCATCTTTTCTCCCAATGGATTTCAAAACAAATATATTCATAGCAACTTTTACAACATGTTGGGCGAGACTAACACTTTACGAGACTTTAGATCTGATTGGAACACGTTCTCCAGGAAATGGATTTACATTAAATCTGATTTAACGCCTTCAAAAAAAATTATAATTAGTTACCATGCATTCAAAAGTTTGTCTGACCAAAACAAAAATCCAAGCCCACTTTGAAGTTAAATGATCCATCCCTTAATAACTTCATCACTTACATCATGTACTTTAAAATTAAATTTAATTACTAAAATGGTTAAAAAATTATTCTAAATTCAATCATGATTCTTTTTAAAGATTCCAAATCTTTGTAACAATCTTTATACATGCCTGTTTGATTCCCAGGATGATATTTATTCTAATCTAACATTAATAAGTTGTTAATCAATTGTCCATATTTTTTCTAAAGAAATTTTAATTTAAAATCTTTTGAGACCTATAGTTTGGTACTCTATACCTTTAATTCAGGATCCTGGTCATTCAAAAATAAGCTCTTGAGAAATCTACTTTTTAAGTAGTCTGTAAGTGGTTTCTAAGAGTAATTATTATAAAAAGAACACCATATTTTACCAAAAAAATATTTTAATTGGATAAAAAATTAAAGACCGAGAAAGAAGTACACAATGTACTAATTGATCATTACAATCAATGTATGTAAGCATATTATATAATTGATATCCATGTGCCTTATCTTCAGGCTCCAAGACCCACCTGTTATATGTTATGTATAAATAACCATTATGGACCCATTTAAGGCCTTACGGTATGTATAAATAACTATTGGATCCGCTTTAGGCCCACCTATTATATGGTATGTATAAATAACCGTTGTTGACCCATTTAAGGCCCACCTATTATATATGGTATGTATAAATAATTGTTATTGACCCATTTTTTTTTAGACCTATGGTATGTATCAATGATATCTCATTCATAGTTTATTCCGTATAATATGTTCTAGGACGGAATAAATATCATTGAATTTACACACAGCCCCCATACACACATTTATACATACGAGTATATATTTGGACCCATTTAGTCCCACCTATTGTGTGGTGTAGATATATATATATATGAATCCCTGTTATGGACCCACATAAGGCCCAACTATTATTTGTATAAATAACTGTTATGGATCCACTTTAGGCCCACCTATTATATAGTTTGCATTTATTACTGTTTTGGACCCACTTAAGGCCCACATATTATATGGTATGTATCCATAACTGTTAGGACCAACTTAAAGCTCACCTATTATATTGTATGAATAAATAACCGTTATGAACCCACTTAAGGCCCATCTTTTATATGGTATGTATAAATAACCGTTATGCACCCACTTAAGGCCCACCTATTATATGGTATGAATTAAAATCGTTATGGACCCACTTAAGGCCCACCTATTACATGGTATGTGTAAATAACCGTTTAGGATCTACTTAAGGCCAACTTATTATATGGTATATATAAATAACCGTTTAGGATCTACTTAGGGCCCACCTATTATATGGTATGTATAAATAACCGTTAAGGATCTACTTAAGGCCCACCTATTATATGGTATGTATAAATAACCGTTATGGACCTACTTAAGGCCCACCTATTATATGGTATGTATAAATAACCGTTATGGACCTACTTAAGGCCCACCTATTATATGGTATGTATAAATAACCTTTATGGACCTACTTAAAGGGTAAGTTCACGATTTTTGATATATGGTCTTAAATAGTTCAGAACAATGTTTTATAACAGTGTGCAATTTTTTTCTCTCATATCTTAACTTATAACAAAGATATTGGGGATTATTTATTTGAAATAGACCCCTACTCTACATTAGGGGACTACTTCAGTTAATCAGAATTTCTACTGAGTAGCAAAAAATCATATTAGTTCAAACGTTTAAGTGATCATGTGGTACATCCAATAACCATCAAAATAATTAAAATAATCAAAAGTCAACAAGATCATTTAATATTTTCAAATTACTTTCTATATAAAAATATGTTTAAAAAACATTTTATTAATCTATTATCTTTTTTTCTTTTAAATTGAACTTTATAATCAATTAATTAAAATTAAAATTCTATAATACAAAAAAATATTATTTTTTTTACTATTAAGAAAGAAGCTGTGTATTTAAATGTGAGCCAAAAATTTCATTGAAAATAATTGTGATATAATCATGTAGATTACAGGTCATCCTTTTTCTTACCCCCCACTGGGTTTGCTAAAAGTGTTAATTAATGTGAATTTATTGTCATTGTCTCTCAGCAGGTACCTGTGTAATGGTTAGGTAAACATAAATGTAATTAGTCACAGCTGACTTGGGGTGAAATAAACAGGAAATTATAATTATCAATACCTACAGGTGTCAAAACCTAATATACAAAGTTTTATGTACTTGATGATTTTATTTTCATTCTAGCATTTAAAACAATAATGTTATTTATATGCAAGGTTATCACAATATGACTTAGAAAAATTAAAAATGACTTAATTATTTAAATTGATTTTTATACCAAAAAATCATTATTACTAATTATAACTCAATTTTGTTAATTTTAATAAGGATTTTCTATCACTTATTTAAAATGCCATTACATAGATGCACACCAAAATATTATATATTGGCAATTCAATAATTAGGTAAATGGTGGGTCACTGTCAAAAGGAGACTTTGTGGTATTAAGATGTTTTGTGTAATTTAAAATGACAGAAACCAAAAGATAAAAAATAAAATTCCATTTTTGTCAGCTTATTAAATTGAATATAAAAGTTTAAATGATACAGCATAATTAGATAATGCATTACAAATCATATGACAAATTTTCATTTTTTTGTGAACTTTCCCTTTAAGGCCCACCTATGTTTTGTCAGGAAAAGCGTCAAATTTTCTCTGCCATGCCCATGTAAATTTTATGTTTTAATAAAAAATTATCAAAACTTTATTTCTATCATCATTATCATGCATAAAGAAAGTTTTTTTAAGTGTTTAAAAAAAATTAAACAATAATTACCCATGAAAGAAGAAAGAAATTTAAATTTTAAGTAGCAGTCAACCATGATTCCCGCGTCCATTCGACAGTTCTGTTGTTTGTTTTCCATAAATAACTCCCACCAATAACAGGAAAATGTGAAGATTCATTTTTTCACTTAGTGCTCAATATTCGCACTTCTTGTTAATTAAACCGGTAAGTACCTTTGTTTTGCAACCGGATAAAAGTTACATACGATATGACCGCAGGAAACATTACACAAGTATAAAAGATCATTATATTTTAACTGCAGGTACCAGAAACCGTGTACCGCTAGATTTTAGTGGAATAAATAATAACTTTAAATAATGATTTAATAAATTATACCAAAAGAATATATACCTAAAATTGTGTGGATAAAATTTTGTCTTTATTTTCATTTCATTGTATTAAAAAAATAAAATTTTAACATAATGTATTAATAAGGTAAATTAACATAAAATATAACTAATCAAATGGATTACATTATCTAATTAAAAAAATAAAAAAGCAACAAAAAAAAATTAAGGAAACTCAGCAATATGAGACAGGGACAAATTCTATATCAGATGTGTCAGCGTAAAAAGGTTTTCTTGACCTATTATGCACTGTCCACCATTGCCATACTAAAAGGCAGTTCTCGACAAAATATCCACTTACTGTTATGCACTACTGTGAATTGCTGCAGGAAAAAATAGGTCATGATAGATTTGTATTTTCTGTCTTGAACTGTCATGAACTTAAACAGGAAATAATAGATTGTAACAGTTTATAATGGTTTATTATTTACTGTCCTTCATTTTGTTATTTTTTCGCGGCGACAAGAATATTTTCATTTATAATAAGCCAGCCTGATACAACGCATGCTCGAAGTTCTATGTATTTTATTTTCACATATTTTTGTATCAGAATCGGATTCAAAACCACAAGTTTATAAGCAACCCGAAAATACTCCTATATTAAAAAAAACTAAAAGAACTCCTCCAACACAACTTTATAGAGCACACGTGTAACCTCTTATCCTTATGCCAAATCAAATGGTGGTTGTCTTAGTTTACCAAGAAGCAATCACGTAAACACACTACTAAGTGCTACAGTTTCACAAATATAAGACTCGTAAGAGACGCTAGAAATTGAACAACGGATGCTAAGTGATGACATTCCAGTAAACAGAACAGACGGAAGTTTATATTTCTAACGCTTTCTACTGTTCGATTGTCGGTTCTTGGCCAGATATCTTGCTCTGGTACTCCTGCTTGATAGAGGAAAGTGGCCCTGGGACAGTTGCACGCGTTCTTTTGCCAGAGAAATTTGTAAAATAACCCTCCAATCCGGCTTTTCATATGAACTTTAATTTATCGACTGAAGACGGGTTAGAAACATTTTTTGTTTGCCTTTTGCACTAGGTCTTTTTGTAGAATTAATCGCCATTCATTTAAAAAAAACTTTCTTGGTAGTCTTCATAGATTTTGTACAAGACCTCATTTTGACAATAATGCTGAATGTTGACGCTTGAGACCACACAAAATAACCAAATTAAACAATAAGTTGAAATAACCAAATAAAACACTATGTTTATAATAAAATCAACACGTCAACAAAATTTCAAGCCATAAAATGGATAATATATTCGTGATTTCTCGGAAAAGCGATGGCGGACCTCGAAGAAAGCACCTAGATTTTCAGAAAAAAAAAATTTCTCGGCAAAGCGATAGCGGACCTCGAAGAAAGCACCTAGATTTTCAGCAAATGCATTCTTGGTAAAGCGTTAGCGGACCTTGACGAAAGCACCTTAGATTGGAAAAAAAACACTTTGCCTTTCATGTGCCGGCCTTTCAATCATGGAATACATGGTGCGACCAAACCTACATTCATGATATGTTTTCGCTACTTTTCCTTTAGCTACAATAATGCAGCTCCTTTGACATCTTTGATTCCGCCTAATCAAAGATGTCAAAGGAGCTACATTATTGTAGCTACTTTTCCTTGAAAAAGCAGTTCTATATTTTGCTCTTTCTTTTTTATTCAAATTTATTATTAATCATGGCTCATTTGAAGGACTTTTTCATGTTTAAATATGAATCATGGTTTAGAAAATTTCAAAAAAAAACCTACAAATGCAGGAACCGACATATAAATCTCACCTTTGTACGTTTTGCTAGATCCGAGGCTAGATCACCCTTTAAATAATATGGATAAATAAATGGAAGGTGAAGCCACATTTAAAAGGGTAAAAACTAAATAAGAAATATAAAGAAATAAAACCTTTAAAACAAATAAAACAATAGTGCCCAAATTTTCGGACATAAAGTCCTTCTTCAGGGGCTGAAAAGTAAAAACGATGTTCACACATCGACTGACGAGGACAGAATGATGTTTCTAGGTATAAAAAAACTGTTTTTACCGTTTTAAATAAGATGAATTTTCCGTTTTGATTTTCATATTCTGCCTAAAATGCCTGTGTTATGTTAGCACTGCTGGTGGAGTTTTAATTCCCCGAGGTTAGTCCGCTCCGGCACCAACACTTTTGTATTGGAGAACACATCAAAACTTAAAGTTATTGTTTAAATTTCAAAATCATCCAGTCCCGTGCGGGGCCCGGGTGGCGAATAGGCCCGCAGCAGAGCCTAGCTTGTCGTAAGAGGCGACTAAGGGTCTTGGGATTCTGACGTCGGGTCAGTGCTCAGCCCACAGAGCGACCAAGTGTGTACCCTAGGTTTTTTTTTTAATTCAACTTTATTGGCCAAAAAAAAAAACACAAAAAATGCATAACAGTACAATTACATTGTGTATTTAAATCATTATATAACAGAAATGTACATGAAAATGAACATTTTTGTTGTTTCAATTTGTGTTAAATAGTCGAAAATTAAGGTTTATGTAAAAAATTTGCTTATAGACAGTCTAGTTTTTTCCTTCTTTTTTACCTTAAAGAATTAACATGGTAGAGAAACAGTTTTTCTTTCATCAATATCTTGGTTTTGTTGGTCAAAAACAGCTTCCATTTTACTAAATTTAGTATTCCTGCAATGCAATTAAAAAAACTATTTTGATATGCCTTAAGATGACCGAGAAATGCTTTTTAGAATTTGTAACCTGTTTTTCTTGCTTTTGTTGTACTCCTGACATAATATATATACTTCCAAAATAGGGAAATAAGAAATATGAAATATACCATTTCATTTACAAAATGTAAAAAAGAAAGATTTTTCCTTTATATTTATTTAATTTTGTGATAAAATTTTGTATTTTTCAAAACAGTTATCCTTTTGTCATTTGGTCTAATATTGAGTGTGTACTATTATCAAATATGCGGAAGAAATAACATGATTTTATGGACTTTTTCTCTCTACCTCATTGGGGTTCCAATTGGGTCTCAAATAAGCAGATGTATGAGTACCATAAATCTAGCAATATGGCATCACATTTTGTACCATAACGTTATGTTCGAACGCTTAAAAACCTGAATTATATTGCTATAAAACACACAACAATATGTTGCATTGTTCTGTTTTCCAAATGACTTGAATTTATCCATTTCAGTGTACTAGTTTCTTCTTAATAGTTTAAGTCATTTTTCTTCATGTCTTCCATAATATTTTCCCTTTCAATAATAGACAAGGTGGAAACAAACCTAATATTAAAAGCCAGGTGCAATGCATGTGCCAGCCATTTGATGTACTTTGCGGCAGTTTCAAAGTTAGAAGACAATAGTTCAGTCCATGTATAACGTATACGCGGTCAAACCAATCCCTGTACCCCAACTCCAAAAATCACCAGGTGTTTCGAACATTTAGCCAATCAGCCTCTTTATCAGAATCTCTCTTGTACTTCAGTAGATGCATTATTCCAGCATCTTTGTATGCAGTGAACAAATTTGTAATCTTCGACTTCTTAAAGGAGACTGGACACGATTTTTCACTTTTTTGTATAAAGATAAGAATCTATCAAAAATATGACTAAATATATTTTACAACATTGCAACATTGTTTTGTTGATTTACGCCTTTTAACACCACTTTTTAGGTAATTATCTGTGGCCTCTGAGATATGCAAAAAATATCGACAATTGAATCCAAAACGAGGCTTGACGTCACAAGGGCCACTGGTCTATCATTGATATAATACGTGTATAGTAAATTAATGGCAGAATAAGTACATAGCTATCGAAAAAGCGCCAAAAATCGTCGTTTTTTAACAACATGCTTTATTATAATGCATTTGGTTGCAATAACCGATAGAAATGTGAAACTTTTCCCCCGTAATTTTTGGTTTCACATCTGTAGAAGGTTAAACTTAACTGCCGTCGCGGCAAAAGATAGACTTTGCTCTGTGCATTTATACAAGAGAATAGTCGAGAACGTTAACTCCCTAGCAGTGAGTGAGTGAGTGAGTTGGTGTTTAACACCCGTGCAACGCTATGAAGGTTTTTTACAGGCGATGAACATGAAAAGGATGAAACAATGAACATGAAATGATGATGATAAATAAAATGTGGGATTGGGTAGGAAACACAGGGACGGTAAATTTTGAAGAACCACAGGAAAAGGGGAGAAGTGGGTAGGGGCGGAAAATTTAGCCTATGTGGTGCACTACTTGGTGGTCCACAAAGGGGTCTTTTACGTGCATAAAGCGTACTACGTTTACAATCGATACCATTGAACTCAAGTGTCTTGTCGGGTAGGAGCTTGAAGAATAAACTGGTCTCATCTGCGTTGAAGATGTTGTCTGGTGGGTATTCTTTGTTATGCCATGAACAAAAAATGCAACAGTAAATTGAATTCTTGTTATCAAAACAATGCATTAAAACGCGCTACGTTAAATGAAGTGGAAAATGTCATTGTTTATTACAATCAAATTGAAAACTAATACTTATTAGAAAAATGCAATAAGTAGATTGACAAATTGTGTAAACACAATTCTATCATTATTCATTGCCAGTTACTTATGAACTTGGAAACAAAGTGACAGAAGGTTTCGAAATAAACTGATCTAAAGCTCCTTTCAAGATGTTCAGAAAATGAAAATTAAAAATGCAGATTATGGTGCGCATAAATAACCCTTTTTTCATGATTCGCATGAAATGTTTTTTTAGATTTTATTTAAGTTTTCCAAAGTAACGTATTTAACAAAAAGCAAGTAAACCTTATTCACAGCAACAGCAACTACAAACTTCATCAGAACAACAGCTGATGATCCCTCATCCTCAGCAACGACAGACTTCAACTGAATTACAGCTTGTGACCCCTAATCCTCAGCAACAGCAACGACATACTTCAACAACAGACTTCAACTGAATAACAGCTGGTGACCCCTTATCCTCAGCAACAGCAACGAGAGACTTCAACAACTCCACAACAGCTGATGCCCCTTCACCTCAGCAACAGCAACAACAGTCTTCAACCAAACACCAGTTTGTGCCCCCTTATCCTAAAGAACAGCTATCGAAATGCGTTCGGCTTTAACAGTCTTTGTGGATTCTTCGAAAGTCTAGATGATTCTACGTGTGCTTGCATGTGCGGACCAATAGCACCAAACTCCACTTCGGTATACCAAACAGGGCTTTATATACCCAAGTGAACTGTTTATTGCCCACTCATACAGGGGGTTGTATTAACTTTTTTCGTAAAAATGGCAAAGATTCAAGCATTATCAAATATGCATCTAATAGGACTTAAAATGTCAAAGATTCTTGCATTTACAAGTATGCCATTGATGAAACCCAACGTCATAAAGTGAAGACTGCCAGTTCTTTTAAATATGTAACCATTGAGGCTCACGAGAATAAGATGATAAACCAGAAGACAGAAGGAAATGGAAAACAGGAGTATTATTGAAAATGTTTTACAAAAGTTTAAGTAAGAATCAAAGGAAGGACCAGAATTTTGTGTGGGTGTTGCTTTAGATTTTTCTTTAGAAAACAGATTATGAAATATGACTATCAATTATATAGCAATAAGTAGCAGAACTTTATAGGAAATATATATCCAACATCTGATGGGCAAACAATTACTAGTGACATGCTTATGAATTTTCAAAATTGCGGACGTCTGTAATGGCTACAAGTGAAAAGATTATTTCACATTAACAGTGAAAGTAAAGCTGTCAGTCGTTCTCAGTGTCAGAGTAAATCACGTTCAGTTAATTCGGACATTGCAAGTGGAGAAAGCAATGACTACTGTTCGTCCAGTAGTGAAAATGAGTCGGAAACTGATGAGGATAAGGGTGCTTGTGACAATAAAGAAGAAAAGAAAGATGTTGGCAAATCCATGTAGGAGTTAATAGTAAAATCAGATAAATCTGGGTCCAAGATTGACCAGACATTGGCAGATTATGTAATCAAAAGTTTAAAAACCAAACCCTCTCTGGAGTAACTCAAAAAGTTAATGGTGAAATATGATAAACCAGAGAATATACAGTCTAGCAGTGCCAAGAGTAATTTTGGGAAGATATATGTTTTTAGGCACTAATTTTACACACGGACATAGTATATATTATATATAGTATATAAAAACATGTAGCTGCACTAGTATTTTATATTAACAGTAGATTGTGTATGCGCAAGAACGTACAGCGTATAATAAATGTTAGCTACAATAATGTCTTTGATTGGGCGGAGCTACAATGCGGTCCCTTTGCGCATAACGGAGCAACACCGAAAGCGAAATCACACCGGGCTCAATTTAATCAATTAGACGTCAAATTTGGTATTAAAATATCGCTTATAGTATATTAATGAAGAGTTCAGTTTAAATTTTCCGACATTTAGCACAGTTTAAAAGAATTTCGTGAAAATATCCATTTTTGAAGAATCATTTAATTATCTAATGGACAGTCGAGTATAAATAACTGCCTGCAATGTAGTTGGTATAAAAACAAACATATAAGAAAACTTCAAGTATGATCCCTTCAACTATTCTTTCTTCGTTATCAACCATTAGTGTTAAGCTGTTTGCTGTGCTGAGACTAGTACCTCATTAAACCAGCTGTCTCGCAAAACATTGATTCAAAGATCGTTTTGAAATTGCAATGGAAGTACCATTGCCATTTTTATTTGTGTGAGATGGGACTGCCTGGCTTTTAGCTACAATAATGCAGCTCCTTTGACATCTTTGATTGCCAATCCCCATTTCCTCCACTTCATCATCATTTCATGTTCATTATATCACCAATTTTATGTTCATCTCCCGGATATAGCCGAAATCGTGCTGCTTGGGAGTACAGCAATAATTATTTAACTAACTCAAGTTTCTTAGTTTTGTTTTTCACACATGAATATTTTGTTTTTCGTACTTGAATGTTCAGAAAAAAAAATATCTACATCTTGTATTCTTTTTATGATAGTTATGTTAAACTACATTAATTTCTACTGATTTTTCACGTTTATATATCTAACAAATGCAAATGCTATTACAATTTGTTTTCATACAATGTATAATTATTTGTTTATAATACAAATGCTGAAATTGTGACGGAACAAAACTAATCATTATCAAGTATATGAAATGAAAAAAATACTTGATATGTCAAGTCAGAATTATAACGTTTCGGAACAGCCGGACTGAATGTCAGAGGACATCTTTCCCTCGGGTGCTTTCGTTAGAACCTGTATGGTGAAAATATTGTGTTGAATATAAATATGATTTATTAATATCAATGTGTAAGTGCAAATTGGAATTTAAAGATAATATTGAGATTTTAACACTCAATTCAAAGCAATTCTTTTAAGATTGAAAATTAAAATTTATAGTTATTGACCGTTTTAAAAAAGGTGTTTCAACAGTTCAAGTGACATTTATGTTGGATATTAAAAAGGTTAGTCACATGTTACTTCTGATCAATATTAGGGATCCTTGGCACAAAAGGTATCAACTTGGTAATTTGTTAAGAGGTAATTATTAAGTGTTAATTTAATGAGCTTACCTCTAATTTTGTAGATTTAGTGGTGGAAAATTTTGGCACTTTGACATCTACAACCTCTAAATGAGGATATCATTCCTGGGAATTTGGTGGCAAACTCATCCCAGAAATTTACGCGGATCTGTTTACCATTGCAATCCGGTGTCGGCCGAATGTTCACTAGTCCGAAGGTTCGCTAGATTAATGATTTTCATCGATATTGTCTTACAATGTAGGATATCGCATCCCAAAATTGGTTTAGTTGTAGGATTCTACGTCTGTATTCTCTTCGCAATCTTTTTATTCTCCGCTCAAGAAGCCTCCACTATCTCAAAATGTCCTTGTCTAACTCGTCTCATTCTTACTCTTTCTAGACGTTCTTCATCCTTGAGTTTAGTCCGAGTTAGCTCTGACGTCTTCGGCATTTTTCCAGCAAGCTGGTGCCGTGGGACGTCAGAGCTTCTTCCATATGAAAAACACGGGATTTTAACGAATGCTTTCTAAATGTAAAAATAACATTTGTAAGATTGGAGATGTAAAACAAGACTAAATTAATACTTTAAAGTATATCACTTCTAGAAACAACCTGATATAATTCAGTAAAATCAGAAAAAATCAGCTAAAATCCGTGCCCGGGATCCCGTGTTTTTGATATGGAAGGAGCTCTAACGTCCCACCAGCTTGCTGGAAAAATGCCGAGGACGTCAGAGCTAACTCGGACTACCTTGAGTTTTCTGATGAAAACCCAGATTGACGGGTGTTGCGTTCCCACTGTTCTATTCCACCTGCTATGAAACCCTATCATATAAAAAAAAGAAAGAAATTGAATACCTAGATACATAAGTATTAGCCACTTGTGATATCCCTGCTTATTTAAAATATGTATTTCAATATCTTTACATGTACATTAAGTTTTCCGGGTAAACAAAATAAAATTTCTTCTTACTTGTAAATACCCATTAGTTTCCCCCTCCCCAAACATCCTTGCGTGTAATCTATAAGTCCCTTTGTTCTACATGATTTATTTACCTGATGAATTGTAGTACCATATACACGTACATATGTATTTGCAATTTTGTCCTCCCGGGGGCGAATAGGCCCGCAGCAGAGCCTAGCTTGTCGTAAGATGCGACTAAGGGTCTTGGGATTCTGACGTCGGGTCAGTGCTTAGCCCACAGAGCGACCAAGTGTGTACCCTAGGTGGCTGAATAGGGTAGCCCTCGTTCGCGGGGGTTGTCAGGTCTATAATACGGAAACCCTGACCGCCGACCATAGTGGGCCAACGTGTGTGAAGAGTACCACGCTTCATGCACGTAAAAGACCCCTTTGTGGACCGCCAAGAAGTGCACCACATAGGCTAAATTTTCCGCCCCTACCCACCTCTCCCCTTTTCCTGTGGTTCTTCAAAATTTACCGGTCCTTTGTGTCCCACCCAATTCCCATATTTCATTTATCATCATCATTTCATGTTCATTTTATCATCCTTTTCATGTTCATCGCCTGTAAATAACCTATGTAGCGTTTCACGGGCGTAAAACACCAACTCACTCACTCACTCACCCTAATTATACGTTTTGGTTCTAACCCTTATCATCGACTATAACCCTAATTGTTTAATTTTGTACTAACCCTAACCCTAAGTGTATCTTAATATGCTAACTCCTAACCCTAAGTGTGTGTTTTATACTAACCCTAACCCTAATTATATTTTTTACACTAACCCTCACCCTAATTGTATGTTTTTTTGTACTAAACCTTACCGTAAAGGTATCTTTTTGGTCCACCCCCTACCCCTAACTTTGTGTTTTCACATACCCAAAACGTTAGTCAGTTAGTTATTTAGTTATTGCTTTACTCCCAAGCAGCACGATTTCGGCTATATCCGGGAGATAAACATGAAAGTGGTGATGCAATGAACATGAATTGATGATGATGATGTGGAGGAAATGGGGACACAAGGCCAATCGGGTAGGAGAGTTTTGACTGCCATTGGAAAATGGAGTGATGTGTAGGGACGGGAAATTTAGCCTCCTGCAAAGGGATCCTACGGGTCCTACTCTTACCGAGACCTGCAGGGTTCTTTAACGTGCGAGGAACGACATTTTTCCCAACACGGTGCACCACTATGGTTTGCGGTCGGTTTTTGCGCATTATCGCCAGACGACCCCGCATCTCTCGATGTCAGGGCTGCCCCATTCAACCACCTGGGGCACACATCCCAGTCGCTTTGTGGGCAAAGCGGCCTGATCCGATGTCAGGTTTCTGAGCGCTCTTGAGTGGACTTTTTCCGACAAGCTTAGCGCTGCTGCGGGCCTATTCGCCACCCGGAACCCGCACGAGTGGACCCTAAACGTAACCCTAATCGTACGTTTTTGTACTAACCTTTACCTGAAATATTTTTCTTTTTACTAACCCCTACCCCTTATTTTGTGTTTCAATGACCCTAACCTTAATTGTTTAATTTTGTACTAATCTAACCTTAATTGTATGAATTTGGACGTCACCTAACCCTAAGTGTATCTTATTATGCTAACCCCTAACCCTTAGTGTGTGTTTTATACTAACCTTAACCCAAGTTATATGTTTTACACTAACCCTTACATTAATTGTATGAGTTTGTACTAACCCTAGCCCTAAGTGTATCTTAATATGTTAACCCCTAACCCCCTAACCCTAAGTGTGTGTTTTATACTAACCCTAACCCTAATTATATGTTTTACGCTAACAATAACCCTAATTATACGTTTTGGTACTAACCCTTCTCTTAAATGTATTTTTTTACTAACCCCAACCATTTATTTTGTGTTTTCATGGACTATAACCCTAATTGTTTAATTTTGTTCTAACCCTAACCCTAAGTGTATCTTAATATGCTAACCCCAGAACCCTAAGTGTGTGTTTTATACTAACCCTTTTTATATGTTTTACACTTATCCTAACCAAATTTGTACGTTTTTGTATTAACCCTTATCATAAATGTATTTTTTGTACTATCCCCTATGTTGTATTTTGTGTTTTTATCGACTATAACCCTAATTGTATAATTTTGTACTAGCCCTAACCCTAAGTGTATCTTAATATGCTAACCCCTAACTCTAAGTGTGTGTCTTATACTAACCCTAACCCTAATTATATTTTTTACACTAACCCTAACCCTAATTTAAACCTTACCGTAAATGTAAATTTTTGGTCCAACCCCTACCCCTAACTTTGTGTTTTCACAGACCCTTCACGTAAACCTTATTGTACGTTTTTGTACTAACCTTTACCTGAAATGCATTTCTTTGTAGTTACCCCTAGCCCTTATTTTGTGTTTTCATCGACCCTTCTCTAATTGTATTATTTTGTACTAACCTTAACCTTAATTGTATGAATTTGTACTTCCCTTAACCCTAAGTGTATCTTAATTTGCTAACTCTTACCCTAAGTGTACGTTTTTGTACTAACGCTTATCATAAATGTATTTTTGTACTGACCCCTACCCCTTATTTTGCGTTTTCATCGACCTATCCCTAATTTTATGATTTTGTACTAATCTAAGCCTAAGTGTATCTTCATATATTAACCTCTTACCTCAGTTGTGTGTTTTATACTAACACTAAACCTAACTATATGTTATACACTAACAATAAGCCTAATTAAACGTTTTTGTACTAACCCTTGTCATAAATGTATATTTTGTACTTACCCCTACCACCTAATTTGTACTTACCCCTACCACCTAATTTGTGGTCCCGTGCGGGGCCCGGGAGGCGAATAGGCCCGCAGCAGCGCTAAGCTTGTCGGTAAAAGTCCACTAAAGAGCGCTCAGAAACCTGACATCGGGGTCAGGCCGCTTAGCCCATAAAGCGACTGGGATGTGTGCTCCAGGTGGTAGAATGGGGCAGCCCAGTCATAATGAATGCCGGGGTCGTCAGGCTATAATGCGAAAAACCTGACCGCAAACCATAGGGGGCCAACGTGTGTGGAGAGGGCCACGCTTCATGCACGTAAAAGATCCCTTTGTGGACCGCCAAATAGTGCACCACATAGGCTAAATTTTCTGCCCCTACCCATCACTCCCCTTTTCCAGTGGTCTTCAAAATTTACAGTTCCTTTGTTTCCCACCCCACCCCCACGTTTTTCTTTCAGTGTGTGTAGGTCCAATCAGGATTCATCATTGTTTTTTCGACAGATAAGGGTTGATTGTGTGAAATCGGGTAAGGGTTGGCTATATTCCACTTAGGTTAGTGTTCTAACTAGTATGACCTCATTTCAGGTAAGTGTTCTTCATTGTTGGTCACCATAGGTAAGGGTTCCAGATTGTGTGAAGTTTTTGGGGAGAGATTTCGTCGCTTTCTGGGTACATTGGCCTATGGTGCGTTGAGGATACATTGGCCTGTCTTGTGAATTGGTTCGTTTTCCTTCTGGTTTGTGGTCGTACATTGGCCTTTTTTCGCATGACATGCATGGGTATGTGTTATGGGTGCTGTTTCCTGGGTGGGTCTACACAATTCAATTTGTTTGTTCAATTAGTTCTTGTCCTGATTATGACTGAAATATTGTTGACTGGACATAAAACAAACAACAAACAAACAAAAACAAACCTAATTTGTGTTTTTATCGACTATAACCCTAATTGTATAATTTTGTACTTAACCTAACATAAGTGTATCTTAATATGCTAAATCCTAACCCTAAGTGTGTGTTTTATACTAACCCTAACCCTAATTATACTTTTTACACTAACCCTAACCCTAATTGTATGTTTTTTGTAATAAACCTTACCGTAAAGGTATCTTTTTTGGTCCAACCCCTACCCCTAACTTTGTGTTTTCACAGACCCTAAACGTAACCCTAATTGTACGTTTTTGTACTTACCTTTACCTGAAATATTTTTCTTTTTCTACCCCTTATTTTATGTTTCAATGACCCTAACCCTAATTGTATAATTTTGTACTAACCTAACCTTAATTGTATGAATTTGTACTTCCCCTAACCTTAAGTGTATCTTGATAAGCTAACCCCTAGCCCTAAGTGTGTGTTTAATACTAACCTTAACCCTAGTTATATGTTTTACACTAACCCTAACCTTCATTGTATGAGTTTGTACTAACCCTAACCCTAGGTGTTTCTTAATATGTTAACCCCTTACCCTAAGTGTGTGTTTTATACTAACCCTAACCCTAATTATATGTTTTACGCTAACAATAACCCTAATTAAACGTTTTGGTACTAACCCTTATCAAAATGTATTTTTTTGTACTAACCCCAATCATTTATTTTGTGTTTTCATCGACTATAACCCTAATTGTTTAATTTTGAACTAACCCTAACCCTTAGTGTATCTTAATATGCTAACCCCTAACCCTAAGTGTGTATTTTGTACTAACCTTAACCCTAATTATATGTTTTACACTAACCCTAACCCTAATTGTACGTTTTTGTACTAACGCTTATCATTAATGTATTTTTGTACTGACCCCTACCCCTTATTTTGCGTTTTCATCGACCTATCCCTAATTTTATGATTTTGTACTAACCTAACCCTAAGTGTATCTTCTTATGTTAACCCCTAACCTCAGTTGTGTGTTTTATACTAACCCTAACCCTAACTATATGTTTTACACTAACAATAACCCTAATTAAACGTTTTAGTACTAACCCTTGTCATAAATGTATTTTTTGTACTAACCCCTACCACCTATTTTGTGTTTTTATCGACTATAACCCTGATTGTATAAGTTTGTACTTAACCTAACATAAGTGTATCTTAATATGCTAACTCCTAACCCTGAGTGTGTGTTTTTTACTAACCCTTACCCTAATTATATTTTTTACACTAACACTAACCCTAATTGTATGTTTTTTGTACTAAACCTTACCGTAAAGGTATCTTTTTTTTGTACTAACCCTAGCCCTTAGTGTATCTTAATATGCTAACCCCTAACCCTAAGTGTGTATTTTGTACTAATCCTAACCCTAATTATATGTTTTACACTAACCCTAGCCCTAATTGTACGTTTTTGTATTAACGCTTATCATTAATGTATTTTTGTACCAACCCCTACCCCTTATTTTGTGTTTTCATCAACCCTAGCCCTATTTTTATGATTTTGCACTAACCCTTACCCTAAGTATATCTTAATATTTTAACCCTAACCTCAGTTGTGTGTTTTATACTAACCCTAACCCTTACTATTTTTTACACTAACAATTACCCTAATTATACGTTTTTTGTACTAATCCTTGTCATAAATGTATTATTTGTACTTACCCCTACCACATATTTTGTGTTTTCATCGACTTTAACCCTAATTGTTTAATTTTGTACTAACCCTAACCCTTAGTGTATTTTAATATGCTAACCCCTAACCCTAAGTGTGTATTTTGTACTAACCCTAACCCTAAAATTATATGTTTTACACTAACCCTAACCCTAATTGTACGTTTTTGTACTAACGCTTATCATAAATGTATTTTTGTACTGACCCCTACCCCTTATTTTGTGTTTTCATCAACCTATCCCTAATTTTATGATTTTTTACTAACACAAGCCTAAGTGCACCTTCATATATTAACCTCTTACCTTAGTTGTGTGTTTTATACTAACACTAAACCTAACTATATGTTATACACTAACAATAAGCCTAATTAAATGTTTTTGTATTAACCCTTGTCATAAATGTATATTTTGTACTAACCCCTACCACCTATTTTGTGTTTTAATCGACTATAACCCTGATTGTATAATTTTGTACTTAACCTAACATAAGTGTATCTTAATATGCTAACTCCTAAACCTAAGTGTGTGTTTTATACTAACCCTAACCCTAATTATATTTTTTACACTAACCCTAACCCTAATTGTATGTTTTTGTACTAAACCTTACCGTAAAGGTATCTTTTTTGGTCCAACCCCTACCCCTAACTTTGTGTTTTCACAGACCCTAAACGTAACCCTAATTGTACGTTTTTGTACTAACCTTTACCTGAAATATTTTTCTTTTTCTACCCCTTATTTTATGTTTCAATGACCCTAACCCTCATTGTATAATTTTGCACTAACCTAACCTTAATTGTATGAATTTGTACTTCCCCTAACCTCTAGTGTATCTTGATATGCTAACCCCTAGCCCTAAGAGTGTGTTTTATACTAACCTTAACCCTAGTTATATGTTTTACACTAACCCGAACCTTCATTGTATTAGTTTGTACTAACCCTAGCCCTAAGTGTTTCTTAATATGTTAACCCCTAACCCTAAGTGTGTGTTTTATACTAACCCTAACCCTAATTATATGTTTTACGCTAACAATAACCCTAATTAAACGTTTTGGTACTAACCCTTATCAAAATGTATTTTTTTGTACTAACCCCTACCCCTTATTTTGTGTTTTCATCAACCTATCCCTAATTTTATGATTTTTTACTAACATAAGCCTAAGTGCACCTTCATATATTAACCTCTTACCTTAGTTGTGTGTTTTATAATAACCCTAACCTTAACTATATGTTTTACACTAACAATAACCCTAATTAAACGTTTTAGTACTAACCCTTGTCATAAATGTATTTTTTGTACTAACCCCTACCACCTATTTTGTGTTTTAATCGACTATAACCCTGATTGTATAATTTTGTACTTAACCTAACATAAGTGTATCTTAATATGCTAACTCCTAACCCTAAGTGTGTGTTTTATACTAACCCTAACCCTAATTATACTTTTTACACTAACCCTAACCCTAATTGTATGTTTTTTGTACTAAACCTTACCGTAAAGGTATCTTTTTGGTCCAACCCCTACCCCTAACTTTGTGTTTTCACAGACCCTAAACGTTACCCTAATTGTATAATTTTGTACTATCCTAACCTTAATTGTATGAATTATTACATCCCCTAACCCTGAGTGTATCTTAATATGCTAACCCCTAGCCCTAAGTGTGTGTTTAATACTAACCTTAACCCTAGTTATATGTTTTACACTAACTTAACCTTAATGGTATGAGTTTGTACTAACCCTAGCCCTTAGTGTATCTTAATATGCTAATCCCCAACCCTAAGTGTGTGTTTTATACTAACCCTAACCCTGATTATATGTTTTACGCTAACAATAACCCTTATTAAACGTTTTGGTACTATTCCTTATAATAAATGTATTTTTGGTACTAACCCTAACCATTTATTTTGTTTTTCATCGACTATAACCCTAATTGTTTAATTTTGTACTAACCCTGACCCTTAGTGTATCTTAATATGCTAACCCCTAACCCTAAGTGTGTATTTTGTACTAACCCTAATTATATGTTTTACACTAACCCTAACCCTAATTGTACGTTTTTGTATTAACGCTTATCATAAATGTATTTTTGTACCAACCCCTACCCCTTATTTTGTGTTTTCATCAACCCTAGCCCTAATTTTATGATTTTGCACTAACCCTAACCTTAAGTGTATCTTAATATATTAACCCCTAACCCTAAGTGTGTGTTTTATACTAACCCTAACCCTAATTATATGTTTTACGCTAACAATAACCCTAACTAAACGTTTTGGTACTAACCCTTATCAAAATGTATTTTTTTGTACTAACCCCAATCATTTATTTTGTGTTTTCATCGACTATAACCCTAATTGTTTAATTTTGAACTAACCCTAACCCTTAGTGTATCTTAATATGCTAACCCCTAACCCTAAGTGTGTATTTTGTACTAACCTTAACCCTAATTATATGTTTTACACTAACCCTAACCCTAATTGTACGTTTTTGTACTAACGCTTATCATTAATGTATTTTTGTACTGACCCCTACCCCTTATTTTGCGTTTTCATCGACCTATCCCTAATTTTATGATTTTGTACTAACCTAACCCTAAGTGTATCTTCTTATGTTAACCCCTAACCTCAGTTGTGTGTTTTATACTAACCCTAACCCTAACTATATGTTTTACACTAACAATAACCCTAATTAAACGTTTTAGTACTAACCCTTGTCATAAATGTATTTTTTGTACTAACCCCTACCACCTATTTTGTGTTTTTATCGACTATTACCCTGATTGTATAAGTTTGTACTTAACCTAACATAAGTGTATCTTAATATGCTAACTCCTAACCCTGAGTGTGTGTTTTTTACTAACCCTTACCCTAATTATATTTTTTACACTAACACTAACCCTAATTGTATGTTTTTTGTACTAAACCTTACCGTAAAGGTATCTTTTTTTTGTACTAACCCTAGCCCTTAGTGTATCTTAATATGCTAACCCCTAACCCTAAGTGTGTATTTTGTACTAATCCTAACCCTAATTATATGTTTTACACTAACCCTAGCCCTAATTGTACGTTTTTGTATTAACGCTTATCATAAATGTATTTTTGTACCAACCCCTACCCCTTATTTTGTGTTTTCATCAACCCTAGCCCTATTTTTATGATTTTGCACTAACCCTTACCCTAAGTATATCTTAATATTTTAACCCTAACCTCAGTTGTGTGTTTTATACTAACCCTAACCCTTACTATTTTTACACTAACAATTACCCTAATTATACGTTTTTTGTACTAATCCTTGTCATAAATGTATTATTTGTACTTACCCCTACCACATATTTTGTGTTTTCATCGACTATAACCCTAATTGTTTAATTTTGTACTAACCCTAACCCTAAGTGTATTTTAATATGCTAACCCCTAACCCTAAGTGTGTATTTTGTACTAACCCTAACCCTAAAATTATATGTTTTACACTAACCCTAACCCTAATTGTACGTTTTTGTACTAACGCTTATCATAAATGTATTTTTGTACTGACCCCTACCCCTTATTTTGTGTTTTCATCAACCTATCCCTAATTTTATGATTTTTTACTAACATAAGCCTAAGTGCACCTTCATATATTAACCTCTTACCTTAGTTGTGTGTTTTATACTAACACTAAACCTAACTATATGTTATACACTAACAATAAGCCTAATTAAATGTTTTTGTATTAACCCTTGTCATAAATGTATATTTTGTACTAACCCCTACCACCTATTTTGTGTTTTAATCGACTATAACCCTGATTGTATAATTTTGTACTTAACCTAACATAAGTGTATCTTAATATGCTAACTCCTAAACCTAAGTGTGTGTTTTATACTAACCCTAACCCTAATTATATTTTTTACACTAACCCTAACCCTAATTGTATGTTTTTGTACTAAACCTTACCGTAAAGGTATCTTTTTTGGTCCAACCCCTACCCCTAACTTTGTGTTTTCACAGACCCTAAACGTAACCCTAATTGTACGTTTTTGTACTAACCTTTACCTGAAATATTTTTCTTTTTCTACCCCTTATTTTATGTTTCAATGACCCTAACCCTAATTGTATAATTTTGCACTAACCTAACCTTAATTGTATGAATTTGTACTTCCCCTAACCTCTAGTGTATCTTGATATGCTAACCCCTAGCCCTAAGAGTGTGTTTTATACTAACCTTAACCCTAGTTATATGTTTTACACTAACCCGAACCTTCATTGTATTAGTTTGTACTAACCCTAGCCCTAAGTGTTTCTTAATATGTTAACCCCTAACCCTAAGTGTGTGTTTTATACTAACCCTAACCCTAATTATATGTTTTACGCTAACAATAACCCTAATTAAACGTTTTGGTACTAACCCTTATCAAAATGTATTTTTTTGTACTAACCCCAACCCCTTATTTTGTGTTTTCATCAACCTATCCCTAATTTTATGATTTTTTACTAACATAAGCCTAAGTGCACCTTCATATATTAACCTCTTACCTTAGTTGTGTGTTTTATACTAACCCTAACCTTAACTATATGTTTTACACTAACAATAACCCTAATTAAACGTTTTAGTACTAACCCTTGTCATTAATGTATTTTTTGTACTAACCCCTACCACCTATTTTGTGTTTTAATCGACTATAACCCTGATTGTATAATTTTGTACTTAACCTAACATAAGTGTATCTTGATATGCTAACTCCTAACCCTAAGTGTGTGTTTTATACTAACCCTAACCCTAATTATACTTTTTACACTAACCCTAACCCTAATTGTATGTTTTTTGTACTAAACCTTACCGTAAAGGTATCTTTTTGGTCCAACCCCTACCCCTAACTTTGTGTTTTCACAGACCCTAAACGTTACCCTAATTGTATAATTTTGTACTAACCTAACCTTAATTGTATGAATTATTACATCCCCTAACCCTGAGTGTATCTTAATATGCTAACCCCTAGCCCTAAGTGTGTGTTTAACTCTTTACCGTTCCTATGACCCGAATTCGGGTCATAAGCGTTTTTTCAGGGGTCGCATAACTTTGAAGTCATATGCAACTATCAAAACCTGGTTGAAATAATAAGTGTTATATATGACAATAAAGCTGAATTCCTCTAGTTTACAAAAATATAAATTTTATTTTGTAAATATATAATTATCAATGATTTTTTTTTATAAAAACTAAAGTATGTAGACCGTAAAAAAGTGACGTAATTTTTTTCAACTTTAAAAAATCGGTGTCCGAGACAAAATCATCAGTGGTATGATTATTTCGTCATTCTAGAGAAAAAAGAAATTTATGTCTAAAAAGGTAGCAAAATTCTCTATCTAAATGTGTTGGAATTTTATATTTTAACCGATCTCATAAAAAACAGTAAACAATTGTTTTTCACTTTCGATTTCAGTCGCGGAAGTAAATCGCGTTTTTTTCTAATGTTTTTACTTGACGACAAATAACTTTTTTCTAGAATTGAAATAGGAAAAAGTAAATCGAACAAAATTTTGAGGAGAAAATTAGCTTTCATTTGATATAAACTGCATAATTTTAGCTTATGTAATAAACTTCCAGCGATCGTTTAAAGTTGGCGATATTTCGAGTCAAAGTCAATATTTAGGACGTTGCGGTAGCGTTGTCTAAAATGTGGACGTGAACAACAAAACGTGGAAAATGGACATCGCGTTTTCAGCCTCGGGTGCCGTTTTGTGAGTGTTATAGCATAGGAAACGAATATATTGTATTTTACCCCTTTTATTTGAATTACGAATTTCAGTTTAATAACTTTTGAAATGATTTTTTTTTCTATTCTTAAATTTTAATGTCTTACGCAAAATAACAAAATTTCTTCTATATTTAATAATTATTGTTTGCTTTTCCTATCTATTCCTGGCTATGTTGTTCTGAAGGAAAGGAAATTTAAACTCCTAAATGACGGAAGGATAAATAAATAAAATATGAATCTAATATGCTATCAGTAAACAGTTACACGCGAGGCTATCCGTGTGCTATTAATTCGAACATATATGAATATATTTTTTATTATTTTGCATTCTCGCAGAGTTTTACCGCTATCGTTTACCGCTATTGTTAACCAATGGAAATCTGAAGACAGTCCGAAAGATAACGGTGTAAGATTTTTTACAAAGAAAAGGATAATACATAGAAAAAGTTTGTAGACAACAGGTTAGAATTAGACTGTTGTCTACCATTTCCCCCTATTGTCCTTTTTATAGGATTTTGCTCATGTAAAACTTTTTCAAGTCACTGTGGAAACAATAGCCGGTATTATCATTGTCCTGCTTCTTCTACCAACTTGCCTTGTCTTTTGGGAAGGGGACATTATAAAAGATCACAATGTTCATGGTTTACATGTTTATAAGGTTTGAACTTTTTTTCAAGGTTTAATTAACGTTTTATTATCTGTTTGACCAGAGGTTTCTGAAAAGTTTAAATCACAAAACTGTGACGGACGAAACGGGGGACGAAAATCATAACTATTGATAACAAATGTAAAATTTAATACAATGTTATACATGTAGGTATACATAATTTACAATCCAATTGGGTCACAGATATAATAATATAATGATAATAGTGATGGTTGACATATATATTATTTGGATTTACTTCAAGTCTGATTTATGAAGTAGTTTATACTTTCACATATATGGAATAGACTAAATAACTGCGAAGAGAAGAGGTTCAAACAAAAAGTTGAAAACCGACAGTACTTTTATTATACATTGATCCAATCTGCAGGCTTATAGCCCATAATGATTCGTTCAAATATTTTTTTTTTAAATTGTTATTTAAACGCAAGAAAGAAAAATACGTTAGGGACAATGGTCTGTTTGTGCTTTAGTTTGCTTCTCAAAGTTGTGTCAAAATTAAATAAAAATGAAACTTTGCACACTTTTATACAATATGAGATGAAATTGACAATAGAAAAGAAAATAGTTTTAACATACGCATGAATATGAAGGGCAGCGTTGTTTGAAAAAAAAAAGACTATTCAGAGGGATTTCTAACCCTGTGTTAAATCATTGAATAAGATAAGAATATCTGGAGGATCTATACACGTACAGTTTTGTGTTGTTAATGTATCTACCCCAAAAGTATTAACTTGTTCTTGTTTTAGCATTCAAAACAGCAGGGGGTATGCTACAGCAGCATGATACTACTAGCATGCATGCACATAGTATGTTTATGCCCCATCTACGAAAGAAGAGGGGCATATAGTGTTTTGGTCCGTTCGTCCGTCATTAATCCCAATATTTCCAAATTCCCATTTACAAACAAATGCCACATTAATCATATTGGTATGGTAGGTGCACCTACTCATGTTTATCACAATGCATGCCTCGGATGCTGGATGTGACCTGTATTTTCCGCATGAATGACCACTTACAGAAGAATGGTTAAAGTCTATTTCCACTAACTGACAAAGGCCACATCAATCATATTGGTATGGTAGGTGCACCTAGTGATGAAAAGCACAATGAATGCTTCAGATGCTGGATGTGACTTATATTTTCCGCATGAATGACCACTTACAGAAGTAGGGATAAAGTCTATTCCCACTTACTGACATGTGCCACATCAACTATATTGGTATGGTAGGTGCACCTACTAATGCTTAGCACAATTTATGCTTCAGAAGCTGGCTGTGACCAATATTTTCCGCATGAATGACCACCTATAGAAGAATGGTTCAAGTCCATTTCGTCTTACTGATAAGTGCCATAGAAACCATTTTGTTATGGTAGGTGCACGTAGTGATTGCGGAAAAAAATAAATGTTGCAAGATGGGGCATTATGTCTTTTGGACATATTCTTATTTCAGGTGTATTGGCGATTTTACTGCCAAATTCTGCAAACCAAAGTAATGTAAGATCACATATAGGGCAAATAGTCATGCATAAACAAATAATGAATTTATCCAAAAAAAAATAAAAGGATTGTTTGGGTGTCATTCACTCACTGACTGCAAATACGTATTTTGTTCACACAATCAGACAAACAGTATTATTTTAACGCTCTGTTTCTGTCACACCTACCAAGAAGCACAGTGATGTCAATAAAACAGTTAATGAAGTTATTCTGAATATGCAATGTTAACTTTACCTTCTTATGTAGCAACATTTCGTTCGCTCTAGCTTTACCTTCCTGTGTAGCACATGTAGCAACATTTTTTACGCTCCGGCTTATGAAGTTTAAAAATCGCAACTGCATGATTCGTTCATATTCCAGAGCTTATGGAACATACATCTGCCACACTTGTCACACAAATTGATAACACAGGATTATGATACTCTTCATTTGTTGTCTTAACTTAAACATGTTATGGCAGACATCATGCGCTTTTGGGATTTCTACCTCTCTCAGAGCACAGATGTTGGGCTTGCCATGCTCAAAACAATCTGAAATTGCTTACCCTTCCTGGCACGCGAGTTTACTCCTCTTACGACCTGGGCTCACGTTGTTGGTTGACTTTCACTTGTTTTATATGTTTTTGTGTTTCTATGTGCTGTTCTCGTTTGTTTTAACTGGGTTTGTCTCTGCCCTTTCGATCTTTAGACATTCGAATGCCCCATTGGTACATCTCTGATTTTTAGAGCAGTGACATATTAGGACCAATACCGACGCCTCACACACTAGACACAAACACATTATAGATGTCATTGTAACAATATATATATATTGCCCAAACTGTACTGTCAATGGTAAAGTGCTTTGTGTCTCCTGTTGTTTTTGTGTAGTTTGTTCCTTTATTTGTTTTTGCTTTTCGTTTATTAGTGTACGAAAGCGGCGACTAAGCGTCTCTGGATTTGACGTAAATGCCCAGCCCACAGAATAACCGAGGTGTGTATCCTAGTTGGCTGTTGCTGCAGAGGGCATCATCCGCATCAGGGTCATAATACAGAAAGCCTAAACGCTAACCCTAGTTGACCAACGCGTGTGGAGAGTGTCTTCCACATAAAAAATGTGGAGAGTGTCTTCCACATAAAAAAATCTCTTTGTGAGCTGCCAAGCATTGCACCACATAGACTCAATTTTCCGCCACTTATACTAATATCTCCCGCTTTCCAGTGGTCTACTGTTTCTTCGTTTCCAATTCCTTCCCAATATTTCTCATCATCATCATTTACCTATAGTGTTGCTTTGACGTAAAACTCACCGATTCACATAATCACTCAGGTGTTCATATGGTAATAAAATCATTACAAGGTTAATGATATCGTGTTTTAAGAATTTCTAACGTATATGCAGTGCCATTTCAGTATGGTACACTTTTTTACGCAAAACATCGTGCACTTTAAATTATTACTGGCGTAAAGGTTAAAATTCATATGACCTTTGGGATAAATAATCAAGGTCAGATATTGTAGACATTGACCAATACCTGATCATGTCAACAATATGCATACCATAAAACTTATTTAAGCTTTTTGAAAAATTAAATATTAAAATATTTGGAAAAGTAACGTTAATTTCAAATTTTTGTTAAATCAACAGACTTATTTTGCTCCGTTACCATAGCAACCATGGTTTCTAAGGCTGCTTTGTGTTGTATATTTATCACAACAACTAAACATTTTTTTAATAAAGCATTTATAAGGTAGCAATGGCACAAATTCCAAAAAATATTCAGGTTTATAGCATTTTTTTCATATTTTTTGGAGATTACAGTGGTTGCCTAGCAACCGATTAAAAGCTATTATCCTTGACAATTTTACCAAACTTTGTTTGAAAAGTAAACTTAGGAATATATGCTACCTAAATAAAAACTAATCTGACTCTATTTCAACATTTATCTTTATATTATCTGCAATTGAAATTGAACAATCATTAATTTTGGGCATAAATATCATTAAAATATGTACTTATTGATGGTTGCCATGGTAACCAACATGTTCAATTTTTCAACATTGACCTTAATTATGAAACAATATTATCACCCAAGACCAATAAGGTATAACCTGTTGGTATTTCCTTGGTATTTGATTGTATGCAAGTATCAAAAAGAAAGACACCATTTTGAAGCAATATTTTATATAAAAATGCCCAAACGGTAAAGAGTTAATACTAACCTTAACCCTAGTTATATGTTTTACACTAACTTAACCTTAATGGTATGAGTTTGTACTAACCCTAGCCCTTAGTGTATCTTAATATGCTAATCCCCAACCCTAAGTGTGTGTTTTATACTAACCCTAACCCTGATTATATGTTTTACGCTAACAATAACCCTTATTAAACGTTTTGGTACTATTCCTTATAATAAATGTATTTTTGGTACTAACCCTAACCATTTATTTTGTTTTTCATCGACTATAACCCTAATTGTTTAATTTTGTACTAACCCTGACCCTTAGTGTATCTTAATATGCTAACCCCTAACCCTAAGTGTGTATTTTGTACTAACCCTAATTATATGTTTTACACTAACCCTAACCCTAATTGTACGTTTTTGTATTAACGCTTATCATAAATGTATTTTTGTACCAACCCCTACCCCTTATTTTGTGTTTTCATCAACCCTAGCCCTAATTTTATGATTTTGCACTAACCCTAACCCTAAGTGTATCTTAATATATTAACCCCTAACCCTAAGTGTGTGTTTTATACTAACCCTAACCCTAATTATATGTTTTACGCTAACAATAACCCTAACTAAACGTTTTGGTACTAACCCTTATCAAAATGTATTTTTTTGTACTAACCCCAATCATTTATTTTGTGTTTTCATCGACTATAACCCTAATTGTTTAATTTTGAACTAACCCTAACCCTTAGTGTATCTTAATATGCTAACCCCTAACCCTAAGTGTGTATTTTGTACTAACCTTGACCCTAATTATATTTTTTTACACTAACCCTAACCCTAATTGTATGTTTTTGTACTAAACCTTACCGTAAAGGTATCTTTTTTGGTCCAACCCCTACCCCTAACTTTGTGTTTTCACAGACCCTAAACGTAACCCTAATTGTACGTTTTTGTACTAACCTTTACCTGAAATATTTTTCTTTTTCTGCCCCTTATTTTATGTTTCAATGACCCTAACCCTAATTTTATAATTTTGCACTAACCTAACCTTAATTGTATGAATTTGTACTTCCCCTAACCTCTAGTGTATCTTGATATGCTAACCCCTAGCCCTAAGAGTGTGTTTTATACTAACCTTAACCCTAGTTATATGTTTTACACTAACCCGAACCTTCATTGTATTAGTTTGTACTAACCCTAGCCCTAAGTGTTTCTTAATATGTTAACCCCTAACCCTAAGTGTGTGTTTTATACTAACCCTAACCCTAATTATATGTTTTACGCTAACAATAACCCTAATTAAACGTTTTGGTACTAACCCTTATCAAAATGTATTTTTTTGTACTAACCCCAATCATTTATTTTGTGTTTTCATCGACTATAACCCTAATTGTTTAATTTTGAACTAACCCTAACCCTTAGTGTATCTTAATATGCTAACCCCTAACCCTAAGTGTGTATTTTGTTCTAACCCTAACCCTAATTATATGTTTTACACTAACCCTAACCCTAATTGTACGTTTTTGTACTTACGCTTATCATAAATGTATTTTGTACTGACCCCTACCCCTTATTTTGTGTTTTCATCGACCTACCCATAATTTTATAATTTTGTACTAACCTAACCCTAAGTGTATCTTCTTATGTTAACCCCTAACCTCAGCTGTGTGTTTTATACTAACCCTAACCCTAACTATATGTTTTACACTAACAATAACCCTAATTAAACGTTTTAGTACTAACCCTTGTCATAAATGTATTTTTTGTACTAAGCCCTACCACCTATTTTGTGTTTTAATCGACTATAACCCTGATTGTATAATTTTGTACTTAACCTAACATAAGTGTATCTTAATATGCTAACTCCTAACCCTAAGTGTGTGTTTTATACTAACCCTAACCCTAATTATACTTTTTACACTAACCCTAACCCTAATTGTATGTTTTTTGTACTAAACCTTACCGTAAAGGTATCTTTTTGGTCCTACCCCTACCCCTAACTTTATGTTTTCACAGACCCTAAACGTTACCCTAATTGTATAATTTTGTACTAACCTAACCTTAATTGTATGAATTATTACATCCCCTAACCCTGAGTGTATCTTAATATGCTAACCCCTAGCCCTAAGTGTGTGTTTAATACTAACCTTAACCCTAGTTATATGTTTTACACTAACTTAACCTTAATGGTATGAGTTTGTACTAACCCTAGCCCTTAGTGTATCTTAATATGCTAATCCCCAACCCTAAGTGTGTGTTTTATACTAACCCTAACCCTAATTATATGTTTTACGCTAACAATAACCCTTATTAAACGTTTTGGTACTATTCCTTATAATAAATGTATTTTTGGTACTAACCCTAACCATTTATTTTGTTTTTTATCGACTATAACCCTAATTGTTTAATTTTGTACTAACCCTGACCCTTAGTGTATCTTAATATGCTAACCCCTAACCCTAAGTGTGTATTTTTTACTAACCCTAACCCTAATTATATGTTTTACACTAACCCTAACCCTAATTGTACGTTTTTGTATTAACGCTTATCATAAATGTATTTTTGTACCAACCCCTACCCCTTATTTTGTGTTTTCATCAACCCTAGCCCTAATTTTATGATTTTGCACTAACCCCAACCCTAAGTGTATCTTAATATTTTAACCCCTAACCCTAAGTGTGTGTTTTATACTAACCCTAACCCTAATTATATGTTTTACGCTAACAATAACCCTAATTAAACGTTTTGGTACTAACCCTTAACAAAATGTATTTTTTTGTACTAACCCCAATCATTTATTTTGTGTTTTCATCGACTATAACCCTAATTGTTTAATTTTGAACTAACCCTAACCCTTAGTGTATCTTAATATGCTAACCCCTAACCCTAAGTGTGTATTTTGTACTAACCTTGACCCTAATTATATTTTTTTACACTAACCCTAACCCTAATTGTATGTTTTTGTACTAAACCTTACCGTAAAGGTATCTTTTTTGGTCCAACCCCTACCCCTAACTTTGTGTTTTCACAGACCCTAAACGTAACCCTAATTGTACGTTTTTGTACTAACCTTTACCTGAAATATTTTTCTTTTTCTACCCCTTATTTTATGTTTCAATGACCCTAACCCTAATTGTATAATTTTGCACTAACCTAACCTTAATTGTATGAATTTGTACTTCCCCTAACCTCTAGTGTATCTTGATATGCTAACCCCTAGCCCTAAGAGTGTGTTTTATACTAACCTTAACCCTAGTTATATGTTTTACACTAACCCGAACCTTCATTGTATTAGTTTGTACTAACCCTAGCCCTAAGTGTTTCTTAATATGTTAACCCCTAACCCTAAGTGTGTGTTTTATACTAACCCTAACCCTAATTATATGTTTTACGCTAACAATAACCCTAATTAAACGTTTTGGTACTAACCTATATCAAAAATGTATTTTTTTGTACTAACCCCAATCATTTATTGTGTGTTTTCATCGACTATAACCCTAATTGTTTAATTTTGAACTAATGAACTAACCCTAACCCTTAGTGTATCTTAATATGCTAACCCCTAACCCTAAGTGTGTATTTTGCACTAACCCTAACCCTAATTATATGTTTTACACTAACCCTAACCCTAATTGTACGTTTTTGTACTTACGCTTATCATAAATGTATTTTTTACTGACCCCTACCCCTTATTTTGTGTTTTCATCGACCTACCCATAATTTTATAATTTTGTACTAACCTAACCCTAAGTGTATCTTCTTATGTTAACCCCTAACCTCAGTTGTGTGTTTTATACTAACCCTAACCCTAACTATATGTTTTACACTAACAATAACCCTAATTAAACGTTTTAGTACTAACCCTTGTCATAAATGTATTTTTTGTACTAACCCCTACCACCTATTTTGTGTTTTAATCGACTATAACCCTGATTGTATAATTTTGTATTTAACCTAACATAAGTGTATCTTAATATGCTAACTCCTAACCCTAAGTGTGTGTTTTATACTAACCCTAACCCTAATTATACTTTTTACACTAAACCCTAATCCTAATTGTATGTTTTTTGTACTAAACCTTACCGTAAAGGTATCTTTTTGGTCCAACCCCTACCCCTACCTTTGTGTTTTCACAGACCCTAAACGTTACCCTAATTGTATAATTTTGTACTAACCTAACCTTAATTGTATGAATTATTACATCCCCTAACCCTGAGTGTATCTTAATATGCTAACCCCTAGCCCTAAGTGTGTGTTTAATACTAACCTTAACCCTAGTTATATGTTTTACACTAACTTAACCTTAATGGTATGAGTTTGTACTAACCCTAGCCCTTAGTGTATCTTAATATGCTAATCCCCAACCCTAAGTGTGTGTTTTATACTAACCCTAACCCTAATTATATGTTTTACGCTAACAATAACCCTTATTAAACGTTTTGGTACTATTCCTTATAATAAATGTATTTTTGGTACTAACCCTAACCATTTATTTTGTTTTTCATCGACTATAACCCTAATTGTTTAATTTTGTACTAACACTGACCCTTAGTGTATCTTAATATGCTAACCCCTAACCCTAAGTGTGTATTTTTTACTAACCCTAACCCTAATTATATGTTTTACACTAACCCTAACCCTAATTGTACGTTTTTGTATTAACGCTTATCATAAATGTATTTTTGTACCAACCCCTACCCCTTATTTTGTGTTTTCATCAACCCTAGCCCTAATTTTATGATTTTGCACTAACCCTAACCCTAAGTGTATCTTAATATTTTAACCCCTAACCCTAAGTGTGTGTTTTATACTAACCCTAACCCTAATTATATGTTTTACGCTAACAATAACCCTAATTAAACGTTTTGGTACTAACCCTTATCAAAATGTATTTTTTTGTACTAACCCCAATCATTTATTTTGTGTTTTCATCGACTATAACCCTAATTGTTTAATTTTGAACTAACCCTAACCCTTAGTGTATCTTAATATGCTAACCCCTAACCCTAAGTGTGTATTTTGTACTAACCTTGACCCTAATTATATTTTTTTACACTAACCCTAACCCTAATTGTACGTTTTTGTACTAACGCTTATCATTAATGTATTTTTGTACTGACCCCTACCCCTTATTTTGCGTTTTCATCGACCTATCCCTAATTTTATGATTTTGTACTAACCTAACCCTAAGTGTATCTTCTTATGTTAACCCCTAACCTCAGTTGTGTGTTTTATACTAACCCTAACCCTAACTATATGTTTTACACTAACAATAACCCTAATTAAACGTTTTAGTACTAACCCTTGTCATAAATGTATCTTTTGTACTAACCCCTACCACCTATTTTGTGTTTTTATCGACTATAACCCTGATTGTATAAGTTTGTACTTAACCTAACATAAGTGTATCTTAATATGCTAACTCCTAACCCTAAGTGTGTGTTTTATACTAACCCTAACCCTAATTATATTTTTTACACTAACACTAACCCTAATTGTATGTTTTTTGTACTAAACCTTACCGTAAAGGTATCTTTTTTTTGTACTAACCCTAGCCCTTAGTGTATCTTAATATGCTAACCCCTAACCCTAAGTGTGTATTTTGTACTAATCCTAACCCTAATTTTATGTTTTACACTAACCCTAGCCCTAATTGTACGTTTTTGTATTAACGCTTATCATAAATGTATTTTTGTACCAACCCCTACCCCTTATTTTGTGTTTTCATCAACCCTAGCCCTATTTTTATGATTTTGCACTAATCCTTACCCTAAGTATATCTTAATATTTTAACCCTAACCTCAGTTGTGTGTTTTATACTAACCCTAACCCTTACTATTTTTTACACTAACAATTACCCTAATTATACGTTTTTTGTACTAATCCTTGTCATAAATGTATTATTTGTACTTACCCCTACCACATATTTTGTGTTTTCATCGACTATAACCCTAATTGTTTAATTTTGTACTAACCCTAACCCTTAGTGTATTTTAATATGCTAACCCCTAACCCTAAGTGTGTATTTTGTACTAACCCTAACCCTAAAATTATATGTTTTACACTAACCCTAACCCTAATTGTACGTTTTTGTACTAACGCTTATCATAAATGTATTTTTGTACTGACCCCTACCCCTTATTTTGTGTTTTCATCAACCTATCCCTAATTTTATGATTTTTTACTAACATAAGCCTAAGTGCACCTTCATATATTAACCTCTTACCTTAGTTGTGTGTTTTATACTAACACTAAACCTAACTATATGTTATACACTAACAATAAGCCTAATTAAATGTTTTTGTATTAACCCTTGTCATAAATGTATATTTTGTACTAACCCCTACCACCTATTTTGTGTTTTAATCGACTATAACCCTGATTGTATAATTTTGTACTTAACCTAACATAAGTGTATCTTAATATGCTAACTCCTAAACCTAAGTGTGTGTTTTATACTAACCCTAACCCTAATTATATTTTTTACACTAACCCTAACCCTAATTGTATGTTTTTGTACTAAACCTTACCGTAAAAGTATCTTTTTTGGTCCAACCCCTACCCCTAACTTTGTGTTTTCACAGACCCTAAACGTAACCCTAATTGTACGTTTTTGTACTAACCTTTACCTGAAATATTTTTCTTTTTCTACCCCTTATTTTATGTTTCAATGACCCTAACCCTAATTGTATAATTTTGCACTAACCTAACCTTAATTGTATGAATTTGTACTTCCCCTAACCTCTAGTGTATCTTGATATGCTAACCCCTAGCCCTAAGAGTGTGTTTTATACTAACCTTAACCCTAGTTATATGTTTTACACTCACCCGAACCTTCATTGTATTAGTTTGTACTAACCCTAGCCCTAAGTGTTTCTTAATATGTTAACCCCTAACCCTAAGTGTGTGTTTTATACTAACCCTAACCCTAATTATATGTTTTACGCTAACAATAACCCTAATTAAACGTTTTAGTACTAACCCTTATCAAAATGTATTTTTTTGTACTAACCCCTACCCCTTATTTTGTGTTTTCATCAACCTATCCCTAATTTTATGATTTTTTACTAACATAAGCCTAAGTGCACCTTCATATATTAACCTCTTACCTTAGTTGTGTGTTTTATACTAACCCTAACCATAACTATATGTTTTACACTAACAATAACCCTAATTAAACGTTTTAGTACTAACCCTTGTCATAAATGTATTTTTTGTACTAACCCCTACCACCTATTTTGTGTTTTAATCGACTATAACCCTGATTGTATAATTTTGTACTTAACCTAACATAAGTGTATCTTAATATGCTAACTACTAACCCTAAGTGTGTGTTTTATACTAACCCTAACCCTAATTATACTTTTTACACTAACCCTAACCCTAATTGTATGTTTTTTGTACTAAACCTTACCGTAAAGGTATCTTTTTGGTCCAACCCCTACCCCTAACTTTGTGTTTTCACAGACCCTAAACGTTACCCTAATTGTATAATTTTGTACTAACCTAACCTTAATTGTATGAATTATTACATCCCCTAACCCTGAGTGTATCTTAATATGCTAACCCCTAGCCCTAAGTGTGTGTTTAATACTAACCTTAACCCTAGTTATATGTTTTACACTAACTTAACCTTAATGGTATGAGTTTGTACTAACCATAGCCCTTAGTGTATCTTAATATGCTAATCCCCAATCCTAAGTGTGTGTTTTATACTAACCCTAACCCTGATTATATGTTTTACGCTAACAATAACCCTTATTAAACGTTTTGGTACTATTCCTTATAATAAATGTATTTTTGGTACTAACCCTAACCATTTATTTTGTTTTTCATCGACTATAACCCTAATTGTTTAATTTTGTACTAACCCTGACCCTTAGTGTATCTTAATATGCTAACCCCTAACCCTAAGTGTGTATTTTGTACTAACCCTAATTATATGTTTTACACTAACCCTAACCCTAATTGTACGTTTTTGTATTAACGCTTATCATAAATGTATTTTTGTACCAACCCCTACCCCTTATTTTGTGTTTTCATCAACCCTAGCCCTAATTTTATGATTTTGCACTAACCCTAACCCTAAGTGTATCTTAATATATTAACCCCTAACCCTAAGTGTGTGTTTTATACTAACCCTAACCCTAATTATATGTTTTACGCTAACAATAACCCTAACTAAACGTTTTGGTACTAACCCTTATCAAAATGTATTTTTTTGTACTAACCCCAATCATTTATTTTGTGTTTTCATCGACTGTCCCTAATTGTTTAATTTTGAACTAACCCTAACCCTTAGTGTATCTTAATATGCTAACCCCTAACCCTAAGTGTGTATTTTGTACTAACCTTGACCCTAATTATATTTTTTTACACTAACCCTAACCCTAATTGTATGTTTTTGTACTAAACCTTACCGTAAAGGTATCTTTTTTGGTCCAACCCCTACCCCTAACTTTGTGTTTTCACAGACCCTAAACGTAACCCTAATTGTACGTTTTTGTACTAACCTTTACCTGAAATATTTTTCTTTTTCTACCCCTTATTTTATGTTTCAATGACCCTAATCCTAATTGTATAATTTTGCACTAACCTAACCTTAATTGTATGAATTTGTACTTCCCCTTACCTCTAGTGTATCTTGATATGCTAACCCCTAGCCCTAAGAGTGTGTTTTATACTAACCTTAACCCTAGTTATATGTTTTACACTAACCCGAACCTTCATTGTATTAGTTTGTACTAACCCTAGCCCTAAGTGTTTCTTAATATGTTAACCCCTAACCCTAAGTGTGTGTTTTATACTAACCCTAACCCTAATTATATGTTTTACGCTAACAATAACCCTAATTAAACGTTTTGGTACTAACCCTTATCAAAATGTATTTTTTTGTACTAACCCCAATCATTTATTTTGTGTTTTCATCGACTATAACCCTAATTGTTTAATTTTGAACTAACCCTAACCCTTAGTGTATCTTAATATGCTAACCCCTAACCCTAAGTGTGCATTTTGTTCTAACCCTAACCCTAATTGTACGTTTTTGTACTTACGCTTATCATAAATGTATTTTGTACTGACCCCTACCCCTTATTTTGTGTTTTCATCGACCTACCCATAATTTTATAATTTTGTACTAACCTAACCCTAAGTGTATCTTCTTATGTTAACCCCTAACCTCAGCTGTGTGTTCTATACTAACCCTAACCCTAACTATATGTTTTACACTAACAATAACCCTAATTAAACGTTTTAGTACTAACCCTTGTCATAAATGTATTTTTTGTACTAACCCTAACCCTAATTATACTTTTTACACTAACCCTAACCCTAATTGTATGTTTTTTGTACTAAACCTTACCGTAAAGGTATCTTTTTGGTCCAACCCCTACCCCTAACTTTATGTTTTCACAGACCCTAAACGTTACCCTAATTGTATAATTTTGTACTAACCTAACCTTAATGGTATGTATTACTACATCCCCTAACCCTGAGTGTATCCTAATATGCTAACCCCTAGCCCTAAGTGTGTGTTTAATACTAACCTTAACCCTAGTTATATGTTTTACACTAACTTAACCTTAATGGTATGAGTTTGTACTAACCCTAGCCCTTAGTGTATCTTAATATGCTAATCCCCAACCCTAAGTGTGTGTTTTATACTAACCCTAACCCTAATTATATGTTTTACGCTAACAATAACCCTTATTAAACGTTTTGGTACTATTCCTTATAATAAATGTATTTTTGGTACTAACCCTAACCATTTATTTTGTTTTTCATCGACTATAACCCTAATTGTTTAATTTTGTACTAACCCTGACCCTTAGTGTATCTTAATATGCTAACCCCTAACCCTAAGTGTGTATTTTTTACTAACCCTAACCCTAATTATATGTTTTACACTAACCCTAACCCTAATTGTACGTTTTTGTATTACCGCTTATCATAAATGTATTTTTGTACCAACCCCTACCCCTTATTTTGTGTTTTCATCGACCTACCCATAATTTTATAATTTTGTACTAACCTAACCCTAAGTGTATCTTCTTATGTTAACCCCTAACCTCAGCTGTGTGTTTTATACTAACCCTAACCATAATTATATGTTTTACGCTAACAATAACCCTAATTAAAAGGTATCTTTTTTGGTCCAACCCCTACCCCTAACTTTGTGTTTTCACAGACCCTAAACGTTACCCTAATTGTATAATTTTGTACTAACCTAACCTTAATTGTATGAATTATTACATCCCCTAACCCTAAGTGTATCTTAATATGCTAACCCCTAGCCCTAAGTGTGTGTTTAATACTAACCTTTACCCTAGTTATATGTTTTACACTAACTTAACCTTAATGGTATGAGTTTGTACTAACCATAGCCCTTAGTGTATCTTAATATGCTAACCCCCAACCCTAAGTGTGTATTTTGTACTAACCATAACCCTAATTATATTTTTTACACTAACCCTAACCCTAATTGTACGTTTTTGTATTAACGCTTATCATAAATGTATTTTTGTACCAACCCCTACCCCTTATTTTGTGTTTTCATCAACCCTAGCCCTAATTTTATGATTTTGCACTAACCCTAACCCTAAGTGTATCTTAATATTTTAACCCCTAACCCTAAGTGTGTGTTTTATACTAACCCTAACCCTATTTATATGTTTTACGCTAACAATAACCCTAATTAAACGTTTTGGTACTAACCCTTATCAAAATGTATTTTTTTTGTACTAACCCCAATCATTTATTTTATGTTTTCATCGACTATAACCCTAATTGTTTAAATTTGAACTAATCCTAACCCTTAGTGTATCTTAATATGCTAACCCTTAACCCTAAGTGTGTATTTTGTACTAACCTTAACCCTAATTATATGTTTAACACTAACCCTAACCCTAATTGTACGTTTTTGTACTAACGCTTATCATTAATGTATTTTTGTACTGACCCCTACCCCTTATTTTGCGTTTTCATCGACCTATCCCTAATTTTATGATTTTGTACTAACTTAAGTCTAAGTGTATCTTTATATATTAACCTCTAACCTCAGTTGTGTGTTTTATACTAACACTAAACCTAACTATATGTTTTACACTAACAATAAGCCTAATTAAACGTTTTTGTATTAACCCTTGTCATAAATGTATATTTTGTACTAACCCCTACCACCTAATTTGTGTTTTTATCGACTATAACCCTAATTGTATAATTTTGTACTTAACCTAACATTAGTGTATCTTAATATGCTAACTCCTAACCCTATGTGTGTGTTTTATACTAAACCTAACCCTACTTATATTTTTACACTAACCCTAACCCTAATTGTATGTTTTTGTACTAAACCTTACCGTAAAGGTATCTTTTTTGGTCCAACCCCTACCCCTAACTTTGTGTTTTCACAGACCCTAAACGTAACCCTAATTGTACGTTTTTGTACTTACCTAAACCTGAAATATTTTTCTTTTTCTACCCCTTATTTTATGTTTAAATTACCCTAACCCTAATTGTATAATTTTGTACTAACCTAACCTTAATTGTATGAATTTGTACTTCCCCTAACTTTAAGTGTATCTTGATAAGCTAACCCCTAGCCCTAAGTGTGTGTTTTATACTAACCTTAACCCTAGTTATATGTTTTACACTAACCCTAACCTTCATTGTATGGGTTTGTACTAACCCTAGCCCTAAGTGTTTCTTAATATGTTAACCCCTAACCCTAAGTGTGTGTTTTATACTAACCCTAACCCTAATTATATGTTTTACGCTAAAAATAACCCTAATTAAACGTTTTGGTACTAACCCTTATCAAAAAATGTATTTTTTGTACTAACCCCAATCATTTATTTTGTGATTTCATCGACTATAACCCTAATTGTTTAATTTTGAACTAACCCTTACCCTTAGTGTATCTTAATATGCTAACCCCTAACCCTAAGTGTGTATTTTGTACTAACCTGAACCCTAAATATATGTTTTACACTAACCCTAAACCTAATTGTATGTTTTTGTACTAACGCTCATCATAAATGTATTTTTGTACTGACCCCTACCCTTTATTTTGTGTTTTCATCGACCTACTCATAATTTTATAATTTGTACTAACCTAACCCTAAGTGTATCTTCTTATGTTAACGCCAAACCTCAGTTGTATGTTTTATACTAACCCTAACCCTAACTATATGTTTTACACTAACAATAACCCTAATTAAACGTTTTAGTACTAACCCTTGTCATAAATATATTTTTTGTACTAACCCCTACCACCTATTTTGTGCTTTTATCGACTATAACCCAGATTGTATAATTTTGTACTTAACCTAACATAAGTGTATCATAATATGCTAACTCCTAACCTTAAATGTGTGTTTTTTAATAACCCTAACCCTAATTATATTTTTTACACTAACCCTAACCCTAATTGTATGTTTTTTGTACTTAACCTTACCGTAAAGGTATCTTTTTGGTCCAACCCCTACCCCTAACTTTGTGTTTTCACAGACCCTAAACGTAACCCTAATTGTACGTTTTTGTACTAACCTTTACCTGAAATATTTTTCTTTTTCTACCCCTTATTTTGTGTTTCAATGACCCTAACCCTAATTGTATAATTTTTTACTAACCTAACCTTAATTGTATGAATTATTACTTCCCCTAACCCTAAGTGTATCTTAATATGCTAACCCCTAGCCCTAAGTGTGTGTTTAATACTAACCTTAACCCTAGTTATATGTTTTACACTAACTTAACCTTAATGGTATGAGTTTGTACTAACCCTAGCCCTTAGTGTATCTTAATATGCTAACCCCCAACCCTTAGTGTGTGTTTTTTACTAACCCTAACCCTAATTATATGTTTTACGCTAACAATAACCCTTATTAAACGTTTTGGTACTATCCCTTATAATAAATGTATTTTTGGTACTAACCCTAACCATTTATTTTGTTTTTCATCGACTTTAACCCTAATTGTTTAATTTTGTACTAACCCTGACCCTTAGTGTATCTTCATATGCTAACCCCTAACCCTAAGTGTGTGTTTTATACTAACCCTAACCCTAATTATATGTTTACACTAACAATAACCCTAATTAAACGTTTTGGTACTAACCCTTATCAAAAATGTATTTTTGGTACTAACCCTAACCATTTATTTTGTTTTTCATCGACTATAACCCTGATTGTATAATTTTGTACTTAACCTAACATAAGTGTATCTTAATATTTTAACCCCTAACCTCAGTTGTGTGTTTTATACTAACCCTAACCCTAACTATGTTTTACACTAACAATTACCGTAATTATACGTTTTTTGTACTAATCTTTGTCATAAATGTATTATTTGTACTTACCCCTACCACCTATTTTGTGTTTTCATCGACTATAACCCTAATTGTTTAATTTTGTACTAACCCTAACCCTTAGTGTATCTTAATATGCTAACCCTTAACCCTAAGTGTGTATTTTGTACTAACCCTAACCCTAATTATATGTTTTACACTAACCATAACCCTAATTGTACGTTTTTGTACTAACGCTTATCATAAATGTATTTTTGTACTGGACCCTACCCCTTACTTTGTGTTTTCATCGACCTATCCCTAATTTTATGATTTTGTACTAACCTAAGCCTAAGTGTACCTTCATATATTTACATCTTACCTCAGTTGTGTGTTTTATACTAACACTAAACCTAACTATATGTTATACACTAACAATAAGCCTAATTAAACGTTTTTGTAATAACCCTTGTCATAAATGTATATTTGTACTAACCCCTACCACCTAATTTGTGTTTTTATCGAATATAACCCTAATTGTATAATTTTGTACTTAACCTAACATAAGTGTATCTTAATATGGTAACTCCTAACCCTAAGTGTGTGTTTTATACTAAACCTAATCCTAATTACATTTTTTACACTAACCCTAACCCTAATTGTATGTTTTTGTACTAAACCTTACCGTAAAGGTATCTTTTTTGGTCAAACCCCTACCCCTAACTTAGTGTTTTCACAGACCCTAAACGTAACCCTAATTGTACGTTTTTGTTCTAACCTTTATCTGAAATATTTTTCTTTTTCTACCCCTTATTTTATGCTTCAATGACCCTAACCCTAATTGTATAATTTTGTACTAACCTAACCTTAATTGTATGAATTATTACTTCCCCTAACCTCTAGTGTATCTTGATATGCTAACCCCTGGCCCTAAGTGTGTGTTTTATACTAACCTTAACCCTAGTTATATGTTTTACACTAACCCGAACCTTCATTGTATTAGTTTGTACTAACCCTAGCCCTAAGTGTTTCTTAATATAGTAACCCCTAACCCTATGTGTGTGTTTTATACTAACCCTAACCCTAATTATATGTTTTACGCTAACAATAACCCTAATTAAACGTTTTGGTACTAACCCTTATCAAAAATGTATTTTTTTGTACTAACCCCAATCATTTATTTTGTGTTTTCATCGACTATAACCCTAATTGTTTAATTTTGAACTAATGAACTAACCCTAACCCTTAGTGTATCTTAATATGCTAACCCCTAACCCTAAGTGTGTATTTTGTACTAACCCTAACCCTAATTATATGTTTTACACTAACCATAACCCTAATTGTACGTTTTTGTACTAACGCTTTTCATAAATGTATTTTGTACTGACCCCTACTCCTTATTTTGTGTTTTCATCGACCTACTCATAATTTTATAATTTTGTACTAACCTAACCCTAAGTGTATCTTCTTATGTTAACCCCTAACCTCAGTTGTGTGTTTTATACTAACCCTTACCTTAACTATATGTTTACACTAACACTAACCCTAATTAAACGTTTTAGTACTTACCCTTGTCATAAATGTATTTTTTGTACTAACCCCTACCACCTATTTTGTGTTTTAATCGACTATAACCCTGATTATATAATTTTGTACTTAACCTAACATAAGTGTTTCTTAATATGCTAACTCCTAACCCTAAGTGTGTATTTTATACTTACCCTAACCCTAATTATACATTTTACACTAACCCTAACCCTAATTGTATGTTTTTTGTACTAAACCTTACCGTAAAGGTATCTTTTTGGTCCAACCCCTACCCCTAACTTTGTGTTTTCACAGACCCTAAACGTTACCCTAATTGTATAATTTTGTACTAACCTTACCTTAATTGTATGAATTATTACATCCCCTAACCCTAAGTGTATCTTAATATGCTAACCCCTAGCCCTAAGTGTGTGTTTAATACTAACCTTAACCCTAGTTATATGTTTTACACTAACTTAACCTTAATGGTATGAGTTTGTACTAACCCTAGCCCTTAGGGTATCTTAATATGCTAACCCCCAACCCTAAGTGTGTATTTTGTATTAACCATAACCCTAATTATATGTTTTACACTAACCCTAACCCTAATTGTACGTTTTTGTATTAACGCTTGTCATAAATGTATTTTTGTACCAACCCCTACCCCTTATTTTTTGTTTTCATCAACCCTAGCCCTAATTTTATGATTTTGCACTAACCCTAACCCTAAGTGTATCTTAATATTTTAACCCCTAACCCTAAGTGTGAGTTTTATACTAACCCTAACCCTAATTATATGTTTTACGCTAACAATAACCCTAATTGTACGTTTTGGTACTAACTCTTATCAAAATGTATTTTTTTGTACTAACCCCAATCATTTATTTTGTGTTTTCATCGACTATAACCCTAATTGTTTAATTTTGAACTAACCCTAACCTTTAGTGTATCTTAATATACTAACCCCCAACCCTAAGTGTGTGTTTTATACTAACCCAAACCCTAATTATATGTTTTACGCTAACAATAACCTTTATTAAACGTGTTGGTACTATCCCTTATTATAAATGTATTTTTGGTACTAACCCTAATCATTTATTTTGTTTTTCATCGACTATAACCCTAATTGTTTAATTTTGAACTAAACCTGACACTTAGTGTATCTTAATATGCTAACCCCTAACCCTAAGTGTGTATTTTGTACTAACCCTAACCCTAATTATATGTTTTACACTAACCCTAACCCTAATTGTACGTTTTTGTATTAACGCTTATCATAAATGTATTTTTGTACCAACCCCTACCCCTTATTTTGTGTTTTCATCAACCCTAGCCCTAATTTTATGATTTTGCACTAACCCTAACCCTAAGTGTATCTTAATATTTTAACTCCTAACCTCAGTTGTGTGTTTTATACTAACCCTAACCCTAACTATGTTTTACACTAACAATTACCCTAATTATACGTTTTTTGTACTAATCCTTGTCATAAATGTATTATTTGTACGTACCCCTACCACCTATTTTGTGTTTTCATCGACTATAACCCTAATTGTTTAATTTTGTACTAACCCTAACCCTTAGTGTATCTTAATATGCTAACCCCTAACCCTAAGTGTGTATTTTGTACTAACCTTAATCCTAATTATATGTTTTACACTAACTTAACCCTAATTGTACGTTTTTGTACTACCGCTTATCATAAATGTATTTTTGTACTGACCCCTACCCCTTATTTTGTGTTTTCATCGACCTATCCCTAATTTTATGATTTTGTACTAACCTAAGCCTAAGTGTACCTTCATATATTAACCTCTTACCTCAGTTGTGTGTTTTATACTAACACTAAACCTAACTATATGTTATACACTAACAATAAGCCTAATTAAATGTTTTTGTATTAACCCTTGTCATAAATGTATATTTTGTACTAACCCCTACCACCTAATTTGTGTTTTTATCGACTATAACCCTAATTGTATAATTTTGTACTTAACCTAACATAAGTGTATCTTAATATGGTAACTCCTAACCCTAAGTGTGTGTTTTATACTAAAACTAACCCTAATTATATTTTTTACACTTACTCTAACCTTAATTGTATGTTTTTGTACTAAACCTTACCGTAAAGGTATCTTTTTTGGTCCAACCCCTACCCCTAACTTTGTGTTTTCACAGACCCTAAACGTAACCCTAATTGTACGTTTTTGTACCAACCTTTACCTGAAATATTTTTCTTTTTCTACCCCTTATTTTATGTTTCAATGACCCTAACCCTTATTGTATAATTTTGTAATAACCTAACCTTAATTGTATGAATTATTACTTCCCCTAACCCTAAGTGTATCTTAATATGCTAACCCCTAGCCCTAAGTGTGTGTTTAATACTAACCTTAATCCTAGTTATATGTTTTACACTAACTTAACCTTAATGGTATGAGTTTGTACTAACCCTAGCCCTAAGTGTTTCTTAATATGTTAACCCCTAACCCTAAGTGTGTGTTTTATACTAACCCTAATCCTAATTATATGTTTCACGCTAACAATAACCCTAATTAAACGTTTTGGTACTGACCCTTATCAAAAATGTATTTTTTTGTACTAACCCCAATCATTTATTTTGTGTTTTCATCGACTATAACCCTAATTGTTTAATATTGAACTAACCCTAACACTTAGTGTATCTTAATATGCTAACCCCTAACCCTAAGTGTGTATTTTGTACTAACCTTAACCCTTATTATATGTTTTACACTAACCATAACCTTAATTGTACGTTTTTGCACTAACGCTTATCATAAATGTATTTTTGTACTGACCACTACCCCTTATTTTGTGTTTTCATCGACCAACCCCTAATTTTATGATTTTGTACTAACCTAACCCTAAGTGTATCTTCTTATGTTAACCCCTAACCTCAGTTGTGTGTTTTATACTAACCCTAACCCTAACTATATGTTTTACACTAACCATAACCCTAATTAAACGTTTTAGTACTAACCCTTGTCATAAATGTATTTTTGTACTAACCCCTACCACCTATTTTGTGTTTTTATCGACTATACTCTGATTGTATAATTTTGTACTTAACCTAACATAAGTGTATCTTAATATGCTTACTCCTAACCCTAAGTGTGTGTTTTATACTAACCCTAACCCTAATTATATTTTTTTACACTAACCCTAACCCTAATTGTATGTTTTTTGTACTTAACCTTACCGTAAAGGTATCTTTTTTGGTCCAACCCCTACCCCTAACTTTGTGTTTTCACAGACCCTAAACGTAACCCTAATTGTACGTTTTTGTACTAACCTTTACCTGAAATATTTTCTACCCCTTATTTTGTGTTTCAATGACCCTAACCCTAATTGTATAATTTTGTAATAACCTAACCTTAATTGTATGAATTATTACTTCCCCTAACCCTAAGTGTATCTTAATATGTTAACCCCTAACCCTAAATGTGTGTTTTATACTAACCCTAACCCTAATTATATGTTTTACGCTAACTTAACCTTAATGGTATGAGTTTGTACTAACCCTAGCCCTTAGTGTATCTTAATATGTTAACCCCTAACCCTAAGTGTGTGTTTTATACTAACCCTAACCCTAATTATATGTTTTACGCAAACAATATCCCTTATTAAACGTTTTGGTACTAACCCTTATAATAAATGTATTTTCGGTACTAACCCCAACCATTTATTTTGTTTTTTCATCGACTATAACCCTAATTGTTTAATTTTGAACTAACCCTAACCCTTAGTGTATCTTAATATGCTAACCCCTAACCCTAAGTGTGTATTTTGCACTAACCTTAACCCTAATTATATATTTTACACTAACCCTAACCCTAATTGTACGTTTTTAGACTAACGCTTATCATTAATGTATTTTTGTACTGACCCTACCCCTTTTTTTGCGTTTTCATCAACCCTAGCCCTAATTTTATGATTTTATACTAAACCTAACCCTAATTATATTTTTACACTAACCCTAACCCTAATTGTACGTTTTTGTATTAACGCTTATCATAAATGTATTTTTGTACCAACCCCTACCCCTTATTTTGTGTTTTCATCAACCCTAGCCCTAATTTTATGATTTTGCACTAACCCTAACCCTAAGTGTATCTTAATATTTTAACTCCTAACCTCAGTTGTGTGTTTTATTCTAACCCTAACCCTAACTATGTTTTACACTAACAATTACCCTAATTATACGTTTTTTGTACTAATCCTTGTCATAAATGTATTATTTGTACGTACCCCTACCACCTATTTTGTGTTTTCATCGACTATAACCCTAATTGTTTAATTTTGTACTAACCCTAACCCTTAGTGTATCTTAATATGCTAACCCCTAACCCTAAGTGTGTATTTTGTACTAACCTTAATCCTAATTATATGTTTTACACTAACTTAACCTTAATTGTACGTTTTTGTACTACCGCTTATCATAAATGTATTTTTGTACTGACCCTTACCCCTTATTTTGTGTTTTCATCAACCTATCCCTAATTTTATGATTTTGTACTAACCTAAGCCTAAGTGTACCTTCATATATTAACCTCTTACCTCAGTTGTGTGTTTTATACTAACACTAAACCTAACTATATGTTATACACTAACAATAAGCCTAATTAAATGTTTTTGTATTAACCCTTGTCATAAATGTATATTTTGTACTAACCCCTACCACCTAATTTGTGTTTTTATCGACTATAACCCTAATTGTATAATTTTGTACTTAACCCAACATAAGTGTATCTTAATATGGTAACTCCTAACCCTAAGTGTGTGTTTTATACTAAAACTAACCCTAATTATATTTTTTACACTTACCCTAACCCTAATTGTATGTTTTTGTACTAAACCTTACCGTAAAGGTATCTTTTTTGGTCCAACCCCTACCCCTAACTTTGTGTTTTCACAGACCCTAAACGTAACCCTAATTTTACGTTTTTGTACCGACCTTTACCTGAAATATTTTTCTTTTTCTACCCCTTATTTTATGTTTCAATGACCCTAACCCTTATTGTATAATTTTGTAATAACCTAACCTTAATTGTATGAATTATTACTTCCCCTAACCCTAAGTGTATCTTAATATGCTAACCCCTAGCCCTAAGTGTGTGTTTAATACTAACCTTAATCCTAGTTATATGTTTTACACTAACTTAACCTTAATGGTATGAGTTTGTACTAACCCTAGCCCTAAGTGTTTCTTAATATGTTAACCCCTAACCCTAAGTGTGTGTTTTATACTAACCCTAATCCTAATTATATGTTTCACGCTAACAATAACCCTAATTAAACGTTTTGGTACTGACCCTTATCAAAAATGTATTTTTTTGTACTAACCCCAATTATTTATTTTGTGTTTTCATCGACTATAACCCTAATTGTTTAATATTGAACTAACCCTAACACTTAGTGTATCTTAATATGCTAACCCCTAACCCTAAGTGTGTATTTTGTACTAACCTTAACCCTTATTATATGTTTTACACTAACCATAACCTTAATTGTACGTTTTTGCACTAACGCTTATCATAAATGTATTTTTGTACTGACCACTACCCCTTATTTTGTGTTTTCATCGACCAACCCCTAATTTTATGATTTTGTACTAAACCTAACCCTAAGTGTATCTTCTTATGTTAACCCCTAACCTCAGTTGTGTGTTTTATACTAACCCTAACCCTAACTATATGTTTTACACTAACCATAACCCTAATTAAACGTTTTAGTACTAACCCTTTTCATAAATGTATTTTTTGTACTAACCCCTACCACCTATTTTGTGTTTTTATCGACTATACTCTGATTGTATAATTTTGTACTTAACCTAACATAAGTGTATCTTAATATGCTTACTCCTAACCCTAAGTGTGTGTTTTATACTAACCCTAACCCTAATTATATTTTTTTACAATAACCCTAACCCTAATTGTATGTTTTTTGTACTTAACCTTACCGTAAAGGTATCTTTTTTGGTCCAACCCCTACCCCTAACTTTGTGTTTTCACAGACCCTAAACGTAACTCTAATTGTACGTTTTTGTACTAACCTTTACCTGAAATATTTTCTACCCCTTATTTTGTGTTTCAATGACCCTAACCCTAATTGTATAATTTTGTAATAACCTAACCTTAATTGTATGAATTATTACTTCCCCTAACCCTAAGTGTATCTTAATATGCTAACCCCTAACCCTAAATGTGTGTCTTATACTAACCCTAACCCTAATTATATGTTTTACGCTAACTTAACCTTAATGGTATGAGTTTGTACTAACCCTAGCCCTTAGTGCATCTTAATATGTTAACCCCTAACCCTAAGTGTGTGTTTTATACTAACCCTAACCCTAATTATATGTTTTACGCAAACAATAACCCTTATTAAACGTTTTGGTACTAACCCTTATAATAAATGTATTTTCGGTACTAACCCCAACCATTTATTTTGTTTTTTCATCGACTATAACCCTAATTGTTTAATTTTGAACTAACCCGAACCCTTAGTGTATCTTAATATGCTAACCCCTAACCCTAAGTGTGTATTTTGCACTAACCTTAACCCTAATTATATGTTTTACACTAACCCTAACCCTAATTGTACGTTTTTATACTAACGCTTATCATTAATGTATTTTTGTACTGACCCTACCCCTTATTTTGCGTTTTCATCAACCCTAGCCCTAATTTTATGATTTTATACTAAACCTAACCCTAATTATATTTTTAGACTAACCCTAACCCTAATTGTACGTTTTTGTACAAAAGCTTATCATTAATGTATTTTTGTACTGACCCCTACCCCTTATTTTGCGTTTTCATCGACCTATCCCTAATTTTATGATTTTGTACTAACCTTAGCCTAAGTGTATCTTCATATATTAACCTCTAACCTCAGTTGTGTGTTTTACACTAACACTAAACCTAACTATATGTTTTACACTTACAATAAGCCTAATTAAACGTTTTTGTACTAACCCTTGTCATAAATGTATATTTTGTACTAACCCCTACCACCTAATTTGTGTTTTTATCGACTATAACCCTAATTGTATAATTTTGTACTTAACCTAACATAAGTGTATCTTAATATGCTAACTCCTAACCCTAAGTGTGTGTTTTATACTAAACCTAACCCTAATGATATTTTTACACTAACCCTAACCCTAATTGTATGTTTTTGTACTAAACCTTACCGTAAAGGTATCTTTTTTGGTCCAACCCCTACCCCTAACTTTGTGTTTTCACAGACCCTAAACGTCACCCTAATTGTACGTTTTTGTACTTACCTTAACCTGAAATATTTTTCTTTTTCTACCCCTTATTTTATATTTCAATGACCCTAACCCTAATTGTATAATTTTGTACTAACCTAACCTTAATTGTATGAATTTGTACTTCCCCTAACCTTAAGTGTATCTTGATATGCTAACCCCTAGCCCTAAGTGTGTGTTTTATACTAACCTTAACCCTTGTTATATGTTTTACACTAACCCTAACCTTCATTGTATGAGTTTGTACTAACCCTAGCCCTAAGTGCTTCTTAATATGTTAACCCCTAACCCTAAGTGTGTGTTTTATACTAACCCTTACCCTAATTATATGTTTTACGCTAACAATAACCCTAATTAAACGTTTTGATACTAACCCTTATCAAAAATGTATTTTTTTGTACTAACTCCAATCATTTATTTTGTGTTTTCATCGACTATAACCCTAATTGTTTAATTTTGAACTAATCCTAACCCTTAGTGTATCTTAATATGCTAACCCCTAACCCTAAGTGTGTATTTTGTACTAACCTGAACCCTAAATATATGTTTTACACTAACCCTAACCCTAATTGTATGTTTTTGTACTAACGCTTATTATAAATGTATTTTTGGACTGACCCCAACCCCTTATTTTGTGTTTTCATCGACCTACTCCTAATTTTATAATTTGTACTAACCTAACCCTAAGTGTATCTTCTTATGTCAACCCTTAACCTCAGTTGTGTGTTTTATACTAACCCTAACCGTAACTATATGTTTTACACTAACAATAACCCTAATTTAACGTTTTAGTACTAACCCTTGTCATAAATGTATTTTTTGTACTTACCCCTACCACCTATTTTGTGCTTTTATCGACTATAACCCTGATTGTATAATTTTGTACTTAACCTAACATAAGTGTATCTTAATATGCTAACTCATAACCCTAAGTGTGTGTTTTTTACTAACCCTAACCCTAATTATATTTTTTACACTAACCCTAACCCTAATTGTATGTTTTTTGTACTAAACCTTACCGTAAAGGTATCTTTTTGGTCCAACCCCTACCCCTAACTTTGTGTTTTCACAGACCCTAAACGTAACTCTAATTGTACGTTTTTGTACTTACCTTTACCTGAAATATTTTTCTTTTTCTACCCCTTATTTTGTGTTTCAATGACCCTAACCCTAATTGTATAATTTTGTACTAACCTAACCTTAATTGTATGAATTTGTACTTCCCCTAACCCTAAGTGTATCTTGATATGCTAACCCCTAGCCCTAAGTGTGTGTTTTATACTAACCTTAACCCTAGTTATATGTTTTACACTAACCCTAACCTTCATTGTATGAGTTTGTACTAACCCTAGCCCTAAGTGCTTCTTAATATGTTAACCCCTAACCCTAAGTGTGTGTTTTATACTAACCCTTACCCTAATTATATGTTATACGCTAACAATAACCCTAATTAAACGTTTTGGTACTAACCCTTATCAAAAATGTATTTTTTTGTACTAACTCCAATCATTTATTTTGTGTTTTCATCGACTATAACCCTAATTGTTTAATTTTGAACTAATCCTAACCCTTAGTGTATCTTAATATGCTAACCCCTAACCCTAAGTGTGTATTTTGTACTAACCTGAACCCTAAATATATGTTTTACACTAACCCTAACCCTAATTGTATGTTTTTGTACTAACGCTTATTATAAATGTATTTTTGGACTGACCCCAACCCCTTATTTTGTGTTTTCATCGACCTACTCCTAATTTTATAATTTGTACTAACCTAACCCTAAGTGTATCTTCTTATGTCAACCCTTAACCTCAGTTGTGTGTTTTATACTAACCCTAACCGTAACTATATGTTTTACACTAACAATAACCCTAATTTAACGTTTTAGTACTAACCCTTGTCATAAATGTATTTTTTGTACTTACCCCTACCACCTATTTTGTGCTTTTATCGACTATAACCCTGATTGTATAATTTTGTACTTAACCTAACATAAGTGTATCTTAATATGCTAACTCATAACCCTAAGTGTGTGTTTTTTTACTAACCCTAACCCTAATTATATTTTTTACACTAACCCTAACCCTAATTGTATGTTTTTTGTACAAAACCTTACCGTAAAGGTTTTTTTTTTGGTCCAACCCCTACCCCTAACTTTGTGTTTTCACAGACCCTAAACGTAACTCTAATTGTACGTTTTTGTACTAACCTTTACCTGAAATATTTTTCTTTTTCTACCCCTTATTTTGTGTTTCAATGACCCTAACCCTAATTGTATAATTTTGTACTAACCTAACCTTAATTGTATGAATTATTACTTCCCCTAACCCTAAGTGTATCTTAATATGCTAACCCCTAGCCCTAAGTGTGTGTTTAATACTAACCTTAACCCTAGTTAAATGTTTTACACTAACTTAACCTTAATGGTATGAGTTTGTACTAACCCTAGCCCTTAGTGTATCTTAATATGTTAACCCCTAACCCTAAGTGTGTGTTTTATACTAACCCTAACCCTAATTATATGTTTTACGCTAACAATAACCCTTATTAAACGTTTTGGTACTAACCCTTATAATAAATGTATTTTTGGTACTAACCCTAACCATTTTTTTGTTTTTTCATCGACTATAACCCTAATTGTTTACTTTTGTGCTAACCCTGACCCTTAGTGTATCTTAATATGCTAACCCCTAACCCTAAGTGTGTATTTTGTACTAACCCTAACCCTAATCATATGTTTTACACTAACCCTTACCCTAATTGTACGTTTTTGTATTAACGCTTATCATAAATGTATTTTTGTACCAACCCCTACCCCTTATTTTGTGTTTTCATCAACCCTAGCCCTAATTTTATGATTTTGCACTAACCCTAACCCTAAGTGTATCTTAATGTTTTAACCCCTAACCTCAGTTGTGTGTTTTATACTAACCCTAACCCTAACTATGTTTTACACTAACAAATACCCTAATTATACGTTTTAGTACTAACCTTTGTCATAAATGTATTTTTTGTACTTACCCCTACCACCTATTTTGTGTTTTAATCGACTATAACCCTGATTGTATAATTTTGTACTTAACCTAACATAAGTGTATCTTAATATGCTAAATCCTAACCCTAAGTGTGTGTTTTTTACTAACCCTAACCCTAATTATATTTTTTACACTAACCCTAACCCTAATTGTATGTTTTTTGTACTAAACCTGACCGTAAAGGTATCTTTTTGGTCCAACCCCTACCCCTAACTTTGCGTTTTCACAGACCCTAAACGTAACCCTAATTGTACGTTTTTGTACTAAACTTTACCTGAAATATTTTTCTTTTTCTACCCCTTATTTTGTGTTTCAATGACCCTAACCCTAATTGTATAATTTTGTACTAACCTAACCTTAATTGCATGAATTATTATTTCCCCTAACCCTAAGTGTATCTTAATATGCAAACCCCTAGCCCTAAGTGTGTGTTTAATACTAACCTTAACCCTAGTTATATGTTTTACACTAACTTAACCTTAATGGTATGAGTTTGTACTAACCCTAGCCCTTAGTGTATCTTAATATTTTAACCCCTAACCTCAGTTGTGTGTTTTATACTAACCCCTAACCCTAAGTGTGTATTTTGTACTAACCCTAACCCTAATTATATGTTTTACACTAACCCTAACCCTAATTGTAAGTTTTTGTACTAACGCTTATCATAAATGTATTTTTGTACCGACCCCTACCCTTTATTTTGTGTTTTCATCTACCTATCCCTAATTTTATGATTTTGTACTAACCTAAGGCTAAGTGTACCTTCATATATTAACCTCTAACCTCAGTTGTGTGTTTTATACTAACACTAAACCTAACTATATGTTATACACTAACAATAAGCCTAATTAAACGTTTTTGTACTAACCCTTGTCATAAATGTATATTTTGTACTAACCCCTACCACCTAATTTGTGTTTTTATCGACTATAACCCTAATTGTATAATTTTGTACTTAACCTAACATAAGTGTGCCTTAATATGCTAACTCCTAGCCCTAAGTGTGTGTTTTATACTAAACCTAACCCTAATTATATTTTTTACACTAACCCTAACTCTAATTGTATGTTTTTGTACTAAACCTTACCGTAAAGGTATCTTTTTGGTCCAACCCCTACCCCTAACTTTGTGTTTTCACAGACCCTAAACGTAACTCTAATTGTACGTTTTTGTACTTACCTTTACCTGAAATATTTTTCTTTTTCTACCCCTTATTTTGTGTTTCAATGACCCTAACCCTAATTGTATAATTTTGTACTAACCTAACCTTAATTGTATGAATTTGTACTTCCCCTAACCCTAAGTGTATCTTGATATGCTAACCCCTAGCCCTTAGTGTGTGTTTTATACTAACCTTAACCCTAGTTATATGTTTTACACTAACCCTAACCTTCATTGTATGAGTTTGTACTAACCCTAGCCCTAAGTGCTTCTTAATATGTTAACCCCTAACCCTAAGTGTGTGTTTTATACTAACCCTTACCCTAATTATATGTTATACGCTAACAATAACCCTAATTAAACGTTTTGGTACTAACCCTTATCAAAAATGTATTTTTTTGTACTAACTCCAATCATTAATTTTGTGTTTTTATCGACTATAACCCTAATTGTTTAATTTTGAACTAATCCTAACCCTTAGTGTATCTTAATATGCTAACCCCTAACCCTAAGTGTGTATTTTGTACTAACCTGAACCCTAAATATATGTTTTACACTAACCCTAACCCTAATTGTATGTTTTTGTACTAACGCTTATTATAAATGTATTTTTGGACTGACCCCAACCCCTTATTTTGTGTTTTCATCGACCTACTCCTAATTTTATAATTTGTACTAACCTAACCCTAAGTGTATCTTCTTATGTCAACCCTTAACCTCAGTTGTGTGTTTTATACTAACCCTAACCGTAACTATATGTTTTACACTAACAATAACCCTAATTTAACGTTTTAGTACTAACCCTTGTCATAAATGTATTTTTTGTACTTACCCCTACCACCTATTTTGTGCTTTTATCGACTATAACCCTGATTGTATAATTTTGTACTTAACCTAACATAAGTGTATCTTAATATGCTAACTCATAACCCTAAGTGTGTGTTTTTTACTAACCCTAACCCTAATTATATTTTTTACACTAACCCTAACCCTAATTGTATGTTTTTTGTACTAAACCTTACCGTAAAGGTATCTTTTTGGTCCAACCCCTACCCCTAACTTTGTGTTTTCACAGACCCTAAACGTAACTCTAATTGTACGTTTTTGTACTAACCTTTACCTGAAATATTTTTCTTTTTCTACCCATTATTTTATGTTTCAATGACCCTACCCCTAATTGTATACTGTTGTACTAACCTAACCTTAATTGGATGAATTTGTTCTTCCCCAAACCTTAAGTGTATCTTGATATGCTAACCCCTAGCCCTAAGTGTGTGTTTTATACTAACCTTAACCCTAGTTATATGTTTTACACTAACCCTAACCTTCATTGTATCAGTTTGTACTAACCCTAGCCCTAAGTGTTTCTGAATATGTTAACCCCTAACCCTAAGTGTGTGTTTTATACTAACCCTTACCCTAATTATATGTTTTACGCTAACAATAACCCTAATTAAACGTTTTGGTACTGACCCTTATCAAAAATGTATTTTTTTGTACTAACCCCAATCATTTATTTTGTGTTTTCATCGACTATAACCCTGATTGTTTAATTTTGAACTAACCCTAACACTTAGTGTATCTTAATATGCTAACCCCTAACCCTAAGTGTGTATTTTGTACTAACCTTAACCCTAATTATATATGTTTTACACAAACCATAACCCTAGTTGTACGTTTTTGTACTAACGCTTATCATAAATGTATTTTTGTACTGACCACTACCCCTTATTTTGTGTTTTCATCGACCTACCCCTAATTTTATGATTTTGTACTAACCTAACCCTAAGTGTATCTTCTTATGTTAACCCCTAACCTCAGTTGTGTGTTTTATACTAACCCTAACCATAACTATATGTTTTACAATAACCATAACCCTAATTAAACGTTTTAGTACTAACCCTTGTCATAAATGTATATTTTGTACTTACCCCTACCACCTATTTTGTGTTTTTATCGACTATACTCTGATTGTATAATTTTGTACTTAACCTAACATAAGTGTATCTTAATACGCTTACTCCTAACCCTAAGTGTGTGTTTTATACTAACCCTAACCCTAATTATATTTTTTACACTAACCCTAACCCTAATTGTATGTTTTTTGTACTAAACCTTACCGTAAAGGTATCTTTTTGGTCCAACCCCTACCCCTAACTTTGTGTTTTCACAGACCCTAAACGTAACCCTACTTGTACGTTTTTGTACTAACCTTTACCTGAAATATTTTTCTTTTTCTATCCCTTATTTTGTGTTTCAATGACCCTAACCCTAATTGTATAATTTTGTAGTAACCTAACCTTAATTGTATGAATTATTACTTCCCCTAACCCTAAGTGTATCTTAATATGCTAACCCCTAGCCCTAAGTGTGTGTTTAATACTAACCTTAACCCTAGTTATATGTTTTACACTAGCTTAACCTTAATGGTATGAGTTTGTACTAACCCTAGCCCTTAGTGTATCTAAATATGTTAACCCCTAACCCTAAGTGTGTGTTTTATACTAACCCTTACCCTAATTATATGTTTTACGCTAACAATAACCCTAATTAAACGTTTTGGTACTGACCCTTATCAAAAATGTATTTTTTTGTACTAACCCCAATCATTTATTTTGTGTTTTCATCGACTATAACCCTGATTGTTTAATTTTGAACTAACCCTAACACTTAGTGTATCTTAATATGTTAACCCCTAACCCTAAGTGTGTGTTTTATACTAACCCTAACCCTAATTATATGTTTCACGCTAACAATAACCCTTATTAAACGTTTTGGCACTAACCCTTATAATAAATGTATTTTTGGTACAAACCCCAACCATTTATTTTGTTTTTTCATCGACTATAACCCTAATTGTTTAATTTTGTACTAACCCTAACCCTTAGTGTATCTTAATATGCTAACCCCTAACCCAAAGTGTGTAATTTGTACTAACCCTAACCCTAATTATATGTTTTACATTAACCCTAACCCTAATTGTACGTTTTTGTATAAACGCTTATCATAAACGTATTTTTGTACCAACCCCTACCCCTTATTTTGTGTTTTCATCAACCCTAGCCCTAATTTTATGATTTTGCACTAACCCTAACCCTAAGTGTATCTTAATATTTTAACCCCTAACCTCAGTTGTGTGTTTTATACTAACCCTAACCCTAACTATGTTTTACACTAACAATTACCCTAATTATACGTTTTTGTACTAACCCTTGTCATAAATGTATTATTTGTACTAACCCCTACCACCTATTTTGTGTTTTCATCGACTATAACCCTAATTGTTTAATTTTGTACTAACCCTAACCCTTAGTGTATCTTAATATGCTAACCCCTAATCCTAAGCGTGTATTTTGTACTAACTCTAACCCTAATTATATGTTTTACACTAACCATAACCCTATTTGTACGTTTTTGTACTAACGCTTATCATAAATGTATTTTTGTACTGACCACTACCCCTTATTTTGTGTTTTCATCGACCTACCCCTAATTTTATGATTTTGTACTAACCTAACCCTAAGTGTATCTTCTTATGTTAACCCCTAACCTCAGTTGTGTGTTTTATACTAACCCTAACCCTAACTATATGTTTTACATTAACCATAACCCTAATTAAACGTTTTAGTACTAACCCTTGTCATAAATGTATTTTTTGTACTAACCCCTACCACCTATTTTGTGTTTTTATCGACTATACTCTGATTGTATAATTTTGTACTTAACCTAACATAAGTGTATCTTAATATGCTAATTCCTAACCCTAAGTGTGTGTTTAATACTAACCTTAACCCTAGTTATATGTTTTACACTAACTTAACCTTAATGGTATGATTTGTACTAACCCTAGCCCTTAGTGTATCTTAATATTTTAACCCCTAACCTCAGTTGTGTGTTTTATACTAACCCTAACCCTAACTATGTTTTACACAAACAATTACCCTAATTATACGTTTTGGTACTAACCCTTGTCATAAAAGTATTATTTGTACTAACCCCTACCACCTATTTTGTGTTTTCATCGACTATAACCCTATTTGTTTAATTTTGTACTAACCCTAACCCTTAGTGTATCTTAATATGCTAACCCCTAACCCTAAGTGTGTATTTTGTACTAACCCTAACCCTAATTATATGTTTTACACTAACCCTAACCCTAATTGTACGTTTTTTGTACTAAAGCTTATCATAAATGTATTTTTGTACTGACCCCTACCCCTTATTTTGTGTTTTCATCGACCTATCCCTAATTTTATGATTTTGTACTAACCTAAGCCTAAGTGTACCTTCATATATTAACCTCTAACCTCAGTTGTGTGTTTTATACTAACACTTAACCTAACTATATGTTATACACTAACAATAAGCCTAATTAAACGTTTTTGTACTAACCCTTGTCATAAATGTATATTTTGTACTAACCCCTACCACCTAATTTGTGTTTTTATCGACTATAACCCTAATTGTATAATTTTGTACTTAACCTAACATAAGTGTATCTTAATATGCTAACTCCTAACCCTAAGTGTGTGTTTTATACTAAACCTAGCCCTAATTATATTTTTTACACTAACCCTAACCCTAATTGTATGTTTTTGTACTAAACCTTACCGTAAAGGTATCTTTTTTGGTCCAACCCCTACCCCTAACTTTGCGTTTTCACAGACCATAAACGTAACCCTAATTGTACGTTTTTGTATTTACCTTTACCTGAAATATTTTTCTTTTTCTACCCCTTATTTTATGTTTCAATGACCCTAACCCTAATAATGTTGTACTAATCTAACCTTAATTGGATGAATTTGTACTTCCCCTAACCTTAAGTGTATCTTGATATGCTAACCCCTAGCCCTAAGTGTGTGTTTTATACTAACCTTAACCCTAGTTATATGTTTTACACTAACCCTAACCTTCATTGTATGAGTTTGTACTAACCCTAGCCCTAAGTGTTTCTTAATATGTTAACCCCTAACCCTAAGTGTGTGTTTTATACTAACCCTAACCCTAATTATATGTTTTACGCTAACAATAACCCTAATTAAACGTTTTGGTACTGACCCTTATCAAAAATGTATTTTTTGTACAAACCTCAATCATTTATTTTGTGTTTTCATCGACTATAACCCTAATTGTTTAATTTTGAACTAACCCTAACCCTTAGTGTATCTTAATATGCTAACCCCTAACCCTAAGTGTGTATTTTGTACTAACCTTAACCCTAATTATATGTTTTACACTAACCCTAACCCTAATTGTACGTTTTTGTACTAAAGCTTATCATAAATGTATTTTTGTACTGACCCCTACCCCTTATTTTGTGTTTTCATCGACCTATCCCTAATTTTATGATTTTGTACTAACCCAAGCTTAAGTGTTCCTTCATATGTTAACCTCTAACCTCAGTTGTGTGTTTTATACTAACACTAAACCTAACTATATGTTATACACTAACAATAAGCCTAATTAAACGTTTTTGTACTAACCCTTGTCATAAATGTATATTTTGTACTAACCCTTACCACCTAATTTGTGTTTTTATCGACTATAACCCTAATTGTATAATTTTGTACTTAACCTAACATAAGTGTATCTTAATATGCTAACTCCTAACCCTAAGTGTGTGTTTTATACTAAACCTAACCCTAATTATATTTTATACACTAACCCTAACCCAAATTGTATGTTTTTGTATTAAACCTTACCGTAAAGGTATCTTTTTTGGTCCAACCCCTACCCCTAACTTTGTGTTTTCACAGACCCTAAACGTAACCCTAATTGTACGTTTTTGTACTAACCCTTATCAAAATGTATTTTTTGTACTAACCCCAATCATTTATTTTGTGTTTTCATCGACTATAACCCTAATTGTTTAATTTTGAACTAACCCTAACCCTTAGTGTATCTTAATATGCTAACCCCTAACCCTAAGTGTGTATTTTGTACTAACCTTAACCCTAATTATATGTTTTACACTAACCCTAACCCTAATTGTACGTATTTGTACTAACGCTTATCATTAATGTATTTTTGTACTGACCCCTACCCCTTATTTTGCGTTTTCATCGACCTATCCCTAATTTTATGATTTTGTACTAACCTTAGCCTAAGTGTATCTTCATATATTAACCTCTAACCTCAGTTGTGTGTTTTACACTAACACTAAACCTAACTATATGTTTTACACTAACAATAAGCCTAATTAAACGTTTTTGTACTAACCCTTGTCATAAATGTATATTTTGTACTAACCCCTACCACCTAATTTGTGTTTTCATCGACTATAACCCTAATTGTATAATTTTGTACTTAACCTAACATAAGTGTATCTTAATATGCTAACTCCTAACCCTAAGTGTGTGTTTTATACTAAACCTTACCCTAATGATATTTTTACACTAACCCTAACCCTAATTGTATGTTTTTGTACTAAACCTTACCGTAAAGGTATCTTTTTTGGTCCAACCCCTACCCCTAACTTTGTGTTTTCACAGACCCTAAACGTCACCCTAATTGTACGTTTTTGTACTTACCTTAACCTGAAATATTTTTCTTTTTCTACCCCTTATTTTATGTTTCAATGACCCTAACCCTAATTGTATAATTTTGTACTAACCTAACCTTAATTGTATGAATTATTACTTCCCCTAACCCTAAGTGTATTTTAATATGCTAACCCCTAGCCCTAAGTGTGTGTTTAATACTAACCTTAACCCTAGTTTAATGTTTTACACTAACTTTACCTTAATGGTATGAGTTTGTACTAACCCTAGCCCTTAGTGTATCTTAATATGTTAACCCCTAACCCTAAGTGTGTGTTTTATACTAACCCTAACCCTAATTATATGTTTTACGCTAACAATAACCCTTATTAAACGTTTTGGTACTAACCCTTATAATAAATGTATTTTTGGTACTAACCCTAACCATTTATTTTGTTTTTTCATCGACTATAACCCTAATTGTTTAATTTTGTGCTAACCCTGACCCTTAGTGTATCTTGATATGCTAACCCCTAACCCTAAGTGTGTATTTTGTACTAACCCTAACCCTAATCATATGTTTTACACTAACCCTAACCCTAATTGTACGTTTTTGTATTAACGCTTATCATCAATGTATTTTTGTACCAACCCCTACCCCTTATTTTGTGTTTTCATCAACCCTAGCCCTAATTTTATGATTTTGCACTAACCCTAACCCTAAATGTATCTTAATATTTTAACCCCTAACCTCAGTTGTGTGTTTTATACTAACCCTAACCCTAACTATGTTTTACACTAACAATTACCCTAATTATACGTTTTAGTACTAACCTTTGTCATAAATGTATTTTTTGTACTTAGCCCTACCACCTATTTTGTGTTTTAATCGACTATAACCCTAATTGTATAATTTTGTACTTAACCTAACATAAGTGTATCTTAATATGCTAAATCCTAACCCTAAGTGTGTGTTTTTTACTAACCCTAACCCTAATTATATTTTTTACACTAACCCTAACCCTAATTGTATGTTTTTTGTACTAAACCTGACCGTAAAGGTATCTTTTTGGTCCAACCCCTACCCCTAACTTTGTGTTTTCACAGACCCTAAACGTAACCCTAATTGAACGTTTTTGTACTAAACTTTACCTGAAATATTTTTCTTTTTCTACCCCTTATTTTGTGTTTCAATGACCCTAACCCTAATTGTATAATTTTGTACTAACCTAACCTTAATTGCATGAATTATTATTTCCCCTAACCCTAAGTGTATCTTAATATGCTAACCCCTAGCCCTAAGTGTGTGTTTAATACTAACCTTAACCCTAGTTATATGTTTTACACTAACTTAACCTTAATGGTATGAGTTTGTACTAACCTTAGCCCTTAGTGTATCTTAATATTTTAACCCCTAACCTCAGTTGTGTGTTTTATACTAACCCCTAACCCTAAGTGTGTATTTTGTACTAACCCTAACCCTAATTATATGTTTTACACTAACCCTAACCCTAATTGTACGTTTTTGTACTAACGCTTATCATAAATGTATTTTTGTACCGACCCCTACCCTTTATTTTGTGTTTTCATCGACCTATCCCTAATTTTATGATTTTGTACTAACCTAAGGGTAAGTGTACCTTCATATATTAACCTCTAACCTCAGTTGTGTGTTTTATACTAACACTAAACCTAACTATATGTTATACACTAACAATAAGCCTAATTAAACGTTTTTGTACTAACCCTTGTCATAAATGTATATTTTGTACTAACCCCTACCACCTAATTTGTGTTTTTATCGACTATAACCCTAATTGTATAATTTTGTACTTAACCTAACATAAGTGTATCTTAATATGCTAACTCCTAGCCCTAAGTGTGTGTTTTATACTAAACCTAACCCTAATTATATTTTTTACACTAACCCTAACCCTAATTGTATGTTTTTGTACTAAACCTTATCGTAAAGGTATCTTTTTTGGTCCAACCCCTACCCCTAACTTTGTGGTTTCACAGACCCTAAACGTAACCCTAATTGTACGTTTTTGTACTTACCTTTACCTGAAATATTTTTCTTTTTCTACCCCTTATTTTATGTTTCAATGACCCTAACCCTAATTGTATAATGTTGTACTAACCTAACCTTAATTGGATGAATTTGTACTTCCCCTAACCTTAAGTGTATCTTGATATGCTAAACCCTAGCCCTAAGTGTGTGTTTTATACTAACCTTAACCCTAGTTATATGTTTTACACTAACCCTAACCTTCATTGTATGAGTTTGTACTAACCCTAGCCCTAAGTGTTTCTTAATATGTTAACCCCTAACCCTAAATGTGTGTTTTATACTAACCCTAACCCTAATTATATGTTTTACGCTAACAATAACCCTAATTAAACGTTTTGGTACTGACCCTTATCAAAAATGTATTTTTTTTGTACTAACCCCAATCATTTATTTTGTGTTTTCATCGACTATAACCCTAATTGTTTAATTTTGAACTAACCCTAACACTTAGTGTATCTTAATATGCTAACCCCTAACCCTAAGTGTGTATTTTGTACTAACCTTAACCCTAATTATATATGTTTTACACTAACCATAACCCTAGTTGTACGTTTTTGTACTAACGCTTATCATAAATGTATTTTTGTACTGACCACTACCGCTTATTTTGTGTTTTCATCGACCTACCCCTAATTTTATGATTTTGTACTAACCTAACCCTAAGTGTATCTTCTTATGTTAACCCCTAACCTCAGTTGTGTGTTTTATACTAACCCTAACCATAACTATATGTTTTACAATAACCATAACCCTAATTAAACGTTTTAGTACTAACCCTTGTCATAAATGTATATTTTGTACTAACCCCTACCACCTATTTTGTGTTTTTATCGACTATACTCTGATTGTATAATTTTGTACTTAACCTAACATAAGTGTATCTTAATATGCTTACTCCTAACCCTAAGTGTGTGTTTTATACTAACCCTAACCCTAATTATATTTTTTACACTAACCCTAACCCTAATTGTATGTTTTTTGTACTAAACCTTACCGTAAAGGTATCTTTTTGGTCCAACCCCTACCCCTAACTTTGTGTTTTCACAGACCCTAAACGTAACCCTAATTGTACGTTTTTGTACTAACCTTTACCTGAAATATTTTTTTTCTATCCCTTATTTTGTGTTTCAATGACCCTAACCCTAATTGTATAATTTTGTAATAACCTAACCTTAATTGTATGAATTATTACTTCCCCTAACCCTAAGTGTATCTTAATATGCTAACCCCTAGCCCTAAGTGTGTGTTTAATACTAACCTTAACCCTAGTTATATGTTTTACACTAGCTTAACCTTAATGGTATGAGTTTGTACTAACCCTAGCCCTAAGTGTTTCTTAATATGTTAACCCCTAACCCTAAGTGTGTGTTTTATACTGACCCTAACCCTAATTATATGTTTTACGCTAACAATAACCCTAATTAAACGTTTTGGTACTGACCCTTATCAAAAATGTATTTTTGGTACTAACCCCAATCATTTATTTTGTGTTTTCATCGACTATAACCCTAATTGTTTAATTTTGAACTAACCCTAACACTTAGTGTATCTTAATATGCTAACCCCTAACCCTAAGTGTGTATTTTGTACTAACCTTAACCCTAATTATATGTTTTACACTAACCATAACCCTAGTTGTACGTTTTTGTACTAACGCTTATCATAAATGTATTTTTGTACTGACCACTACCCCTTATTTTGTGTTTTCATCGACCTACCCCTAATTTTATGATTTTGTACTAACCTAACCCTAAGTGTATCTTCTTATGTTAACCCCTAACCTCAGTTGTGTGTTTTATACTAACCCTAACCCTAACTATATGTTTTACACTAACCATAACCCTAATTAAACGTTTTAGTACTAACCCTTGTCATAAATGTATTTTTTGTACTAACCCCTACCACCTATTTTGTGTTTTTATCGACTATACTCTGATTGTATAATTTTGTACTTAACCTAACATAAGTGTATCTTAATATGCTAATTCCTAACCCTAAGTGTGTGTTTAATACTAACCTTAACCCTAGTTATATGTTTTACACTAACTTAACCTTAATGGTATGAGTTTGTACTAACCCTAGCCCTTAGTGTATCTTAATATTTTAACCCCTAACCTCAGTTGTGTGTTTTATACTAACCCTAACCCTAACTATGTTTTACACTAACAATTACCCTAATTATACGTTTTGGTACTAACCCTTGTCATAAATGTATTATTTGTACTAACCCCTACCACCTATTTTGTGTTTTTATCGATTATAACCCTATTTGTTTAATTTTGTACTAACCCTAACCCTTAGTGTTTCTTAATATGCTAACCCCTAACCCTAAGTGTGTATTTTGTACTAACCCTAACCCTAATTATATGTTTTACACTAACCCTAACCCTAATTGTACGTTTTTGTACTAAAGCTTATCATAAATGTATTTTTGTACCAACCCCAACCCCTTATTTTGTGTTTTCATCGACCTATCCCTAATTTTATGATTTTGTACTAACCTAAGCCTAAGTGTACCTTCATATATTAACCTCTATCCTCAGTTGTGTGTTTTATACTAACACTAAACCTAACTATATGTTATACACTAACAATAAGCCTAATTAAACGTTTTTGTACTAACCCTTGTCATAAATGTATATTTTGTACTAACCCCTACCACCTAATTTGTGTTTTTATCGACTATAACCCTAATTGTATAATTTTGTACTTAACCTAACATAAATATCTTAATATGCTAACTCCTAACCCTAAGTGTGTGTTTTATACTAAACCTAGCCCTAATTATATTTTTTACACTTACCCTAACCCTAATTGTATGTTTTTGTACTAAACCTTACCGTAAAGGTATCTTTTTTGGTCCAACCCCTACCCCTAACTTTGCGTTTTCACAGACCATAAACGTAACCCTAATTGTACGTTTTTGTACTTACCTTTACCTGAAATATTTTTCTTTTTCTACCCCTTATTTCATGTTTCAATGACCCTAACCCTAATTGTATAATGTTGTACTAACCTAACCTTAATTGGATGAATTTGTACTTCCCCTTACCTTAAGTGTATCTTGATATGCTAACCCCTAGCCCTAAGTGTGTGTTTTATACTAACCTTAACCCTAGTTATATGTTTTACACTAACCCTAACCTTCATTGTATGAGTTTGTACTAACCCTAGCCCTAAGTGTTTCTTAATATGTTAACCCCTAACCCTAAGTGTGTGTTTTATACTAACCCTAACCCTAATTATATGTTGTACGCTAACAATAACCATAATTAAACGTTTTGGTACTGACCCTTATCAAAAATGTATTTTTTTGTACTAACCCCAATCATTTATTTTGTGTTTTCATCGACTATAACCCTAATTGTTTAATTTTGAACTAACCCTAACACTTAGTGTATCTTAATATGCTAACCCCTAACCCTAAGTGTGTATTTTGTACTAACCTTAACCCTAATTATATGTTTTACACTAACCATAACCGTAGTTGTACGTTTTTGTACTAACGCTTATCATAAATGTATTTTTGTACTGACCACTACCCCTTATTTTGTGTTTTCATCGACCTACCCCTAATTTTATGATTTTGTACTAACCTTACCCTAAGTGTATCTTCTTATGTTAACCCCTAACCTCAGTTGTGTGTTTTATACTAACCCTAATCCTAACTATATGTTTTACACTAACCATAAACCTAATTAAACGTTTTAGTACTAACCCTTGTCATAAATGTATTTTTTGTACTAACCCCTACCACCTATTTTGTGTTTTTATCGACTATACTCTGATTGTATAATTTTGTACTTAACCTAACACAAGTGTATCTTAATATGCTTACTCCTAACCCTAAGTGTGTGTTTTATACTAACCCTAACCCTAATTATATTTTTTGCACTAACCCTAACCCTAATTGTATGTTTTTTGTACTAAACCTTACCGTAAAGGTATCTTCTTGGTCCAACCCCTACCCCTAACTTTGTGTTTTCACAGACCCTAAACGTAACCCTAATTGTACGTTTTTGTACTAACCTTTACTTGAACTATTTTTCTTTTTCTACCCCTTATTTTGTGTTTCAATGACCCTAACCCTAATTGTATAATTTTGTAATAACCTAACCTTAATTGTATGAATTATTACTTCCCCTAACCCTAAGTGTATCTTTATATGCTAACCCCTAGCCCTAAGTGTGTGTTTAATACTAACCTTAACCCTAGTTATATGTTTTACACTAGCTTAACCTTAATGGTATGAGTTTGTACTAACCCTAGCCCTTAGTGTTTCTTAATATGTTAACCACTAACCCTAAGTGTGTGTTTTATACTAACCCTAACTCAATTATATGTTTCACGCTAACAATAACCCTTATTAAACGTTTTGGTACTAACCCTTATAACAAATGTATTTTTGGTACTAACCCCGACCATTTATTTTGTTTTTTTCATAGACTATAACCCTAATTGTTTAATTTTGTACTAACCCTAACCCTTAGTGTATCTTAATATGCTAACCCCTAACCCTAACCCTAATTATATGTTTTACACTAACCCTAACCCTAGTTGTACGTTTTTGTATTAACGCTTATCATAAATGTATTTTTGTACCAACCCCTACCCCTTATTTTGTGTTTTCATCAACCCTAGCCCTAATTTTACGATTTTGCACTAACCCTAACCTTAAGTGTATCTTAATATTTTAACCCCTAACCTCAGTTGTGTGTTTTATACTAACCCTTACCCTAACTATGTTTTACACTAACAATTACCCTAATTATTCGTTTTTGTACTAACCCTTGTCATAAATGTATATTTTGAACTAACCCCTACCACCTATTGTGTTTTTATCGACTCTAACCCTAATTGTATAATTTTGTACTTAACCTAACATAAGTGTATCTTAATATGCTAACTCCTTACCCTAAGTGTGTGTTTTATACTAAACCTAACCCTAATTATATTTTTTACACTAACCCTAATTGTATGTTTTTTGTACTAAACCTTACCGTAACGATATCTTTTTGGTCCAACCCCTACCCCTAACTTTGTGTTTTCACAGACCCTAAACGTAACCCTAATTGAACGTTTTTGTACTAACCTTTACCTGAAATATTTTTCTTTTTCTACCCCTTATTTTGTGATTCAATGACCCTAACCCTAATTGTATAATTTTGTACTAACCTAACCTTAATTGTATGAATTATTACTTCCCCTAACCCTAAGTGTATCTTAATATGCTAACCCCTAGCCCTAAGTGTGTGTTTAATACTAACCTTAACCCTAGTTATATGTTTTACACTAGCTTAACCTTAATGGTATGAGTTTGTACTAACCCTAGCCCTTAGTGTATCTTAATATGTTAACCCCTAACCCTGAGTGTGTGTTTTATACTAACCCTAACCCTAATTATATGTTTTACGCTAACAATAACCCTTATTAAACGTTTTGGTACTAACCCTTATAATAAATGTATTTTTGGTACTAACCCCAACCATTTATTTTGTTTTTTCATCGGCTATAACCCTAATTGTTTAATTTTGTACAAACCCTAACCCTTAGTGTATCTTAATATGCTAACACCTAACCCTACGTGTGTATTTTGTACTAACCCTAACCCTAATAATATGTGTTACACTAACCCTAACCCTAAGTCTACGTTTTTGTATTAACGCTTATCATAAATGCATTTTTGTACCAACCCCTACCCCTTATTTTGTGTTTTCATCAACCCTCGCCCTAATTTTATGATTTTGCACTAACCCTAACCCTAAGTGTATCTTAATATTTTAACCCCTAACCTCAGTTGTGTGTTTTATACTAACCCTAACCCTAACTATGTTTTCACTAACAATTACCCTAATTATACGTTTTTGCACTAACCCTTGTCATAAATGTATTATTTGTACTAACCCCTACCACCTATTTTGTGTTTTCATCGACTATAACCCTAATTGTTTAATTTTGTACTAACCCTAACCCTTAGTGTATCTTAATATGCTAACCCCTAACCCTAAGTGTGTATTTTGTACTAACCCTAACCCTAATTATATGTTTTACACTAACCCTAATTGTACGTTTTTGTACTAACGCTTATCATAAATGTATTTTTGTACTGACCCCTACCCCTTATTTTGTGTTTTCATCGACCTATCCCTAACTTTATGATTTTGTACTAACCTAAGCCTAAGTGTATCTTCATATATTAACCTCTAACCTCAGTTGTGTGTTTTATACTAACCCTAACCCTAACTATATGTTTTACACTAACAATAAGCCTAATTAAACGATTTAGTACTAACCCTTGTCATAAATGTATATTTTGTACTAACCCCTACAAATTTGTGTTTTTATCGACTATAACCCTTATTGTATAATTTTGTACTTAACCTAACATAAGAGTATCTTGATATACTTAATCCGAACCCTAAGTGTGTGTTTTATACTAAACCTAACCCTAATTATATTTTTTTACACTAACCCTTACCCTAATTGTATGTTTTTGTACTAAACCTTACCGTAAAGGTATCTTTTTTGGTCCAACCCCTACCCCTAACTTTGTGTTTTCACAGACCCTAAACGTAACCCTAGTTTTACGTTTTTGTACTTACCTTTACCTGAAATATTTTTCTTTTTCTATCCCTTATTTTATGTTTCAATGACCCTAACCCTACTTGTATAATTTAGTACTAACCTAACCTTAATTGTATGAATTTGTACTTCCCCTAACCTTAAGTGTATCTTGATATGCTAACCCCTAGCCCTAAGTGTGTGTTTTATACTAACCTTAACCCTAGTTATATGTTTTACACTAACCCTAACCTTCATTGTATGAGTTCGTACTAACCCTAGCCCTAAGTGTTTCTTAATATGTTAACCCCTAACCCTAAGTGGGTGTTTTATACTTACCCTAACCCTAATTATATGTTTTACGCTAACAATAACCCTAATTAAACGTTTTGGTACTAACCCTTATCAAAAATGTATTTTTTTGTACTAACCCCAATCGTTTATTTTGTGTTTTCATCGACTATAACCCTAATTGTTTAATTTTGAACTAATCCTAACCCTAAGTGTATCTTAATATGCTAACCCCCAACCCTAAGTGTGTATTTTGTACTAACCTTAACCCTAATTAGATGTTTTACACTAACCATAACCCTAATTGTACGTTTTTGTACTAATGCTTATCATAAATGTATTTTTGTACTGACCCCTTTTCATCGACCTACCCCTAATTTTATGATTTTGTACTAACCTAACCCTAAGTGTATCTTCTTATGTTAACCCCTAACCTCAGTTGTGTGTTTTATACTAACCCTAACCCTAACTATATATGTTTTACACTAACAATAACCCTAATTAAACGTTTTAGTACTAACCCTTGTCATAAATGTATTTTTGTACTAACCCCTACCACCTATTTTGTGTTTTTATCGACTATAACCCTGATTGTATAATTTTGTACTTAACCTAACATAAGTGTATCTTAATATGCTAACTCCCAACCCTAAGTGTGTGTTTTATACTAACCCTAACCCTAATTATATTTTTTACACTAACCCTAACCCTAATTGTATGTTTTTTGTACTAAACCTTACCGTAAAGGTATCTTTTTGGTCCAACCCCTACCCCTAACTTTGTGTTTTCACAGACCCTTAACGTAACACTAATTGTACGTTTTTGTACTAACCTTTACCTGAAATATTTTTCTTTTTCTACCACTTATTTTGTGTTTCAATGACCCTAACCCTAATTGTATAATTTTGTACTAACATAACCTTAATTGTATGAATTATTACTTCCCCTAACCCTAAGTGTATCTTAATATGTTAACCCCTAACCCTAAGTGTTTATTTTGTACTAACCCTAACCCTAATTATATGTTTTACAATAACCCTAACCCTAATTGTACGTTTTTGTACTAACGCTTATCATAAATGTATTTTTGTACTGACCCCTACCCCTTATTTTGTGTTTTCATCGACCTATCCCTAATTTAATGATTTTACACTAACCTTAATATGTTAACCCCTAACCCTAAGTGTGTGTTTTATACTAACCCTAGTTGTTTAATGTGTAATGCGTATAACTTTCTAATTAAGCCTTGTTGCAGGTGTATGATGCACATATGTCGGGTACAACCTTCTTGCAGGTGTATAACCCATCAACTTAAGTCTTGTTGCAGGTAAATGATGCGTATTACCTTGAAATTAAGCCTTGTTGCAGGTATAATTCGGATATAACTGTAAGTTAAGCCTTGTTGAAGGTGAATGATGCAAATTTGTTGCGTATAACCTTCAAATTAAGCCTTGTTGCAGGTGAATAATGCACGTTTGTCGGGTATAACCTTCAAATTAAGCCTTGTTGCAGGTGTATGATGCACGTATGTTGCGTATCAACTTCAAATTAAGCCTTGTTGCAGGTGTATGATGCACGTGTGTTCCGTATAACCTTCAAATTAAGCCTTGTTGCAGGTGAATGATGCACGTATGTCGGGTATAACCCATCAAGTAAAGCCTTGTTGCAGGTGAATGATGCACGTATGATGCGTATAACCTTCAAATTAAGCCTTGTTGCAGGTGTATGGTGCACGTATGTTGCGTCAAAGGTTTAAATTAAGCCTTGTTGCAGGTGAATGATGCACGTATGTTGGGTATAACCCATCAAATTAAGCCTTGTTGTAGGTGTAACATGCACGTATGATGCGTTTAACCTTCAAATTAAGTCTTGTTGCAGGTGTTTGGTGCACGAGTGATGCGTATAACCTTCAAATTAAATCTTGTTGCAGATGAATGATGCACGTATGTCGCGTATAACCTTAAAATTAAGCCTTGTTGCAGGTGTATGATCACGTATGTTGTGTATAACCTTCAAATTAAGCCTTGTTGCAGGTGTATGATCACGTATGATGCGTAAAACCTTCAAATTAAGCTTTGTTGCGAAGCTTTTTATATTAAGTGGCAAACACTAAATGAACGAGAGGACCTGCTTACTCTTCCCGAGCACCTTAGTTCACTCTTGTTTCGACTGGAGTTCGCGTTGTTGATTGATATTCAGTTATTTTGTGTCTCCATATTTTACATGTTTTTGTCCCGTTCCTGTTGGTGTTTCCTGGTTTTGTCTCTGCCCTTTCGGACATACCCCATTGGTACCTCTGCTTCTCTCAAACAGGAACATAGACATTTCATAATTAATTTTTCAAGTTCAAAACAAAGTCTAATCGAAATTGGCTACCCGATGAATACCTCATCAAGTTCGGTATTTGTTGTTTTAAGACATATTATCAACAAAACATTGTCTCATTTTTTTTTCACTAAAAGCATTAGGAGAAATTAAATGCTACATGGAATATAGTGACCCATAATGCAATAAATCTGTATATATGAAAAAGAGCATTATTGGAGTCTGGAATGCAGTTAGAAAAGTCTGAGGCACTATTTTTGGAGGTCAAGCCGTGGTGTATTAGAGTTTATCATGTCACAATTATATTAATTATATATTGATGAGTTTATTTGTCCCCATTTGTTTTCAAAAAGGAGATCAATGAAAAAAATATGCAAGTGAACTCACCTCTGAACCTGTCACCATCTTCAACTAAATTTCCTGCACGCAAGTCTGATCTCAATCACGTTGGAAAATAGCGGGAAATTCTGAATTCTGTATTTTGAATTCTGTATTCAGAATTTTGAATTCTGTATTCTGAATTTCGAATTCTGAAATTTGAATGATCCTTCTTGGCTTTCGTACACACCAATTTCTATACGAGTTTTCAGTGAGTTTATGACGTCATAATACCACGCATGATGCTGTCACCACATGAAATCAATTGAATATGTAAAGTTTGATTATCTTATGATTGAATTACATCAAATCTATTGAGAAAGTACAAATTTAATAAATATGTGAAAATATGGGGCAAATTTCAGCACTTCCTGAACATACTCCTTTAAGTAAATGTATATAAAATGAGAAAGAGACCATCCAAAATGAAGAAGAAAGAGTGTCTTTTTAAGGTCAATTATATAATAATATTCAATAGAAAGAAAAATTGTATAATGTAATATATTTCAACATTAGATATGACTTGCAAGAAAGAGAAGGTTACCTGCAGAATTAGTCCGATATTGCTCTGACGTCCTCGGCATTTTTTCCAGCAAGCTGGTGCCGTGGGACGTGGGCCATTTTCAATTTATATTTATATATATTTATAATTTTGCTTTCCTAATACCTGAAATATATTTTGATACCCCCCCTTGAAAAGTTGAATATTGATGGGGGTGTCTGTCCGTCTTATGCGCAACTCCTCCTAAACCCCTAGGTGGATTTTCATGAAACTTTCTCATAATGTTTGTGTTTATTTGTGAGCTGCCGCTCACAGTTTTTCTAGTTTATACCAGTTTTGAAACTCAACCATACAGCTCAACTGAATTAATCTTGCATGATTTATAAATTCATTAATGTATTTGGGTATATTTTTTTGCTGGCTGGTGGGACCTGCATGTATGTAAGCCATACATTTTTCAGAACTGTTTATCTATGGTTGTATGGCAGTATCTTTTACACTAATAATTATTTTTGTTATGTAATCAAGATATGTTCTTTTTTAAGTGGTTTGAATCAAAAGTTTGTTTGAAGTACATACTAGACATTTGATTATAGAAGTACATAGACGTTTGATTATATACGTCCATAAAAAAGAAGAACCAATACATGTATACTTTTACAAATTTTCAAATATAGTTGCTAAAGAATATCGAGGCACTATTACCATCAACATCATAAAAATGTAGTAGTCACAGAAATTGAAGCATTTCCGGATATAGTTGAAGATCGTTCAATTATTGATATCAAGGCTAAATACATTTCTGTTTTACAAGCTGAGGTTGATGTGGCAATAAGAACAATACAAAACATCTTACATGAGCTCACAGTAAAATGTGAGAAATGCAATGTGAAGCAGTTGGTTGCAGACCTAAACTCCAACATCAAAATAGTTTTGAACACTGATGAAAATGAAGTTTATAGTTCATGATTGTTGCTTGCTTATAATTAGGGAAAGGGTAAGTATAAAGTACACAATTAGGGTTAGACGTTAGCATAAAAAAGGTACAATTAGGGTAAGGGTTAGTACAAATTCATACAATTAGGGTTAGGGTCGATGTATCTTGTAAGTTACTTAGGGCCAGAATCCGCCAAGTTGCTCTAGGCATTAAATCAGCAAATTTCAACAATACGTCAAATGCGTTGCACTTAATATGGGAAACACTGAATGATAGGTACTCGTCTCCAAAAATGATAGAATCATCAATCAAGAACAAGCTGCAAAGAGTCCAGAAGGCTGTAAATAAAGAAAACAAACGTTTGTACGATCTTGTTAACATTGTAACAGAAATCCAATCAATATAATGTACCCCTACTTACACTCATTTGCAGGCCTCTACAATAACATTTTTTAACTTGTCCCTTTGGACAAGTGCTTTCTCAAATCAACTTGTCCGGAAGGATATAACACTTGACCGAAAATTTAGTTTCATATGTGAGTTGCCTTAAGAAAAGTGTCTAAAATAATAAAACAATATTTAATAAAAAGCTACGCCGAGCGAAGCATGTACATTGGAGGCCCAATATGGATAGGCTATTGCTTAGGTCACATGCAGCCCATGGTGGACTAACAAAGCTTTTTTACACATGCATCCTATGGTGGAATTTAAAATGCATATTTGACAAATATATATTTACAATAACATTTAATAGAAAAAAATCTTATTTCTAAATTCATTGACATTTTTGACACAATTTAGCCCCTTTTGGCCCTTTTTAAAAAAAAGGTTAGGACCACAAACCCCAAATGCAATAAAAAGCTTCCTTCAGTGTATATAATCATCATATTTAAACTTCATAACAATTGGCTGGCCCACTACAGCTAAATTTCTTGTGTAAAACCATTTGCCTTGACCAACTTTTAAAAATGGCATTTTTTGCCCCTTCGACCCCTTATATCTCAAAAACAGTAAGATATGTTGCAAATCTGATTGAAAAATGCCGGCAGGGATTTTCACAAGGATCCCAATGAAAAAAAGATTTTGAAAATCGGACCACAAATAAAAAAGTTGATTTTTTGGGTGTGGCCCGTCTTTGGCCCCCTGTAGCAATGTAATGATTCAATATACATCAAAACCATTGACACATTTTGTTGACAGAATTAAATGAGGAATTCAATAAAAAAGAACATTCAAAATCTATTGAATCATAAACATTCTACAACAGTTTTGTCAATACACCCGTTTTAGCCCCTTTTGGCCCTTTTTTTCCAAAACGGTAAGGGCCACCAACCCCAATTACAATAGGAACCTTCATCTAGTGGTTACAAACATCATATCAAAACTTCATAACAATTGGCTGGCCAAGTACAACTAAATTTTTGGTATAAAATAATTTGCCTTGACAAACTTTTTAAAATGGTGTTTTTGGCCCCTTTGACCCCTAATTTCTCAAAATCCATAAGAGATATTGCAAATCTGATTGAAAAATGCAGGCAGGGATTTTCACAAGGATCCCAATGAAAAAAAGATTTTGAAAATTGGACCACAAATAAAAAAGTTGATTTTTTGGGTGTGGCCCGTCTTTGGCCCCCTGTAGCAATGTAATGATTCAATATACATCAAAACCATTGGCACATTTTGTTGACAGAATTAAATGAGGAATTCAATAAAAAAAGAACATTCAACATCTATTGAATAATAACCATTCTACAACAGTTTTGTCAATACACCCGTTTTAGCCCCTTTTGGCCCTTTTTTTCCCAAACGGTAAGGGCCACCAACCCCAATTACAATAGGAACCTTCCTCTAGTGGTTACAAACATCATATCAAAACTTCATAACAATTGGTTGGCCCAGTACAACTAAATTTTTGGTATAAGATAATTTGCCTTGACAAACTTTTAAAAATGGTGTTTTGGCCCCTTTGACCCCTAATTTCTCAAAATCCGTAAGAGATATTGCAAATCTGATTGAAAAATGCAGGCAGGGATTTTCACAAGGATTCCAATGAAAAAAAGAATTTGAAAATCGGACCACAAACAAAAAAGTCATTTTTTGGGGTGTGGCCCCTTTTCGCCCCCCCCTGTAGCAATGTAACAGTTCAATGTACATCAAAACCATTGACACATTTTGTTGACAGAATTTAATGAGGAATTCAATAAAAAAGAATTTTCAAAATCTATTGAATAATAAACATTCTACAACAGTTTTGTCAATACACCCGTTTTAGCCCCTTTTGGCCCTTTTTTCCAAAACGGTAAGGGCCACCAACCCCAAATACAATAGGAACCTTCCTCTAGTGGTTACAAACATCATATTAAAATTTCATAACAATTGGTCAATATTTACTTAAGTTATCGCACGGAAACCAAATGTACGACGACGACGACGATATCGCCATAACATTATACGATCGCAAAAATTTTGCGGTCGTATAAAGAGATGTATCTTTGTTTATGGAGTATTTAAACATACCATGGTCAATGTCCCTTTGACAAGAAAGAAAATAGTATGTCAAGTCAATAAAAGATATAAGTGACTAGAAATATTATAACCAAATATAATAAACAAGAATGCCTCTGATTGAACTAACTGTTCAACGTTGAAAGATAAAGTTATTTAAGTGTCAGGTTAACATGGTAAAGCACATTAATGATTGGACGGTCACTTAGTCAGAGTTATTGTTAGTTAGTTAGTTGGTGTTTTACGCCCGTGCAACGCTATATAGGTTATTAACAGGCGATGAACATGAAAAGGATGATAAAATGAACATGAAATGATGATGATAAATGAAATATGGAGATGGGGTGGGAAACAAAGGACCGGTAAATTTTGAAGAACCACAGGAAAAAGGGGAGAGGTGGGTAGGGGCGGAAAATTTAGCCTATGTGGTGCACTACTGGGCGGTCCACAAAGGGGTCTTTTACGTGCATGAAGCGTGGCACTCTCCACACACGTTGGCCCACTATGGTCGGCGGTCAGGGTTTCCGTATTATAGACCTGACAACCCCCGCGGACGAGGGCTACCCTATTCAGCCACCTAGGGTACACACTTGGTCGCTCTGTGGGCTGAGCACTGACCCGACGTCAGAATCCCAAGACCCTTAGTCGCCTCTTACGACAAGCTAGGCTCTGCTGCGGGCCTATTCGCCACCCGGGCCCCGCAGAGTTATTGTCATCATCAGATTCTGACCTTGGTTCCTGTAAATTTCTCAGTTCATTCGGGTTGTATCCAGGTCTCTTCCTCCGACCAGTTGACCACCACCTATCAAACACAGCTTGCCCATCAAACAATTTAACCAATGGGCCTTCCACAGAAATAAACATCAACATATTAAGCATGTCTGGTGCCAATGAAGCTCTCCAATCGGACTTGATCCTTTTCATGGCAGAAAAACCACGCTCACACATAGCTAATGACAGCGGTATAGCCAGGATCAACTCAAATACAAGAACCAAGTTCTTGAAACGATCCTTCAGATCTGGGAATAAAAAGAACTTATCAATTGATGTTGTTGCTCTATGTCTATGAATATAGGCCTTAAAGTCTCTCCACTCCCCATTTTGATCCATGATAGCATCGAGATTACATTGATGATGTTCCAGCAAATCATGACTCCAACAGAAAAGCCAACTGATTATTTCCATAGGTAGCTAGGTCATTAAGAGTTGCTGGATATTCTGTAAAGTCTGTTATGATTATGGCAGCTTTAAGAACAGGGTCATTTTCCATGGGCTCAAACCTGTTTGCCATAGCTGCTATAATCATGTCAACTATTACCTGTTTCTCTCTAGTAAAATCTTCATCTTGTTGGACATTATTGAGATCAATACCTTGATACTTGCCATTTTCATTCTGGACAGCTGCAATAAAAGCTTCCAATCCCTTTCCATTTACCGTTTTCAGTTCCACCAATGCTAAGGAATCTGTTGATAAAGCATAAAAAAAAACAAGACAGGTTGAGATCATCACGCTGGGATTTTAGGCTAAGGTCACTAATGACTTCCAAACAATCTAGGAAGTAGAACACTGTGTACAAAAAATTGTATTCCTTTAGTTTTTTGGAATTAAATGAAGCTCTGCCTTGTACTTCAGCTGTTCCTTTTCGTGACTCTCTAATATGCTCAAAATGTGCCAGCAGTGCCTTATAACCTCCAGTTAATACCTTAAATGGCTGTCTATGAGAAAACCATGCAAGAGCCTATCCATGGACCTGTCATAGACTTTGATGAAACTTTTAACATATAATTAGTATGGCCTAAGAAACTTATACACCAAACCAAATCCTTTGAAATACTTTGTTTCCATGGATACGGGACAAAAACTGGAAATTCCCCATTCTATTTATAGCTAATTGCCAAAATATGGGTAGTAGAGCAATAACTTCCCTAAATCTTACAAAGAAATGAGCATTGGTTACTTTGTATGTTTTTATTCAATACATGTGATCCCTCTAGTGGCATAATAACATTACTTTTACACATATCACAAGAAATAAAAAAATGACTCCCTGAAAAACTTATGGAAATAAATCTAAAAATAGATTTTTAAGCATAATTTCAGTTTTTATGCAGCAAAAACCCAAACAACGCTTCAAACTGCATGATTTTTGGAAGACATATTCAGATTTGCTTATTTTCAATTATGTTATCTTGAATTTGGTTGCAAATGGAAGAAAATGGTGATTTGGGCTATCAATTGGACACAAAATGTCAAAAAATGACAAAAATTTGTCAAAGTAAAAAATGGCTGGATTTCGTTTAACAGGAAGTAGATGAGCAACAGAATTGAAACCAAATCCCACATTATGGGATCCCACCTTGATGTTGTATACCAAATATCAAGTGGCTGTGATAAGTAATTGCTGAAAAAAAAACAGTAACGAAAAATTTTCACTCCGTGAAATACAGCAAAATTTAGTCATAGAAAGAAAACCTTGACTGTTGTTTAACAGGAAGTAGATGACAGATAGACCCACAGATGGATACAACTATATATAATATAGAAAAGACCTAATGCTGATGCTGCTTACCAAATATCAAGAGAAATTGTTTTTTCATCAATTTTGCAGAGAAAACTTTAACAAAAATAATTTTGCACTCTGCCACACCACTGACACTCAATATGATATAATCTGTTTTCACGCCATGAAACTCAGCTAAAATAATTGACAAGTTTGATAACACAACTTTGTCGACACTATAAAAATCAGCATAACTATAAATAAATAATAATTTATTAGTCTAATAAAATTGTACAATATAAACGAGAGATATTTAAGAGTATTGGTCAACTAAAAGATCCTCTCAGCAAATACTATCAAGGCAATGTAACATTAAATTGACCTATCAAGTTAAAAAAAAATAATGGGTTTAATTGAAACAATAGGTTTAAGTGAATTGGTGAAATTTGCGAAGAATGTAAAATTCTAATACTATATGAGAAGGAAAAAAAAGATTAGTTGGCACTTGTTGAAAGAGTTGAAAATTGATAAAGGAGTGCTTTGCGACAATTTCTATTGTATACAATCATGACAATTGCAATGAATTATATTTTTATATTCCTATAAAATGAAAATTCCAAATTTAGGACATGGCAAAAATTTCTAAGAAGTATAGGAATTAAAGGACAGCTTCATGTATGACTCATGACTGTATAAACAAGATTGCTACATACTTTTAAAATTGAAAATTTACTTTGAAATGTAGTCTTATCATTTATGTAGAATTCATTAAACTCAAATTAGTATCAATATACATACAACCACATACTTAAATAAACAAAATATCAGGAAAATATGCTAAGCAGCCTAAGAGGTGTACCCCCATGGAGTTCCTATGACGTACAATACACTTGGTCAATAAAGTCCCATAACTCATACAAAATTCCTCAAATCAAATTCATGAAATATGTGTTGCAATATGACATGTATGATCAACTTAATAACATGACAAACAATCATGACATTCCAACAAAATTTCAGCTAAATGCATTAAGCAGTCTCAGAGAAGTTCCGCTTAAAAAGTGTTTCTATTGCCTAAAAGAAACAAAGTTGACAAAGTCCCTCAACTCCTATCAAATTCTTTGAGTCACAATGGCATTGAAATAAAATCAACCACATATCATAACAAACAATTCTACAAAATTTCATCAAAATCCATTGAGCGGTCTCAGAGGAGTTGCGCTCACAAAGTGTCTATTTCCTAAAATGAACAAAGTCAATAAAGTCCCATAACTCCCAAAAAATTTGTCAAACCAAAATTGCATTGCAATATGATTATCTACATACATATAGCATGTATAGTGACACAAATTCCTACAAAATTTCATGAAAATCAATTGAGGGGTCTCAGAGGAGTTGCGCTCACAAAGTATTTATATGGCCTAAAATAGACATATAGTTGATAAAGTCCCATAACTCCTATAAAATTTGTAGAATAAAGTGGCATTGCAAGTTGATTGACAAACAATTCTACAAAATTTCATCAAAATTCATTGAGTGGTCTCAGATGAGATGTGCTTGCAAAAGTTTGATGTATGCATGGACGGAAAACCACAAGGGGTGGGACAAAAATGGATATTCTATTAACTTTATAGTTTTTGTCTCGCCTGCTACGAAAAGTTGTGGAAGGCGAGACATAGATATTACTTTCGTCGACAGCGATGACAGCGGCATAAACTTTTTTGTAAGACTTTTGTGGACAATGAATTGCTTGAAGAGTATAATAGCTATGCATCTGATATTGGATACACAGACAGTTGAGGTTAGGGTTTAGGCAACTGTCACCATGCCATGTGACCATGACCAAATTTTTACACTCCAGTGACTCTGAGAACTTACCTCTTTTTTTTTCAGGCAGAAAACTTTTTGTAATACTTGTGTGGACAATGAATTGCTTGAAAAGTATAATAGCTAGGCATCTGATACTGGGTATATAGACACTTTTTTGTGTTTATATCAAGAAATGAAAGCTTAGGAAGTTGATTTTAGTGATGGTGCCGCAAGGCGAGACATTCTTTTAGTGGCCACATTTGTTTATACATATAGTTTGTTGTATACATAACATGTCTATTCTGTTAAATCTTGTATGATATCAGAGATGACTTGTTCATGTTCTTTAGCCACTAAGTCATTTATCGTGTTTTCTAGATCTTCATCCTGATTAGCATCTTCAACTTTTACAAATTCAATACATGAAGGTGTTGATACTTGTTTGTTCATAGCCTTTTGTCTTCTGATGCATAAGTTACCAAAGTAACTCCGAACTTGTTGATGTGTAAGCCACTCAGCTGGAGAAAAAATCCTTACCCCTTCAGTGTCAACTTCATTTCTCATTTTCTTTGAAACAGTATATGGGCTAGGTTTTTTTCCAGTATCTTCACCAGCTTGAAATAGCTTTTCAAGATAAGCTTTAACCTTTGGTGAGTGGCGCACTATCTTTTTCCTCCGCTTCAGGGCATAGCCTTGCCTTTCATCAAATTTTTTTTCACTATCAGTGTTCTCATACGGGATCTCAGGTTGATTAAATCGGATTTGATTGCATCTCAATGACCAAAGTCGTTTGCTCTTGTCTTCTAAATTATCCAAATCTTCATTATCATAAACATGTTCACCAATTGTTAGATGTTGAAGTAGCTTTTCATGTTGCTTAAACACTTTGATGCAATCCGGTTCAATGCAGGAAAAACTTTCACCTTTCTGAACAGCTTTTGATGGGGCCTTAATATCTGGAGTAATAGGATCAACAAACTCCTGAAAAAAAAATGTAATATAACCATAAACCAATGCTCATAAATGTTTATTTCTTATTAGCACATGACATGTCAGGTAATATATATTAAAAATGCAATAATACTACATGTAGTTATTTGTTTTTCCATGATACATCTGCTTTAAATGCAGATCAAGCTGACGGTACTGATCTTATTTTATTTGCTTCTTAAAGTCATTATATGATACATGAAGTTTATACATATGCATGTTTAGTTTGATGTAAATTTTTGTGAAAAAGAAAATGTTCCTCCCAAAAAAGGTTCTCTGCTTTACTTATCAAGTATTAAATTTTTTTGCAAAAATTAAATGTAGCTATGGTGCCCATGTTTTTTATTGGCTTTTAAAAAGTTGCATGATGAATACCAAGTGACAACATTAACTCACATGACCCTTCTAATCGGGTGAGCTAAAATGAAAGCAAGTTTTAAATTGAAAACTATAATCTTACCAAATTATCAGTATTTAATGTCAGCTTCTTTGCAATTCTGGACATTTCTGTGCTTGAAATCAATGTCATCTCAGTATTATATGCCTTGCTTGCCCTCAGTCCCTCATCTTCAAATTGGAAGTTATTGTAGTGTGAAATAGGTAATGATTTAATTTGTCCACAATTTGATCGTTCTGACTCAAGTTCACCCATTTTCACAACGGATACATAGGTATTTCTAATCCCACCATGGCTTTCAAGGGCTGCCTTCATTTCACCTGCATCTGAAATGTTGTTACCTTCATTGATGTAATTAATCATGTGAAGTCGACATGTACCTGTTCTGGAATCACACAAATCTTTCCCTGATTGTGCTTCACTGAAGTTGTATTGTTTAATGTTCACAGGAAAGTCAGATCGAAATTTCCATAAATATGCTAAAAGGGGCAAACAATGGTAGCAGCCTGCATTGTCTGATCGTATAAAAACATCAGTTATATCTGGTTGTACAGACTTCAACACTTTCATTGCATGCAAAAAGATTTGCGAAACCATGTTCCACCCCTGCTTCCCTTCACCATCAATAATATGAATCATAGATATAATGTCATACTTATCATCTCCATCACTGTCATTGTCAGTTTCTGGCTCATTTTGTTTTCTAATTACTGCACAAATCATGTGCCAACTAATCCCCTGCTTTCCAAACCATTCACTCTGAGTTTCATGAAATAATTGAGGAATCCACTTCATACACCAGTCTGCTATTATCAAAGCTTCACTATTCTTTAGATTCTGTAAGATGTCAGATTTGCAAAGATCTTGATTCACTGTTCTTATAAGATGATCACGCCATTGCCATACTTTTTCCATTGACATTTCCAAGTCATATACAGCTTCTTCTTTTTCTTGCGCAGAAGGAAATGTATGTGAGCTCACTGTAGCGGTTATTTCATGCTTCAGTTCATACATAAGGTCACAAGACCCACAGTTACTTTGATCTGTATGCTGGTGTGTACAAGGTTTCCCAGATAATGCAAACTGATTGCAGTGCTGAATGCATTTGCTTTCTGATTTTATATGACCACGGAAGTCATTCTTGAGGTGTTGCTTTAGAATTTCTAGTTTTTCATTAATTTCTGTAGCTCTAATATGGTTTACCCCTCTTGCTTCCAGATTTCCAATCATCTTCTTTAATGTTTCGATGCCTTCCATGCCATCATTTATATAGTTGTCCAAACCATGAAGTGATTTCAATTGAGATGCAGAACAAGCCTTAATGATTTTGTACAGAGTTGCCCTACATGGTGGTGTGAAGCTGTTTTCTGAGCAGTACTTGTTGTAAGATGAGATGAGCCTTGATGCTATCATAGTTCTAATAATCTTTGGAACTTTAACTTCTAGCCCAGATGATAACAAAGATGTTTAGAACCAAAACCTACAACCTGAAGGTAGCAGGGAGCAGATATAAATTCAATAAAATGTTGGATCTTTGTTTTTGGTAGCCTCACTCTAGAAATCTTTGATGGAACAACATATTGTCCTGGACCGTGCTCTGCAGCATACTTCCTTGCTGCATCAATTTTGTAGACAGTCAATCCTTCGATAAAGGAAAGGAGTTGTGATTTGGTGTACTTTCCAACTATAATAGATAAGATTTGGACTTTGCAAGCATGGTCTTCAGCTTTCTTATATGCTGCAATAATTGTCTCTGTTAATGGATCTTTGTAGTTTGTGTCTTTGATATTCTCTTTTATTATATTCATACTTTCATATACTTTCTTCATCAATAGTGTGCTTTGGCCTGGTGCTATACAGTCACAAACTAATTGAAATGCTTCACGGGCCTGACGTATATAGTACTTTTGGGTTGAATAATGTAGATTGTCAAAGTCTTTTGATGCCTGAGACTTTAATGGTACATATACTCCATTTGACATGATGTTCATTGCTTCATTGTATAGCTCCCTCTGTGACTTCTCTTCCCATGACCAATTGGAGTGTGTTGTGGCTTGTGATGACTGGGTGTCCTTTTCTGAAAAATAGAAGCCAACTTTTACTGGTGCCCACTGATGCAGTACAAAAGTCAACCGGCAAAAGTTCATGTGACCTTCACATTGGACCTACTGACCTGAAAAGTATTTAGAAGCTACCTTAAGTCATAAGCTATTCAATTTCAAAATAAGTAGAAAATATAGGTTACAGTGATATACTTTTTTTACTGAAATGAGCTTAATAAGTGTAAGTATGCAAAATACAAAAGCGAAAAAAAGCAAAAGTTGATTTGGTTATGCTGTATAATTTCATATTCCATGGACTATTTTTATATTAGAACCATTCAAGTCATGCTAGTCTACATTGGGAAGGTTGTAAATCAAAAGTTTTGAACAAGAAGTACCGGTACTCAAACCCAAAACAGCCAAATAGAGCACCTAGGATATCAACCCAAGTGCAATAAGGAAAGAAACCTGTTTTGATGTTAGATTTATTTATATGTAAAATAGTGTGATAGGTTGCACAGTTCATTTGAACTAGACAACCTTTACTAGAGTTATTGCCCTTTGAATGTCAACGCTACTAATCATACCTGAATCTGTTATAAAATAGTTTTCATCTGGTAAAATATCACTCTGCTGTTCTATATTCTTTTGTACTCTCAAAACCTGAGGCTGTGAAGTATCTGAAAACAAAAGGAATGAATTCTCAATCTTGCTGATCAGTTATGTCCTATTATTACCATTTTACAGTGAATGTCGATAGATAACTTATCAAATTGTGAAATGAAAGTAAAAGTATTCATCATGGTAGACTAACATACCAAATAATGGATAATTTCTCTCATCATTAAGAAAAACATAGGTAATCTATCAATTATGAAGCTGACAGTATCACATAAGCCCCCCTCACTTTCGTGAGGTGAGCTAAAAAAGTATAATTGGATGATGTTATTTGTTTGTTCACATCCTGATGTACATGTTCATGTGTATATAAGTTCATTGTGTACCACACTTCCTTCATGGTAAAATAATATAACTTCAACCTGTATGTAAAACTAAGTACATGTATATATAACCTACTTTTTGTGATCAATCAACCGTGAAGTTTATGTTGCAGGTACAATTTTTTATGATTTTTGTTCATCATTATAATGTATATATATGAGTGTAAAGTTTCATAATAATACCAAACTCCTTTCATGGTAAAGTAACTTTGACCTGAAGGTTAACCTGGTGAGACAGATGGATGAATGCACAGACTCAAACACCTTCTGCTAATGGGGCAAAAATAACAAGTAATACTGTGAGCGAGCTCACAAAAGGATACCCCCACTTCATATTGTACTGTAAAGAAATTCAAGTCTTGATGATAACCTAGAGCAATACAAATTCTTCATGCGCATCTACATATGATGTACTTCCTTCATGTAAAGTTTCATCAAAATCCTTCATACAGTTTAGGAGGAGTTGCACTTACGAGGTCTCCTGTTGAATAATGTATTTAAAAAGTCTGAGTCCAATTATCTCCCCTGAATGATATCCAAGAGCGATGAAATTCTTCATGCACATCTATATATGATATACTTCCTTCATGTATTATTACATAGATGCATATGAAATACCGATTTTTCCCAGTGAAATAAAATCTGGTAAATTCACATTGTGAAATAACAAAAATATTTTCACTCTTGCGTCCTTTCCGGTCAAACTCAATTATGACGTCATGAATAGTATTGCGATGTTGGCATGACTCCTGCGGTCTAAATTCATACGCCATTCAAATAAATTTATTAAAAACTATTAAATAGCGGCATTTTATCTATGTAATAAATACGATAATTAATTAGGTCTCATGAATAACCAAAATATGATCACTCGTGCGGGAACGCACTGAGATTTAACTCGTTCGCGGAACAAGTTCCGCTCACTCGTATAAATCTGTGTGCGTTCACCGACTCGTGATCATATTTTGGTTATTCACTCGACCCAATTAATTATCCTATAAAAGTTTCATCAAAATCCATCAAGCGATTTATGAGGAGTTGTGCTTACAAGGTCTCCCATTGAATAATGTATTCAAAAAGACTAAGTCCAATTATCTCCCCTGAATGATGTCCAAGTGCGATGAAAACTCTTCATGCACATCTACATATGATGTACATCCTTCATATTTAGTTTCAGCAAAATCCTTCGAGGGGTTTAGGAGGAGAAGCGCTTACAAGTTATGTGGACAGACGGACGGACAGACAGACAGGGTGTTTCCTATATACCCCCCCCCCAAACTTTGTTTGTGGGGGGGAGGGGGGGTATAATAATGGTATATGAAAAGTAAACTGGATACAAACAAACAGAGCCATAGTGATGACAAAAGCTCACTGGGCTGTGTGGGCTTATTGAGTTCAAAACCTCATTTTCTGCTTTAAAGTTGGTTAAATGCATAATTTTGAAAAAAAAAACTACCTGGACATGAATTAGCAGCAGCTTCCATAGGTTCACTCTCATCAATGTTCATTTCAATTTCTTGATCTGTAAATAAATAATGATATTCACTTAACACATAAAAGGCTTGTTATTGCACAACATACATGTTTGTAGATTCATAAAATGCACGACGAAAGTTTTTGACAGATCTAAAGAACATAAACAGAACAAGGGTAAAAAATTCAAAGTCCAATAACAAACCAATAAAGAAGATAAGCTACTGATCTTGAAACGCATCTCACTATACAAGACCCCTACCTGAAGCTGCATACCAATATCAAATGCCTATGAATAATAGTAGCTGAGAAATCTGTTATGAAAAATTATCCATTTTTGACCCTAAAAAAATTTGAAGTCGGCTCATTTACAGGAAGTAGGTTAGCAACAGACCTGAAAACTCATACTACCATATGAGACCCCTACCTGACACTGTATACCAAATATGATAAAAAGCTACGCCGAGCGCAGCATGATACGACCGCAACAAGTTGAACCCTGTACGTTGGAGGCCCAATATGGATAGTCCATTGCTTTGGTCACATGAAGCCCATGGTGGACTTACAAAGCTTTTTGACACATGCATCCTGTGGTGGACTTATAGAAATGCATTTTTGACAAATATATTTACATCAACATCTTATACAAAAAGCCTTATTTCTATACATGTATTAATTTACAATTTTGGCCCTTTGACCCCTAATTCCTCAAAAATGGTAAAAGATATTGCTAATCCGATAAAAAATAATAGGAAATTGTGTACATGGAATCCGATGAAAAAAAGATTTTAAATATCGGACCACAAATAAAAAAGTTGATTTTATGGGCGTGGCCTGTCTTTAGCCCCCTGTAACAATGTAATGGTGAAAAACATATCAAAATCATTGACACATTTTGTTGACAGAATTTAATGATGAATTCAACAAAGAAAGAATTTTCAAAATCTAATGAATAATAAACATTCTACAACAGTTTTGTCAATACACCCGTTTTAGCCCTTTTTGGCCCTTTTTTCTAAAACAGTAGGGGCCACAAACCCCAAATACAAAACCAAGATTCCTTTAGTGGATATAATCATCATATATAAACTTCATAACAATTGGCAGGCCCAATACAACTTGATTTTTGGTATAAAACTATTTGCATTGACAAACTTTTAAAAATGGCGTTTTTGGCCCCTTTGACCCCTAATTTCTCAAAAACGGTAAGAGATATTGCAAATCTGATTGAAAAACGCAGGCAGGGATTTTCACAAGGATTCCAATGAAAAAAAGATTTTGAAAATCGGACCACAAATAAAAAAGTCGATTTTTGGGGTGTGGCCCCTTTTTGACCCCCTGTAGCAATGTAACGGTGCAATAAATATCAAAATCATTGACACATTTAGTTGACAGAATTTAATGAGGAATTCATTAAAAAAAGAATTTTCAAAATCGAATGAATAACAAACATTTTACAACAGTTTTGTCAATACACCCGTTTTAGCCCCTTTTGGCCCTTTTTTCTAAAACGGTAGGGGCTACAAACCCCAAATACAATACCAACCTTCCTTTAGTGGTTACAAACATCATATCAAAATTTTAAAACAATTGGTCAACATTTACTCAAGTTATCGCACGGAAACCAAATGTTCCCAGACGACAACGACGACAACGACGACGACGACGACGACGACGACGACGACATCGCCATAACATTATACGACCGCAAAATTTTGCGGTCGTATAAAAAGCCTTGAATTAATAGTAGCTGGGAAATCTGTTATGAAAAAAGACGAAGGCACATATGCATCGCCAGACGGTTGGACCCCCGGCATTTTTACATGTATGTCCGCAATGCACGTTGCAGTGGGGGACACAAGAAACTCATCAAGGTATTTCCTGTCAGATATCTGCCCACATTTACAGACTGTTTCACTCGAGATTTTTTTTTTCCATGACAGCTAATCAAATGTAAGAAAGATCAATGGCAGATATGATTGTGGACAGATCTTGACAAAATTGGGGAAAAAAACAGAAACTATGTGAGCAAATGCTTACTAGTAAACCCCTGCTTTCACAATTATACCCTGTGTTAAATATAAAGTTTTCAGCAATAGAAGGTATATTAAATTTTCATGATGTTTTGGCATTAAGTTTCAAATGAGAAAATTTAAACCTGAGAATTTAAAATCCTATTAATACATGAAACAACTACAGTGTATATTCAAAACGAACAGTCTACATGTATTTATAGTTGATTGAGGCTTTTGAATATTTCTAGGACCATGCAACATAACAAACCTATATCATATAGTTCATCATGAACAGCGGTGGAGTTGTATGTCATTCCTCCTCTAATAAGACTGCACATCTCTAAAAAAAAAGTTACATGTATGTCCAACAAAAAGGATATAAAATTTATGTAAAGAAAATTTCAGGAGGCAAATGTTAGAACATTCATGACATTCAGGGTCATTTTGCAGCAAACATGTCTTAGGTTTGGTTGATTTGATACAGTGTGCAAAACAGATACATGTACAACTATAGACAAGTTTAAAATCAGAGGTTATATAATAATACATGTTTTTTTCTCTTTTTAAATTTACATCACTCATAAACATGATAAAGATATACAGCTAATGAATAATGCTTTTTGTATTGTAAGTAGATTCCTGTGGTTTTTTTTTCTGAAAGTGACAATCCTGTGACTGAAAAAAATATAATGCATGGAGTTTTGATTTCTATGTCTTGTATTTTCATTTTTTTTCATAGCCATATACCTACCGGTACGATGTACAATTAGTAACAAATGTACATGCATATTTTTCATGTTTACCAAGAATTAAAACATTTATTTACATATTAGTGTAGGCATATGTAAGACTTATTTTCACATGGAAGCTACATTGTAAGTATGGCCAAAAATTCATGTATATTGTATGCGTTTAGTTTCTGGTACCATGCATATGGCTATAAAAAATAGAAAACCTTTGTTAGTCATTTCATTCTTTTTTTTTTAATAATATTTTACCTTGAGTCAAAAAAGAAACAATTCAGAATTCAGTTCTTGTGCCAATATGACATTGTAGGAGCCAAAACTAGTGTACATAGTATGTTGTGCGGCAGGAAATAAGATCATACATGTATTTTTGGCCTAAGATGTTTTCTTTCATACCTTTCAGCTCATCACTAAAGACGGTCCCAATCTGTACTTCTCCCTTATGTCTGTCAATGCATCTTCTGCAAATGCCTATAAATAAAATTTAATAGATGGTTAGGTTACAAAGAAGGATTTAACAGATTAGTTTTGACCCTCATCATGTTCATTGAATACAAAAAGGCACTTAAATTTCTTTTACATTACTGAAATAATAGTACATGTACATGTATATTTGTTTCTCCTTCATATCCTTGGTATACATAATGTACTTACAAGACAATGTTTAATTATACAAATACAATAACAAAACATAGAACAAAATGCCATGTATCTTTCGTCACAATTTTTATGAACTTCAGTATCGGACATCATAATATATACATGTACATGTAATTTTCTCCTATAATACTGATTGTTACTGCGAGAACCTTCGATATGGAGTAGAAAATTTAAAAACCTTTATATACCAGTTAACAAACAATTACATGCCAAAAGAAAACTCGTGCCATGGTAGCTCTGTTGAGTATAGCTAATAATATGAAATGGAACGTCTAAATTTAGATAAGGAATACCCATATTCAAACGCAAAGAAATAAATTTAACTTAGGTTAATGTTTTAAAATAAATATAAAAAAAAATGTGTTTTAATGCTGAATCTTTCTACATTATTCCTGAATATCTAAATGTAAAATATGTTTTTAAATAATTTTTGGCAAAGAAATAAAATATATAAACAAACTGCTGAATTCAGAAAATGTTACTTGTTTAAAAGGGGCAATTAACTCTACACCACATGCACTTTCATGCAGTCAGTGATGCTTCTGTTCTCAGCCCTGATATGTCCATTTAAAGGATAAATTACCTTGCTAATTTGGTTATAATACTAAAAGATTGATATAACTTTGTAGATAGCTTGGAGTACAGGCGGAATTACCTAATCATCAAGTCATTTTAAATTGCATTTGATTATAAATAAGCACTGCCCAAAGACAATGAAAAATTGAAAATGATTATCATGACCTTTTCATTATCAAATATCATGTTATTTATGTGGAGGTCTACTATTAGGCAATATTATTTTTATGTAAATCTCACCAGAACCAACTGGAACATGCAAGTTCAGCTTTAACCAAATTTCTCTGCTCTGGACAAAGTTGATCCCTCTTGCAATTGCTCCAGACTTAGTACCATCGTGGAGGGGGTAAACACAAATCCTCCTAGGTCTTTTCCATTGAATCCCATATTTCTGACGATGTTCATGACATATGAACTTGTACTTTGATAAATTTCCCAAAGTTAGAAAGGGAACACCAGCACGGTTTAGAATCAACAGAGATTCTGGAATTTCAATTTCAGTGTTACATTTAAAGTATCTTAGATGTGAATTTGTGTCTTTCGTGCATTCTTTTAAAGAAACAAGCTTTTGTACTGCATTACAATCATCAAAACAACATTTGTTTATATTTCCCTCCATCTTCAGACCTGGTTGATTCCATCTTTTTTTTGCCTCCTTAATTTGAGAGTTCTTGGAAAGGGAGATAATTTGGATGTACAAATTGAGGTATCCAAAGGGTATTCCAGTGTAATTTTTCATTATAAAAAATTAATTGCAACCAAATTCCCTTTGTCCTGCAATTCCATTGTTATATCTTTTTGCTTTCAACCCAAATTTAGCTTAGTTTAAGCGTTGTTTGAGATTTTGAGGCCTTTCAAACTTTGACATGTTTTGGTTATACCAAAATAGGCCAAACCAATATTCGTGTCTATGCCTTTTATCCAACTCATTAAATCATTGTTTTCATTACAAGACGGAATAATAGTCTCATATTATTAGATTAAAATCACCTTTTTCACCTATATCATTCTGACCCTTTAAAAAATTAAATGCCTAAAGCACCCTATTTTTCATGGAAAAATTGGTCCCGAAAACAAGACATTAGTGGTCTTGGCTTTAAAATCACATTTATTGTAAAAATTGTGTCTTTTTCATTGAAAATGGTTCAAACACACTCACATTCATAACATTAAACTAATTTCAATGATAATTAAGCTGTATCCATAAATAATAAAAATATGGATTTGCATGGTTTTCTCATAGACGGCCATTTAAGTGCACGACAAATATGGGGGAGCCACCTTGTACCAGCAAGTTTTGTTGGTTTCAAAATTTTCTCCTCAAGGGCTTCCCCGATCTGCCGTAGCTCTCTCAATGCCTTAGGTGAGTATTGGTAATGTTTGTACAAATATTGTAAGAGATTCTGAACTTCTTTCATCACTTTATGATTTTTAATTGCACTGTTAGCGGCAAGCTCAAGCCTATGGGATATGCAGTGAGTTATTACAAGATGAGGACAGTCCCTTTTAATTAATGCAGCAACACCACCACGGGATCCTAGATTAATAGATGCCCCATCTGATCCAAATCCAATTAGCCGCTCTTTCCAGTTTTGAAGTCCATTCCGTGCAAAAGCATCTTCAATGGTTTTTAGAATACCAGCTGCATCTGCATGTTCAACATCTTCTATACTGAAGTACCTATTCACAGGAATGCCATTTTCAACATATCTTACATAAATAAGTTCATCCTCAGTCACTGAAGCATCTGTAGGACCATCTATCAGAATAGAGAAGAAGTGAACACCAGCAAGGCTACCTAGGGATTTTGCAAATAGATCAACATGGATGAAGTTAACAAACCTGTTTAGAAATAAAGATTTAATTAAATTTATTTGAAAGATGACACTTTTTAAAACAGAATTTAGGCGAAAAAAAATCCAACAGGGGAAACTACATGTGTGATGTAGTATGTGTTATTCAAAGACACTAAGAAGATCAATTGAGAAGGAGATTTGGAAAGTTAACAAACTTCAACTAAAATTGAAGGTATGGTACACTAGATTGACACAGTTTTTGAATTTCATGTTCATTTGTTTCTCTTTCTATGATAAAATAAAATGTGGGAAAAAGGTAAGTAACATATTATCCAGCACTGAGGTATTTGTAATAAGTTTTGCTAGGCATGGGTGGCATTTCCATTTAATAAAATTTAAAAAAATTTTCATTTATTGAAAACTATCAAAGCAGAGATAGACCAGTGAGAAGGAGTAATAAATAATTCTTGGACATCAGATAAGAAATTTATTAAAATATAATACATGTACATGTAGTATGAACTACCTTCTACATGCATTATCACTTCTGTAGAAATTTCCCATGTCAAGACCATTAACTTCTTGTAACTCAATCAATCGAGGGTAGCCAGTAAATGGGTTTTCATGTTTGACAATGAAGTATGCAGTGTTGATTAATCTAATAATCTGCTCCTGTAGATCCCTTTCTATATGTTTAAAACAATCAACCAATGCCCCACTCGAGGAACTGCATGCATCAACAGCTGGAAGTTTTTCTTCATTTCAGATTTTTTCTTTTCCTCGCATCTTCTGTGTGAACTACTTTTCCAGTGACTTGTTATAGTGTCCTTCCTAAAAGCACTGGTCCCTTGAAACATGGAGCATTTAGTGTCTGCAAATTCTGAAAAATCTCTACACGTTTTACAAAACATAACTGATTTGGTTTCATTAGTTTCTTCTGTGGCTGCTTCGGGGGTCTTCAAACACTTCATATACAACTCCTGGAAATTCTTCAATCCAGTTGGACTGAAAATTTCTCTCTCTCTTTTTATCATACTCCTTCTTTCTCTCTTTGATCTCTAAATCATCTTTCTTTTTCTTTTTCGCCGAATTTGAGCACGTAAATCCCAATTTTGTCAGATCCATTTTCGCTTCTTTATTTACATTAACTCCGCTCACTGTTAAATGTAACAAAATTGCATTCAATTTCATTCCGCTTGATAAAACGTTTACGCGATTAAGATTAAAATTTGAATAGATGGACAGTGAAATTCATTCCCCAGTAGTTATTTCCCCCCAAAGTTAATCGAAAAAAAAATAATTTTGACACCCATATAAGGTTTGATATTTCAATAATTATCGCTACAATAATGATTTTTTTTATTATAACCCAACGATTTCTGATGAACATATTATTTTTAAGCCCTACTATCAGATATTCTTTACTTGTCCCATCGGACAAGTACCAAGTCAAAGTTGATTGTCCGACGGAATTTTCGGCTGGTACCGGACAATCGGACAAACGTTATTGTCGAGCCCTGATTTGTTCGCATACTTTGACTCATCAGTGGGTGTAAATCCCATTGTAGTAAAGCTTGCATATCAGTTAGAAGAAAAATGGACCTATGAGGCTAGTAGATATCACGAGCTTCACTAATTTTCATATCCACGATTTTCTTTGTTCGTGGAATTTATACGAAAGATGGCAAGAATTAAGAATGACCCGGTATGATGAAGGTCAACAAACGACAAACTTGTCGAATCAGGTTAGTGTGTCAGTCAGCAAAACAGAAGTTCCAGTAGAACAGGATCATAAAAAGACTGTACATGAATGTCCTATACACAAAACAAACCAGATGCTAAACAAATGACGTGCTTTCCGTCAGATACCAACAAAGGAAATGATCGACATCCTCAAGAAACATAGGTTATGCTAAAAGTGTTAATAAATCTCGGCCTATTAATTTTCGATGTAAGGGCTGCTCCATTACTCACCTGAACTTATCATTACTTAAAAAAAATACTACAAATTACTGGATATTATTCTTGTCATAACTCATAATAACTAAAAATTCATGAATTAAATAATACTTAATAGTATAATTATGATTACTTAATAATACTTATCATATTACGAAAAATTACTTGCAGAAGTACTTGTTTTGATTTTTTGAAATTACTTAAACTTCTTACTTCAGTTTACTTGAGATTACTTAGTAATGTAAATTACTTGTAATTTTTGTTAACTTCTTAGAATTACCTGTTATGATCAATAATTTTGACAAATTAAAATACTTAAGTTATGTAATTAAATTACTCAAAATAAGTAATGATTAGTATATTTTTTTAGAGTGATGAACAAGTCAGTATTAGAAAAGGTGCAAAATGCGAATTAATATGCTTTAATGACTGAAGAGATGACGGATATTTAAGTTTCTTCCCAGTTAGGGACTTTACTCCAATATTATGACCTTGAAACCAAGTCACCAGAAACAGTATTTTTGTCTGTACAAAATGTATTGGAAAAAGATGACTCAGCTAATGCAAATACAATTTACCCCGCCTCGAAATAATATTTAAAGTTCATAAGATTTGACTTTTCAAAGTGGCCAATCTCAAAAACTATTTTTCAGAATATGATGGAAATTGATCTTGACCTGTATTTAATTGTACTAAACAGCTTTGCAAAATATAATTCAAAACCCTTGACGTGTTTTCAAGTTATCAGTCGGAAACTCAAAATTTCATGAAATTTGATTTTTCAAAGGGGCTTATCTCAAAACCTAATTTTTTTTTATCATGCTGGAAATCGAACTTGACCTGTATTTTATTGTTCTTATCAGCTGTGCAAAATATCATTCAAATTCTTTGACGCGTTTTCAAGTTATTGGTCGGAAACCTTCGGGGGACGGACGGAAACAGAAAAAAACTAAGAATATAACATAATATCCTTATAAAGTGTATTTGTTAGCAGATTAAAATATCCACAAAGTAAATAAATTTTTGGCTGGATTTCGAGGAGTGAAAAATTCGGGTAATAAATTGGTGAGTGACGGACAGGGAAGAAATTTTCTTAACAGTTTTCTCAGCAACTTCTAATAATAGCCACTAGTTATTTGGTATAATCAGCATCTGGTGTGGTCCCATATTTCAGGTATGTGGCTCACCTACTTCCTGTTTAACGAAATCCTGCCATTTTCGACTTTGATAGATTTTTATTTATAACATTGTAGGGTTGCTTTTTGATACTTTGGAAAAAAAATGCTTGCCAGATATATATTATTACATATACATTTTATCATTTCAGAGTCATGACCAATGATCTCATTTCCAAGTTCAATATCAGTGGCCACAGGGGGAAAGACAGCCTTTCAAAATTTTACTTTATATAGGGTTATCAAAGGTAAGAAATAAAAAAAAATATTGTTGAAGTTATTACTTTCCTTTGTGCAGATATGATATGACTACCAACATCATAGGAGTTTTTTGTCTACAAGTCTTATATATTGAAAATTGTTGTCAGATACCAGGCCTGGGCGCCACAAAACTTTAAAAATACTTAAGTCTGAGAATATTCTTAATTTCCATAGCGACTCCAATCAAAACTCTCTAATTTGATGACGTCACAATGAGTTGAGAATATTCTCAGACTTAAGAAATTTTTCATGTTTTGTGGCGCCCAGGCCAGATATGGAAACTTTTGCATGACTTTTCTTCTTTTAGTCAAAAAGGGACCTTATTGCCCCTTCTTTATGATAAAACAAATGTCTTCATTTTAAGTAATTATGGCTTAATTAGAAGCTTTATAATGTAGGTAACCAATCAAATGGGCAACAATTTTAATTTTTATATTAATACTTTATAATTTAACTGTACAAACAAATAGTACATGTAGATATACATGTGTTTTCAAACAAAAAAACTTTTAGGGCAATTGGTTGTCAGATCTCTAAATGTTTTTCAATCTTTGTATTGAATGTGACACCAGTATTTTAATTGCATAATTGCATTCATTCCTGTTTTTTTACTGTCAGACAGTCTCTAATTTAGGTCTGTTAGTAAACATTTTAAACATTTTTATGAATATATAAAGGAAAAAATGTTGTTTGAAACTGTTATCTATAGACATGTACGTTATACTTTAACTTAGTGTTTTAATTTCAGATGTTGCCATTAGGGCCATCAATGGAAGTGAGAAAGAGGTGAAGGATACTATAGCAAGAACATTAAAATATGCCCCTGATCGAGCAGAAGGAGGGGACAGAAATAAATGACATGACAAGGCTGCATTTTAAAATATGTACATACATTTTAATTATGTTAATTCCCTACTGGCAAAAGCTATATGTAGCTGTACCTAATAATTTGTCTTTAATATTGTTTACCAGTTACCAATAGAAAGGGCTTTTCCAGGAAAGAAATGTACCATAGGGTTGGAAATTGCCCCCCAATTTAGGGTACTACCACAAGAATTTTCATAATCTTTTTAACATCTTATAGTAAGACCCGTAGGATCCCCATGCAGGAGGCTAAATTTCCCATCCCTACCCATCACTCCTTTTTCCAGTGGCAGTCAAAACTCTCCTACCCGATTGGCCTTGTGTCCCCATTTCCTCCACTTAATCACCATTTCATGTTCATTGTATCATCATTTTCATGTTTATCACCCGGATATAGCCGAAATCGTGCTGCTTGGGAGTAAAGCAATAACTAACTAACTAATCTTAAAAATTAAATAAATAAAAACATAATTTTAAAAGCAGAAATTTTCATGTACTAGATGATAATAATCAAGAAATTATTGGGAATGTATTTGTGGATTATCTGTTTATATTAATCCCCTTTGATATATAAAACTGAAAGGACTGTCCCCTGAATAAATAAGGGTAACAACAGGTATTGGCATCCTAGCCACATCCTGGTACTTTCGGTACATGATACAGAGGTATAATTATGCACAAATTCCATCCTTAAATCAAGCTTCTTCTAAAACGTCAGATGACTACTTTTATCAATCATTTTACATCCCCTCAGCTTCACCTAATTGATCCTAAAATGAAGACCCCGAAACGTCACCCAATTCAACATCATCTGAGGAGAAACATGTCGCTGCCACTGGAAAAAGGAGTAGTGGGTTGGGAATGGAGATTTCACGAGTAAATAAAAAGCTACGCCGAGCGCAGCATGATACGACCGCAACAAGTTGATCCCTGTACGTTGGAGGCCCAATATTGATAGTATATTATTGGTCACATGAAGCCCATGGTGGACTGACAAAGATTTTTGACACATGCATTCTGTGGTGGACTTTAAAATGCATATTTGACACATATATATTTACATCAACATCTTATACAAAAAGCCTTAATTATAAGTATTAATTGACATTTTTGGCAATTTGACCCATCATTTCTCGAAAATTGCAAATCTTATGGCAAAATAAGGCAGGGATTTTCACAAGGAATCCAAAGAAAATCGGACCAAAAATTAAAAAGTTAATATTATGGGTGTGGCCTGTCTTTAGCCCCCCCTGTAGCAATGTAACAATGAAATACATATCAAAACCACTGACACATTTAGACATAATTTTATAAGCACTTCACTGAAAAAAAAAGAATTTTCAAAATTGAATGAATAATAAACATTCCACAGCAGTTTTGTCAATACACCCGGTTTTGCCCTTTTTTCTAAAACGGTAGGAGCCACAAACCCAAAACTCCTTTAGTGAATAAAATCATCATATTAAAACCTCATAATAATTGGCTGGCCAACTACAACTTAATTTTTGGTATAAAACTTTTTGCCTTGACAAACTTTAAACAAGTAATACTGTGAGCGAGCTTACAAAAGGATACCCCCCGCTTCATATTGGACTCTGTATGGTAAAAAACATCAAGTCCAGTTATCTCCCCTCAATGATAGCAGAGAGCTATACAAATTTTTCATGCACATCTACATATGATGTACTTCCTTCGTGTAAAGTGTAATTAAAATCCATCTAGCGGTTTAGGAGGAGTTGCGCTTACAGGGTCTCCCATTGAATAATGTATTATAATGTATTTAAAAAGTTAAGTCCAATTATCTCCCCTGAATGATGTCCGAATGCGATGAAAATTCTTCATGCACATCTATATATGATGTTCTTCCTTCAGGTAAAGTTTCATCAAAATCCATCAAGCGGTTTAGGAGGAGTTGCGCTTACGAGGTCTCCCATTGAATAATGTATTTAAAAAGTCTAAGTCCAATTATCTCCCCTGAATGATGTCCGAATGCGATGAAAATTCTTCATGCAAATCTACATATGATGTACTTCCTTCATGTAAAGTTTCAGTAAAATCCTTCATGTGGTTTAGGAGGAGAAGCGCTTACGAGTTATGTGGACAGACGGACGGACGGACAGACAGACAGACAGGGTGTTTCCTATATACCCCCCCAAACTTTGTTTGCGGGGGTATAAAAATGGTGTTTTTGGTCCCTTCGACCCCTAATTTCTCAAAAACGGTAAAAGATATTGCAAATCTGATAGAAAAACGCAGACAGGGATTTTCACAAGGATTCCAATGAAAAAAGAGTTTGAAAATCGGACCATAAATATAAAAGTCAAGTTTTTGGGTGTGGCCCCTTTTTGACCCACTGTAACAATATAACAGTGCAATATATATCAAAATCATTGACACATTTAGTTGACAGAATTTCATGATGAATTCATTAAAAAAAGAACTTTAAAAATCGAATAAATAATGAAAATTCTTCAACAGTATTGTCAATACACTCGTTTTAGCCCTTTTTGGCCCTTTTTTTCTAAAACGGTAGGGGCCATAAACCCTTAATACAATACCAACCTTCCTTCAGTGGTTACAAACATCATATCAAAATTTCATAACAATTGGTCAATATTTACTCAAGTTATCGCACAGAAACCAAATGTTCCCGGACGACGACGACAACGACGACGACATCGCCATAACATTATACGATCGCAAAATTTTTGCAGTCGTATGAAAATGTGAATCCAACAGATTAGTTAGTTAGTTATTGCTTTACTCCCAAGCAGCACGATTTCGGCTATATCCGGGAGATGAACATGAAAGTGGTGATACACGGGAAATTTAGCCTCCTGCATGGGGATCCTACGGGTCCTACTCTTACCGAGACCTGCAGCAGGGTTCTTTAACGTGCGAGGAACGTGACATTTTTCCCAACACGGTGCACCACTATGGTTTGCGGTCAGGTTTTCCGCATTATCACCTGACGACCCCGCATCTTTCGATGTCAGGGCTGCCCCATTCAACCACCTGGGGCACACATCCGTGTCGCTTTGTGGGCAAAGCGGCCTGACCCGATGTCAGGTTTCTGGGCGCTCTTTAGTGGACTTTCTACCGACAAGCTTAGCGCTGCTGCGGGCCTATTCGCCACCCGGAACCCGCACGGGTTATAAATTAGTTATGATGTATAAAATTATTAATGGAGAATCACCTGAGTACTTGAGGAATCTGATTCCGAGTGCTCGGTCTGATCTCCATGGTCATTTTACACGTCAATCTACGATCAAATACTGATATTAGAACAAAAACGTCGTTATACATGAATTACTTTTTACCATCTGCTATTAAGATGTGGAACGCTATACCGATTGAAACACGAAACTCGAGATCACTGAGTATATTTAAATCACGAATTCAATTAAATCCGAACAAACAACGTATTTATTATAATGCGGGAAGTAGAATGGGTCGAATCTTGCACGCCAGATTGCGCATGAATAGCAGTTCCTTGAAGGCGAAATCTGGCCGACAGTCCAAATTGTGCGTGTGGACTTCGAGAGAGTAACAGCCACTTTCTTATTGATTGCCAAAATTATCGAGATTTACGTCAGACAACTATTTACTCCTTGTCTTTAACGTACAAATAAACTTGTAATTATTGCTTTATGGTTCAGATGCTCTATCTGTTGACCAAAATACTGAATGATTCATTAAGGTGCAAGACTTTATATATTAAGAAGTAAACGTTTTATTTATTAGTAACTTGAAGCATTTCAATCTGTTCATATTCCAATTACCAAGGTTTCCCTTTTATTTATTTTTTTCTCAATATCTCTCCTGTCGCTCTTTCATTTTTTCCTTTTTTTAAAATTTATTTTATCATTTGTTCTTTTCTCATCCTACCCGAATACTTTTTTTTTCTTTCAGTTAAATGTAAAATGTAAAATATTGTACTATTTAGAGCATGTGATAATCATCGTCAGCCTTATTCATATATGTCATGTAACTTGGAGACGGGTTCATGTAAGCGTAAGCTTGTTTCCGAATCCATATGATGTACTTTGTGTTTATATCATATATGTAAATATTTTCAAATAAAATACGTTTAAATCAATACAAAAGGTCACTTTACTTTTGGATTGCGGATAATAAAGACTAAAAGCATGTTTTATTTTATTCACCAGGTGTGTATTTTTGATTACTTTTTTGATAAAGAAACTTTATTTTAAACTTAGTTTAAAGAACTTTAATTATTTTAAGAAAGTATTTAAACAGTTTGAATAAATGAAAAACGATAAATTTAGTTAATAAAAATAATATTTATTTTAAAGAGTGAGTGAGTGAGTGAGTTTGTGTTTTACGCCCGTGCAACGCTATATAGGTTATTTACAGGCGATGAACATGAAAAGGATGATAAATGAGCATGAAATGATGACGATAAAAAAGAGGGGTGGGGTGGGACACAAAGGACCGGTAAATTTTGAAGAACCACAAGAAACAGGGAGAGATGGGTAGGGGCGGACAATTTGGCCTATGTGGTGCACTACTTGGCGGTCCACAAAGGGGTATTTTACGTGCATGAAGCGTGGCACTCTCCACACACGTTGGCCCACTATGGTCAGCGGTCAGGGTTTCCGTATTATAGACCTGACAACCCCGCGGACGAGGGATACCCTATTCAGCCACCTAGGGTACACACTTTGTCGTTCTGTGGGCTGAGCACTGACCCGACGTCAGAATCCCAAGACCCTTAGTCGCCTTTTACGACAAGCTAGGCTCTGCTGCGGGCCTATTCGCCACCCGATAAAATGTGAATTATTGGAAAACTTTGGACAATTTGGACTTGCATTGATTTCTACTCGAAAAAGCAGCATTTTCTTAAAAGTTACCAACTATTTGGACACTTGGAAACTTAAATCGGACTTATCTGACTTCTTTGCGGAAAAGCAGAAATAGAAAAATATTACCTATTTGGACTTCAAAAATTCTTCGGAAGAAGCAAAAAGACGACGAGCGAACTGAGACGACATAACGGAACTTTTGACGAAAATTCTAGACAACAAGCTGTTCAACAAAAATGTGATTCAGATTCTATGGAAAAATGGACCTATATTTAAATATTCAAGTGAATTTGTGTACTTAGAGAACTATAAAGCAATTTCTTTTTGTATATATGTTATTGTTGTTTGAATTTTGTACAGATATTTCAATGTCTCAATTTTCGTAAATAACGCTTTAGCGCGATTTTCTGAAAATAAGTAAAAACGCTAAATATATTAAATCTGTCGATTTCATTTAAAGTAGGAATTTTAACATTAATTTTGAGTTAAAATGATTTTTTTAAAGTAACTAAGGGTTAAAATGAATTAAGGAGAAATGTTTGATAAAATAAAATCACTGAGTATAAACTACTCTATCTCAACTTGATGTATATCAAAACGACAAAATGTTTATGTGAAAATAAATGGGTGAGTGAGTGAGTGAGTGAGTTGGTGTTTTACGCCCGTGCAACGCTATATAGGTTATTTACAGGCGATGAACATGAAAAGGATGATAAAATGAACATGAAATGATGATGATAAATGAAATATGGGGATGGGGTGGGAAACAAAGGACCGGTAAATTTTGAAGAACCACAGGAAAAAGGGGAGAGGTGGGTAGGGTCGGAAAATTTAGCCTATGTGGTGCACTACTGGGCGGTCCACAAAGGGGTCTTTTACGTGCATGAAGCGTGGCACTCTCCACACACGTTGGCCCACTATGGTCGGCGGTCAGGGTTTCCGAATTATAGACCTGACAACCCCCGCGGACGAGGGCTACCCTATTCAGCCACCTAGGGTACACACTTGGTCGCTCTGTGGGCTGAGCACCGACCCGACGTCGGAATCCCAAGACCCTTAGTCGCCTCTTACGACAAGCTAGGCTCTGCTGCGGGCCTATTCGCCACCCGGGCCCCGCACGGGACTGAAAATAAATGAACCATGTATAAAATAATAAAACCCCCAAAATGAACACGATAAACGTTGCTGTTTAAATAAAGAACAATCTGAAAAAAACTCGTCAAAACATATATAAAAAGCAAACTGCAAAAGTGGTGTTCAAATTCCTTAAACTTGAGTGCAGATTTTGACTTGACGAAGTTATTATACCCCCACTTCAAAAGTGGCGGGTATATAGTGATAGGGGTGTCCGTCCTTCCGTTACACTTCAGGGTACCCATCTCTTATCCGCAACTCCTCCTAAACCCCTTGGTGGATTTTCATGACACTTACACACAATCTTTGTGACATAATGTTGATGTCGTCTCCTATTATAAATTTTATCTGATTAATTTTTTGGGGGGTGGGGGGTATTTATTTGTGAGCTGCGGCTCAGTTTTTCTAGATTAAATTTGCATTGATTCTTTTGTTTTAAGAGAGAATTGGTAACGGAAGTTACAATCCTTAAACTTCACTGATTGTAATGTAGAAATTGTGTTATATTCATAAAGTAAAATGAAAAAAAATTAGTAGCCGATGAGCTAAAATAAATTGAGTAGCCGATGAGCTAAAATAAAATGAGTAGCCGACGAGTTAAATGGATCCAAATATGCAGATAACTTTTACAGGGTCAAATTAGGTTTAGTTATAGACAAATCTAGATACCTGAAAGGATGTAGCTGTGATTTAAGTATAGAATTGAAATAAAAGGAAAAATATGAAGAAAGTTTAAAAGATAGATAGTGCACTATATATATATAAGTTATGCGTTGCAGTTTAGTCAGCTTTGTTTTCTTTAAATACAATTGACAACAAAGTTCCAGACAATAAATTTTGCTACGCCTGACGCGCGTTTCGTCTATTCAAGACTCATCAGAGGCGCTCTACAAAAAAAATTGAAAATACCAAACACTGTATGAATATGAAGAGCATAGAACAGTATAAACAAAAATACCAAACTGGGGAACCAAATTAATACTAAGATATTCAACCTATTACTATAATTATTGAGTAAAATTTGAGTTATAAATTTCCCTTTAAAAGAAAAAAAATGATTAAACCATAAGAATTTTTTGGAGGTCTTGAGAAATGATCAGCTCAAGATTTTGATAATAAAAATTAGTGCTAAGGGTGGAGATTCATCCCACACATAACGTGGTGTAATAAAATAACATAGTCTTTTAAAGATTGATTTGTGATCAAATACGATGCTTTATAAGTAATCAATTGCTTTAGTAACTATGCATTGTCTGTAAAACTTGCCGAGCACATAAACAAAATAAAATAGTTACAGTCGAACCTCGATGGGTCGAACTCGGATTATTCGAATACTCGGTTTACTCGAACTATTTTGAAAGTCCCGGCAAAATTCCCGTTAGCCCAATGCATTTTCACCTTTGATTACTCGAACTCTGATAGTTCGAAATCTCGGTTAAGTCGAGGTATTTTGGCAGTCCCCACGCTTCGAAAATAATAGTAATTAACCCTGATTACTCAAACCGACTTTTCAAATTCTTTGATGTCATTTTAATTGATTCGTGACCGCTGTATGGCTTCAAAAGGTGTTAATCAAGAGTTGTTTATTTAATGATTGGACACGTGTGTATTCATGTGTAACTGTTTGATCTGATCAACCAAGCGTTTAAAACATCATGGTAAATTGTGTGTTTAATCTGAGTAGAAGAATTTAATCAGCAAAGCCGGTATTTTAATCATGTTTTAGTTTCAATACATAAATACCAATGATTAATTGATATTTTTAATAAAATAAAATAAATCGGCGTCATCTCAAGAAGAAACTCAACTCAACTTCCACCATTACTAGTGACTTACAACATACGTATTAATTCGTTTCGTAACTGACTTTGTATTTTCAATGTTTGAATGGTTGATTGCATCATATGATGTTGATTCAAGATTGGAATAAATTTTTAAAACATGTTTTATCTAATAATTTATTTCACACAAAGTAATCTCTTGACACGATGACGCGTCTTCAAACACACAAAAACACAACAAAATGCGAGATACACTTTGACATGGAAGATGGTACATTAACAAACGACGGAAGATTTTACTTCGAGTTTATTCTTAACTTGGATGAGTCGAACCTCTGATAACTCGAATACTTTTCAATGGTCCCCTCGACTTCGAGTTAACGAGGTTCGACTGTAGTTAGTTATTGCTTTACTCCCAAGCAGCACGTTCTCGGCTATACATGAAAGTGGTGATACAATGAACATGAAATGATGATGAAGTGGAGGAAAATGGGGACACAAGGCCAATCGGGTAGGAGAGTTTTGACTGCCACTGGAAAAGGATTGATGGGTAGGGACGGGAAATTTAGCCTCCTGCATGGGGATCCTACGGGTCCTACTCTTACCGAGACCTGCAGCAGGGTTCTTTAACGTGCGAGGAACGTGACATTTTTCCCCAACACGGTGCACCACTATGGTTTGTGGTCAGGTTTTCCGCATTATCGCATGACGACCCCGCATCTCTCGATGTCAGGGCTGCCCCATTCAACCACCTGGGGCACACATCCCAGTCGCTTTGTGGGCAAAGCGGCCTGACCCGATGTCAGGTTTCTGAGCGCTCTTTAGTGGACTTTTACCGACAAGCTTAGCGCTGCTGCGGGCCTATTCGCCACCGAAACCCGCACAGGTTCCAATCTTCTATTAAAAATCACAAATCCATGTCATTTTGATAATCATAAACGCATGTATGAGCAGAAAGTGGAGTCAAAAGGGAAAACAAAACTGCTTAATTTCTTGGAGGAACTAAAACAGGTCAAGGAATCTCTTGAGTCAAGCAATATGAATTTTGCATATGAGTGAGTGAGTGAGTGAGTTGGGTGTTTTACGCCCGTGCAACGCTATATAGGTTATTTACAGGCGATGAACATGAAAAGGATGATAAAATGAACATGAAATGATGATGATAAATGAAATATGGGGATGGGGTGGGAAACAAAGGACCGGTAAATTTTGAAGAACCACAGGAAAAGGGGAGAGGTGGGTAGGGGCGGAAAATTTAGCCTATGTGGTGCACTACTGGGCGGTCCACAAAGGGGTCTTTTACGTACATGAAGCGTGGCACTCTCCACACACGTTGGCCCACTATGGTCGGCGGTCAGGGTTTCCGTATTATAGACCTGACAACCCCCGCGGACGAGGGCTACCCTATTCAGCCACCTAGGGTACACACTTGGTCGCTCTGTGGGCTGAGCACTGACCCGACGTCAGAATCCCAAGACCCTTAGTCGTCTCTTACGACAAGCTAGGCTCTGCTGCGGGCCTATTCGCCACCCGGGCCCCGCACGGGACGTGTACAATTTGATCATTTTATAATAATACATATATCATGTATTAAAAAAAGATGTAGACTACAATGTTATGATTTCAAGTACGCATGTACATCATGAGACTTTTTTTATATTGATGATGAAAAAATTTGTATGAAATAGACAATTTGTTAAAACATTTAGCTTCATCAGTACAATACATGTATTTTAGTTGTTTAATTGGGTCTAGAAAATGTACACAACATTACCAATTGATGTTAAATAATTTAAAGATTATAGATATTTCGGACATTCGTATGTCCTTCATCAGTATAATAAACAATTTTCAAACACAATAACGTAATAACCCTACTTAAAAACAGGTCATTCTAAACAAACTAGTCAAAATCGGAGCATGCTGAAATTTACTGGACAGGTAAATGATCATAAAAATAAGAACGTACAATGCAAATAAATAGTGAGTGAGTAGGTGTTTAACAAAAGAAATGATGATAAAATGAATACAAAATGAAGATGTTCAAAGTGAGATGGAAACTGGAATATTTAATGATACAAATCAATCCACTATCTAGATTTTCTCGTTTATTCCGTAGGGATTTCTCGTTTCTAATGTTTTAATCCAGAAACTTTCCCGAGCTTGCCTTTCATAGGTTGACCAAGACGGATTGTGGTCAATGATGGTGATGGACAACCTAGAGAGATCATCTGGGCTGTGCCCATTGGATCTGAGATGGCGACTGACAGGGATGTCTGGTTTGCATTTGTAATCGCTGCGATGTAGATTCATACGTGAACCGTTTCACCAATGTATTGAAAGCCACATCTACACTGGAGGAGATACACTACATTAGCTGTACGGCAATCAACATTGCAGTAAATAGTGAATGTCTTTCCAGTCGACCTGCTGGTAAATGTTTGGGGTTGCAACATTTGCTTGCACGTCAAACATCTCTTACTGTCGCACTTTCTGCAAGATCCAACAGATTTGGGGGGTTTGGGAGCCAGACTGGATCGAACCAAAATGTCGCGAAGGCTTTTTGGTCGACGAAACGCACAGATAGGAGGCTCGGGAAAGATTCTGGAGAGTTTAGGGTGTTTTTTTATTTCTTCCCAGTGACAACGGAGGAGTTTTGACAAACCACCAAGAGAGGGTTGGTATGTTAGTACGAGAGGAATTCGTTTATTTCTTTTTCTCTTTTTGTATTGTAGAAGGGATTCTCTGGATGGTCTAGATGCCCTTTCAAAGCCCTTGTCGATGTCATATTTTTTGTAGCCCCGTACAGTCAAATGCTGGCGGAGCTCTCCTAGGCGTTTGACAGCAGTGTCGTTAGAAGAGCAGATGCGCCTGATTCTAAGAGCCTGACTGTAGGGGATACTTTAGTTGTTTAATTGATATGTTTTATAAATAAGTTGTTTATGTGAAACTTGGTATCACAATCAGTCATGAAGTAGAAGTTAAACCATAACCTTCTCTTGAATTTAGTTTCCCTCTATGTACTCCTTTAAAGTCATCATGGTCATTGTGCTGAAGCCATAGTTCGTTGGCATAGTTAACGATTTTTATACCTGTCTACAGAATAAGAGGGCAGGTGTGATTGTCCATAATCAGAATTAAATGTATGTGCGTAAGTCATGTAGGTTGAAGTTACTATTCTATAAAAGAAGTATAACAATATTAAAGTTATATTCATATCAATTTATATGCATCAGGCATCACCATAAAACTATACTTGTCTCATCAACTTCATGGTTGAATGACCAAAAAGCTCATTGAACATATGCATTTCAAAACAGTCCAAAATCTAGCTAACAAATACATTATTCAATCCAACTTATACATTTTAGAAGATAATGAAAAGTGGAATAAATGTACATGACACAGTCCACAACTAAAACAAAATGTCAATCAGAAAATAAAATAAAATAATCAAAATCAGATGAACAATTAGTCGTTTATACATGGAGGTACTATATACATGTAAAAATTCAAATTAATTTAGAAAATTCACTCTTTGAATTTTAGCACTTTTATACCAAGTGCCATTAATACCAATGACAATTTTGTTAGTCTATCTGCTTTTGATAAACTTTTCTGGTTTTTCACTTGTGAAAATGTTGAAATTATTCATCATTTGAGTGTCTTTCTACAGGAATCAAACATAACTTGATAATGATATGTGTAATTATTGAACTTAAGAACGTCCTGCTATATTATTTGTTGTTCTTGAATCACTCTGATATCACTTATAATCATATATGTTGTAATGTCTTTCCCCCTTGAGGGCCCTTAATTGGCCGATAAACTTATTTGTATTTTTGTATTTTGTATTTGTATACCAATTATGGTTATTTAACGGGAATTTTTAACACATCACCAAATTTGCTTAATTTTAATTATATTGTTACATTTGTGGAATTTTCCTTGTTGTTTGAAATAATTTAACGGATTTTTTGCTCTTAAGACACAGAATTTTACTGGAAATTTCCATAAAGGGGGGGGGGGGGGGGTGGGTGGATTATTTCTAGAATAGCCAAATAATGTTAGCTCTTTTGACATATTTGAATCGGCGGAGCTACAATTAGTCCGAAATAGCTCTGACGTCCTCGGCATTTTCCAGCAAGCTGGTGCCGTGGGACCAGCTTGCTGGAAAATGCCGAGGACGTCAGAGCAATCTCGGACTAAGCTACAATGCGGTCCCATAGCTACAATAATGTAGCTCCTTTGACATCTTTGATTAGACGGAGCTACAATTGTCCACAATTCGGTCCCAGCAACGCCGAAAGCAAAATCACACCGGGCGCAATTAAATTCATTAAACGTCATATTTGGTATTAAAATATCGCTTATAGTATTTAAATGACGAATTCAGTTTAAATTTTCCGACATTTTGCTTTATAATGAAGTTCAGGATCAGAATTTTGAAAATGTTGGTTTTCTTACAAGGAACTTTACTGTAATTACTTCCCCTTTATATTCATATACCTATTTTCAGCATTTCTACCTTTTCATGAAGAGTGTTTGATATTCATGTAGGAAGATTCTTGTAGTGCAATCTTTTTATGAATGAGAAATGTGATTTTAAACATAGGTTGACCGCCTTCCCTCCTGACAGTTTCCTTCTGAACACATGAACCGGAAGTTTACATCCAAATTCATCCACAGTCAAGTAAAAAAGCATAAAATGTTCTTTGGCTGAAACACCTGTGCTTCTACGACCATCAAAGAGAACTGTAAACAACATCCCTGAAATAAAAAGCAATAACCATGATACAAGGTAAATATTTTTTATTGAAAGTTGTTGTATATACAAGAATAATAAAAAGGAAAAGACAAAGTAATCTGTATGGAAATGAGTTGCGGACCATAGAAAAGTATAAATTTACAAGCAAAAAACAAAATTAAAAGAGAACACGGTGGCAAAAAATGATGATAAAAGGCTTGAAATTATTAACCATTCAAAGTGGAATACAAATTGAGTCTCAAAAAACATAGATTTCATAGCAAACAAAATAATTATGAACATATTCTTCATATGGGCAAAGGGAGGTAATTCGTGCTTTTTTCAAGAAGAAATATCTTCTGATGAGTCTTGAATAGACGAAACGCGCGTCAGGCGTAGCAAAATTTATTGTCTGGAACTTTGTTGTTATTTGTATTTTGAACACACGTGAAGGTTAGCACTGCTGGTGGAGTGTAAATTCCCCGAGGTTAGCCCGCTCCGGCACCAACACTTTTTAAGTTGGAGAATACATCAAAGCTTTAAATTATCCGTCTAAATTTCAAAATTGTCTAAACCCTAACGTTCTTCCTACCCCAGACATAGGTTGATTATCTTAGTAATAATTTGGTTCCCCAGTTTGGTATTTTTGGTTATACTGTTCTATGCTCTTCATATTTATACAGTGTTTGGCATTTTCAATATTTTTGGTAGAGCGCCTCTGATGAGTCTTGAATAGACGAAACGCGCGTCAGGCGTAGCAAAATTTATTGTCTGGAACTTTGTTGTTATTTGTATTCTGTTATAGACAATATATCTCTATAACTAGTAAAAATGCTTCATTTTTTTTCATCGGTAGGCCAGAACACAATTCTTATAGACTGGTCCAAATAGACTCAATGGAGGAAATGTGGAATACAGGATTTCGAGACCATAACACACAATTTAGGCGATGCAAAGGGTTTTTGAGGTTGGACTCCGAAAAGGAACAACAAAGAGGTCTTGTATGGCGAACAAGTGACAAATGTACCTTTGCTACAGACATGTTTAATCTTTTTAATGAGATAAAATCAAAAACAAGGGGAAGAAGAGCAGTTGCCATTAATTATGGAGTGCAAGTTGGATTATCGCAAGTTTCAATTGCAGCCACAGGCTTAAGAAAGATCTTGTTAAGTGGAAATATTATCAAATGTCTGGGTTGCAGTATACCGCAAATAAGTTGTCGGACAAGGTTATAGACACAAACAAATGTGACATGGCGTCCATACGACAAGAACTTAAAACAATAAATAAATTACGGGGCCAGCCTGAATTTGAAATTGACATTGAAAGTGATGGTTGCTATAACAACCCCCTGTACAGTGGAATAAATAAAACCCCATTCCAGCCAGCCACACAGAGTTGTTATGTAGTTGTAGAAAACATGACAGACAAAAAGCAAGTTGTTAATCTTATAACAAAGAACAAGTTATGCTGCCATGGAAAAGATCACGAGTTGGAAGACTTTCCAAGGAATGAATGTAGCTGCACACAAAACATGAGAATGACGGAGAGTATAGGTAATGAAGAGGCAAGTGCTAGGGAAGGTTTTGAGGCATTTTACGACGAGGGATTTGTAATTTGCCACATCACTACAGATCCAGATGCCTCGGCATATCGTGCTGCTGAAAAACTTTCCATCGAAACCAAGTGCAATACTCAACCGCAATTACAAATAGACACTCGACACTTTTCTGAAAACCACAGAAAGTTTATTAAGAAAAATAAAATAATCAAACGGCATGGCGCCAGTTGCATACACCATAACCCCGACTGTTTGTATATCAAATATCAGATGTCTAGCTATTATGCTTTTATAGTAATTCATTTTCAACAAAAATTATAAAAAAGTTTACGCCGCCGCCAAAAAGTATAACCTATGTCTCGCCTTCAGCAGGCCAGACAAAAACTGTTCAAGTAAAACAAGCTTTACATTTAGACCTAATTTTTGGCCTAAAATGGTACCCAAGTGATTCAGATCCTTTTAAAACAGTAAACCGGTCTCATCTAATTTGAGAAAGTCACGTGTTTCTCAAAAAGGTGAAATAGAAATATTATGCAAAGGTTTGAATGAACAAATACTTCATATTAATAGTGATAAAATTTAATCACATATTATAGTGATAAAATTTAATCACATATTATAAAGTATCAATCTTGTTTTGATCAACTTATTCAATTTTGGTAAGTTAATTAGTTATTGCTTTACTCCCAAGCAGCACGATTTCGGCTATATCCGGGAGATGAACATGAAAGTGGTGATACAATGAACATGAAATGATGATGTAGTGGAGGAAATAGGGACACAAGGCCAATCGGGTAGGAGAGTTTTGACTGCCACGAGTGATGGGTAGGCACGGGAAATTTTGCCTCCTGCATGGGGATCCTACGGGTTCTACTCTTACCGAGACCTGCAGCAGGGTTCTTTATCGTGCGAGGAACGTGACATTTTTTTCAAACACGGTGCACCACTATGGTTTGCGGTCAGGTTTTCCGCATTATCGCCTGACGACCCCGCATCTCTCGATGTCAGGGCTGCCCCATTCAACCACCTGGGGCACACATCCCAGTCGCTTTGTGGGCAAAGCGGCCTGACCCCGATGTCAGGTTTCTGAGCGGTCTTTAGTGGACTTTTACCGACAAGCTTAGCGCTGATGCGAGCCTATTCGCCTCCCGGGCCCGCACGGGATTCAACTTATTCAAGATAAATGTGATGGATTAATAGCTTTATGCATATACCTATAATATGGAAAATACAAACTGATTAAATTAATCAATACACAAATCTACAAATATCAGCAAAATTGAACGTTTGATTAAAATTAATCTAGTAGTGGTTTTGAAATTTTTTTGTTAGAAAGGCATGGATTAAAACTAAGCCATGCTTTACATATAGGGAAATCCTTGATTAAATTTAATCCAATGAGTTGACTTGTGCGATATATTTCACCTTGATACAGAGCAAAAAGCAAATATTTGAAAACAGTTTTTATTAAGTGTGTTCTTAAATCTTTTTGTTCCAAAAACGGATATACAACAGCTAATTCGTGTATTCTCTATATTCATGTCTAAAGGTTTAAGGTGAAAAGCCAACATTATTGGAAGAAACGTACTCAAAACTAAAAGTGTTTAAAAAGCCAAATCCAGTACAGAGAATATCAACCATGTCCAGTAAAAGAAATATAAATTACAACAGTTCCATACAATGACTTTCTCTACGCCTGAGTCCCGTGCGGGGCCCGGGTGGCGAATAGGCCCGCAGCAGAGCCTAGCTTGTCGTAAGAGGCGACTAAGGGTCTTGGGATTCTGACGTCGGGTCAGTGCTCAGCCCACAGAGCGACCAAGTGTGTACCCTAGGTGGCTGAATAGGGTAGCCCTCGTCCGCGGGGGTTGTCAGGTCTATAATACGGAAACCCTGACCGCCGACCATAGTGGGCCAACGTGTGTGGAGAGTGCCACGCTTCATGCACGTAAAAGACCCCTTTGTGGACCGCCCAGTAGTGCACCACATAGGCTAAATTTTCCGACCCTACCCACCTCTCCCCTTTTTCCTGTGGTTCTTCAAAATTTACCGGTCCTTTGTTTCCCACCCCATCCCCATATTTCATTTATCATCATCATTTCATGTTCATTTTATCATCCTTTTCATGTTCATCGCCTGTAAATAACCTATATAGCGTTGCACGGGCGTAAAACACCAACTCACTCACTCACTCACTCTCTACGCCTGACGCGTGTTTCGTCTATTGAAGATTCATCAAAGGCGCTCTACCAAAAGTTGAAAATGCCAAACACTATATGAATATGAAGAACACAGATTAATTATACCAAAAATGTCATGTGCAGTACAAGAAAAGAAACCTTGTGTTTTGTACTATTTCGATTTTAAAAAAATCTAAATGATAGAGTTGCTATTAAACAAATGTGCCAATATCCAGTCATTTAGAATGGAATTCAGTTATTCATAATCTATTTCCCTGCTACTCAATAAAATGATTGTATGTGCTCAGATATATAATATCTCTATATATGGCCACCGCACTTACAATCCAGTCTTGATATATATTATAATTTAATATAAATTACATTTTATTTTTAAGATATGGAACACTGAACATAAATGCCACAACTAAAGCCAGGAAATATGCTGCAAATGTACCAGATTTCCTGACAAATAGACCAACAAATGTGGTAAAGTACTGTTTAACCAGGTGGTAGGAAGCTCAGAACATACCATCTTCTAACATTGGTATTTTCAGTGATGTTGCATCTTAATTGTTAAAAGCCAGGGACAAACCGACCTCGACTACATGGTCAATTTTGCAGTAGATGAAACTGGCCTACAATCATGCCCATGCAAAGACTGGCTCAGATGTTTCCTGCAAGAACAGTGATGACATGACAGACCAAAATTTGAATGAGGAAGTAAGTCAGATGGAAACAGACGATAATAGCAGCTTCATAGACCTGCCAAGAACACCATCTTCAGAGTTAAAAAGAGCAAGAGGGAAACTAGTAAGCCTATCACAAGTTCTAAAAGATATATCTTATCAATGCAAAGACAAAGAAGCACTAATATCAGCTACATCTTTCCTAGATCAGGTAATATCATGCATTAAAATTACTGTTCCTCAGACCGAAAAGTTCATCTTGGATAACAACAACATGACTCACATTGGAACAACTATCAAAACATCAAGGAAGAAAATCTAAACTATTAAACGACTGAAAAAACACCAGCAAAGAGGAAAGGTTCTACCAGATATGGCACTATAGCAGCCATGCTAAGACAGCATTACACCAAAGAGGGAGTAGACAAGCTTTCTAGTTCACATGAAGGTAAATTGATATTATACAATTATGGCCTACAGTAGAGAGAAACATCTCCAATTGATATCCAGAGGAAAAACAACAAACCCAAGGGATAACAATTCCTGATGTTTCCATCTAGAAAGGGACACAATTATTTTCTAATATTTTTGATTTCAATGTTTACCTTGTGATGTCACATTATTGATTTTACAAGATTGGTACATTGTATTGTATTTCTAAATTTGTTTTCATTTTTCTTTTCATCTCTTATCTTTTCGTCTACTTTAATATGAAATCCATGATAATTTGGTATCTATATATTTGATTAAAAATTATAAATTTGTATTGAAGTGGGCGAAAATATTATCAAACTTGAACGTGATCCAAGAGTAAAGAGGAAGAAACAAGCCAAGGCTGATGCAGAATTGTTGAAAGTGGTGATGAAGGGTGTGCAATTGAAAACATGTATTATTATATAGATATAGGTGAAATATCGTGATTTCCGAGTTAAATAAATTTCTAGATTTTCACGGAGTTAATTACAGGATTTATCTAACTCGCGTGCGAATTTATCTAACCCTCGTGAAGTTTCCCGCGAAAAATACGTAACAAAGATTAGTGCGCAATGCACAATTCATTAATCAATAATTTCTTTCGTTTTCATTATTTGATGATCTAATAGTCACGTTCTTCTCATTAGTAATACTATAATTATTTTGTTGCATTAAAGTTATTTTTACTAGATATTGCGGGTCAGTGAAATTTCAACGAGAGGCTCTCAGGAGCCTGAATCGCTCACCTGGTCTTAAGTCAACCCTAAACATGTAAAGACTTTTCTAGAGCTAAATGAGCTGACCATTTAAGCAAGATAAAAATCTTACTTTTCTATATAATAACGAGATTGCTACACGTAGCCAATGTTCCCTACCGCTACTTTAAAGTTGAAAATTAACCTAAATTAATAATTCCAATATTGGAAGTATATGAGCGGGTCGTATATGGAGGCTACTGTCTGTAGTACTTCTCTCTTCGTAACTGGAAGGATCCCATCTGGTGTTTTCATCTTGTTGACTGACAATACATCTTCTATCATGTTCCACGTTAGTCCCAAAACTTTCATTCTGGCTCCACTAGCTTTATCTTCGACCTGGATACGCTCTGTAAATTCTGTGGAGTTAGAAGCCCATTCTCGTAGATTCATGGACATGTTGTTGAACATCTTCTTGGCGTTTCTGTATGGAGATTCTGCCTCTGTTACTGTTTCTACTCCAGTGATGACATAAGTGAGTGAGTGAGTTGGTGTTTTACGCCCGTGCAACGCTATATAGGTTATTTACAGGCGATGAACATGAAAATGATGATACAATGAACATGAAATGACGATGATATATGAAATATGGGATGGGATGGGAAACACAGGGACGGTAAATTTTGAAGAACCACCGGAAAAAGGGAGAAGTTGGTAGGGGCGGAAAATTTAGCCTATGTGGTGCACTACTTGGCGGTCCACAAAGGGGTCGTTTACGTGCATCAAGCGTGGCATTCTCCACACACGTTGGCCCACTATGGTCGGCGGTCAGTGTTTCCATATTATAGACCTGACAACCCCCACGGACGAGGGCTACCCTATTCAGCCACCTAGGGTACACACTTGGTCGCTCTGTGGGCTGAGCACTGACCCGACGTCAGAATCCCAAGACCCTTAGTCGCCTCTTACGACAAGCTAGGCTCTGCTGCGGGCCAATTCGCCACCCGGGCCCCGCACGGGACTGTGATGACATTATCTACATATACATTTCTTCTATGACATTATCTAGGTGTGGTATATAGTGTTTCACTCCCTTATCTTCTTCTGAACCATAAGTGTTTGTTGCTTTCTCTATTATTCCCTTCTCTAGCTGATCTTTGATTGTTTCGTCATACTTCTTAAACAATTCAGGTGTCTTTTTAAACCAAGGACTTAAGTCTTCAATAGGCAAGTTCTCTATTCTCAGGAAGATTTGAAACTTTGTCGTTCCATGGCCAAGATACTTGGTAACGTCCATCTTCAAATCTCAAAGTCTCTTTGAAGTTCTGATGTACACCTTACCTCTTGTAAACAATGTCCATACATATTTGGTATATTATATTTTGCTTGTTGGATCCATCTCGCCCATTCACTTTTCCAGCTAACGTTTTTCATGTCTTTAAAATTTAAAATTGATAATGCTGTCTGAATATCTGTATGCAATATAATATGATAGGATGCCACCAGCTCATTGGCAAAGTTGGTGTTATCCTGTAATATGGACCAAAAAATGAACAAAATGCAAGAAACAATAAACTTTCTGATGTAAAAAGTGAACGATGTAGACAACATTAAATCAGAGATAAGGAACTTAAAGGAAAAAGTTGATAAAGTAGAAAATGATATTGAGAAATGTTTCCGATCATGTAATCAAAATCTGTCAACAAACAATGAAACAATTCAAGAATTAAAACACAACATTGGAGAAATCAAAGACAATATACTTAAAACTAATCAACACATTAAAATTTTGGAGGGAAATAAAAGTAACAATCAAGTTCAGGAACAGGAAGTGAAATTAGACTCAGATATGTCCAAGAATAATATTTCTCACAGATTACAAGAAAATATCACTCCTCATGTGAGCCCCAAAAGTCAACATGAAACCTCGAAACGCACTGATGTTAACATGCAAACTCCTCAAAATGAACACACAGAAAAGGACAAAGCTGATATTTGGATTATAGGCACCTCCATTATAAAGGATCTTCAAGCCAGCTTGATATACAAGAAGAAACGTGTCAAATACAAATGACAACAAAGTTCCAGACAATATATTTTGCTACGCCTGACGCGCGTTTCGTCTATTCAAATTGACAACATTGAGAGACAAAACTGTGTATGGTGCTAGTCAAATATTAAAAGAAAAAAATGTATTAACAGACAATATCCTATTTCAAATTGGCTCCAATGACCTTGACAGTAAACTATCCGAACATGTCATTGAAGATATCAGACTTCTCATTAAGGATACGAAAGAGCTCCATCCTAAAAGCAATATTATCATCAGTCAGTGAGTGAGTGAGTGAATTGGTGTTTTACGCCCGTGCAACGCTATATAGGTTATTTACAGGCGATGAACATGAAAAGGGTGATAAAATGAACATGAAATGATGATGATATATGAAATATGGGGATGGGGTGGGAAACAAAGGACCGGTAAATTTTGAAGAACCACAGGAAAAAGGGGAGAGGTGGGTAGGGTCGGAAAATTTAGCCTATGTGGTGCACTACTGGGCGGTCCACAAAGGGGTCTTTTATTTGCATGAAGCGTGGCACTCTCCACACACGTTGGCCCACTATGGTCGGCGGTCAGGGTTTCCGTATTATAGACCTGACAACCCCCGCGGACGAGGGCTACCCTATTCAGCCACCTAGGGTACACACTTGGTCGCTCTGTGGGCTGAGCACTGACCCGACGTCAGAATCCCAAGACCCTTAGTCGCCTCTTACGACAAGCTAGGCTCTGCTGCGGGCCTATTCGCCACCCGGGCCCCGCACGGGACCAGAGAAATTGAACCGGACGGACAGACGGACGGACAGACAGACGGACAAGGTGATTGCAATATAGCCCCCTCTCTTACGAGTGGGGGTATAAAAAATCAATTTACTGACTGACTAGAGTTATCCTTCTTTTTGCAGTAGGGGTAAATTATATACCTAATTTGCATCAGGTTTATCATATATAAATATTTATATTTCCTATTGATATTATATGTTCATGTATTTTTAATTTGTATACATTAATTTTAATTGGTATCTTTAAATATGCATTTTTTTCTCTCTAATTTGTATACTTTTATCGGTACCTTAAATATGCACTAATACACACATACATGTAAATCTATGTCTTAAATTAGTTTTCATGTTTCAAAACTTATACATGTATATATGTTTAAAACAAAAACAAAATACAAAAACACTGTGCTCAACATGTAGTTATCAAAAATATTGTTTTGACATATACTTTCATGTGATACTCTTATATGACTAATATAACAAGAGGCTCCCAGGAGCCTAAATCGCTCACCTGGTCTTGATGTCAACCATATATTTTGTAGAGCTAAATAAGCTGAACATTTAAGCAAGCAACAGTTTTTTCTTTATCTACTATAGTTTTTATTCTATAGGCCAAAAATACTAAAAACCGTTATTTTATAGGCCGTAACCTCTATAACGGTCATCTGACAACTTCAACCCTATGGACACTATTGTAGAGCTTTATGCGCTGAACATTTAAGCAAGCAACAGCTTTTCTCTATCTGCTATAGTTTTCATTCTAAAGGCCAAAAACATGAAAAGGGTTATTTTAGGGGCTGTAACCCCTATTAAGGGTCATCAGACGACTTCGATCCTTTGGAGACTTTTGTAGAGCTAAATGAGCTAAACATTTAAGCAAGCAACAGCTTTTCTCTATCTGCTATAGTTTTCTTTCTATAGGCCAAAAACATGAAAAAACATTATTTTAGGGGCCGTAACCCCTATAAGGGGTCATCTGACAACTTCAACCCTATGGAGACTTTTGTAGAGCTAAATGAGCTGAACATTAAAGCAAGCAACAGCTTCTCTCTATCTGCAATAGGCCAAAAACATGAAAAAAAACATTATTTCAGGGGCCGTAACCCCTATACGGGGTCATCTGACAACTTCAACCCTATGGAGACTTTTGTAGAGCTAAATGAGCTGAACATTTAAGCAAGCAACAGCTTTTCTCTATCTGCAATAGTTTTCTTTCTATAGGCCAAAAACATGAAAAAACATCATTTTAGGGGCCGTAACCCCTATAAGGGGTCATCTGACAACTTCGACCCTATGGAGACTTTTGTAGAGCTAAATGAGCTGAACATTTAAGCAAGCAACAGCTTTTCTCTATCTACAGTAGTTTTAATACTATAGGGCAAAAACATGAAAAAACGCTATTTTTCACCTTTAAGGGGCTGTAACCCCTGTAAGGGGTCATCTGACAACTTGGACCAAATGGAGACTTTTGTAGAGCTTTTAATGCTGAAGCAGTAGGGTGGCATCAGATTTCATCTATCTCTTATACTTTTTGATTTACAAGCCAAAAACAGTAGTCTGACCCCCCTGGTCTATTTTTAGCAACGGCGGCCATGTTTTTTGACAAATCAAAAATCTCCACATCAGTTCTGTGGGGGATACCCTAAGGTACCATCAGACCAAATTTGGTTTGAATCTGTTCAGCCGTTTCAGAGGAGAAGAAGTTTGAAGAAAAGTTAACGACGACGGACGACGACGACGACGACGACGGACGCCAAGTGATGGCAATAGCTCACATGGCCTTTGGCCAGGTGAGCTAAAAATGGGTTTAGTGTCGTTATATAATATATAATTGAGACATGCAAAACAAAATAATGGGAGCCATAATAATAATTTAAGTATATCTGCATGGAATATCCGAGGCCAAGATTGATGATGATACTTTTACCAGTAAGATAAAAAGTGATATTAACATTTTACTAGAAACATGGAAAGGAGATGACCTTAAAACTCAGCTTCCTAAATATATTTCCTTCTCCAAAATAAGAAAAAAGAATAAAAAAGCTAAACGTCATAGTGGGGGAATAATTATTTATATAAAAAGAAGTATCTCTAAAGGGGTAGCATATGAAACAAGACCAATCGATGTCTGGCCCTGCGTCGCATGGCAAAACGTTGAACAATGTACGTTTTAGGCCCAATATGGACAGTCAATAATTTTTGACACTTGCATCCTATGGTGGACTTACAAAGCATATTTGTCACATGCAACCCAATATTAAATATAAAAAATAAAAAAAATTAAAGTTTCTATTTTCCCCTTAACTTGTACAAAAAATTATAAATTGCACCGTAAATAAAAAAAGTAACATTTTGCCCCTTTTGGGCCCCTCATTCCTAAACAAAAAAAGAAGGGACACCCTAAATCAGCCCTACCCTTCCTTTTATGGTAAGTAACATTACTGTAAAGTTTCATAGCATTTGGTCAACTGAAACAAAAGTTATTGTGGAAAAAAATTAAAAAGTTGCTTTTTTGGCCCCTTTAGGGCCCTTAATTTCTAAACCAAAAAAAGAGGAGACACCCAAAATAAGCCCTACCCCTCCTTGTATGGTAAGTAACATTACTGTAAAGTTTCATAGCATTTAGTCAACCAGAACAAACGTTATTGTGGAAACAAATAACAAAGTCGCTTTTTTTGCCCCTTTTGGGCCCCTAATTTCTAAACGAAAAAAGTGGGGACACCCAAAATCAGCCATGCCCTTCCTTTCATGGTAAGTAATATTACTGTAAAGTTTCATAGTATTTGGTCAACCAGAACAAAAGTTATTGTGGAAACAAATAAAAAAGTTGCTTTTTTGGTCCCTTTAGGGCCCCTAATTTCTAAACGAAAAAAGCAGGGACACCCAAAATCAGCCCAACTCTTCCTTTTATGGTAAGTAACATTACTGTAAAGTTTCATAGCATTTGGTCAACCAAAACAAAAGTTATTGTGGAAATAAATAAAAAAGTCGCTTTTTTGGCCCCTTTTGGGCCCCTAATTTCTAAACGAAATTATAAAATGACTCCAAAAGGGGAGGTGCACATCTTCAATATATCTGTAATCACTGTGTAAAATTTCAGAAAGATCTAGCGTTTGGTTTTTGAGATTCAGATTACACAAGACAGGCACCCCATAGCGGGACGGACGGACAGACGGACGGACGGACGGACGGACGGACGGAGTGACCCGACTACTAGACCTGCTTTCGCCTTCGGCGACGCAGGTAAAAAGGGATCAGTATCAAGCAACAGAGCTTGGCTTAAACTTGATAAGAAATTCTTCGGTTTTGAACATGATATTTTTGTTTGTGCAGTTTACATTCCTCCTATAAATTCAACACATTATAATAACGACTATGAGTCACTTCAACTAGAAGTAAGCAAATATTCCAATAAAGGAAAAATTGTCCTGGTAGGAGATTTTAATTCTCATATTGCACAGAACTTTGATTTTATTTGCAATGATTCATCTGATTTCAAAGATCAAGATATAAATAACTTGATTCCTGATACTTGTACTGAAGATCAATTTTTAATAGAAACAATGAGGACTTAGTATTAAATGACCAGGGCAGAAATTTACTTGATTTATGTTCGTCCGCAGGGCTTAGGGTACTAAATGGCAGATTTCTTGGCGATAGTTTAGGATATTTTACATGTATATCTCAAAATGGATATAGTACTGTTGATTATTGTATTGTAGCTGAGAGTCTCTTGCCCTCAGTTAAGTACTTTAAAACTGATGACTTTTCTTATCTGTCTGACCATGTACAAATAGAATTATTTCTTAAATGTGATAAAAATTTGTTGAAAACTTGTGGCACAAATTATAAAGATATGACAGATATCAAATCCTTTAAATGGAATGAAAAGTCATACCAAATCTTAATAACGAACCTTGAAACAGAGGAAATTAGGGACGAAATCTTAAACTTTGAATTGAAATTTTTTTCAGAAAGTGGATGAGGCATGCACTCAATTGTCTTCCATTCTAAATAAACTGACAGAAAAGTGCTGCAAACTAAAGATAAGAAATAACAAAATAAAGAATAAAAAAATAAAAAAACAACCTTGGTCGGATAATTCTGTTAAAGAATATAAACATTTAATAAATACAATTTGCAAGGAGTTGAAACATAATCCTTTTGATAAAAAATTAAAAATAAAATTCTATGAACATCTCAAGACTTTTAAAAAGATTGTCAAAAAAAAACTTGAACACAAATAACAGTTTTATAATAAAATTTTAGAAGCTTGTGAAAAGGATCCTCAAGAAGTTTGGAGATAATTAAAACCTTTTAATTCAAAAAATTCTCCCGAATTTAACGATGAACTTATATCAGACTATAAAAGCACAATAAAGCATTTTCAAAAGCAAGGGAATTGTGAAGATAAAGACAAACTATTCATGAATAATATTAAAAAAAACAATTATCTCAATTAGAAGAAGGTCTATCTTTTGTCGATGAGACAGATAAACCAATTACATGTACAGATATAAAAGAAGTTCTCAAGAAACTAAAAAAGGGAAAAGCATCTGGTCCAGACAAAATTCTATATGAAGTTATAAAAAATAGTAGCTCAGTAACATTAAAATCTTGTGCTAAATTATTTAATTTAATTTTAAAATCTGGTTACTATCCCAGTCATTGGAATAAATTTTTTATTACATCTAACTATAGAGGTATCTCTCTTATAAACTGTTTGTCCAAAGTATTTAGCAGCATACTCAATAATAGACTAATAAATTTTATGAAAGACAAATTTTCAAACTTCCAATTTGGTTTCAGATCAAATCACAGAACTAGTGATAGTTTATTTATATTGAAAACACTTATTAATAAGTATAAAAATAAAGCAAACAAAAACATTTATGCTTGTTTTGTTGATCTTAAAGGGGCCTTTGATTCTGTTTGGAGGGAAGGGCTTCTATTCAAGATGGCAAAACTAGGAATTGGTAGAAATCTATATAATGTTTTAAAAAATCAGTTTTCTAAAACAGAATCTGCTTTGAAATTTGATAATGTAGCTTCCCCATTTTTTGAAATAGATAAAGGAGTACGGCAAGGAGATACAATTAGTCCTACTCTTTTCAATATTTTTATTAATGATTTAAGTAAAAAAGTTTTAGATAATAGTTGTGAACCACTAAATATATGGGGAAAAGGGAGAACCTGGTCTATCTAAGAAGACTAAACGCCTTAGAAATGGCTGTAAGAGACAACTATGGTAAAGACAACGTCACCTCTGCGGTGACAGCAATCAACACAGGGATCAGGAACATAGATAGATGAAGGCTTACGAAATTGATGACTATATGATATGATGGTATTGAAATTTTACATCGTTGTATGAAGTTCCCGTGCAGGGCCCGGATGGCGAATAGGCCCACAGCAGCGCCTAGCTTGTCGTAAAAGGCGACTAAGGGTCATGGGATTCTGACGTCGGGTCAGTGCTCAGCCCACAGATTGACCAAGTGTTTACCCTAGGTGGCTGAATAGGGTGGCCCTCGTCCGCGGGGGTTGTCAGGTCTATAGTATGAAACCCTGACCGCTGACAGTAGTGGGCCAACGTGTGGAGAGGGCAACGCTTCATGCACGCAAAAGACCCTTTGTGGACCGCCTAGTAGTGCACCACATAGGTTAAATTTTCGCCCCTACCCACTTCTCCCCTTTTCCTTTTAATTCAATTATTAATCAGCACCCTCGAAATCTATTAAAAGCTCACGAAAGTATACCAGGTGGCTCTGGTTGTGTGGAAACTTTTTTTATTTAGATACCTATAGAATTAGAGCATTTACATAAAACTTGTTTTACTTTCAAAAGACTACTGTTAGACAGCAAACATATAAAAGCGCTATGAAAACCCAATTTTTTTTTAAATGCAAGATGCCAGGTCAATAGTTGTAGTAGGTGACTTTACAATTTGAAACCAAGAAAATTCCTATGGCCTGGTGCAAATAAGCAAATGTATATGCCTCGTTTCTGTGACTATTTATCAACACGAAGACAGAAAATGATAACTGATTTGAAGCTGCAATGTATAATTGTCACCGTTGGAAACATTAATTTGTACATGAAGTCATGATAGTCAATTGATAATAATGGTTGTTGACCTGCCATAGCTATTTCCTGTCTTTTTTTTGTCATCACATTCAACTAATTCTACTTCCTATTTACTTAAATAGTCTCAAGGTTATTGGGGTAATTGTTTATGCTTATATTGTTTTTATGTTATTTTTTTATACGTTAACCATCTGTTATCATTAAATGATTACTAATTATAATCATTTTTTACCTAGACATGGCTTTTGTAATATGGTCCGCAAAATCAATACCACCAATCAGAGCAAAAGCAGATTTCTAAATAAAAGACATACTCTTAAAAACACGAAAAATAAATTATTTGATTTCTTATGATAGTATTGCTATATATATATATATGCATGTATAAAAAGCAAGTACTTATCATATTTATAAAAAAAAAAATGTTAGTTATCTTAAGGGTTGCAAATACATAAAGGAAGCATTCATAGTGGCATCTAAATTTCTGCTGATTATGCATCGTGTACATTTATTCAACATCTCATTTTTTTGTTCTATACTAAAATATAAGTTTAAAATAAAAACCTACATATACCCCTTTGGTACACCTTTGCTTCTTTCGTAAACTGTTTAGAGTCTATGAGCAAATAATCAAACGCCTGAAAACCTTCGACATTTTCATTTGTTACAATGTCGATGACAGGATCATTATTAAAATGATGGGAAAATCCTGTTGCATTTAATTTCTTTAATTTCTTCAAATGATCTCTTATCTCTGTCAAGAGATACATAGTCCTCCTCTGAAATCCTAAATAAAAAAATATATTGTAGGAATCAACAAATTCACAATACAATATTAATGTCACAAATAAAAATATTGCCACTAATTAATGTCGGTTTTAGCCTACTTGTTTTTGTTTTTTGTAACAACTTAAATTACAATGCAATCAAGATCCTTCAAAACATGACATTTTCACTAAATTCTTTTAAACTGCGCTAAATGTTGGAAAAATTAAACTAAATTCGTCATTTAAATACTATAAAAGAAATTTTAATACCAAATTTGACGTCTGATTGATTGAATTGCGCCCGGTGTGATTTCGCTTTCGGCGTTGCTCCGTTACGAGTAATGGGACCGCATTGTAGCTCCGCCTTATCAAATATGTCAAAGGAGCTACATAATTGTAGCTAAAGATCCCCATGCAGGAGGCGAAATATACTCATCCCTACCCATCACTCCTTTTTCCAGTGGCAGTAAAAACTATCCTACCCGATTGGCCTTGTGTCCCCATTTCCTCCACTTCAGCCGAATAGACAAACTTCGCAAATGTGTGAACCCCCGGCCTTCTTCTGTATTTAGAGATCGTGAAGCTCTCAATTGTCTCTCTTCCTTACATGACAGGTATGTTGTCACGCCAGCAGACAAAGCCTCCAATAATATAGTTTTTGTATGTAAAGCACATTATTACAATTGTCTAATAAAAGAACTAGGCATTGATGGTAATACTTCCGCTAGTGCTACATACACACGGACTACATTTAACAAAGATGAAATCATAGCCAACCATAGCTCTTTTATGTCCTCTTTCAATATTCCAATGAAAGAGGAACATAAAGAGTTACCATATTTGTACTGGATACCTAAACTTCACAAAAATCCGTACAAAGAAAGGTATATAGCTGGATCTTCATCATGTTCAACTACAGAGCTGTCCGTTCATTTAACTAAAATCTTGTCTGCTGTCAAAGAAGGTCAACAAGCATACTGCGACACTATTTATAATCGTAGTGGAATTAACCATATGTGGATTTTGAAAAACTCAAAAGATTTGTTAGATAATTTTAAATCTAGATCATTTTCTGAGGTCCCGTGCGGGGCCCGGGTGGCGAAAAGGCCCGCAGCAGAGCCTAGCTTGTCGTAAGAGGCGACTAAGGGTCTTGGGATTCTGACGTCGGGTCAGTGCTCAGCCCACAGAGCGACCAAGTGTGTACCCTAGGTGGCTGAATAGGGTGGCCCTCGTCCGCGGGGGTTGTCAGGTCTATAATACGGAAACCCTGACCGCCGACCATAGTGGGCCAACGTGTGTGGAGAGTGCCACGCTTCATGCACGTAAAAGACCCCTTTGTGGACCGCCCAGTAGTGCACCACATAGGCTAAATTTTCGGACCCTACTCACCTCTCCCCTTTTTCCTGTGGTTCTTCAAAATTTACCGGTCCTTTGTTTCCCACCCCATCCCCATATTTCATTTATCATCATCATTTCATGTTCATTTTATCATCCTTTTCATGTTCATCGCCTGTAAATAACCTATATAGCGTTGCACGGGCGTAAAACACCAACTCACTCACTCACTCACTCATTTTCTGAGGTTCACTCTTTGAAAACGTTCGATTTTTCAACTTTATACACTACCTTGCCACACGAAAAACTAAAATGTCGCCTGAAAAAACTTCTCGAAAAAGCCTTTTCAAACTCAAGGAATTTTGTTGTTTTGGGTTATAATTCTACATTCTTTTCCAAAACATCTTTTAAAGATAAAATTTGTTACACACTGGAACAAGTTTGCAGTATGCTTGATTTCCTCATTGACAACATATTTGTCACCTTCGGAGGAGAGATTTTTCAACAACAAATCGGCATTCCAATGGGCACAAACTGTGCTCCTCTCCTCGCCGATTTGTTTTTATACTCTTATGAGACTGTATTTCTTCAGGGACTCGTAAACAACAAGAAGATGAAAGAGGCAAGGTCATTTAATCTTAGTCCCGTGCGGGGCCCGGGTGGCGAATAGGCCCGCAGCAGAGCCTAGCTTGTCGTTAGAGGCGACTAAGGGTCTTGGGATTCTGACGTCGGGTCAGTGCTCAGCCCACAGAGCGACCAAGTGTGTACCCTAGGTGGCTGAATGGGGTAGCCCTCGTCCGCGGGGGTTGTCAGGTCTATAATACGGAAACCCTGACCGCCGACCATAGTGGGCCAACGTGTGTGGAGAGTGCCACGCTTCATGCACGTAAAAGACCCCTTTGTGGACCGCCCAGTAGTGCACCACATAGGCTAAATTTTCCGCCCCTACCCACCTCTCCCCTTTTTCCTGTGGTTCTTAAAAATTTACCGGTCCTTTGTTTCCAACCCCATCCCCATATTTCATTTATCATCATCATTTCATGTTCATTTTATCATCCTTTTCATGTTCATCGCCTGTAAATAACCTATATAGCGTTGCACGGGCGTAAAACACCAACTCACTCACTCACTCATTTAATCTTACATTCAGATATATTGATGATGTCCTTGTTGTCAATAACACTTCATTTGGTAGTTGGATTCCTTCAATATATCCTCCGGAATTGGAGATTAAAGAGACCACCGAATCTAATTGCTTCACGTCTTTCTTGGATTTGCACCTCGAATTTGACCCAGGTGGTCATCTCAGTACAAAAATTTACGATAAACGAGACGATTTTAATTTTCAAATTATTAATTTTCCTAATCTACAGAGCAATATACCTACTTCTCCTGCATACGGTGTTTATATTTCTCAACTTATTCGATATGCCAGAGCTTGCACACATTTCACAGATTTTTTGATCAAACACCGGTTTCTTCGTGACCGACTTTTGAAGCAGGGCTATAAGAAAATACGTCTCATACGATCACTAAAAAAATTCTTTCTTCGTTATCAGCCACTAGTAGAAAAGTTCAAAATTGAGTTAAAAGATATGATAGTTAATTGTTTTAATTAGTGTTTGACTGGTGTGCTTTACTGAGATGATCACCTAAATATCCCTATTGTGTCTCACAACTATGTTGTGTTCTATGGACATTACCGGATCCTAAGATCGCAATGGAAGAGGGAGGTTTGGCGCCATAAAACCTGGTTTAACCCACCATTTCGTTTGAAATGCCAGTACCAAGTCAGGACCATTGCGATCAACCAGTTCTCCGGTATGACTGATTCGTTTTTGTCATTTTCTCTGGACTATGAGACTGATCATTCAAGTTCGGTAGTTTTGTTATTACCTTTATTCATGTTCATTGTATCACCAATTCATGTTCATCTCCCGGATATAGCCGAAATCGTGCTTCTTGGGAGTAAAGCAATAACTAACTAACTAAGTAACTTGTTTAGAATGACTTTGTCATGCATGGCCGATTTTTTTGTGATTTTCAATAGATCTGCATGACAGTGTAATCAAGGATGTTTGTCGTGACGTCATCGTTTACCTGAAAATTTTTGGAAAACGTCTTTAAATTGTCATAACTTTTCTGTTTTTCAAAATTATTAAAAGAAATCTTTTGCTTCTACAAATTACAGAAAAAGATTGTTTTAGGGACCGACCATTAAGCTTGAAGGGGGGGCCTTGGTTTTTTCTTAAAAAAATATTCTGGAAACTTTGTTTGATGAAAAAAATATTTTGGCAGCTGAGGGTAAGAAAAAAACATATTCTGAAGAAGGATTTTCGCTATAAAAAATAACCCTGATAATGAAAAAAATATTCTGTCGTGACGCCCTTGATAAAAAAAATATTTTGTCCGCGCTGTGCGCGGAAAAAAAATTTCTGATCAAAAGAAAAAACCAAGGCCCCCCTTCAAGTTAAATGATCCGTCCCTTAGAAGTTCATTTTGGAAATGAATATTCAGTGGTTTTAAAGAACAAAAAAATTGGTTGATTAAAATTTTTCGGTTAAAAACTACTTGGTTCGGAAACAATATTACAGAAAATTTATTTCTTAAGCCCTATTTTCAAAATTAGTTATGGTAAATAAAATTAAATCCTTCTTCCTAAAACCGTTTACAGAACCATTTTATCTGATCAGTTTAAAAAGTTATGAGGATTTGAAATTTGGACAAATTATCCTGTCTATCGATGTTTGTTTATTGCACTGTTTTTTTGCCATCCAATTTGACACTTAATGAGATGCAAATTAGTGAATATGACATCACCAATGAGCTCGGCAAAAAGTCCTATAAGTGTTTCAGGAAGAATTATAACTCTATTCTAAATGTGATAAAAGTAAACATATAGCATATCGACTTATACTTCCTGTTTAAGCCCTTGGGAGGGCATCCGTGTCTCTAGTGAACATTATTATAATATCTCACATTTTAAGGGTAATTCATTTCTGCAAAATCAAAATTAATGTACCAATCCCTGTGATCTGCGTGAGCATGGTGTGACGAGGATTACCAGGATCGCCGTGAGCAGAAGTGGCTCTATAAAATCTTTGAAATCAACAAGATGTACTGATTGCTATTCCATTTTAACTTAACTTCTACCCACGGACGGCAAAAGAAAAAAAATCTATGCCAGGTTGTTCCAGTGAGAAATTGAATCTACCCCAACTGTTTTTTGCTTTAAAATCACTTCTGTTGGTAGTTAGAATTAGAAATGTTAATATGCTTTAGTTGGTGGTTGGTTATAATAATCTATTCATAAATTCATTGTTTGTCCCCTTCAAATACGACCAATTTTCAACGATGGACTGGTTTCAGCCAGAATTGCTTCACGCTGTGAGCTTGTGCAAACGAGATTTTGGAAACCTGTTTGGATTAGAGTTATCTGCCCGGAAGTGAATAGCATTAGGGAGATACTAAAGACCTGAGTAAAGACCGAAAAAATATCTGACAATATTCAATTTTGCATAATTCTTTCTTGATGATTTTGATTTAGATAATTAGAAACATTGCTTACCCATAGGACCTTTGTAAAATTTTAATTTATAGAAGAAACCGTGTCAATTTTTTTTTCCGCGAGGTTTTAAAATATGTATTTGACGGCATTTCCAGGATTTTGCTAACCCCTGGTATTTATATTACGTTATGGACAACATCACATTTGCCTAAAGATTGTCAGGAGGCTAAATGTTTATTGCGACTTTTTTGATGCATACACATGGTCAATACAATTGTTTTACCCCTTTGCTAACCATATATACAGAGATAATAGAATTAGAAAAAAAAAAACTGTTTACGCAGGTGTGTTAAGGCACATTGGCTATTTTTCTTAAAAATTGATATATTCAGATAATTGTTATCCTCAAATACTCACAAATAATCATAATATTTATTGATTCGGTGTTAATACATCCTTAACTACTTCGTTTAGAGAATCTAATAAGTCTACTTTCACTTTGCAGGGACTCCCCCTTTTTGTCATGTGATCTAAAAATAGAACTATTGTTATGCCTTCGGTTTTTTACTTCGCCCGGGAGTTTCTTACAGACTTCTTGATAGAAATTTTAACACTGTGTTCTCAAAACTACCCTTTATCTAACTACAGGTGGCGATAATTGATTTATTTAGGAATCTTTATTTTATAAACGATTTTATCCGAATGACGTCAAAAACATGTACTTTTTAGCTCACCTGACCCGAAGGGTCATGTGAGCTATTGTCATCACTTGGCGTCCGTCGTCCGTCCGTCGTCCGTAAACTTTTTAAAACGTGAACTCCTCTTACACCATAAGTCCAATTGCAACCAAACTTGGTATGGTTGTTCATTAGCATTCGGTGCTTAGAACTGATGTGGGGATTTTTGATTCATCGTAAAACATGGCCGTCATGGCTAAAATAGAACATAGGGGTAAAATGCAGTTTTTTGCAAATAACTCAAAAACGGCTACAGATATCAAAATTCTGGCATGGGGTAAAAGTGATCAGCACCTCAAGATCTACCTACCCTGAAATTGTGAAGAAAATCCAACAACCCATGTAGGAGTTATGTCCCTTTTTGTGGATTTTTTGCAAATTTTGCACCTGTTTAACTCAATATCTTGAAAATTACAAATACCAAAACGCGGGTATAAACGGTTAATTTAGATATGCTATATATCGATATTTCAAGGAGTAACCTCTCATCAGTAGCATTCAAACCAAAACATTGGAAGGTCAAAATCCAAAACAGTTGAAAACGAAAAGTACTCAAAACCAAAACGTTCGAACAAGGAAGCCAAATCCAGCACCGAGGATATCGACCATGTGCATTACAAGGAAAGAAACCTGGTGTTTTCATCAATTTTGAATTTAACAATCGGAAATTTCAGCGACAATATATTAGAAATTTTATGGTAATTCGTGTCAGACAAGTCTGACTACCAGGCTTGTGATTACCCTCGGGGACCTCTGGTCCACCAGCAGCGGTTATCGCCCAGTGGTTTCAAAATTACAAATACCAAAACGCGGGTATAAACGGTTAATTTAGATATGCTATATATCGATATTTCAAGGAGTAACCTCTCATCAGTAGCATTCAAACCAAAACATTGGAAGGTCAAAATCCAAAACAGTTGAAAACGAAAAGTACTCAAAACCAAAACGTTCGAACAAGGAAGCCAAATCCAGCACCGAGGATATCGACCATGTGCATTACAAGGAAAGAAACCTGGTGTTTTCATCAATTTTGAATTTAACAATCGGAAATTTCAGCGACAATATTTTTGGAAATTTTATGGTAATTCGTGTCAGACAAGTCTGACTACCAGGCTTGTGATTACCCTCGGGGACCTCTGGTCCACCAGCAGCGGTTATCGCCCAGTGGTTTCAAAATTACAAATACCAAAACGCGGGTATAAACGGTTAATTTAGATATGCTATATATCGATATTTCAAGGAGTAACCTCTCATCAGTAGCATTCAAACCAAAACATTGGAAGGTCAAAATCCAAAACAGTTGAAAACGAAAAGTACTCAAAACCAAAACGTTCGAACAAGGAAGCCAAATCCAGCACCGAGGATATCGACCATGTGCATTACAAGGAAAGAAACCTGGTGTTTTCATCAATTTTGAATTTAACAATCGGAAATTTCAGCGACAATATATTAGAAATTTTATGGTAATTCGTGTCAGACAAGTCTGACTACCAGGCTTGTGATTACCCTCGGGGACCTCTGGTCCACCAGCAGCGGTTATCGCCCAGTAGTTTCAAAATTACAAATACCAAAACGCGGGTATAAACGGTTAATTTAGATATGCTATATATCGATATTTCAAGGAGTAACCTCTCATCAGTAGCATTCAAACCAAAACATTGGAAGGTCAAAATCCAAAACAGTTGAAAACGAAAAGTACTCAAAACCAAAACGTTCGAACAAGGAAGCCAAATCCAGCACCGAGGATATCGACCATGTGCATTACAAGGAAAGAAACCTGGTGTTTTCATCAATTTTGAATTTAACAATCGGAAATTTCAGCGACAATATATTACAAATTTTATGGTAATTCGTGTCAGACAAGTCTGACTACCAGGCTTGTGATTACCCTCGGGGACCTCTGGTCCACCAGCAGCGGTTATCGCCCAGTGGTTTCAAAATTACAAATACCAAAACGCGGGTATAAACGGTTAATTTAGATATGCTATATATCGATATTTCAAGGAGTAACCTCTCATCAGTAGCATTCAAACCAAAACATTGGAAGGTCAAAATCCAAAACAGTTGAAAACGAAAAGTACTCAAAACCAAAACGTTCGAACTAGGAAGCCAAATCCAGCACCGAGGATATCGACCATGTGCATTACAAGGAAAGAAACCTGGTGTTTTCATCAATTTTGAATTTAACAATCGGAAATTTCAGCGACAATATATTAGAAATTTTATGGTAATTCGTGTCAGACAAGTCTGACTACCAGGCTTGTGATTACCCTCGGGGACCTCTGGTCCACCAGCAGCGGTTATCGCCCAGTGGTTTCAAAATTACAAATACCAAAACGCGGGTATAAACGGTTAATTTAGATATGCTATATATCGATATTTCAAGGAGTAACTTCTCATCAGTAGCATTCAAACCAAAACATTGGAAGGTCAAAATCCAAAACAGTTGAAAACGAAAAGTACTCAAAACCAAAACGTTCGAACAAGGAAGCCAAATCCAGCACCGAGGATATCGACCATGTGCATTACAAGGAAAGAAACCTGGTGTTTTCATCAATTTTGAATTTAACAATCGGAAATTTCAGCGACAATATATTAGAAATTTTATGGTAATTCGTGTCAGACAAGTCTGACTACCAGGCTTGTGATTACCCTCGGGGACCTCTGGTCAACCAGCAGCGGTTATCGCCCAGTGGTTTCAAAATTACAAATACCAAAACGCGGGTATACTAGACTATACTAGATATTTGAGAAATTTAAATTGCATATTGTTAAGCACATCAAGATCTACAAAATATGTAACAGGGTCAACGTTGTAGGACCTTTCCTTTTAGGAGTTATTGCCCTTAGAACGTCAAAATTTAGCATTTTAACAGCATTTCCTCATTACATTGAAAACGTTAACTCCTCTGACACTTTAAGTCCAAATGGAACCAAACTTGGTATAGTTGTTTATTAGCATTAGATGTATAAAACTGATGTGGGTTTTTTTGATTTGTCGTAAAACATGGCCGCTGTGGCTAAAAATAGAACATAGGGGTAAATGGCAGTTATTTGCAAATAACTCTTAAACGGTGACAGATTTCAAAATTTTGATAGGGAACAAAAGTGATCAGCACCTCAAGATCTACCAGCTCTGGAATTTTGAAAATGTTAACTGCTCTGACACTTTAAGTCGAAATGGAACCAAACTTTGTATTATTGTCTATTATTATTAGTCCCGTGCGGGGCCCGGGTGGCGAATAGGCCCGCAGCAGAGCCTAGCTTGTCGTTAGAGGCGACTAAGGGTCTTGGGATTCTGACGTCGGGTCAGTGCTCAGCCCACAGAGCGACCAAGTGTGTACCCTAGGTGGCTGAATGGGGTAGCCCTCGTCCGCGGGGGTTGTCAGGTCTATAATACGGAAACCCTGACCGCCGACCATAGTGGGCCAACGTGTGTGGAGAGTGCCACGCTTCATGCACGTAAAAGACCCCTTTGTGGACCGCCCAGTAGTGCACCACATAGGCTAAATTTTCCGCCCCTACCCACCTCTCCCCTTTTTCCTGTGGTTCTTAAAAATTTACCGGTCCTTTGTTTCCAACCCCATCCCCATATTTCATTTATCATCATCATTTCATGTTCATTTTATCATCCTTTTCATGTTCATCGCCTGTAAATAACCTATATAGCGTTGCACGGGCGTAAAACACCAACTCACTCACTCACTCATTTAATCTTACATTCAGATATATTGATGATGTCCTTGTTGTCAATAACACTTCATTTGGTAGTTGGATTCCTTCAATATATCCTCCGGAATTGGAGATTAAAGAGACCACCGAATCTAATTGCTTCACGTCTTTCTTGGATTTGCACCTCGAATTTGACCCAGGTGGTCATCTCAGTACAAAAATTTACGATAAACGAGACGATTTTAATTTTCAAATTATTAATTTTCCTAATCTACAGAGCAATATACCTACTTCTCCTGCATACGGTGTTTATATTTCTCAACTTATTCGATATGCCAGAGCTTGCACACATTTCACAGATTTTTTGATCAAACACCGGTTTCTTCGTGACCGACTTTTGAAGCAGGGCTATAAGAAAATACGTCTCATACGATCACTAAAAAAATTCTTTCTTCGTTATCAGCCACTAGTAGAAAAGTTCAAAATTGAGTTAAAAGATATGATAGTTAATTGTTTTAATTAGTGTTTGACTGGTGTGCTTTACTGAGATGATCACCTAAATATCCCTATTGTGTCTCACAACTATGTTGTGTTCTATGGACATTACCGGATCCTAAGATCGCAATGGAAGAGGGAGGTTTGGCGCCATAAAACCTGGTTTAACCCACCATTTCGTTTGAAATGCCAGTACCAAGTCAGGACCATTGCGATCAACCAGTTCTCCGGTATGACTGATTCGTTTTTGTCATTTTCTCTGGACTATGAGACTGATCATTCAAGTTCGGTAGTTTTGTTATTACCTTTATTCATGTTCATTGTATCACCAATTCATGTTCATCTCCCGGATATAGCCGAAATCGTGCTTCTTGGGAGTAAAGCAATAACTAACTAACTAAGTAACTTGTTTAGAATGACTTTGTCATGCATGGCCGATTTTTTTGTGATTTTCAATAGATCTGCATGACAGTGTAATCAAGGATGTTTGTCGTGACGTCATCGTTTACCTGAAAATTTTTGGAAAACGTCTTTAAATTGTCATAACTTTTCTGTTTTTCAAAATTATTAAAAGAAATCTTTTGCTTCTACAAATTACAGAAAAAGATTGTTTTAGGGACCGACCATTAAGCTTGAAGGGGGGGCCTTGGTTTTTTCTTAAAAAAATATTCTGGAAACTTTGTTTGATGAAAAAAATATTTTGGCAGCTGAGGGTAAGAAAAAAACATATTCTGAAGAAGGATTTTCGCTATAAAAAATAACCCTGATAATGAAAAAAATATTCTGTCGTGACGCCCTTGATAAAAAAAATATTTTGTCCGCGCTGTGCGCGGAAAAAAAATTTCTGATCAAAAGAAAAAACCAAGGCCCCCCTTCAAGTTAAATGATCCGTCCCTTAGAAGTTCATTTTGGAAATGAATATTCAGTGGTTTTAAAGAACAAAAAAATTGGTTGATTAAAATTTTTCGGTTAAAAACTACTTGGTTCGGAAACAATATTACAGAAAATTTATTTCTTAAGCCCTATTTTCAAAATTAGTTATGGTAAATAAAATTAAATCCTTCTTCCTAAAACCGTTTACAGAACCATTTTATCTGATCAGTTTAAAAAGTTATGAGGATTTGAAATTTGGACAAATTATCCTGTCTATCGATGTTTGTTTATTGCACTGTTTTTTTGCCATCCAATTTGACACTTAATGAGATGCAAATTAGTGAATATGACATCACCAATGAGCTCGGCAAAAAGTCCTATAAGTGTTTCAGGAAGAATTATAACTCTATTCTAAATGTGATAAAAGTAAACATATAGCATATCGACTTATACTTCCTGTTTAAGCCCTTGGGAGGGCATCCGTGTCTCTAGTGAACATTATTATAATATCTCACATTTTAAGGGTAATTCATTTCTGCAAAATCAAAATTAATGTACCAATCCCTGTGATCTGCGTGAGCATGGTGTGACGAGGATTACCAGGATCGCCGTGAGCAGAAGTGGCTCTATAAAATCTTTGAAATCAACAAGATGTACTGATTGCTATTCCATTTTAACTTAACTTCTACCCACGGACGGCAAAAGAAAAAAAATCTATGCCAGGTTGTTCCAGTGAGAAATTGAATCTACCCCAACTGTTTTTTGCTTTAAAATCACTTCTGTTGGTAGTTAGAATTAGAAATGTTAATATGCTTTAGTTGGTGGTTGGTTATAATAATCTATTCATAAATTCATTGTTTGTCCCCTTCAAATACGACCAATTTTCAACGATGGACTGGTTTCAGCCAGAATTGCTTCACGCTGTGAGCTTGTGCAAACGAGATTTTGGAAACCTGTTTGGATTAGAGTTATCTGCCCGGAAGTGAATAGCATTAGGGAGATACTAAAGACCTGAGTAAAGACCGAAAAAATATCTGACAATATTCAATTTTGCATAATTCTTTCTTGATGATTTTGATTTAGATAATTAGAAACATTGCTTACCCATAGGACCTTTGTAAAATTTTAATTTATAGAAGAAACCGTGTCAATTTTTTTTTCCGCGAGGTTTTAAAATATGTATTTGACGGCATTTCCAGGATTTTGCTAACCCCTGGTATTTATATTACGTTATGGACAACATCACATTTGCCTAAAGATTGTCAGGAGGCTAAATGTTTATTGCGACTTTTTTGATGCATACACATGGTCAATACAATTGTTTTACCCCTTTGCTAACCATATATACAGAGATAATAGAATTAGAAAAAAAAAAACTGTTTACGCAGGTGTGTTAAGGCACATTGGCTATTTTTCTTAAAAATTGATATATTCAGATAATTGTTATCCTCAAATACTCACAAATAATCATAATATTTATTGATTCGGTGTTAATACATCCTTAACTACTTCGTTTAGAGAATCTAATAAGTCTACTTTCACTTTGCAGGGACTCCCCCTTTTTGTCATGTGATCTAAAAATAGAACTATTGTTATGCCTTCGGTTTTTTACTTCGCCCGGGAGTTTCTTACAGACTTCTTGATAGAAATTTTAACACTGTGTTCTCAAAACTACCCTTTATCTAACTACAGGTGGCGATAATTGATTTATTTAGGAATCTTTATTTTATAAACGATTTTATCCGAATGACGTCAAAAACATGTACTTTTTAGCTCACCTGACCCGAAGGGTCATGTGAGCTATTGTCATCACTTGGCGTCCGTCGTCCGTCCGTCGTCCGTAAACTTTTTAAAACGTGAACTCCTCTTACACCATAAGTCCAATTGCAACCAAACTTGGTATGGTTGTTCATTAGCATTCGGTGCTTAGAACTGATGTGGGGATTTTTGATTCATCGTAAAACATGGCCGTCATGGCTAAAATAGAACATAGGGGTAAAATGCAGTTTTTTGCAAATAACTCAAAAACGGCTACAGATATCAAAATTCTGGCATGGGGTAAAAGTGATCAGCACCTCAAGATCTACCTACCCTGAAATTGTGAAGAAAATCCAACAACCCATGTAGGAGTTATGTCCCTTTTTGTGGATTTTTTGCAAATTTTGCACCTGTTTAACTCAATATCTTGAAAATTACAAATACCAAAACGCGGGTATAAACGGTTAATTTAGATATGCTATATATCGATATTTCAAGGAGTAACCTCTCATCAGTAGCATTCAAACCAAAACATTGGAAGGTCAAAATCCAAAACAGTTGAAAACGAAAAGTACTCAAAACCAAAACGTTCGAACAAGGAAGCCAAATCCAGCACCGAGGATATCGACCATGTGCATTACAAGGAAAGAAACCTGGTGTTTTCATCAATTTTGAATTTAACAATCGGAAATTTCAGCGACAATATATTAGAAATTTTATGGTAATTCGTGTCAGACAAGTCTGACTACCAGGCTTGTGATTACCCTCGGGGACCTCTGGTCCACCAGCAGCGGTTATCGCCCAGTGGTTTCAAAATTACAAATACCAAAACGCGGGTATAAACGGTTAATTTAGATATGCTATATATCGATATTTCAAGGAGTAACCTCTCATCAGTAGCATTCAAACCAAAACATTGGAAGGTCAAAATCCAAAACAGTTGAAAACGAAAAGTACTCAAAACCAAAACGTTCGAACAAGGAAGCCAAATCCAGCACCGAGGATATCGACCATGTGCATTACAAGGAAAGAAACCTGGTGTTTTCATCAATTTTGAATTTAACAATCGGAAATTTCAGCGACAATATTTTTGGAAATTTTATGGTAATTCGTGTCAGACAAGTCTGACTACCAGGCTTGTGATTACCCTCGGGGACCTCTGGTCCACCAGCAGCGGTTATCGCCCAGTGGTTTCAAAATTACAAATACCAAAACGCGGGTATAAACGGTTAATTTAGATATGCTATATATCGATATTTCAAGGAGTAACCTCTCATCAGTAGCATTCAAACCAAAACATTGGAAGGTCAAAATCCAAAACAGTTGAAAACGAAAAGTACTCAAAACCAAAACGTTCGAACAAGGAAGCCAAATCCAGCACCGAGGATATCGACCATGTGCATTACAAGGAAAGAAACCTGGTGTTTTCATCAATTTTGAATTTAACAATCGGAAATTTCAGCGACAATATATTAGAAATTTTATGGTAATTCGTGTCAGACAAGTCTGACTACCAGGCTTGTGATTACCCTCGGGGACCTCTGGTCCACCAGCAGCGGTTATCGCCCAGTAGTTTCAAAATTACAAATACCAAAACGCGGGTATAAACGGTTAATTTAGATATGCTATATATCGATATTTCAAGGAGTAACCTCTCATCAGTAGCATTCAAACCAAAACATTGGAAGGTCAAAATCCAAAACAGTTGAAAACGAAAAGTACTCAAAACCAAAACGTTCGAACAAGGAAGCCAAATCCAGCACCGAGGATATCGACCATGTGCATTACAAGGAAAGAAACCTGGTGTTTTCATCAATTTTGAATTTAACAATCGGAAATTTCAGCGACAATATATTACAAATTTTATGGTAATTCGTGTCAGACAAGTCTGACTACCAGGCTTGTGATTACCCTCGGGGACCTCTGGTCCACCAGCAGCGGTTATCGCCCAGTGGTTTCAAAATTACAAATACCAAAACGCGGGTATAAACGGTTAATTTAGATATGCTATATATCGATATTTCAAGGAGTTACCTCTCATCAGTAGCATTCAAACCAAAACATTGGAAGGTCAAAATCCAAAACAGTTGAAAACGAAAAGTACTCAAAACCAAAACGTTCGAACTAGGAAGCCAAATCCAGCACCGAGGATATCGACCATGTGCATTACAAGGAAAGAAACCTGGTGTTTTCATCAATTTTGAATTTAACAATCGGAAATTTCAGCGACAATATATTAGAAATTTTATGGTAATTCGTGTCAGACAAGTCTGACTACCAGGCTTGTGATTACCCTCGGGGACCTCTGGTCCACCAGCAGCGGTTATCGCCCAGTGGTTTCAAAATTACAAATACCAAAACGCGGGTATAAACGGTTAATTTAGATATGCTATATATCGATATTTCAAGGAGTAACTTCTCATCAGTAGCATTCAAACCAAAACATTGGAAGGTCAAAATCCAAAACAGTTGAAAACGAAAAGTACTCAAAACCAAAACGTTCGAACAAGGAAGCCAAATCCAGCACCGAGGATATCGACCATGTGCATTACAAGGAAAGAAACCTGGTGTTTTCATCAATTTTGAATTTAACAATCGGAAATTTCAGCGACAATATATTAGAAATTTTATGGTAATTCGTGTCAGACAAGTCTGACTACCAGGCTTGTGATTACCCTCGGGGACCTCTGGTCAACCAGCAGCGGTTATCGCCCAGTGGTTTCAAAATTACAAATACCAAAACGCGGGTATACTAGACTATACTAGATATTTGAGAAATTTAAATTGCATATTGTTAAGCACATCAAGATCTACAAAATATGTAACAGGGTCAACGTTGTAGGACCTTTCCTTTTAGGAGTTATTGCCCTTAGAACGTCAAAATTTAGCATTTTAACAGCATTTCCTCATTACATTGAAAACGTTAACTCCTCTGACACTTTAAGTCCAAATGGAACCAAACTTGGTATAGTTGTTTATTAGCATTAGATGTATAAAACTGATGTGGGTTTTTTTGATTTGTCGTAAAACATGGCCGCTGTGGCTAAAAATAGAACATAGGGGTAAATGGCAGTTATTTGCAAATAACTCTTAAACGGTGACAGATTTCAAAATTTTGATAGGGAACAAAAGTGATCAGCACCTCAAGATCTACCAGCTCTGGAATTTTGAAAATGTTAACTGCTCTGACACTTTAAGTCGAAATGGAACCAAACTTTGTATTATTGTCTATTATTATTAGTCCCGTGCGGGGCCCGGGTGGCGAATAGGCCCGCAGCAGTGCATAGCTTGTCGTAAGAGGCGACTAAGGGTCTTGGGATTCTGACGTCGGGTCAGTGCTCAGCCCACAGGGCGACCAAGTGTGTACCCTAGGTGGCTGAATAGGGTAGCCCTCGTCCGCGGGGGTTGTCAGGTCTATAATACGGAAACCCTGACCGCCGACCATAGTGGGCCAACGTGTGTGGAGAGTGCCACGCTTCATGCACGTAAAAGACCCCTTTGTGGACCGCCAAGTAGTGCACCACATAGGCTAAATTTTCCGCCCATACCCACCTCTCCCCTTTTCCTGTGGTTCTTCAAAATTTACCGGTCCTTTGTTTCCCACTCCATCCCCATATTTCATTTATCATCATCATTTCATGTTCATTTTATCATCCTTTTCATGTTCATCGCCTGTAAATAACCTATATAGCGTTGCACGGGCGTAAAACACCAACTCACTCACTCACTCACTCACTATTATTATTAGGTGTATAGAACTGTTGTGGGGATATTTGATTGGTTGTAAAATATGGCCGCTGTGGCTAAAAGTAGAACATAAGGTTAAACTGCATTTTTTTTGCAAATAACTCAAAAAGGGTGACAGATTTTTAGATTTTGATTGAGCTCAAAAGTGATCAGCGCCTTTAGATCCACCATATTGTCAGATGACCCCCTTATTAATCTTATGACCCTTTCAACGTTAAATCGATTTTGCCTTATAACCTTTACTTCAGGCACGTATGTCGGGTGAGCGATTCAGGCTCCTGGGAGCCTCTTGTTGTCACTTTGAATGGATTTTGAAGAAAAATTATACCATTATTAATTTATCGCCACCTGAAGTCTAATGCGTAAATATCCAGGCAAAGGATTTGTATTTACCTTATTAAAATCGGCTGTAAGAAACTCTCGGGCGAGCGATCTTCACAGAACTCTATAGTCGTCAGAAATAAATTGCCGTTAACGACAAGCGAAACAAGGAACAAGAATAATCACGAAGGGAGGCTACTCTCCTAATAAGGATTTTGACCGGGAATATACACTTGTTCAGAATAAATTTGTTTTATGTTAATTTTCATTACATATCCATACTCCTACGATTTGACAAAGGTGATTGATGAATTTGATATTTTGTTGATACAATTAATACAATACCAACCTATATTTTACCTCCAAACTATTTTAAAATGTGAAAAGGGGGGTGTTCTTGAATGAAAACGACGCACAACTCCTGGACAGTCGACACAACCGATATAGTACCAAATCAATAGACTTTATAAACTAAAATATTCATTCGCATTATCACTGTTTAAATTTCTTTTCGAGTTTGTACTTCTAAGACTAGAAAACAACAAGGGGTATTGGGGGTACTCACTGAATCTACCTCATTCTGTATCAAGTTTCAACATTATAATACTAAAAATATCTTTACTTTTCACCTTTAACTAATTGAATAAAGGTAATAACAAAACTACCGAACTTGAATGATCAATCTCATAGTCCAGAGAAAATGACAAAAACGAATCAGTCATACCGGAGAACTGGTGGATCGCAATGGTCCTGACTTGGTACAGGCATTTCAAACGAAATGGTGGGTTAAACCAGGTTTTATGGCGCCAAACCTCCCTCTCCCATTGCGATCTTAGGATCCGGTAATGACCATAGAACACAACATAGTTGTGAGACACAATAGGGATATTGAGGTGATCATCTCAGTACAGCACACCAGTCAAACACTAATTAAAACAATTAACTATCATATCTTTTAACTCAATTTTGAACTTTTCTACTAGTGGCTGATAACGAAGAAAGAATTTTTTTAGTGATCGTATGAGACGTATTTTCTTATAGCCCTGCTTCAAAAGTCGGTCACGAAGAAACCGGTGTCTGATAAAAAAATCTGTGAAATGTGTGCAAGCTCTGGCATATCGAATAAGTTGAGAAATATAAACACCGTATGCAGGAGAAGTAGGTATATTGCTCTGTAGATAAGGAAAATTAATAATTTGAAAATTAAAATCGTCTCGTTTATCGTAAATTTTTGTACTGAGATGACCACCTGGGTCAAATTCGAGGTGCAAATCCAAGAAAGACGTGAAGCAATTAGATTCGGTGGTCTCTTTAATCTCCAATTCCGGAGGATATATTGAAGGAATCCAACTACCAAATGAAGTGTTATTGATAGAAAGGACATCGTCAATATATCTGAATGTAAGATTAAATGACCTTGCCTCTTTCATCTTCTTGTTCTTTACGAGTCCCTGAAGAAATTCAGTCTCGTAAGAGTATAAAAACAAATCCGCGAGGAGAGGAGCACAGTTTGTGCCCATTGGAATGCCGATTTGTTGTTGAAAAATCTCTCCTCCGAAGGTGACAAATATGTTGTCAATGAGGAAATCAAGCATACTGCAAACTTGTTCCAGTGTGTAACAAATTTTATCTTTGAAAGATGTTTTGGAAAAGAATGTAGAATTATAACCCAAAACAACAAAATTCCTTGAGTTTGAAAAGGCTTTTTCGAGAAGTTTTTTCAGGCGACATTTTAGTTTTTCGTGTGGCAAGGTAGTGTATAAAGTTATCATATGATAAAAGTACTGGAAAATCATCCTAAGGCAACTGCAGCAGGCCAGTACACAGGGGAGGGGGTGCGAAAGCACCCCACTTTCTGGTCAAAATTCCTAGGAAAAATAGATCAAAATAAGCAAAAATTGGCAGAAAATGCTGAAATATCATGAATTCGCACCTCCTTTTGAGAAATCCTGTGTACGGTAATGGCAAAAGATAACAATAAAAATCTTCGCCGAGCGCAGCATGATACGAACGCATCATGTTGAACCCTGTACATTTTAGGCCTAATATGGATAGTCTATTGCTCTGGACACATGCAGCCCATGGTGGACTGACAAAGGTTTTTGACACGTGCTTCTCTGATGGACTTTTGACCCAGGGGGTAAAATATAAATTTTGAATGATGTATTCTACTCTTTAAAAGAATAATGTTTGGGGAAAAAATTAAAAATCGAACCAGATTTTTTTAAAATCATGATTAAAGCCCCCCAAAAAAGGCCTAAAAATTTATTCTCAAATTTAGAATCGCTACCTGACAAGAATAAATTTGCAAAAAAAAAAATTCAAAATTGGACCACAAATAAAAAAGCCCCATTTGGCCCCAAATTACGTAATAGGGGAAAAAAGGGGGGTCGCAATAATTAATTCTTAATTTTGTACCCGCTATTTGACCAGAACAAACATGCAAAAAAAATTTCAAAAAAAAACCAGAAATTAAAGTTTCGATTTCGGCCCTTTTTGGCCCCTAATCACAAAACAAGTGAAAAAAGGGATGGTTACAAAAATTAATTCTCAATTTGGGATTCGCTACCTGACAAGAACAAACTTGCAAAAAAAAATTTCAAAATCGGACCACAAATAAAAAAGTTTCGATTTTGGCCCCATTTGGCCCCTAATTACGTAATAGAGGAAAAAGGGGGGGTCGCAAAAATTCATTCTTAATTTTGTATCCGCTATTTGACAAGAACAAACATGCAAAAACAAATTTTCAAAATCGGACCACAAATAAAAAAGTTTTTATTTTGGCCCCTTTTGGCCCCTAATTACACAATGGAGAAAATGGGGGCGCAAAAATTCATCAGGTTCATTCTTTTATTGTAAGAAACATTCTTGACAAATTCCACTGCAATAGGCACTTAGGACCAAAGTTATGGTGGAAACAAGTAAAATATTTGAATTTTTTGCCCCTTTTGAGCCCCTAATTTCGAAACAAAAAAAAAGAGGGACCCCCAAAATCAATCCCATTCATCCTTGTATGGTAAGGAACATCACTGTCATATTTCATAGCAATCGGATAACTAGAACTAAAGTTATTGTGGAAACAATCAAAAAGTAGTATTTTTGGCCCTTTTTTGGCCCCTAATTTCTAAACGAAAAATGGGGGGACCCCCAAAATCAATCCCATTCATCCTTTTGCAGTAAGGAACATCATTGTAAAATTTCATAGCAATCGGATAACTGGAACTAAAGTTATCGTGGAAACACTAAAAAGTTAACAGACACCGACGACGACGACAGCATCATAACATAATACGTCCGCAAATATTTTGCGGTCGTATAAAAAGTAGCAAAATCACGCCTTGGTCATAGAATTGTAAGGCTGTGTAGTAAAGTAAGGGGATGAAACTTCTTTATCCCCTTCATGGAATATTTTGCTTTTATCAACTTCCCTTTCGGTCGTCTCTTAAAATATAAATGACTAAGACGATTTGAGTCAAGTAAAGATAACTTAAAACAATTTTATCTATATATAATTAATTTATATTTTTCAGACAGAGGAAACGTTTGTTTCAAAACAAAAGGGGTCTTGATGATCAGAATCATCTTATAAAACTCAAATTCCTGCACTCAACCTACCGTGAAACCCCGCGTGAAACCAACCGGTGACAAACAACAAAATAAAACATATGCATTCATGATAAATTACAAAAAACTTAAGTAACACACAAACACTCGTATCGTATCTCTACGTTTATTGTGAGTGAGTGAGTAAGTGAGTTGGTGTTTTACGCCCGTGCAACGCTTTATAGGTTATTTACAGGCCATGAACATGAAAATGATGATAAAATGAACATGAAATGATGATGATAAATGAAATATGGGGATGGGGTGGGAAACAAAGGACCGGTAAATTTTGAAGAACCACAGGAAAAAGGGTTGAGGTGGGTAGGGGCGGATAATTTAGCCTATGTGGTGCACTACTTGGCGGTCCACAAAGGGGTTCCTGTACATATAAAATGAGTTCAATATGATTTTGTATTCTAAAAAGAGTGTCGAGCTAAATAAATATTCCCATGGGTCGAGCTAGGCTGGCATTTCCAACCTCAACTACACTACTTTCCGTAGATTTGGACGTGCGCGGGAAAATCAGGGGCGGTAACACAAGTCTAGGGTCGAGTCTACATTTCATTTCCCGGAACTTTTTATCCTTCTTTCATGTCTTTCCCGCCATTGTATCATTTGAGAGTTCAGTTTATAATTATAGCGATGTGGCAAGTGCTCTTCTTTATAATATTTGCGTGTCAATGTCTCTGTATTCCGTTGAAAAATGCTAACGTTGAATTAAATCACCAAAGTGAAAGTTGTTCCCAAGAAGATAACAAATTAACATGTGATTACATCGGTGAAAAGAACTATTATTTAACAAACGATGTGAATGTTCGAGAATTGCACCTGGATCGACTCTTCCCTCCATCAACACTCATAACAAATGACAATGTGGATGTCTATATTAAGGAAGGCGAGTGCAATTTGGTTAAGAAGGCACGAAATGTAGTTGTTGGGGGACGAAGGTGCATTATGTCTACCACCCCAACCATCACCATACCTGCCATCGAGACCACCTCAACCACCACCATACCAACCATCGAGACCACCTCAACCAGGTCGTCCTCTTCCATTGGCGTCTCAAGTGACATCACAACCACCAATCCGGTGCAGCCTCCTAAAGAAACGGTATGTAAAATTATAAGACGTAACCGGGTGGGGGGCTAGGGAGGGATGGATTGTGGACCCCCTCTCATACAGAAATAAAAATTCAAAAATATAGGTAAAAACAAACTAAAATTTGGTTAAGCATTATTAACATGATTGAAGAAAGGGGGATATTTTGAATGACATTAGTAATGAACTCTGAAAAAATTCTGGCCATGTATACATGTATGTTAAATGTAAAGTTTCAGTGGTGTTGATTGACGTCTAAAGGTTCTTTGGCGTTTTTGGGAAATCATTAATGTTCACATTATAATACTATTGAATGATACAATGTATCTGAATTTATAGCTAGAGTGATAACATGTATATATACCTGTGGTTTAACTCCTTTTTTTTTGGATTTGAATGGTCTATTATTTAGGTTGTCTATCATGAATTAAATCTCTGTTTAAAAATTTTTGCATAAAAATAACCCAGCATTAAAAAAATTGAAGTGTTTCATTTATTAGACTTTTAAAATTAATCATTGTATGTATCATCTATGAGATAAGGGGGTTTCTATAGTACATATATGTACATGTAGATCTGAATATATAATAATCAATTTCTATGATAGTGTCCGGGTATTTAAAAAATTTAAAAATTAAAAAAAAATAATGTCAAAACATAACATTGCAATCACTTTACGATTTCTCAGCATCTACTTTAATTTTGTTTGATATTTTTGGTTATACTGTTCTAAGCTCTTCATATTCATACAGTGTTTGGCATTTTCAATATTTTTGGTAGAGCGCCTCTGATGAGTCTTGAATAGACGAAACGCGCGTCAGGCGTGGCAAAATTTGTTGTCTGGAACTTTGTTGTCATTTGTATTTCGAACACACGTGAAGGTTAGCACTGCTGGTGGAGTGTAAATTCCCCGAGGTTAGCCCGCTCCGGCACCAACACTTTTGAGTTGGAGGATACATCAAAGCTTTAAATTATCCGTCGAATTTTCAAAATTGTCAAAACCCTAAGGTTCTTCCTACCCCAGACATAGGTTGAATATCTTAGTAATAATTTGGTTCCCCAGTTTGATATTTTTGGTTATACTGTTCTATGCTCTTCATATTCATACAGTGTTTGGCATTTTCAATATTTTTGGTAGAGCGCCTCTGATGAGTCTTGAATAGACTAAACGCGCGTCAGGCGTGGCAAAATTTGTTGTCTGGAACTTTGTTGTCATTTGTATTTCGAACACACGTGAAGGTTAGCACTGCTGGTGGAGTGTAAATTCCCCGAGGTTAGCCCGCTCCGGCACCAACACTTTTGAGTTGGAGAATACATCAAAGCTTTAAATTATCCGTCGAATTTTCAAAATTGTCAAAACCCTAAGGTTCTTCCTACCCCAGACATAGGTTGAATATCTTAGTAATAATTTGGTTCCCCAGTTTGATATTTTTGGTTATACTGTTCTATGCTCTTCATATTCATACAGTGTTTGGCATTTTCAATATTTTTGGTAGAGCGCCTCTGATGAGTCTTGAATAGACGAAACGCGCGTCAGGCGTGGCAAAATTTGTTGTCTGGAACTTTGTTGTCATTTGTATTTCGAACACACGTGACGGTTAGCACTGCTGGTGGAGTGTAAATTCCCCGAGGTTAGCCCGCTCCGGCACCAACACTTTTGAGTTGGAGAATACATCAAAGCTTTAAATTATCCGTCGAATTTTCAAAATTGTCAAAACCCTAAGGTTCTTCCTACCCCAGACATAGGTTGAATATCTTAGTAATAATTTGGTTCCCCAGTTTGATATTTTTGGTTATACTGTTCTATGCTCTTCATATTCATACAGTGTTTGGCATTTTCAATATTTTTGGTAGAGCGCCTCTGATGAGTCTTGAATAGACGAAACGCGCGTCAGGCGTGGCAAAATTTGTTGTCTGGAACTTTGTTGTCATTTGTATTTCGAACACACGTGAAGGTTAGCACTGCTGGTGGAGTGTAAATTCCCCGAGGTTAGCCCGCTCCGGCACCAACACTTTTGAGTTGGAGAATACATCAAAGCTTTAAATTATCCGTCGAATTTTCAAAATTGTCAAAACCCTAAGGTTCTTCCTACCCCAGACATAGGTTGAATATCTTAGTAATAATTTGGTTCCCCAGTTTTATATTTTTGGTTATACTGTTCTATGCTCTTCATATTCATACAGTGTTTGGCATTTTCAATATTTTTGGTAGAGCGCCTCTGATGAGTCTTGAATAGACGAAACGCGCGTCAGGCGTGGCAAAATTTGTTGTCTGGAACTTTGTTGTCATTCGTATTACAATTTCAAATTCAGAAAATATGGTCATTTGTGTCATGGGTGGGTGTATATGTTATGATTTTTATACCCCACTATAGAAAGTGATGAGGTAATATCATGATAATGTTATACCCTTTGTTTCATTTGGTGTGTTTCGGTCTGTCTCCCAAAGGTTTTTGACTGATAACTTAAAAATTAATCAAGAGATTTGAATGAAATTTAGCATGTGAACTTGTCTTTTTTTTTTGTAGAATTCTTCATACAATTTGGGTTAGTTATAACTGATATCTTTCTAACAGTTCTACAGATTAGAAATCAGTATAATAACTTTTTAAATGAATTCTACAGTAGTTCAGTGCCCGATGTTCAAATCCCTGTTGCACAAAATGTACAACCAGTTCCCGATATTGAAATTCCTGTTGCACAAAATGTACAACCAGTGCCCGATGCTGAAATCCCCGTTGCTCAAAATGTACAACCAGTGCCCGATGTGCAAATCCCTGTTGCACAAAATGTACAGCCAGTTCCCGATTTTGAAATTCCTGTTGCACTTAATGTACAACCAGTGCCCGATGCTGAAATCCCTGTTGCTCAAAATGTACAACCAGTGCCCGATGTTCAAATCCCTGTTGCACAAAATGTACAACCAGTGCCCGATATTGAAATTGCTGTTGCGCAAAATGTACAACCAATTCCCGATATTAAAATTCTTGTTGCACAAAATGTACAACCAGTGCCCAATGTTCAAATCCCTGTTGCACTTCGAATATCTACAAGAACTAGAATACTGACAAAGTCAGAAAGGGCCCCGCGGCAAAATATCTAAGTGTTTTCAAAATCATACGAACTTTAATTATAACCACTAAGGCATGTTCCATGGAATGCATATGAAACTACAGATCTGTATTGTTAATAGCCTTTGAGTTTTATTGTTCACAAAGTCCAATTCTCAAAATCTGTGATTTTCGATAAAAAATGAAGTTTTTTTTCCAAAAATATTAATCAGATTTGCACGAAATTTTAATATGCAAATCAGGACATGCTACTTAACAGCTGAACAAAGTTTCAGAACTGTTTTGTTAACAGTTTTTGAGTTTTAGTGTTCACAAAGTCCAATTCTCAAAATCTGTGATTTTCGATAAAAAATGATTTTTTTTTCCGAAAATATTAATCAGATTTGCACGAAATTTTAATATGCACACCATGACATGCTACTTAGCAGCTGTGCAGAGTTTCAGAACTGTATTGTTAACAGTTTTTGAGTTTTAGTGTTCACAAAGTCCAATTCTCAAAATCTGTGATTTTCGATAAAAAATGAAGATTTTTCCAAAAATATTAATCAGATTTGCACCAAATTTTAATATGCAAATCAGGACATGCTACTTAGCAGCTGAACAAAGTTTCAGAACTGTTTCGTTAACAGTTTTTGAGTTTTAGTGTTCACAAAGTCCAATTCTCAAAATCTGTGATTTTCGTTAAAAAATGAAGTTTTTTCCAAAAATATTAATCAGATTTGCACGAAATTTTGATATGCACATCATGACATGCTACTTAGCAGCTGTGCAAAGTTTCAGACAGTTTTTGAGTTTTAGTGTTCACAAAGTCCAATTCTCAAAATCTGTGATTTTCGATAAAAAATGAAGATTTTTTACAAAAATTTTAATCAGATTTGCACAAAATATTAATATGCACATCATGACATGCTACTTAGCAGCTGTGCAAAGTTTCAGAACTGTGGTGTTAATAGTTTTTGAGTTTTAGTGTTCACAAGAATTGTTGACGGACGGACAGACGGACGGACGGACAGACGGACAAAGTGAAAACTATAGGGCGTCCGCATCTTCGATGCGGGGCCCTAACTATCAAACCTATTGTAAGATTAAACTTATGATTTTATTATAACCATGTTTCCACTCTATTTTAGGTTTGTTTATTAATTAGGTATTTACTGTTTAATAACTGAAATCATCTTAACATGAGTAAATATTGCAGACTACTGTATGATACTCAGGTTATTTCTATACATTTCTCTGAATATCTTATTGGGTTTTTAAGGTTGAAAATACATGTAACTAATATTTGATGTGAGATTTAAGACAATAAAAACTAATGAGATGTGGAATAAGTGTACGTGACACAACTCCCTTTTAAAGATATGGTATAAGATATTTATGTTTGGTATGTCGTCTTTTACCTAGGATTGGGAGAGGAGTGTGGGTTGTATATACTAATGATTAGTTTTTTTTTTATTTTAATGTTCAGTATTAGATAAATACTCAGGTGTTAATGTTCAATATTAGATAAATACTCAGGTGTACAGATTCAAGGACATTTTCTGTTGACGCACATTTCACTGTTTTAAGTCAAAAATGCTTATTCATGATTATAAAAATACATTTACTTTTTTTCGTTGTTGAAATTGTCTCCTCATATTTAACTTTAATATTTTTGTATTTGGGAAATACTCTGATTATGAGGAAACATTTTCTCTTATTGTACATTCCATTACTCATTTTTACTTGTTTTATATGTTTAAATTTACTTTTCGACGGTTGTTGAAAGTGTCCTTGGGTCCAGAAATATCAAAAATGTAGAGCTTGAAACCAAATAATGACTAAGGACAACTAAATGAATTATTTTAAAATAATACATACATCTTTACAAAGTGTTCCCTTCACATCATTACCAGTGGCTTGAGTCGACATCAACTGGCAGGTCATCACTGAGCCGTCATTAATGTGTACTGTCTTCAAAGAATTTGTTAAAATTCAGGTGCGACTCGTCCGTGAGCCTATCAATGTAGATAGTGTTCACACTCGGTGGCCCCGAAAATTCATAAATTCCCGGACCCTGGTAATTACACCTCATCTATAATACTGCATATGTCAGTTGACTATAGGCTATGACCTTACAAGTTGTAGGATTCAAACTGATCTTAGCTGTCATCTCCATAATAAAATGAAATGAAGAAAATAAACGTTGTGCATATCGATATTTTTGTTTGAATTGAGTGTAAGAAACTGAAGGAACAGACAAAAAGGATAGAGGAAGCCTACCTTGAATAACCCATTGTTTAGCTATGTCTAAATTGTTAGTAGTTAATAATGAATGAATAACAATACGAAATTTAGAAACATTATGAATGTTTAAATGTGAAAAGGGTAAAATATGATTTAGGTATTGTTCTGGAATAAGCAAGAAAGAAGAAATAATTATTGCCTTATTTAAAATTATGACGTCAAATGGCAAAATAGATTCTGGAACAATAGATTGAATAAATAAATTACCCACCTCAACGGTAGATAATGGCAACCAAATTTCAAGAAATCCACAATTAGACCAGGTAATTATTAAATTAGAATAAAACTAGAAATAAATATTTTAATTTGTCATTTTAATTCTCCGATCTAGATCCGAGTCACCAGTTTCCTATGTTAGCGGAGCATCATTTTCTAGTCTACAAAATATTAATCAAAAATAAATGAGAAGAATTGTGTCTTAATGTATTTGTGAGGATGTGCTTAAAAGAATGAAAAAAAAATTACACAAAAATTGTCTTTTACAGGCAGAGATATCAACCATCACGTGAATCAGTAGCACTTTATCAGCAGTAACAGGTAGAAACTGTATTAATTATTTAGCTTACTTCATATTTATAATAATAGTACTTCTAAGTATTGTTTTGTTAACATTAATATATTACAATATTTTTAACCAAAAATTGAGCTAAATGAAGAATGACTGACTAAAGAAGGGGACAGTCTTAATATATCCATATTATTTTTTCCCATTTATTTTGTTTTCAGCTCCGGTGTTTGCTTATTTTGTTAACAAAAAGTGTCTTTGCAAAAAGGGGATGGATGGACAAGCTTATGACATTGAGATGGGGGATCTCCCAAAGCAAGTTGTGGCAATCAATGACCATGATGATTTTGAAATTAAATGCATTAATTTTGATGATGATGACCAAACAGAAGTGAAAAAAAAAACATTTAAACAAACTGTTCACATAGATCTGCATTTTTCCTTATATATAGTTTTGCATTTAAACTGAAAGATAAACTACTTAATTTTATTTTTCAACAATTAGCGTTTTTATTTCTTTTTTAACTTGAATTTTAATACAACGAACATAAAACAGATAAATTTTCTTTTTAATTACAGTTGTCTTGCTTATTTTATTCATTTACATCTACAGAAAAAAGAACTTAGTTTATAATGTAAGGTGGCGAAAAATGGAAAACCAAATAAATTTGAATTTACAGAAAAAAAGAAACAGGAAAGTGGGGGAGATTCAGAAAAAAAGAAACAGGAAAGTGGGGGAGATTCAGAAAAAAAGAAACTGGAAAGTGGGGGAGATTCAGAAAAAAAGAAACAGGAAAGTGGGGGAGATTCATACTTAGTTTATAATGTAAGGTGGCGAAAAATGGAAAACCAAATAAATTTGAATTTCCCACCTAAATGAATCATCTAGAGGTTACTTTGGCTTTAATTGGGATTTTTTTTATTATGGTCATCAAATTGTACAGTTAGTTAGACAAATTATAAATACACCTGTCCACTCTAATCCTCTCGAAGTCAACTCATTCAACCAGAACCTATCCAAGCTCCCGAACCAGTAGTACAAGCTCCATTACCTATTCAAGCTCCCGAACCAGTACTACCTCCAGAACCAGTACAAGCTCCAGAATCAGTACAAGCTCCAGAACCAGTACAAGCTCCAGAACCAGTACTACCTCCAGAACCTGTGCAACTTCCTGAGCCGGTACAAGGTCCTGCACATAGACCACTTCAACTTAGACGCCCTCTGAAAGCCAGAAAACCCCCTCAAAGATATATGTGAAACTATAATTTTGTTTATTGTAGTTAAAATTGGTCTATATCACTTTTATATATAGAGGCATGTTCCTTTTTACATGATATATTTACATTGAAATAAGGGGATGTGTTAGGGTTTTATTCTTTATACTGACTATGGTTAATTTTTTTTTATCTCTACATTAAAAGTTAAGGTGTTCCTTTTAACACAATATATTTAGTTAGATGATGCTTATACTTTGTTCTCCAATATTGAATAGGGTTAAATTATCTCCTCACTACATTAAAAGTAAACATGCTCTTTTTAACACAATATATTCCATATGATTATATTTAGATACTTTGTTTTATAAAAATGAAGTAAGTTTTATATCTCTTATAATATTCGTATTGATACTATTTTTTTTCTTTTTTCTTTTTAAATTTATATTTTTTTTTATTCTAATAAGTAAATATATCTCACCTGTCAGCAACAACATGCTGGATGACCTCCACAACTCCATTACTCAAATCTGTATTTATAGCTTTACATGCCATAAACATGGTATCAAAAAAAAAGTCATTACGTTTCCATAAAACGAAAAACCAAGTTATTTTAGGGGCGTGAACTATGCAGTGGTATGTTTCAATTAGTGTCCATCGAACATGCGCGTTCACTGCTACAGGTAGAATATTAATAAATTCGTGAAGCTCCTCCTTGAAGAAAATTGCGGATGAGCACAAATGGCATTGAATTGTAGGATTACAAGTTGATGGGAGAGCCATTTTAATGTGAGATGTTGAAACGGGTAAGATTCATTTATATACAAAGATTCAAATAAACATTACATTATTAAAAAGCATTATTTTAAGATTATATAATAGTTCATACATTGGGTATGATAAAATACATTCTTATGGTCTAAGAGGGTGGGGGTAACGGTATGGATAGTTTTACATTTTATCAAGAGAAATATTGGAATATCATTTATCAAACAGTTTTAAAGTGTAAGTTCGCGATTTTTGAGTTATTAATTTATTTGATTTATTATAATGAGAGTAGGCATCCTGTCGGGTTTGGGCATAGAAAACGATATATTAAGAAAGATATTCGTAATTTTATTCCAATACACAAGACCATATGGGCGCGTCCATGCTATGAACAATGATGAATTATGGGATAGCTCAATTGGAGATGTGACGTCACATCTCAAATGATAAATACATTAACCAACTGACGATATTTGTAACATTAGACCGATGTTGTCGATCATAATTGAATAATTTGGCATTAATATTTTTTTAATCCCGCGGTTTTTTTTTTATCGAAATAACAAGATAACAGTTTACTTAAACCTTAAATTGTTATAAAATAATTAATTTTAATTCCAAATAGTAAATAATCTGAAATATTCATTGACACAGTAACCCCAGTTTTCAATCATTTTTCAAATATTTAAGACAATAAATTCAGTTCTGTATGAATACACAAGTGTCAATTAAAATCATTAACCTTTTGGACGATCTGCCACCCCCGTTGGTTAATTACAGGTATAATTGACAGATATCATAGATCAATTAAGGTGCTCCTCCAATCAAAGATTTCCTTGCAGCACTCAACCCACTTTTGACACACCCACCACAGCTCGATTTTAAGAATTTCGACCGGCACATCTTTTAATAATTTCATAATTAGTATACGGTATAATTAATCAGCAGGGGTCAATATCACCTGTTTACTCCATTGACTACCTTTCTCTTACAATTATCAATCAGCCAAAGCGTAGTGCTACAAAACAAAACAAAAAGATTCCTATATTTTATTGTTTTTATATGTTTTTAATTAGAAAGGGTATTTTATTAACATTTTCGCACTTCAATGTTCAAACGACACTGGCGGACCAAAGGGGTTGATTTTCGTTAAAAGAAAGTGTTCTAGAACCCATTCCAACCAGGTAAATGTCAACTTCTAATACACAGGAAACAATATTAAACCCCTGTGGTGCCGATAGTTAGCACGGGAGTACTAAACATACACAGGAAACGGCAGGTGAACCTCTGTTGTGTCAGTGGTTTGTAGAAGGGAATAAAGTATTATACACAGAAAACGATAAGTAAGCCCCTGTGGTGCGATGGTTTGCACGGAAGGACTAATTATCATAAAATCACTTCAAACGAATCATGTAAGGTAATCCCAGTAAAGTGTCAGTGAAACATTAATTTTAAACAGGATGTATAAAAGAAATAGTATAGGACAATTCTACATACTAAAAATTGAAATATAAATTTTCTGAAAATGCCTGTACCGCGAATAAAAAATAATATTTAAAAGTTCTAAATTTTTCTACGAATTAAGTCTGAACTTAACGATTGGCACATTTTAAAACGTTTCACAATCAATCATTAGACTGACTTTTATTTTATCATTCCCGACTTAATTTTAATTATTTCAAATTGTCCGTTGTGGTACACATCGGTAAATACCACATGGGTATAGGATGCAACATTCACTCTGTGTATTGGCTTTGAGCAGCGCCATCTAGTAAAAATCACGTGACCCTCCATGGATAGATTGTTTTACTTTCAAAAGCCAAATTTATCCTAACTATGCATATTTGAGCGCTAGGAATTTCACCAAAGTTATTTTTATATGATAGTCTTTCAATGTACAAATTTTGAAAAAATAGCGAACTTACACTTTAAAAGAAAAAAATGATAAGTAAGTGTACTTGTTAAATTTTCATAATTACATAGAATTGAGATGGTTGAATTAAAACAAAATAACTTTTAATGATCTACCAGTTCTTAATGGGTTTTTAAGCTCAAAGATGGTGCTCATAGTGTTGTTAGATTGAAAAAGATGTAGATTTCTTTGTATTAATAAAAGGTGTTTTTTAGTAAGTAGCTTTTGTAATTTTGCTTGCATCTATGCACACTTTATTTATTTATTTTATAAATAGTGCAATGTATTGTGTCAATTATTTTTTTTTTGATGACTAGAAGAATGGTAAATGTTTGTAATAGTTCATACTTTTTGTTGATCTTGTGTAAGTAAATGTTGATAAATTTTTTAAATGGGACTGAAAGTTTGTCATTCTAAGGATTTTAACAGTAGTTCAAGGAACAAATAGATACTAATTTTTTCTGTTAACAATAAATCCATCAGAATAAGTATAGATTTGAGTTAATATATTCATCAATTTTGGGTACATTAATCTAATTTGATTCAGTTACTCCCTTAACAAATATATACATATGTCTAGGTGAATGTCATAGTTCTTGTACAGAGAACTGATACTAGATTTAATACTGGAGTGTCTAAATATCATGGGTATTTTGGAATTATCAACTTCTTCAGTCATTTGTTCCATTGTTCAAGAAGAATGATCAAAATTATTTGATACATTTATTTTTATGGGTTTCTTTGTCATTTTTAACCTCTGACTCATTTGACTTATTTTGAGTGTTACAAGTCTCTAACCTAAGGGTACTGTTTTTAACTAGTGCATGAAACTTTCACACAAAACTGCATAAAAGTGTTGAGAACTGGACTCTTAATCTATGTGTTTTTAAAGTTTTCATTCGCCCTATAAAACAATCTGCTTCCAAATCAAAATGTGTCTCAGACTATTCAATTTGTTTAAGTTTCATTAAATTTAAGCACAGAATACTTTAGATTTTCTTTCACTGAATAAGGAGCGGGCACACGTTTTTAGTGGTGTTGTTTTGACATTTTAAACTGTTTAGTTTTTTTTTCTATATTTATACCTTTTTGTTAGTTAGTGAGTTAGTTAGTTAGATAGTTAGTTAGTTATTGCTTTACTCCCAAGCAGCACGATTTCGGCTATATCCGGGAGTGGTGGTACAATGAACATGAAATGATGATGAAGTGGAGGAAATGGGGACACAAGGCCAATCGGGTAGGAAAGTTTTGACTGCCAATGGAAAATGGAGTGACGGGTAGGGACGGGAAATTTAGCCTCCTGCATGGGGATCCTACGGGTCCTTCTCTTACCGAGACCTGCAGCAGGTTTCTTTAACGTGTGAGGAACGTGACATGTTTCCCAACACGGTGTACCACTATGGTTTGCTGTCAGGTTTTCTGCATTATCGCCTGACGACCCCGCATCTTTCGATGCCAAGGCTGCCCCATTCTACCACCTGGGGCGCACATCCCAGTCGCTTTGTGGGCAAAGCGGCCTTACCCGATGTCAGGTTTCTGAGCGCTCTTTAGTGTACTTTGACCGACAAGCTTAGCGCAGCTGCGGGCCTTTTCGCCACCCGGGCCCCGCACGGGACTTACCTTTTGGTAAGTGTACCACTGATGAGTGTTTTTACCTGTCTGTGAGGTAATACTCAGAAAGTGGGTTAATAAAATCAGCACCTGAAGTATAACATAAATGCAGATCATAAGAAGTATATATATTAGACGACTTTAGGCCACCACCCCCCCCCCCCAAAAAAAAAAAACTAGAGGCTCCCAGGAGCCTGAATCGCTCACCTGATCTCTTATGCCAAAGTTTGAATAAATTTCACAAACTTTTAAGTATACAAAGTTGCAAAACAATCCTTTCAGTGGTTTCAGAGAAGATTTTTGGAAATCAGTTTAAATTAATAGAAAAAACAGTTAAAGGGCAATAACTACTGTAAGGAACTTTTGATGGTGAACAAAAAAATTTGCTTCCGATTTTCTTTATCTCTTATACTTTTTGAGTTATAAGCCAAAAACAATGGTTTGACCCCCCTGTTCTATTTTTAGCAACGGTGGCCATGTTGGTTGTTCGACATGTATATAATTCGCGAACTTGGTAGAGGACATCCTAAAGATCATGTATACCAAGTATCAATGCAATCCCTTCAGTGGTTTAAGAGAAGAAGATTTTTGAAAATCAGTGTAAATTAATGGGAAAAAAAGTTAAAGGGGAATAACTCTTAAACGGCTGATCTGACAATTTAGACCCTGATTCATTGTTGTAGATCTCAATGAGCTAAACAATTCTGCAATGCTAACTTTTCCTCTAGCTCTAACGGTTTTCAAGATATTGTCCAAAAACTGCAAAAATGGTCAATTTTGATGATTAAAGGGCAATAACTCCTATAAGGAGTCGTTTCACAACTTCGACTCAATGGAGAGATTCGTAGAGCTTTTGATGCTGAACAAGGAGGATTGCTTCGGATTTTCTCTATCTTTTATACTTTTTGAGTTATAAGCCAAAAACAATGGTCTGACCCCATATTCTATTTTTAGCAACGGCAGCCATGTTGGTTGGTCGACATGTATATAATTCACAAACTTGGTAGAGGACATCCTAAAGATCATGTATACCAAGTATCAATGCAATCCCTTCATTAGTTTTAGAGAAGAAGATTTTTGAAAATCAGTGTAAATTAATGGAAAAACAGTTAAAGGGGAATAACTCTTAAACAGCTGATCTGACAATTTAGACCCTGAAATCATTTTTGTAGATCTCAATGAGCTAAACAATTCTGCAATGCTAATTTTTCCTCTAGCTCTAACGGTTTTCAAGATATTGTCCAAAAACTGCAAAAATTGTCAAATTTGATCATTAAAGGGCAATAACTCCTATAAGGAGTCGTTTCACAACTAAGACTCAATGGAGAGATTAGTAGAGCTTTTGATGCTGAACAAGGAAGGTTGCTTCAGATTTTCTCTATCTTTTATATTTTTTGAGTTATAAGCCAAAAACAATGGTCTGACCCCCCTATTCTATTTTTAGCAACGACGGCCATGTTGGTTGGTCGACATGTATATAATTCACAAACTTGGTAGAGGACATCCTAAAGATCATGTATACTAAGTATCAATGCAATCCCTTCAGTAGTTTTAGAGAAGAAGATTTTTGAAAATCAGTGTAAATTAATGGAAAAAACAGTTAAAGGGGAATAACTCTTAAACGGCTGATCTGACAATTTAGACCCTGAAATCATTTTTGTAGATCTCGATGAGCTTAACAATTCTGCAATGCTATTTTTCCCTCTAGCTCTAACGGTTTTCAAGATATTGTCCAAAAACTGCAAAAATGGTCAAATTTGATGATTAAAGGGCAATAACTCCTATAAGGAGTCGTTTCACAACTTCGACTCAATGGAGAGATTAGTAGAGCTTTTGATGCTGAACAAGGAAGGTTGCTTCAGATTTTCTCTATTTCTTATATTTTTTGAGTTATAAGCCAAAAACAATGGTCTGACCCCCCTGTTCTATTTTTAGCAACGGCGGCCATCTTGGTTGGTCGACATGTATATAATTCACAAACTTGGTAGAGGACATCCTAAAGATCATGTATACCAAGTATCAATGCAATCCCTTCAGTGGTTTCAGAGAAGAAGATCTTTGAAGAAAAGGTAACGGACGACAGACGACGGACGACGGACGACGGACGGACGACGGACGCTTAACGATGACAATAGCTCACATGACCCTTCGGATCAGGTGAGCTAAAAAACAGTTAAAGGGCAATAACTACTGTAAGGACCTTTAGAAGCTGAACAAGAAAATTTGCTTCCGATTTTCTTTATCTCTTTTACTTTTTGAGTTATAAGCCAAAAACAATAGTTTGACCTCCCTGTTCTATTTTTAGCAACGGCGGCCATGTTGGTTGGTCGACATGTATATAATTCACAAACTTGGTAGAGAACATCCTAAAGATCATGTATACAAAGTATCAATGCAATCCCTTCAGTGGTTTTAGAGAAGAAGATTTTTGAAAATCAGTGTAAATTAATGGAAAAAAACAGTTAAAGGGGAATAACTCTTAAACGGCTGATCTGACAATTTAAACCCTGAATCACTTTAGTAGATCTCAATGAGCTAAACAATTCTGCAATGCTAACTTTTCCTCTAGCTCTATTAAACGGTTTTCAAGATATAGTCCAAAAACTGCAAAAATGGTCAATTTTGATGATTAAAGGGCATTAACTCCTATAAGGAGTCCTTTCACAACTTCGACTCAATAGAGAGATTCGTAGAGCTTTTGATGCTGAACAAGGAAGGTTGCTTCGGATTTTCTCTATCTCTTATACTTTTTGAGTTATAAGTCAAAAACAATGGTCTGACCCCATATTCTATTTTTAGCAACGGCGGCCATGTTGGTTGGTCGACATGTATATAATTCACAAACTTGGTAGAGGACATCCTAAAGATCATGTATACCAAGTATCAATGCAATCCCTTCAGTTGTTTTAGAGAAGAAGATTTTTGAAAATCAGTGTAAATTAATGGAAAAAACAGTTAAAGGGGAATAACTCTTAAACGGCCGATCTGACAATTTAGACCCTGAAATCATTTATGTAGATCTCAATGAGCTAAACAATTTTGCAATGCTAACTTTTCCTCTAGCTCTAACGGTTTTCAAGATATTGTCCAAAAACTGCAAAAATGGTCAAATTTGATGATTAAAGGGCAATAACTCCTATAAGGAGTCGTTTCACAACTTCGACTCAAAGGAGAGATTCGTAGAGCTTTTGATGCTGAACAAGGAAGGTTGCTTCGGATTTTCTCTATCTTTTATACTTTTTGAGTTATAAGCCAAAAACAATGGTCTGACCCCCCTGTTCTATTTTTAGCAACAGCGGCCATGTTGGTCGGTCCACATGTATATAATTCACAAACTTGGTAGAGGACATCCTAAAGATCATGTATACCAAGTAGTAATGCAATCCCTTCAGTAGTTTTAGAGAAGAAGATTTTTGAAAATCAGTGTAAATTAATGGAAAAAACAGTTAAAGGGGAATAACTCTTAAACGGCCGATCTGACAATTTAGACCCTGAAATCATTTTTGTAGATCTCAATGAGCTAAACAATTTTGCAATCCTAACTTTTCCTCTAGCTCTAACGGTTTTCAAGATATTGTCCAAAAACTGCAAAAATGGTCAAATTTGATGATTAAAGGGCAATAACTCCTATAAGGAGTCGTTTCACAACTTCGACTCAATGGAGAGATTCGTAGAGCTTTTGATGCTGAACAAGGAAGGTTGCTTCGGATTTTCTCTATCTTTTATACTTTTTGAGTTATAAGCCAAAAACAATGGTCTGACCCCCCTATTCTATTTTTAGCAACAGCGGCCATGTTGGTCGGTCCACATGTATATAATTCACAAACTTGGTAGAGGACATCCTAAAGATCATGTATACCAAGTAGTAATGCAATCCCTTCAGTAGTTTTAGAGAAGAAGATTTTTGAAAATCAGTGTAAATTAATGGAAAAAACAGTTAAAGGGGAATAACTCTTAAACGGCCGATCTGACAATTTAGACCCTGAAATCATTTTTGTAGATCTCAATGAGCTAAACAATTTTGCAATGCTAACTTTTCCTCTAGCTCTAACGGTTTTCAAGATATTGTCCAAAAACTGCAAAAATGGTCAAATTTGATGATTAAGGGGCAATAACTCCTATAAGGAGTCGTTTCACAACTTCGACTCAATGGAGAGATTCGTAGAGCTTTTGATGCTGAACAAGGAAGGTTGCTTCGGATTTTCTCTATCTCTTATACTTTTTGAGTTATAAGCCAAAAACAATGGTCTGACCCCCCTGTTCTATTTTTAGCAACGGCGGCCATGTTGGTTGGTCGACATGTATATAATTCACAAACTTGGTAGAGGACATCCTAAATATCATGTATACCAAGTATCAATGCAATCCCTTCAGTGGTTTCAGAGAAGAAGATCTTTGAAGAAAAGTTAACGGACGACAGACGACGGACGACGGACGGACGACGGACGCTTAACGATGACAATAGCTCACATGACCCTTCGGGTCAGGTGAGCTAAAAACAACAAAACAAAACAAAAAAACGCCAGTATCCCAACACTAGACACCACACTTCTCAGAAAGAGAAAAAAAAAACAAAAAACAGATCGTAGTATATGGTGTAGGGTGTCTAGAGCACTTTCGTTTTTTTTTCCTACTTTTTTTATTCCCCAGTACACCACCACAGCCTAACACAAAATGGTGCCACTTTAGGCGAAGCAGACCCCCCCCCCCCCCCAAAAAAAAAAAAACAACAAAAACATACACCAGTAAAAATTTCACTTAACGGTTGGTTATACACAAGAGAAAAAAATAAATGCAAACAGTTCATCAAGAAAACACTTTTGATAATTATTTCAGATATAAATGTTTACATGATTTTTTTCTCTAAAAATTTGAAATATTCTCCATGTTGTAGTTTCCTCGGAATGAGAACGAGTTTTCATCAGAGATAATGATTCAACGTTCAAATAAGTGACACCTTTCAAAAATTGTACATGTGTACTTACGATTTCATGATGGCATTCCTGTCCCCAACAAGGACGAAACGATCATTTATGATGTAATAATTCTTATCAGACATGCGTTCATGTGTATATTCATTTCTGGTTGGTCGAAAAGTCATTGCCAGATCTGTTCATACTTTCATGAACGCCTCTGCCTCGTTTCCAATGTAAACAAATATGGTGGCGAAGGCGTCATCCTAAATAACGAATTTGTTCCGAATTTTTTTTTTAAATGGGAAAATCGGACAACGGGGAAATTCGGACACTTTTCCGGAATGAGCCATAATTCTATTTCGATATAATAAAATTAGAAATACAAATGACAACAAAGTTCCAGACAATAAATTTTGCTACGCCTGACGCGCGTTTCGTCTATTCAAGACTCATCAGAGGCGCTCTACCAAAAATATTGAAAATGCCAAACACTGTATGAATATGAAGAGCATAGAACAGTATAACCAAAAATACCAAAATGGGTAACCAAATTATTACTAAGATATTCAACCTATGTCCATTGAAATTTAAACGAGTGTATCGTCAAAAAATAAATTCAGATGGTCATGACTTGGCATCATGCCGATATTGAAGGCTGATGGCAGTTTCTCATTGGGGTCTTTCTAAATTACCGCTTGTAATGTGAGCTGTGTCGCATACATTTATTCCACATCTTATTATTTTCTATGCCATTATCGTAATGACCAAAATGATTATAAGGGCCCGTCTCCATTTTAGGATGGCCAGAAAGGTGAAGGGTGTTTATAACAAACAATTCCAATGCTAGAACAGGCTGTAGATGCAGTTAAAAACAAAGGCTTGTCAATACGAAAAGCAGCAGATCAATATGGTGTAAAGAAATCTGCTTTGGCAGATCATGTGTCCGGAAAGTAAGAGCAAAGAAAAGTGGAAGAACCCCCGTTTTTTTTTTGTCGATATCGAGAAACAGATTGTTGAAAAGGCTCATATGGCATCACAACAAGGGTTCGGTGTTTCAAAGAAACAGCTATTGAAAAAGGCAGGCCAACTCGCTAAAACAATGAAACTAAAAAACCCATTTAAGAACGGCAATCCTGGGCAAGCATGGAGGGATGGTTTCAAGGAAAGAAATCCGGATCTTGTACTAAGAAAGCCAGAAAAGCTTTCAAGTACCAGGGCACGAAACTTGATGCGCCCAGTTGTTGCGGACTACTTCAAAGATTTGCATCAATCCCTGATGGATCTGGGCTTAAAGAACTCTCCTGATAGAATATGGAACATGGATGAGACAAGCTTAAGTACGGAACACGATCCCCCAAAGAAATGTGCGAAGAAAGGTGCACGTTCCGTTCCGGGTATAGTGTCCAGGGAGTCAGTCACAGTGGTTGCCTGCATAAATGCTTCCGGTAGGGCAATGCCACAAATGCCAATAGTAAAAGGAAAAACTGAAAAATCCTTAAACGCCTATAATAGATCTGAGGGCCCCGAAAACGCCGTATGGCTTTATCAGGCAAACGCATGGATCGACGAGCCAGGTTGTCTAAAATGGTTTCGGGAAGTTTTAATACGCAATTGTGGCCCTACAAGACCACAGATATTGATTGTGGACAGTCATAGTTCGCATGTAGCGATAGATCTACTTGAGGCAGGAATAAGTGAAAACATAAGGATTTTCGGTTTGCCTGCCCACACTACACACTACCTTTGCCCGTTAGACAGAACCGTTTTCGACCCATTCAAGAAGCACTACAACGCGGCTTGTGACGAGTATACAAGTATATCTCCACGTAATCTTGTTATGAAATGGAATTGGCCAAGGCTTTGTAACTTAGCTTTTCTGCGTGCCTTTACTAATAAAAACATAACAAGTGGGTTTAGGTCATGCGGAGTTTATCCGTTCAACCCTTTGGTCATCCCCGAGGAGGCATACTTGCCTGCGGAACCAACAAACGTCTCATCACAACCCGTAGAAATCGTCCATGCAACCTCAATTAATGCAAAAATACCGGCAACTTTAGACCAACAGAGGCGTCCCCTTCATCCGATACCACTCATGATACCAATTTGCGTAACCAAGATCAGCAACCACCATATGATGGAGACAATTCGGATATAAACTTAGAACTATTATCGCAAATCGCTGTTCATGAGTCACTTTCAGAGAAAGAAAGGGAAGACGTGGAGGACATATTCAATCTGTCGATACTCTTGGGAAACACACCACATGAACATACTCTCGTAGATTTACCCATTATTCTACCACCTTCAAACTCGGGAGATGCAACACCGATGTCTAAGTCAATAAGCAGTAACAGTAATGAGGACCCACTCTGGTCATCAACCATGGTTATGTCACCACCAAAGCCAAGCCAACAAAATGTCGATTGGAATACCGAGATAACAAATCTATTTTCTGCGCCAAATTCAACTACCGTCAGTACTCGTTGTAAAAAAGAATCATCTCAAAAAAGGCGGACGAGGGCTACCCTTTTCAGCCCCCTAGGGTACACTCTTGGTCGCTCTGTGGGCTGAGCACCGACCCGACGTCAGAATCCCAAGACCCTTAGTCGCCTCTTACGACAAGGTAGGCTCTGCTGCGGGCCTATTCGCCACCCGGGCCCCGCACGGGACAGGAAAAGAAAAAAAAACCCTCAAGAACTTCACAAATATCTATCAGACAACATTGCTGATGTTAGCTATACAATATCTAGAGAAACATTTAGCTACGCTCATTTGCTTTCTGGTAACGAGACTGAAACAAACATTGTGGAAAAACTTAATAAAGGAATAAGAAATCTAAAACGACAGGATGCTAAAACACTTTTAATTTATATTAATTTTGGAAATTTTTAAAATCTTGTCAAAGCCTGGCTGGACATTGAAAGGAAAGGAGGAAGAATCATTGATTGATTGTTGGTTGCTTTATGTCCCGTCGGCGATATTGCAGCCATCATCGGGACATAAACAAGTTGATATAAATTATGTTAATAACATGTTAATATAAAACAAAGTCAAAAGACCGTAGATAAAACAAAAAGTATGCCAGGAAAATAAATGGTACTGGTAACAACAGAGACATCAGTGGCTGATACAATACTTGTGGTGGATGCTGTTGTTGATGTAGGGGCACTGGTAACAACAGAGACATCAGTGGCTGATACAATACTTGTGATGGATACTGTTCTTGATGTAGGGGTACTGGTAACAACAGAGATATCGGTGGCTAATACAATACTTGTGATGGATGCTGTTGTTGATGTAGGGGTACTGGTAACAACAGAGACATTAGTGGCTGATACTATTCTTGTAGTAAGAGATGAGTTTGGTGTGCTGATTGCCCAATTTTGAAGATAACAGCCAGGAAGACATATGTATCTATATTGACCGATATATAACCTGTAAACTCCCAAAAGAAGGTACAGAACTGTCAAACCTTGTCAAACTTCAAACTCATAAACACACAAAAACTTGTAAGCAGAAACGTAAGAAAAAGTGTCGATTTGGGTTTCCTAAACCACCTATGAAAACAATACAAATTCTTGACCCATCAGATGATGATGAAAAGATTGACAAAGCCAAATGCCAAACCACTTGGAAGACTATTCATGAAGAGCTTACAGCAATGAAAGATGGTGAGGATATAACGTATGAAGAAGTTTTGGAAAGAATGAAATTGCATGAAGATGATTACATCGTGGCCATTAGATTATCACTATCTACAACTACTATATTTTTAAAGAGAGCTCCTAAAGAAATTCGAGTAAACAGTTACAATGTCCACTGTCTAGAAGCATGGAGAGCCAATATGGATCTACAATTTATCATTGATTTATATACCTGTGCTGTCTATATAGCTTCATATGTTACCAAATCTCAAAGAGGAATGAGCGAACTTTTGACAAATGCCTGTAAAGAAGCCAACACCGGCAATAAAACAATAAAAGAACAAGTTAGACTGATTGGAAACAAATTCCTGAATGCTGTTGAGATCAGTGCTCAAGAGGCATGTTACTTAGCTTGACAACTTCCTCTGAAGAAATCCTCCAGACAGTCAGTATTCATCAATACCAGTCCACCTGACCAGCGTGTAGCTTAACTGAAACTACAAGAGCAGCTGAATAGTATGAATGACGAAGATGAAGAAATTGAATGTCAAAACATGCTATCTCGATATGCAGAAAGATCAATTTCACTTCAAAATGTAACACTAGCTGAATTGGCATCATTATATAAAAAAAAAAGACCTGCATTTGTGTCCAGAGCAAAAAAAACTTTGCAAGACAACAAGAGATGGGCTACTTCCTGAAACTGAGCCACAGCATGATTCAGACACTGACACAGACAGTAATGAATCATCTGATGAAGCAGCTAATCAGCAACAAAATGTTGAATATAGACGAAGAAAAAAGCCGAAAATTATTCAATCCCAATACAGATTCAGATAATAATCACAGAGAGCTTCTGATGTTGTATGTTCCATGGAGAAATGAACAAAAAGATTTGATTGGACAATTTTCATCGTATTCTTTAAGATATGAACATTTCAAACAAAATATTGGTGACCAAAGAAAATTTTTTGAGCCATTTAGGAATGAAGTTCAGTCAGCTGAATCGTTCATTGCAGAACAACCTGACCTTACAGATGCATGGGATACAGTAACACCAAATACTCAACACAAAGATGATCAAGATGCTGCACAATCTCAGCAAGACAATTCTCCACCTGAAGCAGAATATGACATTGGACCAGATCTAGGACTACCTGTTTCTAATGCTGAGGAAATTAACTTGTACAATGAGTTAGCAGACCAAGAATATCGACACCTCATGAGGTCCCTGAATCAGCAACAGATTCAGTTTGTTTATGAAATTGTACATCAAATCAAGACGGCAGACAAACATGTTTACCATTTCCTTAGTGGTGGAGCTGGAGTCGGCAAATCTTTTGTTACCAAGGCGTTATACCAGACAATACTAAAATATTTTAATAAAAGACCAGGAGAAGACTTTACAACACCAAAAGTCCTGCTAATGGCTCAAACTGGGAAAGCTGCATACCATATACATGGAAACACAATACATTCAACTCTGAGAATACCTGCCAACCAAAAACTGCAAGACAGAGCCTTAGAATCAAGTGCCTTTAATACTTTACAGAAAACAATTGGAAATGTTGAATTGATTTTCATAGATGAAATCTCAATGGTTGGTTATAAAATGTTAAACTGCATTCATCAGCGCTTAATGGAAGTAAAAAGATCAAAATCAGTTTTTGGAAGAGTGTCCATTATATCCATTGGGGATCTCTTCCAACTGAAACCGGTAATAGATTCATACATCTTTAAAGCTCCACAGTCTGACTATATGCCTTTAGCCTGTAATTTATGGGAAGACAACATTAAAATGACTGAACTTAATATTATAATGCGACAGAGAGACAATAGGGAGTTTGCTGAATTGTTGAACAGACTGAGGGAAGTAAACCACACCGATGAAGATATCAAAACTTTGAAATTGAAGTGTCCCGTGTGGGGCCCGGGTGGCGAATAGGCCCGCAGCAGAGCCTAGATTGTCGTAAGAGACGACTAAGGGTCTTGGATTTTGACGTCGGGTCAGTGCTCAGCCCCCAGAGTGACCAAGTGTGTACCCTAGGTGGCTGAATAGGTTGGCCCTCGTCCACGGGGGTTGTCAGGTCTATAATACGGAAACCCTGACCGCCGACCATAGTGGGCCAACGTGTGTGGAGAGTGCCACGCTTCATGCACGTTGCGGACCGCCATATAGTGCACAACATAGGCTTAATTTTCCGCCCCTACCCACCTCTCCCCTTTTTCTGTGGTTCTTCAAAATTTACCGATCCTTTGTGTCCAACCCCATCCCCATATTTCATTTATCATCATCATTTCATGTTCATTTTATCACACTTTCATGTTCATCGCCTGTAAATAACCTATATAGCGTTGCACGGGCGTAAAACACCAACTCACTCACTCACATTGAAATTGAAGTTGATTGACCCTGAAGATGACAATTACCCACATGAAATTCCACATATATCTACATCCAATGCCAATGTCAACAGCCACAACTCTAAAGTTTTCTTATGGTCAAGGGCCAAAAAGTATACAGTATCAGCAAAAGATAGACTTATCGGGAACTACAGTTAAGATGCTACTAAAAAGATATTAGAATCTTTTCTCAGTAAAACCAAAGATGTCCCACAGTTGCCTGCAACAGTTCAACTAGCAGAAAGTCTTACATATGAACTTACAATCAATTTAGATTGTGTAGACGGTTTAATAAATGGAGCATCATGTAAACTACAGAAAGTCAAATTGACTGATGCAAGACAAGCTTCTGGGATCCTATGGGTACAGTTCTATGATAATACTACTGGTCAACTACTACGTAAAAGTAAAAATCACTTATACAAACCTGGTAAAGATAGAAAGTGGACTCCATTGGAACCTACCTCAAGGCAGTATCAAGCAGGATACAAGGGAGAAGTCCAGATACAACGACTTCAGTTTCCTCTTCGTCCTTCAGCAACTAAGACAGTCCATAGGTCACAAGGCGACACACTAGATAAAATTGTAGTTGATTTAACAAGTAAAATGAAGATTGATCATATTCATTATGTAGCCCTTGGTCGTGTAACATCAATGACTGGACTGAATGTCAGAAACTTACAAAAGAATAAAATAAGTGCGAATGCTGCAGTACAGCAAGAAATGGAACGCCTGAGGTCTCAACATGTAGAAACATCTCTGAAGTTCAATAATTTGATGCACAGTAAAATCAGAATAGTTTTTTCTGAATGTTCCTTCACTGAAGAAACATGTAGTAGATAATAGAGAAGACCCAAACTTGACAGCAGCTGACATTGTTTCATTTTGTGAAACAAAGCTTCTTCCATCAGACCAAGACATAATTATTCCAGGCTTCAACCGTTCCCGTTATGACTCCACAGCACCCCAAGGACTTGGAAAACAAAACTCAGCTGCAAAGCAACAACAGACTAGATCTTTGTCAACATCATTTCAGCAAGGATTTGGTAGACCTACATGTGGCATGGCTTAATACACAAAAGAAAATTTCAACATAATTAACCAAAAGCAATTGAACTCTGATAGCCTACAGAATGGTATCCTAATGGAAACTGTACTGATAGCAGTAAAGCATTGCACTCAAAGTCTATTTGTTGTGTTCCTGTATAAACCTTGTAAAATAGAGGTGAAAGAATTAATCAAACACTTAAATGGTATTTATAGACGCCATCTACAAGGAAAAAAGGTGATGATAATGGGTGATTTCAACATCCTATAATTCAATGTGACATGATTATAGAGATCAACGTATGAAACAAGTAAGTCTCGTGTATAAATTTCTAAACACACTGCAATGACTAATATGTTTAAGTTTTAATCTGCAAAGGGTTGCAATCGGATCAATATCTGACCAGTTTTTTAAAAGAATTTTTTTTTCTTTTTGGAGATACGCACCCTTGAATATTAGTAGTTAAATGTTCTTTACTTAGAATATCAAACGGAATGAGATGCGATCCCACTAGATAATATTTTTAGCATAAGTCAAAGGTGACATGATTCTAGAGACCAAAATCTCCGCTCATCGTATAAAATAAGCAAGCCTCGTGTACCCATTTTTAGTGAGTGAGTGAGTTGGTGTTTTACGCCCGTGCAACGCTATATAGGTTATTTACAGGCGATGAACATGAAAAGGATGATAAAATGAACATGAAATGATGATGATAAATGAAAAATTGGGATGGGGTGGGAAACAAAGGACCGGTAAATTTTGAAGAACCACAGGAAAAGGGGAGAGGTGGGTAGGGGCGGAAAATTTAGCCTATGTGGTGCACTACTTGGCGGTCCACAAAGGGGTCTTTTACGTGCATGGAGCGTGGCACTCTCCACACACGTTGGCCCACTATGGTCGGCGGTCAGGGTTTCCGTATTATAGACCTGACAACCCCCGCGGACGAGGGCTACCCTATTCAGCCACCTAGGGTACACACTTGGTCGCTCTGTGGGCTGAGCACTGACCCGACATCAGAATCCCAAGACCCTTAGTCGCCTCTTACGACAAGCTAGGCTCTGCTGCGGGCCTATTCGCCACCCGGGCCCCGCACGGGACTGTACCCATTTTTAAAAACACTGCAATGGCCACTAAGTAAGTACATAAATTCGATTAAAAAATACACCTTCGATCAGAATTTTCAAATTGTTTAAATAAAAGCTATACTGTTTTCAATAAATATCTAATCTACGGATAAACATTGTTTCATTGTTTTGGGGTTTTTTTCAGTTCACAATCAAACTATGGGGAGCTATTTAGCGGATGGATTAACGATGACAGGTACAGTTCTTTATTTTATAAATGAATTTTAATCGAGATGTTATATTTCAAGTCTTGATGGAAAATGTCACTCCTTTGTTAATGGAAGTAACTAATTTAAAAGATTAAGATCTATGGCTCCGATCCATTAAGCGATTGGCTATTTTGTAGATATTTCATTTCTAAAATTAACGATGACCAAATGAGAGGTGAATTCTCTCCTATGTATTCATGCAATTTCTGACAAAATACTTAGTTTCAAATTATTTGATGAATCACGCCAAATTAAAATTTCGCGCGTTTTTGTTATTTTCTCTACTTTTTAAAGAATTTTACTGAAGTCTTGTAGGTTATAAATGCACATTGATTTACAATACATTTTCTAAATTTGGGGGCTTTTTTAACGTTATTTTAATTGCCTATTTTTGCGTAATCATGAGCACATAGGTAACTTCATAATCTCTTGGCTAGTATCATTTGAAAGCTTGCCCAATGCTTCATTTAGAAAAAAACAAATATAACAACCAATTGAATTCATTTCTATATTTTCTCCTACGCTTTATGTTGGGAAACCGGGATTTGATAATGCGCACTTGTAACCTTGACTAAAAACAGTTTTAAGTACTATTCCACATAAGGATCAGACAGAGAGTGTCACATCGATAATTTCCAATTTCAGATTTTGGGGTATAGATGCATTCATTTAACCATAAAAACAAACCGAATGCAGTTTTTACATCTTAATATGTATTTGGTATCTAGATATTTTTTGACTGGTTATATAGGAAAAAAATATGGCGGGAAATTTTCCCGTACTTTTCACTATACAATGTAACTAAATTTTGACTGGTAATATCTCCTAAACCCAAATTAGACTGAAAAATTTAGTGGTCAAAACAAAGTTGACTGGGGTTGCTTTACGTGATTCTGTTGAAATTTTTTTGTGTATTTATTATCGATATGCCACCCTATTTATGGTATCTGCCTGATTCTAAGAAAAAAGTACTACTTAAAGTGCCGAACTCTAGGCCTTTTAAAAATTTTGGGAATCAGTTTAAATCCATTATAAGGAAAATGAGAAAATTTCGACTGATCGGAAGAGGAAAAATATCTAGAAGTTAGAAATTTTCATTGTTTTACCATTTCTGTATTCCGTTTAATTTAAAAGTTTTTAAAATAAAAATAATATTTTCTTCTTTTTAAAGCAGATACCTATCGTTTTAAATTGTTATGATGGATGAAATTGACAATATTTTTTAGGAGTATACAACTCTTATTTTCAGTCAGGAAAAAAAACAAATAGCCAGGAAGCGGGACGTGGAGGGTGCCCGTATGTATTTTTTTATCGTCATAGTGTTCAGGGCTGTACATGTTTCCTTAAATTTCGGGTTTTTTTTCACTTTATGCTAATTTACTGGTAATTATATCGTGTTGTATGTTGTTCTTGTAACTTTTTTTTATTTTTGATAACTCATTTATTTCTTTATCTATAATCAACGAAAGCGCTTGCTCTTAAAACTTAATATTTCATACACCACAAAACAGATAACAAACGAACGGAGAAGCTTTTACAATTCCTTTTTTTTTTATGTGAAAACGATATTGTTTTAAATGTTCAGATTTTATTGCTATTACATCAATATTCTTTTATTTTAGTCAGAAAGTAATCTCACAGTCTGATGAACGTCCTCTGAGTTTTGAGTGACTGTTTAAAAAGTAAGTATTTATCTTATTTCAGAAAAAAAAGACCCCAAAAAAATATTCAAGAAAAATTTTAATATGTACATTATTTTCATTCCATTTTTAGAATAAAACCAGTGTATCAATGTTTAATACAGTCCAGTTAAAAAAAAAGGTAGATTTTTTATTTTTTTTTAATAATAAACTAAGTTTTCTACCTGTCATTTTACTTATTATTAATGGAGCTTTAATATTTTTACAGAGAAAATGAAGATGCGACAAATAAATGGAAGATGTAAGTTTCGATTTTACAATTATTTTACGGAAAAATGAATTTGAGTTACCGTTCTTTTAATATAAAAAAAACAGCTGCCTACAACTTTACAATACATTTTTTTTAATTGAAAAAAAAACCTTACAAATGAACATGAAACAAAGAATCTACGAAAAAAAATATTACATGACTGCCAAGTAGAAAATATTGTACTCAATACACGTACCTATAGAAGTGTATATACGGTTATTAAAAATTTCATGTACAGTTGAACAAATAAACAAAACAAGAGGCTCCCAGGAGCCTTAATCGCTCACCTGGTCTTAATGTCAACCCTTTGAAGACTTTTGTATAGCTAAATGAGCTGAATGTTTAAGCAATAAAAAGCTTTTCTCTATCTGCAATAGTTTTCATTCCAAAGCAAAAAACACTATTTTTCACCTTTAAAGGGCCATAACCCCTTAAAGGGGTCATCTGACAACTTCGACCTTAAAAAGACTTTTGTAGAGCTAATTAAGCTGAACATTTAAGCAAGCAACATCTTTTCTCTATCTGCAAAAGTTTTCTTTCTTTAGGCCAAAAACACTTTTTTTTGCCTTTAAGGGGCCGTAACCACTATAAGGGGTCATCTGGCAACTTTGACCCTATGGAAACTTTTGTAGAGCTAAATGAGCTGAACATTTAAGCAAGCAACAACTTTTCTCTATCTGCAATAGTTTTCATTCCATAGGCCAAAAACACTATTTTTTGCCTTTAAGGGGCTGTAACCCCTACAAGGGGTCATCTGACAACTTCGACCATATGGAGACTTGTGTAGAGCTAAATGAGCTGAACATTTAAGCAAGCAACAGCTTTTCTTTATCTGCAATAGTTTTCATTCTATAGGCCAAAAACACTATTTTTTGCCTTTAAGGGGCCGTAACCCCTATAAGGGGTCATCTGACAACTTCGACCCTATGGAGGCTTGTGTAGAGCTAAATGAGCTGAACATTTAAGCAAGCAACAGCTTTTCTCTATCTGCAATAGTTTTCATTCTATAGGCCAAAAACACTATTTTTTGCCTTTAAGGGGCCGTAATCCCTATAAGGGGTCATCTGACAACTTCGACCCTATGGAGGCTATTGTAGAGCTAAAGGAGCTGAACATTTAAGCAAGCTACAGCTTTTCTCTATCTGCAATAGTTTTCATTCTACAGGCCAAAAACTCTGTTTTTTGCCTTTAAGGGGCCATAACCCCTATAAGGGGTCATCTGACAACTTTGACCTTATGGAGACTTTTGTAGAGCTAAATGAGCTGAACATTTAAGCACGCAACAGCTTCTCTCTATCTGCAATAGTTTTCATTCCATAGGCCAAAAACATGAAAAAATGCTATTTTTCACCTTTAAGGGGCCGTAACTCCCATAAGGGGTCATCTGACAACTTCGACTCAATGGAGACTTTTGTAGAGCTTTTGATGCTGAAGCAGTAGGGTGGCATCAGATTTCATCTATCTCTTATACTTTTTGATTTACAAGCCAAAAACAGTAGTCTGACCCCCCTGGTCTATTTTTAGCAACGGCGGCCATGTTTTTTGACGGATCAAAATACCGAACACAATTTTTGTGCAGGACACCCTAAGGATCAATCATATCAAGTTTGAAGAAATTCTGTTCAGCAGTTTCAGAGAAGAAGATTTTTTAAAAATTGTTAACGGACGACGACGACGACGACGACGACGGACGCCAAGTGATGGTAATAGCTCACATGGACCTTCGGTCCAGGTGAGCTAAAAAGTAAGAATCTCACTATATCTTTATAGTACACTAACATAATGTTTTCGATTTTAGGGACAAGGCGATGACAGAGTGGCGGCAGATGATCTGTTGGGGGTACACCTCCAGCCAAATACATAATCTAGAGGACGTGAGGGAGGATCTCACTAAGGCGCTAGAGACAATCAACCACTCAATAGCGCAACTGAAGAAACTTAAACCAGGCCGAGTGGAGTTGAAATAAATGTTTGTTTAAAATAAAAAAAAATCAACTGAATACCTATTTTTTAATTGAAATGTCAAATGTTTTACCCTCTTAGAAACATTAATAAAAAACTGATTTGGTCTTGCATATTGATTCAAACTATATGTACTACAATGTATACCTAAAATGCATCAGTGGACATTTTCACACTTTTTTTCATTTATATACCATTAGTTAAGTATCATCTATTTTTTTCAGGTTAAATCTGATATCATTTAAACATATAAGATGATATAGCTATTTGTATAAAAAAGCGCAATATGTATCATTGTAGAAACAAAGATATTGATTGATTCATTACACAAATGCTATATTTAAGAATTCAAGAAAAATATAGGTGATGCTTAACTTTTTGGTGAACCGTATATATCAAACATTTCATGAGTACATACTTAGAAGTAAGATAAGGACATGGTGCTGGAATCTTCATTGACAAACAACTCTATAAGATCAAGAACTTAAATTATTTTGTTAACTTACGTAGACGGGCTTGTTCTCGAAAATGTTGGTTGTTAGTTCAAGATCATAGGTTTTTATACCCCTCCCCTCAAACAAGGCTTCTCATACGTCGACGTGGGAATTTTATATTTCCTGGTTCTCATGATTTTCTTTTGATGTATTTCCCATTAATTAGGAAAGATGTGAGCGTAAAAATGCATTTTCCTTTGTTATGTGAAACAAAAAAAAAACACGTCTTCTTTTTTTTATTTATGTGAAAACAGTTCTTTTGATGTTTCATGTTAGAAAAAAAAACCATATCTTCTTTCATGATTTATTTGATAGCATTTCTTTTGATGTTTAATATTTATGTGATACCATAAAAAATTCCCATTAAAGGAATTGCACATACTTAGATGATCTGAGACCTGATATTGGAGTCTGGGGGGTCATAGAGTAATCATATGAAGGTCTGAGGTCATTGTCATCATATTTGAGTCTGGGGGACAAAGAGTCATCATATGGAGGCTTGGGGGTCGTAGAGTCATCCTTAAGAGGCTTGGGGGTCGTAGAGTCATCCTTTAGAGGCTTGGGGGTCGTAGAGTCATCCTTTAGATTTGTTAGTTAGTTAGTTATTGCTTTACTCCCAAGCAGCGCGATTTCGGCTATATCCAAGAGATGAACATGAAATGATAATGAAGTGGAGGAAATGGGGACACAAGGCCAATCGGGTAGGAGAGTTTTGACTGCCACTGGAAAAAAAGGAGTGATGGGTAGGGACGGAAAATTTTGTCTCCTGCATGGGGATCCTACGGGTCCTACTCTTACCGAGACCTGCAGCAGGGTTCTTTAAGGTGCGAGGAACGTGACATTTTTCCCAACACGGTGCACCACTATGGTTTGCGGTCAGGTTTTCCGCATTATCGCCTGACGACCCCGCATCTCTCGATGTCAGGGCTGCCCCATTCAAACACCTGGGGCACACATCCCAGTCGCTTTGTGGGCAAAGCGGCCTGACCCCGATGTCAGGTTTCTGAGCGCTCTTTAGTGGACTTTTACCGACAAGCTTAGCGCTGCTGCGGGCCTATTCGCCTCCCGGGCCCCGCACAGGATCATCCTTTAGAGGCTTGGGGGTCGTAGAGTCATCCTTTAGAGGCTTGGGGGCCGTAGAGTCATCCTTTAGAGGCTTGGGGCCATAGAATCATTATACTACTAGTATCTAGAAAAAACATGTAAACTGTCTAATAGAATATTGTTTGCACTTATCATATAAAGTATATGGATGAATTTATTTTTTTTTTAGCGGCGTTAAAAGGGTATTCGAGGAAGACTGGAGTGTAGACTCTGTTTTCGTTTCACCAAAAAAAGGTGAGTAACGTCTATTAAAGTCGTTAATAGTATAGACGTAAATAAATTTTGTTTTTTAGCGCTCTCATATTCATGTTATAACTGTTAAGTATATAAGACTAGATTTTGATTGTTGAAGATTTTAATGTACTATCCCTTCACAAAGACTCAATCTAGAAGTATATATGAAATGTGGATGAAGTTTACAAAATACAAAACAATGACGCAAACATGACTTGAGTTATCTCTCTTTTACATTATTAATTATTAGAACTTTTTTCAGGAAAAAGCTTGACGACGCAATAAACACAAGATGTGTTGTTGGTTGGGGGACACACAGAACCAGATCAAAGATCTGGAAAAAAACATCCCAAGATGGACTTAGCATTACATCAACATCAACGTTAACGTATGATTACAGATATATGTACATACAGCCAGAAAACACACAATAAGTCTCGGGCCCTGAAGAAGTCATCATCGTCAGTGATGATGAAGATGATGAGGTAACTATTCTATTGCTTAACTGAGTCTAAATAAAAAAAATGTGCATTTTACTGACATTTATCATCCTCTGGAGTCTCTCTCATCACTGAATGTTAGATGTCATATGATTAAGAAGAAGTTGCAAATTCATGCCTGATCAAAAGCAAAATATCGTTAGACCTAATCCCACTTTCTGGCGTAAATTTGCTAGGATTTTGTCGGATCGAACAGTTTCCACAATTTGAACATTTTCCCGCTAACAATTCTATGTTGAATTTTTAAAGGAAAATAAGAGTAAGTTGTGTAAAAATTTGAAATGAGGAATATGATTATAATACTGATAAAAAGGGCCCCACGGCAAAATATCTCACATTTAATTTTAGCATGAAATTTTAATATGCAAATTATAAAGTAAAAGTGCAAAATTTAATATGGTGTCAGTGTGTTAATAGTTTTTTGAGTTTTAGTGTTCACAAGAATTGTTGACGGACGGACAGACGAGCAGACAAAAAGAAATTTATCGGGCGTCCGCATCTTTGATGCAGGGTCCTAATTAGATGTCATACAACTTTTATTTTTTATTCCAATATGATTTACACTTGAAAGAAAATAGAGATGATTTAAAAACACACCAACTTTTTTTACATTTATCGTTGTAGGGAACAATCACTGAAAGTGGAATACATGTAGATTTTGAGGACAAAATGAAAGAAATGAAGATCTCAGATGTAGAAATTTACATGATGGAGACAGATCATAAGTGTGACACCTTTGACATTGGGGATCTTGTAAATTACTAGTATGACGCTCTACCAATAGAAACGAAAAATGATTTTTCACAGTTACGAAAGGCCTTTCAAAAGAAATAAAGACGAATATCAGAAACTGAAGACATTTCTATTTTTAATTGCGTGCAGTGTGAAGAGGAATCAATCCACCAGTTCTCCGGTATGACTGATTCGTTTTTGTCATTTTCTCTGGACTATGAGATTGATCATTCAAGTTCGGTAGTTTTGTTATTACCTTTATTTAGTGGTTATCTTGATATTCAAATGGATTCCCTCGTTATTGTTTTCCAATCTATTATCTTTCAACTAGACCTTATGGAGGACGACGCCGGAGTTTTACACGCTATACCGTTCTTCAGGCTGCCCTTCGTTTCTAGCAACACATTATTAACTTACCCGACTTTGACGCTTATGCATTTACTTCAATTAAGCGTCACTTGACTATTAATATTCCCTTCTTTGGGGGATAAAGATACTCTCTTCAAAATTATTCGCTCTGCTTCTTATTCAAATATTCCTGAAGAAATTCTATTCCACCATATTTCCAAAATTTCTACGCAAATATCACAAGCACAATATGTTCCCATTTTGCTTGAACTCTTTTAAAGCGCAATATACAATTATTGCATCCGATACTATTATTTGCAATAAGCTTTCATTAGAAATGTGGGGTATGGACGACTGTCCATACTACCTATTCAACAAATATTATAGAGATTTTCGAAATTTATACGATTTTCAAAAGCACGTTCTGGACGGTTGTTCTGTCGACAAGAGCATATAATTTACAAATAAAAGGCTTCGTCGAGCGCAGCATGATACGACCGCAACATGTTGAACCCTGTACGTTCTAGGCCCAATATGGATAGTCTATTGCTCTGGACATATGTAGCCCATGGTGGACTGACAAAGGATTTTGACACATGCTTCTCAGATGGACTTTCGATCAAGGAGGTAAAAATACGAATTTTCAATTTTGTATTCTTCTCTTGAAAACAATAATGTTTGGGTAAAAAAATAAAAATTGAACCAGAAAAAAAAATCAAAATCGGATCACAAGTAAACAAGTTTTGATTTTGATCCCTTTTTGCCCCTAATAACCTAATAGGGACAAAAGGGGGTTTGCAAAAAATAATATAAATTATATATCCGCTATTTGACAAGAACAAATATGCAAAAAAAATTCAAAATCGGACCTCAAATAAATAAATCTCGATATGGCCACTTGGGGCCCCTAGTTACATAACGGGGAAAATGGGAGGGGGCGCAAAAATTCATCAAAATCATTATGTTATTGTAAGAATCATTCTTGACAAATTTCACAGCAAAAGGCCAACTAGGACCAAAGTTATGGTTGAAACAAATAAAATATTTGAATTGTGTGACCCTTTTCGGCCCCTAATGTCGAAACAAATAAAAAAAGGGAACCCGTAAAATCAATCGCATTCATCCTTTTATGGTAGGGAGTGAGTGAGTGAGTTGGTGTTTTACGCCCGTGGAACGCTATATAGGTTATTTACAGGCGATGAACATGAAAAGGATGATAAAATGAACATGAAATGGTGATGATAAATGAAATATGGGGAAGGGTGGGACACAAAGGACCGGTAAATTTTGAAGATCCACAGGAAAAGGGGAGAGGTGGGTAGGGGCGGAAAATTTAGCGTATGTGGTGCACTACTTGGCGGTCCACAAAGGGGTCTTTTACGTGCATGAAGCGTGGCACTCTCCACACACGTTGGCCCACTATGGTCGGCGGTCAGGGTTTCCGTATTATAGACCTGACAACCCCCGCGGACGAGGGCTACCCTATTCAGCCACCTAGGGTACACACTTGGTCGCTCTGTGGGCTGAGCACTGACCCGACGTCAGAATCCCAAGACCCTTAGTCGCCTCTTACGACAAGCTAGGTTCTACTGCGGGCCTATTCGCCACCCGGGCCCCGCACGGGGGTTTATGGTAGGGAACATCATTGTAAAATTTCATAGCAATGGATAACTAGAACTAAAGTTATTGTGGGAACACTAAAGTCAACAGACGCGGACACAGACGACGACAGCATCATACCATAATATTTTGCGGTCGTATAAAAATACCCAATATATCGAGAAACGACATCGGAGACCATATGCGTCAATATGCCCTTGACAATGATGAAATGAGCCAACCCCGAAAAACGCCTGATAGGGAACATGTTACACACATATCCCCATACCTATAACCCCCCTCCAAAAAAAAAATATATGAACACTAGTATCCCCCCACTGGGAAAAGGAAAAAATGGAAAAATGAAAAAATTGGGAGGGTCAGAAAAAAAAAGCTGGGAGACAGAAAAATAAAATGGGGGTAGGAAAGATGTAAAAAATTTCCCGAATTCCGAAATGAAGAAAATTTTGAAAAAGCCGGGGGTTCGAAAAAAAAAATTCCTAGGTGTACAGCAAAAAATATCACGCTTTGGGACACTCAAATTACCTGGTAGTGCGAAGTGCACCGTTATAAAATGAATTACTCAGCAATACCAGATACATAGAAGAATTTAAATTAAATAGGTAAATCGATCTTATGTAAATTCTGATTTTTAATTAATAAATTCTGTCAATATATTCGCGTTAAATTTCTGCATTGATCTTGTCGGTCTATTTATTATTTAAAGCGCTATTAACTTTTGAATAGACTAAATTGATAATTTTTATATGATTGCATGTTGCTTAGATGTTGTAGTCGAACCACTTTCGAGAAGGATTTTATGTCGCAAGAAAGCATTTCTACCCTGGAACTTGAAAAAGAAATTCAAGAGTGTCGAGATTCCCATTTTCGTTTATTGGAATATTCAAAAAGTTCAAAGCCATTGATAATTGAAGATATCGAAATGCAGAACCAACCACAGGGATACGCATGGACATCAGGAGAAATAACAGTTTTAGACGAAAACATTTTATACCATAAGAAAATGATCAAGGCTATTGGGAATGCTAAGACTTTAGGGCCAATGAAACTTCCTAAAGCCCCGAAAAAAAGGTTCAGGAATTGTTTAACAAAAAACTTGGAAAGAAAAGGAAGGAAGCCATTGCAACGCCGCAACAACTACATGACTTTCTATGAAGCAGAAAGGCGGACCTTTCGCGGACAATTTCGAGGGAGAAATCCTGTCATGACTGTTGAATTATGTTGTGTTAAAAGGTTACCCATTTTTGGTGCACGGGATCAACATTCATGTATCATCATTCCTTCATCACATCACCAAAAGAGACATTGATGTTATTTTTTTGATTTCTTATTTTTCTTATTTTCATTATTTTTTTTTAGATTACCCATGGATTGTCAAACCATCTGGAGGAAGTTAGTCACCGGGGACTCCTCCATTGACTATCTATGGGGAATGCATTTTTTGGTCAGTTCGGGATTCTTCCCATTTAAAGAGGACACTCTTTTCTTCGAGTATGTTGCGCAACTAGCCTTTAGGGAAGACCTGGACTTCAATCAGTTGCCTCGTCATTTATCTGTTTATGTTGATTATTATGAGTATTTTTTAAAGATAGCCAAGCTAGATGTAGGCAATATTTTTCTTAATTTATTATTATTTTATTTTTTAAACATGAACTTTCTTTTCAATTCCGCTTCATCTATCTTTATTAGTCACCAGTTTGCGATTTTGTTTTACATGTTTTAATGTTATATGTCTCTTGCATTCATCTATCATATCATTGTCATAAAAAAAAAATATAAAAAGAAACAACGTATACTTATATTTTTTTTGGGGGGGTCGCAATATTCATAAGCCTACCATATCTTGCTACCGAGTGACTCCTCAATTTTAGTATACACTCATAGTTCTAATAGGATTGTCTTTCTATATATTGGATGCCTTTTTTTTTAATTTCTTTCATTGGCTTGAGGTGTGTATGGATACGAGTAGTTACTCGAGGTGTAGATCCATAGTTACAAGCTGATAAGAAATTGTTTTGTTAGTTAATGTTTAATCACTCCCTCTTGTTCTTTCTAACCTGAGTTAAATTTCCCTTAATCAGTTTTTTATTACTTCATTCAATTTTTTTCTTTGTTGTTTTCATCGTTCGTTGTTTGCTTTACTGTTGTTTGATGATGCTGCATCGGTGACCAATGGGAAGACAAAATGAAACAGGATAGAACAAATAAAAAAAAAGAAAAATAATCAAAACAACAACTAAGGTTGATTCTGATACACACAACAAACAAAATAAATTGTTGATACACACAGAAAACGGGTATTTACACGTAAAATAAAATAAGAAAAAAATAAACACATCTGGTAATAAATAAAAATACATTATATGAAAAGATTATACGTTTACATATATTTTCTCCTCGTATTGGTCAACGATGTGTCTTATCAATTAACAAGTGGCATTCAGCATGCAATACTTTATCTGATTTTGAGTTTTAAGAATTTTTAAGGTTGCGTAATATTATTTGTCCCACTTGTCTATTATATGGACGGCTTGGTCAAGTTTGTTTCCGTTTGGCGGGAGCCAAACAATAGAAGTTCGAGGGTATATTACAATAGAGGTTAATTCATTTGTACCCTTAAAATATCAGGTCACTTACACTGTTATAGATTTTTGTAGTTATTAAAGCTGATTTGAATCAGAGGCCAAGTGTTGCCAAGTAAAATAGGAAATTTATTTATATTTTATATTTCTTTAATCCGGTTGCTAATGAAGCGTTAGCATTATAACTAAGAAAATGCTTGGTCTTATTGAAGTTCAAAGATGGTGACATTTGGTCTAATTCTTGTTTTAATATGCTTGATGAGAAACCGAATGGTTATAAGGGATTTTAAGTTGTAGCATTTGGCGATTTTTGTCCAGTCAGCAATTGGTTGACGTGGCATTATTTTCGGAACATTCCCTCCCCTCGAAGGATAAATTAGGGTATTTCTTTAATTCTAAAGAGTTTGTTTTGGACATAATTTATGGAATCCTTTTTTGAGCCTTTATACAAACAATCGGAGTCACTCGGGTTTCACGTTGAAGTTGGCATGGATGTAGTACGTGGCAAAGACCGGAATGATTAGTTGCCCTGCTATAAATATCTGAGCACGGCAGTGTTCGTCATTCCGTCTTTGGCACTACATCTTGCTTGTTTTATATAGTTGAGTCTTTACCACTACTGCCCACGGAGATCATGGTAACCCTCATGCCAAGCGAGTGAGCCAGTATATAAATTAGACAACAGAAAATACAAATCGAGGCGGTAAAACAGCAGTGTAACACCACATCGCTTTCTAATAGTAATTTCAAACATAAACATCAATATATTCCATCAAGATCGATTCTGAGAAAGAAAATGAAGGTAATTACAAAACTACCGAACTTGAATGATCAATCTCATTGTCCAGAGAAAATGACTTAAACGAATCAGTCATACCTGAGAATACAACGTGTCGCCTTCATGTTTGAAATTATCATAATTTAGACTGACGTCACATTTTTCGTCAAATATGGCCCATACTTAATTGTAAGAAGTGAGGATTAAAATTGGAAATATCTGAACGAGTAATGAGCAACACTATGCAAACAACGCAATTTGTGTTCACCACATTAGTAGAATGATTTATTTTGTTAAGCCCTCTTAAAAATCAATTTGTGACAACATTATAACTTACTTTACACTGACGTCACATGATTCGTATTTAAAGTTAATAAAATAATGAGATGTGGAAAGTGTAAAATAAGGAAACGAAAGTTAACCACCAATTTAAGAAACTAATCCATTAGAGCCTTTGTATTTTTTGCTGTGTTAAAGAAGGCGGGCATATTAGAAAACTTTATCACTGGAAATAGATTGGTGAGTTAGAGTATCAACATAGGAAAGATAATGGCAATCCAAATATGGTTACTTATTATATTTAATTCATTCGCCGGAATGGCAGCCTAGTTTTAGACATATCGCTTTCTTGTTTGAAATTAACATAATTTATTCTGACGTCACATTTTTCGTCAAATAAGGTTCGCAATGAATAAGTTATAGGGATGTTCGCCTTGACGTCAGAGCTTACCTGTGGAATAATTTTGGAGGGCAAAAACACAATAAAATTGTGTTGAAAAACGTCTTTAAACTGTCAAATTTTTTTTTGTTTTTCAGGATAATTTAAAAATTCTTTTGGTTCTATAATTTCCAGAAACAGATCGTTTTTGTAGTGCATTTTGCAAATAAATATTCAGTGGTTCTAAAGATCGAAAAATTGGTTGATTTAAAAATTTTAAGAAAAATTTACTTGGTTCAGAAACAATTTTGCAGAAAATTTATTTTTCAAGCCCTATTTTTAAATGTATAAACGTTTCAGGAAGATTAATTTACTTAAATACTTTTGCTTGAAGTGTAGTGATCAATGCACTAGGGTGGATAACTTTTAAAGTAATAGTACCAAAATAAAATGTATTTGTACCGACATGCAGATCTATTGGAAATCCAATCTATCACCAGAGGGAGCGTCTATCAACACTGACCTCTATACTATCGCGCTAAGGATCATGGGAAATATTTTAATGATATTCAATCCCCGAATTCGGGGATATTACCCACAATCCTTAGCGCGATAGTATAGAGGTTAGTGTTGACAGACGCTCCCTCTGGTGATAGATTGATTGGAAATCACAAAATATCTAGTAAATATGGCCGTGCATGACAAGTCCTTCTTTTCAAAATGTAGACCTTTTAACGTAAGGTTTTACATCTATGGACTTTTTGGTAATATCAAACATAAACATCAACATATTCCATCAAGGTCGATTCTTAGATAGAAAACTCAACTTGTCCAACAAATACAACATGTCGCCTTCTTGTTCGAAATTATCATAATTTATACTGACGTCACATTTTTCGTTAAATATGGTCCCTACTTAATCGTTTGAAGTGAGGACTCAAATTGAAAATAGTGTATTACTTGGCAAAAATAGCAGTAAATTATTTTGTTAAGACTTCTTTAAAATCAAGTTGTTACATTATTATAATCTACTTTATACTGACATCATATGGTTCGTAGTAGCTACAATAATGTAGATCCTCGGACATCTTTGATAAGGCGGAGCTACAATGCGGTCTCGTTGTGTAGTATTGAATTCCGGATAATCTTCATCGCCATACCGAACCTGAATATCAGGTAGACAGTTTCCTGGTAAATCGTGACCTTCACCTTAGCGCAGTAAGTTGGAATCCTCTCAGCTGATCGGACGCTCATTCGGCGGATCGACTGCCACTTCTGGACTTCAACCCCTGTGAAGTTAGCTGCCATTTAAGGTACTGTTAGATATCATATTAGTTAGTTGTCTGTAGAGTGAATTACCACATTGGTGTCAGAAGTGTTGTAATTTCTATCGGACAAAATTTGGACACCTGGATTTTCCATGTTTTCAATTTCGCGCCGACTTTGATTAGCGTGAGTACAATTCACATTGGTAATTTTTTCAGTTTCACTGATTATTATCAATATTCTTTAAAATAAACAAGGAATTAAGGGGACTGTCAGTGTTGCTGATATTTCCGTGAATTTAATTATCTAAATAAAAAAAAAACTTTATTCAGAATATTGATGTCCGTCTTACTGATCTCAATTTAGATTTTTTACTTTATACAGTAGACAAACCATTACCTTGAAATATGTCTGCCAAGATAAACATTAATGTTGCTAGTGTGACTCAGTTAAAAACCATAAAAGGAATCGGTGATGTAAAAGCAAAAGCAATTGTTCATGCTAGGGAAGAAAAAAAATCTGACTTGAATTTACAAGATCTTAATGCAATACCTGATACATCAAAGCAATTTGGGATACTTTATTGAAAGATCAAATCATTTGTTTAGAGGGCCAGGATGAACAAGGTGTATTAATATCAAAATTAAGATCTACAATTTCAGCTTTGGAACAGGAGAGAATGCAGACCACTACTGATTTCCAGACACAAATGGATGAATTTAAAGAGAGGACAAAGACAGAGATGGAAGATCTGCAAGAGAAGTTACAAAAACAGGTACTTAACTTTGATGCACAGCGAAAAGATTTGGAAAAGCAGGTTAGTGAATTTAGAAATATAGCATCACAGCGCGAAACAGAGTTATTGGAGGCTGCTAAGCAAAATGATCAGTTACAACAGCAACTGGCGCAAAAAGTTTTATTGGCAAAAATTGAAAAAGTCATTTCTGACCGTGAGGATAGATTTTTCAAAAGACAATCTAATGAACCAGCAACAACAATAACTTCTACTTCAAATCTTAAAATACCAACTTTTGATGGTAAAGTTGATTGGAGAGCGTATATATTACAATTCACTTTAATTGCTGACAAACATAAATGGTCCTCAGATCAGAGACGTCCCGTGCGGGGCCCGGGAGGCGAATAGGCCCGCAGCAGCGCTAAGCTTGTCGGTAAAAGTCCACTACAGAGCGCTCAGAAACCTGACATCGGGGTCAGGCCGCTTTGCCCACAAAGCGACTGGGATGTGTGCCCCAGGTGGTTGAATGGGGCAGCCCTGACATCGAGAGATGCGGGGTCGTCAGGCGATAATGCGGAAAACCTGACCGCAAACCATAGTGGTACACCGTGTTGGGAAAAATGTCACGTTCCTCGCACGTTAAAGAACCCTGCTGCAGGTCTCGGTAAGAGTAGGACCCGTAGGATCCCCATGCAGGAGGCGAAATTTCCCGTCCCTACCCATCACTCCTTTTTCCAGTGGCAGTCAAAACTCTTCTACCCGATTGGCCTTGTGTCCCCATTTCCTCCACTTCATCATCATTTCATGTTCATTGTATCACCATTTTCATGTTCATCTCCCGGATATAGACGAAATCGTGCTGCTTGGGAGTGAAGCAATAACTAACTAACTAACTAACAGATCAGAGACTTTATAGATTAGTTGTGAGTTTAAGAGATAAACCATTGAAATTTTTCAGTAGTCGATCATTATCAGTTAGAAATGATTTTAGACTTCTCTGTCAAAAATGAACGAAAAATTTGGCAAAAAAGAATTACCCCATGTTTTGAGAAGAATTTTGCAGGATAACAAGCAAGATGTTGTTTGTTCTCTTTTCAAATCTACAAACCTTGAAATCATTAGAGGTATGATAACACTTAATTAAACATGCATATTTGACAATTGTTTTAAACGCATGTATAAAAAGCAGTTATGAACTAAAATAACAGAACATTTGACAGACAAACCGTGATGTAGAACAGTAAAGTAAAGGTACGAAAAAAAACAACAAATCAAAAGTGCAATTCTGAAATCAAAAGACTAGAAAAAAGGAAGATAAATCCTGAAAACAGGACACAAAAAAGCGTCACACTAAACTTAATACAAAAAAAATACGAAACAAAACCACACTACAGGTACGTCCAAGTGCTTTGAAAACTGCCATAATAGAGTCCTTCTCCGTGTTGCCTACCTTTAAAATCGATGAGAAGTGAAGGTAAATGGCTCTCGAAAAATGGTTGATATGAAGGAACGAAGCCTATACTTGGACTCGTTTTGCATGAATTTTGTGTGTTCGATATATTCACTCACAATCTTAGAATTGAATGTCTTAAAACTTTGATTGAGTTTATTAAGTAAGTTCTGATAGGGATTTATGTCAATCGTAAATGCGACTAGCCAATCTGAACCTGCGGTTGAAATTTCATTAACTTTTTTCAAAAACTACATTATCCCTAATTAAAGAGTGGGAAATAGGTAACCCGAGGAGAGAAAAAACTATTGCAGATAGAAAAAAAGCTGTTGCCTGCTTAAATGTTCAGCTCATTTAGTTCTACAAAATTCGTCATATGTTCCAAGAGTCCATGTTGTCAGATGACCCCTTATGGGGTTACAGCCCCTTAAAGGCGAAAAATAGTCTTTTTGGCCCATAGAATGAAATTTATTGCAGATAGGGAAAAGCTGTTGCTTGCTTATTTGTTCAGCTCATTTAGCTCTACAAAGTTCTTCATAGGGTTGACATCAAGACCAGGTGAGCGATTCAGGCTCCTGGGAGCCTCTTGTTTCTTTGACCGGGAATCTCAAAAATTCAATAGTAATATCCCTGGCCCAAGGGTCATCTTCGGGAACTTCCGGTAGTATTTCCCACTCCATTAACAGGTTAGACAGGTTTTCAAGGGGTTCATAATCACTCAATTTCATCTTACAGTAGAAATTACTCCCCTTAGAATTTGTTGAATAGAGTACACGAAGAGACAACTGTGCATGTAAGAAAAATACATATTCTCCAGTTCCCCCTTGAAATATTTTAACGGTGATTGGGTTTACGACGACTATATTTCGGGGTATAGCAAGAGCCAGATCCTCAACGTCGCAAATATACATTCGCTTATGTTTCTTATTTGTCGATGACAACGTTCTTTTCGGTCTCCTTCCGCCCCCGCTATCTGGATCCACTTAATCAGGACCTCCCAGATCGTATAATAGTTCCTCTTAACCTGTGAAAAAGTTTTGCCAATTTTGTTTCTTCCCCCTTTAATACCCCGGGTAGGAAGGGACCCGTAACATATAGGGAGGAGGCCTCTATGTATTCTTCACTGGGCCGGGAATCTATAAAATTCAATTGTAATATCCCTGGCCCAAGGGTCATCTTCGGGAACTTCCGGTAGTATTTCCCACTCCATTAACAGGTTAGACAGGTTTTCAAGGGGTTCATATTCACTCAATTTCATCTTACAGTAGAAATTACTCCCCTTAGAATTTGTTGAATAGAGTACACGAAGAGACAACTGTGCATGTAAGAAAAATACATATTCTCCAGTTCCCCCTTGAAATATTTTAACGGTGATTGGGTTTACGTCGACTATATTTCGGGGTATAGCAAGAGCCAGATCCTCAACGTCGCAAATATACATTCGCTTATGTTTCTTATTTGTCGATGACAACGTTCTTTTCGGTCTCCTTCCGCCCCCGCTATCTGGATCCACTTAATCAGGACCTCCCAGATCGTATAGTAGTTCCTCTTAACCTGTGAAAAAGTTTTGCCAATTTTGTTTCTTCCCCCTTTAATACCCCGGGTAGGAAGGGACCCGTAACATATAGGGAGGAGGCCTCTATGTATTCTTCACTGGGCCGGGAATCTATAAAATTCAATTGTAATATCCCTGGCCCAAGGGTCATCTTCGGGAACTTCCGGTAGTATTTCCCACTCCATTAACAGGTTAGACAGGTTTTCAAGGGGTTCATATTCACTCAATTTCATCTTACAGTAGAAATTACTCCCCTTAGAATTTGTTGAATAGAGTACACGAAGAGACAACTGTGCATGTAAGAAAAATACATATTCTCCAGTTCCCCCTTGAAATATTTTAACGGTGATTGGGTTTACGTCGACTATATTTCGGGGTATAGCAAGAGCCAGATCCTCAACGTCGCAAATATACATTCGCTTATGTTTCTTATTTGTCGATGACAACGTTCTTTTCGGTCTCCTTCTGTCCCCGCTATCCGGATCCACTTAATCAGGACCTCCCAGATCGTATAGTAGTTCCTTAACCTGTGAAAAAGTTTTGCCAATTTTGTTTCTTCCCCCTTTAATACCCCGGGTAGAAAGGGACCCGTAACATATAGGGAGAAGGCTTCTATGTATTCTTCACTTGACCGGGAATCTCAAAAATTCAATAGTAATATCCCTGGCCCAAGGGTCATCTTCGGGAACTTCCGGTAGTATTTCCCACTCCATTAACAGGTTAGACAGGTTTTCAAGGGGTTCATATTCACTCAATTTCATCTTACAGTAGAAATTACTCCCCTTAGAATTTGTTGAATAGAGTACACGAAGAGACAACTGTGCATGTAAGAAAAATACATATTCTCCAGTTCCCCCTTGAAATATTTTAACGGTGATTGGGTTAACGACGACTATATCTCGGGGTATAGCAAGAGCCAGAGCCTCAACGTCGCAAATATAATTGAAATATTTGCTTATGTTTCTTATTTGTCGATGACAACGTTCTTTTCGGTCTCCTTCCGCCCCCGCTATCCGGATCCACTTGATCAGGACCTCCCAGATCGTATACCGTAGTAGTTCCTTAACCCAGGGATCGCACTGGGCTTCGCTAATGTCGCACATTGCGATATTTTTTTCTTGCTGGCGACAAAAACGGCTGCTGGCGATTTTTCTGGCGCCTAAGTAAGTTTTATCATTTTCGACCAGAAATTGAATACACATCGCCAGTATTGATCAATATGTCAACAGGTAAGTTATCCTGTGTGACCACGCGTCGCCACGGATGAGCAGGAAGATAATTGAATAGGTAAACGGTGGATCACAGCAGGTTGAAGACCTTCTTTGCTGATTTGGTACCGGAATCGTGATGTTGTTCGCTGATGACCTAAGTTCGGGCTGTCTCCACCAAGTGTTGAACTGATACCTGGGTCTGATTGTGCTTTGTTTGTTTGCTTGTTTGTTTTGCCACAGGACCGTCCAATCTGATGGGAACTTTTGTTAAATAAAAAATAATTAAATTTTAAATAACAATAGCAAAATCCAAACCAGAATGTTTTTTATTCGAAGATTTACGATACAATAATAATAAGAAGATATTAATACCAATAAATATTCAGCAGAATAATAACAAGATCGAATGTCCATTCAGAGTGTCTCTTCAGGTCTTCCAGACAATATCAATCATAAGAGATATAAATTAAAATAAATAAACAATTACCTTACAATTAGATAAAATAAACATTTTAAAACTTTACTTTAACTTGACTAGCTGATAAAAAATAAGTACTAAAATCATAGTTACCTTTTGTAAAATAAAAAATAATTAAATTTTTAAATAACAATAACAAAATCCAAACCAGAGTTTGGCGAAGATACCTGAACATCGCTTTTTATACGAGTTCCAGAACCCACGCCAAAACCATAGATTTGAAGTTTGACCACTTGTTCGCCATCCAAAAGGCGGAACCAAAAGACAACTCTTGGGACCAAATTTGGACATTTTCAAATCAAAATGTTTTTGTATCGTAAGTCCGAATTGATGAACCACCTAAACCACCCCCTTACTTCATTGTCAAAGATTGAATTATTACATATTAAATTACGTACAACCAATAATTAATGACTCCAGTGATAACTGTAAAATGCTAGCTTGTATAAAACAATGCCTTTTGATGATTCATTATCTAATGAAAACATATTATCTAAAAGACAAACATCAATTTACTTGTGTTAAGTCTTTTGAAAGTTACTACCATTCTCAATTATAAAATAGCTCTCGCATGTTGTTGCTCGTTATCAGTAATTGGATCAGCTTTTTATCTTAACAGAAGCTATTTTATAATCAAAATTATCTCCAGCTTGGGATGAGTTTTTATTCATAAAACAATGAGAGAATAGTAATCTGTACCTTATTAATTAAGTTCCTCAAATAATCACAAGATGTAAACAAACCATTCTATTTTTAGAACAATTCAAATGAGGTTACTGAAGGATATACACAATAATGATTTCAGAAAGCAAACAAAGAAAGGGAAGATTAGTAAATCAAAATAAAACTAATTTTATTATTCTTATTTAAAAAAAAAAGAAACTGAAATGAAGTTATTTTTAGGAACAGAAATATCTTTACCAAACTATTACCATCAGCTGTTTTTTTTCAAAATGAAATAAATAAACAAACACATAACAATACTGGAATAAGAAGTTTTTTATTTGAGAAAATCAAGAAAAAATTTTATTAAAACATTCTAATAATGTACAGGATTCAATAGAAACCACATGAGTCATGATTGATGAATCTTTATAATGTGTCCACGGTGACTGTCAAACATTGATCTTTTGCAATCTCTGTTGGTCATGAAAATGTGATGGATTCTACAAAATTTCATCTTGGCTTTCCTCAATAATACTTGTTTCATAGTGGTCATTTAGTGCTTTCAGGTGCTGGTTTTTTTGTGTACTGTTATGTTTATTGTATTGTTATTATTTAATTTGTATATGGCAATAAACATGATAAATAAAAGTAAATCAGATAAATAAGATATCAAACAAGAAAGGCTCCACCTTCATCATTTATCATCTAAAAAGTTTTTCAATGAGAATAAACCATCCTTCAATATGCACCTGAACAAATTCTTGCGTCTTGACCTGGGCTCCAAACCTTTGAATCGTGTCACCCGGGAAACTGAGTCGATAGCTTTATCCAAGATGTTGTTAGGATATCCCCTTTTGACAAAGAATGATTTCATAGTGCTGCTTTGAACTAATAAAATCATCCTCATTGCTGCAAATACGTTTAAGTCTCAAAAATTGAGACCTAGGAATGGCATTTTCACCCCTGACTGCTTTTCGCAAAGGTAAGAGTTTGAGGCAACATCTTGTCTTCAGCTCATTTGACATATCCAAGAGACGTCCTCGCTCTGACTTTTCAGGCCCCAGGGGTTATGGTCGATCAATCTGTGTCACATGTCCTTTTACCTTGGAGACTGAAGAGATAGTTGGCCCCTCCAACACCTTCAAGTTGAAGAACGGTTACACCTGCATCTCCGAAAATGTCATTTACGCCATCCGCTGTGCCAAGCGCCTTAAAATTTACGTAGGAGAAACTTGTCGTCGACTGGGTGACAGATTTGCTGAACACAGGAGAAGTGTTCTCAAATGCGACGATTGCCCAGTCGGCCAGTACTTTTCATTGCCAAACCATGGCGTCAAGGATATGCAGGTGACCGTTCTCCTTGAAACATGCACCGGCGAAAAACAAAGACAGTTTCTTGAGCAAAGAATAATCAACTTTTTAGGCACTTTTCAACCCTTTGGTATGAATGTAAAAAGACAGACCTTTTCTTAATATTTATAAATTAGTCATCAAGTTCAGGATCAAAATACCACATAATATCTTCGAGTCAATTTTATGTCATTCTGTCCTCGTCAGTCGATATGTGAACATCTTTTTACTTTTTAGCCCCTGAAGAAGGACTTTATGTCCGAAAATTTGGGCATTCTCTTTTTATTTGTTTTAAAGGTTTTATTTCTTTTTATTTCGTATTTAGTTTTTACCTTTTAAATGTGGCTTTACCATCCATTTATCTTTCTATTTTATTTTTTTTTATATGTTATAGATAAAAGAAAGAATATTTTTAATTTCAAAATTAATTAATTAATTATTTAATTTAATTGGCCGGATTTCACGGAGTGAAAAATCCGGGTTATAAAATGGTGAATGTCGGGCGGCGGGCGGCGTGCGGGCGGGGAAGAAATTTTCGTAAAAGTTTTCTCAGCATCTACTAATCACAGCCACTTGATATTTGGTATACAGCATCAGATCAGAGTGGGGTTCATAACGTGTGATACGATTTCAGGTATGTCGCTCACCTACTTCCTGTTTAACGAAATCCGGCCATGTTTGACTTTGACAGATTTTTTAATTTCTCTTTTCAGATGCTAAACGGAGACTTTCTATTTGACATGAGTGATATCATGGATATTAGTTTCAGCGACATGGTGTAGACTGACTGAACTCAGTGTGATGTTTGTTAAAGTTGAATATAGAGTGCATTGTTTCCATGCATAGACTTGTTATGTGACCTATGATTGTTTACATCATTGATGCTGACCTTTAAAAAAAAAATGTTTAAATATTGAATTTTATTATAATTTATCTTTTGTTCTCAGTTAAATAAATGTTCGAAGTTAGTTGATTTGGAATAAGTGTACAATGAAAAAAGAAAACGCACACAACTCGCGTTTCATACCGTGAAAAACATTTTGATTTCAGTCTTGAGATGGTCATGGAAACAAATTCATACCTTAAAAAAAGAAGTTAATAACCGCAACGTCAACGAATGAAAAATAAAAAAAAAAAACTATTTTCGGTCGTTCATGCATGTATGAACGGATTGGAGCTCACAAACTGAATGAATGGCCGAAGGCCGTTCATGTAACAGTTTGTGAGTGAAAAGATCCGTTCACACATGCATGAACGACCGAAAATGGGTGTTCAATCCTTATAATTCTTCAAATTTATACCTTTTTTTTAAATAAAATAAATTCGGAAACAATTCGTTATTTAAGACGACGTCTTCGCCACCATATTTGTTTACATTGGAAACGAGGCAGAGGCGTTCATGAAAGTATGAACAGATCTGGCAATGACCTTTGGACCAATCAGAAATGAGTATACGCATGAACGCATGTCTGATAAGAATTATTACATCATTAATGATCGTTTCACAACTTAAATTAAGATATATCAATTATGTTGATAAATCAACAATAAAGTATTTTTATCCAAACGACGGTAATAACCACAATTGCTATACTAAAATGGTCCTTTCGTTACCGATGATTCTTTTTGTTAATTAGGGCCCCGCAACTTTGTTGCGGACGCCCTATAGTAATCAGTCTGTCCGTCCGTGCGTCCGTCCGTCCGTCCGTCCGTGCGTCCGTCCGTCCGTAACAAATTCAGTTTTCCGGACTTTTTTTCTAAATGCTTATAGATAATGAACTGATTTTTGGTATGTGAGGTTACCTTGATGAGTTACAGATCAAGTTTGAGTTTCGTGCCAGTCCACAATTTTTTATGGGAGTTATGGCCCTTTGAACTTTGAAAATTCACTAAAATTTCAGTTTTCCGCACTTTTTTTCTAAACGCTTATAGATAATGAACTGATTTTTGGTATGTGAGTTTACCTTGATGAGTTACAGATCAAGTTCGAGTTATGTGCCGGTCCACAAATTTTTATGGGAGTTATGGCCCTTTGAACTTAGAAAATTCACTAAAATTTCAGTTTTCCGCACTTTTTTTCTAAACACTTATAGATAATGAATTGATTTTTGGTATGTGAGTTTACCTTGATGAGTTACAGATCAAGTTTGAGTTTCGTGCCGGTCCACAAATTTTTATGGGAGTTATGGCCCTTTGAACTTCGAAAATTCATTAAAATTTCAGTTTTCCGCACTTTTTTTCCAAACGCTTATAGATAATGAACTGATTTTTGGTATGTGAGTTTACCTTGATGAGTTACAGATCAACTTTGAGTTTCGTGCTGGTCCACAATTTTTTATGGGAGTTATGGCCCTTTGAAATTTGAAAATTCAATAAAATTTTTATGGGAGCTATTGCACTTTGAAGTTATAAAATCCATTGCAATTTTATTTTCTACACTTTTTTATTGTTCCTTGTAGATAATAAACTGATCAAGTTTAGGTATTCATTTGTTTGACAAATTGTTACCAGTGACTGAAATATGAGGCCGGTAGCGGGGCCCTTGGAGATGGCTATCATCTCCCTGGTATCTAGTTAGTTCATTGTTCTTTCTACATCAGTGAATTCGCGCCAAACTGACCGCTGACCGCAAAGGAGAAAAGATGTTGCCTTTTCCGGTCTTAATCGCTTTCAATGTTGTTGAAGGGGAAGAGCTGAGGCGAAGGTCAGACCGTTATGTCAATGATGATGTGGTTAATGTCTTAAAGTGTGATTTAAGAGATGGAGGGAATGGTATACTGTCACTCAGCCTATTCACAAACTGATACTTACCAGATTTGGTGCTTCGCATCTCCAAATATTAGCTAATGTTGATATCATTGAAATCGGAGATAATGGTGAAAGTATATGTCAAAGAGTATGGAGGATGGAGTCTACACGAGTCCTTGTTGGAGGACAGGAATGCCATCATGAAATCATAAGTACACATGTACAATTTCCGAAAGGTGTCACTTATTTGAACGTTGAATCATTTTCTCTGATGAAAACTCGTTCTTATTCCGAGGAAACTACAACATAGGAGAATATTTCAATTTTTTAGAGGATTAAATCATGTTAACATGATTATTTATTTCTGAAATAATGATCAAAAGTGTTTTCTTGATGAACTATTTGCATTTTTTTTCCTCTAGTGTATAACAAACCCTTCAATCAAAGAAAATAAATATGTGCTTAAATAAGACTTTTAAAAATCAGTTATCAAATAAAAAAGTGTTTATTTATACACCTTTTTTAATATTTATTTAGCTAAATACAAATGACAACAAAGTTCCAGACAATAAATTTTGCAACGCCTGACGCGCGTTTCGTCTATTCAAGACTCATCAGAGGCGCTCTACCAAAAATATTGAAAATGCCAAAAACTGTATGAATATGAGGAGCATAGAACAGTATAACCAAAAAATACCAAACTGGGGAACCAAATTATTACTAAGATATTCAACCTATGTCTGGGGTAGGAAGAACCTTAGGATTTAGACAATTTTGAAATTTATACGGATAATTTAAAGCTTTGATGTATTCTCCAACTCAAAAGTGTTGGTGCCGGAGCGGGCTAACCTCGGGGAATTTAAACTCCACCAGCAGTGCTAACCTTCACGTGTGTTCGAAATACAAATGACAACAAAGTTCCAGACAATAAATTTTGCAACGCCTGACGCGCGTTTCGTCTATTCAAGACTCATCAGAGGCGCTCTACCAAAAATATTGAAAATGCCAAACACTGTATGAATATGAGGAGCATAGAACAGTATAACCAAAAATACCAAACTGGGGTGAGTGAGTGAGTGAGTTGGTGTTTTACGCCCGTGCAACGCTATATAGGTTATTTACAGGCGATGAACATGAAAAGGATGATACAATGAACATGAAATGATGATGATAAATGAAATATGGGGATGGGGTGGGACACAAAGGACCGGTTAATTTTGAAGAACCACAGGAAAAGGGGAGAGGTGGATAGGGGCGGAAAATTTAGCCTATGTGGTGCACTACTTGGCGGTCCACAAAGGGGTCTTTTACGTGCATGAAGCGTGGCACTCTTCACACACGTTGGCCCACTATGGTCGGCGGTCAGGGTTTCCGTATTATAGACCTGACAACCCCCGCGGACGAGGGCTACCCTATTCAGCCACCTAGGGTACACACTTGGTCGCTCTGTGGGCTGAGCACTGACCCGACGTCAGAATCCCAAGACCCTTAGTCGCCTCTTACGACAAGCTAGGCTCTGCTGCGGGCCTATTCGCCACCCGGGCCCCGCACGGGATACCAAACTGGGGAACCAAATTATTACTAAGATATTCAACCTATGTCGGGGGTAGGAAGAACCTTAGGATTTAGACAATTTTGAAATTTATACGGATAATTTAAAGCTTTGATGTATTCTCCAACTCAAAAGTGTTGGTGCCGGAGCGGGCTAACCTCGGGGAATTTAAACTCCACCAGCAGTGCTAACCTTCACGTGTGTTCGAAATACAAATGACAACAAAGTTCCAGACAATAAATTTTGCAACGCCTGACGCGCGTTTCGTCTATTCAAGACTCATCAGAGGCGCTCTACCAAAAATATTGAAAATGCCAAACACTGTATGAATATGAGGAGCATAGAACAGTATAACCAAAAAATACCAAACTGGGGAACCAAATTATTACTAAGATATTCAACCTATGTCTGGGGTAGGAAGAACCTTAGGATTTAGACAATTTTGAAATTTATACGGATAATTTAAAGCTTTGATGTATTCTCCAACTCAAAAGTGTTGGTGCCGGAGCGGGCTAACCTCGGGGAATTTAAACTCCACCAGCAGTGCTAACCTTCACGTGTGTTCGAAATACAAATGACAACAAAGTTCCAGACAATAAATTTTGCAACGCCTGACGCGCGTTTCGTCTATTCAAGACTCATCAGAGGCGCTCTACCAAAAATATTGAAAATGCCAAACACTGTATGAATATGAGGAGCATAGAACAGTATAACCAAAAATACCAAACTGGGGAACCAAATTATTACTAAGATATTCAACCTATGTCTGGGGTAGGAAGAACCTTAGGATTTAGACAATTTTGAAATTTATACGGATAATTTAAAGCTTTGATGTATTCTCCAACTCAAAAGTGTTGGTGCCGGAGCGGGCTAACCTCGGGGAATTTAAACTCCACCAGCAGTGCTAACCTTCACATGTGTTCGAAATACAAATGACAACAAAGTTCCAGACAATAAATTTTGCAACGCCTGACGCGCGTTTCGTCTATTCAAGACTCATCAGAGGCGCTCTACCAAAAATATTGAAAATGCCAAACACTGTATGAATATGAGGAGCATAGAACAGTATAACCAAAAAATACCAAACTGGGGAACCAAATTATTACTAAGATATTCAACCTATGTCTGGGGTAGGAAGAACCTTAGGATTTAGACAATTTTGAAATTTATACGGATAATTTAAAGCTTTGATGTATTCTCCAACTCAAAAGTGTGCCGGAGCGGGCTAACCTCGGGGAATTTAAACTCCACCAGCAGTGCTAATCTTCACGTGTTTTCGAAATACAAATGACAACAAAGTTCCAGACAATAAATTTTGCAACGCCTGACGCGCGTTTCGTCTATTCAAGACTCATCAGAGGCGCTCTACCAAAAATATTGAAAATGCCAAAAACTGTATGAATATGAGGAGCATAGAACAGTATAACCAAAAAATACCAAACTGGGGAACCAAATTATTACTAAGATATTCAACCTATGTCTGGGGTAGGAAGAACCTTAGGATTTAGACAATTTTGAAATTTATACGGATAATTTAAAGCTTTGATGTATTCTCCAACTCAAAAGTGTTGGTGCCGGAGCGGGCTAACCTCGGGGAATTTAAACTCCACCAGCAGTGCTAACCTTCACGTGTGTTCGAAATACAAATGACAACAAAGTTCCAGACAATAAATTTTGCAACGCCTGACGCGCGTTTCGTCTATTCAAGACTCATCAGAGGCGCTCTACCAAAAATATTGAAAATGCCAAACACTGTATGAATATGAGGAGCATAGAACAGTATAACCAAAAATACCAAACTGGGGTGAGTGAGTGAGTGAGTTGGTGTTTTACGCCCGTGCAACGCTATATAGGTTATTTACAGGCGATGAACATGAAAAGGATGATACAATGAACATGAAATGATGATGATAAATGAAATATGGGGATGGGGTGGGACACAAAGGACCGGTTAATTTTGAAGAACCACAGGAAAAGGGGAGAGGTGGATAGGGGCGGAAAATTTAGCCTATGTGGTGCACTACTTGGCGGTCCACAAAGGGGTCTTTTACGTGCATGAAGCGTGGCACTCTTCACACACGTTGGCCCACTATGGTCGGCGGTCAGGGTTTCCGTATTATAGACCTGACAACCCCCGCGGACGAGGGCTACCCTATTCAGCCACCTAGGGTACACACTTGGTCGCTCTGTGGGCTGAGCACTGACCCGACGTCAGAATCCCAAGACCCTTAGTCGCCTCTTACGACAAGCTAGGCTCTGCTGCGGGCCTATTCGCCACCCGGGCCCCGCACGGGATACCAAACTGGGGAACCAAATTATTACTAAGATATTCAACCTATGTCGGGGGTAGGAAGAACCTTAGGATTTAGACAATTTTGAAATTTATACGGATAATTTAAAGCTTTGATGTATTCTCCAACTCAAAAGTGTTGGTGCCGGAGCGGGCTAACCTCGGGGAATTTAAACTCCACCAGCAGTGCTAACCTTCACGTGTGTTCGAAATACAAATGACAACAAAGTTCCAGACAATAAATTTTGCAACGCCTGACGCGCGTTTCGTCTATTCAAGACTCATCAGAGGCGCTCTACCAAAAATATTGAAAATGCCAAACACTGTATGAATATGAGGAGCATAGAACAGTATAACCAAAAAATACCAAACTGGGGAACCAAATTATTACTAAGATATTCAACCTATGTCTGGGGTAGGAAGAACCTTAGGATTTAGACAATTTTGAAATTTATACGGATAATTTAAAGCTTTGATGTATTCTCCAACTCAAAAGTGTTGGTGCCGGAGCGGGCTAACCTCGGGGAATTTAAACTCCACCAGCAGTGCTAACCTTCACGTGTGTTCGAAATACAAATGACAACAAAGTTCCAGACAATAAATTTTGCAACGCCTGACGCGCGTTTCGTCTATTCAAGACTCATCAGAGGCGCTCTACCAAAAATATTGAAAATGCCAAACACTGTATGAATATGAGGAGCATAGAACAGTATAACCAAAAATACCAAACTGGGGAACCAAATTATTACTAAGATATTCAACCTATGTCTGGGGTAGGAAGAACCTTAGGATTTAGACAATTTTGAAATTTATACGGATAATTTAAAGCTTTGATGTATTCTCCAACTCAAAAGTGTTGGTGCCGGAGCGGGCTAACCTCGGGGAATTTAAACTCCACCAGCAGTGCTAACCTTCACATGTGTTCGAAATACAAATGACAACAAAGTTCCAGACAATAAATTTTGCAACGCCTGACGCGCGTTTCGTCTATTCAAGACTCATCAGAGGCGCTCTACCAAAAATATTGAAAATGCCAAACACTGTATGAATATGAGGAGCATAGAACAGTATAACCAAAAAATACCAAACTGGGGAACCAAATTATTACTAAGATATTCAACCTATGTCTGGGGTAGGAAGAACCTTAGGATTTAGACAATTTTGAAATTTATACGGATAATTTAAAGCTTTGATGTATTCTCCAACTCAAAAGTGTGCCGGAGCGGGCTAACCTCGGGGAATTTAAACTCCACCAGCAGTGCTAATCTTCACGTGTTTTCGAAATACAAATGACAACAAAGTTCCAGACAATAAATTTTGCAACGCCTGACGCGCGTTTCGTCTATTCAAGACTCATCAGAGGCGCTCTACCAAAAATATTGAAAATGCCAAAAACTGTATGAATATGAGGAGCATAGAACAGTATAACCAAAAAATACCAAACTGGGGAACCAAATTATTACTAAGATATTCAACCTATGTCTGGGGTAGGAAGAACCTTAGGATTTAGACAATTTTGAAATTTATACGGATAATTTAAAGCTTTGATGTATTCTCAAAATCAAAAGTGTTGGTGCCGGAGCGGGCTAACCTCGGGGAATTTAAACTCCACCAGCAGTGCTAACCTTCACGTGTGTTCGAAATACAAATGACAACAAAGTTCCAGACAATAAATTTTGCAACGCCTGACGCGCGTTTCGTCTATTCAAGACTCATCAGAGGCGCTCTACCAAAAATATTGAAAATGCCAAACACTGTATGAATATGAGGAGCATAGAACAGTATAACCAAAAAATACCAAACTGGGGAACCAAATTATTACTAAGATATTCAACCTATGTCTGGGGTAGGAAGAACCTTAGGATTTAGACAATTTTGAAATTTATACGGATAATTTAAAGCTTTGATGTATTCTCCAACTCAAAAGTGTTGGTGCCGGAGCGGGCTAACCTCGGGGAATTTAAACTCCACCAGCAGTGCTAACCTTCACGTGTGTTCGAAATACAAATGACAACAAAGTTCCAGACAATAAATTTTGCAACGCCTGACGCGCGTTTCGTCTATTCAAGACTCATCAGAGGCGCTCTACCAAAAATATTGAAAATGCCAAACACTGTATGAATATGAGGAGCATAGAACAGTATAACCAAAAATACCAAACTGGGGAACCAAATTATTACTAAGATATTCAACCTATGTCTGGGGTAGGAAGAACCTTAGGATTTAGACAATTTTGAAATTTATACGGATAATTTAAAGCTTTGATGTATTCTCCAACTCAAAAGTGTTGGTGCCGGAGCGGGCTAACCTCGGGGAATTTAAACTCCACCAGCAGTGCTAACCTTCACATGTGTTCGAAATACAAATGACAACAAAGTTCCAGACAATAAATTTTGCAACGCCTGACGCGCGTTTCGTCTATTCAAGACTCATCAGAGGCGCTCTACCAAAAATATTGAAAATGCCAAACACTGTATGAATATGAGGAGCATAGAACAGTATAACCAAAAAATACCAAACTGGGGAACCAAATTATTACTAAGATATTCAACCTATGTCTGGGGTAGGAAGAACCTTAGGATTTAGACAATTTTGAAATTTATACGGATAATTTAAAGCTTTGATGTATTCTCCAACTCAAAAGTGTGCCGGAGCGGGCTAACCTCGGGGAATTTAAACTCCACCAGCAGTGCTAATCTTCACGTGTTTTCGAAATACAAATGACAACAAAGTTCCAGACAATAAATTTTGCAACGCCTGACGCGCGTTTCGTCTATTCAAGACTCATCAGAGGCGCTCTACCAAAAATATTGAAAATGCCAAAAACTGTATGAATATGAGGAGCATAGAACAGTATAACCAAAAAATACCAAACTGGGGAACCAAATTATTACTAAGATATTCAACCTATGTCTGGGGTAGGAAGAACCTTAGGATTTAGACAATTTTGAAATTTATACGGATAATTTAAAGCTTTGATGTATTCTCCAACTCAAAAGTGTTGGTGCCGGAGCGGGCTAACCTCGGGGAATTTAAACTCCACCAGCAGTGCTAACCTTCACGTGTGTTCGAAATACAAATGACAACAAAGTTCCAGACAATAAATTTTGCAACGCCTGACGCGCGTTTCGTCTATTCAAGACTCATCAGAGGCGCTCTACCAAAAATATTGAAAATGCCAAACACTGTATGAATATGAGGAGCATAGAACAGTATAACCAAAAAATACCAAACTGGGGTGAGTGAGTGAGTGAGTTGGTGTTTTACGCCCGTGCAACGCTATATAGGTTATTTACAGGCGATGAACATGAAAAGGATGATACAATGAACATGAAATGATGATGATAAATGAAATATGGGGATGGGGTGGGACACAAAGGACCGGTTAATTTTGAAGAACCACAGGAAAAGGGGAGAGGTGGATAGGGGCGGAAAATTTAACCTATGTGGTGCACTACTTGGCGGTCCACAAAGGGGTCTTTTACGTGCATGAAGCGTGGCACTCTTCACACACGTTGGCCCACTATGGTCGGCGGTCAGGGTTTCCGTATTATAGACCTGACAACCCCCGCGGACGAGGGCTACCCTATTCAGCCACCTAGGGTACACACTTGGTCGCTCTGTGGGCTGAGCACTGACCCGACGTCAGAATCCCAAGACCCTTAGTCGCCTCTTACGACAAGCTAGGCTCTGCTGCGGGCCTATTCGCCACCCGGGCCCCGCACGGGATACCAAACTGGGGAACCAAATTATTACTAAGATATTCAACCTATGTCGGGGGTAGGAAGAACCTTAGGATTTAGACAATTTTGAAATTTATACGGATAATTTAAAGCTTTGATGTATTCTCCAACTCAAAAGTGTTGGTGCCGGAGCGGGCTAACCTTGGGGAATTTAAACTCCACCAGCAGTGCTAACCTTCACGTGTGTTCGAAATACAAATGACAACAAAGTTCCAGACAATAAATTTTGCAACGCCTGACGCGCGTTTCGTCTATTCAAGACTCATTAGAGGCGCTCTACCAAAAATATTGAAAATGCCAAACACTGTATGAATATGAGGAGCATAGAACAGTATAACCAAAAAATACCAAACTGGGGTGAGTGAGTGAGTGAGTTGGTGTTTTACGCCCGTGCAACGCTATATAGGTTATTTACAGGCGATGAACATGAAAAGGATGATACAATGAACATGAAATGATGATGATAAATGAAATATGGGGATGGGGTGGGACACAAAGGACCGGTTAATTTTGAAGAACCACAGGAAAAGGGGAGAGGTGGATAGGGGCGGAAAATTTAACCTATGTGGTGCACTACTTGGCGGTCCACAAAGGGGTCTTTTACGTGCATGAAGCGTGGCACTCTTCACACACGTTGGCCCACTATGGTCGGCGGTCAGGGTTTCCGTATTATAGACCTGACAACCCCCGCGGACGAGGGCTACCCTATTCAGCCACCTAGGGTACACACTTGGTCGCTCTGTGGGCTGAGCACTGACCCGACGTCAGAATCCCAAGACCCTTAGTCGCCTCTTACGACAAGCTAGGCTCTGCTGCGGGCCTATTCGCCACCCGGGCCCCGCACGGGATACCAAACTGGGGAACCAAATTATTACTAAGATATTCAACCTATGTCGGGGGTAGGAAGAACCTTAGGATTTAGACAATTTTGAAATTTATACGGATAATTTAAAGCTTTGATGTATTCTCCAACTCAAAAGTGTTGGTGCCGGAGCGGGCTAACCTTGGGGAATTTAAACTCCACCAGCAGTGCTAACCTTCACGTGTGTTCGAAATACAAATGACAACAAAGTTCCAGACAATAAATTTTGCAACGCCTGACGCGCGTTTCGTCTATTCAAGACTCATTAGAGGCGCTCTACCAAAAATATTGAAAATGCCAAACACTGTATGAATATGAGGAGCATAGAACAGTATAACCAAAAAATACCAAACTGGGGAACCAAATTATTACTAAGATATTCAACCTATGTCTGGGGTAGGAAGAACCTTAGGATTTAGACAATTTTGAAATTTATACGGATAATTTAAAGCTTTGATGTATTCTCCAACTCAAAAGTGTTGGTGCCGGAGCGGGCTAACCTCGGGGAATTTAAACTCCACCAGCAGTGCTAACCTTCACGTGTGTTCGAAATACAAATGACAACAAAGTTCCAGACAATAAATTTTGCAACGCCTGACGCGCGTTTCGTCTATTCAAGACTCATCAGAGGCGCTCTACCAAAAATATTGAAAATGCCAAATACTGTATGAATATGAGGAGCATAGAACAGTATAACCAAAAAATACCAAACTGGGGAACTAAATTATTACTAAGATATTCAACCTATGTCTGGGGTAGGAAGAACCTTAGGATTTAGACAATTTTGAAATTTATACGGATGATTTAAAGCTTTGATGTATTCTCCAACTCAAAAGTGTTGGTGCCAGAGCGGGCTAACCTCGGGGAATTTAAACTCCACCAGCAGTGCTAACCTTCACGTGTGTTCGAAATACAAATGACAACAAAGTTCCAGACAATAAATTTTGCAACGCCTGACGCGCGTTTCGTCTATTCAAGACGTATCAGAGGCGCTCTACCAAAAATATTGAAAATGCCAAACACTGTATGAATATGAGGAGCATAGAACAGTATAACCAAAAAATACCAAACTGGGGAACCAAATTATTACTAAGATATTCAACCTATGTCTGGGGTAGGAAGAACCTTAGGATTTAGACAATTTTGAAATTTATACGGATAATTTAAAGCTTTGATGTATTCTCCAACTCAAAAGTGTTGGTGCCGGAGCGGGCTTACCTCGGGGAATTTAAACTCCACCAGCAGTGCTAACCTTCACGTGTGTTCGAAATACAAATGACAACAAAGTTCCAGACAATAAATTTTGCAACGCCTGACGCGCGTTTCGTCTATTCAAGACTCATCAGAGGCGCTCTACCAAAAATATTGAAAATACCAAACACTGTATGAATATGAGGAGCATAGAACAGTATAACCAAAAAATACCAAACTGGGGAACCAAATTATTACTAAGATATTCAACCTATGTCTGGGGTAGGAAGAACCTTAGGATTTAGACAATTTTGAAATTTATACGGATAATTTAAAGCTTTGATGTATTCTCCAACTCAAAAGTGTTGGTGCCGGAGCGGGCTAACCTCGGGGAATTTAAACTCCACCAGCAGTGCTAACCTTCACGTGTGTTCGAAATACAAATGACAACAAAGTTCCAGACAATAAATTTTGCAACGCCTGACGCGCGTTTCGTCTATTCAAGACTCATCAGAGGCGCTCTACCAAAAATATTGAAAATGCCAAACACTGTATGAATATGAGGAGCATAGAACAGTATAACCAAAAAATACCAAACTGGGGAACCAAATTATTACTAAGATATTCAACCTATGTCTGGGGTAGGAAGAACCTTAGGATTTAGACAATTTTGAAATTTATACGGATAATTTAAAGCTTTGATGTATTCTCCAACTCAAAAGTGTTGGTGCCGGAGCGGGCTAACCTCGGGGAATTTAAACTCCACCAGCAGTGCTAACCTTCACGTGTGTTCGAAATACAAATGACAACAAAGTTCCAGACAATAAATTTTGCAACGCCTGACGCGCGTTTCGTCTATACAAGACTCATCAGAGGCGCTCTACCAAAAATATTGAAAATGCCAAACACTGTATGAATATGAGGAGCATAGAACAGTATAACCAAAAATACCAAACTGGGGAACCAAATTATTACTAAGATATTCAACCTATGTCTGGGGTAGGAAGAACCTTAGGATTTAGACAATTTTGAAATTTATACGGATAATTTAAAGCTTTGATGTATTCTCCAACTCAAAAGTGTTGGTGCCGGAGCGGGCTAACCTCGGGGAATTTAAACTCCACCAGCAGTGCTAACCTTCACATGTGTTCGAAATACAAATGACAACAAAGTTCCAGACAATAAATTTTGCAACGCCTGACGCGCGTTTCGTCTATTCAAGACTCATCAGAGGCGCTCTACCAAAAATATTGAAAATGCCAAACACTGTATGAATATGAGGAGCATAGAACAGTATAACCAAAAAATACCAAACTGGGGAACCAAATTATTACTAAGATATTCAACCTATGTCTGGGGTAGGAAGAACCTTAGGATTTAGACAATTTTGAAATTTATACGGATAATTTAAAGCTTTGATGTATTCTCCAACTCAAAAGTGTGCCGGAGCGGGCTAACCTCGGGGAATTTAAACTCCACCAGCAGTGCTAATCTTCACGTGTGTTCGAAATACAAATGACAACAAAGTTCCAGACAATAAATTTTGCAACGCCTGACGCGCGTTTCGTCTATTCAAGACTCATCAGAGGCGCTCTACCAAAAATATTGAAAATGCCAAAAACTGTATGAATATGAGGAGCATAGAACAGTATAACCAAAAAATACCAAACTGGGGAACCAAATTATTACTAAGATATTCAACCTATGTCTGGGGTAGGAAGAACCTTAGGATTTAGACAATTTTGAAATTTATACGGATAATTTAAAGCTTTGATGTATTCTCCAACTCAAAAGTGTTGGTGCCGGAGCGGGCTAACCTCGGGGAATTTAAACTCCACCAGCAGTGCTAACCTTCACGTGTGTTCGAAATACAAATGACAACAAAGTTCCAGACAATAAATTTTGCAACGCCTGACGCGCGTTTCGTCTATTCAAGACTCATCAGAGGCGCTCTACCAAAAATATTGAAAATGCCAAACACTGTATGAATTTGAGGAGCATAGAACAGTATAACCAAAAAATACCAAACTGGGGTGAGTGAGTTGGTGTTTTACGCCCGTGCAACGCTATATAGGTTATTTACAGGCGATGAACATGAAAAGGATGATACAATGAACATGAAATGATGATGATAAATGAAATATGGGGATGGGGTGGGACACAAAGGACCGGTTAATTTTGAAGAACCACAGGAAAAGGGGAGAGGTGGATAGGGGCGGAAAATTTAGCCTATGTGGTGCACTACTTGGCGGTCCACAAAGGGGTCTTTTACGTGCATGAAGCGTGGCACTCTTCACACACGTTGGCCCACTATGGTCGGCGGTCAGGGTTTCCGTATTATAGACCTGACAACCCCCGCGGACGAGGGCTACCCTATTCAGCCACCTAGGGTACACACTTGGTCGCTCTGTGGGCTGAGCACTGACCCGACGTCAGAATCCCAAGACCCTTAGTCGCCTCTTACGACAAGCTAGGCTCTGCTGCGGGCCTATTCGCCACCCGGGCCCCGCACGGGATACCAAACTGGGGAACCAAATTATTACTAAGATATTTAACCTATGTCGGGGGTAGGAAGAACCTTAGGATTTAGACAATTTTGAAATTTATACGGATAATTTAAAGCTTTGATGTATTCTCCAACTCAAAAGTGTTGGTGCCGGAGCGGGCTAACCTCGGGGAATTTAAACTCCACCAGCAGTGCTAACCTTCACGTGTGTTCGAAATACAAATGACAACAAAGTTCCAGACAATAAATTTTGCAACGCCTGACGCGCGTTTCGTCTATTCAAGACTCATCAGAGGCGCTCTACCAAAAATATTGAAAATGCCAAACACTGTATGAATATGAGGAGCATAGAACAGTATAACCAAAAAATACCAAACTGGGGAACCTAATTATTACTAAGATATTCAACCTATGTCTGGGGTAGGAAGAACCTTAGGATTTAGACAATTTTGAAATTTATACGGATAATTTAAAGCTTTGATGTATTCTCCAACTCAAAAGTGTTGGTGCCGGAGCGGGCTAACCTCGGGGAATTTAAACTCCACCAGCAGTGCTAACCTTCACGTGTGTTCGAAATACAAATGACAACAAAGTTCCAGACAATAAATTTTGCAACGCCTGACGCGCGTTTCGTCTATTCAAGACTCATCAGAGGCGCTCTACCAAAAATATTGAAAATGCCAAACACTGTATGAATATGAGGAGCATAGAACAGTATAACCAAAAATACCAAACTGGGGAACCAAATTATTACTAAGATATTCAACCTATGTCTGGGGTAGGAAGAACCTTAGGATTTAGACAATTTTGAAATTTATACGGATAATTTAAAGCTTTGATGTATTCTCCAACTCAAAAGTGTTGTGCCGGAGCGGGCTAACCTCGGGGAATTTAAACTCCACCAGCAGTGCTAACCTTCACATGTGTTCGAAATACAAATGACAACAAAGTTCCAGACAATAAATTTTGCAACGCCTGACGCGCGTTTCGTCTATTCAAGACTCATCAGAGGCGCTCTACCAAAAATATTGAAAATGCCAAACACTGTATGAATATGAGGAGCATAGAACAGTATAACCAAAAAATACCAAACTGGGGAACCAAATTATTACTAAGATATTCAACCTATGTCTGGGGTAGGAAGAACCTTAGGATTTAGACAATTTTGAAATTTATACGGATAATTTAAAGCTTTGATGTATTCTCCAACTCAAAAGTGTGCCGGAGCGGGCTAACCTCGGGGAATTTAAACTCCACCAGCAGTGCTAATCTTCACGTGTGTTCGAAATACAAATGACAACAAAGTTCCAGACAATAAATTTTGCAACGCCTGACGCGCGTTTCGTCTATTCAAGACTCATCAGAGGCGCTCTACCAAAAATATTGAAAATGCCAAAAACTGTATGAATATGAGGAGCATAGAACAGTATAACCAAAAATACCAAACTGGGGAACCAAATTATTACTAAGATATTCAACCTATGTCTGGGGTAGGAAGAACCTTAGGATTTAGACAATTTTGAAATTTATACGGATAATTTAAAGCTTTGATGTATTCTCCAACTCAAAAGTGTTGGTGCCGGAGCGGGCTAACCTCGGGGAATTTAAACTCCACCAGCAGTGCTAACCTTCACATGTGTTCGAAATACAAATGACAACAAAGTTCCAGACAATAAATTTTGCAACGCCTGACGCGCGTTTCGTCTATTCAAGACTCATCAGAGGCGCTCTACCAAAAATATTGAAAATGCCAAACACTGTATGAATATGAGGAGCATAGAACAGTATAACCAAAAAATACCAAACTGGGGAACCAAATTATTACTAAGATATTCAACCTATGTCTGGGGTAGGAAGAACCTTAGGATTTAGACAATTTTGAAATTTATACGGATAATTTAAAGCTTTGATGTATTCTCCAACTCAAAAGTGTGCCGGAGCGGGCTAACCTCGGGGAATTTAAACTCCACCAGCAGTGCTAATCTTCACGTGTGTTCGAAATACAAATGACAACAAAGTTCCAGACAATAAATTTTGCAACGCCTGACGCGCGTTTCGTCTATTCAAGACTCATCAGAGGCGCTCTACCAAAAATATTGAAAATGCCAAAAACTGTATGAATATGAGGAGCATAGAACAGTATAACCAAAAAATACCAAACTGGGGAACCAAATTATTACTAAGATATTCAACCTATGTCTGGGGTAGGAAGAACCTTAGGATTTAGACAATTTTGAAATTTATACGGATAATTTAAAGCTTTGATGTATTCTCCAACTCAAAAGTGTTGGTGCCGGAGCGGGCTAACCTCGGGGAATTTAAACTCCACCAGCAGTGCTAACCTTCACGTGTGTTCGAAATACAAATGACAACAAAGTTCCAGACAATAAATTTTGCAACGCCTGACGCGCGTTTCGTCTATTCAAGACTCATCAGAGGCGCTCTACCAAAAATATTGAAAATGCCAAACACTGTATGAATTTGAGGAGCATAGAACAGTATAACCAAAAAATACCAAACTGGGGTGAGTGAGTTGGTGTTTTACGCCCGTGCAACGCTATATAGGTTATTTACAGGCGATGAACATGAAAAGGATGATACAATGAACATGAAATGATGATGATAAATGAAATATGGGGATGGGGTGGGACACAAAGGACCGGTTAATTTTGAAGAACCACAGGAAAAGGGGAGAGGTGGATAGGGGCGGAAAATTTAGCCTATGTGGTGCACTACTTGGCGGTCCACAAAGGGGTCTTTTACGTGCATGAAGCGTGGCACTCTTCACACACGTTGGCCCACTATGGTCGGCGGTCAGGGTTTCCGTATTATAGACCTGACAACCCCCGCGGACGAGGGCTACCCTATTCAGCCACCTAGGGTACACACTTGGTCGCTCTGTGGGCTGAGCACTGACCCGACGTCAGAATCCCAAGACCCTTAGTCGCCTCTTACGACAAGCTAGGCTCTGCTGCGGGCCTATTCGCCACCCGGGCCCCGCACGGGATACCAAACTGGGGAACCAAATTATTACTAAGATATTTAACCTATGTCGGGGGTAGGAAGAACCTTAGGATTTAGACAATTTTGAAATTTATACGGATAATTTAAAGCTTTGATGTATTCTCCAACTCAAAAGTGTTGGTGCCGGAGCGGGCTAACCTCGGGGAATTTAAACTCCACCAGCAGTGCTAACCTTCACGTGTGTTCGAAATACAAATGACAACAAAGTTCCAGACAATAAATTTTGCAACGCCTGACGCGCGTTTCGTCTATTCAAGACTCATCAGAGGCGCTCTACCAAAAATATTGAAAATGCCAAACACTGTATGAATATGAGGAGCATAGAACAGTATAACCAAAAAATACCAAACTGGGGAACCTAATTATTACTAAGATATTCAACCTATGTCTGGGGTAGGAAGAACCTTAGGATTTAGACAATTTTGAAATTTATACGGATAATTTAAAGCTTTGATGTATTCTCCAACTCAAAAGTGTTGGTGCCGGAGCGGGCTAACCTCGGGGAATTTAAACTCCACCAGCAGTGCTAACCTTCACGTGTGTTCGAAATACAAATGACAACAAAGTTCCAGACAATAAATTTTGCAACGCCTGACGCGCGTTTCGTCTATTCAAGACTCATCAGAGGCGCTCTACCAAAAATATTGAAAATGCCAAACACTGTATGAATATGAGGAGCATAGAACAGTATAACCAAAAATACCAAACTGGGGAACCAAATTATTACTAAGATATTCAACCTATGTCTGGGGTAGGAAGAACCTTAGGATTTAGACAATTTTGAAATTTATACGGATAATTTAAAGCTTTGATGTATTCTCCAACTCAAAAGTGTTGTGCCGGAGCGGGCTAACCTCGGGGAATTTAAACTCCACCAGCAGTGCTAACCTTCACATGTGTTCGAAATACAAATGACAACAAAGTTCCAGACAATAAATTTTGCAACGCCTGACGCGCGTTTCGTCTATTCAAGACTCATCAGAGGCGCTCTACCAAAAATATTGAAAATGCCAAACACTGTATGAATATGAGGAGCATAGAACAGTATAACCAAAAAATACCAAACTGGGGAACCAAATTATTACTAAGATATTCAACCTATGTCTGGGGTAGGAAGAACCTTAGGATTTAGACAATTTTGAAATTTATACGGATAATTTAAAGCTTTGATGTATTCTCCAACTCAAAAGTGTGCCGGAGCGGGCTAACCTCGGGGAATTTAAACTCCACCAGCAGTGCTAATCTTCACGTGTGTTCGAAATACAAATGACAACAAAGTTCCAGACAATAAATTTTGCAACGCCTGACGCGCGTTTCGTCTATTCAAGACTCATCAGAGGCGCTCTACCAAAAATATTGAAAATGCCAAAAACTGTATGAATATGAGGAGCATAGAACAGTATAACCAAAAAATACCAAACTGGGGAACCAAATTATTACTAAGATATTCAACCTATGTCTGGGGTAGGAAGAACCTTAGGATTTAGACAATTTTGAAATTTATACGGATAATTTAAAGCTTTGATGTATTCTCCAACTCAAAAGTGTGCCGGAGCGGGCTAACCTCGGGGAATTTAAACTCCACCAGCAGTGCTAATCTTCACGTGTGTTCGAAATACAAATGACAACAAAGTTCCAGACAATAAATTTTGCAACGCCTGACGCGCGTTTCGTCTATTCAAGACTCATCAGAGGCGCTCTACCAAAAATATTGAAAATGCCAAACACTGTATGAATATGAGGAGCATAGAACAGTATAACCAAAAATACCAAACTGGGGAACCAAATTATTACTAAGATATTCAACCTATGTCTGGGGTAGGAAGATTGATTGATTGATTGGTATCTGCTTTATGTCCCGTCGGCGATATTGCAGCCATCATCGGGACAAAAACATGTTATAACTTAATAAATCTTTAAAGTAAAACTAAGTCAAAAGACCGAGACTAAAACAAATTGTTATTGCTAATAAATAAATAAAAGTAAACACTTAAAATAATTTAAGTAAAAGCTAAAACTAATATTATCAAACGACAATTGTAAATAGAACATACAAAATTATCAGGTGAAACAAATTAAATGTTTATAAATAGTAAAATATTTTAAAACAACAAAACTATAATTTTGCATACAATCCAACTTCCTTAAGGAAGTGGATGATGGCATCGTTTGGAGTGCCGCTGAACAAATCGTGCATAGAAGCACAGGTGAAATACTTCACACGTATTGGAGCTACATCAACACAGTCAAGGAGAACATGCTTCACCGAATACGGAGAGTCACAAGGGATGCACACAGGTGCCTCCTTCTCTTGTGTCATCAAGTGGCCATGAGTGACTCTAGAATGTCCAATACGACATCTAGTGATGACCACTTGGTCTCGACGGCATCGGAATGAAGCATGATTCTCCCCAAGCTGTGGTTTTAACTCATGAAGTTTGTTGTGCTCAGCGGCAGCCCAAACCTCATCCCATAAACTTTGAACATATATACGGATTGCATTTCTGCAGTCCGAATAGGGAATAAAACATTTAGAAATTGGTTTGCGAAGGGCTTCCTTCGCAACCCTGTCCACGACTGAATTCCCATGAATACCAGTATGACTGGGTACCCATAGGAAAATCAATTCTGCACCACCTCTCATCAATTGGTGAATCATGTAAACAATTTTACTAATTAATGGATGTTTTAGTTTGCAGTTCTCAATTGCCAAAAGACAAGCGAGAGAATCAGAACAGATAAAGAATTGTGCGTGCTCTGAAGCATCAATTAAACGAAGGGCTAAAATGATGGCTCTTGCTTCAGCTGTAAAAATGGAAGCAGAAGATGGGAGGCGTTGGGTGGAAGTGCTATTACCCAAGATAGCAGCAGACGCAACGCTATCACCATCTTTAGAACCATCTGTATAAACAGTCAGAAAATCAGGGTATTTAGATTTAATTTCACAATAGTCCTGTTGAATGAGCAAATGATTTGTTTCAGTCTTTTTATGTTTTCGAAGATCAAAATTAAATTCAGGTTTTAGAAGTTCCCAGGGTGGAACTTTTAAAGATGTAACAGGTTTTATCGTTTCCAAATCAATATTAAGATTAGCTAAATGTGGTGCAATACGAATGCCAAATGGAGGAGTTTTGTTTTCGTGTTTTTCATAAACAGTTTTTAGAGGTGGGTTAAAAACACAGTCGTAGGCAGGGTTACCTGGGAAAGCTTTCAGCTTCGTAGCATATTGGAGACCGAGTTTTATTCTACGATGTTTCAGGGATGGTTCATTTGCCTCCGCATACAGGCTCTCAATAGGAGATGTCCTGTATGCACCGAGGCAAAGTCGCAATCCCTGATGATGAACAGCATCTAAAATTTGCAAATAAGACTTTTTAGCTGATCCATATACAATAGAACCATAATCCAATTTCGATCTTACAAGTGACCTGTATAAATTTAAAAGAACAGATTTATCAGCTCCCCAGTCAGTACTGGAGACAACTTTTAAAATATCAAGAGCCTTGAGGCATCTTGATTTTAGCATTTTGATATGGGGTAGAAAGGACAGTTTTTTATCAAAAAGAACGCCAAGGAATTTCGCTTCTTCAACCATTTTAATTTTTTTGTTATATAAATAAAGTTCTGGGTCAGGATGGAGTTTTCTCTTTTTACAAAAATGCATAGCCACGGTTTTACTCTCTGAAAACTTAAAACCGTTTACAGAGGCCCATTTTTCAATTCGATTAAGGCACAGTTGCAATTGCCTTTCAATAGTGTTCATGTTTTTGGCACTGTAGCATATTAAAAAATCATCAACATATAAGGAACCTTCAATATTATCTTTCAACACTTTGGCAATACTATTTATTTTGATACTAAAGAGAGTGACAGAAAGGATGCTTCCCTGAGGAACGCCCATTTCCTGATTAAACTCTTCAGACATTGTTCTATTTACTTTAACATTAAAATGTCTATCAGACAGGAAGTCAGCCAAAAAATTCGGCAACCTTCCTTTCAACCCCATATCAGAAATATCTTTTAAAATGCCATACTTCCATGTGGTGTCATAAGCTTTTTCGAGATCGAAAAAGATAGACACCACATGTTCGTTCTTCGCGAAAGCGTTCCGAAGAAATGACTCGAAACGGACCAAATGATCTTGTGTGCTCCTGCCTTGGCGAAAACCACACTGGATATTCGAAATGAGTCCATTGGACTCCAGGAACCAAACAAGCCGATCATTGATCATACGTTCAAGAGTCTTGCAGACGCAGCTTGTCAATGCTATCGGACGATAGTTTGAAGCATCTGTATGATCCTTCCCTGGTTTAGGGATAGGAACAACAGTGGCAAGCTTCCATATTTCGGGCAATTTACCATTTATCCAAACATCGTTCATTAAATTTAAAAGAGTATTCATCGATATATCAGGAAGATGTTTTAGAAGCTGATAGTGGATATTGTCAGGGCCACAGGCCGTATCGTGTGCTTTACTTAAAGAAGTTTTGAGTTCATCCAAAGAAAAAGGAGAGTTGTAGCTTTCGGAGTTGTCAGAATTAAAGTTTAATTTGGTTTTCTCAGCTGTTTGTTTAAATTTTTGAAAATCAGGCTTGTAATTGGATGAAGATGAATGTTTTGCAAAGGTCTCAGCTAATTTGTTGGCAATATCTTTTTCAGATGTTAAAGTGGAATTGCCAACATTAAGATGCTTAACAGATGATTTTGAGTTTTTACCTTTCATTTTCTGAATGAAGTTCCAAATTTTATTCATGGGAGTTCGAGAGGTTAAACCAGATACGAATTGTTTCCAGGATGTTCTTCTTGTTTGTTTGCATGTTCGTCTTGCCTTTGCCCGAAATATTCTAAAATTACTTAAATTTTCTTTAGTTTGATGGTTTTTAAAATGATTTTGAGCTTTGTTTCTATCGCCGATAGCCTTGCCACACTCGTCGGTAAACCAGGGTTTATTAAGTTTTTTTGGAAATGCCGAGGTCTTAGGGATTGTTTCATCAGCTATAGAGATAAGGGTTTCATTGAATACAGAAATTGGTTCTTTAAATTCAGTAAAAAGTTCTGGTCTTAATTTTTCTGAACAGAGAATTGAAAATTTTTGCCAATCGGCTTTTTCTAATTTATAACGAGGAATTCTTTGCTCAGGTTCACCAAAAAGATCTTTTAAAATGATAGGAAAGTGATCACTTCCGCAGAGATCATCATGGACTTGCCATGAGAAGTCTGTTAAAAGAGAAGGATCACAAATGGAAAGATCAATCGATGAATATGTTCCATTACCAGAGTGTAAAAAAGTAGAGGAGCCGTCATTGAAGATACAAAGAGATTCTTTTGACAAAAAGTCTTCAATCTTTTTACCCTTATCATTAATGTTAACGCTACCCCACAATGGATTGTGAGCATTAAAGTCTCCCAATACCATATATGGAGCAGGAAGCTGGTCCGTTAATTGCTTAAGTTGTACTAATGTTAAATTATTATTGGGTGGTACGTAAACTGAGCATAATGTGACTGTTTGATGTAATGAAATCCGAACGGCAACTGCCTGCAGATCTGTAGTTAAAGGAATCGAACTATGGAGAACTCTGTCCTTAACTAAAATGGAGGATCCGCCTGCAGCTCGCTCAGTATTAGAAAACGTACTGTACATAGAAAAACCTTTCAAGGAAATGGTGTCAGTTTCCTTGAGGTGTGTTTCCTGAAGACAAAAAACAGTTGGATTAAAAGACTGCACTAAAAGTTGTAATTCAAGAAAGTTGGCCTTAAGGCCTCGGCAATTCCATTGAATGATGGTACTCATTTTGGAGTCTGTATGGGATCAGAAAGTCTACCGAGTGATCGCCTACGTCTCCTCTGTGGAGAATGGCTCTGTGAACGGTCGACGGGTGTTTCCGATAGATCCATATCAGACTCCATGTCGTCACCAAGAGAGCCGAAACGATTATGCATATAAATTGCATCTCGTTCGGCCTTCTTTGATCTACGCATTTTAAGCGGTGACGTCTGCTGCGATGAACTCTGGCGTCTTCCTGGCTGTGAGGGTCGCTGCTGTCTATTTCCAGGTTGAGCAGCAGATGACGACCTTGAGGAAGACGATTGACTCAGTTTGGAAGAAAGAGAAATTGATGGGGGTTGGGGATTAGAAGCTTTGGTTGGAGCTCCAAATCCAGTCCAAGACGATTTTCGTGGAATTATAAACAAATCCTCATCGACCATTGAATCATTATTCGGACCTGCTGTTGACTTACGTGGTGGGGGATGATTATCACACAATACCTTCCAAGGCCTCGCGTATTTGATATTACTTTTTGGGATATCATCCACGAAACAGTCAGCACCAAACATCCATCCATTGGTGTTGCAAGTACGGGGCTTAATTTCACCCTCAGGCCAAGTGTACATGGTTTGCCAACCATATGTCCTAGAGGGTTTAGCAGCCTCCGCGTAAGACATGGATGGTGCTGTATCACTCGAGATAGAGACTTGACGACGAGCTTCTTGGTATGTAATGTTCTTTTCTGCTTTAAGTTTTTGGATTTCTTTTTCACGTAGAAGAGTTGGACATTGTTTTGAAGACGAAAAATGATCACCACTGCAGTTAACACATTTTGGATTTTTCGTACAGTTGAAATCCGAGTGGCCTTCCTCAGCGCACTTTACACATTTTTCCTTCCCGTTGCAGGTGGCCTTCCCGTGGCCAAAACGTTGGCATTTAAAACAACGGAGAGGATTGGGAATAAATATGTCTACGGACACTCTGAAAAGACCCAGATTAATGTGACTTGGTGGAGCTGCGGAATTAAATGTAATAAGGTATGTATTTAATTTAATAATTTTGTTGTCTTCTTTTTTTGTAAACCTTTTAACGTGTGAGACACCTTGTGATGAAAGTTCAGAGCATATTTCTTGCTCTGATAAATCAGCAAGGTTTCGGTCTCTATCTCGAATGATACCCTGCGAACGATTCAATGATCGATGAGCTTCAGCGGAAACTGGTACCTCTAAAATGGATGAAATTGTCAAAATGTTTTTTGCTTGTTGTTGTTTGGCACACTCTACTAAGAGGTTACCGGATCGGAGTTTCGTAACCTTGGGAACATCACCTCCGGTAACACCCTTAATTGTTTTCGCAATGACAAAGGGCGAAACCTTTGTCAAAGGACGAGTGGCATCTTTGCTTGAAAGTACAATAAACTTTGGCCAACTATCATTTGTTGTGTTTTGACGTTTTGAAGAAGCTGGTGCATCCTGATCATCACTATCACTACATGAAATATTTCGTTTATACTTTTCACTAGAACTTGTTGCTTGTTTTTTTGGGGATGCCATGATGAGAGAAGAGAGTTTCACTGCCTTGCTCCCCGCCCGCCATGGAGCGCCAACAAGGGCGATGCTGTTATACAACGGCTCTCCTGTTGAAAGCACCAGGGTTACAAGGACAGCATACTCGCACAGAGTATTCCTTTTAGGGAGACAAGCATCGTGCCGGGGGTTACCCGGCGATACAACTCTCCAGAATAACATCCACACAATTGACCCATGAGCCACCGCCTTCTGTAAAGCATAACTGACATCAAGTTATAAATTCTAATATTACGGAATGAGAGTTTGAAATAAACGAGAAGATGGTGCTTTACAGGGCTTGGCGTGACCAGCCGATTGATCAGACCGAGCCGAATCTGACCGCCTGTCTAGGAGAAGTAAGGGCCAAAGCCCACATACGTGGACCAGGATCCCGTCCTCCCCCGACACAGGTCGCAACACACGGCAAACATGTTGACCCGTTTAGTCGCTTCTTACGACAAGCTTTACGGGCGGCTGCGGGACTATTCTTTTCACACCCGGTTCCCGCACGGGGGTGGGGTAGGAAGAACCTTAGGATTTAGACAATTTTGAAATTTATACGGATAATTTAAAGCTTTGATGTATTCTCCAACTCAAAAGTGCTGGTGCCGGAGCGGGCTAACCTCGGGGAATTTAAACTCCACCAGCAGTGCTAACCTTCACATGTGTTCGAAATACAAATGACAACAAAGTTCCAGACAATAAATTTTGCAACGCCTGACGCGCGTTTCGTCTATTCAAGACTCATCAGAGGCGCTCTACCAAAAATATTGAAAATGCCAAACACTGTATGAATATGAGGAGCATAGAACAGTATAACCAAAAAATACCAAACTGGGGAACCAAAATATTACTAAGATATTCAACCTATGTCTGGGGTAGGAAGAACCTTAGGATTTAGACAATTTTGAAATTTATACGGATAATTTAAAGCTTTGATGTATTCTCCAACTCAAAAGTGTTGGTGCCGGAGCGGGCTAACCTCGGGGAATTTAAACTACACCAGCAGTGCTAACCTTCACGTGTGTTCGAAATACAAATGACAACAAAGTTCCAGACAATAAATTTTGCAACGCCTGACGCGCGTTTCGTCTATTCAAGACTCATCAGAGGCGCTCTACCAAAAATATTGAAAATGCCAAACACTGTATGAATATGAGGAGCATAGAACAGTATAACCAAAAAATACCAAACTGGGGAACCAAATTATTACTAAGATATTCAACCTATGTCTGGGGTAGGAAGAACCTTAGGATTTAGACAATTTTGAAATTTATACGGATAATTTAAAGCTTTGATGTATTCTCCAACTCAAAAGTGTTGGTGGTAAATGAGAGAAACCCAAATTAATAATAACAGTCTAATCAATATTCCTTTTGTTAGGCGGACATGTATGTTCGTTAAACAACTGTCTTATTGTGATTTAGGCATTTCGTTGGAAATCGGTTGCAGCAGCGATTGGTTCCAGTATTCAGAGTATGTTGGATTTGTTAGCATTTCCTTAATATTTTCCATTTTACCAGCGGTGAAATAGGAAACGGGCAATCCAACCAAACCGAACTGGGGGTTACCATACAAGGCGTTTGAAAGAGCCCGCAACCTCCTCGCATGTCTATCAGAATAATCTGCATTATCCTTTAACCAGACTGTTTTATTATATTTTTATTATATTGGTCCTCGTGCCAAGCTATGACTTTTTCCAAAAAGGCACCGAATGCAATATAAAACAAAAGCATTTGTGCTTGACATCTATTGATTTGTCTGGTTTCACGTCGTAATATGTTAACAATTTGTTCCGCTGATATTTCCCCTATATTCCACATGTACAGAACGATAAATCCTTAATCTTTATCGCACTGATCCACTAATTTGGAACGCAGATAATCGTGGAGTTCCTGGGGCTTAAATGTTTTCCTCTTTTTTGCTTGAACAAATAGCGAATCTAGTTTCGACTTGGGTCGTTTTGGTAGAGATGGTTTGGTAGTACCAGGTCCACTTTCCTTAATTTACTTCATTATTAACGCCATTTGTTCATGATAATTAAAATGTTCAGTAATAATGGTAGACTGTTCCATTGACCACATTCTTTGATTTGACAGTCAAATTAATGTCTCCGTATTTCTCGAATATTCGAGCAATTTGGATGAAGCGGATAAACAGTTATATATTTCCTTTTTGAGATCTAAAGAAGAACAGGTTTCTTGAGACATTTGCCACTATTAATGAGTGAGTGATTGAATTGGTGTTTAACCGTGCAACGCTATATAGGTTATTTACAGGCGATGAACATGAAAAGGATGATTATTAGTCAATTATTAAATATTAAAATATAAAAAAGTTTGTTTAGGATAACGTACTTTATCAAAGGAATGTTGTTACCTGAACAGGTGTAGCGTTTCATTGTTGTTTCAGTTTCGCCTTAGGCTATTCTCTATTGTTTGCTACGTAAGTATTAATCCGAGCTTAACATGTTATGTAATTTGGTCAACAAAATAAACTTGTTAGGTGGCTATATTTATAACTAATGATTTATCAGCATTTCAGGGTCAGGTGTGTCGGTTTTGTGTAATGATGCATCACTACAGCATTAATTGTTTGACGTGTTGTGTCATTTTTTACATCAGTCGATAGATGCTTCTTAGCTAGCTGTCTCAAGAGACTTAATTACTTGTTGTCCTTTTGTCTCATATACTCTCTTGTTGAATTAAACTTCTATCGATTTGATTTTTACTGTGTCTTAGTTTGTGGATTGTTAATGATTGTCAATAGGGGGAAGGTTGGCCCCAAAATCAAAATCTTTATAAGAATTTTTAGGTTTTTTTTCAACATAATACAATTGATGAAATATGAAAATATGTTTAAAATTGTAAACTGTGGTCTGAAACAATACAATTGGTAACACAACTTCCACTTCTATTTTCAACTTTGTTGTCACTTGTATTTCTAGCTCACATTGCTATAACTTTGCATCTGTCGTCGTCTGTAAACAATTTAAAAAATCTTCTCCTTTGGAAAAACCGAACCAAGCAAAATAACTGAGACTTTTCAGGAATAAGCTTTGATATGTTGACAACAAACTTTCATCATTCTGAAATGATTCGATTTATACATTCCTTATGAAATGTTAAGGCGTAAACCAGCTGGTTTTGCCCCGGAAACCGATTGTTTTCAGCAGTAAACCAAGATTACGCATCAGATTTAGGCGTAAATATGCAGGGCTGTAAGTGGCAGGAATTCGTGTCGAAAAAGCAGGCATATAATGCTGGGCAAGCTGGTTTTAGTCCTGTTTAGACGTAATTTTGGACTTTGTTTGTTATAAAATTAGCACTTTGAACTACCTGCTGTTTTTTAACCAACTGGTTGAATAGAAATCTTTACTCTCCCATGATGCATTTGATAGGAACTTGTTTTCGTACATTCAAATTTATTTTGTTACACATTTTGAACATTATAAATTTACAAGAAGATGCTAAGAAGCGTATATCTTGATCTAATGGTGCCTTTTACTCAGAATTGGGATAACTTTTTGGAATCGAAAGGTCATGAATTAATCTATATTTTCCATTTTCCTAAAGGTGAGCAAACAAAAGTATAAAAGGATTGGTTTTAAAAAGCGCCAGCAATACGACCAACAAGTGATTCTTTAGCCAATTTAAAATAAAATAGTACTAGATAGCCGATTTATGATTATCACAAATGGATTTGTTAGGGGAACCTTTATATCCGAGACGAAACCCTACCTGAAAACCTTTAACAACCTTCCCTACCTGGGAATGCTTTGAAACTTTGTAAACTTGATCTTAAGGATGTCCTCTACCAAGTTTGTGATTTTGTGAACGTCGACCAACAGAGGGGTCAGACCATAGTTTTCAGCTTATTGCTCGACACATATCAAAATCAGACACATTTAGTAGACATAATTTTATGAGCACTTCAACAACAAAAAAGACCAGCTTGTCGGTTAAAGTCCACTAAAGAGCACTTAGAAACCTGACATCGGGTCAGACCGCTTTGCCCACAACGCGACTGGGATGTGTGCCCCAGGTGGTTGAATGGGACAGCCCTGACATCGAGAGATGCGGGGTCGTCAGGCGATAATGCGGAAAACCTGACCGCAAACCATAGTGGTGCACCGTGTTGGGAAAAATGTCACGTTCCTCGCACGTTAAAGAACTCTGCTGCAGGTCTCGGTAAGAGTAGGACCCGTAGGATCCCAATACAGGAGGCTAAATTTCCCATCCCTACCCATTACTCCTTTTCCAGTGTCAGTCAAAACTCTCCTACCCGATTGGCCTTGTGTCCCCATTTCCTCCACTTCATCATCATTTCATGTTCATTGTATTACCACTTCCATGTTCATCTCCCGGATATAGCCGAAATCGTGCTGCTTGGGAGTAAAGCAATTGCTAACTAACCAAGACATCATGATCTATATGATATGCATGACCTGTCCCGCATTACTATACAGATTGGATACTGCCCGCTTACAGTGGTAGACTCACCAGAACATGAGATCAAGGTTCAGGTTGAGCATAAAAGTATGAAATGTCCGGTAAGTATTATACATAAATGTTTGCTGTCTCTAACGTACAAATATATACTAAATCTTAAAATTGGAGTAGGAGGGAGGGAATTTTAAACAAAAGATAAACAATTGATTCGAAATGACGAGGTTATCTGCAATTTAACTACCCCCCCCCCTTTTCTACCACTCAAAAATCAGGTCAACAAATAGGCCAAACCAACTTTACATATTGTTTCACAGAAATCTTGAATTTGGTTATGATCGATTTCCAAAACTTAAAATTTCTGAGCATCAACACAACACACACAAAAAATAGTCTAACCCGATTTTCTGCCATTTGTAATATGTCAAGAAAAAGTTTTTTTTTGTTTTATTTTAAACTTGGAACATACTTTTCAGGTTATGACATATGTCCAGTCCATCACTTCATTGGATAAATCAATTTTCTTTGAAGAAGAAACAACTGTCACAAAACAAAGCACCCAACAACCACCTACAATTGACAAAAATCAGAAGACAACAGATGTAACAACGGAGAGGACAACAGAGGCAATGCTGACTCGGACCCACTTCAAACATGAAACCACAGAATGTTGTGAGGTATAAACATCTTTATTAAACAAATTATGTCCAAAAAAAGAAACATTTTTATTTTCCTTTACTTTTAAATATTTCTTATTTACACCAAAAAAATGCAACCTTCATGTTTACTTTCCTCTTTATTAAGATTTTTAAAATTTTTTTTTGGCAATTAAAACAGAAAAAAAGCTTCATGGATAGATTTGGACGAGGTGGTAAAAGGGCTGATTATATCAATTCTAGGTAAGAGAAGAAAGTTTGAAAATTCAAGTAATATTTTCAATAATTTTCATCAAAGCACAATAAATATTGTCATGAATATTGTGAAAAATGATAACTTAAATCACGTGCAGTTTTGATATATGAATGGACATTAAACAAACTTGCTATTCTTCTCAGAAACATATAAAATTGTACTGGTTAGTTGAATATGGAAAAAAATTGTCATTCGAAAAACAGAAAAAATTATAAATAAACCTCAACAATAATGGGAAAAATTGCTTCATTATATACACAGCGCCAAATAGAATAGTACACCATAAAGGTAATAACAAAACTACCGAACTTGAATGATCAAGCTGACCATAGTGGGCCAACGTGTGTGGAGAGTGCCACGCTTCATGCACGTAAAAGACCCCTTTGTGGACCGCCCAGTAGTGCACCACATAGGCTAAATTTTCCGCCCCTACCCATCTCTCCCCCTTTTTCCTGTGGTTCTTCAAAATTTACCATTCCTGTGTTTCCCACCCCACCCCCATATTTCATTAATCATCATCATTTCATGTCCATTGTATCATCTTTTTCATGTTCATCGCCTGTAAATAACCTATATAGCGTTGCACGGGCGTAAAACACCAACTCACTCACTCACTCATAGTCCAGAGAAAATGACAAAAACGAATCAGTCATACCGGAGAAAGGGTGGATCGCAATAGTTCTGACTTGGTACAGGCATTTCAAACGAAATGGTGGGTTAAACCAGGTTTTATGGCGCCAAACCTCCCTCTTCCATTGCGATCTTAGGATCTGGTAATGACCATAGAACACAACATAGTTGTGAGACACAATATGGATATTGATTTCTAGAGAACACAAAATTAATGTTAAAATTATTTGAAAGAGGAAAAATGAACACATTAAATAACTTATTATAATACAACATAATATATACTGAATATATAAGAGATAAGAGAAATTTTATCATTTTCAGCTTTCTCTGTTACATCTCTAATAAATGGATGTTTAGTCCTGTACAGAAGACACAGCAAACTAAGGGACTGCACACTGTCCATCATTGAGTGTGTATTTTGTAAATGCTGTCGGGCTTTAGCACTCAAAAGAAAACTGCGTGGATCGGAAGAGGAAATTAATGATTTACAAACAATTAGATCTTAAGGATGTTCGCTACTATTATTGAAAATAAATAGGTTTCAAATTTGATGCCTTAAATGAAAAGATAATAGTAAAAGGTATACAATAAGCAAAAAAAATTGATAGGTTCGTGACCTCGTTTTCAAGATAATTGACGTTAAAGTTTTGGCGGGAAAAGGTTTTCTCTGACTTTTTCATATGTTTAGCATTAGCACTATTTAGCTGTTAAAACCCATGACAGAATAAATAGGATTTGGTAAAACTTTGTCTATAACCTCTTTATGACATTTTAAATACATTAATAACAAGAAAATAGGGGGTTCGTGGGCAAAAATTTAAACCCTATTTTGATGGTAAAATCCAGAGGATTCCGAAAAAATGACAGAAATACCAAAACAAGACCAGCAAGCATCCTTAAAGCACTTAATATATTTTTTATTCAGGTCTCATCTACAGTCTGATTATTGCATATATGCCCCCACAACAGCCCAATCGACAACATCAACCCGTCATTCAGTTACCGATGCCAGATCAACCTGTCATTCCGTTGCCACCACCTGCTCAGCCCACCATCATTCCGTTGCCACGACCAGATCTACCTGCCACTCCGATACCACCACCTGTGCAACCTGCCATCCCTCTACCACCACCCGTTCAACCTGCCATCCGCCTACTACTTCCGGACCAACCTGTCATATCTTTGCCACCACCCGCTGAGCCTGCCATTCCGTTGTTTCCAGACCAACCTGCTGTTCCATTAGCGCCACCTGTACGGCGTTCAATGAGGATAAGAAATAGAATGGAACAAAAAAACTAGGACAATATCTTATTATTTATCCAAATCTCTATCTAGACATTCTAAAAAGGACTAATATTTTACATGTTTAATTATTTATATGCAATGTTTACTTTAAGGATATTTTACCTGATAATATATACCATTTAAATTTGGTTAAGTTTTTGTTTTCCATGATGTTATATACTTGTGATTTTTTATTAACACTTCATCTGAAATTCCAAATAGGGCTTACATTTTACATATTTAATTACAAAAATAGTTATAACAAATATGCAATGTTTACTTTTTGTGTTATAATAGCGCATGAAGGGGTTGTTAAATCTATTTTTTTCCTATTTGGAAGATTTTTAAAAAATTTTGACAATATTATGACAATGCCTATACATGAATTTTTCCATATATGTAACTATTGTTATGGACAAGATCATGATGGTGTTATTTTTGTTTTTAATGTGATAAAACAACAAGAATATTACCACATTTATGTAACTCAGAGAGAGTTTGTTTTTTATGTGTGTTTTTTTTACGAGTACAATGCATGGTGCTATTTTTTTTAAATACTCAGTTTTTGAATGTGATACATGGAATATGGCAAATAGGTCCGTAGCAGAGCCTAGCTTGTCGTAAGAGGCGACTAACGGTCTTGGGATTCTGACGTCGGGTCAGTGCTCAGCCAACAGCGCGACCAAGTGTGTACCCTAGGTGGCTGAATAGGGTGCCCTCGTCCGCGGGGGTTGTCAGGTCTATAATAAGGAAACCCTGACCGCCGACCATAGTGGGCCAACGTGTGTGGAGAGTGCCACGCTTCATGCACGTAAAAGACCTCTTTGTGGATCGCCAAGTAGTGCACCACATAGGCTCAATTTTCCTCCCCTACCCCCTCTTCCCTTTTCCTGTAGTTCTTCAAAATTTACCTGTCCCTTGTGTGGGGACCCCATCCCCAATATTTCATTTATCATCATTATTTCATGTTCATTTTATCATCCTTTTCATGTTCATCACCTGTAAATAACCTATATAGCGTTGCACGGGCGTAAAACACCAACTCACTCACTGAATATTTCCACTTATTATATGTAAATCAGGGAGAGTTTTGTATATGGACAAGATCACGATGGTATTATTTTTTAGAATGTGATAATTCATGAATATTTCAAAATATATATGAATGTAAAACAGGGCAAGACCATGATAGTATTATTTTGTTTCATATTAATGAAATTATTATGAATATTTATTTATATATATAACTCAGGGAGAGTTTTATTTTAGATAAGTACAATGGTGCGATTTTTTTTAAGTATAGTCCCTTAAAATTGTGATAAAACATGTATATAACAATGTTGTGAGTATGTCTGTAAATCCGGTGTTTTAATGGAGACAAATCTTGTTTTCAATTATATTTATAGTGAGAGAACTCAGAAAGTTTTTTACTTTTTATGATGTTATTTATCTATAGAGTCTGACTACTAAAATGTGTATAACTCAGGTTATTGAGATTCCTAATATTGCCAAATTAAATATAAAAGTTTTCAGGTTCAGGTTTACATTGTTGACTGAATGATACATTTTTTCTTTCTTATTATTATTTATTTCAAGAATTGTGTTGTATATTGGTGCCAAATCTGATGTCTCATGATGATAATCATCCTTCTATTTCCAAAAATAAATCAGCAAAATCAAAACTATTAAAATAACATTGCATTCCACTTGTTATTTTGTTACAACAGTTTATCTTAAGTATATACAATATCATTTTAAATCAATAACATGTAATAGACGAAACGCGCGTCAGGCGTAGCAAAATTTATTGTCTGGAACTTTGTTGTAATTTGTATTTCAAGAGTTATGATTTTTTTACTACTGAAGGCCTGTAAATTTGGTATGTACTCTTACAGAAAAAACAGACAATGGAAATAAAAAAAAACTGTCAGTAAGAGACAACAGTCCACTCTAAGATAATTATGGTGACATCTTCCATGTTTATCTGACATAAAAAAAATCATATAGTATATATGATATTATATACAAAGAACACAGGCACTGTGAAAAAAAAGTCATACAAAATGATTACCTTTAAACTGAGAATTGAGATGCAGTAATAACTTAAAACTTACCACGTTATTATCTCAAGAGATGGCTTATATCTGGTAATTCATCATCTGAGCTCTGAAAAAAAAGAAAAACTATAACAAGATAAAATGAAAAAAAATACATTTTGACATATTTGAAACAAGAACAACTCAATCTTCACTTTACAAACACATAAATTTCAATATAATGTAAACAAAGAAATAAAAAAATAACAAAACAAGGACCAGGTACATTCTAAATAAAGGTAATAACAAAACTACCGAACTTGAATGATCAATCTCATTGTCCAGAGAAAATGACAAAAACGAATCAGTCATACTAGAGAATTGGTGGATCGCAATGGTCCTGACTTGGTACAGGCATTTCGAACGAAATGGTGGGTTAAACCAGGTTTTATGGCGCCATACCTCCCTCTTCCAGTGCGACTTTAGGATCCCCTAAGTGAGCCCCTTCTATTTACTTTTCAAGAGTGTATAAATTATGCATTTCACAATCTTTCTTATCCACTCAAACTTTCCCAAACAAAAACTGATGAATTCACGTCATCCTCATCCTGGAACGACGATTCATCATCTGTCTAAAAAAAGTATATGCATGTAATCATAACTTAATCACCCAGTTTAAATAACAGTCAACCGAAGTATGATTAAAATATAATAAGGAAACACACGTTGGTGCTTATATAACAATGATTCAACAAAATTCTTCTTCCCATGTAGGCGTTTACGTCATCGGTTTATACGTCATAGTAACCAATCAAATTATTCCTGATTTAAATATAAATAAAATTGACATTAACGCTGTTTAGACGATGAGGTCTTCCTACGTGGATGTTTACACCCCCTTTTTATAAAGATACTATTAGGGTTAGGGTAAGTAAAAAATCATATGGTACAGGTCTGTGAAATCACAAATTAAGGGGTAGAGGTTGGACCGTAATGATACATTTATTATAAGGGTTAGTACAAAAACATTCAATTAGGGCTAGCGTTAGTGTAAAACATATTATTAGGGTTGGGAGAGAGTGTAAAAAATATAATTCGGGTTAGAGTAAGAATAAAACACACAATTAGGTTTAGAGGGGTCAGCATATAGAGATACAATTACGGTTAGGGTAAGTGCAAAATTATACAACTAGATTTAGGGTCGATGAAAACTAAAAATTAAGTGTGGGGTAAGTACAAAAAGATACATTTATGGTCAGGGTTAGTATAAAACCATACAATTAGGTTTAGGGTTAGTAAAAAAAACATATAATTAGGGTTAGGAATAGTATTATAACACACAATTAGGGTTAGGGGTTAGCATATTAAGATACAAGTGATTAACAATCAAGGTAAAGTCTGTCACCCCCTATGACAAACTGTACCAATGTCGGACAGTGCAGGCCAATATAGGACAGTGCATTATAGGCGGAAGGTAATCACTGTCACAAACTGTCCTTGATTGTATAGGGTGATAATGGTAATTCACTGTTGTCTGGCAGTAGTTTCACAGTAAATAGCAGTGTAAGGCAGTACAAAAAAAGACTGTGTCTGGTATAGACAGTATTTTTTTTGGTTCATAGTGATAACCGAAGTCGTTCATGCATAAAATATAGGTCACAGTGACCAAATATCTAGTGGATGGTGTAGGCATACCCAAGATCCATCTGGTGATGAAATATCATTGTCCCCCAACATCTAGTTTCCGAGTAATGGACCTTAACCAAGAGCTTAACGAAAGTGTTACGGACGGACGTACGGACGGACAAGGGTAAAACTATATGTCCGTTCCACATACTTTGTCGGGCTATAAATATGAGTGGGAAACAAACATATATAAATCACCGGTGTACCGACTTTTGTGTGGGCGTGTGTGTTTTTTGTTTTTTTTTTTTTTTGTTTTTTTTTTTTTCATTTGTTGATGTTGCGGTTACTAACTTCTTTTTAAGGTATGATTTTTCTTTATTTCAGAAATGTTTTTCACGGTATGAAACGTGAGTTGTGTGCGTTTTCTTTTTTCATTGTACACTTATTTAAAATCAACTGACTTGGAACATTTATTTAACTGAGAACAACAGATAAATTATAATAAATTCAATATTTAAACAAATTTATTTTTTAAGGTTAGCATCAATGATGTAAACAATCATAGGTCACATAACAAGTCTATGCATGGAAACAATACACTCTATATTCAACTTTAACAAACATCACACTGAGTTCAGTCAGTCTACACCATGTCGTTGAAACTAATATCCATGATATCACTCATGTCAAATAGAAAGTCTCTGTTTAGCATCTTAAAAGAGATATATAAATAAAATTAATTATCCATGATATCACTCATGTCAAATATACTCATGGAAAAAAGAATCTGTGCATGTCTATTCGAAATCAATTGTACCCATATTTCTTTTAACCAGAAAATCGTAAAAAATGCAGTTTTCGAATTGAAATTTTCACTGAATGTCAAGTGGATCATGCAGATCATTTTGGGGTAAAAATCCGAAATTTTTTAAATTCCAGTTTCTGAGATTCAAAAAACCACTTTTTTAACCCAAAAATGAAAAATCAAGTTTTTCACTCAAAATTTAAACTGTTAACTTTCAACCACTAAAAGGAGAAACTTTTTTGGTGAAAATCAGCTGAGAAAACTGAATTTCAAAACTGTGCATTGTTTCTAAAGTGTGATTTTGTGAATTTCAAATTGACACTACCTGATTTTAAACTGCAAACAAAACATCTTTTAGGGGTCTAAAAATGAAATTTTTTGTCCAGATCTTGCGAAAAATGATTTTGCAATACTTCTGTGATTAAATGTTTAAAATACTAAATAAAATTTTGAATTTGTGATTTTTCAAAGTGATGCACAGTTTCTTTTTTCCATTAGTATAGAAAGTCTCCGTTTAGCATCTTAAAAGAGAAATATAAATAAAATTAATTAATTAAACCCTAAGGTTCTTCCTACCCCAGACATAGGTTGATCATCTTAGTTATAATTTGGTTGCCCAGTTCGGTATTTTTTGGTTTTATTGTTCTATGCTCTTCATAATCATATATGTTTTGGCTTTTTCAATATTTTTGGTAGAGCGCCTCTGATGAGTCTTGTATAGACGAAACGCGCGTCAGGCGTAGCAAAATTTATTGTCTGGAACTTTGTTGTCATTTTAATTTTGTGAGTGAGTGAGTTGGTGTTTTACGCCCGTGCAACGCTATATAGGTTATTTACAGGCGATGAACATGAAGAGGATGATACAATGAACATGAAATGATGATGATATATGAAGTATGGGATGGGGTGGGAAACACAGGAACGGTAAATTTTGAAGAACCACAGGAAAAGGGGAGAAGTGGGTAGGGGCGGAAAATTTAGCCTATGTGGTGCACTACTTGGCGGTCCACAAAGGGGTCTTTTACGTGCATAAAGCGTGGCATTCTCCACATACGTTGGCCCACTATGGTCGGCGGTCAGGGTTTCCGTATTATAGACCTGACAACCCCCGCGGACGAGGGCTACCCTATTCAGCCACCTAGGGTACACACTTGGTCGCTCTGTGGGCTGAGCACTGACCCGACGTCAGAATCCCAAGACCCTTAGTCGCCTCTTACGACAAGCTAGGCTCTGCTGCGGGCCTATTCGCCACCCGGGCCCCGCACGGGACTATAAATGATGAGTTGAGTCAGAGTTTAAAAATATGAAGAAAAAACAGTGCATGCTAGCATTGATTTACTGTTTTGCATCGGAAATGTATCAATTTCTGTCAGCAAAAATAGTCAGTAGGGCTCTTATAATATGTATAAAGAGCTGCACAAAACAATTTAAACGAACTAACCATAACCAACTGAACGATATTATGAAGACATTTCCACCTAGTTAACACTGTGCTGAAGTCGAAGAAATACCACATGAGTATTCTGTCCCATTTCAAATTTCAAACATCTTGTCACCAGTTGATTTGAATAAATTGTTTTCATGTCATAGTCATGAAATTTCACACTCCCAATAAGAGATGAATTGCATGGATTCTCAAATAAGTTTAAAGGAGTTCTGTATACTCGGCAGAGATATTTATCTTCTTCAGTAGGTTGAATATCTTAGTAATAATTTGGTTCCCCAGTTTGGTATTTTTGGTTATACTGTTCTATGCTCTTCATATTCATACAGTGTTTGGCATTTTCAATATTTTTGGTAGAGCGCCTCTGATGAGTCTTGAATAGACGAAACGCGCGTCAGGCGTAGCAAAACTTATTGTCTGGAACTTTGTTGTCATTTGTATTTTGACCCAGTTCACAATATTTACAGTCCTGAGTGAAATAGGCATTGTTTGGTTTCTTGCAAGAAATTGTTTTTTCTTTAACAGGTCTTTTATCATATAAATCAGCATCCATACTTTCAAGGAATCTTTTTACGAGCTGAGCCGCAGGATAATGCCTGATCTTACTTTTTTCTTGAGCTGTTGCATATGATTTTCAAACATCCAAGCTGCACAGTTATCCAAAGATTGAAACCTATTGACATCTTCTTTTAAATGAATCAAGCTATGAACATTGTATTCCATACAAATTTCTGCACTCATCTACAAAATATTTCAGCAATTGATCTGCATAGTCTACGTGCCTTTCTGAGGGCATTTTTTGAAACCATGATGTTCATGGACACACACAAGCAGATAAAATGTTTATACAATGGGTCGGGAAGAATATTTTTCAAAGCAATTTGGCCAGTATAAAGAAGAAATTGTCTGAATTCAGTTGCCTTTCAACGATCAACTCCATCAAGACTTCTTGGTTTTCTTGCAAATTCTCAAGGTATAATCTTTTTAAAGACAATAATTTCATACTGATCTGCTCTATTTGTCCAGCAGATAATTTTGTATTTTGCCTCTTTCCTCGAATTCACGTTATGAGTAGTTTTTTAGTTACACCCAGACAAACTTGATTCATGTAGTCCACTGGAAACTGTTTTATCATGTCAATTGGTACATTTTAAAAGGGGATCTTCCTTTGTGGTGTTCTAAGTCAGTTAACCCATCTATATTTAACATCGGATCCAAAACATCAAAATATAAAGAATTAAACCGTGGAAGTATAAACCCCTTCCATGATTATACTACTGTGAACTTTTCTGATTTATTTTTTTCAACAGTTAAAGACTACACAACAGCAGCCTAGGAGACTTTTTCGCTAATATAGCCACTGTCTTTTTAAAAAGACCTTCATAAAAAGTCTTTAAAAAAAAAACAACTGTTAATTACACACGGCATCTCACTACTTTCTTAACAGGCCTCTTATCGTTCCTGTTGTAAGAACTGCTTTGTTCTCTGTTGAAGGTCCTCCTGGAATAGTTGATGCTTGTGTTATAGGTGTTGATGTCAACACCTGACACGCCGACAAGTTTACAACATCCCATGTGTCATCAAAATATTCACTCGCAGTGTAGATCTAACTAAAAATAAAATCAACACTGTAGTACAAACAAATAAAATGTCACGTGATTAAATTTGAAATGCTTTGCGTGCGTTTTGTAGTTATTTTAGTCATAGCTGACACTAGTAATGCTATCTAACAAGACATTTCATCTTGTTACAGATGGGAAAACACCTTAGATTGTACGGGATCCAGCTGGAATGTAATTTTCATTGGTGAAATTCCCGAAGAAGTTGCAACCCTGAGATTTTCCAAGATATCATCAGAGGGCCAGAACATTAACCTGTCACGCTTATATTTTTTGAGTCGGAAATTTCATGTCAAACCTTGACAACTCTCAACATCCTGAATTTAGAAGTTTTCGTTAATGAAAAACCTTGCCAGGTAATTAATTTTGTTTTAAATTGAATAATATTTATAATAGTAAAAACATATATATTTTTCATTATTCACATTCACCTTTTTGGGAACGCTGCTTGTGGAAGCTTTCACTTTTTCTCCCACCTGCTTTCTTTTAAAGGAGAAAAGGGCATTTCTGATGGTACATATATATCAACTGTTGATGTTAGTGTAACATGTTCCTGTAGAAGTTCTTAGGATACTTGAACCTACACTGGCAGTGTTGGTGATACCAATTTGTTCATGCTAATTCAGATCTGTAAAATGTCACGGTTAGATTTTTTTCCTTGTTATTAGAATTAATGGTTTTAAAAGGAAAGAAACCTGTTGATCGACCAACTAATCGAATATGGAATTTGCAATAAAATTCTCATAGTCCCAGGATCTTGAGTTTTGTGTTTCCTTGGACTTCTCCTTACATTCTGAGTTTAAATTACCCGTGCGGGTTCCGGGTGGCGATTAGGCCCACAGCAGCACTAAGCTTGTCGGTAAAAGCCCACTAAATTAAAGAGCGCTCGATACCTGACATCGGGTCAGGCCGCTTTGCCCACAAAGCGACTGGAATGTGTGCCCCAGGTGGTTGAATGGGGCAGCCCTGACATCGAGAGATGCTGAGTCGTCAGGCGATAATGCGGAAAACCTGACCGCAAACCATGGTGGTGCACCGTGTTGGGAAAAATGTCACGTTCCTCGCACGTAAAAGGACCCTGCTGCAGGTCTCGGTAAAAGAAGGACCTGTAGGATTCCCATGCACGAGGCTAAATTTCCCGTCCCTACTCATCACTCCTTTTTCAAGTGACAGTCAAAACTGAAGGACGAATTCGTTTAAAAGGATAATGGATTGTGGGTTGTAAGCGACTTTTGTCATCCATTTTACATAAATGTTTTGTCTGTAGACAACTCCGGAGAGATCCTCAAACTCTAAAGATGTCAGACTTACCTGTTGATAGAGTTGTATCTGAGCACAATGCATTTTCTTCTGTGGGTGTAGACTTGTTTGGCCCTTGAGAGGTTCTAACGAGAACTAGAGGTGGTACTGCCAATAGCAAGAGATAGGCACCTTTGTTTACCTACTTGAGTACCAGGGCGATTCACATAGAATTAATGGAAGAGCTTTAAGCATCCTCATTTATCAATGCAAAGCGATGATTTATTGCGATACGTGGACTGGTCAGAATATTTCGCTCAGATAGAGGTACAAACTTTGTTGGCTCATTTAATAAATTATACATAAATGTAATCGAAGTAGAGAATGGTCCTATTAAGAAGTTTTTTTTTTTCAATCTACTCAGACTTCCTGGATATTCAACCCCCGCCCCCCCACCCACACTGTTTATTTCAAATATGAACTGAGCAATATCTCGTTAATGCACAAATTGTGATGCGACACATTGCGAAGTTATTTCTTCCCTGTTGTTAGGTATGTCGTTGCATTCAATTAGTGTGGGCAGATTAAATTTGACGCTGCCATTAAATTACTCGACAATATATTCTTTCCCTAAGCGTCCTGATGATGTCACTTTTCTGCTGCATGACGAAAGAAGATATTCAAACTCCGGTCCATGATCATGACAAATTTCATAGAAATACAAATGACAACAAAGTTCCAGATAATAAATTTTGCTAATTAGTGCTGGCTAAAAAACTGTTACTTTGGTCGTTAAACAAACAATACATCTTCCTAGCAAGATCAGGTTTGTCCTTTGGGTTAACAGTTGCTAAAACAGTAAGCACAAGACTTTCATCCATTAGTCTTACCACATATCCTAGTACATGAAGTGAATAAATTTTCAAAAAACTTGATTGCAACAAGCTCACTACTATAACAGAAAATTCTAACCATTTATTCTTTTTTCGGTTTTCATTTTGTCTCTTTTTGTAACTCACCTTTCGAGAGTAATATATTCCATGAAAGGTGTGAATGACCACGAGACCATCAACCCATCTGTAATATAATTTAATGTCTCATATTCATTTCTAACACAACCCTTCTTGTTAATTCGTTCATGTTTTATTATGCAATGTGCTATAGATACTTTGTTTTTATATGTGTATTGCATTCAATATGTCTTCGATAGTTATTATTATCCATTTTTAGTTGATATCAAGTCAGAAGTGTATATTCCATGAAAAGTGTGAATGACCACGAGACCACTTACTCATCTGCAATAGAATTTAATGTCCATTTTGGAAAATAATATTCCACATCAACAACTCTAGAACTTAAACAGGAATCTCAAAATGTTTAACATGTATCCACTAAACAATCTATGTAGTAGGCATATTGGACAAATTAACAAACGTTTATCTCAGAGAGAATGTTAGTAAGAATAATACAAACAATCATTAAGAACAAATCCTTTTATTATTATATATGATAAATAATAAACAATAATAACAAAATATATATTTACACATAATAAATACATATTCAACCGTAACATTAAACAACTGTTTGTCAATGTCTCTCCACATCCTCGAAAAGTGCGATCCTTAGAGCTCATAGCTGAAGAATACCATGCTGTAATATTCAACACCCAAAATAAATTCTAAGTCACTAAGAATATATTTCTTACTATTTTCAAATAAAAATAAACAAAGATCAAAATAATGTTCCTTAAATGAATAAATAATGTAAATAGAAAAAAAATTACATATAAAATTTTATTTTTAAAATAGAGTTCTACTTTTAAAAACAAAAAAAAACAATAAAAATAGACGTTAGTGAGTGAGTTACTGTAGGACCATTTCTTTTAGTAGTTAATGTCCTTAAAACAACAAAATTTACCATTTTTCATTACTTTTTCCCTGAAATTCAAAGATTAACTTGTCTGACACCGTAAGACCAACTTCATTTTAACTTGGCACACTTGTTTAGTAGCTTATATGCTACAACTCTATCGTTTAGATTTTTGATTCGTCCAAAAACATGGCCGCCATGGCTAAAAATAGAACATAGGGGTAAATTTCATTGGCGTCACTTGGCGTCCGTCGTCGTCTGTTAACAATTCACAAAAATCTCCTCCTCTGAAACTACTGAACAGACTTTAATGAAACTTGGTATGAATGATCCTTAGGGAGTCCTGCCCAAAACTTGTGTTTTGATGGCCACCGTTACTAAAAATAGACCAGGGGGTCAGACTACTGTTTTTCGCTGTAAATCAAAAAGTATGAGAGATAGATGAAATCTGATGCCATCCTACTGCTTTAGCATCAAAAGTTCTACAAAAGTCTCCATTTGGTCGAAGTTGTCAGATGATCTCTTATAGGGGTTACAGCCCATTAAAGGTGAAAATTAGCTTTTTTCATGTTTTTGGCTTATAGAATGAAAACTATTGCAGATAGAGAAAAGCTGTTGCTTGCTTAAATGTTCAGCTCAATTAGCTCTACAAAAGTCTCCATAGGGTCGAAGTTGTAAGATGACCCTCATAGGGGTTACGAACCTTAAAGGCCAAAAATAGTGTTTTTGGCCTATAGAATGAAAACTATTGCAGATAGAGAAAAGCTGCTGCTTGCTTCAATGTTCAGCTCATTTAGCTCTACAAAAGTCTCCATAGGGTCGAAGTTGTCAGATGATCCCTTATAGGGGTCACAGCGCCTTAAAGGTGAAAAAATAGTGTTTTTGCCTATAGAATGAAAACAATTGCAGATAGAGAAAAGCTGTTGGTTGCTTAGATGTTCAGATCATTTAGCTCTACAAAAATCTTCATAGGGTCGAAGTTGTCAGATAACCCCTTATAGAAATTTCGGAAAAGATCTTACTGCTGATGTGGGAGTTATTGCCCTTTTCGCAATTTTTGTCAAATTTTGCACTTATTAAGCCCAATATCTTGAAAACTAACCAAGATATTTCAGAAATTTAAATCGCATATGGTTAAGCACAATAATATCTACAAAATATATACAGGTGAGCGATTCAGGTTCCTGTGAGCCTCTTGTTTTGTCCTTAGGACACATTGTTTGTCATATTGAACGATCCTACCAAGTTTCAAATCACTTTTATGTATGGTTTCTGAGAAAAGATTCACGGAAATTTTTAAGTCCATAAAATAACGGCACCCGTGCGGGTCCGGGTGGCGAATAGGCCCACAGCAGCGCTAAGCTTTTCGGAAAAAGTCAGGCCGCTTTGCCCACAAAGCGACTGGGATGTGTGCCCCAGGTGGTTGAATGGGGCAGCCTGACATCGAGAGATGCGGGGGTCGTCAGGCGATAAGGCGGAAAACCTGACCGCAAACCTTACACAGTCTTTCATAATGTATTGAAAATTGTCAAAGTCACTCAACCGAAATATCAAGGTCAAAAGATGGGAATGCAGAATTACTAAGTTACTACTGGGACATATGCATACCAAGTTTCATCAACCTAGGATTGATAGTTCCTGAGATATGGAGTTGCTCATAAAACTTTACCTGTAAAAAGGTCTAAGTTCACAGAGTCACTGGAGCGTGGAAATGGGGTCAGGGTCACACGACACAGTAAGAGTTACGTAAACCGTAATCCAACTGTATATATAGCCAATATCAAATGCCTAGCTATTATACTTTTCAAGCAATTCACTGTCCACAAAAGCCTTACAAAAAAGTTTACGTCGCCGCCGTATTCCCGTGCGGGGCCCGGGTGGCGAATAGGCCCACAGCAGAGCCTAGCTTGTCGTAAGAGGCGACTAAAGGTCTTGGGATTCTGACGTCGGGTCAGTGCTCAGCCCACAGAGCGACCAAGTGTGTACCCTAGGTGGCTGAATAGGGTAGCCCTCGTCCGCGGGGGTTGTCAGGTCTATAATACGGAAACCCTGACCGCCGACCATAGTGGGCCAACGTGTGTGGAGAGTGCCACGCTTCATGCACGTAAAAGACCCCTTTGTGGACCGCCCAGTAGTGCACCACATAGGCTAAATTTTCCGCCCCTACCCACCCCTCCCCTTTTTCCTGTGGTTCTTCAAAATTTACCGGCCGTTTGTTTCCCACCCCATCTCCATATTTCATTTATCATCATCATGTCATGTTCATTTTATCATCCTTTTCATGTTCATCGCCTGTAAATAACCTATATAGCGTTGCACGGGCGTAAAACACCAACTCACTCACTCACTCACGTCGCCGCCGTCAAGTAATACCTATGTCTCGCCTTCCGCGACTATTCGTCGCAGGCGAGACAAAAAAAAAGCTTGGCCACTAAAAGCGTGTCACACCTGTACACATGTCAGCACCATTGCAGAACTTATTAAAGGTCTACCTCTGTCTTGAGTTAAAGATATTAGAAAGTCATGGTCAAGGGACAGAGTGAAATTTTACCACCAAAAAGACTATGTTACATCTGAAGTTGTTCTAGATCCCAAAGTTTCTGCATAAAAATATCAGATACCTAGCTACCGTACTTTTTACTTAATTCGTTTAATTCATTTCCCCAAAAAGTTTTACATAGAAGTTCAGAAAAACATGGTATGAAGTGAGTTGTGTAGACCTAAACACCAAGTGTCTGTAAACCAAATTTCAAATGTCTAGCTTTTATATTTTTTGAGTTATCATCCAGAAACCACTTAATTTAGAAATTTTATAACATTTTTCTAACACTGTGACCTTGACCTTTAACAAAATTTCCCCAAAGTCAATAGGGTTCCTCCTCATGTGGTAAGTAACAATATTCCAAAGTTTAATTCAAATAGGTTGACGTGTCTACCTGCCGCCATCATCATAACAATAGCCGAGTTCAACTTCGTTGCAACTCGGCTAAAAAACTGGCAGGGATTAACCAAAAAAAAACTTTTTGAAATCTGCTGAGAAATAAACAACTTTGGTCATTTGATGTTTTTTGTTTTGCTATTTGTTTATGTTCTGGTTATTCATCACTTACATCACTTTCACAAGAACTGTGACAGTTTCCCACCAAATATTCAATCTCTGTTGTGAAAGCAGAAAACGTCCCAAGAGAAGGTTTAGGGCACTGGTTGGGTGAAGGCGCAAGAGACACTGAAGGTTCCAGTGTAGATACCACATGTACATGCATCGGTTCAACAGGCTTTTCTGCTTCTTTTTCCTTCAATTCAGGTTCTGTCATCTCTTCAACACCAGATTCTTTGTTGGCCTCCTTCTTAAAAAAACAACAAATGATTTAACTCTGTCAGATGAAAAAAGAAATACCATCAACACTGTCGATAGTTACGACGATATACGAACTTACCACATAATCTTATTAAAAATAAATTTGAATATTTAATAAAATGGTACTTTAATAAATCAAAAAGCGATTACATTTGTTCAAAATTCTCAAATAATAAATGAGTAAATCATTTTTTTGAAACTTATAAAGGCTATGTTAATTGGACAGAGATTGAAATGATAACTGCTTTAAATTTTCTTTAAGACAATATATACATCAGGTTTGGAACAGAAATTTACAGGCAAGTCATTGGTATACCTATGGGTACTAACTGCACACTGCTTATAGCCGATTTATTCTTATACTGCTACGAATCTCAATTTATGGCTAAACTTCAAAAAGATCCCCACAATAATCACCTCATAGAAGTTTTTAATAATATGTATCAATATTAAGACGATATTTTAGCCATTAATAACCCTAACTTTCCCAACTTTATCAACGATATATATCCAAAAGAATAAACCCTAAACAAATCAAACGCAAACGGTGACCGGTGTCCCTTTCTGGATTTGGATTTATCTATATTATATGGCAGATAACATACAAAAATATATGATAACGAGATGATTTTTCCTTTCCAATTGTAAATTTCCCTTTTCTTGAGGGCGATGTACCCCTAGCATTATGTTATGGAGTTTATATTTCACAGTTGGTCAGATACGCTCGGGTTTGCAGTAGTGTCTATGATTTCAACGACAAATCCCTTTTATTACTGACAACAAAAAAGGTTATCGTAATCACAGATTAATAAAATCTTTTACAAAATTCTTTCTTAAATATGGACACCTTATGAAAAAAATTAATAGTTCACGTCGACTTTTGATTGTTAATGGTATTTCACATCCTAAATTTTATGGTAATGTCTATAAAGCTAATAAATTAAAAAACAAACCTCTCAAAGTGTGTAATTGGCTCAGAAATTTGATACGTAAGGAATATGAATTTGATATTTTGGTTAAGTCACTCCAGTTGGTCTTTTTTGATAAAAATATAAATGATTTGATATTAGCTTTAAAATGTTAAATTTAAGGCCATGTAAAATTAATTGTCTGGTTCTCAGACAGTTGCCATCTGAAAATGGGTAGGGTTAGTGTAAAGACATGCGATATTCCTAGACAAAGCACAAAAACTAAACACACAATAAAAATCTAATCGATCAAAGTCAAATTCCACAGAGAGAACCTAAGACAAAAAACAACATGAACAAACAAAAGGACGGTAAAGGAACTCTCTATAGAACACTCGCTGTTACTGACAGCTAACCGAAAATCATCAATCGACTGATGTAAAAAAAAATCAAACATATCGATTTTAAATCCGATACACTTCAAACAATAACGATTTAGTGAAGTGTCATCACACAAAAACCGACATGCTTGATCGCTTTAATGCTTAAAAATGACAATAGTAAAAACGTTTATGGAAGTTTTAAAGCAAGTATCAAGTTTTCAATATTTATGCCAAAAAACACTAAATTCAAAGATTTAACCAAGATATTCATTTCATATCCTTTCCGTAATAAATTTTGAAGCCAATTTTTCATTGCTAATGGATTGCTTTTAAATTAGTGAGCTTTATTAAAACATTACCATAAAATTCAGGATGTGATATTCCTTTCACTATAAGAAAGTGACGTGTACAATTAAATTTTTCAATAAGAGATCGATACTTGTGGAAGAATTTAGAAAAAAGATTTTACTAATTTGTGGTATCGATAACCTTGTTTTAAAGTAAGTATCAAGTTATCAATATTTCTGTCCAAAACACTAAATTCATTGTTGATACATATAGGTTGGAAAGACCTTCATGTTTGAACTGCATTTTTTTCTTCACAAAGGAGTAGAACCACGAATGCCCTAGTTTGGCCCGGTATTTTCACTATTTTTTCAACTTCTAGAAGTTGTCAAAACTTAAACTAAAATATGTTAGTTAGTTAGTTAGTTATTGCTTTACTCCCAAGCAGCACAATTTCGGCTATATCCGGGAGATGAACATGAAAATGGTGATACAATGAACATGAAATGATGATGAAGTGGAGGAAATATGGACACAAGGCCAATCGGGTAGGAGAGTTTTGACTGCCACTGGAAAAAGAAGTGATGGGTAGGGACGGAAAATGTTGCCTCCTGCATGGGGATCCTACGGGTCCTACTCTTACCGAGACCTGCAGCAGGGTTCTTTAACGTGCGAGGAACGTGACATTTTTCCCAACACGGTGCACCACTATGGTTTGCGGTCAGGTTTTCCGCATTATCGCCTGACGACCCCGCATCTCTCGATGTCAGGGCTGCCCCATTCAACCACCTGGGGCACACATCCCAGTCGCTTTGTGGGCAAAGCGGCCTGACCCCGGTGTCAGGTTTCTGAGCGCTCTTTAGAGGACTTTTACCGACAAGCTTAGCGCTGCTGCGGGCCTATTCGCCTCTCGGGTCCCGCATGGGAGAACTAAAATATGTTAAGGTATGAACATACTTTTCATATCTGTAAGATTTTGCATAATATTTACAACCCAGGCTGAGCCTTGAGACTTTCAACAGGCCATAACTCGGAAAATTCCTCATTTTTTTTCACACATTTTCACTGTTTTCTCTGCATATTTCGTCAAAATTAGTATTGGCCACATTCGTCGACCATCGTAATTTTTTGATAATTAATTATAATATCATAATCCACATTTCTATCACAAAATAATTTTGGTCGACAGGTGTGGCCCATTTCATATTCATCGATAAATACATGAAAATCAAGGAAAATTGTATAATATTGTACTAACCCTAACCCTAAGTGTATCTTAATATGCTAACTCCTAACCGTTATTGTGTGTTTTATACTAAAACTAACCCTAATTATATGTTTAACACTAACCCTGACTCTAATTGCACGTTTGTGTACTAATCCTTATCATAAATGTACATTTTGTACTAACCTCTACCACTAATTTTGTTTTTTCATCGATTATAACAGGTGTGGCCCATTTCATATTCATCGATAAATACATGAAAATCAAGGAAAATTGTATAATTTTGTTCTAACCCTAACTCTAAATGTATATTTATATGCTAACCCTCACCCTAACTTAATGTTAAATGCTTACCCTAACCCTTATTATATGTTTTACACTAACACTAACCCTAATTGTTTGTTTTCGTACTACCAATAATCCTAAGTGAATCTTAATATGCTAACCCCTTACCCCTATTGTGTGTTTTATACTAAACCTTACCCCTATTGTGTGTTTTATACTAAACCTAACCCTAATTATATGTTTAACACTTTCCCTTAACCTTATTGTACGTTTTTGTTCTAACCCTCATCATAAACGTATTTTTTGTACTAAACCCTTATACCTATTTTGTGTTTTCTTCGACTATAACCCTAATTGTATAATTTTGTACTAACCCCAACCCTAAATGTATCTTTTTATGGTAACTCCTAACCCTAACTGTGTGTTTTATACTAACTCTAACCCTTATTATATGTTTAACACTTACCCTAACCCTAATTGTATGTTTTTGTACTAACACTAAACCTGAGTGTATCTAAATATGCTAACCCTTAACCCTTAATGTGCGTTTTATACTAAAACTTACCCTAATTATATGTTTAACCCTAACCCTAACCCTAATTGTACCTTATTGTACAATCCTTTAGCTGAACTGTATTTTTTTGTACTAACCCCTACCCCTTATTTTGTGTTTTCATCGACCATAACCTTAATTGTATAATTTTGTACTAACTCTAACCTTAAATGTATCTTTATATGCTTACCTTTTATCCTTACTGTGTGTTATATACTATCCATTACCCTAATTGTATGTTTTTGTACTAACCCTAACCCTAATTGTAGCTTAATATGCTAACCCCTAACCCTAATTGTGTGATTTAAACTAAACCTAAGCCTAATTATATACTATCCATTACCCTAATTGTATGTTTTTGTACTAACCCTAACCCTAAGTGTATCTTAATATGCTAAACCCGAACCCTTTTTGTGTGTTTTATACTAAACCTTATCCTAACCCTTTTTGTGTGTTTTATACTAAACATAACCTTACCCTAATTTTATGTTTAATAAACTTTGAGGTTAATGTTTTGAAACTAACCCTAACCCTAATTATATGTTATAGCATATCCAAGTTAACCGTTCAAAACCGCGTTTTGGTATTTGTTATTTTTAACACGAATCCTAACCCTAATTGTACGTTTTTGTACAAACCCTTATCATAAATGTATTTTTTGTACTAACCCCTTCCACTTATTTTTTTTTTCTTCAACTATAACCCTAAATGTATAATTTTGTACTAACCCTAAATGTATATTTATATGCTAACCTTAACCCTAACTGTGTGTTTTATACTAACCCTAGTCCTTATTATATGTTTAACACTAACCCTAACCCTAATTGTACCTTTTTGTACTATTCTTCACCTGAACTATATTTCTTTGTACTAACCCCTACCCCTTATTTTTTTTTCATCGACCCTAACCCTAATTGTATAATTTTGTACTAACCCTAACCCTAAATGTATCCTTATATGCTAACCTCTAACCCTAACTGTGCGTTATATACTAACCGTAACTCTTATTGTATGATTTTGTACTAACCCTATCCCTAAGTGTATCTTAATATGTTGTCATTTGTATTTTGAACACACGTGAACGTTAGCACAGCTGGTGGAGTTTAAATTCCCCGAGGTTAGCCCGCTCCGGCACCAACACTTTTGAGTTGGAGAATACATCAAAGCTTTAAATTATCCGTCTAAATTTTAAAATTGTCTTAATCCTAAGGTTCTTCCTACCCCAGACATAGGTTGAAATTCTGAGTAATTATTTGGTTCCCCAGTTTGGTATTGTTGGTTATACTGTTCTATGCTCTTCATTTTCATACAGTGTTTGGCATTTTCAATATTTTTGGTAGAGCGCCTCTGATGAGTCTTGAATAGACAAAACGCGCGTCAGGCGTAGCAAAATTTATTGTCTGGAACTTTGTTGTCATTTGTATGCTAATCCCTTACCCTTATTGTGTGTTTTTTAAACTAAACCTAACCCTAAATATATGTTTAATACTCATCCTACACTTAATTGTAGTGTACGTTTTTGTACTAACCCTTTTCATAAATGTATTTTTTGTACTAATCCCTACCACTGATTTTATTCGACTATAACCCTAATTGTATAATTTTGTACTAACCCTAAACCTAAATCTATCTTTATATGCTAACCCCTAACCCTAACTTTGTGTTTAATACTAACCTCAACCCTAATGATATGTTTTACACTAACCCTAACCCTAATTGTACGTTTTTGTACTATCCTTTACCTGAACTGTATCTTTTTGTATTAATCCCTACCCGTTATTTTGTGTTTTCATCGACTCTAACCCTAACTGTATGATTTTGTACTTACCCCATCCCTAAGTGTATCTTAATATGCTAACCCCTAACCGTTATTGTGTGTTTTATACTAAACCTAACTCTAATTATATGTTTAACACTAACCCTGACTCTAATTGCACGTTTTTGTACTAATCCTTATCATAAATGTATATTTTGTACTAACCTCTACCACTAATTTTGTTTTTTTTATCGATTATAACCCTAATTGTATAATTTTGTACTAATTAAAACTAACTGTATCTTTATATGCTAACCCCTAACCCTAAATGTGTTTTATACGGACCCTAACCCTAATTATATGTTTTACACTACCCCTAACCCTAATTGTACGTTTTTGTACTATCTTTTACCTGAACTGTATCTTTTTGCACTAACCCTTATCAGAAATGTATTTTTGTACTAACCCCTACTACATATTTTGTGTTTTCTTTTAGTATAACCTTAATTGTATAATTTTGAACTAACCCAAACCCTAAATGTACGCGGGTGAATTAAGTAGTTTTGTTACAATTAAATAAGGGGGAGATCACTCTGTTTTTACCTAATTACGTATGCATGATTTATTCAAAATGGCGGTGTAAAAGTTCTGCGCGTCAGTCGGATTTTTGTGTTGTTACGGTAATAGACGTGTAAAAATGTAAGACATACCGCTTCAATATGATGTCTTTTTAAAAAAGGTTACTAGTTTTTTTCAAAATATTATTCAAAAAGTGTTGTTCTTCATCGAATTTGATTGATTTTGTTCGTCTTTTCGCCAGCCGTGAAACTCCGCCTACTTTCATTCATCGACCAATGAAAATACGATCGCGGTCATTTTAATACTTGGAAGTCGACCATTTATTGAAAGCACCTGCCAGACAAATATTGTTAGATTTTATTACGAATTCGTATTTATAGCGGCTACACTAGATCATAGAACCTCATGAGAAATAAGGTATGGTATATTTAAGTCGTATGATACGTATTTAAATGATTGAGAACGCAATATTTCTTGTAAATTTAGCTAAAACATGCCGTTTTTAACCAACCACGTGTTGTTGGAATTCTTTTTTTTTTAAATTGAATTCTATCACATGTTCATTTTTCTTAAACAAGAATAGTAATATTGCTACCATGAAACTTAATTGAAAAAGGGATTTTGGACAGCAGGCACATAAACCATATGCCAAAATCCCCTCTTCCTGACAATACATGTAGGTAACTGTTGCTGCAAAGACAAAGTAGAGTGTGAAGTACAATGTAGTAGAATTATGTTTGTCTATTTGTTAATTGTCCCGTTCAATGTTCAGAACTACTGTCACCCTAGCTGCGGTTTTGTAGCAGGGAGAACGGTCCTTTAGATTATCTTATATGGCGGACCGCTAAATAAAAACAAACATCAAAAAGATCATTGAGTGCATCCCCCCTTCAGAAGAGGTAACTTGCACTTTACGTTAAAAGCAGCGCAACACACAGGCTGTTCTACATGTATGTACAAAAACAATCCCAGATTCTTAAAGTAGATGGATGGGTGCCAGCGGCCCTGTCGGAAGGCTTCGACAGAGCTGATCGATATCTGCACTAGTCCCACTGATGTACTGATATGACTGGATTCTGGCTTGGGGTTTGAGGAACTTCAGGTTGTGGCCTCTGAATCATGTGTAATACATTGCAAAAAAGAGCATTTTGTTGTACACATGATACATTAATATTTAAATACATGTACTGATAATCTGGAGGTTCACATGTGTTTACACTTTGAATAAAATTGCTGATATTTTACACTTTTTCATCAGTCTAATAGTATGTTTAGTCTATCCAATTGCTACTAAGGCATAGCTGAGCGCTGCGTCTAGATAAACCTAATTTACAAAAAGTTTTAGTATATTTTATGTATGCACTTGATCCATATAATATATGCAGATATGCCCCAGGCAATTATTCTTTGTGTTTTTAGTTAAATTACCCAAATATAGCCAAATATCATCAATGCCTATGTCCCGTGCGGGGCCCGGGTGGCGAATAGGCCCGCAGCAGAGCCTAGCTTGTCGTAAAAGGCGACTAAGGGTCTTGGGATTCTGACGTCGGGTCAGTGCTCAGCCCACAGAGCGACCAAGTGTGTACCCTAGGTGGCTGAATAGGGTAGCCCTCGTCCGCGGGGGTTGTCAGGTCTATAATACGGAAACCCTGACCGCCGACCATAGTGGGCCAACGTGTGTGGAGAATGCCACGCTTCATGCACGTAAAAGACCCCTTTGTGGACCGCCCAGTAGTGCACCACATAGGCTAAATTTTCCGCCCCTACCCACTTCTCCCCTTTTCCTGTGGTTCTTCAAAATTTACTGTCCCTGTGTTTCCCACCCCATCCCATATTTCATATATCATCATCATTTCATGTTCATTGTATCATCCTTTTCATGTTCATCGCCTGTAAATAACCTATATAGTGTTGCACGGGCGTAAAACACCAACTCACTCACTCACTCATCAATGCCTATACATGCATCATTTAATTGGCCTCCATGTGCATGGTAATTTCATTGTCTCTGTTAGGCCTTGAAAAATTGATAGTTGGTTTCCCCTAACATGGGCAAAATATGAAGACCCGGTATTTATTTTTATGATATGAGTTTTCTCAGCTAAACTTTCAGTTTTTAAATTTTTAAAACAGAATAAACAAAGTAAGAAAATACTTTTTTTATTCCAAATTTTCATTGAAAAAAGAATTTAGCAAATCTCATTATCTTAGACCCGGCAGGCCAGAATTTAATGTTTTACTTTTATTTTTTTTAAATGAAAATAAAATTTATTGACCAGGCACCAAAAAAAACAGACCCGGCAGGTTTAGGGGAAACCAACAATTATTTTTTTGTCCTTATTAAATCAAGGAAGGTTATATTTAATTACATGTAAGGTAAACAAAAATGAGAAAATGGCAACATTAAGTAATTGGTAACAAGAAAGAGAAAAGCTAGAGGCGCTGCTATACATGTACCTTTATATTTTTGTTATTTCTATACGTAGTTTAAGCTCCACATAGACTTTAAAAAGGGAAATATCAACCATTTTATTCAAAGTCTAACGGTTACCTTGAACCTTATAATCCAAATATGGCTTACATTGTAAATAGTACATATGTATGTTAGAAAGCTAGTAAAAAAAAACAGCCGTAGATTGCAAATTTGAGACAGATATTACTATAAATGCTGCTGGAATGGTCATAAGACTATAATATTTAAGATATTGTTTTTTTTAATATAATTTTAAAGACCTTTCAATTCACACACCGACTATTCAGACACACAGAGTGCGGGTGGAACACACAAGACCAGGTTTAATTGTTTGTCAGCTGACACTTTCTGTTAGGCCAAAAAGTATGTGTGTTTCTGGTTTCATGCCTGAATCTATATTTTAATTTTTGGGAGTACATACGTTATCTATACGAAAAATAATTTTTTTGCACAAACAAAATCAAGTTAAATGGTCTGTCCAAAAATAAAAAATTCCAAAGCTTGAAAATGTTGAAGAAAAAAACTTTATTATAGTCATTTTTATTTTTAAGTAATCAGTCTCAGTCAACACAAAACAATAAATATGTAGAAATTACAAACATCAACTGAATAATCATTTACTATTATAAATAAATTCAAGTTAACAGAAAAAAACTATTAAAAAATATTATACAAGTGAAATATAAATATTTCATTCAAGCCCTATACCGAAGGTCCACCATAAACAAGACCAATCGATGTCTGGCCCTGCGTCGCACGGCAAAACGTTGAACCATGTACATATTCTAGGCCCAATATGGACAGTCAATAATTTTTGACACTTGCGTCCTTTTTAGGCACCTCATTCCTAAACAAAAAAGAGGGGACAACCAAAGTCAGCCCCACCCTTCCTTTTATGGTAAGTAACATTACTGTAAAGTTTCATAGCATTTGGTCATCCAGAACAAAAGTTCTTGTGGAAACAAATAACAAAGTCGCTTATTTGGGCCCCTAATTTTTTTAAAGGAAAAAGCGGAAACACCCAAAATCAGCCATGCCCTTCCTTTTATGGTAAGTAACATTACTGTAAAGTTTCATTCATTTGATCAACCAGAACAAAAGTTATTGTGGAAACAAATAAAAAAGTCGCTTTTGGGCCCCTAATTTCTAAACAAAATTATAAAATAACCCCAAAAGGGGAGGTGCACATCTTCAATATATCTGTAATCACTGTGTAAAATTTCAGAAAGATCTAGCATTTGGTTTTTGAGATTCAGATTACACAAGACAGGCACCCCATAGCGCGACGGACGGAGTGACCCGACTACTAGACCTGCGTCGCCGAAGGTAAAAAGAGTCAGAATAAGCTGTCCTCTAATTAACTCCTTGCGGGGAATCGAACCCCGATCTCCTATCTTAGGTGTTTTCCTATAAACTACAAGGACTATTTATAGAGTCTACAGCATAAACCCTCTTTATTAACAGACCATTACAAACAGTATATTACATGTAGATCAGCAGAAGTCTCCATCCAACAACAAGAATTTTTATAAGGAATTTCAGAGATAACTACCTCATGTACCTCTAGATCTGCAAATCTTAAAATTGTAATTCTTTGTTATTATATGTACTGTAATATGCCCATTCTTATGGACAATAAATACTTTTCTTCTTCTTTTTCATATATACATGTACTGCTGGCTGTTTTCCATTGCGATTTTTAAATTCCCGTTTCTTTATGTTGGTTGTGCATGTTGTGTCGCGTACACTTATTCCACATCTCTTTATCGTCTAAGTATTGTACATATGCTTAGAAATAAAAATGAAAGTACAACAATACAAATAAAATATAGATCAGCAGAAGTCTCCATCCAACAAAAGAATGTTATTAAGGATTCAGAGATAGCTACCTCTATATGCCTGGTTATATATACATGGTACATGTACATTCTACAAATAGGAATCAAAAGCATTCCAAGCAGACTTAATTAGCATGAACTAAAGTGTTAGCTATAAAATGATAAATTTTGTTCAAAACAGATACAGACAAATGTAGTCCATCAATGTTGAATGTAGAAAACAAATGTAGACTATGTAGAAAACAAATAAAAAGGCATCACCTAAAAAAAATTACTGTAAAAAAAAACAAGCCCCCCCCTGCCCCCCTTCAAGTTTAATGTTACGTCTCCAACATGTTCAGTTCATGAAAATAATATTTAGAAATATTATTTAACTGCAAAAATTATTATAGGTTATATTAAGGCCAGAGTTTTTTAATTTTTAGTTTTACGAACTTTTCCTAAATGTTGGTGGGTAGGAGAAAGGAAAAAAATTAAAAATAAAATTCCTGAAAAATTAAGGTCGAGCAGAAAAAAATAGTAATTTGTGTCAAAATAATAATAAATTTTTCAATAATAAGTCAAATATTTGTAACGTAGGAAAAAAATTATTTCAATTACGGGTCAAATTTTTAAGGTAGGAGGGTTCGTAAAACTAAAAATAAAAAATAACGGCCTAAAATAAATATAAAGTTCCAACGTACAACAATTCGTCTCACAACTTATTCTTACATTTTTACCCAACCGGAAGTTCAAAATGTATAAAAATTTGTCTCCCTTGAATGATCAAAGCATCAATCATGCTATTTTATGACATTTATATGTTCGTGGATTGGTATTGACAAAATTAGTAATTAAAATTGAAAAAAAAAATTAATTATTTAGCAGCTGACAAAGAAAATGGATTGTCCATGTCCATAAACAACAACAGACATTAGAATCGAGAAGAGTATATTCAGTCAAAGAAATTAGAGTTTAAGATTAACAGGTCAGAATCCATTATAAAAATTTATAGATTATGTTACACAATTTGCAAAAATTCACAGTACTGAACAGAGTTTTACAGGCCATGACCTGTTGGACCTGTGCTATTAAATTTCGAAGGGTTCAAGACGGAGTATAGCCCTTTTTAAAAGGTCACTCAGAATTCTGATTCCGATTCTTTTTTTTTTCATTTTTGCAAGAGTACATTGTAGTTTCCCTTTTTGGGTCGGCCACATAATATAATCAACGTTGAGCTAAGGAAAACGTCAATTTATCCCTATCTGTTTTTGGCGTAATTTCTTCTTCCCGATTCAAATAAACTGGTTTGGAGTGAAGTCTTTGACTTTGGCAGACAGATTTAAAATGTTTTAACAAGGTGGCGAATTAAGTTAATTTCAACAGATTTAAAATGGTGAGGCCGACCCGGAAGTTGTAAACCTGTAGTGCATAAGTAAAAGATTTCTCATGTTCACACCTACAGAAAATACTTTCTAAAAAGGACTATATTATTATTTATTGCACATGCCAATAAAATTCTTAGGGAATAAAGAATTTTATTCCTTCTTCTCCATGTTGTAAAAATCTGTCCTCTCCCGTAAACATGGTAAAGCAAATGTTAACACGAAACTCTGGTCCAAGTTGAAATGTCCAGAAATATTTCAGTTATTCCATTAATACATACATGTATGTTACACATGTTTCAAGTGGTCACTCTGTATTTTAAAAGTCATTTGATTTTTTTGACTTTCTTTTTCCAGGCTTGTGACTGGCAAGATACTACAGAAATTGATTTAATGATAATGATACATGTACATTGTACGTTGTACAATGTAATCCTTAATGCTAGTGCAACTTTTTAAGAGTTTTAGTAACTGGGGCTAAAATTTAATATTGTTTCTCAAATATGGCTGAAATATATTATATTTAATGTATTAACAATTTTGAAAATCTTTTTTGTAGTATCTTGGCTGCATTCCCCACCTCCATTTCCCTCTCGATGAGCAAGTTTACATGTAGAATAACATGTTAAATACATGTACATGCATGTAGTAACAAGTGAGATCAATGTCAATGTTGCCAGGAATTTTTTTCAATGTCTGCATTACATGCTTGTGCATTGAGTCACTTTGACACTATCCGTCGTCCTGCGGCGTCACAAAATTGCCGTCACAGTTTTCCTGGTAACTACATGACACAGCCTCTTGATATTTGGCTTCCTCATAGGCTATAGTACAGTACTATATTTATACATGTAAATCTTTGGTTCAAAGTGTATGGTTCCCTCATCATATATATAACCAAGAACTATAACAGGTCAAATTGATCGTTGAGAATGTTTCCTTATAAAAGTACTGTTTTGCTTCATTTTGTAGTGGGTTGTCATTAGTTACGAGTATGTCATTTTCACAAAATTATTGTTCTAGAATTTTTTTAAATTACATAAAAATCCCTATTAAAATGGTTCATGCGCAGAGGGTGTCGTGCTAATGGTCATGATGATTGTATGGAGATGGGGATTCTAGAACTATTTGTGATTAAAAATTTATTGACATGCATGTACATTTTGTAATAACAAATTGACATTGATCAACTTTTGCTTTATAAAGCTCAGTTTTGCTACAAAACTTGGTACATTGTATGCTATGCAATGTTATTAATTGATTGTAGACATATGAACCTGATTACGTGTCATATCTGGTAGGACATGTAGTTTATTGCCTTTAATGTCATATTCATGATTTGTCATTTCATATACAAAAATTGTAGTTCATTTTACAAATCCAGTAAAAATGCAAATGCAATTTTGTTTTCAATGTCATATCCAGTGGTTTGTCAAGTCCTGTATATAATTTTCAAAATCCAGTTAGGCTAGCATTGCAAATATAATTTTGCTTTCATTGTCATATCCGGTGGTTGTCAAGTCCTGTATTTTGACCAATCCAGTGCCTTGCCTGTTCTCCAAAATATTAAGAATCTGAATATACATGTACATATTATTTATACAGGTATCTGAAATGAAATCTGTATCCAAAAATATTAAAATTATAAAAATTTAAATCTTCCGAAGCACCTGATTTCACTCTCTGTATGACTTGATTACTTTTCAGTTGTTTTTGTGTTTTATGTTTTTTGTTTCTTTAATTGTGCTGTTCTCGTTTTGTCTTTGCCTTTTGACAATTAATCGAATCCCCATTGGTAACTTTTTGCTTGCTTCATTCAGCCAGAATACAAATGTTACAGTTTTATTTAATGAATCCAGTGTACATTTATACCACATCATGCATATTTTATGTAGAAACCTGTAATGGTAAAGCCATTTATCATTAAATGGTCATAAATATGGCTAAATGTATTTTACGTATAAAATACTATCATCTATGAAGTTTCAGATACTGTGATATTTACATTTCAGATACGTGTACTGTTATATTTACATGTACATGTATTCCACAACTAAATTTCTTACCTGTATGTATTAAAGTAAATCATGAAGCTCTGTTATATTTATGCCAAATATTTAAAAGCAACATCTAAGAAGTTTGTACATGTAATGAACATGTAACACCCCTTACCAAGGTAGGATGGTGTACCTTATCTGTCGCCAATACGCTAAGGTACTGACATAAAATGCTACAAGACATACAATGTAACAAATTCAAAGATGTCCTATAAATATTTGACCTAAACTTGAAACAGATTATGATTATTTACAGTAATACATGTTCCACTTCCTCATTAGGCATTCTGCTTGTCTTTTGAGAACTGTCTCATCAGAAGTTAGATGTTCTTTCTTTTTCAGATCACTTTGACATTTGGAGACTTGCAGCTGGATTTTCATTTCACATTTTTCGTATCGTTGACGGATGGATTTGTCATTGGGATGGTTCTGCGTCATTCGCTTGTACTTAATGAAGTCCTGGTATTCCTGTGTATCTCCGACAATTTCGTGAATATAATCTGCCATGGACTTCTTGGTACATGTAGGTACTGCAAGAGTATGTTTGCATTATACAACATAGTTCAACTAGATTAATAGTTGATAACTACATGTAATTTTTAAATCCCAGTAAACATTGTTAAAGAAGAGCTTTTGCATGAAAAAACGAGCGAGTACATGTAAAAAACAATTTATATAATGAGTGATGACTTAAATTCAAACATTCAAAAATGTTGCATATGATTCACATGATTAATAGCTTGTATAAATCTTACCAGCAGATTGTTGTTTTTTTCTGTTTGAAACAATTTTCTCTTCACAGTTGGGCTTGTTCTCTTTCCTTAATATAAGTTACATGTATATTTATAAGTATTATTAGATGCAGTCTCATATGAGTTTGCCTTAAAACGGTTTAGTAAGAATTTAATTTTCTGGTTTTCATTAGACCCTTACTCTAAGTATTACTTAATACATGTAATATATACAACACAATTCTTCAAGATACAGCTGACCACTCTTAAAAACTGTTTAAGCATGAACTTTGTATGAATACAAGTATGTTTGAAACACTTGAAAGCCAATACCAATATAAACATGATAAAAGTACAGAGTTGAAAATAACAGCCTGCCCTCCTGCCCGAGACTGATAACTTTGGGCAGGGCTAGGGCTGGCTTAAATTCATGAAAATTTGACTGGCTTTATAGCAAAAACAGGTAGAACTTCAATTCAGGGCTGGTTACTTTTTCAGTGAATTTACTACCCTTAAAAGTATTGCCTATTAAAGGCTAAAACTAGACTTTTACTCAATATTTTAAATATTTTGTACATGTATAATTACAATAGGAACTAATGAGATGTGGAATAAGTGTACGCGACACAGCCCACACAATAAGCGGTAATTCAGAAAAACGACAATAAAAAACTGTCAGCAGCCTTCAACAAGGCCAGTAGGCGCTGCTGTGCGCAGTTCTGCAATCGGCCCAAGGTCTAAATAAAATGCACATAATTCAAATCCAGTCCTGAAATAATCAAAGGTAGACCCCTTTCTTAAGCAAGGAACATAAAACATCTAAAAGACAAGGACAAACAAAAGCTTTGTCAAAGATTCCTGGCTTAGGACAGGCACATTTAAAATGTGGCAGGTTAAACTCGTTTTTTGGGCCCAACCTTCCCCATGATAAGACATAACTCAAAATAATATTGGTCATTACACTTTATACTATCCTATCAAAGAAAAAATAATTCAATATAATGATCATTTCTAGTGAAATGAAAAATAAAATTGATATACATACTGTTTATGACAACGACATTAGTCTCGATGGGATATGTTGTCATGTCTTGATCCAACTCTTTACTTTTCAGTTTGGTTGGCATGTCTGCTGTGTTTGAGGACTTAAGATCTAAAAAGTGAAAGACAATATGTGAGTAATGTGTGAACATTTGAAATTTAATACCAAGGGGCATTCAAATGTAAAAAAAATGTCAAATGTCCTTGAACAGCACAAAGAAACATACAGCATATAAATTTAATAGCAATCCTCGACATAATTTGAGTTAAATCACCATGCTCAAGTGCACAGGAAGAGTAATCCCTTTCTACATAATGTTCTACTTGTTGCAACACAACTGTCATGTTGCTAACATTTAATTCACTGTGTAAATATATATATATATGTTTTGAAAGAATTTATACCCCACAAGGTATTGTTTTATGGTGTTTTAATAAACTTTTATTGTTTTGTATATTCTACAAATGTATGTACATGTTTATGTTCCTTTGATAAAGGATCTGTACAAATGCTTCACCTCTGCATTTTCATTTCTTAACTCTGACTCACATGACTTGGGGTCAGGAACCAAGTCTACAAATAATCAGAAATTGCTGTAATTAATTTAAAAGATCTGCATGGACGAAAGATAGTTACATATACATTGTATAGTTGAAAGTGACTGGTATACATGTGTTTTTAGACGACTGTCTTTAACCTTCTATTTTAAGGAGTGTATTGGCATTATGGAACAAGTGTTATTTATGTACCGGTACATGTACCACTTGTTCCCCCATTTTTCAAGGTGAGGTCTTCAGCTTTTTATGACTATTCTACATTTTTAGTAAGAGATATTTAAGATGGGAAGTACAACTTTGTATAACATGTATAAAGATACCTGCAAGAGAATGAAGAATGTATTGAGATAAAGTTGAAGAATGATTGTAAATATAATTAACAAATGTATACCTTGTTCTATTGCAGTGTCTTCAACACTGTGAAGATGAGCAGCACTGTGGTTTACAGCGATGTCTTCATCCAATGAAAGGTCTGCATTTTCTGGGTGAAGTTGCAAGATGAGGATCTGTCAATTATATAAGAGTAGTAATGTACTTCCAAAAAAGATCATCAAAGTTTGATAGAACATCACATACACTAGTATTAACATGATTAAAAATGTAAAATGCATTATTTTAAAAAGGAAACAACATTAAATGTACATGTATAATTAAAAAGAACTTCTATGTGAATGTTAATGGGTCCTGGCATAGTACAGTAGCCTGTACTTAAATGATAAATTCAACAAGGTAAAATAATGCATAAATTCTTTTCTTTGTGTGATTACAGTAAAAGAATCAACATTTTCATTTAAGTATTTAGGCCATTATAAAAAAAATCCTTGATTCTCATACGCTCCCCCCTGATTTTTTCAGTCCCCCACCAAATTTATTTTGAGTTCTGTACAAATTTTGTTCATTTTTGGTCATATTTTCAAGAAATTTGGATGAGAATGTAGGAATTTTTTTATTATGGCCTCAAGTAGTTACATTAAGTTAGTTATACCTGATGAATCCTCCTCTTTTCTGATGGGTTCAATGTATTTAGCTATACCATTATAATCAAATACCTTGATTTTATTCAAAGGCAAAGACAACCTCCCATTTTGAAAATTCTCAACAACCTTTTCTCATTCATTTTTAAGGTATATGTGTTCATCTACTAATGAAGAGGAACGGAATTCATGCATCACTGGACCTTCAGGATGTCTATCTGGTTCTTGAGTGCTGTCATGGAAAACCAGATCACCATTCACATGATTCCACCAGACACCTTTGCCAGCGGCCATGAAATCAGGTATTCTTTGCAGGTGTGCTTGCAATAAAAAAGGTCGCCGCTTAATGAAATCTTCAGTAAATACAGAGTTCTTGCTCTCTGGTAGAAGACTTGCCTGTTTTTTGATGTGGGACTCTTGTACTGCAAGAGAATCTGGTTTGGCTGTTAATATATTGTTTTGACTGCGAAATCGGAGAACAGCATTATCCACCAAATAGCTCCCAAATCCTCGTTCTTCTTCTTCAGTTGTTATGCTTCTTAGATTAAAAATCCTCAAAATATCTGGAGAATGTGTTGTCAGGCTATGAAAGTGGATTCCATAGAATCCTCTGTGTGTCAGTTTAGTTGGTTTTCCATGGACAGTTTGGCAACTGGTAGCAAAAATCAAACACTGGTTATACATTCTCAGAATTTGTTTCGGACATCTTGACTCAGCCGGACTGTAGCATATTCTTGCCATTTCTTGCAGTGCTGATATCATAATCATAATGTTTTCATCTATCTTGTCATCTTCATACAAAGCTTTTGTCAGTAGAGCCAGTTTCACAAGGTAAAGTCTAGCATCAGACCCTTTGATTTGTCTCTTTTCATTTACAGTTGTAGAAGCAAACGATTCAAATTCCTTCTTGGTTGATTTATCTACATGGAATGGTAACTCTGTGATAATATTCTGTACAAGGTTGGTAATGTCATGTAGAGGTTAACAGCCAAGTACTTCATATTTATCCAGGTTTAAGTCTGTAGTTGTAGTAGTGGGGTTTGGAATTAGTAAAGCTGGTGGTCGACTAATTCCATGTAGCAAGGTTGAAAGTTCATCATCAAGTTGTTCTTTTGTCGCATTGGGATTGTTGTAAATTCCCCTACTTTCCAACTCGTCAATAATTTCCTTCTTTCTTAAATCTCGGAAAGGATTGAGATTCTCGTTCTTTAATTCTCTCAAGCTTCTGGGTGAACATGCTAGATTGCAACGGCTAGCCAGAGATAATTCTTTCTTCTGTAAACAGTGTGTGAAGTTGCTGTGGTTTTCCGTCTTCACACCACAAATGCAACTATACAGTCCACCCCTTTGCTGACCAGATTCGAACTGGCGTGCTGGTCCATCACCACTGAACACCACATAATGTCACACACTTTAACAGTTTCATTTAGGGAAATACTGTTATTTAGTGTTCGTAAATCGTCCAGTCTGGTGTCGGTATAAATAAACTGGTCATCGTCTGAACTTCCTGAAAACAAAATTGTAAAAACCTTCCATTAAAAGACAGTTTTCTTAGTTTGTGGTCCGTATTTTTAAGAAAAAAATGCCTAAAGTCTTCAAGAGGGTAATAGGGGCTATGGCCCATTGAAGGTCAAAAATAAAGTATTTGTCCATGCTTTTGGCCTTACTACTTTGGAGTCTTCCTGTTTAACTAGTTGACATAGACGTTTTGCAGCCCGGGTGGTGGGGGGGGGGGGGGGGCTGGAACTCGTTCTTAACGTCAGCGTCCGTCACACTTTTTTTGGTAACAGATTTCTCAGTTACTATTAATCCTAGGAAGGGGTCCCATATGATAGGATGCTTTTCCAGGTCTGCCGCTTACCTGCTTCCTGTTTAATGAGCCAAAATGAACCCTTTTTGTCCCTTTTGTGAGCGCAACTCCTCTGAGACCGCTCAACGGAATTTCATGAAATTTTGTAGGCTTGTTTGTCATGATATGTAGTTGATCATGTGGCACCGCCATTTTGATTTGACAAATTTTATAGGAGTTATATGGGACTTTATAGACTTTGTTCATTTTAGGTCATAGGAACACTAAATGTGAGCGCTATTTTGATAAAAGTTTTTAGAATTGTTTGTCATGATATATGTAGGTAATCATATTGAAATTCAGTTTTAATTCTTTTAATTTTAGTAAATTTTAAACTTTAATGCGGCGGCGGGGAACATTGGCTACGTGTAGCAATCTTGTTTAAATTATTTTTCTCAGCAACCGTTAATTGCATTTTTTGTTAATGGTATGTGAATTAAACATGCTATGCAGTTCCATTCATATTGCACTGATTTTAGGTGTTTTATTAAGTATTATTAAATGTGCTGTTCACCAACATTTTGAATTTTGGTCAGTTTACATGAAATATTAACCAAAATTTTGTAACATTTTTTTCTATTAATCTAAATGCTGAAATATGAAGGTAAAGATCATCTGAGACCACAGCTGCAAGAGAGGGTGCACCAAGAACTGGTCACAATGAAGGCTGCTGGCTGTCTTCTAGTGTAGGTTTTTTAATTGCTGCTCATTGATGAAGGTTGTGCCGTGTACACTTATTCAAGTGTAGGTTTTTTAAATTACTTTGATTCTAGTTGTGTCTTGTACACTTGTTCTACATCTCAATGTCATCTATTTACAGTTAATTTCTGAAGTACATTACCTGACTGTCCGAAAAGATATAGCTTTGGTCTTTCAACAACACTTTGGACATTCAAGGGTTTTCTGTCAGGATATTTCTGTGTATACTCTTCATTTGTCAAATAGTTGGCCTTTTCATAGATCCAGGATATCATATATGAAAGGTAGCTGTGATTAAGAATATCACTATGGTCATGCCACATTTTCATTGATCTTGTTCTCTCCATTTGTTTTAGCTTGACAATGGCTTCTTCTCTATTTTCAGGAACATTTGATTCATTGATGCGAGAGTAACGGTCCTTGATGTCATCAAAGGTCAGAGAGTCATACTCGTCGTCTGTAAAATGTCTTAAAAGTCCTAACTGATACTGGTCCTGAAGAGCTTCCTGTCGTAGTCGGTCAAGTGGAATCTTTCTACTGTATATTTCGGTGGTAAGATTGGTTAAACCTCCTTGTTTATCTATCTTGGTCTTGACGATCTTTTTAGGTACAACTTTAACCCCTATGTAGAGATCCCCTGATTTCAACTGTTTCTTTATTTCAGATTTTAACTCCTTCACATGTCTAGCTGTAGGCATACTTATCCTTTTATTATTAACAGTCACTTGCTTCTTTCCACGTCGAACTCTTAATTTAAAATCTCTCCCAGCAATCCTTTTTGTTGTGTTGAATTGGTGCACATCCACGCCTTTAGATTTGGCATATTCATACAAGACCTGCCCTCCGTTGAGAGGAAACTTTCCATTGCAAGTAAGGTTAAACTGCCTTGCCATGCCTGTCCAGTTGACTGTGGTTCCAGGTGATTTAGTCTTAATCACTTCTATAAAGGGTTCTCTATCAAACTGGTATTTAGAGAAATTTGCATGGTGTTTCCCTTTCGCATTTTCCTTTTCCTGTCTCTGACTAGCATCTTCGATGCTTTCAAAGGCACTGTCAAAACGATCCCTATTGTATTGGTTGTAGGATTTTCCAGATTTCAAGAAGTTGTTGATGTCTTTCCCGTTGTTTTGAAGTGAAGACTGGAATTCCTCTTTACTTGATACAACAGATTGGTGGACTATTTTCTTGTGGTCTTTTGGAGTAATGTTTGTTCTTGATATGCTTGAAGATAATGGGGCTTCAAATTTAATGTTCAGCTGATTCTCAACAATTGGTTGTAGGACTTCCACCACAGATTTTATTACTTTCATTCCCTTTTGCTTTGTCCCAATACTTGTAGGAGATACTAACCATTGATTCAACTAGCTGTTTGCAGTTATCAAAGTCCTCAGACAGAGTCCTCTTTTGATGTTGTGGAGACAGAGCTGTGTAATAATGAAGTATTCAAGTGAGTGGTATTGCATGGTATACAGTTCTGGATAGAATGTAATTTTCTCTCTCTCTCTGGAATGGTTAGTATCCAGTTTTGTAATGAAAAATGGTCAAGAAATATGTGTTGCTCTTGGGTTTTGTTGTTGTTTTTCCAATATTTCTTTTCAGTCAGGTATGTCTGGATTTGAGGACATTTCTTTTGAAACGTTTTGAAATCCAATGCCATTTTAGGGTAACCTTCGACATAAATCTCGTAATTTTGATGCCGATCTTTTAATGTAAGATTCTCAGTTAAAAGCTGCTTTGGTCTTGCATTCACCTCATTTTCTGAGTCTGAGCCGGATTGGTCACTCTTTTCGTCACTCTTTTCTTTACCATTATTCCACCACTTAATGGCTTCCAAATTTTTGGTTGCTCGTGCAATTAAAACTTTCCCAAAATTGCAGAAATTCATTCTGTAAAATAGTTTTCAATATTCTCTAGAACTGTTTTTTAAGATGCTTAAACCTAATGATTTTACATGTTTAAGAAAATAGCTGAAATAGGAGTTTTTCCCCCAAAAAAGCAAGCTGAAATAGCCCCCCCCCTAAAAATGTGTTTTATGTTTCGTACCTGAAAAAAAAATTGTGGGATTCAGTATCATCATGACAAACGTCATGTACTATAAAGTGACTTCCACACCTTTCAGACTTTTACTTAGGTGAGTATCAGACGAGCGCGGCAGTTTTATATAACATTGCATTTCATTGGTCGACGTCATCAGTCAATATCAGTACCGATGGTTTTTATTGGGTAATTGTAAACAGTGTGAGATCACTGCACGTGCTCGCATCTCATCCTGGTCATCTCACACTAAAATCAGCTATTTACGGAAGAATTGATTTTTCGGTACATGTACAAGAGTCTAACCTAATGAGTTACAGATCATGTATATCTTTGGTTCTGACCGACAGATTTTTACGCGAGTAATGGCTCTGTGAACAATAGATTCACTAGAATTTCATCCCATTCCTTCAGATTTAATTTTGGAATATATACATTGTATGATTTTTTTTACAGATAAACAATATTGTTGGGTCTGAAGATTCGGAACATTGAGGACCCTTGAGTGTCAGACAGAAAAGATATCAAATGGAATTACAAGGACATGAAATAATTAAAGATTTATAAACTTGTTCTATGTTTCAGTGTATAAGTCTGACAGTTAAAATGATTTTTTTCTTTAATAAATAAAGACAAACAAAAAAAGTTGAAGTACAGCTATTTTTTTAATGTAAAGGGGAGCATCATGGTTTGTACAATTTTTTATCTGATTTATTTCGAAGAATGTATTGAAAAAAGGAGATAACTCTTGCAAATGAAAACATAGAATATTTTTTCCATTCTAACTTTCAAAATAGCTGAACTTCTACTGCCAAACTTTAGATGAGGCTTTATCATTCAATATTGATAAACAAGGTATTAACTGAATATAGATATTTTCATTTATATGAATCAAATTATGCTTTTACTTAGTGATTAACTGCTCAATTTAAGGTTTTCATTGATTTAAAATAATATGACAAGTAATTCTACATTCAAGTAACACCTTGTTTATTTCAAAACAGTTGTTGGTAAAAGTAAATTCTGTCAAATTAAAAGGAAGGCGGTGACTGAGCTGTTCCTGTGTCTTCGATCCTAAAGAAATATTTTTAAGAGACTAAGCATTGAATTTGAACATTGCGGGAGGGGGACTTCTCTCAATTTTTTCATTAAAAAAAATTTGAATCTTGATCTTGATTTTGATTCATACGAAAAACAACTTGTCATGGCATGTTATAAAATAAATATTGTTTTCTCTGCTCTTTAGGTAAATATATTGATAAACACAGAAGTTTGGCCGGATTTCACGGAGTGAAAAATGTCGGGTGGCGGGCGGGGGAGAAATTTTGCGTAAATTTTTCTCTCAGCAAATACTTATCACAGCCACTTGATATTTGGTATACAGCATTTGGGTGGGGTCCCATGACGTGGGATTCGATTTCAGATCTGTCGCTCACCTACTTCCTGTTTAATGAAATCCGGCCATTTTTGACTGACAGATTTTTTAATTAAATTACTTGTAATTTTTTTCATGAAACAACATAAACATTCATTGCTTTCCATGTAGTGATGTCAGATTTTACTCAAGTTGACCTTTGACAGTGCATTTTTGATATCTGGAGTCTTCCAGGGTTAGATAAAGGTGCAATTGATCTATTACACTTATGGTTTTAACTTGGCGTTTACATTTTATAAGCTGATTTCTCAAAAACAAGTCGGATATATGTGCAATTTGCTATTAACAAAACACTTGTAATTGTAATCACCAACACATTTAAGGCTACAGATGGACAGGTCAGAATATTTATTTACGTTGTTTGAATTGTGTACAGTAAGTTATATACCTAAAGGCTATCTGAGGGCTATTCCAGAAAATACTATGTCCCCTCCCGGGCACATGTTTTACCCCCACTATCTATAATAGAATTTTTTTTAAAAACAGCTTTTCATGTTTTAAGTTTATTACTTTATCCAAATACCCCCATCATGATATAAAAAATAAAAGGGGGGTGCAGGACAGTATTTTATGGAAAAGCCCTGAAAGGTGAGGGTGTACTGGCAGTGAAGGTAAACATTTAAGATTTTCTTAGGGCAGAAAAAATGTTTTGCTGCTTGAAGGCAAAATAATATAGTGAACAGGTTTTTATTTAATTTTGGAGGGGAAGTGACATTTTTTAAATTAATTTTTCAAGCACAGGATGTACATGTATTTTAACAAACTGCCTGTACCCCCCTTTCCCTTTTTCAACAAAAGAAAATAAAACAAAGGCCAAAACTTATTGGTATCCAGATGCAAGAAGCAGAGGTACCAATGGGGTATCCGAATGTCAAAAGTCCGAAAGGGCAGAGACTAAACCAGTAAACACAAACAAGAACGGGACAAAAACAGACAACACGTAAAACATGGAAACACAAAACAACTGAATATCAATCAACAACGCGAACTCCAGTCGAAACAAGAGTGAACTCAGGTGCTCCGGAAGAGTAAGCAGTTCCTGCTTGCTATAGCACACCCGTCGCGTTGCCAATAGTCCATTCAGCGTGTCAAATCCAGTAAAGGAAGACAAAACAACACCCTATGACAAACCAACATCTGCGCTCATCTGAGAGATCGAAATCCCATATTTGTCTATAAGTGCATGATGTCTTCCGTAAAATTTCTTGAATGAAGACAGCAACCGAGGAGCAACATAACCCTGTGTGAGCAATTTTTGCGTCAGACGTGTCGCTCTGCTAAGGAAATCGATGTAAGTCCCGCACGCTCTGGAGTAACGAATCGATTGAGATACGTAAACTCCATAAGCTGGAGCTGACGGAATATTGCTACACAAGAAGGGGAAGTTGACGATTGGAAAGTTGAAGTCATCACGTTTGTCATAGAGCCTTGTTGAAAGTCTTCCTTGAGAGTCAATTTCGAGATGTAGATCTAAATATGAAGCAGACTTCCTAGAATCCGTTGTGTCCTTTATCTCAAGCTCCTGTGGATATATGAGATGGAGAAAGTCACCAAATCGAGAATTGTTTAGTGAAAGGACATTATCAATATAACGGAACGTGAGGTTGAAAGAGAGAGCTAGTCTACGGTCTTTTTTGTCTAGAAGAGATTGCAAGAAGTCTGCTTCATATGAATGAAGAAACAAATCAGCAAGCAAAGGTGCACAATTAGTGCCCATTGGAATCCCTATTGTTTGCTGAAAAACACGTCCACCAAACTGAACAAATATGTTGTCAATAAGAAAGTTGAGCATGTCGATTATTTGGTCTTCTGTAAAGTTGTTCTTTTTCTTGGACTCATTGATGACAAAGTAAGTCTTGGAATAATCGACTACAAGAAATTTGTACCTGCGTTTTCCATTCTTTTTGAAAAAGCTGCGTTTAATCAGCTGTGCCAATCGCGATTTCAGTTGTTCATATGGAATAGAAGTGTAAAGTGTGGAGAAATCGAATGTTTTGATGCTGTTACAAGATGAAACTGATTTAGAGTTAAGAATCTCCATCAGTTCTTTCGAATTCTTCAGGATCCACATTTGATTGACACCATTTCTAGAATAACAAAATAGTTTTAAAAATCCATCCGATATATTTAATTTCAAAGAGTGTCCTCACTTTTCAGGACTTTATTTTAAAGTATGCATGAAAATCACAAAAAAAAATGATTTTTTTTGTAAGATAGTCCCAGGACAATAAAGTGCATTTTTTAAAATGTTGGTATTTGATAATAATGGTGTAGTGCATGGATGAAAAAAATGTCATCCAACTCTGACATGCCTGTTCCTCTTCAGTCTTCAGAATGAGCCAAGTGCTAAGCGGGAAAGCTTAGTTAAAAGGTAGGTCTCACTATGAAAATGGGTAGCAGGTTCTTGTAAAGCAACACAATTTTTTATATTCAACCACTATTGGTTAAATATGGGAGTGAACAATTTCTTCTAAAAGCTGCCATTGTAGTAATGTCTTCATTTAAATGAAACAATTTGTTTGACATCAGGATTTCTTGCCTAATAACTTCATTGCATCCCTTTAAAAGAAATTGGTATAACCTTACCGTTGTTAAAAGTAATAAAAAACGACTTCTGGATTGAAAAAAAATAACAGAAAGATTATAAAAACAAATAAAATAAAAAGGAAATAATTTTATTAAAAGAAAAAGATAAAGTCCCGTGAAATATCGCATTCAGTTTTGCCGCCTCCGTCCACTTTTACCGCCAAGGTCCATCGCCCACTTCGTACGGAAATGCGACGCCATTATTCCGGCTTCGGTCAGTATTTATAATTAAATTAACGTCGTCTTTGCGCTGTGTTGATGTGAGGCAGCCTACAAAAAATAAACAAAATATGACGTTGGACATACAAAATTCAAAAGTTCAGTGGCAAGCACAAAGTGTTTTCACAAATCCTTGGGATGTGTGATAGTTGGACACTAACAAAAATAAAAAAAATGCTAGGTGGTGAATAATTTCGGTCGCTTTACCCATTTATTTCATTGAAACAACTTGCCGATCAGCTAAAAATTCAAATTTGGCGTATATTTTTCTTTGTTTTGGTCACATAATGACAATGACAGATCTTCCCCCAGCATTTTTACAGTAATATGAACGATGCTGATGACGGATTTATCAAACATTTCTCGGTATAATTCGTGGAAGCCACTGCACTTTTGCATTTCTTCCCTTCCATGCATTTACGCTATTTATACGCCTAATTAATGCTGATAACATTGCATTTCAAGTACAAAAACAAACATAATATGACAGAAAAATAACTTGATAATAAATATAAACCAACAGAAATTCGATTTATTATTTTCAGATATATTTCTTTGCTGTCTGCCATGATGACGATTTTGCGATATATTTCATACGATTTTGTTTAAATTCTACTTAATGCACCTGCGTATCTTTATATGCTAATTCCTAAGCCAAACTGTGTGTTTTATACTACCTCTTACCCTTATTATATGTTTTACACTAACCTTAACCCTAATTGTATGTTTTTGTACTAACCCTAAACCTGAGTGTATCTAAATATGCTAACCCTTAACCCTTACTGTGTGTTTTATACTAAACCTAACCCTTATTATATGTAAACACTAACCCTAACCCTAATTCTACGTTTTTGTACTAACCCTTATCATAAATGTATTTTTTTGTACTAACCTCTACCACTAGTTTTGTGTTTTCATCGAATATAACCCTAATTGTATAATTTTGCACTAACCATAGCCCTAAATATATCTTTATATGCTAACCCCTAACCCTAACTGTGTATTTTATATTATCCCTAACCCTAAATATATGTGTTACACTAACCCTAACCCTAATTGTATGTTTTTGTACTATTTTTTATTTGAACTGTATCTCTTTGTACTAACCCCTACCCCTTATTTTGTGTTTTCATCGGCCCTTACCCTAATTGTATAATTTTGTACTAACCCTAACCCTAAGTGTTTCTTAATATGCTAACCCCTAACCCCTATTGTGTGTTTTATACTAAACCTTATCCTAATTATATGTTTAAAACTAATCCTTACCCTAGTTCTACGTGTTTGTTCTAACCCTTATCAGAAATGTATTTTTTGTACTAACCCCTACCACATATTTGTTTTCTTTGACTATAACATTAATTGCATAATTTTGTTCTAACCCCAACCCTATATGAATTTTTATATGCTAACTCCTAAGCCGAACTGTGTGTTTTATACTAACCCTATACCTTTATATGTTTAACACTCACCCTAATTCTATTTGTATGTGTTTGTACTAACCCTAAACCTGAGTGTATCTAAATATGTTAACCCTTAACCTTTACTGCGTGTTTTATACTAAACTTAACCCTAATTGTACGTTTTTGTACTATCCTTTACCTGAACTGTATCTCTTAGTACTAACCCCTACCCCTTATTTTATGTTTTCATTGACCCTAACCCCTTTGTATAATTTTGTTGTATTATACCACTAGTTTTGTGTTTTTATCGATTATAACCCTAATTGTATAATTTTGTACTAGCCCTAGCCCTGAATGTGTCTATATATGCTAACCCCTAACCCTAAATGTGTGTTTTATACTTACCCTAACCCTAATTATTTGTTTCACACTAAACCTAACCCTTATTGTATGGTTTTTTTATTACCCTTTACCTCAACTGTATCTCTTTGTACTAACCCATTCCACTTATTTTGTGTTTTCATCGACCCTAACCCCAATTGTATAATTTTGTTCTAACCCTAACTCTAAATGTATATTTATATGCTAACCCCTCACCCTAACTGTATGTTTAATACTTACCCTAACCCTAATTATATGTTTTACACTAACCCTAACACTAATTGTACGTTTTTGTACTAACCTACATCATAAACGTATTTTTTGTACTAACCCCTAATACTTATTTGTGTTTTCTTCGACTATAATCCTTATTGTACTAAATAGTATAATTTTGTACTAACCCCAACCCTAAATGTATCTTTATATGCTAACGCCTAACCCTACCTGTGTGTTTTATACTAACCCTAACCCTAATTATATGTTTTGCACTAACCCTAACCGTAATTGTATGTTTTCGTACTTACAATAACCCTAAGTGTACCTTAATATGCTAACCCCTAACCCCTATTGTGTGTTTTTTACTAAACCTAACCCTAATTATATGGAAAACACTTGCCCTAACCCTAATTGTACGTTTTTGTTCTAACCCTCATCAGAAACGTATTTTTTGTACTTACCCCTAATACTTATTTTGTGTTTTCTTCGACTATAACCCTAATTGTATAATTTTGTACTAGCCCCAAACCTAAATGTATCTTTATATGCTAATTCTAACCCTACCTGTGTGTTTTATACTAACCCTAACCCTTATTATATGTTTAACACTAACCCTAACCCTAATTGTATGTTTTTGTTCTAACAATAAGCCTAAGTGTATCTTAATATGCTAACCCCTAACCCCTATTGTGTGTTTTATACTAAACCTAACCCTAATAATATGTTTAACACTTACCTTAACCCTAATTGTACGTTTTTCTACTAACCCTCATCAAAATGCATTTTTTGTACTAACACCTACCACTAATTTTGTGTTTTCTTCGACTTTGACCCTAATTGTATAATTTTGTACTTACCCTAACCCTAAATATATATTATACAAATGACAACAAAGTTCCAGACAATAAATTTTGCTACGCCTGACGCGCGTTTCGTCTATTCAAGACTCACCAGAGGCGCTCTACCAAAAATATTGAAAATGCCAAACACTGTATGAATTTGAAGAGCAGAGAACAGTATAACCAAAAATACCAAACTGGGAAACCAAATTATTAGTAAGATATCCAACCTATGTCTGGGGCAGGAAGAACCTTAGGGTTTAGTCAATTTTGAAATTTAGACGGATAATTTAAAGCTTTGATGTATTCTCCAACTCAAAAGTGTTGGTGCCGGAGCGGGCTAACCTCGGGGAATTTAAACTCCACCAGCAGTTCTAACCTTCACGTGTGTTCGAAATACAAATGACAACAAAGTTCCAGACAATAAAGTTTGCTACGCCTGACGCGCGTTTCGTCTATTTAAGACTCATCAGAGGCGCTCTGCTAACCCCTTACCCTAACTGTATGTTTTATACTAACCCTAACCTTAATGATATGTTTTACACTAACCTTAACCCTAATTATATGTTTAACACTAACCCTAATCCTAATTGTATGTTTTTGTACTACCAATAACCCTAAGTGTATCTTAATACGGTAATCCCTAACCCTTATTGTGTGTTTTATACTAAACCTAACCCTAAGCATACGTTTTACACTAACCTTAACCCTAATTGTACGTTTTTCTACTACCCCTCATCATAAATGTATTTTTTGTTCTAACCCCTACCACTTATTTTGTGTTTTCTACGACTATAACCCTAATTGTATAATTTTGTACTAACCCTATTCCTAAATGTATCTTTATATGTTAACCCCTAACCCTAATTGTGTGTTTTATACTAACCCTAACCCTAATTATATGGTTTACACTTACTCTAACCCTAATTGTACACTTTTGTACTATCCTTTACCTGAACTGTATCTCTTTGTACTGACCCATACCACTTATTTTGTGTTTTCTTCGACTATAACCCTAATTGTTTAATTTTGTCCTAACCCCAACTCAAATGTATCTTTAAATGCAAAATCCTAACCCTTACTGTGTGTTTTATACTAACCCTAACCCTAATTATATGCTTTACACTAACCATAACCCTAATAGTACGCTTTTGTACTATCCTTTACCTCTACTGTATCTCTTTGTACTAACCCATACCACTAATTTTGTGTTTTCATGGACCCTTACCCTAATTGTATGATTTTGTACTTGCCTTAACCGTAAGTGTATTATGGGCCCGGCTGGCGAATAGGCCCGCAGCAGTGCCTAGCTTGTCGTTAGAGGCGACTTAGGGTCTTGGGATTCTGTGTGTGTACCCTAGGTGGCTGAATAGGGTGGCCCCCGTCCGCGGGGGTTGTCAGGTCTATAAAACGGAAACCCTGACCGCCGACGATAGTGGGCCAATGTGTGTGGAGAGTGCCGCGCTTCATGCACGTAAAAGACCCCTTTGTGGACCGCCAAGTAGGGCACCACATAGGCTAAATGTTCCGCCCCTACCCACCTTTCCCCTTTTCCTGTGGTTCTTCAAAACTTACCGGTCCTTTGTTTCCCACCCCATCCCCATATTTCATTTATCATCATCGTTTCATGTTCATTTTATCATCCTTTTCATGTTCATCGCCTGTAAATAACCTATATAGCGTAGCACGGGCGTAAAACACAAACTCACTCACTCACTCACTAACCAGTAACCCTCATTGTTTGTTAAATACTAACACTAACGTTTAACACTAACCCTAACCCTAATTGTATGTTTTTGTTCTAACAATAACCCTACGTGTATCTAAATATGCAAAACCCTAACCCCTATTGTGTGTTTTATACTAAACTTAACCCTTATCATATGTTTAACACTTACCTTAACCCTAATTGTACGTTTTTATACTACCCCTCATCATAAATGTATTTTTTGTAATAACCCCTACCACTTATTTTGTGTTTTCTTCGACGTTAACCCTAATTGTATAATTTTGCACTAACCCCAACCCTAAATGTATCTTTATATGCTAACTCCTTAGCCGAACTGTGTGTTTTATACTAACCCTAATTATATGTTTTATAGTAACCCTAATTATATGTTTTACACTAACCCTAACCCTAATTGTACGTTTTTGTACTAACCCTTATTATAAATATGTCTTTTGTACTAACCCCTACCACTTATTTTGTGTTTTCATCGACTAAACTGTAATTGTATAATTTTGTACGTACCCTAGCCCTAAATGTATTTTATATGCTCACCCCTAACCCTAATTGTGTGTTTTTTACTAACCCTTACCCTAATTATATGTTTTTCCTAAACCTAATTATACGTTTTTGTACTAACCCTTATCATAAATGTATTTTTTGTACTAACCCCTACCATTAATTTTGTGTTTTCATCGACTTTAACCCTAATTGTATAATCTTGTACTAACCCTTACCGTAAATGTATTTTATATGGTAAACCCTAACCCTAATTGTGTGTTTTATGCTAACCCTAACCCTTATAATATGTTTAACACTTATCCTAACCCTAATTATGCGTTTTTGTACTAACCCTTACCCTAATTGTATAATTTTGTACTAACCCTAACCCTAAATGTTTCTTTATATGATAACCCTAACTTTGTGTTTTATTCTAACCCTAAACATAATTTTATGTTTAAATCTAACCCTAACCCTTATTATAAGTTTTTGTACTAACCCTTATCTTAAATGTATTTTTTTTCTAACCCCAACGACTAATTTTGTGTTTTTATCGACTATAACCCTAATTGTATAATTTTGTACTAACCATAACCCTAAATGTATCTTATTTGCTAACCCCTCACCCTAATTGTGTGTTTTATACTAACCCTTATAATATGTTTAACACTTATCCTAACCCTAATTATACGTTTTTGTACTAACCTTCACGCTAATTGAATAATTTTGAACTACCCCTAACGCTACATGTATCTTTATATTCTGAACCCTTACCCTAGCTGTGTGTTTTACACTGACCCTAACCCGAATTAAATCTTTCAAACTGATCCCAAACCTAATTATACGGTTTTGTACTAACCCTTATCATAAATGTATTTTTTGTACTAATCCCTACCACTAATTTTGTGTTTTCATCGACTATTACCCTAATTGTATAATTTTGTACTAACCCTGACCCTAAATGTATCTTATATGCTAACCCCTCACCCTTATTGTGTGTTTTATACTTACCCTAACCCTTATAATATGTTTTACACTAACCCTAACCCTAATTATGCGTTTTGTACTTACCCTTACCCTAATTGATTAATTTTGAACTAACACTAACTCTACATGTATTTTTATATGCTTACCCCTAACCCTAATTGTGTGTTTTGTACTAGCCCTAACCCTAATAATATGTTTTACACTAACCCTAAGCCTAATTATGCGTTTTTGTACTAACCCTTACCCTAATTGTATAATTTTGTACTAACCCTAACCCTAAATGTTTCTTAATATGATAACCCTAACTTTGTGTTTTATACTAACCCTAACCCCAATTATACGCTTTTGTACTAACCCTTATCATAAATATATTTTTTGTACTAACCCCTACTAATTATTTTGTGTTTAATTGTCTATAACCCTAATTGTATAATTTTGTACTAACCCTAACCCTAAAAGTATTTTATATGCTAACCCCTTATCCTGATTGTGTGTTTTATACTAACCCTAACCCTAATAATATGTTTTACACTTATCCTAACCCTTATTATACGTTCTAGTATAAACCTTTACCCTAATTGAATAATTTTGAACTAACCCTAACCCTAATTGTATTTTATATGCTAACCCCTTAACCCTTATTGTGTGTTTTATACTAACCCTAACCCTAATAATATGTTTTACACTAACCCTTGCCCTAATTTTGCGTTTGTGTACTAACCCTTACCCTAATTGTATAATTTTGTACTAACCCTTTCCATAAATGTATCTTTATATGCTAACCCCTTACCTTAACTGTGTGTTTTATACTAACCCTAACCCTGTTTATATGTTTTAAACAAGCCCTTACCCTAATTGTAAAATTTTGTACTAACCCTAACCCTAAATGTATCTTTATATGCTAACCCTTAACCCTAACGGTGTGTTTTATACTAACCCTAACCCTAATGATATGTTTTACACTTGCAATAACCCTAATATACGTTTTTGTAGTAACCCTTATCATAAATGTATTTTTTGTACTAACCCCTACAACTCATTTTGTGTTTTCATCGACCATAACCCTAATTATATAATTTGTACTTACCCTAACCCTAAATGTATCTTATATGCTAACCCTAACTCTAATAACATGTTTTACACTAACTCTAACCCTAATTATACGTTTTTGTACTAATCCTTACCCTAATTATAAAATTTTGTACTAACCTTAACCCTAAATGTATCTTTATATGCTAACCCCTTACCCTAAATGTGTGTTTAATACTACCCCTAACCTAATTATATGTTTTAAATCAACCCTAACCCTAACTTTACGTTTTTGTACTAACCCTTATCATAAATGCATTTTTTGTACAAACCCCTACCACTACTTTTGTGTTTTCATCGACTTAAACCCTACTTGTATAATTTTGTACTAACCATTACCCTAAATGTATCTAATATGCTAACCCCTATCCCTAACTGTGTGTTTTATACTAACCCTAACCCTAATAATATGTTTTACACTTATCCTTACCATGATTATATGTTTTTGTATTAACCCTTACCTTAATTGTATATCTTTGTATTAACCCAAACCCCAAATGTATCTTTATATGCTAACGCCTTACCCTAATTGTGTGTTTTATTCTAACCTTAACCCTTATTATATGTTTATAATATGTTTTACACTAGCCCTAACCTAATTATACGTTTTTGTAATAACCCTTATTATAAATGTATTTTTTGTACTCATCCCTACCATTACTTTTGTGTTTTCATCGACTATAACCTTAATTGTATAATTTTGTACTAACCCTAACCGTAAAAGTCTATAATTTGCTAACCCCTAACCCTAATTGTGTGTTTTATACTAACCCTTACCCTAATCATATGTATTACACTAACCCTAACCCTACTTATGCGTTTTTGTACTAACCCTTATCCTAATTGAATACGTTTGAACTAACCCTAACCGTAAATGTATCTTTATATGCTACCCCATAGCCCTAACGATGTGTTTTATACTTACCCTAACCCTAATGATATGTTTTTCACTAGCACTAACCCTAATATACGTTTTTGTACGAACCCTTATCATAAATATATTTTTTGTACTAACCCTTACCAATTATTTTGTGTTTCATTGACTATTACCCTAATTGTATAGTTTTGTACTAACCCTAACCCTAAAAGTATTTTATATGCTAACCTCTTATCTTAATTGTGTGTTTTATACTAACCCTAACCCTAATAATATGTTTTACACTTATCCTAACCCTAATTATACGTTCTTGTACTAAGCTTTACCCTAATTGAATAATTTTGAACTAACCCTTACCCTAAATGTTTTTATATATTAACCCCTTAACCCTTATTGTGCGTTTTATACTATACCTAACCCTAATAATATATTTTTCACTAACCTTTACCCTAATTATGCGTTTTTGTACTAACCCTTACCCTAATTGTATAATTTTGTACTAACCCTTACCATAAATGTATCTTTATATGCTAACCCCTTACCCTAACTGTGTGTTTTATACTAACCCTAACCCTAATTTTATGTTTTACACAAGCCTTTACCATAATTGTATAATTTTGTACTTACCCTAACCCTAAATGTATCTTATATGCTAACCACTAACCCTAAATGTATCTTATATGCTAACCCCTAACCCAAATTGTGTGTTTTATACTAGCCCTAACTCTAATAACACGTTTTACACTAACCCTAACCCTAATTATGCGTTTTTGTACTAATCCTTACCCTAATTATACGTTTTTGTACTAACCCTTACCCTAATTGTATAATTTTGTACTAACCCTTACCATAAATGTATCTTTATATGCTAACCCCTTACCCTAACTGTGTGTTTTATACTTACCCTAATCCTAATTATATGTTTTACACAAGCCTTTACCCTAATTGTATAATTTTATACTTACCCTTACCCTAAATGTATCTTATATGCTAACCCCTAACCCTAAATGTATCTTATATGCTAACCCCTAACCCAAATTGTGTGTTTTATACTAACCCTAACTCTAATAACACGTTTTACACTAACCCTAACCCTAATTATGCGTTTTTGTACTAATCCTTACCCTAATTATGGGTTTTTGTACTAACCCTTACCCTAATTGTATAATTTTGTACTAACCCTTACCATAAATGTATCTTTATGTGCTAACCCCTTACCCTAACTGTGTGTTTTATACTAACCCTAACCCTAATTATATGTTTAACACAAGCCTTTACCCTAATTGTATAATTTTGTACTTACCCTAACCTAAATGTATCTTATATGCTAACCCCTAACCCTAAATGTATCTTATATGCTAACCCCTAACCCAAATTGTGTGTTTTATACTAACCCTAACTCTAATAACACGTTTTACACTAACACGAACCCTAATTATGCGTTTTTGTACTAATCCTTACCCTAGTTGTAAAATTTTGTACTAACCTTAACCCTAAATATTTCTTTATATGCTAACCCCTTACCCTAAATGTGTGTTTTATACCACCCCTTACCCTAATTATATGTTTTAAACTAACCCTAACCCTAATTATACGATTTTTTACTAACCCTTATCATAAATGTATTTTGTGTACTAACCCCTACCACTACTTTTGTGTTTTCATCGACTTAAACCCTAATTGTATAAATTTTATACTAACCATTACCCTAAATGTATCTTATATGCTTACCCCTATCCCTAACTGTGTGTTTTATACCAACCCTAGCCCTAATAATATGTTTTACACTTATCCTAACCATAGTAATTTGTACGTTTTTGTATTAACCCTTACCTTAATTGTATATCTTTGTACTAACCCAAACCCCAAATGTATCTTTATATGCTAACGCCTTACCCTAATTGTGTGTTTTATTCTAACCTTAACCCTTATACTATGTTTATAATATGTTTTACACTAGCCCTAACCCTAATTATACGTTTTTGTAATAACCCTTATTATGAATTTATATTTTGTACTCACCCCTACAATACTTTAACCGATCAATGCAACAATTTTTGCGATCCGTCACGCGTCATCAATCAGTCACCAATCAGTAATCGATCCGGTCTCAATCATTCATCGATCCTTCATCAATCAGTCATCAACCGTCATCGATCAGTCACCAATCCGTCCGATCCTATCCGTCAAATGCATCCCATGATGCAATTAACCAATCCGTCACGCGTCAATTCAATCTAAAATACGGAATTTTTAAGTTCGTTTCGCTTATTGTATCACTTGACTCCTTGATCGAATTCATAAAATCTTTGAATAAAATAGAAATTTATATAAATAAATGTAAAAGCGGGACATTGGACGTGTTTTATATCAATAATTAAACATAGAATATTACAAAGCACAGCCGAATTGTGCTTAAATAAATATTAAAGTCTAACTTTACTGTAAATACATAACACATTTCTGTTTTAAAATGCGAAAATTCAAACGATTTTTTATGTCAAATATATTATATTTTAAAAATACCTCATTTAAAATCTTGTCTTAAAGTTATTTTGAAAACAATTTTTTTGTGATTGTTAAAAAACCATTATATAATATTAGGCTCAAACATCAGATTTTTAATTTCTTATACATTTGTAACTTGCATCAGAAATGTTTGGTCTTAACAATTCTATAATGGAAATATATTTTCCTTATAATCTCTTAAAAATGGTTAAATATGAACCTTATTTTTAAAGTTAAAGATATGAAGTTATTCAAAATTTCAAAATATTATAGCATTTATGTGTCAAATCTGATGAAAATAGTTGTTTCGCAAACATTTTCATGTCAACTTTATTCAACCCTCATATAATTTTATGCTCAAATATAAGATTTTACTAAAGTTTCATATATTTTACATAAGAAATGTGTAAATGTGATCTATATTCCTTTGCGAACAAATTTTCTTTATTGTCTCTTTACTATATGAACCTTATCTTTTAAGTCAGCAATATGTAGTTATGCAACTTTTCAAGTTGTCTTAGCATTAATGTGTCAAACCTGATGTAAAAAGTTGTTTCACAAACATTTTCTTGGCAATTTTATTAAACCGTCATATAATTTTTTTTGCTCAAATATAAGATTTTACTATAGTTTCATATATTTTGCATAAGAAATTTGCAAATGTGATCTATATTCCTTTGCGAACAAATTTTCTTCATAATCTCTTTACTTTATGAACCTTATTTTTTGAGTCAGCAATATGTAGTTATGCAACTTTTTAAGTTATCTTAGCATTAATGTGTCAAACCTGATGAAAAAAGTTGTTTCGCAAACATTTTCTTGTCAATTTTATTTAACCGTCATATAATTTTATGCTCAAACATAAGATTTTACTAAAGTTTGATATATTTTACATAAGAAATTCGCAAATGTGATCTATATTTATATCCGAACAAATTTTCTACATAATCTCTTCACTCTATGAACCTTAATTTTTAAGGCAGCAATATGTATTTATGCAATTTTTCAACTTAACATACCATTTATGTGTCAAATCTGATGAAAAAGTTGTTTTCAAACAATTTCTTGTCAATTTTATCAAACCGTCATATAATTTTATGCTCAAATATAAGATTTTACTAAAGTTTCATATATTTGCATAAGAAATTTGCAAATGTGATCTATATTCCTATGCAAACAAATTTAACACAGTGAATTAAAAAAAAATTAAAATAAAATTTACTAGATTATTGATGTCTCCTGAATTATTTGTTCTTAAGTATATGTCACAAATTGTTGAAATAATTGTTCTAAGCAGAACCCTTTTACATTTTAAAGATTTTTTTCAGCACAGTTTCTGTTTTTGTATTTAAAAATCGGAACAAATAAAATAAAATTATATTAGTATTATTTTTATAGAAGAAAAGAACACGAATTTTGCCTATTTAGTTTAAAGGAAGTACTTTGTAAACAATTATTAAATTCGTTAGATTAATAATATTTACATATTTAAATAGAAAATGTATGTCTTATTTAACACTATAGCATAATTTATTTAAAACAAATTAAATTTTCGCGGTGACTGGTTTGTGTTGCGTTATATATGTTATAAACGTATAGGTATAAACGATAACTTCGTTTCACAGAAGAGTTTTCTAATTATACCGATTGATCGTATCAGTCAAAATAACGGATCGATAGCCCGGTTACCTATGGTATCCGTCATCCGTCCAATCCGTCCGATCCGTCATCAATCAGTCAACAACACGTCACCAATCATTCACCAATCCGTCATCAATCAGTCGTCAATCCGGTCCAAACGCGTCATCAATCCGTCACCGATCAGTCATCGATCCGTCAAAGTGTTTCATTGATCGGTTCAAGTACTGTACCATTAATTTTGTGTTTTCATCGACTATAACCTTAATTGTATAATTTTGTACTTACCCTAACCGTAAAAGTATCTTATTTGCTAACCCCTAACCCTAATTGTGTGGTTTATACTAACCCTTACCCTAATCATATGTTTTACACTAACCCTAGCCCTAATTATGCGTTTTTGTACTAACCCTTACCCTAATTGAATAATTTTGAACTAACCCTAACCGTAAATGTATCTTTATATGCTAACCCCTAGCCCTAACGGTGTGTTTTATACTTACCCTAGCCTAATGATATGTTTTACACTAGCACTAACCCTAATATACGTTTTTGTACTAACCCTTATCATAAATATATTTTTTGTACTAACCCCTACCAATTATTTTGTGTTTCATTGACTATAACCCTAATTGTACAATTTTGTACTATCCCTAACCCTAAAAGTATTTCATATGCTAACCCCTTTATCCTATGTGTGTGTTTTATACTAACCCTTATCCTAATATTATGTTTTACAATTATCCTAACCGTAATCATACGTTCTTGTACTTACCTTTACCCTAATTGAATAATTTTGAACTAACCCTAACCCTAAATGTATTTTATATGCTAACCCCTTAACCCTTATTGTTTGTTTTATACTAACTCTAATCCTAATAATATGTTTTACACTAACCCTTACCCTGATTATGCGCTTTTGAACTAACCCTTACCCTAATTGTATAATTTTGTACTTACCCTTACCATAAATGTATCTTTATATGCTAACCACTTACCCTAACTGTGTGTTTTATACTAACCCTAACCCTAATTATATGTTTTACATAAGCCCTTACCCTAATTGTAAAAATTTGTACTGACCCTAACCCTAAATGTATCTTTATTTGCTAACCCTTAACCCTAACCTTGTGTTTTATACTAACCCTAACCCTAATGATATGTTTTACACTAGCAATAACCCTAATATACGTTTTTGTACTAACCCTTATCATAAATGTATTTTTGTACTAACCCCTAACACTCATTTTGTGTTTTCATCGACCATAACCCTAATTGTATAATTTTGTACTTACCGTAACCCTTAATGTATCTTATATGCTAACCCCTAACCCTAAATGTATCTTATATGCTAACCCCTAACCCAAATTGTGTGTTTTATACTACCCTAACTCTAATAACATGTTTTACACTAACCCTAACCCTTATTATGCGTTTTTGTACTAATCCTTACCCTAATTGTAAAATTTTGTACTAACTCTAACCCTAAATGTATCTTTATATGCCCACCCCTTACCCTAAATGTGTGTTTTATACTACCCCTTACCCTAATTATATGTTTTAAACTAACCCTAACCCTAATTATACGTTTTTGTACTAACCCTTATCATAAATGTATTTTTTGTACTAACCCCTACCACTACTTTTGTGTTTTCATCGACTAAAACCCTAATTGTATAATTTTGTACTAACCATTACCCTAAATGTATCTTATATGCTAACCCCTATCCCTATCTGTGTGTTTTATACTACCCCTAACCCTAATAATATGTTTTACACCTATCCTAACCATGATTATATGTTTTTGTATTAACCCTTACCTTAATTGTATATCTTTGTACTAACCCAAACCCCAAATGTATCTTTATATGCTAACGCCTTACCCTAATTGTGTGTTTTATTCTAACCTTAACCCTTATTATATGTTTATAATATGTTTAACACTAACTCAACCCTAATTATACATTTTTTGTAATAACCCTTATTATAAATGTATTTTTTTGTACTCACCAATACCATTAATTTTGTGTTTTTATCGACTATAACCTTAATTGTATAATTTTTCACTAACCCTAACCGTAAAAGTATCTTATTTGCTAACCCCTAACCCTAATTGTGTGTTTTATACTAACCCTTACCCTAATCATATGTTTTACACTAGCTCTAACCCTAATTATGCGTTTTTGTACTACAGCTATTGAATCGTGTAACTTTCCCATTTTATCGTGTATGGTGTAATGGTGTATTGTGTATCGGTCAATCGTGTATGGTGTATGGTGTAATGGTGTATCGTGTATCGGTCAATCGTGTATCGTGTGATGAAAAGCCAATGGTGTATCGTGTATCGTGTATACACGATAGCCTAGCATTCTGATTGGTTTACAACTCAATTTCGTTTCCGTTTGTTTTTTTTCAGAATCATTCAGCGATCGAATTAAACTATCGAAGAGAGTAATTGAACAAAATAAATATTCTCAACAGCAAAATAATATTTATAAATTTTAATGTTGGATTAAGAAAACAAATTGTGTCTTTTGAAATCCCCAACCCCCAAAACGGACTAGATCTGACTGAATCACGATTATTGTAGAAAAAAGAGTGATGGCATGCTATATAATGGCCTGGAAAAAGTTTGGCATAATTAACCTGACCTCTGCATCAAAGAATTAAAATTAACAATATTTCCCTAGATTCCTTAGTATCAGAATAAGTATTGTGCGTAGATAATAAATATTCTTGATAAATATTCTTTATTTTGAAGATAAATAACCTGACACGATCTTAACTGCATTACCCCATACCCCCTCCTCAGAATCATATGGTCGTCCACTCAAACATTTCTTAATTACTTCACTTTGAAATAAAAAGGCAGGATGGCAAAAATCCAGACTCTGAATAAAAATGCAGGGCAATGCTTAAAATTAGAAAAAAGGCAGGATGGTAGTTTTGGCTAAAAATTTCATAATAGCTTTAAAAATAAAAAAAATTGACGCGCACAGGCTCGCAAAAAAAATCCAGGCAGTTTTTTTTTCCTTATTTTGGCAGGACCAAAATAATAGCCGTATCCCCCCCATAAAAATCAAATGGTTGCTCCCTTAGAACGGGTGATTTTAATAAAAAAAAAAGTTTTTGTAACTTCCAATGAGCAAATTTCGAAACGAAAACAGTGTTTAAAATTCAAAAGATCGGCATTATAATAACGGACATCATGTACAAACCGTAGAATCAGAAATGGTTGATTATTATTGGAGTTCTTTTTATTTGAAGTAATGAACTTTAGGGAACGTGGAACAAAAAATAAAACTTTAAGAAAAAAAATACTTTTTTGAGAAATTTCCGACTTCTAGCTATCTTAGCCTTCTTCAAAACTGGAAAGGGATATGAAAAGTTTATAATTACGGACGAAATGGATAATAGACGGAAGGGTTGACAAAGAGCAACCAGCACTATACACACCTCATTCAAATCGAATTAAACATATGCCCGATCAACTCCTTACCTAATTGAATAAAATTTAATAAACTAAAGTGGTTTAGACATGAACATAACAGAGAACAGATCAATTGTACAATCCCCCCATTTTATAGGGGGTTAAGATTCGTCGCAGTCATTCACATTCTAATGTTCACTAAAATCACTAAAAAATAAATTATCATTATTTATGAATAATTATTTATATTAATAGCTACACCTTAGACCTATATATTATCCAAGTCTATTGCTACATGTATTTTGTCTGTACCGATTAAACTTTGTGACTTTTCTCTTACCTTTTTTCACGCATCATTGAATATAAATTAAAGTGTATTTTAAAATGTTTTGACCACACGCTGTCAGAAGGAACACCAAAAATGATACAGTTGTGAATTATATATAAACATGTATACGCGTGGATTATCTAATATTCATATAGAAATGTAAGTTACTATTTCAAATAAGATAAAGTCCAATATGGAAAGCCAAAAAGGTGTGGATTCCTCTTTCTTACTTTCTATTTTACATTTAAGATTTCAATATTCTTATTTCATATTTCTTATGTAATGTGTATCGGCCGAGCGGTCCTAAAACTATAATAAACTGTTAAGTTAACAAAGAATTTCAATTTTCTACACTACCGAAGGCTTGGATTTTTAACAGGATAAATAATTCAAATTAAAGATCTTACATAACGATTTCAAGATCATGCTATATAAAGTGTTGATTTAGTATCAATTTCACAATTCTAAATCACTGCATTTTATGCTCCGTATTTTTTTCTTAGCTAACATTTTCAATACCTATTAACACAATTTTAATTTTTGCGTCAATTCAATTCTTAGTTTCTGACTTTTATAATCACTTTCGTTTTTAAATAAAAAATCAGAAAAAAAAATAAAAGATTATTATTATGATATTAAGATGTGGAATAAAAAATACATTGAAATATGAAATAAGGATATTGAAATCTAAAAAGTAAAATTAGACTGTAAGATAGAGGAATTTTAAATTTTTACCCCTTTGGCTTCTATCATTGTAGCAATCATTATAGGCGGACAAACAAATTTGAACGATTTTGTTTTTATTTTATTTTATTTTGCGATGTGTGATGAAAGTATAGTGTTTTTAAAGTCTACTTGTGTATTTAAAATTTCATGTTGTGAATTAATTCGCTAATACCCCGTTGTGAGACGCACGAGGCAGGATGTTATTTAAATGACATGTATATTACATGTACTAAATACCTGACCCGGTAGCAGACGAACTAATTATCAGTTACCTGTAAAATCTGCACTGATCAATGTATACGGGATATATACATGTAAGATGAACAAATTAACGAATGAAAAAGAAACGAATTAGAATTTACAACATTTTGATAAGAGCGTCTCTGAAAAGTCTTTAGTTTACAAAACCAGAAATTAAATTTCATGTAATTTTATTTTTGAAACACTTGTGCTGCTTGTGGAGATTTTTACTTTACCCCGCTCCGGTATCAACACTTTTATGTTTCGGACTACGTTGTAACTTATTTTCCGTGTATTTTTTCAAAATTGAAAATTGCCAATTTTTTTCGATCTACAGTCTTTTCGGACTTACGACAGTCGATTGCCACATCGGTACACATTTGCTAGGCTTTTTGTATGATGGATAGAGGGCCATTGGCGAGGCTTACTGAATAGACAAAGCACTTATACATTTTATAAGAGAAAAAAAGTGTAACAGTTGAGATGTTATTAGTCTTAATAAGAAAGCAAGAAATTCTAAAATGAATAAACGTCAAACGAAGAACATTTCTTCTCAAAATAAAAAAAAATGTAAGAAAAAGGTCAGGTAAAAAAATAACGAAATAAAATCACATGAAAAAAGGTCCCCTAGAAATCCATAAATCTAGAGTTACAATGATCTGGTATTTTTTAAACATTATCATATTTCAATAGCAATGCTATTGCATGCTAAACTGATACCCCGCTCTCATAATTATGGCTTGCACACAAACTTATTACAACTACTTGTAAAACATATGAAAGTATTTAAAAGTACATGTATGGAAAAAGGATGAAATCGTTCTCCACATTTTCATACTATTAGAAAAAAAATTAGATCGCTTGCAAGTGAACAGTGGAGGGTGGATTAAGCCGGATAATTTAGCCTATATTCATTTAAGGAAGACAACAAAAGGTTCTTTCACGTACACAAAACATGGAACTCTACAGGCATGTTGAACAAATATAGTAAGCAGTAGAGCTCAGTTTCAGATCATATAACCAGACAAGCCCGACGCACGAAAACCATCCCATTTAGCCACCTATGGAAAATGCTCCATTCATTTAGCACTAACCCGACGTCAGAATTCGCCACCCGCCGTATACTAACATCCTACTCCCCCTAAATGTTCCTTTTTATATTTGCTTAGAAAACTGTTACGGAAACTTTGATATTAACATAATGTGACGTACTATACTTTTATCGAAAATAAAAACAGAACAGTTTTTCTTGTCTTTTTATGCCCCGACCACGTATGTGGATCGGCCATATAGTTTAATCCTTGTCCGTCAGTCCGTAACACTTTGGTTAAGTTCTTGGTTAAGGTCCATAACGTTCGGGTCATTGATATTTCATCACCAGATGTTTCTTGGGTAAGCTGACACCACTCACTAGAAATTAGGTCACTGCAACCTATATTTTACGCATGGATTACTTTGGTTAAGTTCGTGGTTAAGGTCCATTACTCGGGTATTAGATGTTTTGGGTCAATGATATTTCACCACTAGATGGGTCTTGGGTAAGGCTACGCCACCCACTAGAAATTAGGTCACTTTGACCTATATTTTATGCATCAATGACTTTAGTTAAGTTCTTGGTCAAGGTCCATAACTTGAATACTAGATGTTTGGGTTCAATATTTCACCACTAGATGTGTCTTGGGTAGGATGATACCACCCACTAAAAATTAGGTCAATGTGACCTATATTTTATGCATGAATGTCTTTGGTTAAGTTCTAGGTTAAAGTCCGTAACCCAGGTTATACAAATAGGGGGTCAATATTTTTTTCAAGAACAGGAGGGCCATCTTGTGGCTCATAGGCACATTTTCTAGTCAGAATATGAGATAAATTATATAAATAACGCAGATTTCTGTCCCGGTATTAATACTTCCACACCTGAGTGAAGCCACTTAATTAAGGCAAAGAATAGTTTAACTATTTGTTTACCGAATAAAAGAATATTTTTTACGATTGATTTAGTTAATTTTCTTCCCCTTGTTTTGCATGCACATCTTTTTTAAAGATAGATCATACGAAAGTTTGATAAAGCTTTCTTGAAAAAGAATTAAAATAAGAAGAGGTCGCACTTAGCAAATGGTGACTATATAAGAGTTTATTTTAAAATAAATTTTCCCATTTTCAATTGTATATGCTAACTTTTCTTGAGAAGAATTAAAACTAATTTTATTTATATGTCCTACGTAATGCCAGACTATGCCTGAATAAACGAATCCATTAAAGCGTTTATATGTTTATTGTCTGTTTATTCGTATGCAATTTGAATATCTATGCACGACATGGCAGGTCTCAGTGGGATGCTCCGTCGGCTTATTAAAGGATCAGGTGAATAATACATGCAATACAGAAGATATAGTCGCTACATTCCGACGAAGTATACGAAGACAAAAAGAGTTTTGATTATTCGAGTTCTGATGGACCTGTTTCTTTCCTTCCGTCTTTAAATGCATAAGAAAAGGTACATGTACACTTAATGTATGTATCCCGTGTTTTTAGAACGGCAACACTTTTCGATGCTTGTACATGTACATGTATGTAACTTTGAAAAATCAAATAAGCACTATCTTGAAAGACCACATATTTATTAATTAAGTATTGTTTAACACGACTTGTAGTTTTAAATATAGTAGATCTTCGAATCTAGATACACTATACAAGGACAAAAACTGACAGGCATGACAAATTGAAATTTTTTTTTTATTTTTCTTGCACTATAATAAACTAAAACGTGAGTGAGTGAGTGAGTGAGTTGGTGTTTTACGCCCGTGCAACGCTATATAGGTTATTTACAGGCGAAACTAAAACGTAAATTATGAAACTTAAACGCATTACAATTGGTTTAATATACTGTATAGTAAGAGTAAAAGCAATTTTAAACTAGTTCGGATCAAACCACCAGAGGAAGCATGTTTTTTGGAATATACAGCTTTCAGCAAGTTGAAGGCGACACGGGCGTGGCATTCAGTTTTATATTTTATTGAAAAAATATTATTTGACGACTTTTTTTATTAAATTAAGAAATATCTAAATAATAGAGGAGAGTTCATTGAAATAATTGTCGTAATCCCCACATAAATAGAGATATTAATATGATAATTAACAGATGATCGTTTTTTTCGTTTCAGCAAACATTCTTGAATTTGATATAAAGTTTCTTTCGTGTATCGTGTATGGTGTATCGTTCATCGTGTATCGTGCATTGCTCAATCGTGTATCGTGTATCGGTCAATGGTGTATGGTGTATCACTCAATCGTGTATCGTGTATGGTGTAATCGTGTATGGTGTAAATGGGAAAGTTACACGGTTCAATCGCTGTAATCCTTACCCTAATTGAATAATTTTGAACTAACCCTAACCGTAAATGTATCTTTATATGCTAACCCCTAGCCCTAACGATGTGTTTTATACTTACCCTAACCCTAATGATATGTTTTACACTAGCACTAACCCTAATATACAATTTTGTACTAACCCTTATCATAAATATATTTTTTGTACTAACCCCTACCACTCATTTTGTGTTTTCATCGACCATAACCCTAATTGTATAATTTTGTACTTACTATAAGCCTAAATGTATCTTATATGCTAACCCCTAACCCTAAATGTATCTTATATGCTAACCCCGAATCCAAATTGTGTGTTTTATACTAACCCTTAATCTAATAACATGTTTTACACTCACCCTAACCCTAATTATGCGTTTTTGTACTAATCCTTACCCTAATTGTAAAATTTTGTACTAACCCTTATCATAAATGTATTTTTTGTACTAACCCCTTCCACTACTTTTGTGATTTCATCGACTTAAACCCTAATTGTATAATTTTGTACTAACCATTACCCTAAATGTATCTTATATGCTTACCCCTATCCCTAACTGTGTGTTTTATTCTAACCTTAGCCCTAATAATATGTTTTACACCTATCCTAACCATAATTGTATGTTTTTGTATTAACCCTTACCTTAATTGTATATCTTTGTAGTTACCCAAACCCCAAATGTATCTTTATATGCTTACGCCTTACCCTAATTGTGTGTTTTATTCTAACCTTAACCCTTATTATATGTTTATAATATGTTTTACACTAGCCCTAACCCTAATTATACGTTTTTGTAATAACCCTTATTATAAATGTATTTTTTGTACTCACCCCTACCATTAATTTTGTGTTTTCATCGACTATAACCTTAATTGTATAATTGTGTATTAACCCTAACGGTAAAAGTATCTTATTTGCTAACCCCTAACCCTTATTGTGTGTTTTATACTAACCCTTACCCTAATCATATGTTTTACACTAACCTTAACCCTAATTATGCGTTTTTGTATTACTCTATTTTATTGACCGGGCTGGTCACGGGTCAAGTATTTCGGACTTCTTCATTTAAATCCTACCTTATAGTCCGAGAAAATTAAGCTCCGCCCAACCTTGCGAATAAAATAGAGTAATACTAACCCTTACCCTAATTGAATATTTTTGAACTAACCCTAACCGTAAATGTATCTCTATATGCTAACCCCTAGCCCTAACGGTGTGTTTTATACTTACCCTAACACTAATGATATGTTTTACACTAGCACTAACCCTAATATACGTTTTTTGTACTAACCCTTATCATAAATATATTTTTTGTACTAACCCCTACCAATTATTTTATGTTTCATTGACTATAACCCTAATTTTATAATTTTGTAATAACCCTAACCCTAAAAGTATTTTATATGCTAACCCCTTATCCTAATTATGTGTTTTATACTAACCCTAACCCTAATAATACGTTTTACACTTATCCTAACCGTAATTATACATTCTTGTACTTACCTTTACCTTAATTGATTAATTTTGAACTAACCTTAACCCTAAATGTATTTTATATGCTAACCCTTTAACCCTTATTGTGTGTTTTATACTAACCCTAACTCTAATAACATGTTTTACACTAACCCTAACCCTAATTATGCGTTTTGTACTAATCCTTACCCTAATTGTTAAATTTTGTACTTACCCTAACCCTAAATGTATCTTTATATGCTAACCCCTTACCCTAAATGTGTGTTTTATACTACCCCTGACCCTAATTATATGTTTTAAACTTACCCTAACATACGTTTTTGTACTAACCCTTATCATAAATGCATTTTTTGTACCAACCCGTACTACTACTTTTTTGTTTTCATCGACTTAAAACCTAATTGAAAAATTTTGTACTAACCATTACCCTAAATGCATCTTATATGCTAACCCCTATCCCTAACTGTCTGTTTAATACTAACCCTAACCCTAATAATATGTTTTACACTTATCCTAACCAAAATTATACGTTTTTGTACTAACCCTTACCATAATTGTATATCTTTGTACTATTCCAAACCCCAAATGTATCTTTATATGCTAACGCCTAACCCTAATTGTGTGTTGTATTCTAACCTTAACCCTTATTATATGTTTATAATATGTTTTACACTTACCCTAACCCTAATTATACGTTTTTGTAATAACCCTTATTATAAATGTATTTTTTTGTTTTTACCCCTACCATTAATTTTGTGTTTTCATCGACTATAACCTTAATTGTATAATTTTGTACTAACCCTAACCGTAAAAGTATCTTATTTGCTAACCCCTAACTTTAATTGTGTGTTTTATACTAACACTTATCCTAATCATATGTTTTACACTAACCCTAACCCTAATTATGCGTTTTTGTACTAACCCTTACCCTAATTGAATAATTTTGAACTAACCGTAACCGTAAATGTATCTTTATATGCTAACCCCTAGCCCTAACGGTGTGTTTTATACTTACCCTAACCCTAATGATATGTTTTACACTAGCACTATCCCTAATATACGTTTTTGTACTAACCCTTATCATAAATAAGTTTTTTGTACTAAGCCCTACCAATTATTTTGTGTTTCATTGACTTTAACCCTAATTGTATAATTTTGTACTAACCCTAACCCTAAATAAAGGTAATAACAAAATTACCGAACTTGAATGATCAATCTCATAGTCCAGAGAAAATGACAAAAACGAATCAGTCATACCGGAGAACTGGTGGATCGCAATGGTCCTGACTTGGTACAGGCATTTCAAACGAAATGGTGGGTTAAACCAGGTTTTATGGCGCCAAACCTCCCACTTCCATTGCGATCTTAGGATCCGGTAATGACCATAGAACACAACATAGTTGTGAGACACAATAGGGATATTGAGGTGATCATCTCAGTACAGCAGACCAGTCAAACACTAATTAAAACAATTAACTATCATATCTTTTAACTCAATTTTGAACTTTTCTACTAGTGGCTGATAACGAAGAAAGAATTTTTTTAGTGATCGTATGAGACGTATTTTCTTATAGCCCTGCTTCAAAAGTCGATCACGAAGAAACCGGTGTCTGATCAAAAAATCTGTGAAATGTGTGCAAGCTCTGGCATATCGAATAAGTTGAGAAATATAAACACCGTATGCAGGAGAAGTAGGTATATTGCTCTGTAGATTAGGAAAATTAATAATTTGAAAATTAAAATCGTCTCGTTTATCGTAAATTTTTGTACTGAGATGACCACCTGGGTCAAATTCGAGGTGCAAATCCAAGAAAGACGTGAAGCAATTAGATTCGGTGGTCTCTTTAATCTCCAATCCGGAGGATATATTGAAGGAATCCAACTACCAAATGAAGTGTTATTGACAGAAAGTATTTTATTTTATATGCTAATCCTTTATCCTTATTGTGTGTTTTGAACTAACCCTAACCCTAATAATATGTTTTACACTTATCCTAACCCTAATTATACGTTCTTGTACTAACCTTTACCCTAATTGAATAATTTTGAACTAACCCGAACCCTTAATATATTTTATATGCTAACCCCTTAACCCTTATTGTGTGTTTTATACTAACTCTAACCCTAATAATATGTTTAACACTAACCCTTACCCTAATTATGCGTTTTTGTACTAACACTTACCCTAATTGTATAATTTTGTACTAACCCTTACCATAAATCTTTCTTTATATGCTAACCCCTAACCCTAACGGTGTGTTTTATACTAAACCTAACCCTAATGATATGTTTTACACTAGCAATAACCCTAATATACGTTTTTGTACTAACTCTTATCATAAATGTATATTTTGTACTAACCCCTGCCACTCATTTTGTGTTTTCATCGACAATAACCCTAATTGTATAATTTTGTACTTACCCTAACCCTAAATGTATCTTAAATGCTAACCCCTTACCCTAAATGTATCTTATATGCTAACCCCTAACCCAAATTGTGTGTTTTACACTTACCCTAACTCTGATAAAATGTTTTACACTAACCCTAACCCTTATTATGCGTTTTTGTACTAATCTTTACCCTAATTGTATAATTTTGTACTAACCGTAACCCTAAATGTATCCTTAAATGCTAACCCTTAACCCTTACTGTGTGTTTTATACTTACTTACTTTTATAGTCTGTTTGTAAACAAAGTATTCATCATGTAATTTTGAAAATGGAGTGCCTTTCATACCATATTGTTTATTTTTCAAATCTAAATCGTAGTTTTGTAGACATTGCACATCTCTCGAAAGTGGCTGAAACAACGTACTGCAATCGTGGTGGTCTTATTTAGTACTCTTAGTAGTATCGTACTAGACTTGAACATTGAATATAAAATCTCTGTGAACTATCGTACTATGGTCGTAGTACTGTCGTACTCGTAGTCACACTGGCTATGTTTTAACATAATCGCCGGGACTCTGCTGCAATTATTTAAAAAGCGATATTCATGTAAAATTCCAGCATATAATCATTGTGACTTACACATTTATTTACATTTGAACGATTCGAAAAGCTATAACTGAAACAGGTTCCTCGGCACTCGCTAAAATGTATTTTTGCCAGAACAAAATTTATCATGCCTGCCAGGCAACAACTACATCTGGGACCATTAGCACATCTGGGATATTCCTATCAGGTTAAAATCAATTAATTTTGCCAAAATAGTATGTATAACATATAAATTAATGATATATAATACAAAAATTGTTATACTTAATCACGTTTTGGCCTCTGGTGTTCATAATCTTGTCTTCATTTCGAGTTTAAGCAGTGAATTTTGATTATTTGTTTTTTTAATCAAAAATCTTGTTAGGGTGTAGATCTTAAAATTTGTGTCGCATATTTTAAGAGTAAGAAAGATTCAGCAGAAAAAAGCCTTATAGCCAATTCTACGGTTTTGTGTACACATATTTTATCACAACACGTCTTAAAAGAATATACTGAACCGGAGATCAATTATTCAGAAATGGTAAATATTATTATGCACATTTATAACTTGTAATATAAAGTTATTTCTACTTCTAAAAGATTGATAGTATAAGTCATCGACACTTTCTTTCGCTATATTTACTCTCTTCTTTTTTCCTTTCATCTGGATAGCGGATGGATTGTTTTATGGATCTATCGAAGCAGCTTTTTGACTGAACAAAAACTCCGTATATTTAAAAAAAATCAAGTTCTCGAATGTGTTTGTTTTTCTGTTTTTGCTTTTAGGGTACCTATACTGAAATATTAGTAGCCTGATAAAGATTAAAAGTGAAGACGAAATACTTTTCAAATGTTGTTGAACCGAAACTTTATGGCAATGCGACTTCTAATTAAAGAATAGATCTAAAATCTGCAAAATTTTGATCATTGAAATTTTTAACTAATTGATGTCTTGCAATACGAATTATCAATATGATTTGGACAAATTTAGAATCAACCTACAATAATTCTGATCAATGGAAACTAGACATGAAAGATTATAGGAAATTTTGAACATCAATTTATTCTCAATATTAGTTTCATACTGACTACATTAGGGTGTAAAGTACGGCAATTATCCCTGAAATGGTTTCAAATAACATCATTTTACAAATCTGATTCTTCAGGCACCTTAACTACATCAGTTGTAACAAGTTTGGTGCTAGCCACAGTTTTCCTCATTTTGACAAAGACACAACCATGTACACGATTTATCCTGTTCTTTACAGACACATTAAGTTTCACAACATTTTCTACTACTTCTATATCAAACCAATATTAATAGCCTGCATTCATTATTAAATCAAAAAGAATAAGTAAAAGCTTTTAACATGCACGTTACATTATGTTGCTTAATATGTTAAAGGAAATTCATAAAACAGTTAATGACAAACGAATCACCTGCACTCCTTTGCAAGGTTTGAAATTTAAATATCAATTTCAATATCGTAGTAAAATAAAAATAACAAAGTTCCAGACAGTAAATTTAGCTACGCCTGACGTGCGTTTCGTCTATTCAAGACTCATCAGAGGCGCTCTACCAAAAATATCGAAAATGCCAAATACTATATGATTATGAAGAGCATAAAACAATAAAACCAAAATTACCAAACGGGGGAACCAAATTATTACTAAGATGATCAACCTATGTCTGTGGTAGGAAGAACCTTAGGGTTTAGACAATTTTAAATTTAAACGGATAATTTAAAGCTTTGATGTGTTCTCCAACACAAAAGTGTTGGTGCCGGAGCGGGCTAACCTCGGCAAATTAAAAATCCACCAGCAGTGCTAACCTTCACGTGTGTTCAAAATAAAAATAACAACGAAGTTCCGGACAGTAAATTTAGCTACATGATTACATGGACTTTTTTAGCACATATGAAAAGTTTCCCTGAAATACTACTAAAATTGTTCATTTTCTTGGTTTTTTACCATTCGTGATTGGACATGCAATTGGCATTTTTATATTCTGAACATTTTTTATCAACTAAATACAAACACGAACCTTAGAGATCTAAATCATCCTTCAGGTTTCCAACATTTGTCCAACGTTACAATATGAGTACTGTAGTAATAATTGCTGGATTATTCCATCCATTACACTAACAGCTTCTTAAATATAAAAAAGTAAATAAATAAAGTTTAATACATGTAGCATATTAACAAGGACAGATACATGTACATGTGATTGATCCTGAACATGCCGAATAAGAGATTAATTGCTATACATTTTGTAACTATAGAAAAATTGAAGTCCACATTCATGACATTTTGTAATATGAAATTGTTGTATTTTGAAAACAAATATATATACACTGTTTGTACATGTACATGCAATGAGAAAACAATTAATAATTATGCATATGTAGATTGATACATGTGTGTAAGGCCACGCCAAATTGATCCATAGTTTATTTGACCATGCTGACAATGCATGAAAAAATAAGGTGCGAGGAGGTGATTTTTTTTATTTGTTTCTTTTATCTAAAATTAGTGTTTTTGGAAAAAAAAATTATTAGGACTCTTATCAATGTTGTCAGCCATACATTGCCTTAGATTCATGAACATGACTGATGCAGGTGCTACTTACAAGAAAGTTGATGTTTGTCTTAAAATCCCTATTCAATCTGACTTGTCTGACAATCCAATTGACAAAACTATTAAACAGATGACATCTCAGCTGTTATTAAACATCAGCTCAAAACTTATGCCAAATAAAATGGTTTCGACTAATATTCGTATTTAATATTATTTCAGAGTTTGGCTTTAGTGCCGTGTGAAGTCGTAGAAAGCTTCCCCGTGCTTCAGTTGTATGCTCTTATATATTTTCGAGTACTTGAATATGTGTTGGAAAGACACAGTTTACATATTTCCAAATTTGACAACGTTTGGCTATTTCTTTTAAAATTGATAAATTTATCTGTTTGGTCATTGTTGTAATATTTTTTTGACCTCTGTTTTTGTTTTATCCAAACTAATAAACTACCGGTTTTCCAAGTTTTTTACTCCTAGCGTGTCTGATGAAGGTTAATCCAGAAAAGCGCTTCACACGCTGTGAAATTTTGCATTGTACATTTATCAAAATCATTTCAGTATGTGGATCGTGTCTTTCTGGCACATATTCCATATTCTTTCGTATTTAATATTATTTCAGAGTTTGGCTTTAGTGCCGTGTGGAGGTCGTAGAAAGCTTCCCCGTGCTTCAGTTGTATGCCCTTATATATTTTCGAGTACTGGAATATGTGTTGGAAAGACACAGTTACATATTTCCAAATTTGACAACGTTTGGCTATTTCTTTTAAAATTGATAAATTTATCTGTTTGGTCATTGTTGTAATATTTTTTTACCTCTGTTTTTGTTTTATCCAAACTAATAAACTACTGGTTTTCCAAGTTTTTTAATCCTAGCGTGTCTGATGAAGGTTTATCCAGAAAAGCGCTTCACACGCAGTGAAATTTTGCATTGTATATTTATCAAAATCATTTCAGTATGTGGATCGTGTCTTTCTGGCACATATTCCATATTCTTTCGTATTTAATATTATATCAGAGTTTGGCTTTAGTGCCGTGTGGAGGTCGTAGAAAGCTTCCCCGTGCTTCAGTTGTATGCTCTTATATATTTTCGAGTACTGAAATATGTGTTGGAAAGACACAGTTTACATATTTCCAAAGTTGACAACGTTTGGCTATTTCTTTTAAAATTGATAAATTTATCTGTTTGGTCATTGTTGTAATATTTTTTTACCTCTGTTCTTGTTTTATCCAAACTTATAAACTACCGGTTTTCCAAGTTTTTTACTCCTAGCGTGTCTGATGAAGGTTAATCCAGAAAAGCGCTTCACACGCAGTGAAATTTTGCATTGTACATTTATCAAAATCATTTCAGTATGTGGATCGTGTCTTTCTGGCACAAATTCCATATTCTTTCGTATTAAATATTATCTCAGAGTTTGTCTTAAGTGCCGTGTGGAGGTCGTAGAAAGCTTCTCCGTGCTTCAGTTGTATGCTCTTATATATTTTCGAGTACTGGAATATGTGTTGGAAAGACACAGTTTACATATTTCCAAATTCGACAACGTTTGGCTATTTCTTTTAAAATTGATAAATTTATCTGTTTGGTCATTGTTATAATATTTTTTGACCTCTGTTTTTGTTTTATCCAAACTAATAAACTACCGGTTTTCCAAGTTTTTTACTCCTACCGTGTCTGATGAAGGTTAATCCAGAAAAGCGCTTCACACGCAGTGAAATTTTGCATTGTACATTTATCAAAATCATTTCAGTATGTGGATGGTGTCTTTCTGGCACATATTCCATATTCTTTCGTATTTAATATTATTTCAGAGTTTGGCTTTAGTGCCGTGTGGAGGTCGTAGAAAGATTTCCCGTGCTTCAGTTGAATGCTCTTATATATTTTCGAGTACTGGAATATGTGTTGGAAAGACACAGTTTACATATTTCCAAAGTTGACAACGTTTGGCTATTTCTTTTAAAATTGATAAATTTATCTGTTTGGTCATTGTTGTAATATTTTTTTACCTCTGTTTTTGTTTTATCCAAACTAATAAACTACCGGTTTTCCAAGTTTTTTTAATCCTAGCGTGTCTGATGAAGGTTAATCCAGAAAAGCGCTTCACACGCAGTGAAATTTTGCATTGTACATTTATCAAAATCATTTCAGTATGTGGATCGTGTCTTTCTGGCACATATTCCATATTCTTTCGTATTTAATAATATTTACATTATTTTTATCCAACAAATCGAAAGTAAAACTGAAAGTAGAATTTTGTTTTCTGAATTAGAATAAATACTGACATTACTGCTACAACTAATGATTGTACATTGTTAAACTATATTGAAATGAAGATATTTCGTCGTTTGCAGTTACTTACATGTGTTTAATTTGAAAGTATTCTCCAATCCGACATGCTTCCACCACTTTGTATGTGGTTCCTTTTCTGCCACAATTTCTACTTCCTGTTAGGTGAATATCCTCCCTTTGTGTCAAGGGAGGTAATTGGCGGAAAAATATATGAAAATGCATGAAATTTTGACATTTTGTAATTCAATTGGTAAAAAAATTGCCTGCAACTACCAATTTATGTTGTTGATTCTAAATCTACAAAATCACTAGTTTGCTATACAATTAAGACATTTCGGATTCACTGTTGCTTTTTTTGTACAAATAGTTATCTTTTAGATGTGCTAATTTAAGGGTTATGATTGAAATATAACAAACTAAGGACATTTTCTTTGAAATATCCATAAATCTTATTTGAATTCTATTTGATATTACTTATTACAAAACTTTAGTTTAATCGTTTCAGTGATTTTGACAATTTTATAAATTTTCAAAATTCTCATTTTTCCATGAAAAATACCCGGTGGTCATGGTAACAACAAATATATGACCTTAATCATTTGTTTTTGAATACATATTTATATAGGCTTTAATGTACCCCAATTTATAAGGAAACATTTTTTTCACTTTCCTCTCTTTCTATATAAAATGCTCAATGGTTACTGGCACGGCCTCTTAATACTTCATAGATAGTTCACAGTAGGAGAAACGAAAAACTTCATTTTTAAGGCATTTTATACATCTACAAAAAAACTTTTATTTATCATGTTTACTATTTTTACTGCGTCTAAAACCTCAATAAATCCTTATATTTTTGTTTTCTGTTAATAAATTCTATAGATAATAAATTGAAATACTTTATTCAAAGGTTTGATGTGATGTAGGTACGTATGTGCCATGGGGGTACCTTCGAAAATCGTCATTTTAATGTCAGATGGCACCACTGTTTTATGCGACGACAATAATTGTTACAAACTCAATATTCAATTTTTCATTTTTGACATGAGGTGGGCCATTTAAAATAAGAAAGAAGCAAAGGTGTACCAAAGGGGTAATCAGTATCATAAAACCGTGAAGACAAAGACAAAACCGGCAGACAAAAAATCATCACAACAAAACAAACCACATAACAACATAAAACACACACACATAACAACAAACCCGCATTCAGCAACGCGAACTCAAGTCGAAACGAGAGTGAACTCAGGTGCTCCGGAAGAGTAAGCAGTTCCTGCTTGCTATAGCACACCCGTCACGTTGCCAAAGATCGATTAAGTGTTGGTCAAATCCGGAAAGGATGACATTACAAAACTCTATGTCAAACCAACATCTGTGCTCATCTGAGAGATAGAAATCCCGTATTTGCATACAAGCACATGATGTCGTCCGTAAAAATTTTTGAGTGATGACAACAGCCTGGGAGCAACGTACGTTTACTATTGAGTTTGTAAAAAATGTTTGTCGTCGCATAAAACAGTGGTGCCATCTGACATTAAAATGACGATTTTCGAAGGTACCCCCATGGCACATACGTACCTACATCACATCAAACCTTTGAATAGAGTATTTCAATTTATTATCTATAGAATTTATTAACAGAAAACAAAAATATAAGGATTTATTGAGGTTTTAGACGCAGAAACTATACGACTTTTTCTCGTTACGTCACTCTACAATTTAAGTGAAAATTTGAACAAATAAAATTAACTTTTTTACACACCGGTCGATATGGCTATTAAAATATGTAGTACATGACCAGATTATTGTTTTATTGTAGAAAAGAAGCAAGGAATGCTGTTTTAGCGAAACCTCTAGAAATAGTGTTGCATTTACTATTGACAGTATGTTCTTTTGGAGAAAACGTTTCCGACATAAATTACGAAACGTCCTCATCCTTTTACCATGTTTACTGTGCTCTTTGTTTCTCTACCTTTATCAGCCGAAAAATGACAGCTATCATCTGAGGGTCAGCGAACATAAATCATTAGTGTTTACATCAACGAACTATACAGAGGCAAATGGTTCTTTTATAGTGGAAGGATATTTTGAAGACGAACACTTCGGAAGCATTGAAACCTTGATGGTTAAAAACATAACAAAATGGTTCAAACACATATCTCTTCACCACATGCAAAGATATACCGAAGATACAAGAAAGAATATGACCATAGCCCCCGTGCCGAAAACGAAAACCAGGTGTCCAGGATTTAATTTATACAAGAATACAAACCAAGAGACCAATAAGGAAAGTTTTCAAGACTGGAAACTTTTTGAACAAAACAGAGTCGTTAAAGAAGTTAATTGTAAACTAATATTTGAAAATAATACTAATGAAATAAAGAGAACTTTAAACATTATAAACAAGGCTCCATTTGCCGAGGTGCCACCTTCTGAGTACATTAACAAAACTGAAGAATGTGCCACTTACATACGTCAAACTGGATATATAACATCTTCTTTAACGGAAGAAGAGGAACAATTCCCTATAGCTTACAGTTTACTGGTGTTCAAAGGTGTTCAGCAAGTGGAACGTCTTCTACGTGCAATATATCGCCCGCAGAATGTTTACTGTATACATGTGGACAAAAAGTCAAAAGACGATTTCAGGGATGCAATTCATAGCATAGCTCGGTGCCTTGATTTTATAAGCTCAACGTCTTTCATTGTCGTGTGGGGTTCTATCGGTGTACTATTACCAGAAATAGAATGTATGAGTCAATTATGGAAGCATAAACAATGGAAATATTTTATTAATCTGACTGGCCAGGAGTTTCCTCTAAGGACGAACTTAGAATTGGTGAAGATTTTAAAGGCTTACGATGGAGCAAATGATTTAGAGGGAACAGTAAAACGGTAAGTATATACTATACTGTTTGGGAGTTTTGACAATGTTGGTGCCCTTTGACCGACCAATCAGAGATCCAGCCTTGATTTGCTTTCACGATTTTCTATTATGATTCAACATCACAAATTTTGTTCGAAGACACACACATGATTCAGTACAAAGTACCGCTCTTAATTTGTTGCCCCAACATCATATGATTTGGACATTATTAGCGCTATGTTTTCAATAAAGTGAATTCGATATATTGTGCACACACGGTCAGGGAAAGACGGATAACGATTTCACTCAAATCGTTTTGCAACACACGTTTAATTTATCATATTTAAGTATTAATGAAATATTTTTTCGTGTAAAAAAATAATGTTCAGATCTTGTGCACAAATATGTTCATCAACAAGTACAGTACTTGAACCGATCAATGCAACAGTTTTGGCGATCCGTCACGCGTCATCAATCAGTCACCAATCAGTCATCGATCCGGTTTCAATCATTCACCGATCCGTCATCAATCAGTCACCAATCCGTCATCGATCAGTCACCAATCCGTCCGATCCTATCCGTCAAATGCATCCCATGATGCAATTTACCAATCCGTCACGCGTCAATTCAATCTAAAATACGGAATTTTAAAGTTCGTTTCGCTTATTGTATCACGTGACTCCTTGGTCGAATGCATAAAATCTTTGAATAAAATAGAAATTTATATAAATAAATGTAAAAGCGGGACATTAGACGTGTTTTATATCAATAATTAAACATAGAATATTACAAAGCATAGCCGAATTGTGCTTAAATAAATATTTAAGTCTAACTTTAATGTAAAGACATAACACATTTCTGTTTTAAAATGCGAAAATTCATATGAAGGATTTTTTATGTCAAATATATTATATTTTAAAATAACTCAGTTAAAATCTTGTCATCAAGTTATTTTGAAAACAATTTTTTGTGATTGTAGGCTCAAACATCAGATTTTTAATTTCTTATACATTTGTAGCTTGCATATAAAGAAATGTTAGAATTTTGGTCTTAACAATTCTATAATGGAAATAAATTTTCCTTATAACCTCTTAAAACTGGTAAAATATGAACCTTATTTTTAAAGTTAAAGATATGAAGTTATTCAAGTTTTCAAAATATTATAGCATTTATGTGTCAAATCTGATGAAAAATAGTTGTTTCGCAAACAATTTCATGTAAACTTTATTCAACCGTCATATAATTTTATGCTCAAATATAAGATTTTACTAAAGTTTCATATATTTTACATAAGAAATTTGTAAATGTGATCTATATTCCTTTGCGAACAAATTTTCTTTATTGTCTCTTTACTATATGAACCTTATTTTTTAAGTCAGCAATATGTAGTTATGCAACTTTTCAACTTATCTTAGCATTAATGTGTCAAACCTGATGAAAAAAGTTGTTTCGCAAACATTTTCTTGACAATTTTATTAAACCGTCATATAATTTTATGCTCAAATATAAGATTTTACTATAGTTTCATATATTTTACATAAGAAATTTGCAAATGTGATCTATATTCCTTTGCGAACAAATTTTCTTCATAATCTCTTAACTTTATGAACCTTATTTTTTAAGTAAGCAATATGTAGTTATGCAACTTTTCAAGTTATCTTAGCATTAATGTGTCAAACCTGATGAAAAAAGTTGTTTCGCAAACATTTTCTTGTCAATTTTATAAAACCATCATATAATTTTATGCTCAAATAGAAGACTTTTCAATAGTTTCATATATTTTACATAAGAAATTTGTAAATGTGATCTATATTCCTTTGCGAACAAATTTTCTTTATTGTCTCTTTACTATATGAACCTTATTTTTTAAGTCAGCAATATGTAGTTATGCAACTTTATAACTTATCTTAGCATTAATGTGTCAAACCTGATGAAAAAAGTTGTTTCGCAAACATTTTCTTGGCAATTTTATTAACCCGTCATATAATTTTATTCTCACATAGAAGATTTTACTATAGTTTCATATATTTTACATAAGAAATTTGCAAAAGTGATCTATATTCCTTTGCGAACAAATTTTCTTTATTGTCTCTTTACTATATGAACCTTATTTTTTAAGTCAGCAATATGTAGTTATGCAACTTTTCAACTTATCTTAGCATTAATGTGTCAAACCTGATGAAAAAAGTTGTTTCGCAAACATTTTCTTGTCAATTTTATTCAACCGTCATATAATTTTATGCTCAAATAGAAGACTTTTCAATAGTTTCATATATTTCACATAAGAAATTTGTAAATGTGATCTATATTCCTTTGCGAACAAATTTTCTTTATTGTCTCTTTACTATATGAACCTTATTTTTTAAGTCAGCAATATGTAGTTATGCAACTTTTCAACTTATCTTAGCATTAATGTGTCAAACCTGATGAAAAAAGTTGTTTCGCAAACATTTTCTTGGCAATTTTATTAACCCGTCATATAATTTTATTCTCAAATAGAAGATTTTACTATAGTTTCATATATTTTACATAAGAAATTTGCAAAAGTGATCTATATTCCTTTGCGAACAAATTTTCTTCATAATATCTTAACTTTAAGAACCTTATTTTTTAAGTCAGCAATATGTAGTTATGCAACTTTTCAAGTTATCTTAGCATTAATGTGTCAAACCTGATGAAAAAAGTTGTTTCGCAAACATTTTCTTGTCAATTTTATTCAACCGTCATATAATTTTATGCTCAAATAGAAGACTTTTCAATAGTTTCATATATTTCACATAAGAAATTTGTAAATGTGATCTATATTCCTTTGCGAACAAATTTTCTTTATTGTCTCTTTACTATATGAACCTTATTTTTTAAGTCAGCAATATGTAGTTATGCAACTTTTCAACTTATCTTAGCATTAATGTGTCAAACCTGATGAAAAAAGTTGTTTCTCAAACATTTTCTTGACAATTTTATTAAACCGTCATATAATTTTATGCTCAAATATAAGATTTTACTATAGTTTCATATATTTTACATAAGAAATTTGCAAATGTGATCTATATTCCTTTGCGAACAAATTTTCTTCATAATCTCTTAACTTTATGAACCTTATTTTTTAAGTAAGCAATATGTAGTTATGCAACTTTTCAAGTTATCTTAGCATTAATGTGTCAAACCTGATGAAAAAAGTTGTTTCGCAAACATTTTCTTGTCAATTTTATTAAACCGTCATATAATTTTATGCTCAAAAAGAAGACTTTTCAATAGTTTCATATATTTCACATAAGAAATTTGTAAATGTGATCTATATTCCTTTGCGAACAAATTTTCTTTATTGTCTCTTTACTATATGAACCTTATTTTTTAAGTCAGCAATATGTAGTTATGCAACTTTTCAACTTATCCTAGCATTAATGTGTCAAACCTGATGAAAAAAGTTGTTTCGCAAACATTTTCTTGACAATTTTATTAAACCGTCATATAATTTTATGCTCAAATATAAGATTTTACTATAGTTTCATATATTTTACATAAGAAATTTGCAAATGTGATCTATATTCCTTTGCGAACAAATTTTCTTCATAATCTCTTAACTTTATGAACCTTATTTTTTAAGTAAGCAATATGTAGTTATGCAACTTTTCAAGTTATCTTAGCATTAATGTGTCAAACCTGATGAAAAAAGTTGTTTCGCAAACATTTTCTTGTCAATTTTATAAAACCGTCATATAATTTTTATGCTCAAATAGAAGACTTTTCAATAGTTTCATATATTTTACATAAGAAATTTGCAAATGTGATCTACATTCCTTTGCGAACAAATTTTCTTCATAATCTCTTAACTTTATGAACCTTATTTTTTAAGTCAGCAATATGTAGTTATGCAAATTTTCAAGTTGTCTTAGCATTAATGTGTCAAACCTGATGTAAAAAGTTGTTTCGCAAACATTTTCTTGGCAATTTTATTAACCCGTCATATAATTTTATGCTCAAATAGAAGATTTTACTATAGTTTCATATATTTTACATAAGAAATTTGCAAATGTGATCTATATTCCTTTGCGAACAAATTTTCTTCATAATCTCTTAACTTTATGAACCTTATTTTTTAAGTCAGCAATATGTAGTTAAGCAACTTTTCAAGTTGTCTTAGCATTAATGTGTCAAACCTGATGTAAAAAGTTGTTTCGCAAACATTTTCTTGGCAATTTTATCAAACCGTCATATAATTTTATGCTCAAATAGAAGATTTTACTAAAGTTTCATATATTTAACATAAGAAATTTGCAAATGTGATCTATTCCTATGCAAACAAATTTAACACAGTGAATAAAAAAAAAAACATAAAATTTACTAGATTATTGATATTTCCTGAATTATTTGTTCTTAATTATATGTTATAAATTGTTGAAATAATTGTTCTAAGCAGATCCTTTTTACATTTTAAAGATTTTTTCAGCACAGTTTCTGTTTTTGTATTTAAAAATCAGAACAAATAAAATAAAATTATATTAGTATTATTTTTATAGAAGAAAAGAACACGAACTTTGCCTATTTAGTTTAAAGGAAGTACTATGTAAACAATTATTAAATTCATTAGATTAATAATATTAACATATTTAAATAGAAAATGTATGTCGTATATTTAACACTATAGCATAATTTATTTAAAACAAATTAAATTAACGCCGTGACTGGTTTGTGTTGCGTTAAATGTTATAAACGTATAGGTATAAACGATAACTTCGTTTCACAGAAGATTTTTCTAATTATACCGATCGATCGTATCAGTCAAAATAACGGATCGATAGCCCGGTTACCTATGGTATCCGTCATCCGTCCAATCCGTCCGATCCGTCATCAATCAGTCAACAACGCGTCACCAATCATTCACCAATCCGTCATCAATCAGTCATCAATCAGGTCCAAACGCGTCATCAATCCGTCACCGATCAGTCATCGATCCGTCAAAGTGTTGCATTGATCGGTTCAAGTACTGTAAGTAATATAAAAATATTCATAGAATCGTGCTCTGAAAAGGATATGAAACTGTAAGGGTTGGCAATTATAAAAGACAAATGTGTACATATACATACAGGCAATAAAAAGTCAGGCTCACTTTTGATACCCCTGCTGTTTTCGATAAACAGGAAGTAGATGACCCAGTAGCATAAAATCGGTATACACCATATGGTACTACTGTGAATTCTTTAAATTTGTGGGGTACCAATTTTCGTGGTTTTCATGGGTAGGCTGAATTAAGAATTTAAGAATCCAATGAAATAATAACTTGTTGGAAAAAAATGTTCTTTGATGGTAAAAACTACATTGTAGATCGATGCTATATAACCATTAAAGTAATAATAAATAAAAAAATCATAAATTTTTTAACAGTCTAGGTAAAGTATACGAAATTGACTGTCCGATCAATTTTCTTTAAAAATTAGCCATAGATAGCTCAAGTAAGGAGGAATAAGGAAATGCAATAAAAAATTGGGGTCACGGACGTTGTTTTCGAGTTATGACCTTCCGAAGATGTGTTGGTTTTAGATCAAAATTACATTGAATATAATAGGAAAATGAACATAAAAAGTCATGTTTTTGAACATTTTCATTCAATAAAAAATTATCAACCGATCAATATTTCTAAAAAACTCAACACATATTTAAAATTAAATTCTGCGCATTTTGGTGTAAAGAAAGTCCTTGACTACGGAGTTAGTTTTCACGCCACAGACTTCCAAAGTTGAAATAAATGATAAAAATGACGCATTTTTGATGACGTTTTCGGCAACGTCAAAAACAAATAAGAGCGACGTTTATAAGTAAAATCTGTGTTGAACTGTTTGTGTGGGTTTGGAACAAACTATTCTACCTAAGCATGTCGCTACTTGTACATGTATATTATAAATTATACAGTATACACTTATTAATTGTGTTGTCCGTTGAATGCTACTTTGCGATCCGTAAATTTTCTGATTATTTTTTTTGAAGTATTTACTTCTACATGAACTAAGTAAAAACGCTGCTTTACAATTTTAAGTACATAGCTTTTACCGTCGTCAGTTTTTTTTTTATTTCGAAGGTAGATAAGCATATATAGTGTTCGGTTCCGTACGCCCGTTCGTCAACTCGTCAGTCCCAAATCAGTTTTACATTCAGTTTGTCTTAATAACATACCCCATCTTTTACTAGTATATAAAAATACGCACTGATCGATTTCTTTTATATTTCCAAGATGGACAGTATTTTTTTACGGTTAAATAAAATAATAACACGAAAGGGCTTCGTCTCGCAGAAATCACACCTGGTAAGCCTCAACTAGAAGAGTTCACGAAAGAATAACAAAACTTACCAAGATTCACGTAAAGGCATTTAAATAAAATATGTTTTGTCCGGCGAAGAAAAAAGTAACAAGTTTGGATTCTGTTTTGTATTTTGTATACCATTTTGAAACACAAATATTTACCAAAACCATTTTATGTGAACTCATCTTACTGCGGGTGGAAATTGGCTTGCGTTTACCCCATTTACATTAAAAATACTACAACACCGAACAACACAATGAAGGTCGGCATAAATCTGAATGATTACGGATTTACCTAAAAATTATTTTCGTCAAGTGAGTGAATGAGTGAATTGTTGTTTTACACTCTTGCAACGCTATATGGGTTATTTAAAGGCGATGAACATGATATGATGATGAGAAAATAGGATGAGGTGGGAAACAAAGAAACAGTTAATTTTGAAGACCACAGGAAAATTCCGGGAGATATGGGTAGGGCCGGAAAATATAGCCTTTGTGGCGCAATAATCGGTGGTCAATAATATGGATCTTTTACGGGCATGAAGCGTGGCACTCTCCACACACGTTGGCTCACTATGTTCAGCGACCAGGTTTTCCGTATTATAGACCTGACAACACCGGGGGACGAGGGCCACCCTAATCAGCCACCAAGGGTTCACACTTTGGTCGGTCTGTGGGCTGGACACTAGCACCGATGTCAGAATCGCACGACCCTAAGTCGCCTTTTATGACAAGCTAGGCTCTGCTCCGGTCATATTCGCCTCCCGGGTCCCGTACGAGACTTAAATGGTATTTGATCAAGTTGTTAAGTAAAGATACAGTGCTTATAGTTATGGGGTTAAAGCTTTAAGAAATATCTGTTAGTTTGGCAGCCTAAAACCTGGTTTAACCCATATATAATATCTTTTGAAATGCCTGTACTAAGTCCGGACCATTACGATCTTGAATTTTTACGGTATGTCTTCCTTGTTTTTTTTTTGTCTTTTCTCTTGAACATTTGAGATTGTTCATCCAAGTACACTAGTCTTTTTGTACCTTTCTTTATGCGGGCTTAGCAAAATTGACATTATTTGGTGAAGATTTTTCAAAAGTTTGCCCGATTTACAATTTTTTATATGTAAAAATTTCCGTGACAAAGGGATTGGTTCGGTCCCATGAGAAGTGAAACAGAATGCCATTAAGTTTTATAAAAAAAGTAACTTTATTAGTCATCATGTCTTTTGTCCACAAACTTCTTTTTTTTCGAAATTTCCGACTATTTATATAAAATAGCAAAAGAAAAGGATGCAGTATTGCCTTTTATGTTTTTTTTCGAAAGTGGTAAAACTTTTTGATCTAGTTGTTCCTGCATATACGACCAAATAAATAATATTCCTTATGTTACTGCATTAATGTTCCCTATGCGCGTCTGCATCTGCAAAAATATTAGTAAAATATGACGACATGCTGAATTTTAAAAATAAAATCGGAAACGAAAGTGAAGCGTCGAACGTCGCGCCATTTGATGGAGCACATTATGACGTTACGTAACAACCGCTAGAGGCGCTCAATTACGTATACTTTACCTTAAGCTTTAAAAATATAAATTTTTAATAGAAACTTTTATTACAGCTACAAAAAGTCCATTAAATAGTGCAGTTTTCCAGAATTTAACAAAAAATTGTCTTTAACAATCATTTGCTTCCCGAGTTGTATTATGCAAACTAGATGCATACGACCCAAGTTTGAACTCACTCGGAAGTGCCCGCGCAAGCCCATCTAAAAATACTTTAGGAAATTGATGTAAACAAACGTGGTTTAAAAAGGTATGTTCTGGTTTTTGTAATTGTTTTGATTTTTCTGTACTCCGTTCCCCTTTAAAATGATATCGTGGTTTAGAAATCCCCCCATTGAGAATCTTGTGTCATTGAATTTATCGAGTTTTCAGTTAAATACGCCTGGTTAATATATAGCACGATGAATGGAAAACAAGTGCGTGTTTTTTGTTATTATTTAAATGTTGAACACTTTTTAATCAGTATTTCTTAATAGGGGACAGGTTTTACTTGTCAAATAAAGAAGAAATATGAAATTGTATTAAGCCCAGAGCTTTACATGCTCTTACTTCAAAATACATTTTTGTTATTTTTGAAATGTTCGGTAAAAATCGGAATGTTGTTCACGAAAGTTAATAAGTGGCCATTGGTATCAAACTTCTTCAAAAATCACCTAAATTTCTAGCCGGTACACGCACATTATTAAAATTTTCGTCTTCATAAAAGCGCGAAAGCTTTAATTTTATGATTATGCACCAGTTAAGTGATAATTTTTTACATTGCAATTTTTTCCCCAAACTGCTTTATTATTACTTTAAAGTTCATTTTAGTTGTTTTTTAAGCTATTGTGGAACATACATACCTTAGATATTAGCTAATCAAACATTAAATATATCTTTTAAAAGTTTTTGTGATGTTTATTTGGAAAACTTATATGATTTCGTTGTTTTTTAAGAATAAATACACTTCCGATTTGTTGAAATAAAGTGTTCATTTTTACAATTCTTATATGCTGAATTATGTACATTGGGCAAAAATACTAGTATATAAAAATTATCAATTGAATTATATTTAAAATTGTCGAAATCATCAACATATCCTGTCACCTGAAGTCATAAACAGTTTCAAAGCGTTATACAAACACTCTTAGGACAATTTTAACAATGCTCATCCCTTTGACCATCATAAATCAAATAAAGACTTGCCAGGTAATTTTCACAACTTTTAAGATTAATTAATTATTTGACACATTAATAATTGGCAGTTACATAATGCGGACGAAAATTAACTGGCATATGTATATTTAAGAATAAAAAGTTAAATGTAATATACAAATAAAATGCTCACTTCCATGAGCTGAAATCGTAAACCGATCAACAAATATTTTTTTTTTCTTCAAAATAAAAAATCCACGATTTATTGCCTTAGATAGAAACATCGGGAAAAACATCAGCTCCCCTGAAACTGCTAAGCATATTTTGCTAATGTATCACGAATTTATAAATCCACGAACTAGCAAAATTTTGTCAAACCACGAAAATTGATACCCACGAATCTAAGTACTTTCATTTCGTTTAAAACGCCTGTACCAAGTCAGGACCATTGCGATCCACCAATTCTCCGGTATGACTGATTCGTTTTTGTCATTTTTTCTGGACTTTGAGATTGATCATTCAAGTTCGGTAGTTTTGTTATTACCTTTATTCACAGTTTATGATAAAGCTGTATATAAAATATCAGCTGCTTTACTGCATGTAGTTGCATAGAAAAGTGCGACGGAAATTTTACATGTATGTCCATTATGTGTAAAAACCTAAGTATTTGGTAAACAGGAAGTAGACGACCTAGGAGAATTAAATTGGTATAAACCATATGATACCATAATTAAAGCTGTATACAAAATGTAAAAGATAAGATAAGGATTATTTATTCCAATTAAGGCATCACAAGAGGCATCATAATTTAATACAATGATTTTACAAATATTACACCTATATCTCCTGTAGTTGCTTAAAAAACTGTAACGGATTTTTTTTCATTTATGTCTGTTATGTGTTAAAACCTAAGTATTCAGTAAACAGGAAGTAAATGACCTAGGAGCATTAAATCCATATCAACCATATGGTATAATAAGATAAAATACAAATACCAAAACGCGGGTATAAACGGTTAATTTGGATATGCTATATATCGATATTTCAAGGAGTAACCTCTCATTAGTAGCATTTGAATCAAAACATCGGAAGGTCAAATTCCAAATCTGTTGAAAACGAAAAGTACTCAAAACCAAATTGTTCGAACAAGGAAGCCAAATCTAGCACCGAGGATATCGACCATGTGCATTACAAGGAAAGAAACCTGGTGTTTTAAACAATTTTGAATTTAAAAATCGGAAGTCTGACGACGAAGCTTGTGATTACCGTCGGGGACCTCTGGTCCGCCAGCAGCGGTTATCGCCCGGTGGTTTCAAAATAACAAATACCAAAACGCAGGTATAAACGGTTAATTTGAAAATGCTATGTATCGATATTTCAAGGAGCATTTGAATCAAAACATTGGAAGGTCAAATTCTAAAACTGTTTAAAAACTAAAAGTACTCAAAACCAAAACGTTCGAACAAGGAAGCCAAATCCAGCACCGAGGATATCGACCATGTGTATCACAAGGAAAGAATCCTGGCTCAAATTTGAGATTTCCTCAAATCTATCCTCGACTCAAATATTGACCAATGAAATTGCAAGAAATATCAGTTGAGGAAGGATTTGAGGAAATCTCAAAATTGAGATGTTTTATGAAACAAGGGCCTGGTGTTTTAAACAATTTTGAAGTTAAAAATCGGAAATATCAGCGACACATAAATTAGAAATTTTATGGTAAGTCGTGTCAGACAAGTCTGACGACCAGGCTTGTGATTACCCTCGGAGACCTCTGGTCTACAAGCAGCAGTTACCGCCCAGTGGTATAAAAAATACAAATACTCAAACGCGGGTATAAACGGTTAATTTGGATATGCTATATATCGATAATTCAAGGAGTAACCTCTCATCAGTAGCATTTGAATCAAAACATTGGAGGGTCAAATTCCAAAACTGTTGAAAACGAAAAGTACTCAATTTTGAATTCAAAAATCGGAAATTTCAGCGCAAAAAAATATTAGAAATTTTATGGTTAATCGTGTCAAACAAGTCTGAAGACCAAGCTTGCAATTACCCTTGGGGACCTCTGGTCCACCAGCAGCGGTTATCGCCCAGTTGTTTCAAAATTACAAATACCAAAACGTGGGTATAAACGGTTAATTTGGATACGCTATATATAAAGCTTCATGTATGTACAAAATATCAGACCTCCAACTCATGTAGGTTCTGAGAAAACTGTGACTGATATTATGTTACGGACGGACTAACGAATGGGTAAAACAGTATACCCCCTCTTCTTATTAAGATTCATAGAATCATGGCAGGAAACAAATAAAATAGACGAAAAAGAGATGTGGAATAACTGTACGCGACATAACCAACCTTCCCCCTATTGATAATCTTGTACAAAGCACAAAAAAAAAAACATACTCTAAAAATCAAATCAACAAAAGTTCGATTCACCAAGAGATAGTATGAGACACAAGCACTATACGAGAACAACGAGAAGAATTCTCTTGAGAACACTAGCAAGTACTGACAGCTAGCTAAGAAGCATTTAGCATATCAAATTCTAAATATGACACAACACTTAAACATCTAAATCATTTTGTTTTATATCATCACACAAAATCGACACATTTGATCGCTTTAATACTTACAGATAATACAAGAGTCTAAATGTAATAGATAACCGTTTTAAAGTTAATATCAAATTTACAACGCTTCGTTCATAGATGGATTCCTTTGATATATCCTCCAGAATTAGAAGTTAAGGAAACCACCGAATCCAATTGCTTCACATCGTTCTTGGTTTCATCTCGAATATAACAAGGAATATCATCTCAGTACAAAAAAAAATACGATAAAAGAGACGACTTTAATTAATTTGAATAATTAATTTCCCTAACCTTCATAGCAACATACCTTTTTCACCTGATTACGGTTTTTATATTTCACAACTTATTCGATATGCCAGGGCTTGTACATTTTTTTCTAATTTTTTTATACATGTACGACACCGCAGTCTCCATGACTGACTCTTAGACCAAGGTTACAAGAAAATGCGTCTCATACGGTCCCAAAAAATATTCTTCCTTCGTTATCAGAATTCAAAAATAAGATAACGTATTGTGAGTGTTTGTGTTTATTAGTAATTTGCTGCTTGTTGTACTGAGATGATGCATCTTATTATCCCTATTATGTCATCACAATCGTGTTTAGTTGTGTGTTACTACCGGTCCATAAGATTGCAATAGAAGAGGGAGGTTCCGCGCACCATAAAACCTGGTTTAACCCACCTTTTCATTTGAAAGTCCTGTACCAAGTCAGAACCATTGCAATCTATAAGTAACCCGGCTTCTCTTCCATGTTTTTTTTTCTTTTCTCTTGGACATTGAGATTTATCCTCCATGTCGGTAATTTTGTTCTTATCCATATTTCTACCAAAGAAGATGTTTCTAAAGCTTCAACTATCCAACAAGGGTTAGCAATAACAAAAGAAATTTTACTCTAAAAAAGGAAGTACGAAGTCAATTGAACGTGGAAAATGCCACAATATAAATTTCTGATTTGTTTCAGAATTTGCATTGTGAAGACATATATAGATTTACTAAAGAGCAATAATTCAAAATAGGTCTTACGTCTACATAGCAAGCTAATGTAGTTTGATGTCATTAACAAAAAGTGTAAACAAACATGTGATTTTTTAGCTTAATATTGTGTAATTTTAGGGCCAACACAAACCGTTGGGAAAAAGCTGGAGTTCCACCCCATGGTATACAACCTGTGAAAGGATCTGTCCATATCGTAGTCAACCGAGGATACGTTGATTATATACTCCATAACAATATCGCCAAGGACTTTCTAAACTGGACAAGAAACACCCGAATACCAGATGAAACGTTCTTTTCATCTCTAAATCACAACCCTCATCTGAATATTAAGGGGGCTTATAGAGGTAACGTACTCATATGTTTTAAAATCAGGGGATTTGAATCTTGTTTAAGACCTCACTGTTTCATGAGAAGCTGGACTTTTAAACTGTGTCACAAAAAATAAAAGCATTTTTGTTTGGGTGTCTGTAATGTGTCTGTAATGTATAATTATAAATGCTTCAGCTTGCTAACGTTGAAAGACTTTTCATATAAAATATGGCATTTTATTCACTAGACTTGTCGTGGTCACTAGGCATGGCCGGTTTCGGCAAAGGTGATGCTGGTTCATACAAGTTATAGGTCTTAATTCAATATCCATTGTACACTGTTTTGTTCATTAGGTAACTACTATACTTGTTCATGTTTTTATGATATATATTTAGTTTTTCAGCTCAGCCAAAAGTAGAGACAAATATTGCTCAAAAGCACAATATTTCAAAACTCTAGATCGAAGCACTTTCGTTTTCTTTCTTTTCTAGGTGTACCTGAAACAGACTGTGATACCAAACCTTTTCTGGCAAGATTTAAAAACTGGGGCGATTTTATTTATAATTGGCCTTGTCATGGAACTCGCGTTCGTCAAATCTGTGTGTTTGGTGTTGGTGATCTCCCATTGTTGTCATCACGACAAGAACTGTTTGCGAACAAGTTTTATCTACATTATCAGACCTATGCTTTGCAGTGCATGGACGAACTGATATTTAATCGGACCAGAGATGAATACTTCCAGTCTCTTGTGTTCGACACTAAACAATATGAATCACTTCCATTTATCAAAGATACTATTTGAATTTCAATTATAATATTTTTTTCCGTTCCTACTTGATTAAAAACTGCTTATTTAATGTCTCATGATGTGATGGATATATTAATAATGAAATATTTTGAAAAATAGAACAAAAACTCCATAAATCAGAGGGAAACAGCAAGTAGATACTTTCAACACTTAAGGATGGTCACTCCTGAACTTTTTTATATCAAAGATTTTATGATATGTGATGGAAATGATAGATAATTGTTTACTTAATCAAAAAGCAAAAAGAAAATGACAGGTCCGTGTGCTCGTTTCCGAGATAAATGACGTCAAAAATTTTGGCGGGAAATCAGACTCCTCTAGATTTTACAAAACTTTAATATTGTGACGTTTTTTAGGCCTTAAAATTCATGAAGATGTATCAAGCCATTTCAAGAAATTTTATACAGTTGGTTGTTAAGGTCTATATAATCATTAAATATCATAAAAAGTAGGGGTCAGTGTGCAAAACAAATCTTCAATATTTAAAGGCAAAGTCTAGAAGAGTTCCAAAATCAGACTGAAATCCTGAAACATGAAGAGTGACCATCACAGATCAAAAGGTTCAAATGAGTTCAATTTTCAATTTGCACCACAAATTCAGTACTGTTGCCTAGCGCTGTTTGAATTCTTTTATGAATATCCTTGCTTTTCAGATGTTAAGTGCAGTTCTCTGTCAGAATCAGGCAAAATTTAAAAACTTTGAATCATGATTTTAGAAACACACGGTTTTGACAATAAATTGTCATTCAAAATAGCCTTCAAATCAAGAAACAAACATTAGTTGTTGTCTCGAGTGTCAGAAGAGGGGAAAAAATTTCTGTTAAAATGATTGGAATTTAGTGTGACTTGACAGAGTTATCTCCCTTTGATTCAAAATTTATATGCATTTCAACCAAAATATATCTCAAATTACTGACTATTAAAAAAAGTGCTAATGCATTTTTTGTTATTTTTTAAGCATTTTGAACAGTATTTTGAAGTCAAATTCGTGTGTTTTTTTTAATCATGATTCACCCATTCCCTGATTCTTACAGAGAATGGCACTTAATTGTATAGTACCTAAAGCTGTCATCTACGGATTATATAAACACATACAGTGAGAAAGGAGGTACTGATATCTTTGTTAAATTTTGCACGCGACTCAGTCTCTTCAATTTACTAGAGATTTTTCATTGCTTATTGCAGATAGCTCTGTTTGAGTGTGTGTGATGATAGTTTAAAGGCCTTTAGATGGCATTTCTTTGCTTCATTCAAATTCACACACACACACACACACACACACACACACACACACAATCGAATACTGGTATATAGCAAAACATATTCAACCATGACATGTATTGCAAACCCTTGGTAAAATAAGATTGAGCTCAAGTGCTTCGTAGAGACAAGATGATCCTTCTTGGTTTCATCCATTGTGTTTCTTGCAGTCGATCTGCGTAAGTTAAGTCACAACCTAATTATTACTAGTGTACCCCGCTTCGAAGAATAAGGGGTAAACAGGTTTACCTCGGTCCGTCCTTCCGTCCGTCCTTCCACATCATAACATATCAAAGTAACTTTACATTTGGTATTTGAATTCAATATGATGTCCTTTTATTGCGAGGAGACAAATTAGGTCAGTTGGATATTTATTTCTAGTTTAACGACTTATTCAATTTTCAACATTACTAGTCAATTGTTGTAATTTTTCGTAACAGTTTTCTCAGCAACTACATGTCATAGTGACTTGAAATTTGGTATTTGAGTTTAGTATGAGATTTGTTTTCGCGAGTACCGAAATAAGGTCTGTCGGATATCTATTTCCTATTTACCGACTTAATCAATTTTTCAACATTACTAGTCACTTATTTAAAAATTGTGTAACATTTTTCACAGCAACTACATATGGCAGTGACTTGAAATTCGGTTTATGAGTTTATTATGTGATCATTTGTTGCGAGTAGCCGAACAAGGTAAGTTGGATATCTATGGCTCGTAAGCTCGTATATAACAAATGAAGATGATTTTGATAGTTCACATTAAATTTGTTAAAAGCCCGCTCCGGCACCAACACTTTTGTGTCGGAGAACACACCAAAGCTTTAAAGTATCCGTATAAATTTCAAAATTGTCTAACCCTAAGGTTCTTCCTACCCCAGACATAGGTTGATCATCTAAGTAATAATTTGGTTCCCCATTTTGTTAATTTTGGTTTTAATGTTCTATGCTCTTCATAATCATATAGTGTTTGGACTATTCAATAGTTTTGGTAGAGCGCCTCTGATGAGTCTTGAATAGACGAAACGCGCGTCAGGCGTCGCAAAATTTGTTGTCTGGAACTTTGTTGTCATTTGTATTTAATTTGTTACAATATCAAAGTCTTCAGGAACAAAACTCCCGAGATCCCGATCGATGGCCGTATTAAATACATGTACTCGAAAAATATATCTGCCGTCACGAATCTAAAAAAAATATTCAATCAACATGGTCGAATAATTTTGACCAAAATCAATAAGTTTAACACAAATTTGGTAAAACAAATATATTCAAAGTTTTCTTTTATGACATTTTGGTCTAAATGACATTAAAAAATGGGATGTGATTTTGGTAGAAAATATGCCTGTAAATAGCAAACATAGGTAATCTATCACTTATGAATCTCACCTCCTTGCACATTAGTGTCACAAAGTGGTTATCGACTTCAACCAAACAAAATTTTAAGTGCTCAATCCATGCAATGCAAAATATGTCACAGCCAGCATCGGAAGCATGCATCTTATTACGCATCTCTTGGTGCACCTTACCATATCACTTTAGATGATGTAGTACTTGTCAGTAAGTAGGTATAGACTTTAACCTTTCTTCTGTAAGTGGTCATCCATGTTACAAATATAGGTCAACAGCCAGTATCCGAAACATGCATTGTGAATATCATCACATTGTGCACCTACCATACCAATATCATTTATATGGCACTTGTCAGTAAGCAGAAATGGACTTTAATCATTCTTCTGAAAGTGGTCGTCCATGCAGAAAATATAGGTCCTAGCCAGTATCTAAATTACAAATACCAAAATGTGGGTATGAACAGTTCATTTGGATATGCTATATACCGATATTTCAAGGAGTAACCTCTCATCAGTAGCATTTAAATCAAAACATTGCAATTGAAAGGTCAAATTCCAAAACTGTTGAAAACGAAAAGTACTCAAAACCAAAACGTTCGAACAAGGAAGCCAAATCCAGCACCGAGGATATCGACCATGTGTAATACAAGGAAAAAAACCTGGTGTTTTAAACAATTTTGAATTTAAATATCGGAAATTTTAGCGACAAAAATATTAGAAATGTTATGGTAAATCGTGTGAGACAAGTCCGACGACCAGGCTTGTGATTACCCTCGGGGACCTCTGGTCCACTAGCAGCGGTTATCGCCCAGTGGTTTCAAAATAACAAATACCAAAATGCGGGTATAAACGGTTAAGTTGGACATGCTATATATCGATATTTCAAGGAGTAACCTCTCATCAGTAGCATTTAAATCAAAACATTGGAAGGTCAAATTACAAAACTGTTGAAAACGAAAAGCACTCAAAACCAAAACGTTCGAACAAGGAAGCCAAATCCGGCACCGAGGAAATCGACCATGTGTAATACAATGAAAGAAACCTGGTGTTTTAAACAATTTTGAATTTAAAAATCGGAAATTTTAACGACAAAAACATTAGAAATGTTATGGTTAATCGTGTCAGAAAAGTCTGACGACCAGGCTTGTAATTACCCCCGGGGACCTCTGGTCCACTAGCAGCGGTTATCGTCCAGTGGTTTCAAAATTACAAATACCAAAATGCGGGTATAAACGTAACCTCTCATCAGTTGCATTTAAATCAAAACATTGGAATGTCAAATTCCAAAACTGTTGAGAACGAAAAGCACTCAAAACCAAAACGTTCGAACAAGGAAGCCAAATCCAGCACCAAGGTTAACGACCATGTGTAATCAAGGAAAGAAACCTGGTGTTTTAAACAATTTTGAATTTAAAAATTGACAATGTGTAATGCAAGGAAAGAAACCTGGTGTTTTAAACAATTTTGAATTTAAAAATCGGAAATTTTAGTGACAAAATATTAGAAATGTTATGGTAAATCCTGTCAGACAAGTCTGACGACCAGGCTTGTGATTACCCTCGGGGACCTCTGCTCCACCAGCAGCGGTTATCGCCCAGTGGTTTCAAAATTACAAATACCAAAATGCAGGTATAAACGGTTAATTTGGATATGCTATATATCGATATTTCAAGGAGTTACCTCTCATCAGTAGCATTTCAATCAAAACATTGGAAGATCAAATTCCAAAACTGTTGAAAACGAAAAGTACTCAAAACCAAACTGTTCGAACAAGGAAGTCAAATCCAGCACCGAGGATATCGACCATGTGTACTGTAAATAGGGAAATTTTCGCGGCAGTTATATTTTTGCGATTTTCGCGTTGACATTGTTAGCGCGAAAATTAAACAGCGCGAATATGTTTGTCTTCCATTGTAGTCTATAGAAAATAACTTTTCAACGCGAAACTAAAACAGAGCAAACTAATATTTTATGGTACAACCGCGAAAGAAAAACTGCGCGAAAATTTCCAGGTTTACAGTAATTCAATGAAAGAAACCTGGTGTTTTAAACAATTTTGAATATAGAAATCGGAAATTTTAGCGACAAAAATATTAGAAATTTTATGATAAATCGTGTCAGACAAGTCTGACGACCAGGCTTGTGATTACCCTCGGGGACCTCTGGTCCACCAGCAGCGGTTAGCGCCCAGTGGTTTAAAAATTACAAATACCAAAATGCAGGTATAAACGGTTAATTTGGATATGCTATATATCGATATTTCAAGGAGTAACCTCTCATCAGTAGCATTTAAATCAAAACATTGGAATGTCAAATTCCAAAACTGTAGAAAACGAAAAGTACTCAAAACCAAATTGTTCGAGAAAGGAAGCCAAATCCAGCACCGAGGATATCGACCATGTGTAATACAAGGAAAGAAACCTGGTGTTTTAAACAATTTTGAATTGAAAATCGGAAATTTTTGCGACAAAAATATTAGAAATGTTATGATAAATCGTGTGAGACAAGTCTGACGACCAGGCTTGTGATTACCCTCAGGGACCTCTGGTCCACCAGCAGCGGTTATCGCCCAGGCGTTTCAAAATTACAAATACCAAAGTGCAGGTATAAACAGTTAATTTGGATATGCTATATATCGATATTTTTAACCTCTAATCAGTAGCATTTAAATCTAAACATTGGAAGGTCAGCTTCCAAAACTGTTTAAAACGAAAAGTACTCAAAACCAAAACGTTCGAACAAGGAAGCCATGTCCAGCACCGAGGATGTCGACCATGTGTAATACAACGAAAAAACCTGGTGTTTTAAACAATTTTGAATTTAAATATCGGAAATTTTAGTGACAAAAATATTAGAAATGTTATGGTAAATCGTGTGAGACAAGTCCGACGACCAGGCTTGTGATTACCCTCAGGGACCTCTGGTCCACCAGCAGCGGTTATCGCCCAGTGGTTTCAAAATTACAAATACCAAAATGCGGGTATAAACGGTTAATTTGGATATGCTATATATCGATATTTCAAGGAGTAACCTCTCATCAGTAGCATTTAAATCAAAACATTGGAAGATCAAATTCCAAAACTACTGAAAACGAAAAGTACTCAAAACCAAAACGTTCGAACAAGGAAGCCAAATCCAGCACGAGGATGTCGACCATATGTAAAACAAAAAAAAGAAACCTGGTGTTTTAAACTATTTTGAATTTAAAAATCGGAAATTTTAGCGACAGAAATATTAGAAATGTTATGGTAAATCGTGTCAGACAAGTCTGACGACCAGGCTTGTGATTATTCTCGGGGACCTTTGGTCCACCAGCAGCGGTTATCGTCCAGTGGTTTCAAAATTACAAATACCAAAATGCGGATAGAAACGGTTAATTAGAATATGCTACATGTCGATATTTCATGGAGTAACCTCTTATCAGTAGCATTTAAATCAAAACATTGAAAGGCCAACAAAAACGTTCGAACACGGAAGCCAAATCCAGCACCGAGGATATCGACCATGTGTAATACAATGAAAGAATCCTGGTGTTTTAAACAATTTTGAATTTAAAAAATCGGAAATTTTAGCGACAAAAACATTAGAAATGTTATTGTTAATCGTGTCAGAAAAGTCTGACGACCAGGCTTGTAATTACCCCCAGGAACCTCTGGTCCACCAGCAGCGGTTAGCGCCCAGTGGTTTCAAAATTACAAATACCAAAATGCGGGTATAAACGGTTAAGTTGGATATGCTATATATCGATATTTCAAGGAGTAATCTCTCATCAGTAGCATTTAAATCAAAACATTGGAAGGTCAAATTCCAAAACTGTTGAAAACGAAAAGCACTCAAAACCAAAACGTTCGAACAAGGAAGCCAAATCCAGCACGAGGATGTCAACCATATGTAAAAAAAAACTGATGTTTTAAACTATTTTGAATTTAAATGTTATGGTAAATCGTGTCGACCAAAACATGGCCAGGAGTGAGGTAACAATTTCCACTCTACAGAATCTTTATATCGGTTACAGTTTCTGAGGAGACCTGAACACAAGGGTTTACAGTGTTTGGGGAGATAACTCTGTTGCTAAAAATAGACCGGTGTCACAGGGTCAGTCAGAACAACTTCAAGTATGACCGACTAAAGGTACTACTAAGTATCAAAATTATATGTCGCGACACTTTTTTCTATTGGGCGCGGAAAAAAAATTTGAAAGTGTAAATAAGAAATACAGTAAGGTCTTCCCTTTCGAAAGGGTATTAATGCAGTTGTACAATAACTCAAAATCATATTGAAACGACTGGTAAGCCTTACCTGGAGTTCACGAGAGGTGAACAAAACTTACCAAGATTCACATAAAGCTGGTTTTGGTAAGACGTTTAAATAGAACATGTTTGCCCGGTAAATAAACAAGAGGCTCCCATGGGACTGAATCACGCACCTGACTTATGTTATAGGCTATTAGACATTGAAATGATTATTAGTGTTATAAGGGGTCATCTGATGGTCTAACCAAATGCAGTAATGTGTAGAGTAATATTTTAGCAATTGAAAGCTTTTTATTATTTTCTCTTTTGGGGAGGGGGTCATTCTAATGGGACCTACTCCTAAAATCAACAGTACTACAACATTGACTTTATTACATATTTTGTAGATCATGATGTGCTTAACAATATGTAATTCAAATTTCTTAAATATCTCATTTAGTTTTTAAGATATTGCGCTAAATAATTGCAAAAACTTTAAAAAATCAAGAAAAGGGGCATCGACTCCTACAAAAATGGTTGGATCTTCTTCTAAATTTCAGGGCAGGTGGATCTTGAGGCGTTGATTACATTTATGAAAATATGGAAATATGTTACTGTTTTTAAGTTATTAGCAAAAATGCAACCCAATGATATATTTTAGCTACAGCTGCCATGTTTTACAATCAATCAAACATCCCTAAATTTGTTCTATACATCTAATACTAATAAACAATTAAACGAAATTTGATTGTATTTGGATTGAAGGTGTCGGAGTAGTTAACGTTTTCAATAAGGTCTTCATGCGGAATAGAAGTGTAAAGAGTGGAGAAATCGAAAGTTTTGATGCTGTTGCAAGATGTAACCGATTTCGCGTTAAGAATCTCCAGTAGTTCATTCAAATTCTTCAGGATCCACATTTCGAAACTATTTCTAGAATAATTACAATTGTTATATTTCTAGAGGCCGGATTTTATTGCCGTAAAGAAGATTTAAATTCTATTAATTTAAATCGTTTATCGAAGTGGCCCGTGCCATTTATTCATTAATTTAACTTTTTGTGATGGTTTTTAGTCGATTCAAACTATGTCAAGTAAGATCTCTTAGCAACGGTCCCCTAGCAACAGCTGGTGCGCATGATCACGTCAAACTTCCTTTCTCATCCGACATATCAAACGACAAGACGTAATAAATTTTGCTCCAACAACATCTGAAAAAAAACCTACTACAATTTACTATTAACATTACAAAAAAAATAAGATATAGTTAAAAACTTTATTGCAATGCATAATTTTGGCATATATACACGTCTGATATATTTGAGCGCATTTCAATGCCAGATGCTGCCACACGTGTGGAAATAATGTATTTCAGAGTCATCTGAATAAATTAATAGGCATTCTCTGTAACCATTTAGACTTTTTTTGGCACGGTGAATTTCGTTTCCATAGCAACCAAATTTATCAATTTAATTACATTAAATGTCCAACACTTTATGATTACATATTACTAAAATGCATTTAAATGATTTTTATAGTCCAACAAACATTTTGATGAACTTAATATGACAAAAATGATAGACAAATGGGATAAATTGATAAAAAACAAGAGGCTCCCAGGAGCCTGAATCGCTCACCTGAACTACACAGATACATATATTTTGTAGATATTATTGTGCTTAACCATATGCCATTTAAATTTCTGAAATAACTTGGTTAGTTTTCAAGATATTGGGCTTAATAAGTGCAAAATTTAAGCAAAAATTACGAAAAAGGGCTCCCACATCAGCAGTCATATATTTTCTGAAATTTCAGGACAGGTAGATCTTAATATGCTGATCACTTTTGATTCTTGCACAATTTTGATATCTGAAACCATTTTTGAGTTATTCGCAAAAAAATGAAATTTACCCCTATGTTCTATTTTTAGCCATGGCAGCCATGTTTTTTGACGAATCAAAAATCTGAACAATAGAGTTGTAGCATATAAGCTATTAAACAAGTGTGCCAAGTTAAGATGCAGTTGGTCTTACGGTATCAGACAAGTTAATCTTTGAAATTCAGGGAAAAAGTAATGAAAAATGGCAAATTTTGTTGTTTTAAGGACCATAACTCCTAAAAGAAATGGTCCTACAGCTTTGACCTATTACAAGAAATGTAGATCTTGATGTGCTTAATCAAATGCAATTTAAATTTTTGAAATATCTTGTATAGTTTTCAAGATATATGGCTAAATAAGTGTAAAAAATTTTAAAAATCCAGAAAAAGGGCAGTAACTCCTATGTCGATTGTTGGATCTTCTTGAAAATTTCAGAGCAGGTAGATCTTGAGATGCTGATAACTTTTGTCTCCCATCAGAATTTTGATATCTGTAACTATTTTTGAGTAATTAGCAAAAAACTGCAATTTACCCCTATGTTCTATTTTTAGCAATGGCGGCCATATTTTTTAACGAATCAAAAATCTAAAGGACAGCATTATAGCAATTATGCTATTAAGCAACTGTGCCAAGTTTGGTTGAAGTTGGATGTATGGTGTCAGACAAGTTCATCTTTAAAATTCAGGGGAAAAGTAATGAAAAATGGTAAATTTTGACGCTTTAAGGGCCATAACTCCTAAAAGAAATGGTTCTACAGCTTTGACCTAATTACATGAAATGTAGATCTTGATGTGCTTAATCATATGCAATTTGAATTTTTAAAATATCTTGTATAGTTTTCAAGATATAGGGCTAAATAAGTGCAAAATTTTGAAAAAATCCAGAAAAAGGGCAATAACTCCTACATCGGTTGTTGGATCTTTTTGAAAATTTCTGGGCAGGTAGATCTTGAGGTGCTGATCACTTTTACCCAATGCCAGAATTTTGATATCTGTGACCGTTTTTGAGTTATTTGCAAAAAACTGTATTTGACCCCCCTGTTCTATTTTTAGTAACAGCGGCCATTTTTTTGACGTATCAAAAATCCCAACGCAAACTTTTTGCACAATACCCTAAGGAACAACCATATCAAGTTTGGCTGCAATTGGCCAAGCAGTTTCAGAGAAGAAGATGTTTGAAAAAAGCTAACGGACGACGGACGACGGACGACGGACGACAGACGACGGACGACGGACGACGGACGGACGACGGACGCAAAGTGATGGCAATAGCTCACATGACCCTTCGGGTCAGGTGAGCTAAAAACGAGAAATTTTCGTCACCATAGCAACCACATTTATCCATGAAGCAGCATCAGCTGTCAAAACTTTATGATTGCAGATTACTGAAATATATTTCAATGCTTTTTATTGTCAAACAAAACATTTTGATGTGCTATACATGACACTAATGGCAGAAAAATGTGATAGAATTGACATAAGCGAGGAATTTTCGTTGCCATAGCAACGGCCTTAGCAACAATAATCCCAAGAACATTTTTTCATGCATGAACTAACATGATATGGAAGTTAGTTATAATGTTCTTGGATATAGCCAACATGACTGCGTTGAGGTTCTACAAGGCCCTAAAAATGGTTAAAATCCCCATTTCAAAAATGGGAGTTCCAATCCAAACTATTGACCAATCAGAATTTAGTTTTGAAAAGTTATTTTACATTTTCTTAGATACATATTATGATCAATTTTATCAAACAAACCTAAATTTGTGTTACCAATGTGTATTAATGGCACCATGTCTAATTGAATAATGAGCATTTTTACTCCTGGAAAGTCTGTTTTTGGAGGGAAAAATACGGTGACCCGTTACCATAGCAACCAAATCATGCAAACAACTTTTTGACCCATTTTTCTTCATATGTCCTTGTACCAAGCAAATGTGCAAATTTTCATCAAAATCCGTGACCATGCGTGCCACACCCCCTATACAAAAGTGTTAGTGGTTACAGAGAATGCCTGTTAACCAACACATTTTGAGAATTTTTACAAACTTTGTATAGTTAAAAGCTATGATGTTGGTAAAAAGCATGTGAATTCATCTCGACCGTGTGTGTTGTCTTGCAAAAAAAATAAAAAATAAAATAAAAAAGATCGTCCACGGTAAAGTCTTTTTATAGTAATTAATGTTTCAAGGAAATAATGTTGCATTTAACATTGTATCTAATTTGTGTACAGTTTTTACATTAGTAGCCAATAATGTTGCGAAGATCAGCAAGGAGTCGTAAGCCACCTGCAAGGCAGCAGCCGTATGCCAGGAACAGAGTTCCACTCCCAGTGACTGCAGGAGATGCCACATAAAGGGCTATAAAACTCATCAAATGTTGCAGTGTCAGCTAGAACGACAGGCACTTCAATATCTCAACATCAGGGGATAGCAGCTCCTTTAATGTAACCAGTTACCAGTGCAATTCATGAGCACATATCTTGTACAATATCTAATATGTCATATGTAACAAGTACTGGTACAACAATGCCAATGGCTACTTCAATTAGACCAATTTCAAATATATATGACAATACACCACCTATTACACCCATGGCAAGGGTTGACATTTGTTATAATGTGTCCGCATCTATCAGGCAAAAAATCCTATCGGGAGAATATATTGATATTTCTCAGCTATTGCAGCCACAAGGTGGGGTCGATAAGTCTGACCATAAGCTGTGTATTATTTATTAATGGGGAATTAGTCATGAAGCCTAAAACACAAGCTAAGGTTTTGAACATAGAGAACTGGACAGATGCTTTCATTGTTTTCATAAGTATATATTGTTCATTAAACCAACATAGTTATCATCAGTTATTAAGGTAGTAGGCCTGGGTGACCCCAAAATTCTCCCAACAGTCAATTTTTTCTAAAAATTATATGCTGTTATTTACTAGTACAGATGCATAAAATAAACAAGTTTCAAGAGATTTCACCGTCTAGTTTCTCCGCTAGGGCACTGTAAATTCTTATATATATGACCATTAAAGACCTTTGCGCACCTAAATGTCCTAATTTGAATTGAGGGGTTTATTTTCAAAAATAGGTCTTAGAATAATCAATCTTTGGCGAACATGAAAAATTATTGGGTGAGCCAATATAAATTCAACGATTTGTTAATGATTTTTCATTTGTAATTAACAACACAATATAAATTATGTTAAATTTTTGAAAAAAATGAACTCAAAGGAACAGCTGGTGGGACAAAATAAAGCATTTTTTTCTTAAAAACCTATCAGTCGTTTTTTAAGAAAAAATTAACACTTTGTTAGTAATATAAAAATGCAACATTACACCAAAAATTAGACAAATTCACCGTCAATTTGTAAAGATATTTCATTTTAAAGGTATCATAGGCATGTCAAAAATCAAGAGAATAGGGGTGAAATGCTCTCAAATTCAAAAAGAATGAATCAAAAACTGTCTTTTAATTCACATTACCATTAATTATGACTTATTTGTTAAATTTACAAAATATTTGAAACAATTTTGGTATTTCAATAATATTAGGGACATCATTTCTTCGGGGCGAGATAACTATGCAACTTGGACCATACCAATTCATTTCCTTCCCCATACAAAATTTTCCCCAGCAGCAGACAACAAAATTTGACATGTAAACATTTCATCTGTCAGGTTTTTGTGATTTTCTGCATCTCAATGTAATGTTCTGACTATTGACATGGGAAAGTTGCTTTAGAAACCTGGCAGAAATAAGCGTGGATACATTTATTCATTGTGATGTGCTTGTGTTCAGGTAGGACTTTTTTATTATTCAATCATTGAATTTCATTCACTTTTAATATTTAGATTGGAATTTTAAACTTATAAAGACTTGTTTACAAATTGTTTTGATTTTGTTTTATTATGGAAATGCAAGGAAACATAATACACAGAAATGCTCTGAAAACAAAGCCTGATCAGCATCAACAAAATGTTTGGAAAATAACTTGAGTATAAAACATTCAAATGACCTCTGATCTGTTTGAAAGAGTTATGTCCCTTATCCCAGGTCTACTACCTTAAGGTACATGTACATCATTAGGTTGGGTGCAAAAAGGTCACTAGGTTTGAGACTGTATGATGAACAATTTCGTATTAGAAAAGCACACAATCCATCAATAGCATGGGACGTGATTGACCAAGAGCTGTGGTTGCTAAACATGGGCAATTCTACACCCATTCAACTCAAATGAATTATACCAAAACCCATTCTCTTAAATGTTACACGTTCAACTATCAAGGATCTTGTTCAGTTAATATGTGTCCATATTCTCATTCGTGTTTGCGCTGTTGTTTACAGCACCCAGTGATATATTGCCCGAGACAAGATTTGCTACCAAACAGACAAAATATGAATTTTCGGGCATCATTTGACAATAATTACAATACTATGGCTGGAAGTCAAAGCTCTTTTCGTCCTCGTGCAACAGGCGCTTCTGTTCGTCATGGCCCAAGACCACGTTTTCAGGCTTCTAGGTTTCGTTCTCAATAATTAAACTTGGGTTATTTTAGTTGTTATTTTTTTGTTACAATTGTAGGTTTGTCAGGATCTGGGTTTAGATGTCAGAGAGATTTATTGGCTTAATTATGGGAGAAAGGTTATACGCCTATCAATGTTGAAATATTGGAGAATTATTTGTCAGAATATGACAAAGTTAAAGATGCAAAACTTCTCGTTACAGGTTTTAAGGAAGGGGTTAGGTTAAACTATACTGGACCAAGGGTATCTGTCAAGTCAGATAATTTGCTTTCTGTGAAACTTAATAAATTTGCAACCATGCAAAAATTAGATGACGAGGTTTCGAAAGGTCGTATGTTAGGTCCCTTTATGGAGAGACCAATGTCAAACTTCAGAGTCTCTCCGATTTGGTTGGTTAAAAAGGCAGATAATAGTTTGCGCCTCATAACTCATCTATCCTTCCCAGAGGGTCAAAGCGTTAATGATTTTATAGATGAGGAGTATACAAAAGTAAACTATGCTTCATTTGATAATGTTTAAGAGATGATTTCGGGATTAGGTAAAGGGGCAAAATTGGGAAAAATTGATATAAAATCGACTTTTCGTTTATTACCTGTACATCCAGGGGATTTTGAATTGCTAGGTATTCAAGTTGATGGTCAATTTTAGATTGATAAAAATCTGCCAATGGGTTGTTCTGCTAGCTGTTTTTTGTTTGAGACGTTTGCAACGTTTTTGCATTGGAAGACGGAAAAAGAGTCTGGTTTGGATTCATTAGACCACTTTTTTATTTGGGGGCTCAGCTTCTAATGATAATTGTAAAAAACTAATAGACTGCTTTGAAACTCTTTGTTACAAGCTCGGTATTCCTTTGGCTGACAAAAAAACTGTTGGTCCAACCACTTATATTATATTTTTAGGTTTGTTCATTGACACAATCAGGATGCTGGTTATTATTCCAGATGATATAGTACAAATGCTTAAGGAGGGCATTGTGAAAATTCTGTCTTGCAAAAAGTTAAGGTTAAAAGAGTTTGAAGCGATACTGGGCTTGATGGCGTTTTGTGTCCGAGCAATTCCATGCGAAGGTGGTATGATGTGTTGTCAGGTATGTCAAAGAAAAAGCCGTTTTATTATGTAAGAATTAGCGAGCCTATGAAAGATGATGCTTTGGTTTGGAATGAATTGTTCGAGTCGTTCAATGGGGAATGTTATTTGCCAAATAAAGTATGGATCACTGATGATGTTTTACAATTATATACTGATAGCGCTGGTTCCTCTTCTTTTGGTGGTGTTGCTTACTTTGCAGGGCATTGGGTTTAGTTTAGGTGGCCAGATTATTGGAGGGGTGATGATTTCATGTCCGACATATCATTTCTTGAACTTGTTCCAATATTATTGGCTTTCTTTGTCTGTAAAGAAAACTTTCGAAGTCAAAAAATTATTCTGAGAACTGACAATCAGGCTCTAATTTCTATATTGAACAAAAAGACTTCTAAATCAAAGTACGTTATGCAGTTGTTAAGGCCCCTTGTTTTGATTATGATGAAAACTACTAGTAGTGTACAAGTTCGTTCGGTCCACATTGAAGGAATAAACAATTATATTGTTGATGCCTCATCTCGATTTCAGATGGAGAAATTTCGAAGATTGTCCCCAACTGCCGACTTGAACCCATCCGAGATTTCGATGGAGTTTTGGTCGATGATTTCCGCCCTGAACTAGAGTACCTCTTAGGTAATTCTGTGGCTCCCAGTACGTCTAAACAATATGATTTGGCTTTAAAAAAAATGAAACCTTTAGAACAGATTATGGACTGCAGAATCTTTGGCCAGTACCTTTAAACGATATGATCTCGTTTATCGCATTTCTATTTAAATTTTTTTTTCATTCCACTGTAAGTTGCTACATTTCAGGGTCATCCAAATGTACAACTAAACCTCTTTCAGTTTTGTTGACTTCTATACTTACGGCAGTAAAATCCAGCCTCCAGAAATATTACGATTGTTGTTATTCTAGAAATGGTGTCAATCAAATGTGGATCCTGAAGAATTCGAAAGAACTGATGGAGATTCTTAACTCTAAATCAGTTTCATCTTGTAACAGCATCAAAACATTCGATTTCTCCACACTTTACACTTCTATTCCACATGAACAACTGAAATCGCGATTGGCACAGCTGATTAAACGCAGCTTTTTCAAAAAGAATGGAAAACGCAGGTACAAATTTCTTGTAGTCGATTATACCAAGACTTACTTTGTCATCAATGAGTCTAAGAAAAAGAACAAATTTACAGAAGACCAAATAATCGACATGCTCAACTTTCTTATTGACAACATATTTGTTCAGTTTGGTGGACGTGTTTTTCAGCAAACAATAGGGATTCCAATGGGCACTAATTGTGCACCTTTGCTTGCTGATTTGTTTCTTCATTCATATGAAGCAGACTTCTTGCAATCTCTTCTAGACCGTAGACTAGCTCTCTCTTTCAACCCCACGTTCCGTTATATTGATGATGTCCTTTCACTTAACAATTCTCGATTTGGTGACTTTCTCCATCTCATATATCCACAGGAGCTTGAGATAAAGGACACAACGGATTCTAGGAAGTCTGCTTCATATTTAGATCTACATCTCGAGATTGACTCTCTAGGAAGACTTTCAACAAGGCTCTATGACAAACGTGATGACTTCAACTTTCCAATCGTCAACTTCCCCTTCTTGTGTAGCAACATTCCGTCCGCTCCAGCTTATGGAGTTTACGTATCTCAATTGATTCGTTACTCCAGAGCATGCGGGACTTACATCGATTTCCTTAGCAGAGCGACACGTCTGACGCAAAAATTGCTCACACAGGGTTATGTTGCTCCTCGGTTGCTGTCTTCACTCAAGAAATTTTACGGAAGACATCATGCACTTATAGACAAATATGGGATTTCGATCTCTCAGATGAGTGCAGATGTTGGTTTGTCATAGGGTGTTGTTTTGTCTTCCTTTACCGGATTTGACACGCTGAATGGACTATTGGCAACGCGACGGGTGTGCTATAGCAAGCAGGAACTGCTTACTCTTCCGGAGCACCTGAGTTCACTCTGGTTTCGACTAGAGTTCGCGTTGTTGATTGATATTCAGTTGTTTTGTGTTTCCATGTTTTACATGTTGTCTGTTTTTGTCCCGTTCTTGTTGGTGTTTGCTGGTTTTGTCTCTGCCCTTTTGGACTTTTGATATTCGGATACCCCATTGGTACCTCTGCTTCTTTCAGGATTGAGCTTTTTTCACAAGATTAACAATTATCAAGATCAAACAAATGTATTTTTAGTAAGAAAATTATTGGAAGGGTTAAAAAGAACATCGCCAAGGTTTGATGTAAGACTTCCAATCACAAGAGAATTATTTGCAAAGTTTGTCTATGAATCGTGTATGTTTAAAAATTACAAATACCAAAATGTGGGTATGAACGGTTAATTTGGATATGCTATATATCGATATTTCAAGGAGTAACCTCTCATCACTAGCATTTAAATCAAAACATTGGAAGATCAAATTCCAAAACTGTTGAAAACGAAAAGTACTCAAAACCCAAAAAGTACAGTTATATGTATTTACAGAGTAATAAAACTTAATTTATAGTTACTTTAATAGCATTTAAAACTTTATCCTGTATGTTGTATGTATGTACTTTTTTGGTATAACAAAATGCGTAGAAGCTGGTAGCCCAGTTTGTAACAAAGTTGCAGGTTGTAATAACCCACTTTGTATCAAAGGTTAAAAGCACAGAACGGAATTTTTTGTGATGAACTAAAAACTAAAATATAATTCAAAAGAGAACATATTTGAATAAATATATACGTAAAATCAGTTTAAAATAACACATTTCGTAACTAATGAAAAATAAACCAAGATGAACTTAGTAGAGATCATCATGTGTTTGCATAAAATATGTTTTGATAAATATATAATAATTCTGTTGACTCCAACACATCGAAATTAAGGAAAATTTTCCTTTAATATTGTTATTAGAAACTGCGTTGAAGGTCTCAACCCAGTTTGTAATGAAGTTGCAGTTTGTAATAACCCACTTTGTAACAAATGTAAAATCACCAGACTGAATTTTTTTGCCAAACTTAGTACAGTTATTAAATCATCAGACTGAATTGTTTGCTTAACTTAGTACCGTAATCATTTGTTCTTAAGAGTATATATAACTAAATTCATAGTTTAACTTCAATAGCATTTGTAAATTAATCTTCTAATGTACTTTTTGTTATTACAAACCACGTTGAAGCTGTCAACCCGGTTTGTAACAAAGATGCAGTTTGTAATAACCCGATTTGTAACAAGAGTAAAATGCACAGAATGATTTTTTTTGTGATGAACTGAAAACCAAAATATAATTCAAAAGAGAATACATTTAAATAAATACATAGGTTCAATTAGTTTAAAATAACACATTTCGTAACTACGGAAAATAAACAGAGTAGAGATTATTAAGATGAACTTAGTAGAGATCATCATGTGTTTGCATAAAATATGTTTTAATAAATATATAATAATTCTGTTAACTCCAACACATCGAAATAAGGGAAAGTTTTCCTTTAAACTGCGTTGAAGGTGTCAACTCAGTTTGTAATAAAGTTGCAGTTTGTAATAACCCACTTTGTAACAAATGTAAAATCATCAGACTGAATTGTTTTGCCAAACATTGTCAATTATATGTTTTATAGAGTACATAAAACTTAATTTATAGTTACTTTAATAGCATTAAAAACTTTATCCTGTATGTTGTATGTATGTACTTTTTTGGTATTACAAAATGCGTAGAAGCTGGTAACCCAGATTGTAACAAAGTTGCAGTTTGTAATAACCCACTTTGTAACAAAGGTGAAAAGCACAGAACAAAAATTTTTGTGATGAACTGAAAACTAAAATATAATTCAAAAGAGAACATATTTAAATAAATATATACGTTAAATCAGTTTTAAATAACACCTTTCGTAACTAAGGAAAAATAGACAGAGTAGAGATTATTAAGATGATTTTAGTAGAGATCATCATGTGTTTGCATAAAATATGTTTTAATAAATATATAATAATTCTGTTAACTCCAACACATTGAAAGTAGGGAAAGTTTTCCTTTAATTTTGTTATTACAAACTGCGTTGAAGGTCTCAACCAAGTTTGTAATGAAGTTGCAGTTTGTAATAACCCACTTTGTAACAAATGTAAAATCACCAGACTGAATTTTTTTGCCAAGCTTAGTCAATTATATGTATTTATAGAGTACATAAAACTTAATTTATAGTTACTTTAATAGCATTTAAAACTTTAGCCTGTATGTTGTATGTTTGTACTTGTTTAGTATTACAATCTGCGTTGAAGCTGGTAACCCAGTTTGTAACAAAGTTGGAGTTTGTAATAACCCACTTTGTAACAAAGGTTAAAAGCACAGAACGGAAATTAGTTTAATGAACTTTTAATGAAAGAATATTTTTAGAAATTAAAATACGACACTTTGAAAGAAAGCAAAAAATAAACAGACTAGATATTATTAAGATTAACTTGGTACAGAGCACACTATGTTTGCATTTTACATGTTTAATATGTTTTAAATAATGTTTAAATTCTGTACACTTCAAAAACATCCAAATTAAGGAAAGTGTTTCTTTCCTGTCAGCTTTGGAATAACTAATCAATGTGATACGTAGTCTGCATATGCTGGAGGAGACGGAATGCTGCTAAACAGAAAGTGAAAGCTGACGTTTAGAAAGTTGAAGTGATCACGTTTGTCAAAGAGCTTTCTGCAAAGCCTCCCTAGTGTGTCAATTCAAGAAAAAAGTCCAAATATGAGGCAGAATATGTAGTGTCCTTCATTTAAAGTTTCTTAGGTATATAGGATGTAAATAATCCCCTAATTTGTGAAAGGACATCATCAATTTTGTAAGTTAATTAGAGAGTTATTTTGTTACTCCGAAGCAACAAGGTTTCGGCTATTTCCAGTAGATTAACATAGAAGGGGTGATGCAATGAACATAAAATGGCCATGAAATGGAGGAAATGAGGAAACAGGGCTTATCGTTGAAAATAGTTTTCGACTGACATTGGGACAATTTCCCCTTTTGCATGGGGATCCAACGGGTCCTTCTGAAGCAGGGTTCTTCAACCTGAGAGACACTTGACTTTTTTCTTAACACGGTGCACAACCAATGCATTCATAATAACATGTCTACGTCAATCAACCACCTGGTGCATACATCCCAGTCGCTTTTTGTGCAAAAAAGCCAAACCTTATAACAGATTTATGGGAATTTTTTTATAGACTTTAACAGACAAGCAAACGCTAAGCGCTGCTGCAGGTCTATTTGACATTAGAAACCAAACGGGGTCGTCATATAACGAAATTTGAGTTTAAAAGATAAAGCAAGTCTAAAATCTTCTTTGTAAAGAAGTAATTGTAAGAAGTCCGCTTCATATGAATGAGGAAACAAATCGGTGTAATTAATTTCAATTGGAATTCCAAGGGTCTGGTGAGAAGCACTTTAACCAAACTGTGCCTGAGCAGGTCGTCAGGGTGTAGTGCTCTGATGGACCATCAATGTTGAGCACATCGAAGAATTCTGATGAAGCCAGACACCTATTACTTTGGTCATCGATAATGGCATACATTCGATGAACGTTTGAAGGATTGCCTTTCTGGAAGACATCCACTGGCAGGATTTTGGCGCAGGACTTGCCGCCGCTGTATGGGTCTCTGCATATGTCAGTGCATGTGGAATTCACGTTTTGGCCAGTGTTAGTCCTGTCGGAGGTCCCTGGCTCCCCGCCGTTCTGTTGGAAGGGTCTGCGGGATGGTCCTGTATGACTGTACTGGTCAATGTGCAGTGCTGTTGCGTGGTATTTGCTGTTGCAATCACTGCATGGGGTGGCATCTTGGCAATCATGACCTATATGGCTGTTGGAGCGACAACACTTGTAGCATATGTTGTTCTCCTTGAGAATCTTCTTCCGCTCGGCAATTGGTTTGGCCTTGAATTTGCGACATTCATTCAAGGTATGCTTAGACTTGTGAAGAATGCAGCGTTCATTGGGGTCTATTGACTTCTCGGACTGCTGACTTGTGCCGTCCGTTTTCTCTGTGTCTGTCTTGTGGACTCTGACTGTTCGCTTAGTTTGAACGTGTCGCTTTGATACGGAGCTAGGAGTCCCAGTATGAGACGACTCAAACATTAGGCCTGGGTTTTTCTTGATCTTGTTGATATCTTTGATGAACTGCAAGAACACTGAAAAGGGTGGGTACGTGACCCTGTACTGTTTCATGTGGTTGGCAGCTGTAGATACCCATTTTTCATGTAGTCCGTAGGGCAGTTTGCTTACTATGGGTTTAATTCCCGATGATGTATTGAAGTAACCCAAGAGCATGTGGTATTCAGGGTTCTCCTTGATGAACTGAATTTCAGACAGAAGGTCGGAGAGTTCATATAACTTTCTGTTGTCCTTGTTGGAAAGATTTGGGAAGTTTCCAAGTTTTTGCTTGACGGATTCTTCAACCATTTCCGGTGTACCATACCGCTCGTCCAAACGTTCCCAAAGACTTAGAAGTCCTTCTGAAGGGTTGGCAATGCTTGATGCCTGAATGTTGACGGCATAACGTGCTGACTCGTTGCCTAACCATTTGACAAGCAAGTCCAGTTCTTCGGAGACTTCAAGCTCGCTCACGACACACTTGAATTTGTTTTTCCAGGCCTGGTACGACTCCGCCATGTCGTTGAAGGTAGAAAGGCGTGAGAACAAGAGGTCTTTTCTTAGCAAGAAATTTATAATGTCAGACGCCGTGTTTGGTTCCTTGGCTGGAGCTGTCCATGTCGTTGATCTATGTTATGTTGGAACATACTCTGGAGCATGGCGATTCAATGAAGGCATCGATCCGGTTTTGTAACCGCTGGATGTTTGGGGAAATGACACTGTCATGGCATGCTTTCTGTAGTCATCTGATTTGAGCAGTGTCCCTTTTGACGTGGACACGTTTGTTGTATCAGGTACGGGTCTTGGACGTGAAGCGGAAATATTCTTGTTTCCCAGGTGTCTAGACTCTGCTAGTTTTGTAACATTGAAATGAGCCGTTACCTTAGGTTTAACTACGGGTTCAGACCCGATATTTTTCTCTACTTTGACTGGTTGTGGGTTTTCCAGTTTTGGAATCTGCTGTGTCACATATGTCTGAACTATATCCAGTGGGTCCATCTTAGGCAATGAAGATAGGTCATCCAAATTCTGGCTTTTGGAGTCGTCTTTGTCTACTACTAGAGCATTCGCCTCTGCTATGGCTACTGCGGCGTCTTGTTCAGTTTGCAGAAGTTGGATTTCTGCCTTGACCTTAGCCTTTTTGTGAGCCGCTTTGCTGCTATCAACTCCATTTCAGCTTTTTGTTGGCTAGCTTTTTGTTCCATTTCGGCTTAATGCATAGCCGTTTTCCTTTGAACCTCATGGTCGATGTCAGCTTCTTGCATTTACAACATGGCTTCCTTTTTAGCAAACTCAACTTTAGCCAATGCGGCATCAGCTGCACGATTCATTTGTATCGTGCTGACTGAACCAGATGACACTTGGCTGTTGCTTTTCCCGGTTTTATGGGATTTTCTGGATGATCTCTCCGAAACTACTGATCCAGTCTCAAGAAGTGATGATAGCATCGTCTTTACCGTGTCAATGGCTGTTCGCTATTTTGCAATAGGCCGATGATGCTTTGTAGAACAGGTCAAGGTCCTTCATGCTGTTAGCTGTTCTCTGTTGTGTCAAAAATTCGACGTAGCAGTCCCTCTGTCGGCGATACCTCTCGTAGGCAGTGATAATCCGCTCATTGAGTGTAGCCAGTGCATTTTCGTCCTTAGGAGTGCTCTGGATGTCTTGAATGACGGCGTAGAGCCTGTTCCGGAGGTCCTCTACCTGCTCAGTGTGTTTAAGGCTCTGGCTCTCATAGAGTTGTTTCCCTTTTTCGTTAAGGGTGCGAATGCGCTGCTCCTTGTCTGACTCAGTTTCTTGAGTAGCCTTAGGTTTGGCGGTTGTGCCTCCATATCTTGGCCTTTGTCTATGTTGACTTCTAAATTTGCATTTGTTTTTGAGTCAGCTGACATTATTTTAACAATGGTATGCCCCGTACTGTTTAAAATTAAGAGCAGAGTGCCCCATACAATTTAAATGCTAGGGCAGGTTATCCTGGTGGCCTATTTCAACCTTGGATGGGATCCTGTCAGGCTGTCTAGATGTAGGACTGGCGTGTCAAAGTATCTCTCCTAGTGTGGTTTTGAATCCGTATGGAACATCAGAGGGCTGTGGAACTTCAGTTGTTTGAGGTTGTGTCCAAAGCTGGAACGATCCTCCTCCCAAGAAGTGATGACCCTTTTGTGTCCACTAGACTACTACTTGCTGGAAATTTTGGGCTGAGACCGGCGATCTGTCACTTTTTCACTGTACCGACTTATGATCGGCAAGTGTAACCATGTTATGGACGTAAAGAACGATAACCAGCGGATGTAATGTGTCTTTATTCCAAGAACATTTGGTGAAAAACTGAAAGAAACAAATCACAATAATAAGCACAAAATACACAAATACACGAATTATCTGAAAGAATTAAAGTCAATATAGCGATAAACAATGAAAGGTTATTGCCGATTAATTGATTGATTGATTGTTGGTTGCCTTATGTCCCGTCGGCGATATTGCAGCCATCATCGGGACATAAACAAGTAATTATGTTAATAACATGTTAATATAAAACAAAGTCAAAAGACCGTAGATAAAACAAAAAGTATGCCAGGAAAATAAATAGATAAAATAATCATTAAAAAAACACACTAAAACAATAAAACCATTTAAAGCAATAGGAAAACAAAGAACTTAACAAAAATAAGCTAAATATTATGAATACAAATTAACTTTCAAATGGTGATTACAAAAACTATAATTTTGAATACTGACCGATTTCTTTTAAAAAGGATAAAATGGCATCGGCTGGGATGCCGCTAAACAAATCGTGCATGGATGCACAGTTAAAATACTTCATGCGAATTGGAGCAAGATCAACACAGTCGAGGAGAACATGCCTCAAGGAATACCGTGCGTCACAAGGGATACACATCGGGACCTCCTTCTCTTGTGTCATCAGGTAGCCATGGGTGACTCTAGAATGTCCTATACGACATCTAGTGGTGACTACCTGGTCTCGACGGCACCGGAATGAAGCATGAGTCTCCCCAAGCTGTGGCTTGAGCTCATGAAGTTTGTTGTGCTCAGCGGCAGCCCAAACCTCGTCCCATAAACTTTGGACATATACTCGGATTGTATTTCTACAATCCGAATAAGGAATAAAACAATTGGACACTGGTTTACGGAGGGCTTCCTTTGCAACCCTGTCCACAACTGAATTCCCATGAATACCAGTGTGACTGGGTACCCATAGGAAAATCAATTCTAAGCCACCTCTGATCAATTGATGAACCATATAAACAATTTTAGAGATTAATGGATTTTTTAATTTGCAGTTCTGAATTGCCAAAAGACAAGAAAGAGAATCGGAACAGATAAAGAATTGAGCGTGCTCAGAAGCATCAATCAATTTGAGCGCTAAAATAATGGCTCTCGCTTCAGCTGTAAAAATGGAAGCAGCAGACGGGAGTCGTTGTGTTGACGTGCTATTCCCTGAGACAGCAGCAGCAGCAACACTGTCACCATCTTTAGAGCCATCTGTGTAAACTGTTAGAAACCCAGGATATCTAGATTTAATTTCGGAATAATCTTGTTGAATAAGCAGGTGATTTGTTTCAGATTTTTTATGTTTACGAAGATCAAAAATAAATTTAGGCTTTAAAAGTTCCCAGGGTGGAACTTTCAAAGGCTTGACATGTTTAATAGTTTCTAAATTAAGTTTAAGATTAGTCAGGTGAGGTTCGATACGAATACCAAAAGGAGGAGTTTTGTTTTCATGTTTTTCATACATATTCCTGAGAGGTGGATTGAAAACACAATCGTGGGCAGGGTTGCTAGGAAAGGCTTTTAATTTGGTGGCATATTGCAAACCGAGTTTAATTCTGCGATGCTTCAGGGATGGCTCATTTGCCTCTGCATAAAGGCTCTCAATGGGAGAGGTCCTGTATGCACCGAGGCAAAGTCGCAATCCCTGATGATGAACAGCGTCTAAAATTTGTAAATAAGATTTTTTCGCAGACCCATAAATTATTGAACCATAATCCAATTTCGATCTAACAATAGACCTATACAAATTTAAAAGAACTGATTTATCAGCTCCCCAGTCGGTACTGGAAACAACTTTTAAAACATCAAGAGCCTTTAGGCATCTTGATTTTAACATTTTGATATGGGGTAGAAAGGAGAGTTTTCTATCAAAAAGAACGCCAAGAAATTTTGATTCTTCAACTATCTTAATTTTTTTTCCATACAAAAAGAGATCTGGGTCGGGATGAAGTTTTCTTTTCTTACAAAAATGCATAGCAACAGTTTTGCTTTCTGAAAATTTGAAACCATTTTCGGACGCCCATTTTTCAATCCGTTTTAGGCACAGCTGTAATTACCTTTCAATGGTATTCATGTTTTTTGCACTGTAGCATATTAAAAAGTCATCAACATATAAAGAACCTTCAATATTGTCTTGAAGGACTTTGGCAATGCTATTTATCTTTATACTAAAGAGAGTGACAGAAAGAATGCTACCCTGAGGTACACCCATTTCTTGGTCAAACTCTTCAGAAAAAGTTTTATTTACTTTAACATTAAAGTGTCTGTCAGAAAGAAAGTCGGCCAAGAAAGTTGGCAACCTTCCTTTCAACCCCATATCAGAAATGTCCTTTAAAATACCATACTTCCATGTGGTGTCATAAGCTTTTTCGAGATCGAAAAAGATAGACACCACATGTTCGTTCTTCGCAAATGCATTTCGAAGAAAAGACTCAAAACGGACCAAATGATCAAGCGTGCTCCTGCCTTGGCGGAATCCACACTAGATATTCGAAATGAGTCCATTGGACTCAAGGAACCAAACGAGTCGATCGTTGATCATGCGTTCTAGAGTCTTACAGACGCAGCTTGTCAAGGCTATCGGACGATAGTTGGAAGCATCTGTGTGATCCTTCCCAGGCTTGGGGATAGGAACGACAGTGGCAAGCTTCCATATTTCAGGCAATTTTCCGTTTATCCATATATCATTCATTAAATTTAAAAGAGTCTTCATCGATATTTCAGGAAGATGTTTTAAAAGTTGATAGTGGATGCTATCAGGGCCACATGCAGTGTCATGGGCTTTACTTAAGGAAGTTTTAAGTTCATCTAAAGAGAAAGGAGAATTGTAGCTCTCCGAGTTGTCAGAGTTAAAGTTCAATTTAGTTTTTTCAGCTGTACGTTTAAATTTTTGGAAGTCAGGTTTGTAATTAGATGAAGATGAATGTTTAGCAAAAGTTTCAGCTAGTTTGTTGGCAATGTCCTTTTCAGATGTTAAAGTGGAATTGCCAACGTTTAGATGTTTAACTGAGGATTTAGAGTTTTTACCTTTAGAGTTTTTGTATGAAATTCCAAATTTTATTCATGGGAGTTCGTGAAGTTAAACCAGATACAAAATTTCTCCAGGATGTTCTTCTGGATTGTCGACAAGTTCGTCTAGCCTTTGCCCGAAAAATTCTAAAATTACTCAAATTTTCTTTCGTTTGTTGTTTGCCAAATTGTTTTTGAGCTTTATTTCTATCGTCGATAGCCTTGCCACACTCGTCTGTGAACCAAGGTTTATTGAGTTTTTTAGGAGTTGCCGAGGTCTTTGGAATGGTTTCATCAGCTATAGAGATAAGAGTTTGGTTAAAAGTTGTTATTGGTTCTTGGTCCTGATAAAAAATTTCTGGTCTTAATTTTTCCGAACAAAGTATTGAAAATTTTTGCCAATCGGCCTTCTCTAACTTATAGCGAGGAATTCTTTGTTCAGGTTCACCTAAAAGATCTTTTAATATAATAGGAAAGTGATCACTTCCACAGAGATCATCATGGACTTGCCATGAGAAATCTGTTAAAAGAGAAGGATCACAAATTGAGAGATCGATTGATGAGTATGTTCCATTTCCAGAATGTAAAAATGTAGAAGAACCATCATTAAAGATACAAAGAGATTCTTTTGATAAAAAATCCTCAATCTTTTTACCCTTATCATTCAAGTTGGCACTGCCCCATAATGGATTGTGGGCATTGAAGTCCCCAACTAACATGTATGGAGCAGGAAGCTGATCCGTTAAATTTTGAAGTTGTGCTAAAGTTGAGTTATCATTAGGTGGTATATAAACTGAACATAGAGTTATTGTTTGATGTAATGAAACTCTAACGGCAACTGCTTGCAGATCGGTAGTTAAAGGAATCGAACTATGGAGAATACGATCCTTAACTAAGATGGAGGATCCGCCAGAAGCTCGTTCTGTATTAGAAAATGTGTTATACATAGAAAAACCCTTCAAGGAAACCGTGTCAGTTTCTTGAGGTGTGTTTCCTGAAGACAAAAGACAGTTGGATTAAAAGACTGCACTAAGAGTTGTAATTCAAGAAAGTTGGCCTTAAGGAAGAAGCAGAGGTACCAATGGGGTATCCGAATGTCAAAAGTCCGAAAGGGCAGAGACTAAACCAGTAAACACAAACAAGAACGGGACAAAAACAGACAACACGTAAAACATGGAAACACAAAACAACTGAATATCAATCAACAACGCGAACTCCAGTCGAAACAAGAGTGAACTCAGGTGCTCCGGAAGAGTAAGCAGTTCCTGCTTGCTATAGCACACCCGTCGCGTTGCCAATAGTCCATTCAGCGTGTCAAATCCAGTAAAGGAAGACAAAACAACACCCTATGACAAACCAACATCTGCACTCATCTGAGAGATCGAAATCCCATATTTGTCTATAAGTGCATGATGTCTTCCGTAAAATTTCTTGAGTGAAGACAGCAACCGAGGAGCAACATAACCCTGTGTGAGCAATTTTTGCGTCAGACGTGTCGCTCTGCTAAGGAAATCGATGTAAGTCCCGCACGCTCTGGAGTAACAAATCAATTGAGATACGTAAACTCCATAAGCTGGAGCTGACGGAATATTGCTACACAAGAAGGGGAAGTTGACGATTGGAAAGTTGAAGTCATCACGTTTGTCATAGAGCCTTGTTGAAAGTCTTCCTTGAGAGTCAATTTCGAGATGTAGATCTAAATATGAAGCAGACTTCCTAGAATCCGTTGTGTCCTTTATCTCAAGCTCCTGTGGATATATGAGATGGAGAAAGTCACCAAATCGAGAATTGTTTAGTGAAAGGACATCATCAATATAACGGAACGTGAGGTTGAAAAAGAGAGCTAGTCTACGGTCTTTTTTGTCTAGAAGAGATTGCAAGAAGTCTGCTTCATATGAATGAAGAAACAAATCAGCAAGCAAAGGTGCACAATTAGTGCCCATTGGAATCCCTATTGTTTGCTGAAAAACAAGGCCTCGGCAATTCCATTGAATGATGGTACTCATTTTGGAGTCTGTATGGGATCAGAAAGTCTACCGAGTGATCGCCTACGTCTCCTCTGTGGAGACTGGCTCTGTGAACGGTCGACAGGTGTTTCCGATAGATCCATATCAGACTCCATGTCGTCACCAAGAGAGCCGAAACGATTATGCATATGAATTGCATCTCGTTCGGCCTTCTTTGATCTACGCATTTTAAGCGGTGACGTCTGCTGCGATGAACTCTGGCGTCTTCCTGGCTGTGAGGGTCGCTGCTGTCTATTTCCAGGTTGAGCAGCAGATGACGACCTTGAGGAAGACGATTGACTCTGTTTGGAAGAAAGAGAAATCGATGGGGGTTGATGATTAGAAGCTTTGGTTGGAGCTCCAAATCCAGTCCAAGACGATTTTCGTGGAATTATAAACAAATCCTCATCGACCATTGAATCGTTATTTGGACCTGCTGTTGACTTACGTGGTGGGGGATGATCATCACACAATTCCTTCCAAGGCCTCGCGTATTTGATATTGCTTTTTGGGATATCATCCACGAAACAGTCAGCACCAAACATCCATCCATTGGTGTTGCAAGTACGGGGCTTAATTTCACCCTCAGGCCAAGTGTACATGGTTTGCCAACCATATGTCCTAGAGGGTTTAGCAGCCTCCGCGTAAGACATGGATGGTGTTGTATCACTCGAGATAGAGACTTGACGACGAGCTTCTTGGTAGGTAATGTTCTTTTCTGCTTTAAGTTTTTGGATTTCTTTTTCACGTAGAAGAGTTGGACATTGTTTTGAAGACGAAAAATGATCACCACTGCAGTTAACACATTTGGGATTTTTCGTACAGTTGAAATCCGAGTGGCCTTCCTCAGCGCACTTTACACATTTTTCCTTCCCGTTGCAGGTGGCCTTCCCGTGGCCAAAACGTTGGCATTTAAAACAACGGAGAGGATTGGGAATAAATATGTCTACGGACACTCTGAAAAGACCCAGATTAATGTGACTTGGTGGAGCTGCGGAATTAAATGTAATCAGGTATGTATTTAATTTAATAATTTTGTTGTCTTCCTTTTTTGTAAACCTTTTAACGTGTGAGACACCTTGTGATGAAAGTTCAGAGCATATTTCTTGCTCTGATAAATCAGCAAGGTTTCGGTCTCTATCTCGAATGATACCCTGCGAACGATTCAATGATCGATGAGCTTCAGCGGAAACTGGTACCTCTAAAATGGATGAAATTGTCAAGATGTTTTTTGCTTGTTGTTGTTTGGCACACTCTACTAGGAGGTTACCGGATCGGAGTTTCGTAACCTTGGGAACATCACCTCCGGTAACACCCTTAATTGTTTTCGCCATGACAAAGGGCGAAACCTTTGTCAAAGGACGAGTGGCATCTTTGCTTGAAAGTACAATAAACTTTGGCCAACTATCATTTGTTGTGTTATGACGTTTTGAAGAAGCTGGTGCATCCTGATCATCACTATCACTACATGAAATATTTCGTTTATACTTTTCACTAGAACTTGTTGCTTGTTTTTTTGGGGAAGCCATGATGAGAGAAGAGAGTTTCACTGCCTTGCTCCCCGCCCGCCATGGAGCGCCAACAAGGGCGATGCTGTTATACAACGGCTCTCCTGTTGAAAGCACCAGGGTTACAAGTACAGCATACTCGCACAGAGTATTCCTTTAGGGAGACAAGCATCGTGCCGGGGGTTACCCGGCGATACAACTCTCCAGAATAACATCCACACGATTGACCCATGAGCCACCGCCTTCTGTAAAGCATAACTGACAAGTTATAAATTCTAATATTACGGAAAAAAAACTTTGAAATAAACGAGAAGGTGCTATACAGGGCTTGGCGTGACCAGCCGATTGATCAGACCGAGCCGAATCTGACCGCCTGTCTAGGAGAAGTAAGGGCCAAAGCCCACATACGTGGACCAGGATCCCGTCCTCCCCCGACACAGGTCGCAACACACGGCAAACATGTTGACCCGTTTAGTCGCTTCTTACGACAAGCTTTACGGGCGGCTGCGGGACTATTCTTTTCACACCCGGTTCCCGCACGGGGGCCGATTAATTAATATAAACCAGTTATATAAGAAGGCCCATTCAGGAAATGTTCAAGTATCGGTATCGTGAATTTGAATTTGTCACAGTCGAAATATTAAAAATATAAATAGCAATTAACAATATAAATAGATAATAAGTTGAATCGAGTCACATTTATAAAGTTTCCATATATATTTTAATTTGTGGATAATCGCCAACTTACGTGGTGGTATGCCGCGAATCGTTTTCAAATTAATTCCTTGCAACATTGTTAAAAAGGCTACCTGATTGCGTCAATAAAATTACTCGACAGTACAGTAAGCACGTCGATCGTTCGACCCAAGCATGGTTTCAGCACAGGTAGCGGCGATTTAAATTTAATCACGACAAGGAAGTTTAAATCTATATTGAAAAATAAACAATGAAAGTTGTGACAGTACAACTTTCGTTCAAGCAAAGAACCAGGTACCACCAGTAAAAACTGCTAAAATATTGCCACAATTAGAATTGATGGTAGCAGTTTTAGGAGCACGTCTTACTAACCGTTTACTCGTGTCGCTTTGATTACAGGAAGCCAGAATTTGGTCGAATAACCAAATAGTACTACACTGGATCAAAAGTACTTAACTATTAGAACGCTTTATCGCAAACAGAATCCGAGAAATCTGAACGACTACTTGTGAATGGAGATATTGTCCAACAGCGGAAAACCCAGCAGAGTTGTTGATTCGAAAATAAACAACTCATGTCGAACCGATTATGGTTCAATTTAGGGGACCAACATTTTCAGCCGATCCATTGATCTTTATAACCGATGATAAACATTTAGATCCTACCTGTTAGTCGAAGAAAACGAAGAGAATGATTTCGAACCGACTACCGTGGTATCAACATCAGGAATACACCACATTGTGGACATACAACGATGTATTACCTGTCGTAAGACCGTATCCACTAACAGAAACTGCAACGTTACCGAAAATGAGACTTGAAGATGCGTCACCACAACAGGAGTGGATTTCACAGGAGCGATAAACATTAACAATTGTTACAAAACCATATCTAAAGCATATATTTGCTTACTCACCTGTGCTGCCACGATGGCGATTCATTTAGAAGTCGTCACAAATTTATCGGAAGAGACGTTTTGCAAGCCTTTCGAGGATTCACGAGTCGGAAGTCAGTACCGAAAATCGTAATGAGCGACAATGCGACAACGTTTGTTGCCGCGGCCGCACACTTTCGACATGTTTTTACATCCGAAATTGTTCAGCAAAATACTTGCCAACAGAGGAATCGAATGGCGCTTTATTCCTAAGCGAGCATCCTGGTTTGGATTGTTTTGGGAGAAACTAATTAGACTGACAAAAACCTGTGTGCGAAAGGTCTTAGGAAATTCTTTCATAGACCTCGAATCTTTACAGACTATTACCACCGAAATAGAAAACAAATTGAACGACCGACCGCTAACTTATGCGTCAAGTGATATTGATGACGATTAAGTCTGATGATTTCATATTTGTTACAAAACTCCAACTTTATTACAAACTGGGTTGACACCTTCTACGCAGTTTGTAATAACAAAATAAAAGGAAAACTTTCCTTTTTTTCGATGATTTGGAGTGAACAGAATTATTACATATTTATAAAAAACATGTTTTATGCAAACAATTGATATCCCCATCCTATAACCATATTATATTCCTAGTCATAATGGTAAGACAAATCATTTGATACCTGAGACGGCTCTGAAGGGGTCCCTAGTCGCCTCAAATGACAGAATAATTATATTTTTAAAATATTGAGATCCCCATCCTATAACCATATATTTTACACATGGTATAGTTGTGAAATCGAGGGATCACAAGTGAGCATTTGCTTACAGAATTTCTTTTTAGCTCACCTGGCAAAAGACCATTTTAGCTTATGCCATCACTATGCGTCCGTCGTCGTCCATCGTCCGTTAACAATTCAAAAAACCTTCTTCTCTGAAACAACTGAACCAATTGAACAGAAAATTTGCGGGAATTTGACATGTTGGCAACAAAAGATCCTCATTTAAAAATAATTCAATAATAACATGGCCACTATTACTAAAAATAGAACACTTGGTAAAATCACTTAAAATGGCTTATAACTCAGCAAGCATAACAGATAAAAAAACCCGAAGGATCTTAGACTCTTCAGAAACAAAAGCTCTACAAAAGTCTTGATTGGGTCGAAGTTGTCAGATGATCCTTGATATAGGGGTTATGGCCATTAAAGGTAAAAAATGGCGGGTTTTTTTCATGGTGTCAATCAAATGAGGATCCTGAAGAATTCGAAAGAACTGATGGAGATTCTTAACTCTAAATCAGTTTCATCTTGTAACAGCATCAAAACATTCGATTTCTCCACACTTTACACTTCTATTCCACATGAACAACTGAAATCGCGATTGGCACAGCTGATTAAACGCAGCTTTTTCAAAAAGAATGGAAAACGCAGGTACAAATTTCTTGTAGTCGATTAAACCAAGACTTACTTTGTCATCAATGAGTCTAAGAAAAAGAACAAATTTACAGAAGACCAAATAATCGACATGCTCAACTTTCTTATTGACAACATATTTGTTCAGTTTGGTGGACGTGTTTTTCAGCAAACAATAGGGATTCCAATGGGCACTAATTGTGCACCTTTGCTTGCTGATTTGTTTCTTCATTCATATGAAGCAGACTTCTTACAATCTCTTCTAGACAAAAAAGACCGTAGACTAGCTCTCTCTTTCAACCTCACGTTCCGTTATATTGATGATGTCCTTTCACTTAACAATTCTCGATTTGGTGACTTTCTCCATCTCATATATCCCCAGGAGCTTGAGATAAAGGACACAACGGATTCTAGGAAGTCTGCTTCATATTTAGATCTACATCTAGAAATTGACTCACAAGGAAGACTTTCAACAAGGCTCTATGACAAACGTGATGACTTCAACTTTCCAATCGTCAACTTTCCCTTCTTGTGTAGCAACATTCCGTCCGCTCCAGCTTATGGAGTTTACGTATCTCAATTGATTCGTTACTCCAGAGCGTGGGGGACTTACATCGATTTCCTTAGCAGAGCGACACGTCTGACGCAAAAATTGCTCACGCAGGGTTATGTTGCTCCTCGGTTGCTGTCTTCACTCAAGAAATTTTACGGAAGACATCATGCACTTATAGACAAATACGGGATTTCGATCTCTCAGATGAGTGCAGATGTTGGTTTGTCATAGGGTGTTGTTTTGTCTTCCTTTACCGGATTTGACACGCTGAATGGACTATTTGCAACGCGACGGGTGTGCTATAGCAAGCAGGAACTGCTTACTCTTCCGGAGCACCTGAGTTCACTCTTGTTTCGACTGGAGTTCGCGTTGTTGATTGATATTCAGTTATTTTGTGTTTCCATGTTTTACATGTTGTCTGTTTTTGTCCCGTTCTTGTTGTTGTTTACTGGTTTTGTCTCTGCCCTTTCGGACTTTTGATATTCGGATACCCCATTGGTACCTCTGCTTCTTTTTTTGCCCTATAGAATGAAAACTATTGCAGATAGCGAAAAGCTGTTGCTTGATTAAATGTTCAACTAATTTAGCTCTACAAAAGTTTCAATAGAGTCGAAATTGTCAGATGACCCCTTATAGGGGTTACAGCCTCTTAAAGGCAAAAAAATTGTGTTTTTTATCTATAGAATGAAACAATTGCAGATAGAGAAAGAATGTTGCTTGCTTATATGTTCAGCTCATTTAACTCTACAAACGTCTTCATAAGGTCAAAGTTGTCAGATGACCCCTAATAGGGGTTACAGCTCCTTAAAGGAAAAAAAAGCGTTTGTTCATATTTTTGGCCTATAAAATAAAAACTACTGCAGAAAGAGAAAAGCAGTTGCTTGCTTTAATGTTCAGTCATTAGCTCTACAAAAGTCTATATAAGGTCAAAGTTGTCAGATGTTAGATGGGTTTCAGCTCCATAAAAAGTGAATAATAGTGTTTTTTGCTTAAGCCCCCATCACACTGACCACGATCTTACTACGCTCTCCATGACCTCCACGATCTTAAGGAGAGTCGCGGCGATTGTGTTAAAACGTAGTCAGTGTGACTACGAGTACGACAGAGCTACGACCACAGTACGACAGTTCGAGGGGAATTTATTTTCAATTGTCAAATCAAGTACGATGCTACTACGACCACCACGAGTGCAGTACGTTGCTTCAGCGACTTTGCTACGACCATACTACGATTATACCACGACCAAGTACGACCTTCCTACGCATCTTCTACGATCACTACGATCGTGTTACGCTTTCACTACGCTCAGTTCGATTCCACTACGCTCAGTTCGATTCCACTACGCTAACAAGGACCCATCTACGATCGGCCGAACTTCTAATTAAAAACTTGGTAAGGGGTGCAGGTGCCACCCTAGTCATGAAATGTTATATGCTGCGTTTCCTTTAACATGTTAAGCAACATATATTAAGGTGAATTCTAAACGTGATGTACCTTCTGTAATTTCATTTTATCTTACCGTAAACTTTCTGTCATGTTGCATTTGAAATAGATATCCTCTCTCATCCTCCTTTTTAAATATCATGAGATCTCTACAGAGTGGAAAGCTTTATTTAGCCATATTTTCAGTATTGCATCTTTATTTAAAAAAAGGCGTTGTTAAGTTGATTTTATCAGAACATGAATGAGCCAAATACACATCAGCTGTCTAAAATTGCATATGCTGCACACCCCACTCAAAATTTAAGGTTAGTGAGGACACCTGACCCCAAAAATAATGCCGAATTTAAAATGTCCAATTTTTGGATATATTAGTATTAGGTATATACTTTATCTTGTGTAAAAATATTGGACCCCCTTTCCAGGCTTGTTTTCCCAAAATTAAGGCTCAAAGTTTTCCAAAATTACTATAGATTATATAAGAAAGGCCAAATAATTAGCATAAAATCTTGTCACAGAAAAAATCCACGAATTCAAATTTTATTTTTATTTGATAAAAATCAATGAAATACAACATATTTTGAAATTAAACAATAAAAACTGGGGGTCACCAGCTTACTTTTCTGTCTACAATACAAATCCTTGTATTTTTTTTTGTCATTTTTCAAGTGGATTATCTCCCTTGTTTTATTTGAAAATTTTATTTATGAAGGAATAGTTGTTATATTTGTATCAAAATTAATCTATTTCGATGAAGTTTCATTAAATGAAATTATTTAACACAAGTTTCAAGGTATTTGTGAAATTTGCACTTGTTATTTGCATTTTTAGCTGTTTTTGGTCACATGACAGGTGTCCTCACTAACCTTAACCACTTTACACCAATACATTTATTAAAGAATTTATATATTTTCATATTCAATTTTAAAAATTCTATAAATTTGCAAAATGCATTTTAATTTGTTAGACATGTGCGAATTTAAAAATAAACATCATGATATTAAAGGCGCTCCATTTTCAAATCGACGAATGCTTTGCCTGGTCGATTGACAGAATGAGAGATTGGACAACAGACCGTCGGAATCATTTTACCAAACTCAATCACTATGGAATATTTTATGAAAAAATAAATGAAATTGGGACACGAGATAGCTACTAAGGGAGCAACCATTTGATTTTTATGGGGGGATATCGATATTTTTAGCGTCCTGCCTTTTTATTTTCGGAAAAGGCTGAGCCTGGATTTATTTGCGCGCTTGCACGCGCCAATTTATTTTATTTTTAAAGCTTTTATAAAATTTTCAGCAACCTTTCCATCCTGCCTATTTTTTAAGTCAAAGCACTGCTCTGCCTGTTTATTTCTGGATTTTAGCCATCCTGCTTTTTCATTTCAAATTTCACCATAGCGCCCCCCTAAAAATCAAATGGTCGGTCCCTAAGTATTCTACATGTACGCACAGGCGTTTGGGTCTAGGATTTTTTTTTTCATATTGTGTGCATATAATAAATTCTGACCCTGGTAAAATAAAATGTATGTATATAATGAGAGTCATAATTTTTTATTCAAACAATAAATAAAATAATTCAATACTAGATCCAAACGGCCGTGCATGTATGCCCTTAATTAACATTATATCAAGACTCATTCAATGTGGTTTTTCCAAATATATATTTTTTTTATTTTGGCTTTTTTTAAACTGGTGTTTTCTAGGAAGGCAAATACTGCTGCAAATGGGTATAAAGCTAGACCAATTGGTACTTTTTTTGCATTTGAATTTGTCCGTGTAAGAGACAATTAATTGCTATACATGTAAAACGTAGAAAGGTCTTGGTAGGATCGTACTAAGAACGCCAAGGGCGTGGTAGCATCGTAGTGTTGTCGTGGTATGAACTTATAGGTCGTAGTATCATCGTGGTACGATCGTACAGGTCGTACTACAATCGTGCTATGATCGTGACGAGACCGCAGCGCTAGCGTAGTGGGATCGGCTGTCAATTAAGGTTCGTCCTAACCACGATTGTACCACGACATTACTTCGACTGAAGCCGACTGCTCCACGATCTTCTTACGACCACAGTACGCTGTTAGTACGCTATATTTTCACCACGACTGCACTACGAATGTTTTGAACATGTTCAAAATTTACGTAGTGCAGTCGTAGTCACCCATTACCTAGTACGATCACAACACGACCTTCACGACCCCAGGACGAAAACACTACGATGTTCCACGATTTAGGAAAAATCTAGATCGTAGTAAGGTCCTGGTCCAGTGTGACGGGGGATTTATTAAGAATGAAAACTATTGCAGTTAGAGAATAGCCTTTTTTTGCTTAAATATTCACCTTATTTAGCTATACAAAAGTCTTCGTAGGGTTGACATCAAATCCAGGTGAGCGATTCAGACTACTGGGAGCATCTTGTTTTAAAATGATTTTACGTATATATTTATTTTATTAGATTATTTCTAAGTTGTCCTTTTGTGTTCAGTTCATCACAATTACCTCACAGCTTTAACAAAGCAACAAGCAAAATGCAAATGCAAAGTTTTAGTTTTAAATGATATTGAAGTAAAAGTCTTATGATTTTACCTTTGTTACAAAGTGGGTTATTACAAACTGCAACTTTATTACAAACTGGGTTGGTAGGTTTAACGCAGTTTGTAATGGAAAATATTCAAATAAAACGTGAAATTAAATAATTAATAGGGAAAAAAATATTTGCGACTTTATGCGTTGACGAGGTGACGATAACAAAGAATTTTAAACAAAATAACGTATTTGAAATTTTTATTACAAAGTGCAACTTTATTACAAACCGGGTTGTTACACGGCACAATGGCCTACTCCACAAAAGAAAAGCATTTGGTATAAGTGGTAATTTACACAGCTAGTTTGCTAATTACCTTTCCGATAGATAACAGAGAGTAATGATATATCAATATGTATCCTTTAGCTGTAGCGTTTAAGCTGGTGTTCCACAAGGTTCTGTACTTGGACACTTGATGTTGATAACCAAACTGTATGTGATAAGGTTTGTCAGTTACCTGCCCAAGGTTGGTGGTTTCCTCCGGGTACTCCGGTTTCCTCCCCCATTAAAATTGACTGTCCTACATGACCCAGGTGCACCGATAAAGGCCGTTAAACACCAACACACACACACACACACATACACACATCCGATAGTGATCAATATCAAGTAAAATTAGTCATGGATCAATAACTTAAAGAGCTTGACGACTGAGCGAAGAAATGGTTTATGTCATTTAATCCAGACAAAACCGAGATAATAGAATTCTCCAATTCTGCTTTATTTGAGCTCAACGACATCAAGACTCACATAAACACTTAGATGTTACATTTAGCAATGAAGCGAAATGGAAGCATAGATAAAATTCCAATACGCATACAACTTAAACAAAGAACAAATACAATCATATATTTGGTACATCGGACAAAATTTTAGGTTTTTCGTATGAGAATAGCTGAAAATCAATTTTTAAATAATGCCATAACTTTTCTAAATATGTTTTTGATAGTTGTAAAAACTGTGACTCTTTTATAGATGATGTTTTTACATTTTTATAAGAAACACTGCGGCCCGGAAATTTAATTTCCTCTTGAATTCCAATGTATTTGAAGGCTTCATCGACATCCTTCTCCATTGTTTCCATTTTTCCTATAAAATCATATTGCACATAACATGGTTGACAAAGGTAATTATACCGAGCCCAGTGTTGTTCGTAAGACTGTTCATGTGTATCTGGGTCCAGCAAGTATTTTACAAATTCCTCGAAGCGAATTTCTTCATTTTCGTTCACGGTTCTATTTCTTTTTAAACGTACTACTTTCTTGGCTATGGATTCAAATGATCTACTATCTTTACGAAACATTTTATCCTTGAAAGCTGATAACAACCTTTCAAATGGGTCCCGAACAAAAATAAGTTTCTTATAAGTATCCATCCGTTCAACGATTTCATTTGGTGAATATCTGTCAAAAGAAGCTCCGAGACCCCCAAATTTCCCGTGAACGTCAGACGATTTCATTTTATTCATGACGAAATCTTTATCAGGAAAAGAGTCACTTAATGCCAGAAAAACACGCTTCCAGTTCGTACAAGCCACTTTTGGCATCATACAAAATATAAATTTGTACTTGTCATTCACATAAAAATACCGATAGGTGTTTTTGGGTAGAGCGGTAGGAACAAGGCCAATGTCGTTTACTTTGGAACAAACTTTTTGTAATTGATCTGCTCTTTGAAATGGAGGAGATTTTGTTTCACTGTAGTGGGATTCTGTATAAACATAATCCATATCCTGGAATAGAAATAAAGAAATGTCAAAATCATTCTAGCAGGATATGAAAATTAGATGAAAAAAAATATTACTTTATAGCTACAATTGCTACAGTTACAAATAGTTTTAACGAATATCAAACCGCCCTGTCACTATAACGTTACCAATGTCGGACCGTTAGCAGTAGGGGTAGTGCTTCTTTCTCATATTGATTTTAGAAGTTTATTTAAGGTAGGAACATTAAAAGACAGCTTATTCCATATAGTGTAAAACAAAGGCACTCGTTGAGCACATGACACGTGTTTAGTCACTCTCTTATCAAGCACGCTGACATTAAAAACTCAACCAAACTAAAACAATATAAAAGCTAGTTTAAATGTTGAATAGATGAGAACAAAATTTTTAAAAAATGATACACTGAAAACGTTCAGGGTCTTTTAGTGGCATGAGCACTAAATAAGTAACTGAATGAATAATGGACAATTTACCAGAACTTACTTCAGATTTCGCACAATAAGTTCCATCACTTTTAAAATTCTTGGTGTTTGTGACTTTTCCTAGAAAAAATAAATGTTGATAAGTTAGTGATTCAATGAAAAAAAAGCATTAAAACTATTATGTGACGACACCCAGAGTCATAAGTTGATTCAATGTTTAAATGCTGTTACTAATCAAAATATCAACAGGCTTCGTACGTGCATAAGATTCGCCAGAGACGTTGTATGCAAAAATAAGAACACGGTACTAGTATATAAAAATCAGAATTTGAATATTTTTTAGCATTGAACATGGTATATCATTACAATAAAAAAAAAACTTGTCGTTGTTGTCTTCCAAGGATCTATACATTTTACGACCTAAACCGAAATTATGGAGCATATTTCAACTGTATAAAGACAATACAATGAACAATAAGGTCAATAACTGATAGAATTATTTTGTTGGTAAATGGCTTGTGAAGCTTTGAATTTTTGGAAAACTTATTAATTCGGCTCTTAAAAAATCCATTTTACACATGAAAATGGTTCCATATAAAAAATAAAAATATATGAAAGCTTCGGGTAATATGTTCTAACAGGTAACTGATTAAACAGGGAAAATTTGGATCAATTAGTTAAACAGTAAAACAACGACAAAGATCTTCGAGACACACACTTAAAAGTAAATTTATAGATATTAATTATTTTTTAAGTCGCCTAAGGTATATTTGTTATATGCATTGATTTTTGTGACGGTTGCTGATTGCTTTCAATCAAAATATATAGATATTATGATATCTATCGAACAATAAAACAATATAAGCATAATACATATTAAGCCCGTATGATATGGAAAACGGATAATTATGTGCTATTCCACCACCGTGATATTTATATGATTCATATTAATAAATGGTCTATCAGCGCACTACTTAGTATTTAGTATGTCATCTTTTCTAGACACATCTGCTTTGAATCCGTTCAACAGATTTTGCTGAATCATATGTAGTTGTTCAATATGCTTTTTTCTGCCTTAAGGGCTGTGTATTTATCAGGGTATAACTTCATGCACCAGTCTTCTTCCCACTGGTCTGGTTGATTAAGGTCCTCTTGTTTTGCTTCCGCATCTTGAGCATTTGATATTGGCAGGCATAAATACAATCGTATCATCAGCGAATAAGCGTATTGTGTGAGATTGTAGGTCGTTGATATAGTAGATGAAGAGTCTTCGTCCTAATGTTGAACATGGGGGACACCACTGACTGCATTGATCGGATGTTACTCCATCTACTAGTATTACTGCGGGCTGTTTACTTTATGATAGTCAGCTTTTGGTCCATTTTTTATGGCTTTGTTAACAATGTCATAAGTTAATGCTTTAATTATTGTATGAGAAAGCAAGTGTTAGTTTTATCGAAAGTTCGGTTGTCTCTCGTCTTGTAGATCTTAAAATATGTCGTCAACCAATTACATCAGTTTGGTCTCTATCAGGGGCTTATGTGTTTAAAATCGTAATGGAGAAGGTAAGATAGGTTTTTAGATTCTCAATGATTTGTGATGCTGCTGGCTATGCTGTGTTACAGCATATCGATGTGAGGGATATGGGTGTATAATTTTCTGCTTTGGTTTAAGATCCTTTCATGTAGGCTGGTGATACGTTAGCTGTGCGCCAGTTAGCTGGTACTTTACTGGTATCCATAAACAGATATACATACATAGAGGTTTTGATGAATTTCTTTTGCTATTTATTTGAGTATTCTCAATATGTTACCTGGTATCTGAGCTTTATATTGGTTAAGTTGTTTGAGTAATTTAGGGAGGAGGGAGGTTTAGCGCGCCTTAAAACCTGGTTTAACCCACCATTTCTTTTGAAATGCCTGTACCAAGTCAGACCATTGCGATCTTCATTTTTTCCGGTATGTATTCCTTGTTTTGTCTCGTCTTATGGACATTGATTCTCTAAGTTCTGTTATTTTGTTATTGCCTTTATTAGTTATTCCATTAATTGTGATGGTAAATTGATTCATCTTCGGATGATTCTTATAGGTTAACATTCTGGTGGAGCAAGGTCAATTTTTATTGAAATTGGTATGCAAATGTTGCTAAATTCATATGCATACTAGTACCAAATATTTATGGTGTCCGATAACTGTTTCATGTTTAACAGACTTAAGAAAAAAGGTTTACATTGGCCGAATCAGCAAAAAGTTTGCAGGGCCAGTAGACCGTGACTGCAGTAGCATAAAAAAAAAGATTGCTTTTCATCTGTACTTATCTACTTAATATTGGATTGCTTTACATAATATTGGACAGTAGTAACTTTTTGTGACTTTTATATTATCAAAGTCGTGCAACAAGTAAAAAAATTGAAACATTGATTTTGATAATTAATGCCATGTCTGGATTCGATCCCGCAATCTATCTCTACTCGGGCAATAGTCCGAGATAGCTCTGACGTCCTCGGCATTTTTCCAGAAAGCTGGTGCCGTTCGACGTCACAGGTTCTTCCATATCTAAAACACGGGATTTTAACGAATGCTTTCCAAATGTTAAAATAACTATATCAGTTATTTGTAAAATGGGAAATGTAAAACAAGACTAAATTAATACTTTAAAATATTGTTGTACTTGGGAGTATAACTTGAGAGTAAATAAATAATATACCTTGAGATCTGAATATGAAACATAAAGGTTACGTTCATGAATTAGACTGTCTACTGTCAAGCCTCCTTTAGCTCTACTGAAAACATCCATTTCCTCTAAGGGACGGACCATTTAAGTTGAAGGGGGGCCTTGGTTTTTTGTTTTGGCCAGAAAATTATTTTGTGAATACGTCATGACAGAATTTTTATTTTTTGAAAGCGTCGCGACAGAATATTTTTTTTTATTTGCATTATTTTATCTGGCAGAAATTCTTCTTCAGAATATTTTGTTTCTTACCCTCTGCTGCCAAAATATTTTTTTCATCAAAATTCATTTTCAAAATATTTTTTTCATCAAAAATCATTTTCAAAATATTTTTTTAGGAAAAAACCAAGCCCCCCCCTTCAAATTAAATGGTCGGTTCCTAAACGTAAATGATATTAATTGACTAATAATTCATAAAATCATTCAAACGACGTATATAACACGTTATTCGCCATTATTCTTTACTGATGTGTACTGGTCAACTTACTGCTCATGCTCTGTCAATGTTACATGAATTACTTTACAAAATCAATAAACGAGCTCAAATCGAAATATTTTTTAATTTAAATATTTACATATCTGCAGTCCTTATTCCAAATTATATATGTTCTCTATACCAAGAAAGCAATATTCACCATATTACAGCAATAGGGAATTATCGCAGTGATAAAAACATGCAAACTACCAAAATATTTTTAGAAAATTTCCATGACCCGTCTCTTTAGATGTTGAAGCAGGTTTCTGATCACATGATTATATAGCCCTTTATAATTGGTTCATGTTTTGACTACATCATACCGAAAAAATAACTTAATCGCGAAATTCAAATTATAATATTGTGACGCACTAATGCAGATGACGAATTTTTGTTATATGCTGGCTGTGCACTAATAGATAGGCGTGAAATTCCAAGAATTAGTACATTCTTTGAGATTGTAATGAACTATGATGACCTGGAATTGAGGAGAAACTTCATGCTCATGAGGATAGTTCTGTTTAGTTTAATTGAAGTGTTCACAGTGTTTATACATTGATTTCCAAATTCTTTGCATTTGTCTCTTTTGTATATTATTCAGGCTAGTTTGGCTCCAGGGGAAATGTAAAATATCACAATGTACGTTTTTAAAAGTATCCCATATCTTAGAAATGATTAAATAACTCTCACTATGCCTGTTAGGCAGTGCAAAAAAGTCCGAAGAAAAATAGAAAATATAGGTGTGATATAGAGATCAATTGTCGATTTCCAGATCCATATCGTCATGTCGTTGACTTCCTGGATACAAAAGTGGAAGATAACAAGTAGTACTTGAAAGACAAGTGCTTATCTGTCTTTAGTATTTAGCGAATATGGAAGCTATCGCTCTATGGCCAATAGATTCGATGTCACAGAGTCAACGTTGATGAGGATTATAGATTGTGTCGTTGCAATCATTGTTGAGCACAAGATGAGGTTCATAAGATGGCCAAAAAGGAATGAGCTGAAACAGAAAGAACGAGGATTCAGTGACAATATGGAAATGGGAATTATTTACCCTTTTTGTGGAATTGGTATTGCAAAGTTTTCTGCTATGTGGTTCCCAACATATTTTGCAGATATGTGGGAATTTGCATGATGGTCCCTTTGCCTCTATTGCTGTTGAAGCTATGACAACAAAATAGTCTGTTTGGGCTTTTTGTTGAATCCCCCACCAGCTCAAAAGGGCAAACTCAGATCCAAAAGTAAATTATTGAAGTCATGCTCTATCCATTCCCTAAGATTTCTATCATATATGAACGTTGCTACTTCACTGGACCTTCTAGCCAACGTTTGGATTGTATTTGCATATTTCATCAAAGGCCCTGCTTCTTGCGGAAATGATGCAACATAGATATTAACACAAATATGAAATGCAGACAGCCAGTGTGCAATATTGTCGAATTTAAATGTTGTGTTTTCTTTTTTCTCCCAACTCGTGTTACCACTTGGTGTTGAAATCAAACTTTGGGAAACTTACGATTGATCAATATATTCATTATCATTAGCACAGATGTTTGCTTTTATCTTATGATCTACACCTTGAGCCAATGGTTTTGAAATGCTTTCTTTTGAAAAATTAATGGCACTCTTGCCTTCACTTGTACATGTATCATTTGTATTTACAATATTGTTTTGATTTGCCACATTATTTGCATTGACCAGTTGCTTCACGTTTGCCGTTATATTATTGATACCTTTGTTTATGTTTGACACATTGGATGGAACATAAGAAATGTCAATTGGTTGTCTAATCACTCCCTGCTGTTGCAATACATTTACTTCTGGTGCTCTCCGTGTTGAAAACTATCTCAGCACTCCAAGTTCATCAGCGACTGCTATTTAATGATGACTTATTCTAGGCATATTCACAACAACTCTTCTAAAACCTAGAAGATCTATTATTTCACTCATTCCAAATTTTATTCTGATAAGTTTTTTTCTGCTTTATCCCACGTACCTTTAACAATACTTTCTTGATTGTCATTTATCCCTTAATTGTTATAAGCAATGTAACGAAGTGATTGAGTGTTCAAGTGTAAATAGAAAGTGCCTTTACCTTTTGTGTGATTATTTTTCTCATCTTCATAAGTGCATGGATCAGTATACACACGACACATTTCTCGACTTAGTAATATATCTTCTGCCTTTTCTAAACTCCAGTGGGTTCATGTTTGGAGCGGCACTTCAAGATATTTCTAGTCCTTTCAGAAGCTATAACTTTTCTGTTGTACTTTGCCAAAAGCTGATTTTCCTGTGATTTCACGACAATTTTTAACACTTCGTCAAATTTTGAAACTTCTCGTTTTGTTTTCGGATCCCCTAGAAGAACAGTAGCTGACTCAGATATTCAGGTAAATCTTGTTTAGGATCAGTCAAAGATACCGGTAGGGGGTTGTTTGAGATTTTTCCTAGAAAATTGGAAAAAAGATAAACGGTCAATGCGTTTTGTCTACTATCAGAGAGGGCTACAAGCTAGAATTCATGCAAAAACCATATCAGACGGGTGTAAGAGCTACCGTCGTATATTCAAAAGATATGGACCTTTTGGTTCAAGATTTATTGATTGTTGTTTGCTTAATGTCCCGTCGGCGATATTAAAGCCATAATCGGGACATAAACAAGTTGTGATATATAACTAAAAATTCAGTATAAAACAAAGTCAAAAGACCGTCGATAAAACAAAAAAGTATGACTAGATAAAAACACCAACTAAAAAAGCACATTAAAACATAAAACTAGTGATAAAGAACAAACTACAATATTTCAACAAATTATGATGACATAGATAAATAAATAACGTAAAACAACACAATACTTACAAAAGGTTACTTAAATAAACTATAATTTGGCATATAAACCAGTTTCCTTTAAAAACGATAAAATGGCATCGGTTGGGATACCGCTGAACAAATCGTGCATTGTTGCACAAGTGAAATACTTCATTCTTATTGGAGCAACATCAACACAGTCGAGGAGAACATGCTTCAAAGAATACCGCGAGTCACAAGGAATGCACATTGGGGCCTCCTTCTCTTGTGTCATCAGGTGGCCATGAGTGACTCTAGAATGTCCTATACGACATCTAGTGATGACCACCTGGTCTCGACGGCATCGAAATGAAGCATGACTTTCCCCAAGCTGTGGTTTAAGCTCATGAAGTTTGTTGTGCTCAGCGGAAGCCCAAACCCCATCCCACAAGCTCTGAACATATAGTCGGATTGTATTTCTACAATTCGAGTAAGGAATAAAACATTTAGAAACTGGTTTGCGAAGGGCTTCCTTCGCAACACTGTCCACAACTGAATTTCCATGAATACCAGTGTGACTGGGTACCCATAGGAAATTCAATTCTAAACCACCTCTGATCAATTGATGAACCATATAAACAATTTTAGAGATTAATGGATTTTTTAATTTGCAGTTCTGAATTGCCAAAAGACAAGAAAGAGAATCGGAACAGATAAAGAATTGAGCGTGCTCAGAAGCATCAATCAATTTGAGCGCTAAAATAATGGCTCTCGCTTCAGCTGTAAAATGGAAGCAGTAGATGGGAGGCGTTGTGTAGAAGTGCTATCCCCCGAGACAGCTGCAGCAGCAACGCTATCACCATCTTTAGAGCCATCTGTATAAACTGTCAAGAAACCCGGATATTTAGGTTTAATTTCACAATAATCTTGTTGTATAAGGAGATGATTTGTTTCAGACTTTTTATGTTTGCGGAGATCAAAAATAAATTTAGGTTTGGAGAGTTCCCAGGGTGGAACTCTTAAAGGCTTCACATGTTTTATAGTTTCTAAATCAATCTTCAGATTTGACAGATGAGAAGCAATACGAATACCAAAAGGAGGAGTTTTGTTTTCGTGTTTTTCATAAATACTTTTGAGAGGTGGTTTAAAAATACAATCGTGGGCAGGGTTGTCAGGAAAAGCTTTAAGCTTGGTAGAATATTGTAGACCAAGCTTAATTCTGCGGTGTTTCAGAGATGGCTCATTTGCCTCCGCATAAAAGCTCTCAATGGGAGAGGTCCTGTATGCACCGAGGCAGGATCGCAATCCCTGATGATGGACAGCAGTAAGACTTTTTCGCAGACCCATAAATAATTGAACCGTGATCTAGTTTTGATCTAACAATAGATCTATACAAATTTAAAAGAATTGATTTATCAGCTCCCCAGTCGGTACTGGAGACAACTTTAAGAATTTCAAGAGCCTTAAGGCATCTTGAATTCAACATTTTGATATGGGGAAGAAAGGTAAGCTTTCTATCAAAAAGAACGCCAAGAAATTTTGATTCTTCAACTATTTTAATTGTTTTGCCATATAAAAAGAGATCTGGATCGGGATGAAGTTTTCGTTTCTTACAAAAATGCATAGCAATAGTTTTGCTCTCTGAAAATTTGAAACCATTTTCAGAGGCCCATTTTTCGATCCTTTTAAGGCACAGCTGTAACTGCCTTTCAATGGTATTCATGTTTTTTGCACAGTAGCATATTAAAAATTCATCAACATATAAAGAACCTTCAATATTGTCTTGAAGGACTTTGGAAATGCTATTTATTTTTATACTAAAGAGAGTGACAGAAAGGATGCTACCCTGGGGGACACCCATTTCCTGGTCATACTCTTCAGAAAAGGTTTTATTGACTTTAACATTGAAGTTTTGGTTCAAGAAGAAGATTCTATGTCTCAAAAAGATGTAATAGAACAAGTCCCAAAAGCGGAAATAACAATAGGTTTTTACAGTACCTTCTTTCTGGTATCCCAAAAAAGTGGCAAAATGAGCCCAGTGATAAATCTTAAAACCCCTCAATCGGTACCTCAAGAATATACATTTCAAAATGGACACAATTGCAAAGGTTCTGAATTTAGTGAAAAAGGCAGATTGGGCGATATCTCTAGATCTAAGCGATGCATATTTCCACATTCCAATATTCCCGAAACACAATAAGTTTCTAAGGTTTTCCATACAAAATCAAAGTTACCAGTTATTTGTTTCGGTCCGACATCAGCTCCTCGGGTATTCACAAAAGTAGTGTAGGCAGTGCAGCTTATCTCAGAACACTTGGGGTTAGACTTGCAGTATACCTAGAAGATTGGTTAGTAATCAATCAAGACAAAAACAATTGTTAAAAGATAGAGAGAAATATCTAGATTTGCTACAAGCTCTGGGGTTTCTTTGTTAACAAAGAGGAGACATCTCTGATTCCAACACAGTCTCTAGTCTCTGAGTTCGCGTTGCTGAATGCGGTTTTGTTTTAATATGTGTGTGTTTTATGTTGTTATGTGGTTTGTTTTGTTGTGATGATTTTTTGTCTGCCGTTTTTGTCTTTTTCTTTACGTTTTTATGATACGGATTACCCCTTTGGTACACCTTTGCTTTATTAAGGCATTTATGCAGAAGCAACATATAGGCGTTACTTTGGCACTATTCGTCGTCCTGCATCCTGCAGCGTCACAAACATTTCCGTCGCAGTTTTCCAGGCAACTACATGCCACAGCCTCTTGATATTTGGTATGTAGCTTCATCCCATAGCACTTTAAGGTGTAAAGCAACTCGCTTATTTAAAACGAGTGAGTGAGGGAGTTGGTATTTTACGCCCGATTTTATGCTCAAGAAATAACTTCTTCCTGTTTGACGAATACTTAACATTTTATATATAATGGACAAAGATGCCAAATTTTCGTCGCAGTTTTCCAGGCACCTACATGCCACAGCCTCTTGATATTTGGTATGCAGCTTCATCGCATAGTACTATAAGGTGCAATGCAATTTTATTCCTGAAAATTAACTACTTCCTGTTTGGCGAATAAAAATAGATACACAGGCGACATATGCATTCCAGGAAGGTTCCATCTAGTTTTAGATATCTAATAACAAATTAGAAAAGAAAATTTTGAAATTTGTTCAGGTGTATGTACAAAATGTAGCTGCTCCTGATATTTGATGGAAATACTTCAATTATGCCAAACATCTATATATGTAGATTAAGTTAGTAATAAAAATAAAAATTTGCTTATTCAAAACGAGTGAGTGAGTGAGGGAAGGGAGTTGGTGTTTTACGCCCGTTCAACGCTATATAAGTTATTTACAGGCGATGAACATGAAAGGGATGATAAAATGAAAATGAAATGATGATGATAAATGAATGATGGGGATGGAATGGGGAACAAAGGACCGGTAAATTTTGAAGAACCACTGGAAAAGGGGAGAGGTGGTAAGGGGCGGAAAATGTGGTGCACTACTTGGCGACAAAGGGGTCTTTTACGTTCATGAAGCGTGGCACTCTCCACACACGTTGGCCCACAATGGTCAGCGGTTGTAGACCTGACAACCCCCGCGGACGAGGGCCACCCTATTCAGCCACCTAGGGTACACACTTGGTTACTCTGTGGGCTGAGCACTGACCCGACGTCAGAATCCCAAGACCCTTAGTCGCCTCTTACGACATGCTAGGCTCTGCTGCGGGCCTTTTCGCCACCCGGGCCCCGCGCGGGACTTATTTAAAACGAACGAGTAGCCCGAGTTTCAAAATTTCTGATTTTTGTCTAGCTGGACCTTTGTAGTCTGTGTTTCAACAAATATGCAATTCTGAATTTGATGTCGATTTATATGATCAGATTATGTTGAAGGTCAGAGACGAAGATTGAAGGAATTTTTGTCTCTGCAAACACCATGTTTTAAAAATTAAAATGTCAGGATAATTGATAAACAGTTTGGCTGCAGTCTGCAAAGAAAAACAATATAATTCACCCTAAGTTTTGCTGTCACTTAGCTTTTAGGGTTGTTTGAATGGTCAAACAGCAAATTATATATCATTGAATATGCATACTAAAAAATAATGAATAAAATTGTGTATTTCAGAATTATCCTACGCTGTAATAGTTGTAAATTGATGTGTCACGCTGATTGTATAAAATATCCCGCATTGGAGTTGATGGGGAGTTTAAAGACTATCTGTGTGACATATGTGCTGGAAGATAATGGACAGGTATATTTGAAATAGGAACTGCCAAATGACTTTGTTGGTTTTTGGGTTTTTTTTTTGGTTACTTAACTGAAATGTATATCATGTATATTTGACTTTATAATTGATTCTAAAAATATATATAACTTATACATGTTGACACAATTGACCATGAGATTTTTAACAAGTCTGAATTGACCACACAAAAAAGCCAATGACAGACTCAAAACAACCCAACACGGTGCACCACTATGGTTTGCGTTCAGCTTTTCCGCATTATCGCCTGACGACCCCGCATCTCTCGATGTTAGGGCTGCCCCATTCAACCACCTGGGGCACACATCCCAGTCGCTTTGTGGGCAAAGCGGCCTGACCCGATGTCAGGTTTCTGAGCGTTCTTTAGTGGACTTTTACCGGCAAGCTTAGCGCTGCTGCGGGCCGGCCTATTCGCCACCCAGAACCCGCAAGGGTTGCGATAAAATTGATGTCACCGGATCCAGTTTGTTAACGATGAAATGGTGGAATTACGATGGAACGTTCCTCGCACGTTAAAGAATCCTGCTGCAGGTCTCGGTAAGAGTAGGACCCTTAGGATCCCCATGCAGGAGGCTAAATTTCCCGTCCCTACCCATCACACTTTTTTTACAGTGGCAGTCAAAACTCTCCTACCCGATTGGCCTTGTGTCCCCATTTCCTCCACCTCATCATCATCATCAATTCATGTTCATTGTATCACCACTTTCATGTTCATCTCCCGGATATAGCCAAAATCGTGCTGCTTGGGAGTAAAGCAATAACTAACTAACTCAATTTTAACGCTGGTTAGCTGAGGGTTCCGTGATGTAAGAGGTTTGTTGCATGTTGTTTCTTTGTCCAAATTTTTACCCAAAAACTGTTCAACATCAGTTTGGCTAATGACCTGATTCCAGGGTTCTTTTCTATTTTGCTATAGTCTAACTGTATCCCTTCCTTTTCCTCGTAGTCCTTGGTATATTGCTGTTTAGCTTCTTTCGAACGGCCTCTCCTTCATCCGGGTAACTAGGTCATCTTGCGCAATACCTGCCATTTCCTCAATTACAGCTGTATACTTGTTTCTGCCACATTTCATTTCTGTTAAAAGAATCCAATGTTTTGACTTGAATCGATCCATAATGATTAAATGCACATAATTCAATATAATGATATTTAATCATAGTATACATGTTATATATGCTGTTAAATGATAATCAGAAAAGTTATAGATACATACATGTATGTACAGCTACAAGTTATAAAATGTTTTAGGAAGAAATAACAAACATGACATGACAGAGATCCAAAGATAACATGCATGACAGGAAAAAACAACACTTAGTCTTGAAAAAAAAGTTGGGGTGTGCGAAAATAAAATTGTATTACTTCCAGTGTGAAGCATCTCCTTTCTGACAATTTTCGCATCTAAAATACTGTATACATGGACATATACAAATACATACAATGTATTAATTTACTTCAACCAAGACCTTTTATTCTTTATCAACGTTTTTTATTATTGATTATAATTTGAATGGAAATTTAAATAAAACTCAAATGACATTTATATCTAATAAATATTAACATACCAGCTGCAATCTTTGAATCTGGAAACATTAACTTTAGTGTCTTGTTCAAAGTATCTGCACTAGACAAGGACAGATTTAGATTTGCTATAAGCTGGCATTGAAAAGCTTCAGCCCGGGTTACAGCTCTACGGTGGTCTACTTCCGATGGTTTACAGAACGACTGAATTGTTTCGTACGAAGACTTAAGTTTCTTGTTTTCTTTGTAATTGATTTGACATGACGACGACAGTCCTCCCTGCCTCCATTGCCACAAGTAAAATCCTTTTCGCATATATTGCAACGTACATAAGTGTCTCATGTAAAGACCTGCATAAGAATGGCCAAATTTCCCTGTATGCATCCCTGAAATTTTGCTTGTATACTTTTTGGCTGACTGTTTTCCATCTTCGTCTGCCTTTCGTTTTGACATTTCGCCGCCATGCCGTTTTTCCGATCTTGATCTTTAAAACGCTTTACAGTAACACGGTTTCAATAAAGCGCTTATTTGACTCAGATCACCGGTTTTTCTAGATTTTTTATTACAAAACGAATTTTTACACATAATATGTTTCAAACCGTAAAATCGGCATGCAAGACGCAAAGCGCATTATTTTTTCACCTAGACCGTAAAAATTACGGCGAAAACGTAAAAGTATTAGGTCTGTTTTCATTCCAAACATAAATTTATGCTTACACCCGTGCGGGTTCCGGGTGGCGAATAGACCCGCAGCAGCGCTAAGCTTGTCGGTAAAGGTCCACTTAAGAGCGCTCAGAAACCTGATATCGGGTCAGGCCGCTTTGCCCACAAAGCGACTGGGATGTGTGCCCCAGGTGGTTGAATGTGGCAGCCCTAACATCAAGAGATACCGAGTCGTCAGGCGATAATGCGGAAAACCTGACCGCAAAGCATAGCGGTGCACCGTGTTGGGGTAAAAGTCACGTTCCTCGCACGTTAAAGAACCCTGCTGCAGGTCTCGGTAAGAGTAGGACCCGTAGGATCCCCATGCAGGAGGCTAAATTTCCCGTCCCTACCCATCACTCCTTTTTCCAGTGGCAGTCAAAGCTCTCCTACCCGATTGGCCTTGTGTCCCCATTTCCTCCACTTCATGATCATCATTTCATGTTCATTGTATCACCACTTTCATGTTCATCTCCCGGATATAGCCAAAATCGTGCTGCTTGGGAGAAAAGCAATAACTAACTAACTGACGACCCCGCATCTCTCGATGTCAGGACTGCCCCATTCAACCACCTGGGACACACATCCCAGTCGCTTTGTGGGCAAAGCGGCCTGACCCCGATGTCAGGTTTCTGAGCGCTCTTTAGTGGACTTTTACCGACAAGCTTAGCGCTGCTGCGGGCCTATTCGCCTCCCGGGCCCCGCACGGGATTATGTGCTGATGACTTAAGGATGAATTATCAATATCATGACCATACACATATGGTGTAAAAACTTATATGATCCAGAACATAGACATTTATCTCCTACATAAACATTTGATCCTATTGCTTTATTAGGGTGCAAGAGATTTCGTTGTTAGCTGGGACACAGTTGTTTCTATTCTATTATATATTATGAAGTTAAATTCAATTTATCATGTTGAAAGTCATAAACAGCATAAATATTTACATGATTTAAACTGCTAAAGGGTATAAATAGTAGAACAAGGTTATTTAATACTGCTTTTACTTTTTTTAGCCTCCATTTGGATCAACAATTAGAGAACAAATTTGTGTCTCTACCTTACCACAGGCCTGCTTTGAAATAGTGGAAGAATTGAATGATTCCTTCAAGGAAGGAATTGTGAGGACAGCATTTAAAAAAAACCACAATGACTGCCGAAGTCTTTCAGTGTCTTGCTGGCCTCCATGATGTTACAAACTTACGGACTGTCTTAATGATTTAAATGAGGGCAAAGTGTCGCTCTCAGAATTTAGATTATTAGCAAAAAGACTAAAGGTAAGTTATACTAGAATAATAAACTGTTAACACAGAGACATGTCTCGCCTGTCGCAACTGGACACAGTGTAAAATACAAATGACAACAAAGTTCCAGACAATAAATTTTGTTACGCCTGTCGCGCGTTTCGTCTATTCAAGGCTCATCAGAGGCGCTCTACCAAAAATATTGAAAAGTGCAAAACACTGTATGAATATGAAGAGCATAGAACAGTATAACCAAAAATACCAAACTGGTGAACCAAATTATTACTTAGATATTCAACCTATGTCTGGGGTAGGAAGAACCTTAGGGTTTAGACAATTTTGAAATTTAGACGGATAATTTAAAGCTTTGATGTATTCTCCAACTCAAAAGTGTTGGTGCCGGAGCGGGCTAACCTCGGGGAATTTAAACTCCACCAGCAGTGCTAACCTTCACGTTTGTTCGAAATACAAATGACAACCAAGTTCCAGACAATAAATTTTGCTACGCCTGACGCGCGTTTCGTTTATTCAAGACTCTTCAGAGGCGCTCTACCAAAAATATTGAAAAGTGCCAAACACTGTATGAATATGAAGAGCATAGAACAGTATAACCAGTATATAAATTGAAGTAAAAATCCTCCTTAAACTGATCTTAACTGATGCTTAATCAGCAGCATACCAAATATAAATGGTTTACCATAACTAAGTAAAAAGTAAAAAAGTGTAAAATCTCAATGTAAGTAGACCGTGACTGCAGGAGTATACAAATAAAATACTTTTGAAATTGATCTGTACTGATGCAAATGCAAGAAGAAAACATTCAGAAGAGATTCATTTTTTTTTCAATAGCAAATTAAAATAAGCTATAGCTACAAAAACATTTCCCCTTTTGGCCCCGACTTAATGGTATCTTAAGGAGAGGAACTGGTTTTTCTGAATTGCCGCTTGACTGTGGGTTGTGTCTCGTACGCTTATTCCATGTCTCATTATTTTCTATATAGAAGCACCAGAGAAGCTCACTAGCACAAGGTCAAATGGTTTGAACTCGGTTAAAATCGCAGTATTTTCTTAACTTAAGGGGGAACAAGACCAATCTATGTCTGGCCCTACGTCGCACAGCGAAATGCTGAACACTGTAAGTTCCAGACCAAATATGACCGTGAGAAGAGATTGAAAGAAGTCTGCTTCATATGATTGAAGAGACAAATCAGCAAGTAAAGGTGCACAATTAGTGCCCATTGGAATCCCTATTGTTTGCTGAAAAACACGTCCACCAAACTGAACAAATATGTTGTCAATAAGAAAGTTGAGCATGTCGATTATTTGGTCTACTGTAAATTTGTTCTTTTTTTAGACTCATTGATGACAAAGTAAGTCCTGGTATAATCGACTACTTGATATTTGTACCTGCGTTTTCCATTCTTTTTGATAAAGCTGTGTTTAATCAGCTGTGCCAATCGCGATTTCAGTTGTTCATGTGAAAAGAGGATTTCGGGATTCATTCTAGAAAACTCAGGGTTCTAAATCCTGGGTTTCCGAGGATGTTCGGGATTTAAACCTTCATATTTTTATTCACCATGATAGAGTTTATGAGATATCCTCAGCAACTCAAAAATCGCACTAAAACACACTCAAATAAAAATGACAACAAATTAGCAGCGACTCCAAAATTAGTTAAGATAACGTAACCCTCTCTACGTTTTTCTCCGTGAGGGTTACTATTCCAGCCCATTGACTTCAACGGAACAAAACAATTTTCTTAGTTACACACTTAAATTAATATGTTTGTATATTTCATACAGAACAATGTGTTTGATGATGAGTTCAATCAAAATGTTAATAAGTTTTCAGATATATCGTAAAAACAATATTAGACTTTTACACTGATCTTTAACTTCATACTACATACACACGGACTACATTTAACAAAGATGAAATCATAGCCAACCATAGCTCTTTTATGTCCTCTTTCAATATTCCAATGAAAGAGGAACATAAAGAGTTACCATATTTGTACTGGATACCTAAACTTCACAAAAATCCGTACAAAGAAAGGTATATAGCTGGATCTTCATCATGTTCATGAGCTGTCCGTTCATTTAACTAAAATCTTGTCTGCTGTCAAAGAAGGTCAACAAGCATACTGCGACACTATTTATAATCGTAGTGGAATTAACCATATGTGGATTTTGAAAAACTCAAAAGATTTGTTAGATCATTTTAAATCTAGATCATTTTCTGAGGTTCACTCTTTGAAAACGTTCGATTTTTCAACTTTATACACTACCTTGCCACACGAAAAACTAAAATGTCGCCTGAAAAAACTTCTCGAAAAAGCCTTTTCAAACTCAAGGAATTTTGTTGTTTTGGGTTATAATTCTACATTCTTTTCCAAAACATCTTTCAAAGATAAAATTTGTTACACACTGGAACAAGTTTGCAGTATGCTTGATTTCCTCATTGACAACATATTTGTCACCTTCGGAGGAGAGATTTTTCAACAACAAATCGGCATTCCAATGGGCACAAACTGTGCTCCTCTTCTCGCCGATTTGTTTTTATACTCTTACGAGACTGAATTTCTTCAGGGACTCGTAAAGAACAAGAAGATGAAAGAGGCAAGGTCATTTAATCTTACATTCAGATATATTGACGATGTCCTTTCTGTCAATAACACTTCATTTGGTAGTTGGATTCCTTCAATATATCCTCCAGAATTGGAGATTAAAGAGACCACCGAATCTAATTGCTTCACGTCTTTCTTGGATTTGCACCTCGAATTTGACCCAGGTGGTCATCTCAGTACAAAAATTTACGATAAACGAGACGATTTTAGTTTTCAAATTATTAATTTTCCTAATCTACAGAGCAATATACCTACTTCTCCTGCTTACGGTGTTTATATTTCTCAACTTATTCGATATGCCAGAGCTTGCACACATTTCACAGATTTTTTGATCAGACACCGGTTTCTTCGTGACCGACTTTTGAAGCAGGGCTATAAGAAAATACGTCTCATACGATCACTAAAAAAATTCTGTCTTCGTTATCAGCCACTAGTAGAAAAGTTCAAAATTGAGTTAAAAGATATGATAGTTAATTGTTTTAATTAGTGTTTGACTGGTGTGCTGTACTGAGATGATCACCTCAATATCCCTGTTGTGTCTCACAACTATGTTGTGTTATATGGTCATTATCGGATCCTAAGATCGCAATGGAAGAGGGAGGTTTGGCGCCATAAAACCTGGTTTAACCCACCACTTCTTTGGAAGTGCCTGTACCAAGTCAGGACCATTGCGATCTTTAATTCTTCTGGTTTGGTGTTTCTCTCAAATAAAAATTACAACAAAGTTCCGTCTAAATTTCAAAATTGTCTAAACCCTAAGGTTCTTCCTACCCCAGACATAGGTTGAATATCTTAGTAATAATTTGGTTCCCCAGTTTGGTATTTTTGGTTATACTGTTCTATGCTCTTCATATTCATACAGTGTTTGGCATTTTCAATATTTTTGGTAGAGCGCCTCTGATGAGTCTGGAATAGACGAAACGCGCGTCAGGCGTAGCGAAATTTATTGTCTGGATCTTTGTTGTCATTTGTATTTCCAGACAAAAGCTTCTGTATTTTGTTCATGATAATTTTCATATCCTACATGTCTTATTATTTTCGACTTATCAAACCTAATTCCAAGAAAGTTTTACAGTATCACACTATTTTACGTAACTAAATATAATGGGTTAAGCAATTTTACAGTGTCACACTATTCTATGTAACTATATATATTATGGACTTGAAGATCGCAATGGAAGAGGGAGGTTTGGTGCCATAAAACCTGGTTTAACCCACCATTTCGTTTGAAATGCCTGTACCAAGTCAGGACCATTGCGATCCACCAGTTCTCCGGTATGACTGATTCGTTTTTGTCATTTTCTCTGGACTATGAGATTGATCATTCAAGTTCGGTAGTTTTGTTATTACCTTTATTCATCAAGTTCAGGATCAGTTCTTTTTGTTATTATACACTCTTAAAGTCAATTTGATGATTGATTACATATTCTAAGCATACAGAGGATCGTTTCTTTTTTAAATGCGTTTTCGAGCGCTACCAATTGGTTTCGCTGTGCTCCGATGGGATTAATGGGTGGGAATCGACACCTTCACGGAAAGAAACGATGGGAGGGTTACTTTATCGTAACATGCTGCTCCATTACGTATAACGGGACCAAACCTCCAATGTCTTTATGAGCTCCCGCTGATCCTGGGACAAGAAACTCAACAGCTGGACTGCTACCCTCCAATACAGCAACAGCCCGTGACAATTTACAGGTCCCGGACCGATTTGTCTTGGGGGGGGTCCTACCCTGCCACCATGCACAGAGTTCTCACTCCTATCTTTTTTCCTAGTGTGCCCAACTCACTAATGGCAACTCGCGGCCGGAGATACTCTCACATTTCAAGAATAGTGCCTTGGTCCCCAAGAATTATCTGACACATTCTCTTCCGTACGTCCAGCTGCCTCATTTGATGTAACCCTGAAATGGTGTCGGGGAAGGTATACACTTCTGATAAGTGGGCTATTACGACGTGCCTCCTGATAGTTTTATCTCTTTTGTCGCATTCTTCACAGGGCAGGGGGTTTGGTAGGGAGGAACATACCGTGGCGTTCTAATCATTTAGCTGGTAGATCACCCTCAGGGATATCTGACACTCCTTCTAACAACTCCTGTGAGGAAGGTCTCTCCTCCTCCTGCTTCAATAGAATACGACTTCTCATGTCATCTAGGGCAAAAGCCAGCATGCCTCTCCATCTGCCAGAGGCTGGGTTTTTCTACTCCCTCCAACTTCTTTTCTCATCAATCCCGTGCGGGGCCCGGGTGGCGAATAGGCCCGCAGCAGAGCCTAGCTTGTCGTAAGAGGCGACTAAGGGTCTTGGGATTCTGACGTCGGGTCAGTGCTCAGCCCACAGAGCGACCAAGTGTGCACCCTAGGTGGCTGAATAAGGTAGCCCTCGTCCGCTGGGGTTGTCAGGTCTACAATACGGAAACCCTGACCGCCGACTATAGTGGGCCAACGTGTGTGAAGAGTGCCACGCTTCATGCACGTAAAAGACCCCTTTGTGGACCGCCAAGTAGGTTAAATTTTCCGCTCTTACCCAACTCTCCCCCTTTTCCTGTGGTTCTTCAAAATTTACCGGTCCTTTGTTCCCCCACCCCATCCCCATATTTCATTTATCATTATCATCATCATTTCATCCTTTTCAAGTTCATCGCGTGAAAATAATCTATATAGCGTTGCATGGGCGTAAAACACCAACACACTCACTCACTCACTATTCTCATCAACCTCTGCCATATTGTCAATGTTCACTTAACTTTCAGATACACTGAAATATAAATGTTAGAGGCAATAGGTATAATTAGGCATTAAGCTTAAATCCTAGGCAATAAGATAATACCTAGCCATTAGTGTTAATGCCTAAATAGAATTTGGCATTAAGCCTAATGCCTAGGATTTAGGTCTAATGCCTAATTTTTTTTCCATGAAAATTATTCTTATTGCCTAACCCGATAATCTGATACATAATGAAAAGAAAATTTGAAATTAAAGTTTCAATATTAATAAGTTTAACTGAAAAAAAGGTATTTCTTTGAATACTAGTAGGTAGCCCAATTTTAAACAAAATCAAATATTTTTATTTCTTTATTTTATCTTATGTTGACAAGATGATAAAAGTCATGGCCACTATTACCAGAAATAGAACATAGTTATTGAGGTAAATTTATATTTGGAGTTTAAAATGTTTAGGAAACTGTGAGAATTGCCTTAACTTTGGTCAAAATATAAAAAAGCTGTTACATGTATAAAATTTAGCGAAACAAAAACAGAGTTTTTGGTACGTAATATGATGGGCCAATCCATTAATATTTATGTCAGCAACACAATAACCATAAATAATGACCTGCTGAAGGTACATAATGCCGATGCTTTCGTCGTATTGGTGGTCAGTAATGTAAAAAAAATTCAAATGATTCCAAACCAATCAGAATATCAAAGAATGACCTTATGAATTTGCAGTTTTTCCATATAATTATCTATAATGTTAGCTTCTTCTGTAGTAGGTCGGGCACATACCAGTTTATTTATATAATTTTTTTATGTAATTTTTTTTGCCCTTTATTCTCTATTCTGTAAAGGGTTTGGTGGGGGTTAAGTCAATTTTCACATTATTCCTTATTCTGTAAGGGTCATTCTTCTGTATTCTTTAGGTTTTGTGTGTCATTTTTCTTTATCTGTTAACTTTGTTTGCCATTATTCTCCATTCTGTAAACCCCATCAACACCCTCTTATATTTACAAATGTTTTATTTAAGATGTTTTAATGTTTCAATAGTGAAGATTCATCTGTATTGGTGGTTAAAAAATGTACACATTGTTCTTGTTTGTGGTGACTGATTTTGTCCTTGTCCTTCCCTTTCAAAGGACGACGGACGACGACGAACACATGGAGATGGCATAAGCTCACATGGCCTTTGGCCAGGTGAGCTAAAATAAAAAACTATTAGAAATAATTAATATTTGATTTTGTTTGAAATTGGGCTACCTACTAGTATTCAAAGAAATATTTTTTTTTCAGTTAAACTTACTAATGTTGAACCTTTAATTTCAAACTTTCTTTTCATTATGTATCAGATTATCTGGTTAGGCAATAAGAATAATTTTCATGAAAAAAAAATCAGGCATTAGACCTAAATCCTAGGCATTAAGCTTATAGTAGAGTGACGAAACGTGAAAAAGTCGTTTAGTTTTCGAGTTTAAATGACCCACCTGTCACATGGAATTTGATTGTCAAAGATGATAGATTGATTATTGAGCTTCCAAAAAATGTTTGTCGTCGCACAAAAATGTGGTGCCATCTGACGTTAAAATGACGTTTTTCGAAGGTACCCCCTTGGCACATACGTACCTACACCCCATCTAACCTAAAAATAAAATATTTCCGCTTATTATCTATAGAGTTCATGATCAGAAAACAAAAATATAAGGATAAATTAAGATTTTAGATGCAGTAAACAAAATAAATTATAGTTTTTTGTAGATGTAATTTGTATCCGAATAAGAGCCAAAAAATGCCTAAAAAATTGAAGTTTTTCTCTACTCCCACAGCGAACTTGCACTTTTTCATTCAAAAAGTTATATAGCTATGAAGTATTAAGTAAAAATGAAATAATAGCCGATTTAGATTTTAGAAAAATGCTTTTAACTTAAAGTTATAATGAATAGTTCAAGTTTTTTTTTCGAGCAGATGACGTATTTTATTCGGAATATATACAGCACTTTAACGAAATCGATTTAATTCTAACTTCAAGGTCATTTGTGTTTACATTCTTTGTTACAATATTAACCTTATTTCCTTTGTAAATTATGTTTGCTAAGTTTATAGTTGTTTTTGTTAATTTATTCAATATTTACAGTCGGAAAACCAAGTATTTATGAAAAATGTAGTTTGTTTTTGAAGTTTACAAACAGAAACCTGTGGGTGCGTTTGAATAGTTGGTGTGTTTGACTTTGATTATAAAAAATATGAATAAGGAATGTAGCAGTGTTAAAGTTGCGTCTTTTGGTTCAAAGAGTAGATCAAGCTTTAAAAGAAATCAAGTAAAAGAAATTAAAACCATTTTTTGACGATTCCGTTGCCTAAAGGTAGTTTCTTATTAAAAAAAAATCTAAGTAAGGCGGCCAACAAAATTTTATAATACTGAAAAAAAAACATAACCATAGTTTCCAAAATAATGCTTTGTATTTAGCTGGTTACTTCCAAAATCCGGAAAAAGTGAAGAGTTTGGAAAATTGCAGAAGAATATCGTTAACGAGACAATTTTTGTTTGGGGATTATTTCCCCTAAATTCGCAAAGTCAAACTATCCGCAAAAATATCCCCCTCGCGATTGCTTTCTTTTCAAGCGTATAAAGTATAAGTAATCAGATGGAACGCGATTTTATTCCCACACGCGAGAGATCAGTAACATTTACAAAAAAGAAGACGCGAAAAATTCCACGTTTACAGTATGCGATCATATGTCCTCTTTAGTCTTGTAATCACGAAAAGGCAGCTTTCATCTTGTACAAGTCGACGAAATGTATTTCAGTAGAGGTGAAAAGGGAAGTTTTTTTTTAAAATCTGACAACACGAATAAGTTTGTTTAGGTGTGCATTTCCTTCATCAGTTGGAAAACACATGTGAAGGTGTGGGTGGGGAATAGGCCCACAGCGGCAAGCTTGTCGGTAAAGAGGGACATTAAAGAGCGCTCGGAAAACTTACATCGAGTCAGGCAGCTTTGACCACAAAGCGACTAGAATGTGTGTCCCAGGTGATTGAATTAGGGTAGTCCTGTCATATAGAATGGATAAAATGTTCAGTTTTTCGCATGTAAAAGAACCCTGATGCAGGTCTCGATAAGAGTAGGACCCGCAGGATCCCCATGTACGAAGCTTAATTTTCCGATCAAAACCTAGCTTTCATCCATTTTAGAAATTACAATGGCAGTCAATTTCCAACCCAATTGGCTTTGTGTCCCCAATTCTTCCATTTCATCATCATTTCATGTTCATTTTAGGTTCATCTCTCTGATATAGCCGAAATCATGATGCTTGGAAGTAAAACAATACTAGTAGCAGACTAACTGACTGGTTTCAAACCGAGTTATTTTAAAATTCAATAGACAATGTAGATAGAAGAAGGTTTATTATTTCATTCACTCTTGTATATCTTCCATCAACTGTTGTTCAGATTTTGCCTTTTGCACATGCTCTTAGTGGTTGTAACTCGACATCACTACTTTTTGTTTCAAAAAGGCCTTGTAGTACGCAATGAAAACGAATCCGGATCGTTTTGCAAATCTGACTGTCTTAGCAAACGATCACCATTCATGACGCTATTGAAAAAAGAAAGGATTTTTTGCAGTTTTTTATAACCAGAGTTTCTAATATAAAACTTTGAACCTGTTATTTTTGATTTAATTATCACTGCAGTCTTTTTAAGAGACTTGATTTTTTTATGCAGTTGTAAAAATGTTGTGTTACTAAATGTGTCTGTAAGGAACAGCTAGGATCTTTCGTGCACATGTTTGTGTCTATGTCAAAATGAGGAAAAACTGTCGCTATCACCAAACTGTTGTTACAACTGATGCAGTTGAGGTGCCTGAAGAATCAGATTCTCTAAAGTGTTGTTATTTCAAACCATTTCATGGGTAATTGCCGTACTTGACACACTTATGTAGTCAGATATATATACGTGTACGAGGAAAATAGCATAGATTGATGCGGGGATTGATGTGTGCTGCATGTTCAAAATTTCTTAAATGGGAGGAGTGTAAACCATTTGCATAACACGTGAATAGTGAAATAAACCCTTATTATACTTAATTTTCAACTATCCTATTTTGTTTTGCCATCCTGAATGGAATATTTCAAAAATATCTCAATATATATTCGATTTTTATTTTTTATGCAACTTGACCTGTGACGGAAACTCGATCAGATCTCAAAATACGTGAATAAAGATCCGTAAAATCATTTGCCATAGTGAAGCTGGGTAACACAGCTAATCATGTGAACAAAAACAAAACTAAAATGTCAATAAAATATAAATAAAAAACTATTTTTGTATTAAAAAACAATCTTTTTTACATACAATTTTAGCCGACCGGATGTGGCGTCTGTGTGTGTCATTTGAAACATTTTTTTCTTGTAATTGCTTTATAGTTCTTAAAATTAAGCGTTTTTGATGTTGCTTTCATTTTGATTCCCGATTTTAAGATTTTAACGCGTTTTAACTATTCTGTACTTCATGGACCGTTTTCCACTTATGACCTTTGACCTTGATTTTTGACATGATGGCACCAGATATTATGGCGACGACATTCATTTCCTGAAAGAAGAATGATTTTGCTTATCAAACAGCTTTTCAAAATCCATGTGACAGATGGGTCATTTAAATTTTTCAAAATTGACATTCCGTCACTCTACTATTAATGCCGAATTCTATTTAGGCATTAACACTTATGACTAGGTATTATCTTATTGCCTAGGATTTAAGCTTAATGTCTAATTATACCTATTGACTCTAACATAAATAAATTAAAACTATTTTCTTCGCAGGACCATTTACATTCAAATAATTATGCAGAAATAAAAGGAAGTTATATCATTAAGCAATATTATATGAAACATACGAACTAGAATCAATGAACAACTATTAATTGGTGTCTATTCATTATAACAGTTTATCATGAATCTTTGTTGTCATCTGTGTGTGTGTTTTATGTTGTTATGTGGTTTGTTTTGTTGATTTTTTGTCTGCCGGTTTCGTCTTTGTCTTAACGGTTTTATGATACTGATTACCCCTTTGGTACACCTTTGCTTCTTTCTTTCTCAAACATTCCAGGAACGTCGAACACATCTCTCCGTCTTGCACAGCCAACTTTTCTCATCTGTAACAATCTGAGGCTTGACTTAAAACATATATTGTTATATTGTTTGTCTAATTTGGCTATTTAGTACTTAAACTTTTTAGGTTGCCGTAATAGCCGGTAGGTGACACGCCGGTCTTACCATTTTCCTCATGTGAAGACATATTGTCACTACAGGAGGAGAGATTTTTCCTTAAAAAATCGGTTTTCCAACGTGCACAATTCTCCTCGCCGACTTGTTTTTATACTATTATTGAAATTCTTCAGGAACCAGTTAAGAACAAGACATATTATAAATGATTCATTTGATTATCAGATGTAAAGTACTATTTACCCATTCTCCTTTCAATTGAATCAATGATGACCTGCAATGATTTATTTTTCAGTTGTAGAGTCCATACAGCCTCCACGTGAGAAGTGGGGGATATTATAAGGAGAGACAAGTCATTATTTTCAGGCATTAACTCTCTTTGAGTCTCTCTTTCTGCCTACTTTTCAACAAAAGTTACTAAAGTATCTAACTTACTGTTTAAGCCATTAAACGTTTCATTCCATTTCTCCTCCAACGTACTTTGACTTTGACATTCTTTTATTAATTCTCCGTCACAAGAAGACTTGTCGTCAGTATCTTCATTACCCGACATAAAAAAACACCATTAGTCTTTAAATTCAAACAAACATGAACTCATTTTTGTCATATTAAAATGGAATAAAAGTAAATTATTACAAAACAAGCATTCTGAGAGTATTGAAAAACAATACATAGTCCCCTACCGGCCTCATATTTCAGTCACTGGTATCAATTTTAATACCTAAACTTGATCAGTTTATTATATACAAGGAACAATAAAAAAGAGTGGAAAAGAAAATTGCAATGGATTTTCAAATTTCAAGGGCCATAACTCCCATAAAAAATTGTGGACCAGCACTAAACTTAAACTTGATCTGTAACTCATCAAGGCTAACTCACAGACCTTTATCTGTAAGCATGTAGAAAAAAGTGTGGGTAACTAAAATTTTAATTAATTTTCAAAGTTCAAAGGGCCATAACTCCCATAAAACTTTGTTGACCGGCACGAAACTCAAATTTGATCTGTAACTCATCATGGTTAAATCACATATCAAAAATCAGTTCATTATCAATAAGCGTTTAGGAAAAAAGTGCGGAAAACTGATATTTTAGTGAATTTTCAAAGTTCAAAGGGCAATAACTCCCATAAAAATTTGTGGACCGACAGGAAACTCAAACCTGATTTGTAACTCATCAAGGTTAACTCACATACCAAAAATCAGTTCATTATCTATAAGCGTTTAGAAAAAAAGTGCGGGAAATTGAAATTTAATTAAATTTTCAAAGTTCAAAGGGCCATAACTCCCATAAATATTTGTTGACCAGCACTTAACTTAAACTTGATCTGTAACTCATTAAGGCTAACTCACAGACCATTATTTGTAAGCATGTAGAAAAAAAAAGTGTGGGTAACTAAAATTTTAGTTAATTTTCAAAGTTCAAAGGGCCATAACTCCCATAAAAATTTGTGGACGGGCACGAAACTCAAACTTGATCTGTAACTTATCATGGTTAAATCACATATCAAAAATCAGTTCAATATCTAAAGGCGTTTAGAAAAAAATGCGGAAAACTGATATTTTAGTGATTTTTTTAAGTTCAAAGGGCCATAACTCCCATAAAACTTTGTGGACCGGCACGAAACTAAAACTTGGTCTGTAACTTATCATGGTTAAATCACATATAAAAATTTGTTGACCGACAGGAAACTCAAACCTGATTTGTAACTCATCAAGGTTAATTCACATACCAAAAATCAGTTCATTATCTATAAGCGTTTAGAAAAAAGTGCGGAAAACTGAAATTTTATAAAATTTTCAAAGTTCAAAGGGCCATAACTCCCATAAAAATCTGTTGACCAGCAGTAAACTTAAACTTGATCTGCAACTCATCAAGACTAACTCATAGACCATTATCTGTAAGCATGTGGAAAAAAGTGTGGGTAACTAAAATTTTAGTTAATTTTCAAAGTTCAAAGGGCCATAACTCCCATAAAAGTTGTGGACGGGCACGAAACTCAAACTTGATCTGTAACTTATCATGGTTAAATCACATATCAAAATTCAGTTTAATATCTAAAGGCGCTTAGAAAAAAATGCGGAAAACTGATATTTTAGTGAATTTTCAAAGTTCATAGGGCCATAACTCCCATAAAACTTTGTGGAACGGCACGAAACTCAAACTTGATCTGTAGCTCATCGTGGTTAACTCACATACCAAAAATCAGTTCATTATCTATAAAGTTTAGAAAAAAAATGGTGAAAACTGAAATTTTATTAAATTTTGAAAGTTCAAAGGGCCATAACTCCCATAAAAATTTGTTGACCAGTACTTAACTTAAACTTGATCTGTAACTCATCAAGGCTAACTCACAGACCATTATCTGTAAGCATGTAGAAAAAAAGTGTGGGTAACAAAAATTTTAGTTAATTTTCAAAGTTAAAAAGGCCATAATTCCCATAAAAATTTGTGGACCGACAGGAAACTGAAACTTGATTTGTAACTCATCAAGGTTAACTCACATACCAAAAATCAGTTCATTATCTATAAGCGTTTAGAAAAAAGTGCGGAAAACTGAAATTTTATAAAATTTTGAAAGTTCAAAGGGCCATAACTCCCATAAAAATCTGTTGACCAGCACTAAACTTAAACTTTATCTGCAACTCATCAAGACTAACTCATAGACCATTATCTGTAAGCATGTAGAAAAAAAAAGTGTGGGTAACTAAAATTTAAGTTATTTTTCAAAGTTCAAAGGGTCCCGTGTGGCGAATAGGCCCGTAGCAGAGCCTAGCTTGTCGTAAAAGGCGACTAAGGGTCTTGGAATTCTGACGTCGGGTCAGTGCTCAGCCCACAGAGCGACCAAGTGTGTACCCTAGGTGGCTGAATAGGGTAGCCCTCGTCCGCGGGGGTTGTCAGGTCTATAATACGGAAACCCTGACCGCCGACCATAGTGGGCCAACGTGTGTGGAGAGTGCGACGCTTCATGCACGTAAAAGACCCCTTTGTGGACCGCCAAGTAGTGCACCACATAGGCTAAATTTTCCGCCCCTACCCATCTCTCCCCTTTTCCTGTGGTTCTTCAAAATTTACCGGTCCTCTGTATCCCATCCCATCCCCCATATTTCATTTATCATCATCATTTCATGTTCATTTTATCATCAATTTCATGTTCATCGCCTGTAAATAACCTATATAGCGTTGCACGGGCGTAAAACACCAACTCACTCACTCACTCACCCAAAGTTCAAAGGGCCATAACTCCCATAAAACTTTGTGGAACGGCACGAAACTCAAACTTGATCTGTAGCTCATCATGGTTAACTCACATACCAAAAATCAGTTCATTATCTATAAAGTTTAGAAAAAAAGTGGTGAAAACTGAAATTTTATTAAATTTTGAAAGTTCAAAGGGCCATAACTCCCATAAAAATTTGTTGACCAGTACTAAACTTAAACTTGATCTGTTACTCATCAAGGCTAACTCACAGACCATTATCTGTAAGCATGTAGAAAAAAAGTGTGGGTAACTAAATTTTTACTTAATTTTCTAAGTTCAAAAGGCCATAATTCCCATAAAAATTTGTGGACCGACAGGAAACTCAAACTTGATTTGTAACTCATCAAGGTTAACTCACATACCAAAAATCAGTTCATTATCTATAAGCGTTTAGAAAAAAAAGTGCGGAAAACTGATATTTTAGTGAATTTTCAAAGTTCAAAGGGCCATAACTCCCATAAAAATTTGTTGACCTGCCCGACACTCAAACTTGATCTGCAACTCATTAAGGTTTACTCACATACCAAAAATCAGTTTATTATCTATAAGTGTTTAGAAAAAAAGTGCGGAAAACTGAGGCGTGACAGACAGGCAGACGGACAGAGCGCAAACCTATAGTCCCCTTTGGCTTTCGCCGGTATGGGACTTAAAAGATCTTGCCAGCAAAAATGTCTGCTTTAAAAAACTATAAACATACCATTATTTCTGTGTCATATTGGTTCATAGACATTGTCTTATACCTGTAAGTATTACTTGATTGGCGAGTTCTGAAAAGTATGACATTTTAATTATTCGGGATTTTTGTATGATCATTAATGGTTAGGACCAAGAACTTCACCTTGACGAACTCCAATATTAGATGTAAATGTTTCCATTAATTTCATAATACTGACGACCACTTTAATGAACCAGTTATCCCGAATATTTGTTAAATGTTGGAATATGTGAGAAACTTAAATTTATTTCCTACTTACATAGCACTATCTTCATCCCCAATATTGATTGGAAATTGGAGAAGGGCCTACCTTTGCTGATGGGCTAAGGGTAACTTCTTTCTTCACTACTGGCATTACTGGCCTTTTCCTGTTGTCGAAAGGTGGGAATTTTGTTTAAGGTTCTGCCTCTAAATACTTGTTAATTAAATTCTCTTCTCTAATATCTAAAGGCGCTTAGAAAAAATGCGGAAAACTGATATTTTAGTGAATTTTCAAAGTTCATAGGGCCATAACTCCCATAAAACTTTGTGGAACGGCACGAAACTCAAACTTGATCTGTAGCTCATCATGGTTAACTCACATACCAAAAATCAGTTCATAATCCATAAAGTTTAGAAAAAAAGTGGTAAAACTGAAATTTTATTTAATTTGGAAAGTTCAAAGGGCCATAACTCCCATAAAAATTTGTTGACCAGTACTTAACTTAAACTTGATCTGTAACTCATCAAGGCTAACTCACAGACCATTATCTGTAAGCATGTAGAAAAAAAGTGTGGGTAACTAAAATTTTAGTCAATTTTCAAAGTTAAAAAGGCCATAATTCCCATAAAAATTTGTGGACCGACAGGAAACTGAAACTTGATTTGTAACTCATCAAGGTTAACTCACATACCAAAAATCAGTTCATTATCTATAAGCGTTTAGAAAAAAGTGCGGAAAACTGAAATTTTATAAAATTTTGAAAGTTCAAAGGGCCATAACTCCCATAAAAATCTGTTGACCAGCACTAAACTTAAACTTGATCTGCAACTCATCAAGACTAACTCATAGACCATTATCTGTAAGCATGTGGAAAAAAAGTGTGGGTAACTAAAATTTTAGTTAATTTTCAAACTTCAAAGGGCCATAACTCCCATAAATAATTGTTGACCAGCACTAAACTTAAACTTGATATGTAACTCATCAAGGCTAACTCACAGACCATTATCTGTAAGCATGTAGAAAAAAAAAGTGTGGGTAACTAAAATTTAAGTTATTTTTCAAAGTTCAAAGGGTCCCGTGCGGGACCCGGGTGGCGAATAGGCCCGTAGCAGAGCCTAGCTTGTCGTAAAAGGCGACTAAGGGTCTTGGAATTCTGACGTCGGGTCAGTGCTCAGCCCACAGAGCGACCAAGTGTGTACCCTAGGTGGCTGAATAGGGTAGCCCTCGTCCGCGGGGGTTGTCAGGTCTATAATACGGAAACCCTGACCGCCGACCATAGTGGGCCAACGTGTGTGGAGAGTGAGACGCTTCATGCACGTAAAAGACCCCTTTGTGGACCGCCAAGTAGTGCACCACATAGGCTAAATTTTCCGCCCCTACCCATCTCTCCCCTTTTCCTGTGGTTCTTCAAAATTTACCGGTCCTATGTATCCCATCCCATCCCCCATATTTCATTTATCATCATCATTTCATGTTCATTTTATCATCAATTTCATGTTCATCGCCTGTAAATAACCTATATAGCGTTGCACGGGCGTAAAACACCAACTCACTCACTCACCCAAAGTTCAAAGGGCCATAACTCCCATAAAAGTTGTGGACGGGCACGAAACTCAAACTTGATCTGTAACTTATCATGGTTAAATCACATATCAAAATTCAGTTTAATATCTAAAGGCGCTTAGAAAAAAATGCGGAAAACTGATATTTTAGTGAATTTTTAAAGTTCATAGGGCCATAACTCCCATAAAACTTTGTGGAACGGCACGAAACTCAAATTTGATCTGTAGCTCATCATGGTTAACTCACATACCAAAAATCAGTTCTTTATCTATAAAGTTTAGAAAAAAAGTGGTGAAAACTGAAATTTTATTAAATTTTCAAAGTTCAAAGGGCCATAACTCCCATAAAAATTTGTTGACCAGTACTAAACTTAAACTTGATCTGTAACTCATCAAGGCTAACTCACAGACCATTATCTGTAAGCATGTAGAAAAAAAGTGTGGGTAACTAAATTTTTAGTTAATTTTCTAAGTTCAAAAGGCCATAATTCCCATAAAAATTTGTGGACCGACAGGAAACTCAAACTTGATTTGTAACTCATCAAGGTTAACTCACATACCAAAAATCAGTTCATTATCTATAAGCGTTTAGAAAAAAAAGTGCGGAAAACTGATATTTTAGTGAATTTTCAAAGTTCAAAGGGCCATAACTCCCATAAAAATTTGTTGACCGGCCCGACACTCAAACTTGATCTGCAACTCATTAAGGTTTACTCACATACCAAAAATCAGTTCATTATCTATAAGTGTTTAGAAAAAAAGTGCAGAAAACTGAGGCGTGACAGACAGGCAGACGGACAGAGCGCAAACCTATAGTCCCCTTTGGCTTTCGCAGGTAGGGGACTTAAAAGATCTTGCCAGCAAAAATGTCTGCTTTAAAAAACTATAAACATACCATTATTTCTGTGTCATATTGGTTCATAGACATTGTCTTATACCTGTAAGTATTACTTGATTGGCGAGTTCTGAAAAGTATGACATTTTAATTATTTGGGATTTTTGTATGATCATTAATGTTTAGGACCAAGAACTTCACCTTGACGAACTCCAATATTAGATGTAAATGTTTCCATTAATTTCATAATACTGACGACCACTTTAATGAACCAGTTATCCCGAATATTTGTTAAATGTTGGAATATGTGAGAAACTTAAATTTATTTCCTACTTACATAGCACTATCTTCATCCCCAGTTATCCCGAATATTTGTTAAATGTTGGAATATGTGAGAAACTTAAATTTATTTCCTACTTACATAGCACTATCTTCATCCCCAATATTGATTGGAAATTGGAGAAGGGCCTACCTTTGCTGATGGGCTAAGGGTAACTTCTTTCTTCACTACTGGCATTACTGGCCTTTTCCTGTTGTCGAAAGGTGGGAATTTGGTTAAAGGTTCTGCCTCTAAATACTTGCTAATTAAATTCTCTTCTCTAATATCTAAAGGCGCTTAGAAAAAAATGCGGAAAACTGATATTTTAGTGAATTTTCAAAGTTCATAGGGCCATAACTCCCATAAAACTTTGTGGAACGGCACGAAACTCAAACTTGATCTGTAGCTCATCATGGTTAACTCAGATACCAAAAATCAGTTCATTATCCATAAAGTTTAGAAAAAAAATGGTAAAACTGAAATTTTATTAAATTTTGAAAGTTCAAAGGGCCATAACTCCCATCAAAATTTGTTGACCAGTACTTAACTTAAACTTGATCTGTAACTCATCAAGGCTAACTCACAGACCATTATCTGTAAGCATGTAGAAAAAAAGTGTGGGTAACTAAAATTTTAGTTAATTTTCAAAGTTAAAAAGGCCATAATTCCCATAAAACTTTGTGGACCGACAGGAAACTGAATCTTGATTTGTAACTCATCAAGGTTAACTCACATACCAAAAATCAGTTCATTATCTATAAGCGTTTAGAAAAAAGTGCGGAAAACTGAAATTTTATAAAATTTTCAAAGTTCAAAGGGCCATAACTCCCATAAAAATCTGTTAACCAGCACTAAACTTAAACTTGATCTGCAACTCATCAAGACTAACTCATAGACCATTATCTGTAAGCATGTGGAAAAAACGTGTGGGTAACTAAAATTTTAGTTAATTTTCAAAGTTCAAAGGGCCATAACTCCCATAAAAGTTGTGGACGTGCACGAAACTCAAACTTGATCTGTAACTTATCATGGTTAACTCACCTACCAAAAATCAGTTCATTATCTATAAGCGTTTAGAAAAAAAAGTGCGGAAAACTGATATTTTAGTGAATTTTCAAAGTTCAAAGGGCCATAACTCCCATAAAAAATTGTTGACCGGCCCGACACTCAAACTTGATCTGCAACTCATTAAGGTTTACTCACATACCAAAAATCAGCTCATTATCTATAAGTGTTTAGAAAAAAAGTGCGGAAAACTGAGGCGTGACAGACAGGCAGACGGACAGAGCGCAAACCTATAGTCCCCTTTGGCTTTCGCCGGTAAGGGACTTAAAAGATCTTGCCAGCAAAAATGTCTGCTTTAAAAAACTATAAACATACCATTATTTCTGTGTCATATTGGTTCATAGACATTGTCTTATACCTGTAAGTATTACTTGATTGGCAAGTTCTTAAAAGTATGACATTTTAATTATTCGGGATTTTTGTATGATCATTAATGGTTAGGACCAAGAACTTCACCTTGACGAACTCCAATATTAGATGTAAATGTTTCCATTAATTCCATAATACTGACGACCACTTTAATGAACCAGTTATCCCGAATATTTGTTAAATGTTGGAATATGTGAGAAACTTAAATTTATTTCCTACTTACATAGCACTATCTTCATCCCCAATATTGATTGGAAATTGGAGAAGGGCCTACCTTTGCTGATGGGCTAAGGGTAACTTCTTTCTTCACTACTGGCATTACTGGCCTTTTCCTGTTGTCGAAAGGTGGGAATTTTGTTAAAGGTTCTGCCTCTAAATACTTGTTAATTAAATTCTCTTCTCTAATATCTAAAGGCGCTTAGAAAAAAATGCGGAAAACTGATATTTTAGTGAATTTTCAAAGTTCATAGGGCCATAACTCCCATAAAACTTTGTGGAACGGCACGAAACTCAAACTTGATCTGTAGCTCATCATGGTTAACTCACATACCAAAAATAGGGCATGTAATGGGACATTAAATGATACCCCGCCACGATATAATATCAAAAGTTCATAAAATTTGATTTCAAAGTGGCCTATCTCGAAAACTATTTTTCGGATCATGGTAAAAATGGAACTTGACCTGTATTTTATTGTACATAACAGGTGTACAAAATATCATTTGAATCCCATGACGCGTTTTCAAGTCATTGGTCGGAAACTAAAAATTTCATGAAATTTGATTTTTCAAAGTGGCCTATCTCAAAAACTATTTTTTGGATCATGGTAAAAATGGAACTTGACCTGTATTTTATTGTACATAACAGCTGTGCAAAAAATCCTTTGCCGCGTTTTCAAGTTATTGGTCGGAAACTCAAAATTTCATGAAATTTGATTTTTCAAAGTGGCCTATCTCGAAAACTATTTTTTGGATCATGCTAGAAATCGAACTTGACCTGTATTTTATTGTACTAAATAGCTGTGCAAAATATCATTCAAATCCTTTGATGCGTTTTCAAGTTATTGGTCGGAAACCTTCGGGGGACGGACAGACGGACAGACGGACGGACGGACAGACACCGAAAAAAACTGAGGGTATAACATAATACCCTGCCACTTCGTGTGGCGGGGTATAAAAATCAGTTCATAATCCATAAAGTTTAAAAAAAGTGGTAAAACTGAAATTTTATTAAATTTTGAAAGTTCAAAGGGCCATAACTCCCATAAAAATTTGTTGACCAGTACTTAACTTAAACTTGATCTGTAACTCATCAAGGCTAACTCACAGACCATTTTCTGTAAGCATGTAGAAAAAAGTGTGGGTAACTAAAATTTTAGTCAATTTTCAAAGTTAAAAAGGCCATAATTCCCATAAAAATTTGTGGACCGACAGGAAACTGAAACTTGATTTGTAACTCATCAAGGTTAACTCACATACCAAAAATCAGTTCATTATCTATAAGCGTTTAGAAAAAAGTGCGGAAAACTGAAATTTTATAAAATTTTGAAAGTTCAAAGGGCCATAACGCCCATAAAAATCTGTTGACCAGCACTAAACTTAAACTTGATCTGCAACTCATCAAGACTAACTCATAGACCATTATCTGTAAGCATGTGGAAAAAAAGTGTGGGTAACTAAAATTTTAGTTAATTTTCAAACTTCAAAGGGCCATAACTCCCATAAATAATTGTTGACCAGCACTAAACTTAAACTTGATATGTAACTCATCAAGGCTAACTCACAGACCATTATCTGTAAGCATGTAGAAAAAAAAAGTGTGGGTAACTAAAATTTAAGTTATTTTTCAAAGTTCAAAGGGTCCCGTGCGGGACCCGGGTGGCGAATAGGCCCGTAGCAGAGCCTAGCTTGTCGTAAAAGGCGACTAAGGGTCTTGGAATTCTGACGTCGGGTCAGTGCTCAGCCCACAGAGCGACCAAGTGTGTACCCTAGGTGGCTGAATAGGGTAGCCCTCGTCCGCGGGGGTTGTCAGGTCTATAATACGGAAACCCTGACCGCCGACCATAGTGGGCCAACGTGTGTGGAGAGTGCGACGCTTCATGCACGTAAAAGACCCCTTTGTGGACCGCCAAGTAGTGCACCACATAGGCTTAATTTTCCGCCCCTACCCATCTCTCCCCTTTTCCTGTGGTTCTTCAAAATTTACCGGTCCTCTGTATCCCATCCCATCCCCCATATTTCATTTATCATCATCATTTCATGTTCATTTTATCATCAATTTCATGTTCATCGCCTGTAAATAACCTATATAGCGTTGCACGGGCGTAAAACACCAACTCACTCACTCACTCACTCACCCAAAGTTCAAAGGGCCATAACTCCCATAAAAGTTGTGGACGGGCACGAAACTCAAACTTGATCTGTAACTTATCATGGTTAAATCACATATCAAAATTCAGTTTAATATCTAAAGGCGCTTAGAAAAAAATGCGGAAAACTGATATTTTAGTGAATTTTTAAAGTTCATAGGGCCATAACTCCCATAAAACTTTGTGGAACGGCACGAAACTCAAACTTGATCTGTAGCTCATCATGGTTAACTCACATACCAAAAATCAGTTCATTATCTATAAATTACAGATACCAAAACGCAGGTATAAACGGCTAATTTGGATATGCTATATATCGATATTTCAAGGAGTAACCTCTCATCAGTAGCATTTAAACCAAAACATTGGAAGGTCAAATTCCAAAACAGTTGAAAACGAAAAGTACTCAAAACCAAAACGTTCGAACAAGGAAGCCAAATCCAGCACCGAGGATATCGACCATGTTCATTACAAGGAAAGAAACCTGGTGTTTTCATAAATTTTGAATTTAACAATCGGAAATTTCAGCGACAATAAAGTTTAGAAAAAAAGTGGTGAAAACTGAAATTTTATTAAATTTTCAAAGTTCAAAGGGCCATAACTCCCATAAAAATTTGTTGACCAGTACTAAACTTAAACTTGATCTGTAACTCATCAAGGCTAACTCACAGACCATTATCTGTAAGCATGTAGAAAAAAAGTGTGGGTAACTAAATTTTTAGTTAATTTTCTAAGTTCAAAAGGCCATAATTCCCATAAAAATTTGTGGACCGACAGGAAACTCAAACTTGATTTGTAACTCATCAAGGTTAACTCACATACCAAAAATCAGTTCATTATCTATAAGCGTTTAGAAAAAAAATTGCGGAAAACTGATATTTTAGTGAATTTTCAAAGTTCAAAGGGCCATAACTCCCATAAAAATTTGTTGACCGGCCCGACACTCAAACTTGATCTGCAACTCATTAAGGTTTACTCACATACCAAAAATCAGTTCATTATCTATAAGTGTTTAGAAAAAAAGTGCGGAAAACTGAGGCGTGACAGACAGGCAGACGGACAGAGCGCAAACCTATAGTCCCCTTTGGCTTTCGCCGGTAGGGGACTTAAAAGATCTTGCCAGCAAAAATGTCTGCTTTAAAAAACTATAAACATACCATTATTTCTGTGTCATACCAAAAATCAGTTCATTATCTATAAAGTTTAGAAAAAAAGTGGTGAAAACTGAAATTTTATTAAATTTTGAAAGTTCAAAGGGCCATAACTCCCATAAAAATTTGTTGACCAGTACAGTGGCAGTCAAAACTCTCCTACCCGATTGGCCTTGTGTCCCCATTTCCTCCACCTCATCATCATCATCAATTCATTTTCATCGTATCACCACTTTCATGTTCATCTCCCGGATAAAGCCAAAATCGTGCTGCTTGGGAGTAAAGCAATAACCAACTAACTCAATTTTAACGCTGGTTAGCTGAGGGTTCCGTGATGTAAGAGGTTTGTTGCATGTTGTTTCTTTGTCCAAATTTTCCCCAAAAACTGTTCAACATCAGTTTGGCTAATGACCTGATGCCAGGGTTCTTTTCTATTTTGCTATAGTCTAACTGTATCCCTTCCTTTTCCTCGTAGTCCTTGGTATATTGCTGTTTAGCTTCTTTCGAACGGCCTCTCCTTCATCCGGGTAACTAGGTCATATTGCGCAATACCTGCCATTTCCTCAATTACAGCTGTATACTTGTTTCTGCCACATTTCATTTATGTTAAAAGGATCAAATGTTTTGACTTGAATCGATCCATAATGATTAAATGCACATAATTCAATATAATGATATTTAATCATAGTATACATGTTATATATGCTGTTAAATGATAATCAGAAAATTTATAGATACATACATGTATGTACAGCTACCAGTTATAAAATGTTTTAGGAAGAAATAACAAACATGACAGAGATCCAAAGATAACATGCATGACAGAAAAAAACAACACTTAGTCTTGAAAAAACAGTTGGGGTGTGCGAAAATAAAATTGTATTACTTCCAGTGTGAAGCATCTCCTTTCTGACAATTTTCGCATCTAAAATACTGTATACATGGACATATACAAATACATACAATGTATTAATTTACTTCAACCAAGACCTTTCATTCTTTATCAACGTTTTTATGCCCCCGCGACGACATGTCGGGGGCATTAAGTTTTACTCATGTCCGTCCGTACGTACGTCCGTCCGTACGTACGTCCGTACGAATTTCCGTCAAGCTTTTCTCAGCAACCGTACATGAGAATGACTTGAAACTTGGTAGGATGGTTCAGTATGACAAACAGTACGTCCTAAGCGATTTTGAGACCTGTCGGACATCTACTTCCTGTTTGGGACTTAGGCCATGTGAAAATATGTGAACATGACTATGAAAATTTCCGTCAAGCTTTTCTCAGCAACCGTACATGAGAATGACTTGAAACTTGGTAGGATGGTTCAGTATGACAAACAATACGTCCTAAGCGATTTTGAGAACTGTCGGACATCTACTTACTGTTTGGGACTTAGGCCATGTGAAAATATGTGAACATGTCTGAAAATTTCCGTCAAGCTTTTCTCAGCAACCGTACATGACAATGACTTGAAACTTGGTAGGATGGTTCAGTATGACAAACAGTACGTCCTAAGCGATTTTGAGACCTGTCGGACATCTACTTCCTGTTTGGGACTTAGGCCATGTGAAAATATGTGAACAGGACTATGAAAATTTCCGTCAAGCATTTCTCAGCAACTGTACATGAGAATGACTTGAAACTTGGTAGGTTGGTTCAGTATGATAAACAGTACGTCCTAAGCGATTTTGAGACCTGTCGGACATCTACTTCCTGTTTGGGACTTAGGCCGATTGGAAAATATGTGAACATGACTTGAAAATTTCCGTCAAGATTTTCTCAGGAACCATACATGAGAATGATTTGAAACTTGGTAGGATGGTTCAGTATGACAAACTGTATGTCCTAAGGGACTTTCATGTCTGTCAGACATCTACTTCCTGTTTGGGGCCTAGCGGGGGCATCTGTGTCCCATGGACACATTCCTTCTTTATTTTATTATTGATTATAATTTGAATGGAAATTTAAATAAAACTCAAATGACATTTATATCTAATAAATATTAACATACCAGCTGCAATCTTTGAATCTGGAAACATTAACTTTAGTGTCTTGTTCAAAGTATCTGCACTAGACAAGGACAGATTTAGATTTGCTATAAGCTGGCATTGAAAGGCTTCAGCCCGGGTTACAGCTCTACGGTGGTCTACTTCCGATGGTTTACAAAACGACTGAATTGTTTCGTACGAAGACTTAAGTTTCTTGTTTTCTTTGTGAGTAATTGATTTGACATGACGACGACAGTCCTCCCTGCCTCCATTGCCACAAGTAAAATCCTTTTCGCATATATTGCAACGTACATAAGTGTCTCATGTCTCATGTAAAGACCTGCATAAGAATGGCCAAATTTCCCTGTATGCATCCCTGAAATTTTGCTTGTATACTTTTTGGCTGACTGTTTTCCATCTTCGTCTGCCTTTCGTTTTGACATTTCGCCGCCATGCCGTTTTTCCGATCTTGATCTTTAAAACGCTTTACAGTAACACGGTTTCAATAAAGCGCTTATTTGACTCAGATCACCGGTTTTTCTAGATTTTTTATTACAAAACGAATTTTTACACATAATATGTTTCAAACCGTAAAATCGGCATGCAAGACGCAAAGCGCATTATTTTTTCACCTAGACCGTAAACATTACGGCGAAAACGTAAAAGTAAACAGGTCTGTTTTCATTCCAAACATAAATTTATGCTTACACCCGTGCGGGTTCCGGGTGGCGAATAGACCCGCAGCAGCGCTAAGCTTGTCGGTAAAGGTCCACTTAAGAGCGCTCAGAAACCTGATATCGGGTCAGGCCGCTTTGCCCACAAAGCGACTGGGATGTGTGCCCCAGGTGGTTGAATGTGGCAGCCCTAACATCAAGAGATGCCGAGTCGTCAGGCGATAATGCGGAAAACCTGACCGCAAAGCATAGCGGTGCACCGTGTTGGGGAAACAGTCACGTTCCTCGCACGTTAAAGCACCCTGCTGCAGGTCTCGGTAAGAGTAGGACCCGTAGGATCCCCATGCAGGAGGCTAAATTTCCCGTCCCTACCCATCACTCCTTTTTCCAGTGGCAGTCAAAGCTCTCCTACCCGATTGGCCTTGTGTCCCCATTTCCTCCACTTCATGATCATCATTTCATGTTTATTGTATCAACACTTTCATGTTCATCTCCTGGATATAGCCAAAATCGTGCTGCTTGGGAGAAAAGCAATAACTAACTAACTAACTGACGACCCCGCATCTCTCGATGTCAGGACTGCCCCATTCAACCACCTGGGACACACATCCCAGTCGCTTTGTGGGCAAAGCGGCCTGACCCCGATGTCAGGTTTCTGAGCGCTCTTTAGTGGACTTTTACCGACAAGCTTAGCGCTGCTGCGGGCCTATTCGCCTCCCGGGCCCCGCACGGGATTATGTGCTGATGACTTAAGGATGAATTATCAATATCATGACCATACACATATGGTGTTAACACTTATATGATCCAGAACATAGACATTTATCTCCTACATAAACATTTGATCCTATTGCTTTATTAGGGTGCAAGAGATTTCGTTGTTAGCTGGGACACAGTTGTTTCTATTCTATTATATATTATGAAGTTAAATTCAATTTATCATGTTGAAAGTCATAAACAGCATAAATATTTACATGATTTAAACTGCTAAAGGGTATAAATAGTAGAACAAGGTTATTTAATACTGGTAGATAAATAAATGGATGGTGAAGCCACATTTAAAAGGTAAAAACTAAATAAGAAATATAAAGAAATAAAACCTTTAAAACAAATAAAACAAGAGTGCCCAAATTTTCGGACATAAAGTCCTTCTTCAGGGGCTAAAAAGTGGAAAGATGTTCACACATCGACTGACGAGGACAGAATGACATAAAATTGACTCGAACTTAATCCTGAACTTGATGACTAATTTAATTATATTAAGAAAAGGTCTGTCTTTTTACTTTCATACCAAAGGGTTGAAAAGTGCCTAAAAAGTTGATTATTCTTTGCTCAAGGAACTGTCTTTGTTTTTCGCCGGTGCATGTTTCAAGGAGAACGGTCTTCTTCTTCTTCTTCTTCTTGTGGTATACAGTCTACCATCAGCACTGATGATTACAAACTGTTGCATGCGCGGACCAAATAATTAAACATATTTACATAAATTACTAAGAAATAATTAATTGATCAAAAAATATCAAATTTTGTGAAAAATAAACAAATTTGAAGATGTGATTAAAACTATTTACATATAGGTGGAGTGAACAGAGAACAGCAGGAGTGAGCTGTTCTCTGAAGCTGTCGATGGATGATGCTAGAACGAGTGTAGCAGGGAGTTGGTTCCACTGAGGTATTGTGTATGGAAAAAATGAGTGCTGGTATGAAGTTTTTGTTGTGAAGAAATGCCTGTAAGTGAGTTGGTGGTTTTTCCTAGTTCTTGAGTCTGCTAAGATTAAAACTTCAGAAGGAATGGCTACAAGACGGTAGGTGATTTTGTACATCATTACCAATCTTGTGCGTAGTCGGCGTTGAGAAAGTGGTGGAAGATTTATAGTGCTGAGCATGTCTGAGACGCTACTAGTGTTATGGTACCTATTACAAATGTATCTGGCAGCTCTACGTTGGACCATTTCGATTTTAGATGATGCTTCTGATGTATGAGGGTCCCAAACTGAGCAAGAATACTCAAGTTTGGGCCTGACGAGAGCTTGGTACGCCTGTGTTTTGATATGTTGGTTTGATGTTTTGAGGTTTCGTTTTAAAAATCCTACTGCTTTGTTTCCTTTTGATGTTACTTCATTGATGTGCTTGTCCCATTTTAAGTTAGATTGTACTGTGATGCCTAAGTATTTTGCAGAGGAGACTGATTCAAGAATATGATGGTGTAGACTGTAATTCCTTTTAAATGGTTGTTTCTTTTTTGTGACAGAGAGCACCGTACACTTGTCAGGATGGAAGGCCATCAACCACTCTTCTTCCCACCTGGCTGCTGCATCTAAGTCTACTTGGAGTTTATCACAATCACTCTGTGACCTGATTGTTCGATAGATGATACTATCGTCAGCGAACAGTCTGAGTTTACTGTATGTCAAGTAATCTGGCAAATCATTTATATACGCCAGAAACAAGACTGGACCCAAGACTGTTCCCTGAGGAACGCCAGATGTTACAGGAACAGTGGAGGAGGACTGGCCATCAACTACGACAGTTTGTGTACGGTTTGAGAGAAATGCAGAGATCCAATTTAGTGTGTGTCCAGATATACCATAATATTGAAGTTTATAGAGTAGCCGGCGGTGTGGAACTTTATCAAAAGCTTTTGCAAAATCCATGATTATTAAGTCAGTTTGGGTGTTTTTATTGTCAGATTCTGAGAGTTCTTGAATAAATGAGAGCAGTTGTGTTTCGCATGAGCGTGAATGGCGGAAACCATGTTGGAGTTCATAGAGTATATTGTTGTTTTCAAGGTGAGACAGTACATGTTTAGTAATAATATGCTCCATTGATTTACAGCTGATACAGGTTAATGAGATAGGTCTATAGTTGATCGCTTTATGTTTGTCACCTTTTTTATATGCAGGAGCTACATTTGCATGTTTCCAATCCAGTGGTGTTTGACCAGATGTAAATGATTTTTTGAAAATGAGTTGCAAGATTGGTGCAATTTGGTCTTTGAGTTCTTTTAGTATGCGACCGTTTATGTTGTCTGGACCGGAGGCTTTATGTGGGTTGATATTGTTCAATAGTTTGGTAATGCCAGGTGTCGTTATTGTTAAGTTTGGAATGGTTGGGTGTGGGCTTTGGCCTTTGTCTGGTAATGTGCTATTTGGTTCTGATGTAAAAACTGACTGAAATTGTTCATTTAGTATGTTGGCTTTTTCAACTGTATCTGATGTAAGAATGCCATCTTTGTGTAACGCTGAGATGCCGGTTTTGTCTGTTCTTATTGATTTTATATACTGAAAAAGTTTTTTAGGTTTAGCTTGGTTGAGAGATGTTTGGTCTGGATCAGTTATTGGGAGATCACATATCATAGTTTCAATGTATTTCCAGTATGCTTCTCTTTGTTGTTTTTGTACCTCAGCTTTTAGTTTTTTGAATTTGGTGATGTTGTTTTTGTCATGTCGTTTCTGGTACATTTTGTTCTTTCTATTTATAAGTTTTCGAAGAGAATTGTTTATCCATGGAAGTCTGTGTTTATAGGATAGCATTTTTGATGGAATGTTTTTATCCACTGATGTCAAGAGTTTTGTCTTGAAGTGCTCCCATAGAGTGTTGATATTTGATGATTGATATATTGCTTGTAGATCTGAATGTATAGTTTCTAAGTCAGATTTGATATTTTCCCAGTTAGCATTTTTATATCTCATGACCTTTTTTGGTATTTCCCTAACCCTTCTTACCCAGATGTCGGCTTCAGCCAAGACAACATCGTGGTCGCTCTGACCAATTGGTGGTAATGTGCAAACCTTGTTGATATTAGTTGGATTGTTTGTAAAGAGTAGGTCAAGGATTCTATCTTTCCTAGTTGGGGTGTTGACAACTTGATGTAGGTTTGAATCGCATGTGATATCAATTAACATTTCGTGTAAATGTTGGTCAGGTTTCCCTGGTATTACACTTGTGGTTGGCCAGTCAATGTGGCCAAGGTTGAAGTCGCCACCAATGATGATTGTGGAATTTGACTGGTTATTTATGCGGTTTAAAGATAGTTGTAGCTGTTCAAGTGCATTGCCATTGTCAGATGGTGGTCTATAAAATGATGCTATCTTAATGTTTCTTGAGCCAGCAATATTGATTTCGGCCCAGATGATTTCACAATTTGTTTGTAAAGTGTGTATTTCAGAACTGATTAACTCTTTGTGTATGGCTATGAGTACTCCGCCATGGCTTTGGTTGTTAATATTAGGTGGTCTATCGTTCCTATACACATTGTATAGATCAGAGGGGAAATATTCAAAGGATGATATAGATGGGTCAAGCCAAGTTTCAGTACCTATTAAAGTACCTATTATTCGGTCACCTGCATATCCTTGACGCCATGGTTTGGCAATGAAAAGTGCTGGCCGACTGGGCAGTCGTCGCATTTGAGAACACTTCTCCTGTGTTCAGCAAATCTGTCACCCAGTCGACGACAAGTTTCTCCTACGTAAATTTTAAGGCACTTGGCACAGCGGATAGCGTAAATGACATTTTCGGAGATGCAGGTGTAACCGTTCTTCAACTTGAAGGTGTTGGAGGGGCCAACTATCTCTTCAGTCTCCCAGGCAAAAGGACATGTGACACAGATTGATCGACCATAACTCCCATAAAAATTTGTTGACCAGTACTTAACTTAAACTTGATCTGTAACTCATCAAGGCTAACTCACATACCATTATCTGTAAGCATGTAGAAAAAAAGTGTGGGTATCTAAAATTTTAGTTAATTTTCAAAGTTAAAAAGGCCATAATTCCCATAAAAATTTGTGGACCGACAGGAAACTGAAACTTGATTTGTAACTCATCAAGGTTAACTCACATACCAAAAATCAGTTCATTATCTATAAGCGTTTAGAAAAAAAAGTGCGCAAAACTGACATTTTAGTGAATTTTCAAAGTTCAAAGGGCCATAACTCCCATAAAAATTTGTTGACCGGCCCGAACCCCAAACTTGATCTGCAACTTATTAAGGTTAACTCACATACCAAAAATCAGTTCATTATCTATAAGTGTTTAAAAAAAAAGTGCGGAAAACTGAGGCGTGACAGACAGGCAGACGGACAGAGCGCAAACCAATGTCTGCTTTAAAAAACTATAAACATACCATTATTTCTGTGTCATATTGGTTCATAGACATTGTCTTATACCTGTAAGTATTACTTGATTGGCGAGTTCTGAAAAGTATGACATTTTAATTATTCGGGATTTTTGTATGATCATTAATGGTTAGGACCAAGAACTTCACCTTGACGAACTCCAATATTAGATGTAAATGTTTCCATTAATTCCATAATACTGACGACCACTTTAATGAACCAGTTATCCCGAATAGTTGTTAAATGTTGGAATATGTGAGAAACTTGAATTTATTTCCTACTTACATAGCACTATCTTCATCCCCAATATTGATTGGAAATTGGAGAAGGGCCTACCTTTGCTGATGGGCTAAGGGTAACTTCTTTCTTCACTACTGGCATTACTGGCCTTTTCCTGTTGTCGAAAGGTGGGAATTTTGTTAAAAGTTCTGCCTCTAAATACTTGTTAATTAAATTCTCTTCTCTAATATCTAAAGGCGCTTAGAAAAAAATGCTGAAAACTGATATTTTAGTGAATTTTCAAAGTTCATAGGGCCATAACTCCCATAAAACTTTGTGGAACGGCACGAAACTCAAACTTGATCTGTAGCTCATCATGGTTAACTCACATACCAAAAATCAGTTCATTATCCATAAAGTTTAGAAAAAAAGTGGTGAAAACTGAAATTTTATTAAATTTTGAAAGTTCAAAGGGCCATAACTCCCATAAAAATTTGTTGACCAGTACTTAACTTAAACTTGATCTGTAACTCATCAAGGCTAACTCACAGACCATTATCTGTAAGCATGTAGAAAAAAAGTGTGGGTAACTAAAATTTTAGTTAATATTCAAAGTTAAAAAGGCCATACTTCCCATAAAAATTTGAACCGACAGGAAACAGAAACTTGATTTGTAACTCATCAAGGTTAACTCACATACCAAAAAATCAGTTCATTATCTATAAGTGTTTAGAAAAAAAGTGCGGAAAACTGAGGCGTGACCGGAAGGCAGACGGACAGAGCGCAAACCTATAGTCCCCTTCGGCTTTCGCCGGTAGGGGACTAAAAATATCTTGCCAGCAAAAATGTCTGCTTTAAAAAACTATAAACTGACCATTATTTCTGTGTCATATTGGTTCATAGACATTGTCTTATCCCTGCAAGTATTACTTGATTGGCGAGTTAAAAAAAGTATGACATTTTAATTATTCGGGATTTTGTATGATCATTAATGGTTAGGACCAAGAACTTCACCTTGACGAACTCCAATATTAGATGTAAATGTTTCCATTAATTCCATAATACTGACGACCACTTTAATGAACCAGTTATCCCGAATATTTGTTAAATGTTGGAATATGTGAGAAACTTAAATTTATTTCCTACTTACATAGCACTATCTTCATCCCCAATATTGATTGGAAATTGGAGAAGGGCCTACCTTTGCTGATGGGCTAAGGGTAACTTCTTTCTTTACTACTGGCATTACTGGCCTTTTCCTGTTGTCGAAAGGTGGGAATTTTGTTAAAGGTTCTGCCTCTAAATACTTGTTAATTAAATTCTCTTCTCTAATTTTCATTCGATTTATCAACCTCACAACCAGTTGTGGAAAAGTATTTCTCACCTTTAGAGAAAAAATTGTTCACAGTGTAGTTGCACGTGCAATTGATGAGCAACCTTTTGCAATTTTGTAACCTGTAGGCATTAGAGAAAAAACATTCTACAACTTAATTCTCGACGAATATGGAATTTCTAACATCTCGGGGAAATAAAGATATTTTAATCGCTCAGCAAGCCTCGCCATTTAAATAGTCAAATTTATTTCCCTTGATGTTAGAAATTCCATAATCAACTCGATCACGTTGTAGAAGCTATATATAAACAAGATCCTTGCGGGTCTTGTTTTTGTATTTATGTCTTTTTTGAAATCCGAATTATTATACAGATACAGATACTTAATTGAAAAATTAAAAAAAAAACATTGACGTCTTCCACACAATGAACAGATATTAAAAGAATACATATATGGCAAAACATTTAAACATAAGAAATACTATCTGAACAGATCTATCAATAGCGTAAATAATGAGCATATATAGTATAGTAACATCGAAAATAAGGTAATTTATAGTACATTTCAAAAGCCTCAATAAAAGTACATATAATTTTAATATCATATTTATTTGATGGATGCATAATATTTTTTAGGATACAAGATTTCTTTTCTGAATTTTGAAGGTCAGAAGGATTAATTTTTTAGGTTTTAAAATAAGTTTCCTCTTTAAATTGACAGGTTTTTTTACAATAAAGAACAACATGCTTTTCATCATCAATTTAATTGCATTTCTGACAGATTCTTGCACTGCGAGGTATTTAAGGTCTGTGATAACGACTTTTTTCTATTGGAAGTGGGTGAGCACTAATTCTAATCGAAATTTCAGAAATTTCAAAATTGTCAAAACCCTAAGGTTCTTCCTACTCCAGACATAGGTTGAATATCTTAGTAATAATATGGTTCCCCAGTTTGGTATTTTTGGTTATACTGTTCTATGCTCTTCATATTCATACAGTTTTTGGCAATTTCAATATTTTTGGTAGAGCGCCTCTGATGAGTCTTGAATAGACGAAACGCGCGTCAGGCGTAGCAAAATTTATTGTCTGGAACTTTGTTGTCATTTGTATCTCAATTTAGCTAGATTTTTGTATAATGATTTTGGGATATCAAATTATAAATAGTTTTCAAGAGAGAATTCATAATAGCAATAGTTTAGAATCTAAGATTTCAGCAGAATAAATTAAAAATACTTATTATAATAATACATTATGGACGTTAACAGCAGACATGTAGGTCTAATATCAAAGACTCCCACCACTTCCCAACCCTTGCTCAAACTTCCATCACCTAGTCGTTCATGCAATATATAACGCCCTCATTGATCCTGGTCCCCACATATGCGGATAATTACGTTGCAAAACTTTGAAAAATATTACAACCTGTTTTATCAACTTATTTAAGCATATGAAATCATTATGGTTAGTTAGTTAGTTAGTTATTGCTAACGACCCCGCATCTCTCGATGTCAGATTCATCCATCTGGGGCACACATCCCAGTCGCTTTGTGGGCAAAGCGGCCTGACCCGATGTCAGGTTTCTGAGCGCTCTTTAGTGGACTTAAACCGACAAGCTTAGCACTGCTGCGGGCCTATTCTCATTGTTTTATATAATGGCTACAAAGAAGAAAATTGGCCTAATTATCTGGCCAGACGACAAACCTATCGGAGGGAATGTGTTTAATCTGATCTCAAATCCCAGAAAGGAGGTTCGATACCCTGGGTTTGGAACTGTACGCGGCATAAATGGCAAAATTTCTGGTAAGAACTCTGGTTTTTCATAAAAATCATTCATTCTTATATTAATTTGTAATTCCATTTACAATTTTCATAGTTTATCTTAGGCGGGGCACCCTTAAGCCCCCTTAAGTGTGAAAACAAAATAATATAATCGGCGGAGATGAAGGTTGTCACGGGGACGGGGAGCAAATATGTAAACGACCGATCTTTGCACCAAAAGTATGTGTTCTAAAAGCAAATGGTGCTTACATTCTAGATCCTCATAGATATTATATCACTATATATTTGGCGATTGTATGTTACAATTTATAGTATGGTATGCTTGATCATGCATGTTACTTCACCCTTGTTACCTGTTTATGTCCCCGCTCCGCGTTGAGGCGCACCAAAAGCATAACTATGTTCTGACGAACAGATGAACGGGTGCATGTGTAATAAATCTGCAAAGTTATAATGGGGTATAGGAACAGATAGAGAGAAGCTTGCTTAAATGTTCAGCTTATTAAGCTCTACAAAAGTCTCCATAGGGTCGAAATTGTCAGATGTCCCCTTATAGGGGTTACGGTCCTTAAAATAACGTTCTTTTATGTTTTTGACCTATAGAATGAAAACTATAGCAGATAGAGCGATGCTGTTGCTTGCTTAAATGTTCAGTTCATTTAGCTCTACAAAAGTTTTCATATGGTCAAAGTTGTCAGATGACCCCTAATAGGGGTTATGGCCCTTAGAATAACATGTTTTCATGATTTGGACCTACGGCTACAGAAGGAAAACTGTAGTAGATAGAGAAAAGCTGTTACTTGCTTAAATGTTCAGCTTATTTAACTCTAGAAAAGTCTTTATAGAGTCGACATCAAGACCAGGTGAGCGATTCAGGCTCCTGAGAGCCTCTTGTTTCTGTTTGCCATATCTACTCACTTTCTTCTGCATTTTCTGCATCTTTAGTGTTAACTACTACCACCCTAAACTTAGAAAACAGAAAGATTTGACAACCAGAAAAAAAAGTTACAGCTATGCCACCGAGATGGGTGGTTCCACCATCACATTGATTTAGCATGGTAACACCCTTTCTGTACTGTATGTATATGAGCAACAAAATTTATAACCTATTAGGCACATGTACATTCACATCATTGTAATTTTATAATAATATAAAAACATGAAAGAAATTAGTTATTTTAAAACAGAATATTAATGGCATATACCCGCAGAAATTGCATTAACTAAAAAAAATAGTAAGACACTTGGAAACTAATTGAACATACCGGTACATTTTGATTCAGTAATCGCCATGCCCACTGCAACGATGTCTCGCAGCTACACAACCTTATGTTAAGCTCAACAAAGTTCTCCTGGTAGTTTTGTACTACCCCCTCCAAGTACAGAACTCTATTTTGTAGATACTGATAGGAGTCATTTGTCTGTGGTGGTATACTTGTAACACGTTGTGTATTTTCATACTGCTGCCTAGTACATTGATTGTCGTCTTTCTGCAATGATGATAAACTTGGCGAATTGATGAGTCTCAGATTCTCACCAACAACTTCAGAGGGTGGCCTATGTAAAAAAGAAATATTCTTACATTTAACTGAAATATTTAGATGGTAAATACACATGTTTGAAAATGAGAGAAATTTTTATTCATAATACATGAAAAAGAATATGTTCATTTATCCTGTATTAACTTATTAAGTATAATATTAATGTACTTTAATTAATACATGGCATTTTCCTGGCGTATATGTATTTTTGTGATTTCAGTATACTATACTTTCAGATTCAAGTTCGGTAGTTTTGTACATTCAATGAAAAAGGATTTTTCTGATGGGTGTACATGTATATTATTAAAAGTCAAATCTTTGAGGCACTGGCTTCACATGCGTTCTTTTGCCTGTTTTATACATTTATTGGGTATAGCCATAGCTTTCAACTCCTTAAAGGATAGTTCTTTGTAGCTCCTCCTTAAAAAAAACTCTTACATGATGTGGGAGCACCAGAATTTATTTTAAACAATGTCATCCTATAAATCTCTGATCATTTAAAAACAATTTTTTTATCTTTAAATCACCGGAAAATACCCGGTAAAAATTTGTTTGGCCCAGTTAATATTTGTAATATATACTATAAGAAAAATTATATACATGTATATATTATGCAGAGTTTCTGAAATTCGCCAGACCTACCGAACAAACTGGCAATAAAAGTGGTCCAGCATAAAATCCTAAAAGTTAAGTAAACGGGCAAAGCTGCGAACCGTTGCAGCATCTACGGTCTTTGGTATTTTGTTTTGTTTGACGACAAAAGACCCATTGGCTATGATTTTGCAGCTATGTCCAGCAAATTGAATCTGAGGACCGGCAAAATCTCAAACAGTTTAAAACTTTGTTCATGTAAATAGGCTTTTGGCTATGAAAAATGTAAATGGAATTAGAATTTGGTTCTGAATACATGTAGCCTAGCGTGTCAGGAGTAGCAAAATTTATTGTCTGGAACTTTGTTGTCATTTGTATTTCGAACACACGTGAAGGTTAGCACTGCTGGTGGAGTTTTAATTCCCCGAGGTTAGCCCGCTCCGGCACCAACACTTTTGAGTTGGAGAAAACATCAAAGCTTAAAATTATCCTTCTAAAATTCAAAATTGTCTAAACCCTAAAGTTCTTCCTACCCCAGACATAGGTTGAATATCTTAGTAATAATTTGGTTCCCCAGTTTTGTATTTTTTGGTTATACTGTTCTATGCTCTTCATATTCATACAGTGCTTTGCATTTTCAATATTTTTGGTAGAGCGCCTCTGATGAGTCTTGAAAAGACAAAACGCGCATCAGGCGTAGCAAAATTTATTGTCTGGAACTTTGTTGTCATTAAGTCAATTTAATTTTTCCTAGGAACTTGTTTCAGTATAGTGAGTTGATAGATGAAATATCATCAAAATTTGAGATAATCAGTATGACACCTATTGCATGATTCTTACAGAGACCACTACTTAAATCATAAATAAACTATTTTCCAAATGCATTTTTTCAGAACTTGAGGGTATATTGAATTTTAATAAGTTAAAATGCGTCGATTTACAACAAAGCTACATCGTTGTTTACGTTGCCCTTTGTCATCGCGAAAACAATCAAGAGCGTCAATGGAGTTGATATTCCAAAGGTCGTCCCGTGCGGGGCCCGGGAGGCGAATGGGCCCGCAGCAGCGCTAAGCTTGTCGGTAAAAGTCCACTAAAGAGCGCTCAGAAACCTGACATCGGGGTCAGGCCGCTTTGCCCACAGAGCGACTGGGATGTGTGCCCCAGGTGGTTGAATGGGGCAGCCCTGACATCGAGAGATGCGGGGTCGTCAGGCGATAATGCGGAAAACCTGACCGCAATCCATAGTGGTGCACCGTGTTGGGAAAAATGTCACGTTCCTCGCACGTTAAAGAACCCTGCTGCAGGTCTCGGTAAGAGTAGGACCCGTAGGATCCCCATGCAGGAGGCAAAATTTCCCGTCCCTACCCATCACTCCTTTTTCCAGTGGCAGTCAAAACTCTCCTTCCCGATTGGCCTTGTGCCCCCATTTCCTCCACTTCATCATCATTTCATGTTCATTGTATCACCACTTTCATGTTCATCTCCCGGATATAGCCGAAATCGTGCTGCTTGGGAGTAAAGCAATAACTAACTAACTAACTATTCCAAAGGTCACCAAGCTCCGCTCCGGTAACCTTCTAGTCGAGTGCGCTAAACAACAACAAGCAAAAATATAATGTCAATTTCATCTATTTTGGAAGTACCAGTAGCTGCTGAAGCTCATCGATCACTGAATCGTTCACAGGGTATCATCCGAGATAGAGATCGAAACTTTGCTGATTTATCAGAGCAAGAGATCAGCTCTGAACTTGAATCACAAGGTGTCATCCAAGTCGAAAGATTCACTTAAAGAGACAACAACAAAATTATCAAATTAAATACTTACCTAATTACTTTAAATTCAGCTGTTCCACCAACTCATTAAAATCTAGGCTATTTTAGAGTGTCTGTAGACATTTTTGTTCAAAATCCTCTTCGCTGTTTAAAATGTCAACGTTTTTGGCAACGGAAAGGAAAGGTGTGTAAAGTGTGCAAAGGAAGGTCATTCGGATTTCAACTGTGCCAACGATCTAAAATGTGTTAACTGTAGCGCTGACCACCTTTCTTCATCCAAACAATGTCCCGTTCTTTTACACGAAAAACAAATTCAAAACATTAAAGCTGAAAACAAACATTCCATATCAGGAAGCTCGTCGTCAAGTCTCTGTCTCGAGTGATACTACAAGGTCGTACGCGGAGGCTGCTAAACCCTCCAGGACATTTGGTTACCAAACTATGTACACCTGGCCGGAAGGTGAATTAAAGCCCCGTACATGTAATACCAATGGATGGATGTTTGGTGCCGACTATTTTGATAAGGAAACCCATAAAGGTTTTGTCGAATACAGTAAGAAACCATGGAAAGAGTTGGATGATTCTCATGCCCCTCCACGAAAGTCCTCAGCAGGTCCAAACAACGATTCAGTGGTCGATGAGACATTGTTTTATACACCATGTAAGTCATGTTGGGCTGGATTCGGAGCTTCTGCCAGAGTTCCCAATCCTCAGCCCTCTTCTTCAACTTCTTCGTCAAAGAAAACAAGAGTCTCCCAGGAGCTTGAATCGCTCACCTGGTCTTGATGTCAACCCTATGAAGAACTTTGTAAAGCTAATCAGCCTTTTCTCCTTCAGCAATAAATTTCATTCTGTAGGCCAAAAACGACATTTTAATTTAAGGGCCGTCTGACAACTTTGAATCTATAGAGACTTTTGTTGAGAGCTTTATGAACTGAACATTAAAACAACCAACTAATTTTCTTTTTCTGCTATAGTTTTTATTATATAAGCCAAAAACATGAAAACATGTTAATTTAGGGGTTGACAACTTCGACCCTATGAAGACTTTTCTAGGGCTAAATGAGCTGAACATTAGCAAGCGACAGCTTTTCTCTATCTGCAATAGTTTTCATTCTAAAGGCCAAACCACTATTTTTCACCTTAAAGGGGCTGTAGTCCCGTTCGGGGCCCGGGTGGCGAATAGGCCCGCAGCAGAGCATAGCTTGTCGTAGAGGCGACTAAGGGTCTTGGCCCACAAAGCGACCAAGTGTGTACCCTAGGTGACTGAATAGGGTGGCCCTCGTCCGCGGGGGTTGTCAGGTCTATAATACGGAAACCCTGACCGCCGACCATAGTGGGCCAACGTGTGTGGAGAGTGCCACGCTTCATGCACGTAAAAGACCCCTTTGTGGACCGCCAAGTAGTGCACCACATAGGCTAAATTTTCCGCCCCTACCCACTGCCTCTCTTTTCCTGTGGTTCTTCAAAATTTACCGTTCCTTTGTTTCCCACCCCATCCCCATGTTTCATTTATTATCATCATTTCATGTTCATTTTATCATCCTCTTCATGTTCCCTACCCACTTCTCCCCTTTTCCTGTGGTTCTTCAAAATTTACCGGTCCTTTGTTTCCCATCCCACCCCCATATTTCATTTATCATCATCGTTTCATGTTCATTTTATCATCCTTTTCATGTTCATCGCCTGTAAATAACCTATATAGCGTTGCACGGGCGTAAAACACCAACTCACTCACTCACTCATCGCCTGTAAATAACCTATATAGCGTTGCACGGGCGTAAAATACCAACTCACTCACTCAATTAAGGGGCTGTAACTCCTATTAGGGGTAATCTGACAACTTTGACCCTATTAAGACTTTTGTAGAGCTAAATGAGTTTTCATTCTACAGGCAAAAACACTATTTTGTCGCCTTTAAGGGGCTGTAACCCCTATAAGTTTCATCTGACAACTTTGACCCTATGAAGACATTAGTACAGCTAAATGAGTTGAACATTTAAGCAAGCAACAGTTTTTCTATATCTGCAATAGTTTTCATTCTACAGGCGTTTCATGTTCATTTTATCACCTTTTTCATGTTCATCGCCTGTAAATAACCTATATAGCGTTGCACGGGCGTAAAACACCAACTCACTCACTCACAGGCCAAAAACACCATTTTTCGCCTTTAAGGGGCTGTAATCCCTATAAGGAGTCACTACAATTTCGACCCTATGACATTTTTTGTAGAGCTAAATGAGCTGACAATTTAAGAAAGCAACAGCTTTTCACTATCTTCAATAGTTTTCATTTTATAGGCCAAAAACGCTATTTTTTGCCTTTAAGGGGCTGTTACCCCTAACGGCCATAGGCCCGCAGCAGAGCCTAGCTTGTCGTAAGAGGCGACTAAGGGTCTTGGGATTCTGACGTCGGGTCAGTGCTCAGCCCACAGAGCGACCAAGTGTGTACCCTAGGTGGCTGAATAGGGTAGCCCTCGTCCGCGGGGGTTGTCAGGTCTATAATACGGAAACCCTGACCGCCGACCATAGTGGGCCAACGTGTGTGGAGAGTGCCACGCTTCATGCACGTAAAAGACCCCTTTGTGGACCGCCCAGTAGTGCACCACATAGGCTAAATTTTCCGCCCCTACCCACCTCTCCCCTTTTTCCTGTGGTTCTTCAAAATTTACCGGTCCTTTGTTTCCCACCCCATCTCCATATTTCATTTATCATCATCATTTCATGTTCATTTTATCATCCTTTTCATGTTCATCGCCTGTAAATAACCTATATAGCGTTGCACGGGCGTAAAACACCAACTCACTCACTCACCCCCTAACGGCCAAAAACATGATAAAATGCTATTTTTCAACTTTAAGCGGCCATAACCCCTTTAAGGGGTCATCTGACATCTTCGACCAAATGGAGACTTTTGTAGAACTTTTGATCTTGAAGCAGTAGAGTGGCATCAGATTTCATACTTTTTGAATTACAAGCCAAAAACAGTAGTACAAAGGATACTGAACAACTAGACCAAGCGATCGATGATATTCAGGAAGGGAATATACACCCAGATGCATGGGGAATGATAGCTCCCGATGCAGAAGCAGAGCGACTTGAGCTTGAAGAAGAAAGAGTCAGAATTCCAGTTGATGAAGAAGAAACAATACCAGAATTGGACACTCTTCAGGAAAACCAACACAAGAAACAAATTTTGCCTCATCCATTAGAATTTAGTCAACAAAAATTTCCTGAAAAATACACTAAGGACCTAATGAGAAAGCTGAATGAGAAACAAAAAGAAGTCTTCTACACTATTCGTCAACGGTGTATTGATGTTACTTTGAAGAAATAACCCGAACCATTTCATATGTTTCTTACTGGTGGTGCGGGGACAGGTAAAACCCACCTTGTAAAAGCCATGTATGCTGAAGCAACAAGAATATTATCTAAATCTGTGAGTCCGGTCCCGTGCGGGGCCCGGGTGGCGAATAGGCCCGCAGCAGAGCCTAGCTTGTCGTAAGAGGCGACTAAGGGTCTTGGGATTCTGACGTCGGGTCAGTGCTCAGCCCACAGAGCGACCAAGTGTGTACCCTAGGTGGCTGAATAGGGTAGCCCTCGTCCGCGGGGGTTGTCAGGTCTATAATACGGAAACCCTGACCGCCGACTATAGTGGGCCAACGTGTGTGGAGAGTGCCACGCTTCATGCACGTAAAAGACCCCTTTGTGGACCGCCCAGTAGTGCACCACATAGGCTAAATTTTCCGACCCTACCCACCTCTCCCCTTTTTCCTGTGGTTCTTCAAAATTTACCGGTCCATTGTTTCCCACCCCATCCCCATATTTCATTTATCATCATCATTTCATGTTCATTTTATCATCCTTTTCATGTTCATCGCCTGTAAATAACCTATATAGCGTTGCACGGGCGTTAAACACCAACTCACTCACTCACTCACTCACTGTGAGTCCACCTAATTCAACAACAGTTGTACTAACAGCGCCAACTGGAACCGCAGCGTCTAATATTAAAGGAGCTACCCTTCATACAGTATTTTCATTAAGCAAGATGTTGTTTATACCATACAAGCCACTTGGAGAAAGTTCTCCTAATACCCTGAGACAAAAATTTGAACATTTGAAGATTCTAGTAATTGATGAAAAATCAATGGTAGACATGAAGCTCTTGACATATATCCATGGTAGATTATGTCAAATTCAACATTGTAAACAACATTTTGGCAATATCTCCATTCTAGCCGTAGGAGATTTCTACCAACTCTCTCCAGTTAGAGCAGCGCCACTCATTGAAGAAATTAGTACAGTTCATATTGATCTTTGGAATCCTTTATTCCAAATTGTTCGACTTACATAAATAATGCGACAGAAAGACGATGTAGAATTTACACTATTACTCACTTGTATTCGCACACATCTGCGAGGTCAACCAATCAGTGAACATGATCTGAGTCTTTTACTATCTGTCTCTACTGATGAAACTCCTGTTGCTGTTTCAACTGCTTTACATATTTTCCCAACTAATTCAGAGGTATCTAAACACAATTCAAAAATGATGAAAGAGATTTGTGAGACAACTGTATTTGCAAAAGCTAAAGATTTCATCAAAAACTCAGTTTCTGGTGAGGTAAATCAACGACTTGAACCATTTGCCACACGACAAGGGGAAAATTGTTGAATTTTGACCATAAAATACTAAATTTTCTTATTAATATGCAGATGATATGACTCAAATATATATCTTTTTACACTTATAATATCTTAAAGTTACTAAAGCTGATTTGCAAAAATGCAAGATTTTGAGTTTTTCAAAAGTAACATTAAGCTTACTTTGAGCAGCTGTATCTCAAAGCGAGGATACAATAATTTTATAAATTAAGACATTTTCGAATAAATGAATTTAGCTGCTTTTTCAAATATAAAAAATCTGTCGTTGGCAATTAATTGAAAGTTCTAAAATTTTACATCTGAAAACTGAATAAAATTTTACTTCTAAAACACTTAAAACTAAATTGATTCAAATAACACCCTTAAATTTCTATAAAATTCCAAATCTATTTGCAAAACATCAACTATAGATCTAATATAAAATATTTGCTAAGCGTTTTCATGGTTTTGAGACTCTTTGTATTCATTTGTTACCGATAAACACTTTTTCAATTTAAAACCCGTTTCTTTTTACCCCAAATGTCAACAACAAGGTTGTCAACAACTAACATTTAAAATTTTGGTTAAATGAGCAGTAAGTCTTGTGTGTTTTTTAATAATGCAGAAGTGACCTGCAACTCCACAGGAACATTTGTACAATTTTTAGAATGTAATAAAAGTACTTTAGCGTACTTGAATGGGATAAAGACATCAGAAGTTATCCCAGAAAAAAACATTTCCACGAGTATGACTGCCCTGAAGCCCTCTTGATTTTGATTAGAATTTGTATTTTTAATGTTGATAAACTTTTCACACCTTCAAATATGTGAATCACATCGGGCATATTTGGGACTGAACTGGAGTACATACCCAGGGCCAGGTCATAATGTAAACAGCAAAGCCATTGCAGACAGAGGAGCCGACTGATCCTTGTGTGAAGAACGATGGCTAAAGACTGTCAAAGACATATTTTGCAGGTAAACGTTCTAAAAAATAGTAATAATCTGTCATGACTGTCCAAAAGGGGGGGGGGTCACATAATTTTTCTTACCCCTTCTACTGTTTGGTGTTTTGACAATTTTGGCTCAGTAGCCAAGAATGAAAGTAAGATGGCTAACCCGTATGGATCACTTAGTTACCAAGAGAAGAACAATTTCTAGTTACCCAGCATCATAAAACTGTTTAGGGGACGTTGGCCTGGAGTCAAGTGCTTTATGTACATGTATTTTCAAGCCCTGCTTAGTGTTACTCTGCTTACTAAAGTAAATGGTTTAGAACATGGAAAAAAGGTGAGTTTTATTGCACTTTTTTCACAGGTTAATATCAAACGTACATGTACACCATGTACACATGTTTTTCTTTTTCAAAACCAAAATGGGCACTTTTAACAGAAAAAAATCCACTAATAAAATGGTAAATGTTAGGTGGTGGAAGGGAAAATGGTTTCATAACAGTCATCTTAGCAACTACTTATCTCAGCCTCTTGACATTTTAAGTATGTAGCATGAGCATGGGTTCCCATATACCAAGGTATTTAATTCAGGTCTGTCCCTTACCTACATATACAATTTTTTACTTTGGCAGATTTTTATGCCCCATCTACAAAGGTAGGGATTTATAATGTTCAGATCTGTTCTTCCTAAATGTTGCAACAAAGTTCCAGACAGTAAATTTAGTTACGCCTGACGCGCGTTTCGTCTAGGCGCTCTACAACAAATATTGAAAATGCCAAATACTATATATATGATTATGAAGAGCATAGAGCAATAAAACCAAAGATACCAAACGGGGGAACCAAATAATTACTAAAATGACAACCTATGTCTGGGGTAGGAAAAACCTTAGGGTTTGGACAATTTTGAAATTTAAACGGATAATTTAAAGCTTTGATGGATGAAGATGGAGCATTTTGTATTCTTGTTCAAATACTCTTTATACTTTATGAGATAAAAATATTAAAATGGTTAAAGAATTGAATATCCTTTTATTATTTTTCTTTCTGAATTTCAGGACTTAAAAGAATGATTGTTGTACTAATATTAGGGATGGTGTTCTTTTTGTTGTGACCTTAAAATGAATATGCACAGTTATGTATACATGTACATGTATGTATCTTTTATTGATGCTGTAATTGTAGCATTTTTTTACTTCGTGTTGGGAAAAATGTCACGTTCCTCGCACGTTAAAGAATCCTACTGCAGGTCTCGGTAAGGGTAGGATCCCCAGGCAGAAGGCTAAATTTCCCGTCCCTACCCATCACTCCTATTTCCAGTGGCAGTCAAAACTCCCCTACCCGATTGGCCTTGTGTCCCCATTTCCTCCACTTCATCATCATTTCGTGTTCATTGTGTCACCACTCTCGTGTTCATCTCCCGGATATAGCCGAAATCGTGCTGCGTTGGAGTAAAGCAATAACTAACTAACTAACTACTTTCACAAATTTGTTAGCGGTGATCAACGCATCACAATAAGACCATTTCAGACCAACTTAATGTAATATTTGAGGATGAATTAGGTATACAAATGTTCTTAGTGAGTTTGCTCAGTATTCCCTGTTGATTTTCTTGGAAGAGGTTTCCACATTTGTTGGTGTTTCGACCTACCAATTGCATGATTAATTGATGATGAGAGGTGAATATTCGAAATACCTAAATAAAGCATAACAAAATTTCCAGATTTATTCAATGACTTCCACTTTGCTTTATTATACCCCCACTTAGAAAAAGAGGGGATATGCTGTTTTACCCTTGTGTCCCTCTCTCCCTCCATTTGTTCGTTCCTTCGATTGTTCTATCCACCGTAAAAATTTCTGTCAGAATTTGTTAAGCAACTACATGAGGGTCTGATATTTAGTTGACAGCTTTATATACAGTACCATATGGTGCATACCCAATCTACTTCATGTTTACCGAAAACTTAATTACAATCATTCTTTGTAAATAAATTTTCAAAACGATTAAAAACATGAAAATTTACTTTTTTAAAGAACAAAAATGGTTGCACTTTCTGTAAAAAGTGGGTGTTTCCCCATGATTTTTTTTTTAATTTGGATATAGAAATTTTTTCTCGTCAAGTCAAATTGCAGTATTTTAATCAAATTTATTTATTTTTAGGTACTCTATACATAGAAACTTGTGCCTGGGTCATTTATCTCCTATTAAGAAGAATCAAGATATGGAAATTAATACTAAAATAATGACATTCCAGATTTGTCAGAAGATAATGAAGATAGTTTTTCTCAAAGCAAAGATGGATTATTTGCTTGCCCTGAACAAAGTTGCAGAGAGGTCTTTACAAAGCATCATTTACTTGCAAGTGAATACCGTTGGGAAACATGACTTTGGTTACAATGATAATTCATTTGAAAAGGTGAAGATTCTATGGTCAGAAAAATGTGTTTCAGTTGACCATCACTTAAATCTTTAAAGTTTTGTTGCAATCAACAAATAACATAGAAGTCGTAGTTCAAGAAGGTTGGGAATAAACGTCTAATAAACCATCAGAAACGATTCAGTGTTTGAGTAAAACAATATAACTTTACTCCATACGAGACATTTTTACTGGAAAGAGACCCAACTATGAGCATTATCCTCAGATTTGAAAGTTGTGAGCAATACTAATGGCACAAAGACATTCATCACAGAAGTCCGTCTCAGATTAGAAGTTTGTTTGCAAGACTAGGAATGTCACATGGTCATGGCAGAAAAGGGTGAGATTAAAGATGCTGAACTTTAAAGTATATTGGAAGAGATTGAAAGTAGAAATACAAACAACGGAGCAGAATTAACAAATAAGTTTGAATAGGTTGAAATGAAAAACAGAAACTGTATCACCGTTACACCAGTTGTAAACCTCGTTTATCTTTCCCTATCACATTTGTCCGAATGTCATCATTTATTTCACATGTATTCTAAACATGTAAACAACTTATTTTATACATTTTTTTTTAATATTTACAATGTTTAGTTTAAACATATTTATTCATCTTGGATTGCGAAACAAGCTTAATGCTTCTATAAATCCCTCTCCAGTCTGCTGTTTGCGAGTTTGGCCTTTGTAAACGGCCCCCATTGAGCCTACTCTTATCGAACTCTATAATGTTTATACCCCAGCTTCCAATAAAAGGGGTGGGGCATATTGGTTTACATCCATCTATCTGTCTGTCCTCCCATCTGTCCATAATATTACTTTTGTAACAGTTTTCTTTTTGAAGATGTACAGAAATAAGGTATGTCAGACATCTATAACCCCTACCCCTTATGTTATTTTTTCATCGACCCTAACCCTAATTGTATGATTTTGAACAAACTCTAACCCTAAGTGTATCTTAATATTCTAACCCCTAACTCTAATTATGTGTTTTATACTAACTCTTACCCTAACTATATGTTTAACACTGATCATACCCTAATTGTACTAACCCTGATGGTAAATGTATTTTTTGTACTAACCCCTTCCACTTATTTTGTGTTTTCATCGACTATAACCCTAATTGTATAATTTTGTACTAATCCTTACCCTTAATGTATCTTGATATGCTAACCCCTAACCCTTATCATGCACGTAAAAGACCCCTTTGTGGACCGCCAAGTAGTGCACCACATAGGCTAAATTTTCCGCCCCTACCCACCTCTCCCCTTTTCCTGTGGTTCTTCAAAATTTACCCTATATATTTCCCATCCTATCCCCATATTCTATTTATCATCATCATTTCATGTTTATTATATCACCCCTCCTGTAAATAACCTATATAGCGTTGCACGGGCGTAAAACACCAACTCACTCATCGACTATAACCCTAATTGTATGATTTTGTACTAACCCTAACCCTAAGTGTATCTTAATATGCTAACCCCTTAACTTAGTGGTGGGTTCTTTACTAAACCTTACCCTAATTATATGTTTAACACTAACCCTAACCCTAATTGTACGTTTTTGTACTATTCTTTATCTGAACTGAATCTCTTTGTATTAACCCCTACCCCTTTTTGTGTTGTCATCGACCCTAACCCTAATTGTATGATTTTGTACTAACCCTAACCCTTAGTGTATCTTAATATGCTAACCCCTAGCCCTAATTGTGTGGTTTATACTAACCCTAACCCTAAATATTTGTTTTACACTAACCCTAACCCTAATCATACGTTTTTGTACTTACCCTTATCATAAATGTAATTTTTGTACAAACCCCTACCACTTATTTTGTGTTTTCATCGACTATAAACCTAATTGTATGAATTTGTACTAACCCTTACCTTAAAAGTATCTTTATATGCTAACCCTAACCCTAATTGTGTGTTTTATACTAAACTGAACCCAAATTACCCAAATTATATGTTTTCCACTTACGTTTTGAACTATCTTTTACCTGAACTGTATCACTCTGTACTAACCCCTACCCCTTATTTTGTATTTAAATATCATATTTAAATATCATTATTATCAATATTAAGCAAATTTGCATTTTACCCCCTCCCCCTTTTTACCCAAAAATTTCAAATTTGGCATTATTGGTTTTAATTGGTAAAAATGCTCAAACATACCTATTTTGGTCAAAATAAGTCTTAATAAACCATTAAAAATTACTACTTTCCTTATTCATTAAGGTCTTTCCCTTTTCAAAGGGAAGATTTCCCTTTTCAAAGGGAAGACCTTACTGTATTTCTAATTGACCCCTTTATCAAAATGTCCGCGCCTAATATAAAAAAAGTGCCGTGACATATAATTTTGATACTTTGTACCTCTAGTCGGTCATACTTGGAGATGCCCTGATTGAGCCTGTGAAACCGATCTATTATTAGTAACAGAGTTATTTGCCCCAGACCAAAAAACCTTGTTTGCAGATAAACTCAAAAACTGTAACTGATATAAAAATTCTGAAGAGTGGAAATTGTTACCTCACTCCTGGTCATGTTTTGTCACCCCAAAAAAAGTTTTTCGAAAAGTGTCACGGTTAGGCAAATTTGAGTTGCAAATTGACAAAAACGTACAAATTTATATTTTTAGAACCGTTTGTCGTAGAACCTCAAAACTTTCATCATTCACTTTAGGTGACCTATGGTGAGTGAATGAGTGAGTTGGTGTTTTACGCCCGTGCAACGCTATATAGGTTATTTACAGGCGATGAACATGAAAAGGATGATAAAATGAACGTACATCCAAAAATATGAAGGTCAAGGTCATATCAACAAAAACCAAAAAGGTCATTTTCTAGGACAATGGGTTCGATCTTCAAGTCAATTTTTCAGCCCTTATTTGAAGCATTTTTGTGCGGGTTTTTGTTACATAATGTCCGCCAGGAGTTCTAGTGGATTATACAAAAAAATTCCATATATTTTTTTTATTCAACGCGTTCTGATTTTTGTGAAAATTGTACCGATTCCTGTACGCCATATACGTAAGACCTTGAATGACCTTTTATGATTAAATCATCTCAATATGACCACCAAGCCAATTTTAAGTCATTTAAATATCATAATTATCAATATTAAGCAAATTTAAATTTTACCCCCTCCCCATTTTTACCCAAAAATGTCAAATTTGGAATTATTGGTTTTAAATGGTAAAAAATGCTCAAACATACCTATTTTGGTCAAAATAAGTCTTAATCAACCATAAAAAGTACTACTTTCCCTATTTACTGAGGTCTTTCCCTTTTCAAAGGGAAGACCTTACTGTATTTCTTATTGACACTTTCAAAAAAAATTTCAACGCCACATATAAAAAAGTGTCGTGACATATAATAATTTTGATACTTTGTACCTCTAGTCGGTCATACTTGGAGATGCCCTGACTGACCCTGTGAAACCGATCTATTTTTAGTAACAGAGTTATCTGCCCCAGACCGAAAAACCTTGTTTGCAGATAAACTCAAAAACTGTAACTGATATAAAAATTCTGAAGAGTGGAAATTATGACCTCACTCCTGGTCATGTTTTGTCACCCAAAAAAAGTTTTTCGAAAAATGTCACGGTTAGGCAATTTTGAGTCGCGAATTGACAAAAACGTAAAAATTTCTATTTTTAGAGCCGTTTGTGGCAGCACCTCAAAACTTTCATCATTCATTTTAAGTGACCTATGGTACATCCACAAATATAAAGGTCAAGGTCATATCAACAAAAACAAAAAAGGTCATTTTCTAGGACAATGGGTTTTATCTTCAAGTCAATTTTTCAGCCCTTATTTGAAGCAATTTTGTGCGGGTTTTTGTTACATGATGTCCGCCAGGAGTTCTAGTAGATCATTCAAAAAATTCCATAATTTTTTTTTAATTTTCAACGCGTCCTGATTTTTGTGAAAATTGTACCGATTCCTGTACGCCATATACGTATGACCTTTTATGATTAAATCATCTCAATATGACCACCAAGCCAATTTTAAGTCATTTAAATATCATAATTATCAATATTAAGCAAATTTAAATTTTACCCCCTCCCCTTTTTTACCCAAAAATGTCAAATTTGGCATTATTGGTTTTAAATGGTAAAAAATGCTGAAACATACCTATTTTGGTCAAAATAAGTCTTAATCAACCATAAAAAGTACTACTTTCCCTATTTACTGAGGTCTTTCCCTTTTCAAAGGGGAGACCTTACTGTATTTCTCATTGACACTTTAAATTTTTTTCCGTGCCCAATATAAAAAAGTGTCGTGAAATATAATTTTGATACTTTGTACCTTTAGTCGGTCATACTTGGAGATGCCCTGACTGACCATGTGAAACCGATCTATTTTTAGTAGCAGAGTTTATCTGCCCCAGACCGAAAACCTTGTTTCCAGATAAACTTTAACAAACTGTAATTGATATAAAAATTCTGAAGAGTGGAAATTGTTACCTCACTCCTGGTAATGTTTTGTCACCCCAAAAAAGTTTTTCGAAAAGTGTCACGGTTAGGCAATTTTGAGTCGCGAATTGACAAAAATGTAAAAATTGATATTTTTAGAACCGTTTGTCACAGCACCTACAAACTTTCATCATTCATTTTAGGTGACCTATGGTACATCCAAAAATATAAAGGCCAAGGTCATATCAACAAAATCAAAAAAGGTCATTTTCTAGGACAATGGGTTTTATCTTCAAGTCAATTTTTCAGCCCTTATTTGAAGTATTTTTGTGCGGGTTTTTATATGATGTCCACCAGGAGTTCTTCTAGTAGATTATACAAAAAAAAAATCCTTAATTTTTTTTTTTAATTTTCAACGCGTCCTGATTTTTGTGAAAATTGTACAGATTCATGTACGCCATATACGTATGACATTGATTGACCTTTTATGATTAAATCATCTCAAACGACCACCAAGCCCATTTAAAGTCATTTAAATATCATAATTATCAATATTAAGCAAATTTAAATTTTACCCCCTCCCCCTTTTACCCAAAAATGTCAAATTTGGCATTATTGGTATTAAATGGTAAAAAATGCTCAAACATACCTATTTTGGTCAAAATAAGTCTTAATCAACCATAAAAAGTACTACTTTCCCTATTTATTGAGGTCTTTCCCTTTTCAAAGGGAAGACCTTACTGTATTTCTTCTTGACACTTTCAAAATTTTTTTCCGCGCCCAATATAAAAAAAGTGTCGTGACATATAATTTTGATACTTAGTACCTCTAGTCGGTCATACTTGGAGATGCCCTGACTGACCCTGTGAAACCGATCTATTTTTAGTAACAGAGTTATCTGCCCCAGACCGAAAAACCTTGTTTGCAGATAAACTCAAAAACTGTAACTGATATAAAAATTCTGAAGAGTGGAAATTATGACCTCACTCCTGGTCATGTTTTGTCACCCAAAAAAACAGTTTTTCGAAAAGTGTCACGGTTAGGCAATTTTGAGTCGCGAATTGACAAAAGCGTAAAAATTTCTATTTTTAGAACCGTTTGTGGCAGCACCTCAAAACTTTCATCATTCATTTTAAGTGACATATGGTACATCCAAAAATATAAAGGTCAAGGTCATATCAACAAAAACAAAAAAAGGTCATTTTCTAGGACAATGGGTTTTATCTTCAAGTCAATTTTTCAGCCCTTATTTGAAGCAATTTTGTGCGGGTTTTCGTAACATGATGTCCGCCAGGAGTTCTAGTAAATCATTCAAAAAATTCCATAATTTTTTTTAATTTTCAACGCGTCCTGATTTTTGTGAAAATTGTACCGATTCCTGTACGCCATATACGTAAGACCTTGAATGACCTTTTATGATTAAATCATCTCAATATGACCACCAAGCCAATTTTAAGTCATTTAAATATCATAATTATCAATATTAAGCAAATTTAAATTTTACCCCCTCCCCCTTTTTACCCAAAAATGTCAAATTTGGCATTATTGGTATTAAATGGTAAAAAATGCTCAAACATACCTATTTTGGTCAAAATAAGTCTTAATCAACCATAAAAAGTACTACTTTCCCTATTTATTGAGGTCTTTCCCTTTTCAAAGGGAAGACCTTACTGTATTTCTTCTTGACACTTTCAAAATTTTTTTCCGCGCCCAATATAAAAAAAAGTGTCGTGACATATAATTTTGATACTTTGTACCTCTAGTCGGTCATACTTGGAGATGCCCTGACTGACCCTGTGAAACCGATCTATTTTTAGTAACAGAGTTATCTGCCCCAGACCGAAAAACCTTGTTTGCAGATAAACTCAAAAACTGTAACTGATATAAAAATTCTGAAGAGTGGAAATTATGACCTCACTCCTGGTAATGTTTTGTCACCCAAAAAACCAGTTTTTCGAAAAGTGTCACGGTTAGGCAATTTTGAGTCGCGAATTGACAAAAACGTAAAAATTTCTATTTTTAGAACCGTTTGTGGCAGCACCTCAAAACTTTCATCATTCATTTTAAGTGACCTATGGTACATCCACAAATATAAAGGTCAAGGTCATATCAACAAAAACAAAAAAGGTCATTTTCTAGGACAATGGGTTTTATCTTCAAGTCAATTTTTCAGCCCTTATTTGAAGCAATTTTGTGCGGGTTTTTGTTACATGATGTCCGCCAGGAGTTCTAGTAGATCATTCAAAAAATTCCATAATTTTTTTTTAATTTTCAACGCGTCTTGATTTTTGTGAAAATTGTACCGATTCCTGTACGCCATATACGTAAGACCTTGAATGACCTTTTATGATTAGATCATCTCAATATGACCACCAAGCCAATTTTAAGTCATTTAAATATCATAATTATCAATATTAAGCAAATTTAAATTTTACCCCCTCCCCCTTTTTACCCAAAAATGTCAAATTTGGCATTATTGGTATTAAATGGTAAAAAATGCTCAAACATACCTATTTTGGTCAAAATAAGTCTTAATCAACCATAAAAAGTACTACTTTCCCTATTTATTGAGGTCTTTCCCTTTTCAAAGGGAAGACCTTACTGTATTTCTTCTTGACACTTTCAAAATTTTTTTCCGCGCCCAATATAAAAAAAAGTGTCGTGACATATAATTTTGATACTTTGTACCTCTAGTCGGTCATACTTGGAGATGCCCTGACTGACCCTGTGAAACCGATCTATTTTTAGTAACAGAGTTATCTGCCCCAGACCGAAAAACCTTGTTTGCAGATAAACTCAAAAACTGTAACTGATATAAAAATTCTGAAGAGTGGAAATTATGACCTCACTCCTGGTAATGTTTTGTCACCCAAAAAACCAGTTTTTCGAAAAGTGTCACGGTTAGGCAATTTTGAGTCGCGAATTGACAAAAACGTAAAAATTTCTATTTTTAGAACCGTTTGTGGCAGCACCTCAAAACTTTCATCATTCATTTTAAGTGACCTATGGTACATCCACAAATATAAAGGTCAAGGTCATATCAACAAAAACAAAAAAGGTCATTTTCTAGGACAATGGGTTTTATCTTCAAGTCAATTTTTCAGCCCTTATTTGAAGCAATTTTGTGCGGGTTTTTGTTACATGATGTCCGCCAGGAGTTCTAGTAGATCATTCAAAAAATTCCATAATTGTTTTTTAATTTTCAACGCGTCTTGATTTTTGTGAAAATTGTACCGATTCCTGTACGCCATATACGTAAGACCTTGAATGACCTTTTATGATTAAATCATCTCAATATGACCACCAAGCCAATTTTAAGTCATTTAAATATCATAATTATCAATATTAAGCAAATTTAAATTTTACCCCCTCCCCCTTTTTACCCAAAAATGTCAAATTTGGCATTATTGGTATTAAATGGTAAAAAATGCTCAAACATACCTATTTTGGTCAAAATAAGTCTTAATCAACCATAAAAAGTACTACTTTCCCTATTTATTGAGGTCTTTCCCTTTTCAAAGGGAAGACCTTACTGTATTTCTTCTTGACACTTTCAAAATTTTTTTCCGCGCCCAATATAAAAAAAAGTGTCGTGACATATAATTTTGATACTTTGTACCTCTAGTCGGTCATACTTGGAGATGCCCTGACTGACCCTGTGAAACCGATCTATTTTTAGTAACAGAGTTATCTGCCCCAGACCGAAAAACCTTGTTTGCAGATAAACTCAAAAACTGTAACTGATATAAAAATTCTGAAGAGTGGAAATTATGACCTCACTCCTGGTAATGTTTTGTCACCCAAAAAACCAGTTTTTCGAAAAGTGTCACGGTTAGGCAATTTTGAGTCGCGAATTGACAAAAACGTAAAAATTTCTATTTTTAGAACCGTTTGTGGCAGCACCTCAAAACTTTCATCATTCATTTTAAGTGACCTATGGTACATCCACAAATATAAAGGTCAAGGTCATATCAACAAAAACAAAAAAGGTCATTTTCTAGGACAATGGGTTTTATCTTCAAGTCAATTTTTCAGCCCTTATTTGAAGCAATTTTGTGCGGGTTTTTGTTACATGATGTCCGCCAGGAGTTCTAGTAGATCATTCAAAAAATTCCATAATTGTTTTTTAATTTTCAACGCGTCTTGATTTTTGTGAAAATTGTACCGATTCCTGTACGCCATATACGTAAGACCTTGAATGACCTTTTATGATTAAATCATCTCAATATGACCACCAAGCCAATTTTAAGTCATTTAAATATCATAATTATCAATATTAAGCAAATTTAAATTTTACCCCCTCCCCCTTTTTACCCAAAAATGTCAAATTTGGCATTATTGGTATTAAATGGTAAAAAATGCTCAAACATACCTATTTTGGTCAAAATAAGTCTTAATCAACCATAAAAAGTACTACTTTCCCTATTTATTGAGGTCTTTCCCTTTTCAAAGGGAAGACCTTACTGTATTTCTTCTTGACACTTTCAAAATTTTTTTCCGCGCCCAATATAAAAAAAAGTGTCGTGACATATAATTTTGATACTTTGTACCTCTAGTCGGTCATACTTGGAGATGCCCTGACTGACCCTGTGAAACCGATCTATTTTTAGTAACAGAGTTATCTGCCCCAGACCGAAAAACCTTGTTTGCAGATAAACTCAAAAACTGTAACTGATATAAAAATTCTGAAGAGTGGAAATTATGACCTCACTCCTGGTAATGTTTTGTCACCCAAAAAAACAGTTTTTCGAAAAGTGTCACGGTTAGGCAATTTTGAGTCGCGAATTGACAAAAACGTAAAAATTTCTATTTTTAGAACCGTTTGTGGCAGCACCTCAAAACTTTCATCATTCATTTTAAGTGACCTATGGTACATCCACAAATATAAAGGTCAAGGTCATATCAACAAAAACAAAAAAGGTCATTTTCTAGGACAATGGGTTTTATCTTCAAGTCAATTTTTCAGCCCTTATTTGAAGCAATTTTGTGCGGGTTTTTGTTACATGATGTCCGCCAGGAGTTCTAGTAGATCATTCAAAAAATTCCATAATTTTTTTTTAATTTTCAACGCGTCCTGATTTTTGTGAAAATTGTACCGATTCCTGTACGCCATATACGTAAGACCTTGAATGACCTTTTATGATTAAATCATCTCAATATGACCACCAAGCCAATTTTAAGTCATTTAAATATCATAATTATCAATATTAAGCAAATTTAAATTTTACCCCCTCCCCCTTTTTACCCAAAAATGTCAAATTTGGCATTATTGGTTTTAAATGGTAAAAAATGCTCAAACATACCTATTTTGGTCAAAATAAGTCTTAATCAACCATAAAAAGTACTACTTTCCCTCTTTACTGAGTTCTTTCCCTTTTCAAAGGGAAGACCTTACTGTATTTCTCATTGACACTTTCATTTTTTTTCTGCGCCCAATATAAAAAAGTGTCGTGACATAATTTTGATACTTTGTACCTCTAGTCGGTCATACTTGGAGATGCGTCCCGTGCGGGGCACGGGTGGCGAATAGGCCCGCAGCAGAGCCTAGCTTGTCGTAAGAGGCGACTAAGGGTCTTGGGATTCTGATGTCGGGTCAGTGCTCAGCCCACAGAGCGACCAAGTGTGTACCCTAGGTGGCTGAATAGGGTGGCCCTCGTCCGCGGGGGTTGTCAGGTCTATAATACGGAAACCCTGACCGCCGACCATAGTGGGCCAACGTGTGTGAAGAGTGCCACGCTTCATGCACGTAAAAGATCCCTTTGTGGACCGCCAAGTAGTGCGCCACATAGGCTAAATTTTCCGCCCCTATCCACCCTCCCCTTTTTTCTGTGGTTCTTCAAAATTTGCCGGTCCTTTGTTTCCCACCCCATCCTCATATTTCATTTATCATCATCATTTCATGTTCATTTTATCATCCTTTTCATGTTCATCGCCTGTAAATAACCTATATAGCGTTGCACGGGCGTAAAACACCAACTCACTCACTCACTCACTTGGAGATGCCCTGACTGACCATGTGAAACCGATCTATTTTTAGTAACAGAGTTATCTGCCCCAGACCGAAAACATTGTTTCCAGATAAACTTAAACAAGCTGTAATTGATATAAAACTTCTGAAGAGTGGAAATTGTTACCTCACTCCTGGTCATGTTTTGTCACCCAAAAAAAGTTTTTCGAAAAGTGTCACGGTTAGGCAATTTTGAGTCGCGAATTGACAAAAATGTAAAAATTTATATTTTTAGAACCGTTTGTCGCAGCACCTAAAAACTTTCATCATTCATTTTAAGTGACCTATGGTACATCCAAAAATATGAAGGTCAAGGTCATATCAACAAAAAAACAAAAAAGTTCATTTTCTAGGACAATGGGTTTTATCTTCAAGTCAATTTTTCAGCCCTTATTTGAAGTATTTTTGTGCGGGTTTTTATATGATGTCCGCCAGGAGTTCTTCTAGTAGATTATACAAAAAAAATCCATAATTTTTTTTTTAATTTTCAACGCGTTCTGATTTTTGTGAAAATTGTACAGATTCCTGTACGCCATATACGTATCACATTGAATGACCTTTTATGATTTAATCATCTCAAATGACCGCCAAGCCCATTTTAAGTCATTTAAATATCATAATTATCAATATTAAGCAAATTTAAATTTTACCCCCTCCCCCTTTTTACCCAAAAATGGCAAATTTGGCATTATTGGTATTAAATGGTAAAAATGCTCAAACATACCTATTTTGGACAAAATAAGTCTTAATCAACCATAAAAAGTACTACTTTCCCTATTTACTGAGGTCTTTCCCTTTTCAAAGGGAAGACCTTAATGTATTTCTTCTTGACACTTTCAAATTTTTTTTCCGCGCCCAATATAAAAAAAGGGTCGTGACATATAATTTTGATACTTTGTACCTCTAGTCGGTCATACTTGGAGATGCCCTGACTGACCCTGTGAAACCGATCTATTTTTAGTAACAGAATTACAAATACCAAAACGCGGGTATAAACGGTTAATTTGGATATGCTATATATCGATATTCCAAGGAGTAACCTCTCATCAGTAGCATTCAAACCAAAACATTGGAAGGTCAAATTCCAAAACAGTTGAAAGCGAAAAGTACTCAAAACCAAAACGATCCAACAAGGAAGCCAAATCCAGCACCGAGGATATCGACCATGTGCATTACAAGGAAAGAAACCTGGTGTTTTCATTAATTTTGAATTTAACAATCGGAAATTTCAGCGACAATATATTAGAAATTTTATGGTAATTCGTTTCAGACAAGTCTGACTACCAGGCTTGTGATTACCCTCGGGGACCTCTGGTCCACCAGCAGCTGTTATCGCCCAGTGGTTTCAAAATTACAAATACCAAAACGCGGGTATAAACGGTTAATTTGGATATGCTATATATCGATATTCCAAGGAGTAACCTCTCATCAGTAGCATTCAAACCAAAACATTGGAAGGTCAAATTCCAAAACAGTTGAAAGCGAAGAGTACTCAAAACCAAAACGTTCCAACAAGGAAGCCAAATCCAGCACCGAGGATATCGACCATGTGCATTACAAGGAAAGAAACCTGGTGTTTTCATTAATTTTGAATTTAACAATCGGAAATTTCAGCGACAATATATTAGAAATTTTATGGTAATTCGTAGTTATCTGCCCCAGACCGAAAAACCTTGTTTGCAGATAAACTCAAAAACTGTAACTGATATAAAAATTCTGAAGAGTGGAAATTATGACCTCACTCCTGGCCATGTTTTGTAACCAAAAAAAAACCAGTTTTTCGAAAAGTGTCACGGTTAGGCAATTTTGAGTCGCGAATTGACAAAAACGTAAAAATTTCTGTTTTTAGAACCGTTTGTGGCAGCACCTCAAAACTTTCATCATTCATTTTAAGCGACCTATGGTACATCCAAAAATATAAAGGTCAAGGTCATATCAACAAAAACAAAAAAGGTCATTTTCTAGGACAATGGGTTTTATCTTCAAGTCAATTTTTCAGCCCTTATTTGAAGCAATTTTGTGCGGGTTATTGTTACATGATGTCCGCCAGGAGTTCTAGTAGATCATACAAAAAATTCCATAATTTTTTTTTTAATTTTCAACGCGTCCTGATTTTTTGTGAAAATTGTACCGATTCCTGTACGCCATGTACGTATGACCTTGAATGACCTTTTATGATTAATTCATCTCAATATGACCACCAAGCCAATTTTAAGTCATTTAAATATCATAATTATCAATATTAAGCAAATTTAAATTTTACCCCCTCCCCCTTTTTACCCAAAAATGTCAAATTTGGCATTATTGGTTTTAAATGGTAAAAAATGCTCAAAACATACCTATTTTGGTCAAAAAAAGTCTTAATCAACCATAAAAAGTACTACTTTCCCTATTTTACTCTAATCTACAGAGCAATATACCTACTTCTCCTGCATACGATGTTTTTATTTCACAACTTATTCGATATGCCAGAGCTTGCACACATTTCACAAATTTTTTGATCAGACACCGATTTCTTCGTGACCGACTTTTGGAGCAGGGCTATAAGAAAATACGTCTCATACGATCACAATAAAAAAAAATTTCTTCGTTATCAGCCACTAGTAGTAAAGTTCAAAATTGAGTTAAAAGATATGGTGATTAATGTTTTAATTAGTGTTTGGCTGGGCTTTTGTACTAAGATGATCACCTCAATATCCCTATTGTGTCTCACAACTATGTTGTGTTATATGGTCATTACCGGATCCTAAGATCGCAATGGAAGAGGGAGGTTGGGCGCCATACAACCTGGTTTAACCCACCACTTCAAAGGAAGTGCCTGTACCAAGTCAAGACCATTGCTGTCTTTAATTCTTCTGGTTTTGTGTTTCTCTCAAATAAAAATTACAACAAAGTTCCATAAAAGCTTCTGTATTTTGTTCATGCTAATTTTCATATCCTACATGTCCTATTATCTTCGATTTATAATGCCTAATTCCAAGAAAATTTTACAGGGTCACACTATTTTACGTAACTATATGTTATGGATTAAGAAACTTTCACAGTGTCACACTAATCTATATAACTATTATACTATGGACCTGAAGATCGCAATGGAAGAGGGAGGTTTGGCGCCATAAAACCTGGTTCAACCCACCATTTCGTTTGAAATGCCTGTACCAAGTCAGGACCATTGCGATCCACCAATTCTCCGGAATGACTGATTCGTTTTTGTCATTTTCTCTTGACTATGAGATTGATCATTCAAGTTCGGTAGTTTTGTTATAACCTTTATTATCTAGGACAATGGGTTTTATCTTCAAGTCATATTTTTCAGCCCTTATTTGAAGCAATTTTGTGCGGGTTGTTGTTACATGATGTCCGCCAGGAGTTCTAGTAGAGTATACAAAAAATTCCATATTTTTTTTAATTTTCAACGCGTCCTGATTTTGGTGAAAATTGTACCAATTCCTGTACGCCATATACGTATGACCTTGAATGACCTTTTATTAATTAAATCATCTCAATATGACCACCAAGCCAATTTTAAGTCATTTGAATATCATAATTATCAATTATAAGCAAATTTGAATTTTACCCCCTCCCCCTTTTTACCCAAAAATTTCAAATTTGCATTATTGGTTTTAAATGGTAAAAATGCTCAAACATACCTATTTTGGTCAAAATAAGTCTTAATCAACCATTAAAAGTACTACTTTCCCTATTAACTAAGGTCTATCCCTTTTCAAAGGGAAGACCTTACTGTATTTCTTATTGACACTTTCATTTTTTTTTCGCCCCCAATATAAAAAAGTGTCGTGACATATAATTTTGATACTAAGTACCTCTAGTCGGTCATACTTGGAGATGCCCTGACAGACCCTGTGAAACCGATCTATTTTTAGTAACACAGTTAACTGCCCCAGACCGAAAAACCTTGTTTGCAGATAAACTCAAAAACTGTTACTGATATAAAAATTCTGAAGAGTGGAAATTGTGACCTCACTCCTGGTCATGTTTTGTCACCCAAGAAAAAGTTTTTCAAAAAGTGTCACAGTTAGGCAATTTAGAGTCGCGAATTGACAAAAATATTAGAATTTATATTTTAAGAACCGTTTGGGGCAGCACCTCAAAACTTTCATCATTCTTTTTAGGTGACCTATGGTACATACAAAAATATAAAGGTCAAGGTCATATCAACAAAAACAAAAAAGGTAATTTTCTAGGACAATGGGATTTATCTTCAAGTCATTTTGTCAGTCCTTATTTGAAACATTTTTGTGCGGGTTTTGTTTTGGTATGATGTCCGCCAGGAGTTCTTCTAGTAGATTATAAAAAAATCCATATTTTTTTTTAAGTTTCAACGAGTCCTGATTGTTGTGAAATATGTACCGATTCTTGTACGCCATATATGTATGACCTTGAATGACCTTTTATGATTAAATAATCTCAAATGTCCACCAAGTCCATTTTAAGTCATTTAAATATCATAATTATCAATATTAAGCAAATTTAAATTTTACCCCCTCCCCCTTTTTTCACAAAAATGTCAAATTTGGCATTATTGGTTTTAAATGGTAAAAAATGCTCAAACATACCTATTTTGGTCAAAATAAGTCTTAATTAACCATAAAAAAGTACTACTTTCCATATTTACTAAGGTCTTTCCCTTTTCAAAGGAAAAGGTTAAGGTTAAGGTTAGTACAAAATTATACAATTAGGGTTAGAGTCGATGAAAACACAAAATAAGTGGTAGGGGTTAGTGCAAAGAAAAATATGATAAGGGTTAGTACAAAATCATACAATTAGGGTTAGGGTTAGTGTAAAACATAAAATTAGGGTTAGGGTTAGTGTAAAACATATAATTAGGGTTAGGGTTCGTGTAAACATATAATTAGAGTAAGGGTTAGTATAAAACACACAATTAGGGTTAGGGATACATTTAGGGTTAGGGTTAGTACAAAATTATACAATTAGGGTAAGGGTTAGTACAAAAACATATAAAAAGGGTTAGGGTTAGCATAAAACACACAATTAGGATAAGGGGCTAGCAGATTAAAATATACTTAGGATTAGGGTTACACAATCATGCAATAAGGGTTAGGGTCGATGAATACACAAATTAGGGTAAGGAGTTAGTACAAATAGATAGGTTAGTGTTAGGGTAAGAACAAATTTATACAATTAGGCTTATAGTCGTTGAAAACACAAAATAAGTGGAAGAGGTAGTTAAAAAATACATTGATGATAAGGGTTAATACAAGTACGTATAATTAAGGTAAGGAATAATGTAAAACATATAATTATAATTTGGGTTTATATAAAACACATACTTAGGGTTAGGGTTAGTGTAAAACATATTATTAGAGTTAGGGTTAGTATAAAACACACAATTAGGGTTAGGGTTTAGCATACAAAGATACATTTAGGGTTATGGTTAGAACAAAATTATTAAGGTGTCCCGTGCGGGGCCCGGGAGGCGAATAGGCCCGCAGCAGCGCTAAGCTTGTCGGTAAAAGTCCACTAAAGAGCGCTCAGAAACCTGACATCGGGGTCGGGCCGCTTTGCCCACAAAGCGACTGGGATGTGTGCCCCAGGTGGTTGAATGGGGCAGCCCTGACATCAAGAGATGCGGGGTCGTCAGGCGATAATGCGGAAAACCTGACCGCAAACCATAGTGGTGCACCGTGTTGGGAAAAATGTCACGTTCCTCGCACGTTAAAGAACCCTGCTGCAGGTCTCGGTAAGAGTAGAACCCGTAGGATCCCCATGCAGGAGGCGAAATTTCCCGTCCCTACCCATCACTCCCTTTTCCAGTGGCAGTCAAAACTCTCCTACCCGATTGGCCTTGTGTCCCCATTTCCTCCACTTCATCATCATTTCATGTTCATTGTATCACCACTTTCATGTTCATCTCCCGGATATAGCCGAAATCGCGCTGCTTGGGAGTAAAGCAATAACTAACTAACTAACTACAATTAAGGTTATAATCGATGAAAATAAAAAATAAATGGTAGGCACTAGCACAAAGATACATTTATGATTAGGATTAATACAAAAACGTATAATTAGGGTTAGGGTTAGTGTAAAACATATTATTAGGGTTGGGGTTAGTATAAAACACACAGTTAGGGTTAAGGTTTAGCATATAAAGATACATTTAGGATTAGGGTTAGTAGAAAATTATACAATTAGGTTAAGGGTTAGTACAAGAACGTATAATTAAGGTAAAGGATAATGTAAAACATATAATTATAATTTGGGTTTAAATAAAACACATACTTAGGGTTAGGGTTAGTTTAAAACATATTATTAGGATTAGGGTTAGTATAAAACACACAATTAAGTTTAGGGGTTAGCATATAAGATACATATAAGTTATGGTTAGTACAAAATTATACAAATAGGGTTATAGTCGATGAAAACACAAAATAAGTGGTAGGGGTTAGTACAAAAAAATACATTTATGATAAGGGTTAGTACAAAAACGTATAATTAGGGTTAGGGTAAGTGTAAAACATATTATTTGAGTTAGGGATAGTATAAAACACACAATTAGGGTAAGGGGTTAGCATATACAGATATATTTAGGGTTAGGGTTAGTACAAAATTATACAATTAGGGTAAGGGTTAGTACAAAAACATATAATTAGGGTTGGGGTTAGTGTAAAACATATTATTAGATAAAAGTAAGTATAAAACACACAATTAGGGTTAGTCGTTAGTATATAAAGATACAATTAGGGTTAGGGTTAGTACAAAATTTTACAACTCGATGAAAACGAAAAATAAGTGGTAGGGGTTAGTACAAAGATACATTTATGATAACGGTTAGTACCAAAAACTATAATTAGGGTTAAGATTAGTGTAAATTATATAATTAGTGTTAGGGTTAGTGTAAAGCATATAATTAGGGTTAGGGTTAGTATAAAACACTTAATTAGGGTAAGGGGTTAGCAGATTAAGATACACGAAGGGTTAGGGTTACAAAATCATACAATTAGGGTTTGGGTCGATGAATACACAAAATAAGGGGTAGGGGTTAGTACAAATAGATAGGTTAGGGCTAGGGTTAGAACCCAATTATACAATAAGGCTTATAGTCGATGAAAACACAAAATAAGTGGAAGAGGTAGTTAAAAAATACATTTATGATAAGGGTTAGTACAAGAACGTAAATTTAAGGTTAAGGTAAATGTAAAATATATAATTGTAATTTGTGTTTTTATGAAACACATACTTAGGGTTAGGATTAGTGTAAAACATATTAATAGGGTTAGGGTTAGTATAAAACACACACTTAGGCTTAGGGGTGAGTATATAAAGACACATTTAGGGTTATGGTTAGAACAAAATTATACAATTAGCGTTATAGTCGATGAAAACAAAAAAATAAGTGGTAGGCGTAAGTACAAAGATTCATTTATGATAAGGGTTTGTACAAAAACGTATAATTAGGGTTAGGGTTAGTGTAAAACATGTTATTTGGGTTAGGGTTAGTATTAAACACACAATTAGGGTAAGGGGTGAGGGTATTAAAGATACATTTAGGGTTAGAGTTAGTACAAAATTATACAATTAGGGTTAGGGTCGATGAATACATAAAATATAGGGTAGGGATTAGTACAAAAATTATACAATTTGGTTCATAGTCAAGGAAAACACAAAATAAGGGCCAGGGGTTTGGACAAGGAGATACAGATCGGGTAAATGTTAGTACAAAAAACGCTCAATAAGGGCTACGGTAAGGGTCTATGAAAACACAAACTTAAGGGAAGGGGTTGGACCAAAAAGATACATTAATGGTCAGGGTTAGTAAAAAAACATACAATTAGGGTAAGGGTTAGTACAGAAACGTATAATTAGGGTTAGGGTTAGTATAATACACACAATTAGGGTTAGGGATTAGCATATTAAGATACATTAAGGGTAAGGGTTACAAAATCATACAATTATGGTTAGGATCGATGAAAACACAAAATAAGTGGTAGAGGATAGTACAAAGAGATACAGTTAAGGTAACGGTTAGTACAAAAAAACGTACAATTAGGGTTACGGTTAGGGTCTGTGAAAACACAAACTTAAGAGTAGAGGTTGGACCAAAAAGATACATTAATGGTCAGGGTTAGTACAAAAACGAATAATTAGTGTTAGGGTTAGTGTAAAACATTTAATTAGGGTTAGAGGTTTGCATATAAAAATACATTAAGGGTTAGGGTTAGAACAAAATTATACAATTAGGGTCAGGGTTAGTACAAGTACAAGTATAATAATGGTTAGGGTTAGTAAAAAACATATTATTAGGGTTAGGGTTAGCATAAAACACACAATTAGGGTTAGGGGTTAGCATATAAGATACATATAAGTTATGGTTAGTACAAACTTATACAATTAGGGTTATAGTCGTTGAATACACAAAATTAGGGTAAGGTGTTAGTGCAAATAGATAGGTTAGGGTTAGGGTTAGAACAAAAATATACAATTAGGCTTATAGTCGTTGAATACACAAAATAAGTGGAAGAGGTAGTTAAAAAATACATTTATGATAAGGGTTAGTACAAGAACGTATAATTAAGGTTAGGGTTAATGTAAAACATATAATTATAATTTGGGCTTTTACAAAGCACATACTTAGGGTTAGGGTTAGTGTAAAACATATTATTAGGGATAGGGTTTAACATATAAAGATACATTTAGGGTTAGCACAAAATTATACAATTAGGGTCATAGTCGATGAAAACAAAATAATAAGTGGTATGCGTTAGTACAACGATACATTTTTGATAAGATTTAGTACAAAAACGTATGATTAAGGTTAGGGTTAGTGTAAAACATCTTATAAGGGTTAGGGTTAGTATAAAACACACAGTTAGGGTTAGGGGTTAGCGTATAAAGATAAATTTAGGGTGAGGGTTAGTACAAAATTATACAATTAGGGTTATAGTCGATGAAAACACAAAACAAGTGGTAGGGGTTAGTACAAAAAATACATTTATGATAAGGGTTAGTACAAAAACGTATAATTAGGGTTAGGGTTAGTGTAAAACATATCATTAGAGTTAGGGTTAGTATAAAACACACAATAAGGGTTAAGGGTTAGCATACAGATGGGTCCAAACCTGACCTGTATGCAAACCAAACTAAAAAAGCAAACCAGAAGTTTGGTCTAAGTTCACTTTTCACTTTGTTTGGTTTACTTTTAGCAAACCAAAGTCTACTTTAATGTTTACTCGAAAAGTAAACCAGACCGCTGGTTTGGTTTGGTTTGGTCAGAGCAAACCAAACTTTAAAAAGCAAACCAAACCAGCACCCTAGTTTGGTTTGGTTTGGTCTGCGCAAACCGCGAGCATGCGCAGATGATTCATATAATCGATGTGAAAGAATGTCCGAACTATTTAACAATTATTACATTTCACGAAGAAATATTATTCACGAATTATATGTCTCAATCGAATTACAAATTCTGATTTAAACATTTAACATCATATTAGATAGGTATTTTATGAGTAACCAAACCAGCACCAAAATTTTCTATTTTTAGAGCAAACCAAACCAGCGGCCTAGTTTGCTTTGGTTTGCTAAGACCAAACCATAAGCATGCACAGATGATTCAAAGAATCGAAGTAGTACGCCGCCCGACATCATTTTATAATATTTGTTTTACTTGAAGAATTTATTATGATTTAGATATTAACCATCATTTTAGATTGGTTTGGTAAGAGTCGATGAATACACAAAATAAGGGGTAGGGGTTAGAACAAATAGATAGGTTAGGGTTAGGCTTAGAACAAAATTAGGCTTATAGTCGATGAAAACACAAAATAAGCGGAAGGCATTAGTACAAAGATACATTTATGACAAGGATTAGTACAAAACGTATAATTAGGGTTAGTGTTAGTGTAAAACATATTATTAGGGTTAGGGTAAGTATAAAACACACAGTTAGGGTTAAGGGTTAGCATATAAAGATACATTTAGGGCTAGGGTTAGTAGAACATTATACAATTAAGTTATCGGTTAGTACAAGAACGTATAATAATACTTAGGGTTAGGATTAGTGTAAAACATATTATTAGGGTAAGGGTTAATATAAAACACACAATAAGGGTTAGGGGTACAAAATTATACAATTTGGCTCATAGTCGATGAAAACACAAAATAAGGGTCAGGGTTTGGACTAAGATACAGATCAGGTTAATGTTTGTACAAAAAAACGTTCAATAAGGGCTACGGTTAGGGTAGGGGTAGGACCAAAAAGATACATTAATAGTCATGGTTAGTAAAAAAAAACATACGATTAGACACAGTTAGGGTAAAGGGTTAGCATATAAAGATACATTTGAGGTTAGGGTTAGTAGAAAATTATACAATTAGGTTAAGGGTTAGTACAAGAACGTATAATAATTGTTAGGGTTAGTTTAAAACATATAATTTGGGTTAGGGTTAGTATAAACACACAATTAGGGTTTAGGGTTAGCATATGAAGGTAACTCTAGGGTTAGGTTCAGTACAAAATTATACAATTTGGCTCATAGTCGATGAAAACACAAAATAAGGGTCAGGTGTTTGGACAAAGAGATACAGATCAGGTTAATGTTAGTACAAAAAAAGTTCAATAAGGGCTACGGTTATGGTCTATGAAAACACAAACTTAAGGGTAGGTGTTGGACCCAGAAGATACATTAATGGTCAGGGTTAGTAAAAAAACATACAAGTAGGGTTGGGGTAAGTGTAAAACATATAATTAGGGTTAGGGTTAGTATAAAACACACAGTTAGGGTTTAGGGATGCATATCAAGATACATTTAGGGTTAGGGTTAGTACAAATTTATACAATTAGGGTAAGGGTTAGTACAAAAACGTAAAATTAGGGTTAGGGTTAGCATATAAAGATATATTTAGGGTTATGGTTAGTACAAAAGATACATTTATGATAAGGGTTAGTACAAAAACGTATAATTAGGATTGGGGTTAGTATAAAACCAGAATTAGGGTTAAGGGTTGTCATATCAAGATACATTTAGGTTTAGGGTTAGTACGAAATTTCACAATTAGGGTAAGGGTTAGTACAAAAACGTATAATTAGGGTTAGGGTTAGTGTAAAACATATAATTAGAGTTAGGCTTAGTATAAAACACACAATTAGGGTTAGGGGTTAGCATATAAAGATACATTTAGGGTTAGGGTTAGTACAAAATTATACAATTAGGGTAAGGGTAAGAACATAAACGTATAATTAGGGTTAGGGTTAGTGTGAAACATATAATTAGGGTAAGGTTTAGTGTAAAACATATAATTAGGGTTAGGGTTAGTATAAAACACACAATTAGGGTTTAAGGTTGGCATATCAAGATACATTTAGGGTTAGGGTTAGTACAAATTTATATAATTAGGGTAAGGGTTAGTACAAAAACATAAAATTAGGGTTAGGGTTAGTGTAAAATATATCATTAGGGTAAGGGTAAGTATAAAACAAACAATTAGGGTTATGGTTAGCATATAAAGATACATTAAGGGTTTGGGTTAGTACAAAATTATACAATTAGGGTTAGGGTCGATGAATACACAAAATAAAGGGTAGGTACTAGTACAAAAAGATAGGTGTAGGATTAGGGTTAGTACAAAATAAAAATCAAATAAAAGTCGATAAAAACACAAAATAAGTGGTAGGGGTTAGTATAAAAAAATACATTTATGATAATGGTTAGTACAAAGAGATACAGTTCAGGAAAAGGTTAGTTAAAAACATACAATAAGGATTACGGTTAGGGTCTGTGAAGATACAAACTTAAGGTTAAGGGTTGGACCAAAAAAAAATACATTAATGGTCAGGGTAAGTACAAAAACATACCATTAGGATTAGAGTTAGAGTTAGTGTAAAACATATAATTAGGGTTAGGGTTAGAATAAAACACACAATTAGGGTTTAGGGTTGGCATATAAAGATACATTTAGGGTAAGGGTTAGTACAAAATTATACAATTAGGGTAAGGGTTAGTACAAAAACGTATAATGAGGGTTACGGTTAGTGTAAAACATATTATTAGGGATAGGGTTAGCATAAAACACACAATTAGGTTTAGGCGTTAGTATATAAAGATACATTTAGGGTTAGGGTTAGTACAAAATTTTACGATTCAGGTTATAGTCAATGAAAACAAAAAAATAAGTGGTAGGGGTTAGTACAAAATTACATTTATGATAAGGGTTAGTACAAAAACGTATAATTAGGGTTAGAGTTAGTGTAAAACATATAATTAGGGTTAGGGTTAGAATAAAACACACAATTAGGGTTTAGGGTTGGCATATAAAGATACATTTAGGGTAAGGGTTAGTACAAAATTATACAATTAGGGTAAGGGTTAGTACAAAAACGTATAATGAGGGTTACGGTTAGTGTAAAACATATTATTAGGGATAGGGTTAGCATAAAACACACAATTAGGTTTAGGCGTTAGTATATAAAGATACATTTAGGGTTAGGGTTAGTACAAAATTTTACGATTCGGGTTATAGTCAATGAAAACAAAAAAATAAGTGGTAGGGGTTAGTACAAAAATACATTTATGATAAGGGTTAGTACAAAAACGTATAATTAGGGTTAGAGTTAGTGTAAAACATATAATTAGAGTTAGGGTTAGTATAAAACACACAATTAGGGTTAGGGCTTGGCATGAAAAGATATATTTAGGGTTAGGGTTAGTACAAAATTATACAATTAGGGGAAGGGTTATTACAAAAACGTATAATAAGGGTTAGGGTTAGTGTAAAACATGTTATTATGGATAGGGTTAGTATAGAACACACAATTAGGGTTGTATAATTTTGTACCAACCCTAACCCTAAATGTATCTTATATGCGAACCCCTAACCCTAATTGTGTGTTTTATTCTAACCCTAACCCTTACATGATGTTTTACACTAACACTAACCCTAATTATACGTTTTTGTACTAACCCTTATCATAAATGTATCTTAATATGCTAACCCCTTACCCTAAATGTATCTTTATATGCTAACCCCTAACCCTAAAGGGATCTTTATACGCTAACGCCTAACCCTAATTGTGTGATTTATATTAACCCTAACCCTAATAATATGTTTTACACTAACCCGAATCCTAATTATGTGTTTTATAAAATCCCAAATTATAATTATATGTTTTACATTAACCCTAACCTTAATTATACGTTCTTGTACTAACCATTATCATAAATGTATTTTATTAACTTCCTCTTCCACTTATTATGTGTTTTCATCGACTATAAGCCTAATTGTATAATTTTGTTCTAATCCTAACCCTAACCCTAACCTATTTATTTGTACTAACCCCTACCCCTTATTTTGTGCATTCATCGACCCTAACCCTAATTGTATGATTTTGTAATCTTAACCGTAAGTGTATCTTAATCTGCTAATCCACTTACCCTAATTGTGTGTTTTATATTAACCCTAACCCTAATTATATGTTTTACACTTACCCTAACACAAATAATATAATTTACACTAAATTTAACCCTAATTATAGGTTTTGGTACTAACCCTTATCATAAATGTATCTTTGTACTAACGCCTACCACTTATTATTTTGTTTTCATCGACTTTAACCCTAATTGTATCTTTATATGCTAACCACTTACCCTAATTGTGAGTTTTATACTAACCCTTACTCTAATAATATGTTTTACACTAACCCTAACCCTAAGTATGTGTTTTACAAAAACCCAAATTACAATTATATGTTTTACATTAACCATAACCTTAATTATACGTTCTTTTACTAACCCTTATCATAAATGTATTTTTTTAACTACCTCTTCCACTTATTTTGTGTTTTCATTAATTTTAACCCGAATTGTATAATTTTGTACTAACCCTAACCCTAAATGTATCTTTTTATGCTAACCCCTAACCCTAATTGTGTGTTTTATACCAACCCTAACTCTAATTATATGTTTTACACTAACCCTAACCCTAATTATACGTTTTTGTACTAACCCTTACCCTAATTGTATAATTTTGTACTAACTCTAACCCTAAATGTATCTTTTTATGCTAACCCCTAACCCTAATTGTGAGTTTTATACTTACCTTAACCCTAATAATATGTTTTCACTAACCCTAACTCTAATTATATGTTTTTGTACTATCCCTTACCCTAATTGTATAATTTTGTACAACCCTAACCCTAAATGTATCTTTATATGCTAACCCCTTACCCTTACTGTGTGTTTTATACTAACCCTTATTATATGTTTTACACTAACCCTAACCCTAATTGTATGATTTTGTACTAACCCTGACCATTAATGTATCTTTTTGATCAAACCCTACCCTTAAGTTTGTGTTTTCACAGACCCTAACCGTAACCCTAATTGTACGTTTTTGTACTAACCTTTACCTGAACTGTATCTCTTTGTACTATCCTCTACCCCTTATTTTGTGTTTTCATCGATCCTAACCATATTTGTATGATTTTGTAACCCTACCTTAGTGAATCTTAATATGCTAAACCCTAACCCTAATTGTGTGTTTTATACTAACCCTAACCCTAATTATAGTTTTTACAATAACCTTAATCCTAATTTTATTTTTTACACTAACCCTAACCCTAATTATATGTTTTACACTAACCCTAACCCTAATTGTATGATTTTGAACTAACCCTGACACTCAACGTATCTTTTTGGTCTAACCCCTACCCTTAAGTTTGTGTTTTCAGAGACCCTGACCGTAACCCTAATTAAACGTTTTTGTACTGACCTTTACCTGAACTGTATCTCTTTGTACTAACCCCTACAAAATCAGGCCCTTGTACAAAATCATACACTTAGGGTTAGGGTTAGTGTATTATAATAACCCTAACCCTAATAATATGTTTAAACCTAACCCTAACCCTAATTATACGTTTCAGTACTAAACCTTACACTAATTGTATAATTGTGTATTAACCCTAACCCTAAATGTATCTTTATATGCTAACCCCTAACCCTAATTGTGTGTTTTATACTAACCCTATCCCTAATAATATGTTTTACACTAACCCTAACCCTAATTGTACGTTTTGTACTAACCCTTACCCTAATTGGAAAAAAATTCTACTAACCGTAACCCTAAATGTATCTTTATATGCTATCCCCTAACCCTAACTGTGTGTTTTATACTAATCCTAACTCTAATTATATGTTTTACACTAATAATAAAAACGAAAGAATATGCTAACCCCATTCCTAATTGTATGTTTTTTACTAACCCTGACCATTAATGTATCTTTTTGGTCCAACCCCTACCCTTTATTTTGTGTTTTCATAGACCCTAACCGTAGCCCTTATTGAACGTTTTTTGTACTAACATTTACCTGATCTGAATCTCTTTTTTTAAACCCCTACCTTTTATTTTCTGTTTTCATCGACTATGAGCCTAATTGTATAATTTTGTACTAATCCCTGCCCTATATTTTGTGTATTCATCGACCCTAACCAAAATTGTGTAATTTTGTACTAACCCTAACCTTAAATTTATCTTTATATGCTAACCCTAAACCCTAATTGTGTGTTTTATACTAACCCTAACCCTTATTATTCGTATTTGTACTAGCCCTTATCATAAATGTATTTTTTGTACTAACCCCTACCTATTATATTGTGTTTTCATCGACAATAACCCTAATTGTATAATTTTGTACAACCCTTACCTAAATGTATCCTTATATGCTAACCTCTTACCCTTACTGTGTTTTTTATACTTACCCTAATTATATGTTTTACACTAACCCTAACCCTAATTGTATGATTTTGTACTAACCCTGACCATTAATGTATCTTTTTGGTCAAGCCCTACCCTTAAGTTTGTGTTTTCACAGACCCTAACCTTAACCCTAATTGTATGTTTTTGTACTAACCTTTACCTGAACTGTATCTCTTTGTACTAACCCCTACCTATTATTTTGTGTTTTCATCGACAATAACCCTAATTGTATAATTTTGTACAACCCTAACCCTAAATGTATCCTTATATGCTAACCCCTTACCCTTACTGTGTGTTTTATACTAACCCTAATTATATGTTTTACACCAACCCTAACCCTAATTGTATTATTTTGTACTAACCCTGACCATTAATGTATCTTTTTGGTCAAGCCCTACCCTTAAGTTTGTGTTTTCACAGACCCTAACCCTAACCCTAATTATACGTTTTTGTACTAACCCTAACCCTAATTGCATAATTTTGTACTTACCCTAACCCTTAATGTATTTTTATATGCTAACCCCTAACCCTAATTGTGTGTTTTATACTAACCCTAACCCTAATTATATGTTTTACACTAACCTTAACCCTAATTTTATATTTTACACTAACCCTAACCCTAATTATATGTTTTACATCTTTACCTGAACTGTATTTCTTTGTACTAACCCCTACAAAATCAGGCCCTTGTACAAAATCATACAATAAGGGTTAGGGTTAGTGTATTTCACTAACCCTAACCCTAATAATATGTTTAAACCTAACCTTAACCCTAATTATACGTTTCTGTACTAACCCTTACACTAATTGTATAATTGTGTATTAACCCTAACCCTAAATGTATCTTTATATGCTAACCCCTAACCCTAATTGTGTGTTTTATACTAACCCTATGCCTAATAATATGTTTTACACTAACCCTTACCCTAATTGTACGTTTTTGTACTAACCCTTACCCTAATTGGATAAATTTGTACTAACCATAACCCTAAATGTATCTACATATGCTATCCCCTAACCCTAACTGTGTGTTTTATACTAACCCTAACCCTAATTATATGTTTTACACTAATATTAAAAACGAAAGAATATGCTAACCCCATTCCTAATTGTATGTTTTTTTACTAACCCTGACCATTAATGTATCTTTTTGGTCCAACCCCCACCCTTAATTTTGTGTTTTCATAGACCATAACCGTAGCCCTTATTGAACGTTTTTTGTTCTAACATTTACATGATCTGTATCTCTTTGTTTAAACCCCTACCTCTTATTTTCTGTTTTCATCGACTATGAGCCTAATTGCATAATTTTGTACTTATCCCTACCCTATATTTTGTATATTCATCGACCCTAACCAAAATTGTGTAATTTTGAACTAACCCTTACCCTAAATTTATCTTTATATGCTAACCCCAAACTTTAATTGTGTGTTTTTTACTAACCCTAACCCTTATCATAAATGTATTTTTTGTACTAACCCCTACCACTTATTTTGTGTTTTCATGACTAAATCTTTAATTGTGTGCTTTATACTAACCCTGTCCCTAATAATATGTTTTACACTAACCCTACCCTAATTATACGTTTTTGTACTAATCCTTACCCTAATTGTATAAATTTGTACTAACCCTAACCCTAAATGTATCTTTTTATGCTAACCCCTCACCCTAATTGTGTGTTTTATACTAACCCTAACTCTAATTATATGTTTTACACTAACCCTAACCCTAATTATACGTTTTTGTACTAACCCTTTTATAAATGTATTTTTTGTACTACCCCTACCTATTATTTTGTGTTTTCATCGACAATAACCCTAATTGTATAATTTTGTACAACCCTAACCCTAAATGTATCTTTATATGCTAACCCCTTACCCTTAATGTGTGTTTTATACTAACCCTAATTATATGTTTTACACTAACCCTAACCCTAATTGTATGATTTTGTACTAACCCTGTCCATTAATGTATCTTTTTGGTCAAGCCCTACCCTTAAGTTTGTGTTTTCACAGACCCTAACCGTAGCCCTTATTGTACGTTTTTGTACTAACCTTTACCTGAACTGTATCTCTTTATACTGTCCCTTACCCCTTATTTTGTGTTTTCATCGATCCTAACCATATTTGTCTGATTTTGTAACCCTACCTTAATGTATCTTAATATGCTAACCCCTAACCATAATTGTGTGTATTATACTAACCCTAACCCTAATTATACGTTTTTGTACTAACCCTAACCCTAAATTTATTTTTATATGCTAACCCCTAACCCTAATTGTGGGTTTTATACTAACCCTAACCCTAATTATATGTTTTACACTAACCTTAACCCTAATTTTATATTTTACACTAACCCTAACCCTAATTATATGTTCTACACCTTTACCTGAACTGTATCTCTTTGTACTAACCCCTACAAATTCAGGCCCTTGTACAAAATCATACAATTAGGGTAAGGGTAAGTGTATTATACTAACCCTAACCCTAATAATATGTTTAAACCTAACCCTAACCATAATTATACGTTTCTGTACTAACCCTTACCCTAATTGTATAATTGTATATTAACCGTAACCCTAAATGTATCTTTATATGCTAACCCCTAACCCTAATTGTGTGTTTTATACTAACCCTATTCCTAATAATATGTTTTACACTAACCCTCACCCTAATTGTACGTTTTTGTACTAACCCTTACCCTAATTGGATAAATTTGTACTAACCATAACCCTAAATGTATCTTTATATGCTATCCCCTAACCCTTACTGTGTGTTTTATACTAACCCTAACCATAATTATATGTTTTACACTAATATTTTTTGTACTAACATTTACCTGATCTGTATCTTTTTGTTTAAACCCTTACCTCTTATTTTCTGTTTTCATCGACTATGAGCCTAATTGTATAATTTTGTACTAATCCCTACCCTATATTTTGTGTATTCATCGACCCTAACCAAAATTGTGTAATTTTGTACTAACCCAAACCCTAAATTTATCTTTATATGCTAATCCTAAACCCTAATTGTGTGTTTTATACTAACCCTAACCCTTATTATTCGTTTTTGTACTAGCCCTTATCATAAATGTATTTTTTGTACTAACCCCTACCACTTATTTTGTGTTTTCATGACTAAAACTTTAATTGTGTGCTTTATACTAACCCTGTCCCTAATAATATGTTTAACACTAACCCTACCCTTATTATACGTTTTTGTACTAATCCTTACCCTAATTGTATAAATTTGTACTAACCCTAACCCTAAATGTATCTTTTTATGCTAACCCCTAACCCTAATTGTGTGTTTCATACTAACCCTAACTCTAGTTATATGTTTTACACTAACCCTAACCCTAATTATACGTTTTTGTACTAACCCTTATTATAAATGTATTTTTTGTACTAACCCCTACCTATTATTTTGTGTTTTCATCGACAATAACCCTAATTGTATAATTTTGTACAACCCTAACCCTAAATGTATCCTGATATGCTAACCCCTTACCCTTAATGTGTGTTTTATACTAACCCTAATTATATGTTTTACACTAACCCTAACCCTAATTGTATGATTTTGTACTACCCCTGTCCATTAATGTATCTTTTTAGTCAAGCCCTACCCTTAAGTTTGTGTTTTCACAGACCCTAACCGTAGCCCTTATTGTACGCTTTTGTACTAACCTTTACCTGAACTGTATCTCTTTATATTGTCCCCTACCCCTTATTTTGTGTTTTCATCGATCCTAACCATATTTGTATGATTTTGTAACCCTACCTTAGTGTATCTTAATATGCTTACCCCTAACCCTAATTGTGTGTATTATACTAACCCTAACCCTAATTATACGTTTTTGTACTAACCCTAACCCTAAATTTATTTTTAAATGCTAACCCCTAACCCTAATTATATGTTTTACACTTACCTTAACTCTAATTATATATTTTACACTAACCCTAACCCTAATTATATGTTCTACACCTTTACCTGAACTGTATCTCTTTGTACTAACCCCTACAAAATCAGGCCCTTGTACAAAATCATACAATTAGGGTTAGGGTAAGTGTATTATACTTACCCTAACCCTAATAATATGGTTAAACCTAACCCTAACCCTAATTATACGTTTCTGTACTAACCCTTACCCTAATTGTATAATTGTGTATTAACCGTAACCCTAAATGTATCTTTATATGCTAACCCCTAACCCTAATTGTGTGTTTTATACTAACCCTATCCCTAATAATATGTTTTACACTAACCCTAATCCTAATTGTACGTTTTTGTACTAACCCTTACCCTAATTGGATAAATTTGTACTAACCATAACCCTAAATGTATCTTTATATGCTATCCCCTAACCCTAATTGTGTGTATTATACTAACCCTAATAATATGTTTTACACTAACCCTTACCCGTATTATACGTTTTTGTACTTACCCTAACCCTAATTGTATAATTTTGTACTTACCCTAACCCTAAATGTATTTTTATATGCTAACACCTAACCCTAATTGTGTGTTTTATACTAACCCTAACCCTAATTATATGTTTTACACTAACCTTAACCCTAATTATATGTTTTACACTAACCCTAACCATAATTGTATGATTTTGTACTAACCCTGACAATTAATGTATCTTTTTGGTCCAACCACTACCCTTAAATTTGTGTTTTCACAGACCCTTACCGTAACCCTAATTAAACATTTTTGTACTCACCTTTACCTGAACTGTATCTCTTTGTACTAACCCCTACAAAATCAGGCCCTTGTACAAAAAAATACAATTAGGGTTAGTGTATTATACTAACCCTAACCCTAATAATATGTTTAAACCTAACCCAACACTAATTATACGCTTCTGTATTAACCCTTACCCTAATTGTATAATTGTGTATTAACCCTAACCCTAAATGTATCTTTATATGCTAACCCCTAACCCTACAAAATTATATAATTAGGGTAAGGGTTGATAAAAAAACGTATAATTAGGTTGAGGGTAAGTTTGAAACATACTATTAGGGTTAGGGTTAGTATAAAACATACAATTAGGGTTAGGGGTTAGCATATAAAGACACATTTAGGGTTAGGGAAAGTACAAAATTAATAAATTAGGGTAAGGGCTGGTACAAAATATATAACTAGGGTTGGGGTAAGTTTAAAACATACTATAAGGGTCAGTATAAAACACACAATTAGGGTAAGGGGTTAGCATATAAAGACACATTTAGGGTAAGGGTTAGTACAAAATTATATAATTAGGGTAAGGGTTGGTACAAAAACGTTTAATTAGGGTTAGTGTAAAACATACTATAAGGATTAGGGTTAGTATAAAACACACAATTAGGTTTAGGGGTTGGCATATAATAACACATTTAGGGTTAGGGTTAGTACAAAATTATTAAATTAGTGTTAGGGTTGGTACAAAAACGTATAATTAGGGTTAGGGTAAGTTTAAAACATACTATTAGGTTTAAGGTTAGTATATAACACACAATTAGGGTTAGGGGTCAGCATATAAAAACACATTTATGGTTAGGATTAGTACAAAGTTATAAAATTAGGATTAGGGTCGATGAATACACAAAGAAGCAGAGGTACCAATGGGGTATCCGAATATCAAAAGTCCGAAAGGGCAGAGACAAAACCAGTAAACACCAACAAAAACGGTCAAAAACAGACAACATGTAAAACATGTAAACACAAAATATCTGAATATCAATCAACAACGCGAACTCCAGTCGAAACAAGAGTGAACTCAGGTGCTCCGGAAGATTAAGCAGTTCCTGCTTGCTATAGCACACCCGTCGCGTTGCCATTAGTCCATTCAGCGTGTCAAATCCGGTAAAGGAAGACAAAACAACACCCTATGACAAACCAACATCTGCACTCATCTGAGAGATCGAAATCCCATATTTGTCTATAAGTGCATGATGTCTTCCGTAAATTTTTTTGAGTGAAATAGGTGGTAAGGGTTAGTTCAAAGATACATTTATGATAAGGGTTAGTACAAAAACGTATAATTAGAGTTAAGGTTAGTGTAAAACATTTAATTAGGGTTAGGGTTAGTGTAAAACTTAAAATTAGGGTTAGGGTTATTATAAAACACACACTTAGTTTAAACATATTTGTTTATCCTGGATTAGGAAACAAGCTTGATGCTTATATCAATCCCTCTCCAGCTAGCAGTTTGCAAGTGTGGCCTTGTAGCGGTCCCCATTGAGCCTACTCTTATCGAACTCCACAAAGGGGTCTTTAACGTGCATGAGGTATTGCTCTCCACATACACGGGACAACCTTTTTTCGTCCCTTCCGAAGGACTAGCATCGATCCTCGAGACCATCCTCGCAAATGGTGTCAAGAGAGAGTCGGAAAATTGGTTCATGAAATTTTCACCCCTGACGAGGATCGAACCACGAACCTCGGTGTTAGTAGCCGGACGCGTTAACCACTACACCACGACTTCTTTTCAACACACATTTAAGGTTGGGAGTTAGCATATAAAGATACATTAAGGGTAAGGGTTACTTCAAAATTATATAATTGAGGAAAGGGATGGTACAAAAACGTATAATTAGTGTTAGGGTAAGTTTAAAACATACTATCAGGGTTAGGGTTAGTATAAAACACACAATTAGGGTTAGGGGTTAGCATATAAAGACACATTTAGGGTAAGGGTTAGTACAAAATTATAAAATTAGGGTAAGGGTTAGTATAAAACACACAATTAGGGTTAGGGGTGAGCATATACAGACACATTTAGGGTAAGGGTTAGTACAAAATTATAAAATTAGGGTAAGGGTTGGTACAAAAACGGATAATTAGGGTTAGGGTAAGTTTTAAACACACAATTAGGGTTAGGGGTTAGCATATAAAACACATTTAAGGTTAGGGTTAGTACAAAATTATGAAATTAGGATAAGGGTCGATAAATAAACAAAATAGGTGGTAGGGGTTAGTTCAAAGATACATTTATGATAAGGGTTAGTACAAAAACGTATAATTAGGGTAAGGGTTAGTGTAAAACATATAATTAGGGCTAGGGTTAGTATAATACACACAATTAGGGTTAGGAGTTAGCATATAAAATACCTATAGGTTAGGGTTATTACAAAATTATACAATTAGAGTTATAGTCGATAAACACAAAATACTACTAACCCTTATCATAAATGTATCTTTAACTAACCCCTTCCACCCATTTCGTGTATTCATCGAGCCTAATCCTAATTTTATAATTTTGTACTAAACCTTACCCTAAATGTATCTTTATATGCTAACCCCGAACTCTACTGGTGATTTTATACTAACCATAACCCTAATTACATGTTTTACACTAACCCTTACAACTGGACATTCAGTATCTTTGGTGACACTGTTTTTGTGTTCCACAAAACGGTCCCCGAGTCTCCTACAAGTTTCACCAACATAAATCATGGAACATCGCTTACATCTTATAGCGTATAAGACGTTTTCGGTAATGCAGGTGAACCCATCCTTCAGTTGGAAAGTTTCCGAGGGACCAACCACAGCATCGGTCTCCCATGTGAACGGACAAGTAAAGCAGCGAGTTCTTTTACAAGGACGTGCACCTTTGTAGCTGGCGGGTTGACGTGACGACCTATACGAACTGCTGATCAGGTGCTGTTTAAGACTCTTGCCCTTTCTAAAGCCGTAATAGGGATAGAGTCAGCAAAAACAGTGGACATATACTCATCTTTGAGAACAATGGATTTAAAGTTGCGAATAAGGATGTTCTGGATGGCAACATTGTGAGGGTGATAAGTAAGGACTAACGGAACACGATCATTGGTGCTCTTCACCCGGGGCTCCATTGCCTCGCGTCTGTTCACACGGGAAACCGAGGACACGGCCCTGTCCAAGACTTTGTCAGGATAACCTCTCTTCGTGAAGAAAGATCTCATCTTGTTACACTGGATCCCAAAATCCTTATCGTCGTTGCAGATACGACGAAGCCTCAGAAACTGCGACTTCGGGATGGCGTCTTTGCAGGAGGAAGGATGACAGGATTCGTAATTCAGAGTGAGTGAGTGAGTTGGTGTTTTACGCCCGTGCAACGCTATATAGGTTATTTACAGGCGATGAACATGAAAAGGGTGATAAAATGAACATGAAACGATGATGATAAATGAAATATGGGGGTGGGATGGGAAACAAAAGACCGGTAAATTTTGAAGAACCACAGGAAAAGGGGAGAAGTGGGTAGGGTCGGAAAATTTAGCCTATGTGGTGCACTACTGGGCGGTCCACAAAGGGGTCTTTTACGTGCATGAAGCGTGGCACTCTCCACACACGTTGGCCCACTATGGTCGGCGGTCAGGGTTTCCGTATTATAGACCTGACAACCCCCGCGGACGAGGGCCACCCTATTCAGCCACCTAGGGTACACACTTGGTCGCTCTGTGGGCTGAGCACTGACCCGACGTCAGAATCCCAAGACCCTTAGTCGCCTCTTACGACAAGCTAGGCTCTGCTGCGGGCCTATTCGCCACCCGGGCCCCGCACACGACTCGTAATTCAGATAACAATGAGCATCGGTAGGTTTAAAGAACACCGATGTAGAGATCTTACCGTCTGTGATAGTACAGTTAATGTCAAGGAATGAGAGGCTATCCTGATTAATCCTTATTCGCAACTTTAAATCCATTGTTCTCAAAGATGAGTATATGTCCACTGTTTTTGCTGACTCTACCCCTATTACGGCCTTTAGAAAGGGCAAGAGTCTTAAACAGCACCTGGTCAGCAGTTCGTATAGGTCGTCACGTCAACCCGCCAGCTTCAAAGGTACACGTCCTTGTAAAAGAACTCGCTGCTCTACTTGTCCGTTCACATGGGAGACCGATGCTTTGAGTCAGTGAGTTGGTGTTTTACGTCCGTGCAACGCTATATAGGTTATTTACAGGCGATGAACATGAAAAAAATGATACAATGAACATGAAATGATGATGATGATAAATGAAATATGGGGGATGGGATGGGACACAGAGGACCGGTTAATTTTGAAGAACCACAGGAAAAGGGGAGAGGTGGGTAGGGGCGGAAAATTTAGCCTATGTGGTGCACTACTTGGCGGTCCACAAAGGGGTCTTTTACGTGCATGAAGCGTGGCACTCTCCACACACGTTAGCCCACTATGGTCGGCGGTCAGGGTTTCCGTATTATAGACCTGACAACCCCCGCGGACGAGGGCCACCCTATTCAGCCACCTAGGGTACACACTTGGTCGCTCTGTGGGCTGAGCACTGACCCGACGTCAGAATCCCAAGACCCTTAGTCGCCTCTTACGACAAGCTAGGCTCTGCTGCGGGCCTATTCGCCACCCGGGCCCCGCACGGGACGAGACCGATGCTGTGGTTGGTCCCTCGAAATCTTTCCAACTGAAGGATGGTTTCACCTGCATTACCGAAAACGTCGTATACGCTATAAGATGTAAGCGATGTTCCATGATTTATGTTGGTGAAACTTGTCGGAGACTCGGGGACCGTTTTGTGGAAAACAAAAACAGTGTCACCAGAGATACTGAATGTCCAGTTGGGGAGCATTTTCGAGGGTCCGGCCACAGTATAAAAGATATGCAAGTCACGGTTCTGCTTCAAACCCATCACGGCGAGAAACAAAGACAGTTCCTTGAGCAGAGAATAATAAAAATTCCTGGGAACAGCACGTCCTTTCGGCATCAATGTCAAAAATCAAATCATTTCTTAGTAATTTACTTAATTTGATTCTTTGGGTATGATTTGGCCTATTGTTATATTGCCCAGTTCAGGATTTAGGTGATGATGACGTGGTTGTTTTTATCGAGTGAACACTTTTTACTATATTCACTTGGTTGTCCTCAGACCGTGGCGGTCGTGATTTTTTTCTTTGCTCTGCCCCCGACGAAGGCTGAAAGCCGAAAATTTGGGCTTTTTAGATTTTAGATGTATTCTTTATTAATTTATATTAGTTTTATATTTTATATTTTTACATTTTATGTGTGGTTTAACCAACCTACTTATTTTATTGTCTCCATTTTAACTCGCCACACCACAACATTTATTAATCTGTTTTATAGTAACCCTAACCCTAATTATATGTTTAACACCAACCCTTTCCCTTATTATATAATTTACACTAACCATAATCCTAATTATACGTCTTTGTACTAACCCTTATCATAAATGTATCTTTGAACTAACCCCTACCACCTATTTTGTGTATTCATCGACCCTAATCATAATATTATAATTTTGTATTAACCCTAACCCTAAATATATCGTAATTTGCTAACCCCTAACCCTAATTGTATGTTTTAAACTTACCCTAACCCTAAGTATACGTTTTTGTACCAACACTTACCCTAATTTTATAATTTTAATACTAACGCTAACCCTAAATGTGTCTTTTTATGCTAAACCTTAACCCTAATTGTGTGTTTTATACTAACCCTAATAGTATGTTTTAAACTTACCCTTACCCTAATTATACGTTTTTGTACCAACCCTTACCCTAATTATATAATTTTGTACCAACCCTAAATGTGTCTTTATATGCAAACCCCTAACCCTAATTGTGTGTTTTATACTAACCCTAACCCTTATAGTATGTTTTACACTAACCCTAATTATACGTTTTTGTACCAACCTTTACCCTAATTATATAATTTTGTACTAACCCTTACCCTAAATGTGTCTTTATATGCTTACCCCTAACCCTAACTGTATGTTTTATTCTGACCCTTATAGTATGTTTTAAACTAACCCTAACCCTAATTATACGTTTTTGTACCAACCCTTACCCTAATTTATTAATTTTGTACTTTCCCGAACCCTAAATGTGTCTTTATATGCTAACCCCTAACCCTAATTGTATGTTTTACACTTACCCTAACCCTAATAGTATGTTTTAAACTTACCCTTACCCTAATTATACGTTTTTGTATCAACCCTTACCCTAATTATATAATTTTGTACTACCCTTACCCTAAATGTATCTTCATATTCTAACCCCCAACCCTAATTGTGTGTTTTATACTAACCCTAACCGTAATTATATGTATTACACTAACCCTTACCCTAATTATATATTTTTGTACTAACCATGACCATTGATGTATCTTTTTGGTCCAACCCATTCTCTAAAGTTTGTGTTTTCACAGACCCTCACGGTAACCCTTATTGAACGGTTTTTGTACTAACCTTTACCTGAACTGTATCTCTTTGTACTAATATCTACCCCTTATTTTGTGTTTTCATCGACCCTAACCCTCATCGTATGATTTTGTAAGCCTAACCCTTAGTGTATCTTAATATGCTTACCCCTTACCCTAATTATGTGTTTTACATTAACCCTAAACCTAATTATATGTTTTACACTAACCCAGCCCTAATTATATGTTTTACACTAACCCAGCCCTAATTATAAGTTTTACACTGACCGTAACTCTATTTATACGTTTTTGTACTAACCCTTATCATAAATGTATCTTTGAACTAACCCCTTCCACCCATTTCGTGTATTCATCGAGCCTAATCCTAATTTTATAATTTTGTACTAAACCTTACCCTAAATGTATCTTTATATGTTAACCCCGAACTCTACTTGTGTGTTTTATACTAACCCTAACCCTAATTACATGTTTTACACTAACCCTTACCCTAATTAAATGTTTTACACTTACCCTAATCCTCATTATATAATTTACCCGAATTGTGTGTTCTACATTAACCCTAAACCTAATTATATGTTTTACACTAACCCTAGCCCTAATTATAAGTTTTACACTAACCGTAACTCTAATTATACGTTTTTGTACTAACCCTATTCATAAATGTTTTTATTTTGTACTAACCCCTACCAATTATTTTTTTTGTTTTCATCAACTATAACCCGAATTGTATAATTTTATTAACCCTCACCCTGAATGTATCTTAATATGCTAACTCGTAACCCTAATTATGTTTTTTTATACTAACCCTATCCCTAATAATATGTTTTACTCTAACCCTAACCCTAATTTTACGTGTTTGTACTAAGCCTTACCCTAATTGTATAACTTTGTGCTAATCCTTACCCTAAATGTATCTTTATATGCTAGCCTCTAACCCTAATTGTGTGTTTTAAATTAACCCTAACCCTTGATATATGTTTTATACTAACCCTAACCCTAATTACACGTTTTTGTACTAACCCTAATCATAAATGTTTTTTTTTTTTGTACTAGCCCCTACCACTTATTTTGTGTTTTATCGACTATAACCTTAATTGTATAATTTTGTAATAACCTAACCCTATTTGTATCTTATATGCGAACTACTAACCCTAATTGTGTGTTTTACACTAACCCTAACACTAATTATAAGTTTTACATTAACCCTAACTCTAATTATACGTTTTTGTACTAACCCTTATCATAAATGTATCTTTGAACTAACCCCTACCACCTATTATGTGTATTCATCGACCCTAATCCGAATTTTATAATTTTGTATTATCCCTAACCCTAAATGTATCGTAATATGCTAACCCCTAACCTTTATTGTGTGTTTAATACTAACCCTAACCCTAATAGTAAGTTTTAAACTTAACCTTACCGTAATTATACGTTTTTGTACCAACACACCCTAATTTTATAATTTTAAAACTAACCCTAACCCTCATCGTATGATTTTGTAAGCCTAACCCTTAGTGTATCTTAATATGCTTACCCCTTACCCTAATTATGTGTTTTACATTAACCCTAAACCTAATTATATGTTTTACACTAACCCAGCCCTAATTATATGTTTTACACTAACCCAGCCCTAATTATAAGTTTTACACTGACCGTAACTCTATTTATACGTTTTTGTACTAACCCTTATCATAAATGTATCTTTGAACTAACCCCTTCCACCCATTTCGTGTATTCATCGAGCCTAATCCTAATTTTATAATTTTGTACTAAACCTTACCCTAAATGTATCTTTATATGTTAACCCCGAACTCTACTTGTGTGTTTTATACTAACCCTAACCCTAATTACATGTTTTACACTAACCCTTACCCTAATTAAATGTTTTACACTTACCCTAATCCTCATTATATAATTTACCCGAATTGTGTGTTCTACATTAACCCTAAACCTAATTATATGTTTTACACTAACCCTAGCCCTAATTATAAGTTTTACACTAACCGTAACTCTAATTATACGTTTTTGTACTAACCCTATTCATAAATGTTTTTATTTTGTACTAACCCCTACCAATTATTTTTTTTGTTTTCATCAACTATAACCCGAATTGTATAATTTTATTAACCCTCACCCTGAATGTATCTTAATATGCTAACTCGTAACCCTAATTATGTTTTTTTATACTAACCCTATCCCTAATAATATGTTTTACTCTAACCCTAACCCTAATTTTACGTGTTTGTACTAAGCCTTACCCTAATTGTATAACTTTGTGCTAATCCTTACCCTAAATGTATCTTTATATGCTAGCCTCTAACCCTAATTATGTGTTTTAAATTAACCCTAACCCTTGATATATGTTTTATACTAACCCTAACCCTAATTACACGTTTTTGTACTAACCCTAATCATAAATGTTTTTATTTTGTACTAGCCCCTACCACTTATTTTGTGTTTTATCGACTATAACCTTAATTGTATAATTTTGTAATAACCTAACCCTATTTGTATCTTATATGCGAACTACTAACCCTAATTGTGTGTTTTACACTAACCCTAACACTAATTATAAGTTTTACATTAACCCTAACTCTAATTATACGTTTTTGTACTAACCCTTATCATAAATGTATCTTTGAACTAACCCCTACCACCTATTATGTGTATTCATCGACCCTAATCCGAATTTTATAATTTTGTATTATCCCTAACCCTAAATGTATCGTAATATGCTAACCCCTAACCTTTATTGTGTGTTTAATACTAACCCTAACCCTAATAGTAAGTTTTAAACTTAACCTTACCGTAATTATACGTTTTTGTACCAACACTTACCCTAATTTTATAATTTTAAAACTAACCCTAACCCTAAATGTGTCTTTTTATGCTATACCTTAACCCTAATTGTGTGTTTTATACTAACCCTAATAGTATGTTTTAAACTTACCCTTACCCTAATTATACGTTTTTGTACCAACACTTACCCTAATTATATAATTTTGTACTAACCCTTACCCTAAATGATAATTTGTTAGAAACCAAACATTTTCAAAATTCTGATCCTTAAAAAATTGATAACGTGTTTCGTGATATATAACCGTTCGTACTGGGAAATACCAGATAAGAAAAGCATCTCTATGACACAATGACTATAAACAAAAATAAATATGTACAATCTAATAGTCAAGTGTGTCAGATAAGATGTGAAGTTTAACCATGCCGAAAAATGTGTAATAACCCTATGCATTAATCCAATATATAACTGTATTATAACGGTTTATCGCAGACTACGTTAATTAACCCTTATCTCTGGTTCACTATTTTAACCACCTGCATAAACCCTATGCACAAACACCTCGCTATAAACCTTAGCGAAAAACCCTGGCTTCAGCTGAAGAATGTTTCAGACAACAAGTTGTCTTCAAGCAATTAAACAGCTATATGCCAAACCACTACGTGCTGACACTGTTTGAAACCGAAAAAACTACCTTAGTGAATCTATAAATAAACTGCTGTATTTTATCTTAGCACGTGCATAGGCTATTGTTTATCTTAACTGTATATAAACAAAGAAACAGAAAGTATGATCATATCTATTTTCACTACAACACCAACACGAACGGGACGAAAACAGACAACATGTAAAACATGGAAACACAAAGTAACTGAATAGCAATCAACAACGCGAACTCCAGTCGAAACAAGAGTGAACTCAGACGCACCGGAAGAGTAAGCAGTTCCTGCTTGCTATAGCACACCCGTTGCGTTGCCAATAGTCCATTCCGCGTGTCAAATCCGATAAAGGAAGACAAAACAAACCCCTAAGACAAACCAACATATGCACTCATCTGAGAGATCGAAATCCCATATTTGTCTGTTAGTGCATTATGTCTTCCGTAAAATTTCTTTAATGCAGACAGCAACCGAGGAGCAACATAACCCTGTGTGAGCAATTTTTGCGTCAGACGTGTTGCTCTGCTATGGACATTGATGTAAGTCCCGCACGCTCTGGAGTAACGAATCAATTGAGATAAGCTGGAGCTCCAAAAACGGAAAGATTCTATTGAAAAAAAAAAAACATTTTGAAAATCGGACCAAAAATTAAGTTGATTTATCGGGTGTGGTCCAGCTTTGATGCCCACATCAGAGTAACGGTACACTATATATAAAACAATTGACACATTTAGTGAGAAATTTGTACGTTGATAGTGACCACATTTCGACAAAAGATTTACAGATCTCGGATCTCGAAATATCGCCAAATTTTTATTTAAAATTTAATTTACAACACATTAGTGTGTTAAATTACATTTCTAGACATATATCTGAATATAATCAATATATATGGTATCACCAATCAAATATTTTATTGACTTGTTTACCAAAGGTTTTTGATCACTTTTTATCTGTTCCATGACTGTTTTAAAGTTGTGAAATATCAATGTACTACCCAGCTGTAATTGTGGTAGGTTGGATTGGCCGGATTTCACAAGTGACAAATGGATGGGGAAACTTTTCGTTACAGTTTTCTCAGCAATTACTTATGACAGCCATTCAATATTTGGCATTCAGCATCAGGGTGGGGCTCCATAACGTCATCTTCGGAAACCAAGGCTTCACGATGAACGAGTAGGCGAGAGAAGAACACCTGTGTTTTCGAGGATGCATAACGTGGGATTCAGGGATTTAAGGTCTGCCGCTCACCTACTTCATGTACTTACGAAATCCGCCCATTTTTTTACTTTGACAATTTTTTTTTCAGTTATAGGTTTTTTTTTACCATTTCAATAGTCTAGACCATCTTTTACCATTTGTCATTTTCATTATTTGTAGTATTGATATTAGCATTTGTCAGTTCATACCTTGTTTTAGGTAAAAAGCAGAGGTACCAATGGGGTATCCAAATGGATTTGCCATTTACCTTTACTATACTCTATACGGGTGTTTATCCAGTATGACTATTCTGGTAGCTCTGATTGGTTTTTACCTTTGATATTGGCATGCTTCACTTTTGGAGGGAAATTTCATTCTAGTCTAGGTATTTTGGAAAGAGTGGTTGTATTTCTAATATAGTTGTTATCTTGGATATTTTTGATCTTATCTTCTTTTTGTTTAGATTGTTATAGTATCATAAAAGTTAAACTTTTAATTTCACTAAATCCCAGATTGTAAGATTTGCATGTCTGTGTGATTTCATTTGATTGATTGATTGCTTAAAGCATAAATGTGCAGTTTGCAAGAGTAAATTTATTGTCAAATAAAAGTATAAATTTCTAACATGATAAAAGTTATTTTGTTAAAGAATATAAGATTTATAAAACTAACAAAATATAATTTAAAACTTCATTCAATTACCTTTATCTAACAATATTGCATATTCTCAACAGATTTGTCCCGTGCAAGGCCCGGGAGGCGAATAGGCCCGCAGCAGCGCTAGGCTTGTCGGTAAAAGTCCACTAAAGAGCGCTCAGAAACCTGAGTGAGTGAGTGAGTTGGTGTTTTACGCCCGTGCAACGCTATATAGGTTATTTACAGGCGATGAACATGAAAAGGATGATAAAATAAACATGAAATGCTGATGATAAATGAAATATGGGGGTCCCGTGCGGGGCCCGGGTGGCGAATAGGCCCGCAGCAGAGCCTAGCTTGTCGTAAGAGGCGACTAAGGGTCTTGGGATTCTGACGTCGGGTCAGTGCTCAGCCCACAGAGCGACCAAGTGTGTACCCTAGGTGGCTGAATAGGGTAGCCCTCGTCCGCGGGGGTTGTCAGGTCTATAATACGGAAACCCTGACCGCCGACCATAGTGGGCCAACGTGTGTGAAGAGTGCCACGCTTCATGCACGTAAAAGACCCCTTTGTGGACCGCCAAGTAGTGCACCACATAGGCTAAATTTTCCGCCCCTACCCACCCCTCCCCTTTTCCTGTGGTTCTTCAAAATTTACCGGTCCTTCGTGTCCCATCCCACCCCCATATTTCATTTATCATCATCATCTCATGTTCATTTTATCATCCTTTTCATGTTCATCGCCTGTAAATAACCTATATAGCGTTGCACGGGCGTAAAACACCAACTCACTCACTCACTCACTGAAATATGGGGATGGGGTGGGAAACAAAGGACCGGTAAATTTTGAAGAACCACAGGAAAAAGGGGAGAGGTGGGTAGGGTCGGAAAATTTAGCCTATGTGGTGCACTACTGGGCGGTCCACAAAGGGGTCTTTTACGTGCATGAAGCGTGGCACTCTCCACACACGTTGGCCCACTATGGTCGGCGGTCAGGGTTTCCGTATTATAGACCTGACAACCCCTGCGGACGAGGGCTACCCTATTCAGCCACCTAGGGTACACACTTGGTCGCTCTGTGGGCTGAGCACCGACCCGACGTCGGAATCCCAAGACCCTTAGTCGCCTCTTACGACAAGCTAGGCTCTGCTGCGGGCCTATTCGCCACCCGGGCCCCGCACGGGACCTCAGAAACCTGACATCGGGGTCAGGCCGCTTTGCCCACAAAGCGACTGGGATGTGTGCCCCAGGTGGTTGAATGGGGCAGCCCTGACATCGAGAGATGCGGGGTCGTCAGGCGATAATGCGAAAAACCTGACCGCAAACCATAGTGGTGCACCGTGTTGGGAAAAATGTCACGTTTCTCGCACGTTAAAGAACCCTGCTGCAGGTCTCGGTAAGAGTAGCACCCGTAGGATCCCCATGCAGGAGGCTAAATTTCCCGTCCCTACCCATTACACCTTTTTCCAGTGGCAGTCAAAACTCTCCTACCCGATTGGCCTTGTGTCCCCATTTCCTCCACTTCATCATCATTTCATGTTCATTGTATCAACATTTTCATGTTCATCTCCCGGATATAGCCGAAATCGTGCTGCTTGGGAGTAAAGCAATAACTAACTAACTAACTAACTAACTAAATCTCAACAGATTAAAATTCTTTTACTTGATGGCATGTAAGTATTTTAATAAGCTATGAGCTCATAAGGACTTTAAACAGCTAAATTGATCATTTATAAGGAAGATAACTTTGTGTAACTTTTCCATGTTAAGCAGCATTATTTTAATTAAAGATTAATTATAGTAAATGTTGTACTTCAGGTTATGATGTAGTATGAGAATCTGGTAACTATTTAACCTTCGCACCTACATGTAAGATATGGTTTATATCTTATTTTGCTTATTGTGATGGTCTAATTTTTATTATTTTGGACAAGCTATTTGAAATGTCTGTTTACGCTTATTATTTTGTTTATTTCGCTTAATATTCCTATTATATTTTTATTTTGTCCATTGCGTCCGTGGAAACGCTTTGTTGTTTGCCCTTTATATTGATAGTGGAATAAATGTTGTTTCATGCCTGTACCAAGTCAGGACCATTGCGATCTATAACTATTTCGGTGTCTTCCATGTATTGTCTTTGTGATTGACCCTCGAAATTCGGTAGACGCTCCTATGACGTACTAGGAAGGACTTAACATACGTCCTACTGAAACCTTTCATTGCAAACTAGTCATTTTGAAAAAAAATCATCCAAATCTGATTAAAAATTAAAATTTTACGAATTTCATGACTTCGAACGTTTTGGTTTTGAGTACTTTTCGTTTTCAACTGTTTTTGATTTTGACCTTCCAATGTTTTGGTTTAAATGCTACTGATGAGAGGTTACTCCTTTAAATATCGATATATAGCATATCCAAATTAACCGTTTATACCCGCGTTTTGGTATTTGTAATTTTTAAATTAAATGAAATTAAGTGTGAATAATGAACAAACAGGACGAAAAATTAATACATGTAACAGATGAATGAAAATCATTTGGTTCCACTCCCCCCAGTGTTTAGGGTGAGTTAACTACACTGATTTATTTTTTTTAAAACTTTAGACACCAACCTCTGAATAATATCCTACTGGACAATTACAGCATGTTTGTCAATTCTTCCTCTGTTTTTCGGAAATTGATCTCCCACTTCCCGTCCCGTGCGGGGCCCGGGTGGCGAATAGGCCCGCAGCAGAGCCTAGCTTGTCGTAAAAGGCGTCTAAGGGTCTTGGGATTCTGACGTCGGGTCAGTGCTCAGCCCACAGAGCGACCAAGTGTGTACCCTACGTGGCTGAATAGGGTAGCCCTCGTCCGCGGGGGTTGTCAGGTCTATAATACGGAAACCCTGACCGCTGACCATAGTGGGCCAACGTGTGTGGAGAGTGCCACGCTTCATGCACGTAAAAGACCCCTTTGTGGACCGCCAAGTAGTGCACCACATAGGCTAAATTTTCCACCCCTACCCACCTCTCCCCTTTTCCTGTGGTACTTCAAAATTTACCGGTCCTTTGTGTCCCACCCCATCCCCATTTTTCATTTATCATCATCATTTCATGTTCATTGTATCATCCTTTTCATGTTCATCGCCTGTAAATAACTTAACTGTAATATAGCGTTGCACGGGCGTAAAACACCAACTCACTCACTCACTCACTCTCCCACTTCCCTGCCCGAAAAAGGAAGCGTCTTTGGCTGGGGTCAATAACTCTGGTGTCTGTTTTTTTTTATACTTTTGGCATCGACTTTTTGCGTCCCTCGAAAGGAGGAAAGCTGGTGCATTTTTCTCCCTTCATAAACCGGTCGTACATCCTTCCATATCCAATGGCCTGATATACGTAATCCGTATTCTTTGTAGCGTTTATAAACAAAGTATTCACGGGGTCATAAATGTTATCTTTCTCTAATGTTTGTGCAATTGTTCTCAGTTTGTTCACCATTCGTGATTTAGCTGCAGTCAACGCTTGCCTGTAATGACGGCGATCATCCTCCTCGTCCATATAATCTGCATGTGTTCCTGGCATAAGTCTACTATGATAAATGTGCCTGGAGAAGTTGATGTGACTGGAATAGTTATTGTGCCTGGAATAGTTGATGTGCCTGGAGAACTTGATGTGCCTGGAGTAGTTGATGTGCCTGGAGAAGTTAATGTGCCTGGAGTAGTTGATGTTCCTAGAATAGTTATTGTGCTAAGAGTAGTTAATGTGCCTGGAGCAGTTGTAGATTTAGTTGTGCCTGGAGTAGTTGAAGTTCTGCTGCCTAATACCTTTTGATCTGTGCCTGTATTTTCATTTGTGTTAAGTGTGCTTCGTCTTTTTGTTTTTGTTCTATTTCATGTATTACTGTCTGAATCTTTAGAATATACAAAAAATATAGTTAAGTAAAGGGGGTAGCATTTCAGAAGATTTAGACAATGATTGCAGACGTTTAAATTCGTAAGCGGCAGTGATGATTATACCTGATGAACTGATGAAATGATCAAAAAGCACTTTGACATAAATTAATGCTACTTGAGTCAACATTGAAATAAACCAGTACATATTCCTTGGGTGCATTATTTTTATTGTTCCCCAAATTGACAATCATACAAAAAATATAGTATTGATGATATTATCCAAGAAGTACATTCATGACCAATAGGACATTGGAGGTACATGTGTTAACATGCAAATATGAGACTAATTAAAGAAGTTTAGTGAGCCTGCTCACATGCACCACTGCCGTCCAAAAGCACTAAGTGGTAAAACAGGAAGTAGGTGTCACACAGGTCCGAAAACGACTTCCATCATTTGGTACATCGGAAACCAAGGGTTTCTTCTCTCGCTTACTCATTCATCACCCCTGGGACATTTGGTACGCCAAGTAGTGCACCACATAGGCTAAATTTTCCGCCCCTACCCACCTCTCCCCCTTTTCCTGTGGTTCTTCTAAATTTACCGTTCCTTTGTTTCCCACCCTACCCCATATTTCATTTATTATCATCATTTCATGTTCATTTTATCATCCTTTTCATGTTCATCGCCTGTAAATAACCTATATAGCGTTGGACGGGCGTAAAACACCAACTCACTCACTCATGAAATTGTTCGTTTCGAGATCAGGATTTGATCTTGAACTTGATAATATTTATATATAGAAACATGTTTAAATTGCATTGGATAAATATAAAGCGACCAATCAGAAAGCTCGATACAAAACTATCAAAAACGAAGTATTTCATGCGTTATGTCCCAGGGGCGATGAACGAGTCGGCGAAAGAAGTACCCCTGGGTTTTCGAGGATGATGGTACCCCAGCCGACGCTCATGAAGATACCAGATATTGCCAAGTAGTAACTTTTCAAACTGAGACTTTATAAGCAACTTTAAAAGTAAATTGATCATAATGGTTTACCTTCCTCTGAAGACTTTAACTTGGTCCCTCTTTGAAATTTTCGAGATATTGTAAATGTACATAAGAGTCTGGCATACATCACCACAATGGCAATTAGGGCTAATAACAAGAACCAACATAAGACTGGCATGCCATCTACAACATTTATAGATATTTGTTAATTTCTATGCATGCAAAATCACCATACAATACATACAATATACATGCATCATGACATTTTCGCCATCATTGTTATTGTCGACAAGTTTTCAAGTACATTCTTTAGTTCCTCATAGAAAAGAAGCAGCTGTGATTTTCCCTTTGTCTTAACCTCAGTTTGATACAATTCAACATATTGAAATGAATCTGTGATGTGATCTAACAAATTTGATATCTTATTTTGTATTTGAGGGATTGTCATCATTGATGCACTCTCATATATCTCTGTTTATCCTGGTTTTATTGGAATGGGATGGCGACTTTCATCTTCAACATGGTTTCCTAAGTACTCTGAAATTAACCTTCGTACAGATTCTTCCTTACAATCAACCAATTGCTCATCAGAAGCCATCCTAGAGAGGGAAATGTGATCGCTCTCTTTGCTCAAGTAATCTGATTTTCTAAGAGAGCATCTGACATAACTCGCAGCATCATCTTTTCCAGTCCCGTGCGAGGCCCGCAGCACTACCTAGCTTGTCGTAAGAGGCGACTAAGGGTCTAGGGATTCTGACGTCAGGTCAGTGCTCAGCCCACAGAGCGACCAAGTGTTTACCCCAGGTGGCTTAATAGGGTAATACGGAAACCCTGACCACCGACCATAGTGGGCCAACGTGTATAGAGAATGCCACGCTTTATGCACGCAAAAGACTCCATTGTGGACCACCAAGTAGTGCACCACATAGGCTTACTCTTCCGCCCCTACCCACATCTCCCCTTTTCCTGTTCTTCAAAATTCACCGGTCCTTTGTGTCCCACCCATCCCATTATTCCATTGATCATCATCATTTCATGTTCATTTTATCATCCTTTTCATGTTTATCGCCTGTAAATAACCTATGTAGCGTTGCACGGGTGTAAAACACCAACTCGCTCATCTATTTCCAGCATATTTATCGCTTACCTCACGAACTTCATCTGCCATCATGGCATCTTGGATTGTGTCAAATAGTTCATTTGACTGGATCTTGGGATGATTTCGTCCGTGGAATATTTCCTTAGTCATGTATTTTGCACTCTTTAGGAGCTGTGCATTATTTCTACGGGTAGCATTTCGGAAATTTATTATACCTTGTGAGAATTCGCCAACCATATCAAGAACATATCGAAAATTGGGAAAATCTTTAGAACTAAACGGAGGAATTCTTTAGCTGCAGGTTTAGATTGAGATGATAGGCATTTCCTGACATACGGTAAAACTAGTTCTTGCAGTGTGTACATGTGAAATATGAGTAAAAGTCTCCAGCTCTTATGGTGGTCCTTGCAGGTCTTAGCAAACTGTTTGGAAGAATCAGTCTCAAACCCCATCAATTCACATAGCGATTCCATAAATGGTATCCAGTTGAACTCAAAGAAAGATTTGATCAAGTTCATTTCATAATGTCCAGAGCCTAGCCTAAGGTACAACCAATCAAAAAATTTATATGTAGCTTTGTGCAAGCTTATCAATAGGGGGAAGGTTGGATCCAAAAAACTAGTTTAACCCCGCCACATTTTATATGTGCCTGTCCTAAGCCAGGAAACTTTGCCAAAGCCTTGTTTGTCCTTGTCATTCTATGTTAACTGTTTTATGTCAAGAATTGAGTCTTTTGTTGATGATTTAGGGATTGGTTTTGATACTTTTTTATTGTATTATAAGTCTTCGGCCAATGCAAGACGGTAAGCAGTGACCTATGGTCATGTTGAAGAATGCTTGCTGTTTTCCGTTGTGATTTTTTGAATTGCTGTTTGTTTATGTTTGTTGTGTCGCGTACACTTATTCCACATCTCAATAACGTATATCATAAACAAACTTTCTCTTTTTATTTGGATGCATCTCCGCAGCATGTTTGTCAAACAAATCCCTCGATATGAAAGACTGGTTGCATCCTTCAATGGCACATACTACAGCATCATTCTGCAATTTCCTTATAAGTTGATAAGGCAAACCATCACAGCAAATGGAAGTCCAGCTCCTTGCATCCCCTCCATATTTTGAAATACCATTTTCTTCTCCGATTTTCCTAAGAACCATGGCAACAGACAGCATACTGTTAGAATTGCAATAAACAGGATTAGTAAGGATAACTTCATGTTTACCTCTGTGGTTGGTTTAGATATGACCATACTCATTAGCTTTTGTATGAATTTCTTTGCTATCGTGATGTGGCAAAAAAGTCTTCCTAGGGTCGAAGTTGTCAGATGACCCCTTATAGGGGTTCCAGCCCCTTAAAGGCAAAAAATTGTGTTTTTGGCCTATTGAATAAAAATAATTGCAGATAGAGAAAAGCTGTTGCTTGCCTAATTGTTCAGCTCATTTAGCTCTACAAAAGTCTTCATAAGGTTGAAGTTGTCAAATGACCCCTTATAGGGGTTACAGTTCCTTAAAGCCGAAAAATAATTTTTTTGGCCTATAGAATGAAAACTATTGCAGATGAAAAAGCTGTTGCTTTCTGAAATATTCAGGTCATTTAGCTCTATTAAAATCTTCGTAGGGTCGAAGTTGTCAGATGACCCCATACAGGGGTTACAGCCCCTTAAAGGAAACAAAAAGTGTTTTTAGCCTATCGCAGAAAGAGAAAAGCTGTTGCTTGCTTATATGTTCAGCTCCTTTTCACAACAACATTGTTATATGATCCCTTATTGGGATAACTGCCCCTAAATTAACACATTTTCATGGTTTGGCCTACAGAATGAAAACTATTGCTGAAAGAGTAAGGCTGTTGCTTGCTTAAATGTTCAGCTTATTTAGCTCTACAAATTCCTTCATAGGGTTGACATCAAGACCAGGTGAGCGATTCAGGCTCCTGAGAGCCTCTTGTTACCAATACTGACAGCTTATGTTAGGAAATTTTTGCAAAAGATATTTACAAGGATTTGGAAAAGATAAGTAATTTTGACTTTTCTGATTATCCGGTGGAACACAAGCTACACTTAAATGTGCATAAACGCCAGGCAGGTTTTTTCAAGGATGAAATGAAAGGTATAGTAGTTCTTATTTCTTTAGTTTTATTTCAATTTAATTTTTTAAAAAATACATAGTTAAAAATTATCAACATAACAAAACCGAATTCGTAATGAAAAGTATAGTGGTAGTTATTTATAAAAAATCATTTTAACTTTCAAAATTACATATTTGAAAAGTATTAACATAACAAAACCAAATTATTAAAAAAAAACATTTTAAAAAACCACACCATTTAAAAATGTTTTTTTTTACACATGGTATTTTACATATACGATTGTATTTACATAATTTATATATTTATATTTTCAGGTATTCTCATCACAGAGTTTGTTAGATTGCGGCCGAAAGTGTACAGTTTTAAGCTTGGACCAAATTTGGAAAAGAAAACAGCTAAAAAGGTTAACAAATATGTGATAGAGAACATAATATAAACATTGTCTCTTTCAAAATTAAGTATTTTCAATGGTATGAAAATTATTAAAAGAAGTAATCATGAAATTTCTGTGAATCATTTAAATAAAAAACTGTTTATGCAACTTTGATGATAAACGTTATTTTTTACATTGCATTGAATCTTTAGCCTTCGGGCATTGTGATATTTGAATAATTTATATATTTGTTAATATTTAGTTTAATGAATATGTAATGTTTGTAATCCTGCCTAGAGAGAAATTTTGTCAGCTGCAGGGAAAAAACGAAAACGTCCTGGACGTGAAAGCGCATACAGATGTGGACAATGTGAAGTTACTCTGTGTATCTATCCTTGCTTCAAATCATACCACACAAAACAAGAATACATACTGGCATACAAACGTTTAAAAAGAGCAAATGAAGAGGAATAATGTACTTAAGTGTTTTCCTGAAGAGTAATATACTAACATGCCTTGTTATCCTGAATAATCATTAACTTTTATTTGTATCTATTATATTAACAACTGTAAATTGAAAATGTACTAAAATGTATTTAGTATTGTTTATATTAATTTCAGTCATGCTCACTTTAAATATTTTTATTTTATTGCTAAAAAAATTTATATTTTTTTACAAAGTATTACCATCCGTTATACATAGTAGAAGTCTTATATTAAAGGCCTAATATGAAATATTTTGAAAGAAATTTGTGCATTTTATATGTTTTTAATATCAAATTATCAGATCTTTCAATAATCTACACTTTTTGCACATCCCCTTTTGTTACAACACACACTTGGGATGCTCTGTTTGATGTTATAATGAAGGCTTGCAACAAACTAAAGAATTTGAAATTAAAAAGGTCATTTATTACCTCAAATGACAAAAGGAACAACTCACAAATAAAAACAGCACTACCTGTGTTAATATATAATACTAGTAACTGACATGTTTAAGATTGTGACTAGGTATTGCTGCATACTCAAAATGTTATAACAAATGCTTTATACATAACATCAAAGGTGGGTCAAAGTAAAAAAATGCCAAAATGCAGTAAAAGAAAACAAAGTCCAAATGAAATATATTTACATATGTAATAAAGGAACAAACTAACAAAGAGCAAAAAGAAATAAAATAATAATGTATTTATCTTAACTATGTATAAAGTGTGTGGAGGGTGGGAAAATGAAATCGATTTTCGTATCTTAACAAAGGAAATATTTTTCATCCAAAATGGCGAAATTGCAAAAGTGACGCTGACCAATTTATTTGGCTGTTCCATCAATTAAGAACTGGCTCTTACCGAGGTTCGCCTAAATACAATAAAGAAATTTCACTAACTTTATTGAATAAAAATGTAACTGGAATGTGCAAAAAACTTTTTATAATTATAAAATTTATTTATGCTAATCTCCTTTTGTTACAACACACACTTGGGATGATCTGTTTGATGTTATAATGAAGGATTGCAACAAACTAAAGAATTTGAAATTGAAAAGGTCATTTATTTCCTCAAATGACAAAAGGAACAACTCACAAATAAAAACAGCACTACCTGTTTTAATATATAATACTAGGGAAAATTAAACAAAGCATTTGAAATTTTTTTTAGTGATACTACACAATTGCAAAATAAAATTAAAACATTAAGTCAAATAAGAAAAACCAAAGGATACAAAACTGCAGAAACTGTTAAGGACACTGAAGGAGCAGTGAGAATTAGGAAAGCTTCAGTTAACTCTTTCAATGTTGTTCTTAAATGAGTGAGTGAGTGAGTGAGTTGGTGTTTTACGCCCGTGCAACGCTATATAGGTTATTTACAGGCGATGAACATGAAGAGGATGATGAAATGAACATGAAATGATGATGATAAATGAAATATGGGGATGGGGTGGGATACAAAGGACCGGTAAATTTTGAAGAACCACAGGAAAAGGGGAGAGGTGGCTAGGGGCTGAAAATTTAGCCTATGTGGTGCACTACTTGGCGGTCCACAAAGGGGTCTTTTATATATAATTACGTGCATGAAGCGTGGCACTCTCCACACAAGTTGGCCCACTATGGTCGGCGGTCAGGGTTTCCGTATTATAGACCTGACAACCCCCGCGGACGAGGGCCACCCTATTCAGCCATCTAGGGTACACACTTGGTCGCTCTGTGGGCTGAGCACTGACCCGACGTCAGAATCCCAAGACCCTTAGTCGCCTTTTGCGACAAGCTAGGCACTGCTGCGGGCCTATTCGCCACCCGGGCCCCGCACGGGACTGTTGTTCTTAATAACCGGTGACCTGAATGAAACCATTCAACTGTTTGATTATCATTCAAATAATCTAAAAAACAGCCCTAGGCAATTTGATACGGATGGTATTAACATAATTTAGATGCATTAGAGAAGTTGGGGGAACATTTTCCAGGAGTGGTGAAACATCTGAGATCTTTAAACAATAAATTTGATGGAGGAATGTCAGGCCAGAATTTCTCTTTTTGTACGTCCACAAAGAATTTGCAGATATATAGTGGTATAATGCTTCGTTGTTGTTGTCCACATCTGTGTCCTTGTCTGTTAACTTAAGTTTTAGCACCGTGTCTTTAGTTCTAGTTATTAGTAGTCGTGAGATTTGAGATTGATGGTTCTTACCATATAGTTGTTTTTTTTTCGATTTTTGAATAATAAAAAAAACATGGCCATTGTTGCTAAAAATAGATCGGGGGGTCAGTCTACTGTTTTTGGCTTGTAAATCAAAAAGATGTTGCTTGCTAAAATCTTCAGCTCATTGAGCTTTACTAAAGTCTTTATTGGGTCGAGGATGTCAAATGACCCTTAGCTTATAGGGATAATTGCCCTGCAACAGTCAAAAATAGTGTGAATGAAAACTGTTGCATATATAGAAAAGCTGTTCCTTGCTTATATGAAAACTTCAGTCAATTAAGCTCTATAAAAGTCTTTATTTGGTCAAATTTGTCAGATAAATTGTCCCTTATAGCTTAAGGACCAGATGAGCAATTCAGGCTCCTTTGAGTTTCTTGTTCCATTATAGAATTAGGGGCTAAAGGGTACCAAATTAATACTGTATTGTCAGATTTGTATTTTTTTCTTTATTTACTAATTACTTCTTGTCAAGTAGTGGATTTACAATTTTTTTTTAACTGTAACTAATTGTGGCCTGCTTTGAAAAAAAGAATGAATTCTCTGTGAAATAAGGTTGGATAGTCCACCAAAGGCTGCATGTGTCAAAAACTTGTTTGTCCACCATGGGCTGCATTTGTCCAGAGCAACTGACTTCATTTCAGGCTTCAAATGTACAGGGTTCAACATGTTAGGGTCATATCATGCTGCGCTCTGCAAATAGCTTTTTATTTTTTATACGACCGCAAAATTTTTGCGATCGTATTATGTTATGGCGATGTCGTTGTCGTCGTTGTCGTCTGTAGACACTTTGGTTTCCGTGCAATAACTTTAGTTGTAGATAACCAATTGTTATAAAATTTTGATATGATGTTTATAACCACTAAAGGAAGGTTGGTATTGCATTTGGGGTTTCTGGCCCCTACCATTTAAGAAAAAAGGGCCAAAAGGGGCAAAAATGTGTATATTGACAAAACGTCTGTAGAATGTTTAATTGTCATCCAATTTTGATCATTCTTTTTTTATTGTATTCCTCAATAAATTCTGTCAACAAAATGTATCAACGGCTTTGATGTATCTTGTACCGTTACATTGCTACTGGGGGTCAAAATGGGGCCACACCCAAAAAATTGACTTTTTCATTTGTGGTCCGATTTTCAAAATCTTTTTTTCATTGGAATCATTGTGAAAATCCCTGCCTGCATTTTTCAATCAGATTTGCAATATCTCTTACCGTTTTTGAGAATTTAGGGGTCAAAGGGGCCAAAAATGCCGTTTTTAAAAGTTTGTCATTTAAACCAAAATTAAGTTGTAGTGGGCCTGCCAATTGTTATGAAGTTTTAATATGACGATTATATCCACTAAAGGAATGTTGGTTTTGTATTTGGGGTTTGTGGCCCCTTCTGTTTTAGAAAATAAGGGCTAAAATGAGTGTATTGACAAACCTGTTGTAGAATGTTTATAATTCTTTTTTTATTGAATTCATCATTAAATTCTATCTACCTAATGTGTCAATGATTTTGATATGTATTTCACCATTACATTGCTACAGGGGGGGGGCTAAAGACAGGCCACGCCCTTAAAATCAACTTTTTTATTTGTGGTCCGATTTTCAAAATCTTTTTTTCATTGGATTCCTTGTGAATATTTCTGCCTTATTGTTTAATCAAATTTGCAATATTTTTACCGTTTTAGAGAAATTAGGGGTCAAAGGGCCAAAATTGTAAATTAATACATGTATATATAAATAAGGCTTTTGTATTAGATGTTGATGTAAATATAAATGTGTCAAAAATGCATTTTTAAGTCCTACACAGGATGCATGTGTCAAAAAGCTTTGTAAGTCCACCATGGGCTTCATGTGACCAAAGCAATGGACTATCCATACTGGGCCTCCAACTTACAGGGTTCAACTTGTTGCGGTCGTATCATGCTGTGCTCGGCGTAGCTTTTTATTTTTTTTTACTAGAAACCCCTTTATATTAGAATTTAAAACATAAATAAAAGAAACATGTCCACTAAAAGTTAGAAAATAAAAATATGTTAAATGGTACACTTTATTATTAAAAATCAATCATGTGCTTATGATATAGTTAATTTGATGCACATTTGTTTTTACTTATACTCATCTGTAATTCTTGAAAGATAAATGAATAAGACGGATTCATGTTTTATCTGTAACTACCTTCAGTTTAAATGAACATTGAAGAATGTACTTTCACAACATTCATTGTTTATTTTTAAATATGGATTTACACTTTCTTGTCGTGATTAAATTTAAATCGCCGCTACCTGTGCCGAAACCAGTCTTGGGTCAAACGATCGACGTGCGTTCTGTACTGTCGAATACTAGAATTACACATCCAGGTAGTAAATAGGTAGCTATTTTTATATCTTGCATGGAATCAATTTTGACACGATTCGCGGCATACCACCACGAAATTTTGGCGAATATCCACAAAATATATATGGAAACATTATAACAATGACTCGATTCAACAAATTATCTGTTTTTCTTGTGAATTAAACTTTGTATTTTCGATGTTTCGACTGTGACAAATACTGATTCACGATACCGTCAAACTTGAACATTTCCCGGCTGGGCTTGCTTATTTAACTGGTTTATTTTAGTTAATCGGCAACAACCGATTACTTTAATTCTTTCAGATTATCCGTGTATTTGTGTATTTTGTACTTATTATTGTTATTTGTTTCTTTCAGTTTTTCACCAATTGTTCTTGGAATAAAGACACATTACACCCGCTGGTTATCGTTCTTTACGTCCATATCATGGTTACACTTGCCGATCATAAGTCGGTACAGTGAAAAAGTGACAGATCGCCGGTTTAAGCCAAAATTTCCCAGCAAGTAGTAGTGTAGTGGACACGAAAGGGTCATCACATCGCGGGAGGAGGATCGTTCCAGCATTGGACACAACCTCAAACAACTGAAGTTCCACAGCCCTTTGGTGTTCCAACCGGATTTCTAAACCACATCGGGACAGGTATTTTGACACGCCAGTCCTACATCTAGACAGCCACCTGACAGGATCCCATTCAAGGTTGAAATAAGCCATCAGGATCACTTGCCCTTGTGTTTAAATTGTATGGGGCACTCTGCTTTCACGTTTATACAGTAACGGCCACACCTTTGTTGAAAGAATGTCAGCTGACTCAAAAACAACTTCAAATTTAAAAGTCAACATGGACCAAAATCTAGATATGGTGGCACAACAGCCAAACACAGAGGCTACTAAAGAAACTGAGTCAGACAAGAAGCAGCGCATTTGCACCCTTAACGAGAAAGGGAAAGAACTCTATGAGAGCCAGAGCCTCAAACACGCTGGGCAGGTAGAGGACCTATGGATGGAACATCCAAGATGTCCAGAGCTCTCCAGCGGAAGAAAACAAACTGGCTACGCTAAACGAGCGAATAATTACCGCCTACAAGAAGTATCGCCGACAAAAGGACTGCTACGTCGAATTTCTGACGTCACAGAGAACAGCGAGAGCATGAAGGACCTTGACCTGTTTACTAAAACGTTTTCCGCCTACTGCAAAATAGCGGAAGCAGCCATTGACACAGTCAAGTCGATGCTATCCTCGCTTATGGAGACTGGGTCTTTAGTTTCAGAGAGATCGTCAAGATAATCCCGTAAAACTGGGAAAAGCAACAGCCAAAGTCATCTGGTTCAGTCCGCACGATACAAATGAAGCGTGCAGCAGCTGAAGCCGCATTGGCTAAAGTTGAGTTGGCTTAAAAGGAAGCCATCTTGCAAATACAAGAAGCTGACATCGACCAGGAGGTTCAAAGAAAAACGGCAATGCAAAAGGCTGAAATGGAGTTGATAGCAGCAGAAGCGGCTCACGAAAAGGCTAAGGTCATGGCAGAAATCCAACTTTTGCAAACTGAACAAGACGCCGCAGTAGCCATGGCAGAAGCAAATGCTCTAGCAGTAGACGAATACGACTCCAAAAGCCAGAATTTGGATGATCTTTCTTCATTGCCTAAACCCGTGCGGGTTCCGGGTGGCGAATAGGCCCGCAGTAGCGCTAAGCTTGTCGATAAAAGTCCACTAAAGAGCGCTCAGAAACCTGACATCGGGTCAGGCCGCTTTGCCCACAAAGCGACTGGGATGTGTGCCCCAGGTGGTTGAATTGGGCAGCCCTGACATCGAGAGATGCGGGGTCGTCAGGCAATAATGCGGAAAACCTGACCGCAAACCATAGTGGTGCACCGTGTTGGGAAAAATGTCACGTTCCTCGCACGTTAAAGAACCCTGCTGCAGGTCTCTGTATGAGTAGGACCCGTAGGATCCCCATGCAGGAGGCTAAATTTCCCGTCCCTACCCATCACTCCTTTTTCCAGTGGCAGTCAAAACTTTCCTACCCGATTGGCCTTGTGTCCCCATTTCCTCCACTTCATCATCATTTCATGTTCATTGTATCACCACATTCATGTTCATCTCCCGGATATAGCCGAAATCGTGCTGCTTGGGAGTAAAGCAATAACCAACTAACTAACTAATCTTCATTGCCTAAGATGGATCCACTCGATATCGTCCAGACATATGTGACAGCAGATTCCAAAACTGGAAAACCCACAACCAGTCAAAGTAAAGACAAATATCGGGTCTGAACCCGTAGTTAAACCTAAGGTCACGGCTCATTTCAACGTTCCAAAACCAGCAGAGTCTTCTAGACACCTGGGATACAAGGATATTCCATCACGTCCACGACTTGTACCTGATACAACAAACGTGTCCACGTCTTAAGGGACACTGTTCAAGTCAAATGACTACAGAAAGCCTGCCATGACGGCATCAATTCCTCGGACATCCAGCGGTTACAAAACAGTATCGATACCTTCATTGAATCGCCATGCGCCAGAGTTTGTTCCAACACAACATAGATCAACGACATGGTATGCTTCAGCCAAGGAACCAAACACGGCGTCTGACATCACAAAGTTCCTGCTAAGGAAGCACCTCTTGTTCTCAAGCCCATCTACCTTCAACGACAAGCCGAGTCATACCAGGCCTGGAAAAACAAATTCAAGTGTGTCGTCAACGAGCTTGAAGTATCGGACTCAGAAGAACTGGACTTGCTTGTCAAATGGTTAGGCAACGAGTCAGCACGCTATGCCGTCAGCATTCAGGCATCAAGCATTGCCAACCCTTCAGAAGGACTACGAAGTCTTTGGGAACGTTTGGACGAGCGGTATGGTGAACCGGAAAATGGTTGAAGAGTCCATCAAGCAAAAACTTGGAAACTTCCCAATATTTCCAACAATGACAACAGAAAGTTATATGAACTCTCCGACCTTCTGTCTGAAATCCAGTTCATCAAGGAAAACCCTGAATACCACACGCTCTTGGGTTACTTTGATACATCATCTGGAATTAAACCTATAGTAAGCAAACTACCCTACAGACTACAAGAGAAATGGGTATCTACAGCTGCCAACCACATGAAGCAGTATGGAGTCACGTACCCACCCTTTTCAGTGTTCTTGCAGTTCATCACAGATATCAGCAAGATCAAGAACAACCCAGGCCTAATGTTTGATTCGTCTCATACTGGGGCTTCTAGCTCCGTATCAAAGCGACACGTTCAAACTCAGCGAAGAGTCAGCGTCCACAAGACAGACACAGAGAAAACGGACGGCACAAGTCAGCAGTCGGAGAAGTCAATAGACCCTTATGAACGCTGCATTCTTCACAAGTCTAAGCACACCTTGAATGAATGTCGCAAATACAAGGCAAAACCAATTGACGAACGGAAGAAGATTCTCAAGGAGAACAACATATGCTACAAGTGTTGTCGCTCCAACAGCCACATAAGTCGTGATTGCCAAGATGCCACTCCATGCAGTGATTGCAACAGCAAATACCACGCAACAGCACTGCACATTGACCAGTACAGTCATACGGGACCATCCCGCAGACCCTTCCAACAGAACGGCGGGGAGCCAGGGACCTCCGGCAAGACTTACACTGGCCAAAACGTAAATTCCACATGCACTTACATATGTGGATACCCATACAGCGGCAGCAAGTCCTGTGCCAAAATCTTGCCAGCAGATGTCTTCCTGAAAGGCAATCCTTCAAATGTTCATCGGATGTATGCCATCATCGATGACCAAAGTAATAGGTGTCTGGCTGCGTCAGAATTTTTCGATGTGTTCAACATTGATGGTCCATCAGAGCACTACACCTTGACAACATGCTCAGGCAAAGTTCAAGCGTCTGGAAGAGTAGCGCATGACTTCGTTATAAAATCTGTTCATGACACAACATAGTTTAACCTTCCGAAGCTCATAGAATGTTATTCCATTCCACACAACCGGAACGAAATTCCAACACCGGAAGTAGCAGCCTATCATTCACATCTAAAAGATCTAGCTGACCATATCCAGCCTTTGGACGAATAAGCCATTTTCAAAACACCTTTGTAGAATATCGACCCCATACTTATATAAACAGAATTAAATCAAAACTACAATTATTAGGTTCACGATATATTTGGTATGTCGTAAATATTATCTGGATGTTTTAATGCATGAAATTAAAGGCTCATGTACTTTCGTTCCCGTGCAAGTTACAGAAACCAGTATTATTGACGCTCATGTCATAGCAACCACAGCACTTCGAGCAGCTCCTACATACAATAAATTACCTACTATGTACTGGATACCTAAATTACACAAAAAACCATATAAATCCCGTTTTATCTCTGCATCAAGTAAATGTTCCTTAACCAATATTTCTAAAGTCTTGTCTCTTGCTTTAACTACAATGAAAGAATTTATCATCCGATACTGTGATAAAATTTTCGAAAATAGTGGAATAAATCATTTTTGGAGTGTTAAAAATTCTCTTGATGTTTTAGACAAACTTCGGGCATTTGAAAATACTTTTCAATCCGTAGACAGCTATGACTTTTCCACTTTATATACTAATCTACCTCACAATTTTATCAAAACAATAATTTGAATATTTAATAAAATGGTGCTTTGACAAATCTAAAAGTGACTACATCTGTTCTAAAGTGTCACAAGTATTTAGTAAATCGTTTTTTAGTAAAGAAACCCACAAAGGTTATGTTAATTGGACCGACATAGAAGTTATTACTGCATTACACTTTCTTTTTGATAATATTTACATCCGGTTGGGTAAATAAATATATCGCCAAGTCATTGGTATTCCAATGGGAACCAATTGTGCTCCACTCATAGCTGATCTTTTTAATATTGTTACGAATCACAGTTTATGGCCAAGCTACAAAAAGACCCAAGCAAAAACCACCTTATCGAAACTTTTAACAATACATATAGGTACTTAGATGACATACTTGCTCTAAACAACCCCACATTCTGAACTTTAATAAATGATATATATCCTAAAGAATTAACCCTAAATAAAGCAAACTCGACCGACAGTAGATGTCCATTTCTAGATTTGGACTTAAGCATTATCAATGGTAGATTACACACTAAAGTATATGATAAACGGGATGACTTTTCATTCCCAATAGTTAAATTTCCGTTTCTTGAAGGAGACGTACCATTAGCTCCAGCTTACGGGGTATACATTTCACAATTAGTCAGGTATGCTCGCATTTGCAGCGATGTGTCTGATTTTAATGATAAAAACCATTTCATTACAGAAAAATTGCTTAAACAAGGTTACCGTTACCACAAATTAGTCAAATATTTTACAACATTTGCACATAAATATGGACATCTCATCGAAAAGATTGATTGTACACGTAGATTTCTGATTGTTAAAGGAATATCTCATCCTGATTTTTATAGCAATGTAGTTTATAAAGCACAAAAATTCAAAAACAACCTTATGGAAATTAAAAACTGGATTAAAAACCTTTTGAAAAAAGGATACGAATTCAATGTTTTAGTAAAATATTTGCATTTGGCATGTTTTGGCAGAAATATTGATAGCTTGATAGTAACTTTAAAACGTTAAATTTTCACTTTGTATCCGCTGTTTTATTTATAAGCACCACAGCGATCAAGTATGTCGGTTCTGTATGGTGATACAACTCTTTATCATTCATTGTTTTGATGTGGGGTGTCGGATTTAGAACTGATGTATTTGATTCTTTTACATCAATCGATAAATGTTTCTTAGCTAGTTGTCAGTAACTTCGAGTGTTCTCAAGAGAGTTCCTCCTTGTCTTGTTGTTTTCGTACAGTATTTTGTCTTAGGTTCTCTCCTGTTGAATTGAACTTTTGTCGATTGAGTTTTACAGTGTGTTATATATAGAAGAAAATGAGATGTGGAATAAGTGTACGCGACACAACCTACATTATAAACGTGTATTTTAAATATCCACAATGGAAAACAGCCAGCAGCCTTCAATGTGACCAGCGGTCGCTGCTTTTCAATTGGCCCCTGGATTGAAAATAAAATACATATGATTCAAGCCCAATCCCAAAGTGCATTGAAAGACCCTCTTCTTGACAAAAAACAATTAACAAAAATTCGACTAAATACAAACATAAGCTTTGATAAAGATTCCTGGCTTAGGACAGGCACATTAAACTGTGGCGGGGTTAAACTAGTTTTTTGGCGCCAATTATGTAGCTTTGTGCAAGCTTATCAATTGGGGGAAGGTTGGATCCAAAAAACTAGTTTAACCCCGCCACATTTTATATGTGCCTGTCCTTAGCCAGGAAACTTTGCCAAAGCCTTTGTTTGTCCTTGTCATTCTATGTTAACTGTTTTATGTCAAGAATTGGGTCTTTCGTTGATGATTTAGGGATTGGTTTCGATACTTTTGTATTGTATTATAAGTCTTGGGCCAATGCAAGACGGTAAGCAGTGACCTATGGTCACGTTGAAGACTGCTTGCTGTTTTCCGTTGTGATTTTTTGAATTGCTGTTTGTTTATGTTTGTTGTGTCGCGTACACTTATTCCACATCTCAATATCGTCTATGATAAGGGTTAGTACAAAAACGTACAATTAGGGTTAGGGTAAGTGTAAAACATATAATTAGGGTTAGGGTTAATATCAAACACACAATTAGGGTTAGGGTTTAGCATATTTAGATACACTTAGGGTTAGGGTTAGTTCAAAATCATACAATTAGGGTTAGGGTCGATGAAAACACATAATAAGGGGTAGGGGTTAGAACAAAGAGATTTAGTTCAGGTAAAGGTTAGTACAAAATGTATAATTAAGGTTACGGTTAGGGTCATTGAAAGCACAAAGTTAGGGGTAGGGGTTGGACTAAAAAGATAGGGTTAGGGTTAGTGTAAAACATATAATTAGGGTTAGGGTTAGTATAAAACACACAGTTAGGGTTAGGGGCTAGCATATAAAGATACATTTAGTATAAACAGGATGAAATTAGTGAGTGAGTGAGTGAGTTGGTGTTTTACGCCCGTGCAACGCTATATAGGTTATCTACAGGCGATGAACATGAAAAGGATGATAAAATGAACATGAAATGATGATGATAAATGAAATATGGAGATGGGGTGGGAAACAAAGGACCGGTAAATTTTGAAGAACCACAGGAAAAAGGGGAGAGGTGGGTAGGGGCGGAAAATTTAGCCTATGTGGTGCACTACTGGGCGGTCCACAAAGGGGTCTTTTACGTGCATGAAGCGTGGCACTCTCCACACACGTTGGCCCACTATGGTCGGCGGTCAGGGTTTCCGTATTATAGACCTGACAACCCCCGCGGACGAGGGCTACCCTATTCAGCCACCTAGGGTACACACTTGGTCGCTCTGTGGGCTGAGCACTGACCCGACGTCAGAATCCCAAGACCCTTAGTCGCCTCTTACGACAAGCTAGGCTCTGCTGCGGGCCTATTCGCCACCCGGGCCCCGCACGGGACCAGGATGAAATTAAGACCAAATCAGTTTTGGTCTACTTCTAATTCTAGTTGGTTGTGCTTGGCCTGATTAGACGATCCTACGTGACTAGTTCCGTCCCAAAACTCAAACTTGCTGCAAACACCACACCAATACAAAACGCAACACAATATTATGGTGGAGGATGTTTTTCTAAGATTCAGGCCAAGCCGAAGAGCGTAAACTACTGGTTCGAAGAAAGTGACGAAGAAGAGGTCATTATACGTCCATCTTCATTCGACTATTCACATTCCGAAGACACCACTGTACGACTCTCACCACCAACGTACACAACGGGGGCGAATAATTTATACCCATCCAGGAATCCTGGGATCCGCAAAAATTATCTACACCTTCAAACATTAGGCCAATACAATTATCGCCTGATTTATTTTGTAGTAAACAAGACATGGAATCATCATTGCTTTCAGGGCCTGTGCCATCAGCATCAACTCCTCTACAACCGACACTTCTTGCGCCACAGCAACAATATCCTTCTCAATCACACCAACCAGGGCCAGCGGCAACACAACAACCTAATTCAATTCCAGCACCTTCTCCTGTTTTTGCTCCTGGACCAATATCTGGACCAGTTCCTGCACTAACACCAAGACCAGTTGCTGCACCAATACCTGGACCAGTTCCTGCACTAACACCAAGACCAGTTGCTGCACCAATACCAGGACCAGTTCCTGCACTAACACCAAGACCAGTTGCTGCACCAATACCAGGACCAGTTCCTGCACTAACACCAAGACCAGTTGCTGCACCAATACCTGGACCAGTTCCTGCACTAGTCCAATCGATTTGTGAAAAAAATGCTCAAAAGATGGTAAAAGCATGAAATTTTGCATATTGGTAGAACAAAGCATACTTAACAATATTAGCTATGGACCCAATTCAAAAAGTCAAAATGGCGGCCATTTTCAAGATGGCAACCAGATTGAATATAGAATTAGGAAATAAATCAAATAAAAATTCATTAAAAATTCTGCTTTGAAGATAAAAGCATCAAATCATGTATAATAGCAGTGCAAACTATGTATTAGAAGATGGTTTGCCTTAAATTCAAAATAGCTGCCATTTTAAAGATATCCCCCTCAAAATAGCATATATACCTACGAAATCATGTCATCTTTAATTTAAAGTACATTAAGACCCAAAAAGGTCCAAACAACAATGTAAATGTGCTTAATCAAATTAAATAAGATGTATGAATATAATCTTGATTCTGTTTGAAGGTATCAGGCGGGGAGTGTACAGGAATATACTGTAGATCGAATCATATCAATCTGATTGTGGTAAAATTGTGTTTAGATGTTAAACGTTGTTTAATATAGTATGGTAGAATTTTTTATATATTAACATTGGAACTATCAACTCGAAATGGTGTTTTTAAGCCTACCTTTTGAAGAATTATATAAGCATTTTTTCCGGTGTCACTCTGTCTATCCATATGTGTATCAATTTATCCAGCCTGAAATAGGGGTACTACATTTATGGACCCTATTAGTTATGACGCGACTTGAGACATTTTACCCCCAATGGAGTATAGGCTTCTGGCAATGCTTCTCAATCTTCCTCGGTCCTTTGAAAGTTGATGCTGCTCCACATGTAACCATTCTCAATCATTTTTTTCTTGTATCTCCTCCATATCAGTCTAGGTCACCCTTTTTTTTCTTTTTCCTTGTAATGTCCACTGTATGGCCTGGTTTTTTCTATGCGTAATGTGCTACCAAAGGGAGCGACCATACGGGGGATGGCTATGGTGAAATTTGAAATAAAAAAGGCAGGATGGCAAAAATCCAGAAATAAAAAGGCGTGAGAGTACTTTGAATTAAAAGAAAGGCAGGACTGTTTTGTGCTGAAACATTATTGTACCTTTAGAAATTTAAAAGTGCTCGCAAAAAAAAAATCCAAGCAGAGCATCTCCATAGCCTCCATCCCCATAAAAATCAAATGGTTGCTCCCTAGCCACTTCCGCTTACCCTTCTTTATTTCGAGAACAATAGGTGGTTTTTGGGCCTGTTTTCGTTGGTAATTTTGTTAGGCGATATTTTGGATGGATCAGAGACATTTGTATCTGAATACCTGAAGTTTCTGCATGTTGGCCATTGTGAGGCTCCATGTTTCTCACCGGTACAGCAAGAGTGATCTAACCATAGCCCTGTATGTTAAATACAGATCTATGATTTATAGTTACTGATTAATTTAATTAGCTTGGTCTTTACAAATACTTGCTTTGATTCCCATTCTTTTCAGGCATTCCAATGGCCGTTTAATCATCTGTTGCACCAAAGTTGTTAATCACAATTTCTATATATATAAAAAATAAAATGTTATTCTCTCAACGTGAGTCTTGTTCATTTTTTTTTGGTGAGTGCATCTATTTCGCTGATATTGATGTTGTTTTTGTTAATTCTCAGTATGGTCTCCTCTTTTTACAAGTACTACTGTTTTGAGGCATTTTCAAACACCTGTGTTGTGATTTTCTAATCATCCAATCAATTCATGGCCAAAAGAAACAAAGAAAAAAAGTAAACAGCCATGTCTAAAACCTGGACGTATTTCCAACTCTTTACTTAAATCTCGCGGGTGCACTACTTGGCATTTCGTTCCTAGAGCTGCACATATTCGTTATTGGTGTTACAGTAACAATTCTGTTTGGAATTCCATAGATCGCAAGAAGTCTCCACAGAAATTCTCGATCAAGGATATCGAAAGCTTCCTCGAAGTCTATGTTTTAGCTATAAAGGAAACTGTTGCATTGAATTGGCGGCTTGATGTTGAATATCTGTTCAATGCAAGATTTTTCTTTTTTTTTTGTCAATCAATTCTGGTCTCGCAGTTTTTTGTCTGAAGTTGCTTTAATACGACATAAAATTATTCTGTTAAGGATTTAGTAACAATAATGCTCTATAGTTTTTACAATCGATTTAGCCTCCTTTTTTAACAACTTAAATTATGTTTACTTTTTCCAATCTTGTGGGAGTTCCACTGTGTCATGGGTTTGAGTATGTAAGCTGTTTTATTAGGATTCGATTTAAATAATGACATACATTTTGTAAATTCTAGCGTTGGTCTGTTTTCATGGTCTTTATGTTTTTGATATTTTCATTTTAAGATGGCAGTGAACAGTCTATATTAAAAAGGTCTGCATCAGGCTGAATATATGTCATTGTTTCAGGTGCTTATATGACAATATTCACATCTTAACACAATTTTACTCCGATAAGCTAGATATGTAAATATTTCTGTACACTCCCCGTCTGATATTTTCTAACAGAATAGAGATTCCTTTTACTCTTCTTTTATGTTTGTTTGAGCACTTATCAATTGCATTCATTCATATTTGGGGACATAAATAACTTTGAATAAAACATGATTTCATAATGTAGATATATATACTATTTCTGAGGCGGTCATTTTTAAAATGACAGCCATTTTCAATATAAGGCGAACCGTTTTCTACTATATTTGTTAGAATATTTTGCACTGCTGTCCTACAGAATTTGGTGGGTTTATCTTCAAAGTATAATTTTTAGTGAATTTGAGTGAGTGAGTGAGTTGGTGTTTTACGCCCGTGCAACGCTATATAGGTTATTTACAGGCGATGAACATGAAAAGGATGATAAAATGAACATGAAATGATGATGATAAATGAAATATGGAGATGGGGTGGGAAACAAAGGACCGGTAAATTTTGAAGAACCACAGGAAAAAGGGGTGAGGTGGGTAGGGGCGGAAAATTTAGCCTATGTGGTGCACTACTGGGCGGTCCACAAAGGGGTCTTTTACGTGCATGAAGCGTGGCACTCTCCACACACGTTGGCCCACTATGGTCGGCGGTCAGGGTTTCCGTATTATAGACCTGACAACCCCCGCGGACGAGGGCTACCCTATTCAGCCACCTAGGGTACACACTTGGTCGCTCTGTGGGCTGAGCACTGACCCGATGTCAGAATCCCAAGACCCTTAGTCGCCTCTTACGACAAGCTAGGCTCTGCTGCGGGCCTATTCGCCACCCGGGCCCCGCACGGGACTTTAGTGAATTTGTATTAGATTTATTTCTTAATTTTATACTCCATTAGGCGGCCATCTTGAAAATGGCCACCATTTTGAATTTTCGAGTTTGGTCCATAGCTAATATTGTTTAGTTTGCTTTGTTCTACCACCATGCCAAATTTCATGCTTTTACCATACTTTGAGCAATTTCGCCAAAAACGTGCACAAATCGACTGGACTACACTAACACCAAGACCAGTTGCTGCACCAATACCAGGACCAGTTCCTGCACTAACACCAAGACCAGTTGCTGCACCAATACCTGGACCAGTTCCTGCACTAACACCAAGACCAGTTGCTGCACCAATACCAGGACCAGTTCCTGCACTAACACCAAGACCAGTTGCTGCACCAATACCAGGACCAGTTCCTGCACTAACACCAAGACCAGTTACTGCACCAATACCAGGACCAGTTCTTGCACTAACACCAAGACCAGTTGCTGCACCAATACCAGGACCAGTTCCTGCACTAACACCAAGACCAGTTGCTGCACCAATACAAGGACCAGTTTCTGCACTAACACCAAGACCAGTTGCTGCACCAATACCAGGACCAGTTCCTGCACTAACACCAAGACCAGTTGCTGCACCAATACCAGGACCAGTTCCTGCACTAACACCAAGACCAGTTGCTGCACCAATACCAGGACCAGTTCCTGCACTAACACCAAGACCAGTTGCTGCACCAATACCAGGACCAGTTCCTGTACTAACACCAAGACCAGTTGCTGCACCAATACCAGGACCAGTTCCTGCACTAACACCAAGACCAGTTGCTGCACCAATACCAGGACCAGTTCCTGCACTAACACCAAGACCAGTTGCTGCACCAATACCAGGACCAGTTCCTGCACTAACACCAAGACCAGTTGCTGCACCAATACCAGGACCAGTTCCTGCACTAACACCAAGACCAGTTGCTGCACCAATACCAGGACCAGTTCCTGTACTAACACCAAGACCAGTTGCTGCACCAATACCAGGACCAGTTCCTGCACTCAGTTGCTGCACCAATACCAGGACCAGTTCCTGCACTAACACCAAGACCAGTTGCTGCACCAATACCAGGACCAGTTCCTGCACTAACACCAAGACCAGTTGCTGCACAAATACCAGGACCAGTTCCTGCACTAACACCAAGACCAGTTGCTGCACCAATACCAGGACCAGTTCCTGCACTAACACCAAGACCAGTTGCTGCACCAAAACCAGGACCAGTTCCTGCACTAACACCAAGACATGTTGCAGCACCAATACCAGGACCAGTTCCTGCACTAACACCAAGACCAGTTGCTGCACCAATACCTGGACCAGTTCCTGCACTAACACCAAGACCAGTTGCTGCACCAATACCTGGACCAGTTCCTGCACTAACACCAAGACCAGTTGCTGCACCAATACCAGGACCAGTTCCTGCACTAACACCAAGACCAGTTGCTGCACCAATACCAGGACCAGTTCCTGCACTAACACCAAGACCAGTTGCTGCACCAATACCAGGACCAGTTCCTGCACTAACACCAAGACCAGTTGCTGCACCAATACCAGGACCAGTTCCTGCACTAACACCAAGACCAGTTGCTGCACCAATACCAGGACCAGTTCCTGCACTAACACCAAGACCAGTTGCTGCACCAATACCAGGACCAGTTCCTGCACTAACACCAAGACCAGTTGCTGCACCAATACCAGGACCAGTTCCTGCACTAACACCAAGACCAGTTGCTGCACCAATACCTGGACCAGTTCCTGCACTAACACCAAGACCAGTTGCTGCACCAATACCTGGACCAGTTGCTGCACCAATACCTGGACCAGTTCCTGCACCAATACCTGGACCAGTTCCTGCACTAACACCAAGACCAGTTGCTGCACCAATACCAGGACCAGTTGCTGCACCAATACCAGGACCAGTTGCTGCACCAACACCAGGACCAGTTGCTGCACCAACACCAGGACCAGTTGCTGCACCAACACCAGCTCCTCCAGTAACAAAACCATCAACAAAGGAAGGTAGGACCGTAATTTCGTATATACCCACCAATCTACAGTTAGATTCTTTCAAAGGGGATGGATGCCGAAACCCAAAGACTAGGTTACAAACATTTAATCAATATTGTCGTTTTATAGAGCCTGAAAGTCTTTAGGATTTAACAATTTTATAAACATGTCAAGGAAGAGAAGAATCTGTTTTGGATTATTTAACACGATTGTTAAAACTTTCAACAACTAAGAATATTCCAGATAGTATTTTGTTAGCAGTTAGGGTTAAATGGTTTAAATGCAGATTTAAAAATTGTGTGTATTAGTAAAGAACCGAAAAATTTTGAGAAACTTCGTCATGTTGCATAGTTAGCAGAAAAAGCAGTAAATTCAATATTGAATCTCTATCTTCTTTAAAAATCATGGTGTTTTACAAGAAATTCACTCATTAAAAGAACAAGTACAATCGATCAATTTAGTTAAAACTATAGAGCAAGGATCTGACCAAATTTTAAGCAATTTTTAAATGAAAAAACAGAGATTTATTTTCCACTTCTTTAGATGAGCTAGGTAAAACAAATATATATGAACATATTATTGAAACTTCAATGCGTGAGGGACTTACTTCGATTTCCTTAGCAGAGCGACACGTCTGACGCAAAAATTGCTCGCACAGGGTTATGTTGCTCGATCCTCGTTTGCTGTCTTCACTCAAGAAATGTTACGGAAGACATTATGCACTTATAGAAAAATATGGGATTTCGATATCTCAGATGAGTGCAGATGTTGGTCTGTCATAGGGTTTTGTTTTGTCTTCCTTTACCGGATTTGACACGCTGAATAGACTATTGGCAACGCGACGGGTGTGCTATAGAAAGCAGGATCTGCTTACTCTTCCGGAGCACCTGGATTCACTCTGGTTTCGACTGGAGTTCGCGTAGATTGACGTTCGGTTGTTTTGTGTTTCCGTGTTTTGCATGTTGTCTGTTTTTGTCTCTGCCCTTTCGGACTTTTGACATTCGGATACCTCATTGGTACCTCTGCTTCTTTAAACGGATAAACATGTACAATCTCGTCCATATAAGGCATCGTCAGCAGAAAAAAAATCCAAACTCAAGTTCAAGATTTACTTAAATATGATACTATTGAACCTTCCACAAGTAAATATATATCACCTGTTGTATTAATTTTAGAATAGGTTAAAACTTGGAGAATGTGTATTGATTATCATGCACCTAATGCACAAACTGCAATAAGAGCATACCCTTTACCAAGATTTGACTTTTGGATTCACAAGTCAGTGAGTGAATGAGTCGGTGTTTTACGCCCGTGCAACGCTATATAGGTTATTTACAGGCAATGAACATGAAAAAGTTGATAAAAGGATGATAAAATGAACATGAAATGATGACGATAAATGAGATATGGGGCGAGGTGGGAATCAAAGGACCAGTAAATTTTGAAGAACCAGAGGAAAAGGGAAGAGGTGGGAAGGGGCGTAAAATTTAGCTTATGTGTGGACTACTTGGCGGTCTTCAAAGGAGTCTATTACGTGCATGAAGCGTTTTTAAAAGTAAAGAACTGGAAAACCCTTTATTAGATATTTGTTTTTTTTTAAATTCATTGTATTATGTATCTGACACCAACAACCAACCTCTGCTACTAACAAAAAGAACGAAGGATAACACCTTCGGTAATATAACGATTTTTTCACAGAGTATCAGTAAGTATGGAAACCTTGAGTTTTCAAAAAATTTCGTAAGGGGTCAAACAAAGTCACAAAGTCGTCCCGTGCGGGGCCCGGGTGGCGAATAGGCCCGCAGCAGAGCCTAGCTTGTCGTAAGATGCGACTAAGGGTCTTGGGATTCTGACGTCGGGTCAGTGCTCAGCCCACAGAGCGACCAAGTGTGTACCCTAGGTGGCTGAATAGGGTGGCCCTCGTCCGCGGGGGTTGTCAGGTCTATAATACGGAAACCCTGACCACCGACCATAGTGGGCCAACGTGTATGGAGAGTGCCACGCTTCATGCACGTAAAAGATCCCTTTGTGGACCGCCAAGTAGTGCACCACATAGGCTAAATTTTCCGCCCCTACCCACCTCTCCCCCTTTTCCTGTGGTTCTTCCAAATTTACCGTTCCTTTGTTTCCCACCCCATCCCCATGTTTCATTTATCATCATCATTTCATGTTCATTGTATCATCCTTTTCATGTTCATCGCCTGTAGATAACCTATATAGAGTTGCACGGGCGTAAAACACCAACTCACTCACAAGTCAAACAAAGTCTGTAACTTTAAAAAGATCCATGAGTGAGTGAGTGAGATGTGAAACGCTATATAGGTTATTTACAGGCGATGAACATGAAGAGGATGATAAAATGAACATGAAATGATGACGGCATCAGCTTGCTGGAAAAATGGCGAGGACGTCAAAGCAATCTCGGACTAGGTTAGCTACAATAATGTAGCTCCTTTGACATCTTTGATTAGGCGGAGCTACAATGATGTCCCATTACTCGCAATGGAGCAAATCGAATTTCTTTCTCCAACTCAAACAAAGCTTCAAATTGGTTAAAAAATACCAATAACACTCTGAATGACATATAGTTACTAAAAATTTTGGTCAAGAGTCTTTAGATGAATGATAATTTGTTAGAAATCAAACATTTTCAAAATTCTGATCCTGAACTTCATTGTAAAGTTCAGGATCAAGATCCTTCAAAAATTGTTAATTTTATTAAAATCTTTTAAACTGCGTTAAATGTCGGAAAATTTAAACTGAATTTGTCATTAAAATTTTATAAGCGATATTTTAATACCAAATTGGACGTTTAATGAATTGAATAGCGCCCGGTGTGATTTCGCTTTCGGCGTTGCTCCGTAACGAGTAATGGGACCGCATTGTAGCTCCGCCTAATCAAGGACGTCATTGTAGCTACACTATGGTCGGCGGTCAGGGTTTCCGTATTATAGACCTGACAACCCAACCCCAGCGGACGAGGGCCACCCGATTCAGCCACCTAGGGTACACACTTGGTCGCTCTGTGGGCTGAGCACTGACACGACGTCAGAATCCCAAGACCCTTAGTCGCCCTTACGACAAGCTAGGCTCTGCTGCGGGCCTCTTCGCCACCCGTGCCCCGAACCAAAAGGGATCTCTTTTAATTAGATATAACCAACGGAAAAAAACAATGTGGACGTCGGGTTGGATGAATTGGACGAGCCTCTCAACTCGCGAGGGTATCTAGCAACCCTCACAGCTCGTGTTCCAAAGGTATCAATTTAAAAGTATTAACATATTTTTAGCTCACCTGGCCAAAGGCCATGTGAGCTATTGCCATCACTTGGCGTCCGTCGTCGTCGTCGTCCGTCGTCGTCGTCGTCCGTCGTCGTCGTTAACTTTTCTTCAAACTTCTTCTCCTCTGAAACGGCTGCACAGATTCAAACCAAATTTGGTCTGGTAGTACTTTAGGGTATCCCCCACAGAACTGATGTGGGGATTTTTGATTCGTCGAAAAACATGGCCGCCGTTGCTAAAAATAGACCAGGGGGGTCAGACTACTGTTTTTGGCTTGTAAATAAAAAAGTATAAGAGATAGATGAAATCTGATGCCACGCTACTGCTTCAGCATCAAAAGCTCTACAAAAGTCACATTGAGTCGAAGTTGTCAGATGATGCCTTATGGGAGTTACGGCCCCTTAAAGGTGAAAAATAGCATTTTTTCATGTTTTTGGCCTATGGAATGAAAACTATTGCAGATAGAGAGAAGCTGTTGCTTGCTTAAATGTTCAGCTCATTAAGCTCTACAAAAGTCTCCATAAGGTCAAAGTTGTCAGATGACCCCTTATAGGGGTTACGGCCCCTTAAAGGCAAAAAATAGAGTTTTTGGCCTATAGAATGAAAACTGTTGCAGATAGAGAAAAGCTGTTGCTTGCTTAAATGTTCAGCTCATTTAGCTCTACACAAGCCTTCATAGGTTCGAAGTTGTCAGATGACCCCTTATAGGGGTTATGGCTCCTTAAAGGCAAAAAATAGTGTTTTTGGCCTATAGAATGAAAACTATTGCAGATAGAGAGAAGCTGTTGCTTGCTTAAATGTTCAGCTCATTAAGCTCTACAAAAGTCTCCATAAGGTCAAAGTTGTCAGATGACCCCTTTTAGGGGTTATGGCCCCTTAAAGGCAAAAAATAGAGTTTTTGGCCTATAGAATGAAAACTATTGCAGATAGAGAAAAGCTGTTGCTTGTTTAAATGTTCAGCTCATTTAGCTCTACAAAAGTCTCCATAGGGTCAAAGTTGTCAGATGACCCCTTATAGGGGTTATGGCCCCTTATTGGCAAAAAATAGAGTTTTTGGCCTATAGAATGAATACTATTGCAGATAGAGAAAAGCTGTTGCTTGCTTAAATGTTCAGCTCATTTAGCTCTACAAAAGTCTCCATAGGGTCGAAGTTGTCAGATGACCCCTTTAAGGGGTTGTGGCCCTTTAAAGGTGAAAAATAGTGTTTTTTGCATTGGAATGAAAACTATTGCAGATAGAGAAAAGCTTTTTATTGCTTAAACATTCAGCTCATTTAGCTATACAAAAGTCTCCATAGGGTCGAAGTTGTCAGATGACCCCTTTAAGGGGTTGTGGCCCTTTAAAGGTGAAAAATAGTGTTTTTTGCATTGGAATGAAAACTATTGCAGATAGAGAAAAGCTTTTTATTGCTTAAACATTCAGCTCATTTAGCTATACAAAAGTCTTCAAAGGGTTGACATTAAACCAGGTGAGCGATTCAGGCTCCTGGGAGCCTCTTGTTTACCTTTCATATTTTAAAATCCAACGATTTATTTCCTTTCAATGTGTTGAACGAAGCAGATGTACCAATGGGGTATCCGAATGTCGAGGGCAGAGACAAAACCAGTAAACACCAACAATAACGGGACAAATTAAAAATAACTTATAAATCTTTGATTAAAATTGGGTCATTAATTATTTTGGTCGAAAGTCAATTCTAATCCTGTGTAAAGCAAAATAGTGTCCTATGAAATTTTGTCCACCCTACCATACTTAACACTGAAAAATCAAGAGCACATAAAAGAACATAAAACCGTAGAAAGTCCAGTAAGGAATGAGGGACAAACAGCAAAATATGCTGAAGTGTATAGGGTAAGACTGGGTACATTCGGACGCACGGGAATGTTTGGACACCTGATACATTTAATTATTTTTAGAATAGGGACAGCCCAATCGTTTCGAATAAAAGATATATGAAAAAAATAATCAAAACATGCATTACATTGTAATGAAACTTGAGCTGTGGTTGTCTTGTAAAACCAACTATAATTGGTTGATTTGTCACATGACACAATACATGTCACATTGCCGCCATTTTATAAAAACTTTCCAAAAAAATTATTTCATCTAACAATCAGTGGATTTTTAAAATAATTTCTACGCTAACATCAAAGTTGAATATTTCAATAGTATCCTTTTAAATTATTTGATATGTAAGGATCTATTTTCCCTTTTTACTTTTCCGAAATATTTCTTAGCTAACGTTAATTTAATGTAAAATTAGTGTAACATTAACGTTAATTTAATGTTAATCGAGCTAAACGTTAAGACAAATTGCCTGTGTATAAGTATATCATTTTTGTTAATTTAAAACATCGTATTTGATCATTGTACTCCTTGGTCTGTATATTACTCTTTATTTCATAAAGTTCGTTTAGAATAGACGACAATGAGCTGATGTATGACAGTAATCTTACGATAAGATAAGACTTATCTATGTAAACACTGATAAAGAGACACACCTGTCAATGTTGGATTTAAAAATAAGTCAGTGTTGGCTTTTAAGTCGTATGACCAGGCTGTACAAAATCTTTTCTCTATACTAGATATATATCAAGTTTTATGTTTAGTATACTTAAATGTAGCGGACCATAGTTTTAACATTTCATTGTAGAACTTGCCAAAAAGACAAAAAAGAGGAAGGAGTGTGTGTGATGTGATATGACAAGAGTCAATCAATCAATCAAATGTGATGGTGCGCCTGTATGTTTGTTTCAACCGATAAAGTTTGTGTACTGTATCTAGACGAACATCAAGTGATGACACTTCCCTTTGTACAAGACCTTTCAGTAGCGTTTGGAAAGCTCTTGGTCACATTAAATAAAAATGTGGATCCTGTGTAGTCTGGCCACTTTCTCTCACAAGAATAAAACACAATGTCAGGCTGATAATTATTATTGAGATTAATCCAAAAGTTACATACAAGTTCTTCACTACACAATACAATTTAATAGTCCCCCGAAAATTGTATGTTTTAAGAATTAAGAGTAATCCATAACGCCGATACAATAATCCAAAGATTGATCTAAAGAACTAGTAATCTAAGAATGTCAAGTAAAAGAGTAAGAAAAATACCCACTTATATACCCTAACAAATCTGATGTAATAACTATAAAGAATTGCATAAGAATCTGATGCAATAAGAAGGAGTCAAAGACATGATACAAGGAGTTAACGGAGCTATGAATATACTTGAAGGAGCATAGCCATACTACCAGGAGTTAGGAGTATGGTTATAATACCAGAAACACTAGGGCACCAGAAGTAGGACACTAGTGTTAAGGAATTTGACCTAAATAAACATCAAAATGACCCAGTTCTCAAGCATAAAACAGCAAGAAACTGTTATACTTAGAATAACAAAATAGTTCTGATGAAATAGTGTAAAATGACACGAAGAGAAAAGTAAATGATTACACTTAATCTTTTCTGTATAAAAATACAATGTTTTGACTAGATCTAAAAAAAATCATCACACAGCCCCCCCCCTCACTTAGCATTGAACTTCCATTGTTCAATAAAATGTTACCCGTAACAATACAAATTAAATACAAAAATGTAAAATAGCCCAAAATGTGTAAAAACAATTAACACTCATAAATAAAACTATTAAAAAAGGTGTTGTACAGTGGCTTGTTAAAAGGTAAACAAAACAATAGTTTAGAAGGTAAAACCACATTTAGAAGGTAAAATCCAAACGAGAAAATCACAATAAAAGGTAAAAATTAATGAAAAATAGTAAAAAAATAAAAGATGCCAAAATTTTCGGACTGCAAGACCTTCCTCAGGGGCTAAAAGACTAAGAACGATGTGGACACATCAGCTGACAAGAACCATAAATAAAACTGACGGTTCATAAAAAGTTTCCACACAAAATTAGAAATAAACCTTACAAAATGTAACAAAAAATATTTACACACCCTAAACACATGAGGTATCTATAACATACTATATGGCACGGACTAGACAAATAAAATATTATGCACCTTCAAAATGTTTATTTTGGACTCATATATAAAAACTTAAAGTATAACGGCACTGAAGAAAATGAAACGTTTACTTGAAATACTTATCATCTAACTTTTTTATTTAAGATTTAACACATACTTTTTATTAAGTTGTTTTCTGCATTTCATTTTCTTTAAACTACTACTCCTAAAATGTACTTAAAAAAACGTAAACAACACTTTATTACTTTATTCAAGAGCGTTCCAGAACATAGGACGCTTCTTGAATAAAAAAGGGTACCAGAGAGTAGGACCAAACATGAATAAAAAATCTAAAACAAAAACTTCAAAATAGGTTTCTTACCAAAAATACATTTCATGTAGTACTGGACACACTACAAACAAAGTAAACAAGAAAGAAAAAAAAATGTACTTTTAAACAGTTCATCACTCTTCTCATCCTAGATCACTTCAGCGTCTGACTTATTTTTCACCTCGGCTTCCGTCACTCTTACTTCGGACTCTAGCTTTTTAAGTCTTCCAAATCCGCAAACATTTCAACATCTACTTCTCTCTTCTGTTCCTACGTGGTACCGACATCATCATCTGCTTTCTTTTCAACACTTACAGAATCTTTTGGACTGTCATCTCGACGAGGGCGTTTAACACCTTCCTCGTCATTAATGATCCTGTTCGAAGACGTTTTTTTTTCATTGTCATCAGGCGGAGTTGATACAGGTACACCAGAGAAATCTAATGGCATGTTAACTCCCCGTACTGGGTCTAGCAAGGCACGGCTCACTGTGAAAAAGGGGGTCGATGTTGACAATTCCCTGGCATTGGGCACCGTGAGTGCATGATAGGTTCGCCGTTAAATACTCTCCTATAAAAGTAATCTGTTACTGTCCGATATTGGACAGACTAACAGCTTTACCAAGACACTATGCTCTGTTGAAATGTCTCTCCATATTACGGCGATTGGCAAAACGTTTGTCACAATCTGGGCACTCTGTCATCATGTAGCTTTCGCAAAAATCGACAAAATTTTAAATAAATTCTCTCAATTTCTGTGGAATTCTACGATGTCGCCACTGCGCATCACACCTGTGCATAAAAGTGGCCTATCTAACTGGGGAACGTAGTCGGGCATCTGACTCCGTATGACAATTTTTATCAGAAGGGCAAATTTCTGGACTTTCATTGGGTAACGTTTTCCAAGCTTCTGAGTTAGAGGTTGGGACTTGAACCAATTCAGCATCTTTCTCACGGTCGTATCTGATGAAATGTCATGATAATCTGTAAAAATAGACAATTCTGCTTGATCAGCATTTTCTGTTTCTGTCGCCGGTGTCTGAAACCAGTTGACCTTTTCGTTGCCTGGATTTGAATTTTATGGAAAATTTAATTATAAAAATAATGTCACTTAGCTTGTTTACGACAACCCATGGTTCTGTCCAGTGTCTTGCTATCGTCAATTTATTCCCTGATAATTTCCGATTTTGTTCCAGACCAGATGTATTATTTCGTTATTTTGCTCCATACGCTCCGGTCATTTTGACGATTCGCTTCCAACACCAAATTTTCTCTGGCAAATTTTTGAGCCCTTCTCATGTTTTCTTCCAGGTGAGCTGCATACTCTGTTCGTAAAGTATTTTCATCGGAATTGTGGTCTTCTTGTAACCTTTCAGTAACCAGATCAAATGGCATACGCATCTCCTCTCCGTAAACTAAACGGTGTGGTTCCGTTACTTTGATGTGGCGTTGAGTTATAAATAAATGTCAGGTAGAGGAAGTTTACCTTGAAAAACCCGTTGTTTAGTTAGAAGTTAATAAAGAGTGAATAACAATAAGAAATTTTGGAACATTATGGATATTTAAATGTGAAAATGGTAAAATATGTTAAAGCTATTGTTCTGGAATAAGAAAGAAGAAATAATTATTGCTTTATTTAAGATTGTGACGTCAAAGAGCAAAGTAGATTCTAAAGAAATACATTGAAGAAAGAATTTGAAAAACATCAAAATCTAAATCTTCAAAAATTACAATATTTTGTTTATATCGAGACAAAGCCAAAAATAATCAGAAATTTGTAAAATTTTATGAAATTCGTGAATAACAGGAGTTTGATTTAAAACAATAACAAGTTACAAACATTCTTAAAGCTTATCTAAAATAGTTTTTATACGACCGCAAAATTTTGCGATCGTATAATGTTATGGCGATGTCGTCGTCGTTGTCGTCTGGGAACATTTGGTTTCCGTGCGATAACTTGAGTAAATGTTGACCAATTGTTTTAAAATTTTGATATGATGTTTGTAACCTTTAAAGGAAGGTTGGTATTGTATTTGGGGTTTGTAGTCCCTACCATTTAAGAAAAAGGGGCCAAAAGGGGCTAAAACGGGTGTATTGACAAAACTTTTGTAGAATGTTTATTATTCATTCGATTTTGAAAATTCTTTTTTTATTGAATTCCTCATTAGATTCTGTCAGGTAAATGTGTAAATGATTTTGATATTTATTGCACCGTTACATTGCTGCAGGGGGTCGAAAAGGGGCCACACCCCAAAAATTGGCTTTTTTATTTGTGGTCCGATTTTCAATTTTTTTTTTCATTGGAATCCTTTTGAAAATCCCTGGCTGCGTATTTCAACAGATTTGCAATATCTCTTACCGTTTTTGAGAAATTAGGGATCGAAGGGGCAAAAAAAAGTCATTATTTACAGCAAATAGTTTTACGCAAAAAATTAAGTTCTAGTGGGCCAGATAGTTGTTATGAAGTTTCAATATGATGATTATATCCAGAAAAAAGATTGGTAATTGTATTAAGGATTTTTGGCCCCTAAAATTTTAGAAAAAAGGGTCAAAAGGGGCTAAAACAGGTTATTGACAAAACTGTTGTTGAATGTTTATTATTCATTCAATTTTGAAAATTATTTTTTTGTTAAATTGCTCATTAAATTCTGTTAACAAGATGTGTCAATGGTTTTGGTATATGTTTCACTGTTCAATTGCTACAGGGGGCAAAGAGGGGCCACAACCATAAACTCAACTTTTTTATTTTTGGTCCGATTTTCAAAATCTTTTTTCATTGGAATCCTTGTGCGGTATTTTTTCAGTCAGATTTGCAATATCTCTTACGGTTTTAGAGTAATTAGGGGTCATATCACAAGACTTAAATTTGATGTTGATGTAGATATATATGAATGTGTCAAATATGCATTTTAAAGTCCACCACAGGATGCGTGTGTCAAAAAGCTTTGTAAGTCCACCATGGACTGCATGTGACAAAAGCAATTGACTATCCATATTTGGCCTCAAACGTACAGGGTTTAATTTGTTGCGGTCGTATTATGCTGCGCTCGGCGTAGCTTTTTATTTTTATTTGTATTGTGTACAATTTGTTTAACTCATGGAAGTAATCAATCTTAACATAAAGAGAATATGGAATATCTGTTAATTCCAAGGAATTATTGTGTTTGGAAATGACTCCCAAACACAGTCCTTGCAGAGTATTTATTTCGTCATCAAAGGGATTAAAACTGTGATCAAGTAAATACTTGAATGCATCGAGCTAGTCAACCGGAAGAGAGCCGGTTAAGGCGTGCCAAACCTCCTCAAGGTGAAGTGATTCTATATATATATCTTCGGGTTCTTCAAATAAAAATATAAAAGAAAATATGTTAGTATTTTTAATAAAGTAAATATTTTAAGTTTATTTATGCAAAATTATAGGGTATGTTATATTATTATGACTTAATAAAATAACGACTGTAAAGGGTCTTTTAAGAATTGATTTTGAAACAAATGCCTGAAAAAATATTTATAGAAATTGAATCAGGTAAAGATAGATATGAGGACCTTGTCAACTAATCAACATGAACTGACCTTGTCAAAAGTGAACTTGTCAATATAAGACTTTGTCACATTTAACAAGCATTCAATTTGACTGCTAAATTATTAAGAACCAAAAAATCGAATCTGTATTCATTCTGTATTCATTCCATGTTCAAAAATAAATTGATTACATTCAACTTCTTGGTGAATTTTTAACCTGTTGTAGACTATCTGATGGTCCTGGAGAAATTGGTTCATACGTAGGTATTAACTATTAGATTGAACAAGTGGTACTATTCTGGTAGCTTCTGGTGCTGTTGTACTCGCTTCAAACTTAAAATACTTAGCATTAATGGTCTCTTAATCATGTTTCCTTTTATAGCTGTTATTTGAAGTTGTTTGGGTGATTTTTAGTTGTTGTAGTGGGACCCTTACTGCAGTTGGGGTCGCCAGTCGCTGGTAATTGCTCCAAGTAACTCCTACTGGGCAATATGAAAAGCCCCCTCCTAGCTGGAAGCATCATCTTGACATTCTCAATCAGCTCAGTCGGTGGCTGTAAATAAAAAAATATTTAAAAACAATGAAACTATGCACTAATAAAATGATTATGGAGTTATTTCCTATTAAATGGATGAAGAAAATAATTTAAATCAAACAAAAAGACAAATATGGGATTTCGATCTCTCAGATGAGTGCAGATGTTGGTTTGTCATAGGGTGTTGTTTTGTCTTCCTTTACCGGATTTGACACGCAGAATGGACTATTGGCAACGCGACGGGTGCGCTATAGCAAGCAGGAACTGTTTACTCTTCCGGAGCAACTGAGTTCACTCCTGTTTCGACTGGAGTTCGCGTTGTTGAAGATATTCAGTTATTTTGTGTTTCCATGTTTTACATGTTGTCTGTTTTTCTTCCGTTCCTGTTGGTGTTTACTGGTTTTGTCTCTGCCCTTTCGGACTTTTGATATTCGGATACCCAATTGGTACCTCTGCTTCTTTTACCATATACCTCCTTACAGTGAATATAAATTATAAAGATGAACTTGTCGCTGTCATTACAAACATTTATTTTTGGTCCAGTAATTAACAAAAAAGTAATAAATCTATGTAAAATTTTATGTCAATGGATATGTACAAAGAAACAACCCTTTAGAAAAAGGAGAATTAAAACTCCACCAGGATGAAGATAAACATGAGGATAAAAATCAAATTAGAAATGCTAACAATGAAAAGGTTTGCAAGACGGACCTTAAAGGATTATGGAGTTATTTCCTATTACATGGATGAAAAAACGAATTTTAATCATACAAAAAGACATATCTTAAAAAAAAAGTTTGCCTTTAACCTGTAAAGGTTTTGCTGCATGCTACAAACAGTGTCAAAATCCTCCAATTTTAATGATATTGACCTTCCTTCCGCATTATCGAAGATGTCCACAAAATTATCTCCATGTTCATCCCTGGCGAAATTTAGTGCTTTTTGTATTCCAAAATAAGAGCGTATTTTTTTCACCTTTTTTGACAAATATTTTTTTTTCAATTAAAAGAAAGAAACACCATAAATAAAAAGTAGTTTTTGTTTTGTTATAAGAAGTTGTTAAGTGAAATAATTAGTTTTAAATGGTAGATTTCAAGAGAAGAGCATGGACATGTGCAAACTCCTCCTTTATAAACAATTAACAACCTTAATGGAAAATGTCATTCTTCCATTTCTCTTGTATTATCAGCGAAATGGTCTATAGATAGTACCACTGACACAGTAACACGAAAATTCATATTCGTCTGATTAAACTCAGTATGGGATACTTTAAATATTTTCTAGAATCTTCGGCATTGCGCTCTATATAGAAAAGGGCTAGCTTGTCAACACTAGGTAGAATGTATTGTTCTATGATATAATTTTAAGACTGTTTAAAGTCAAGTTCAATTATTGACGCATCTCGTCTCAACGAAGAAAAAAAATAATGAAATTGATTATTTCTATAGCTTCTGTGGATATGGAAGAAGTCGACTTTAATTGAATCACTAATTTCAGAGATTTGTCTGTCACATGTTTCAACATTAATGTGAAAATATTCGTTTTCAATCCTTTGGTGCGTTTTTTAATTGCATCAACATCTTCTTTTGATCTTTCCTCAAATATTTTCGCAATATATCCAAACGACATGGTTTTCCCCTAACAACTGATAGAAATAGAACAATACCGTGGTTCTGAATGAGTGCTCCATGACGACGGAGGAACTCACGTGAACACAACACAGGTAAACCTTGTCTGACCACTTGTTAAAATATATATATAGAATAATTTATAGTTTTTTTCGTGCACAGAAATATATGTAAGAAAAAATGAAGATTTGCAATAAACTATATTAGATCCATAATGCACAGAAAATCACAATTTATATCACACAAATGTCGCTATTAATTTCATGCCTCCTGGCAATCTTCAGGCGAATGTGATGTTGTCTGAAACGTCGTTACCGGCGACGTCAGTGACGTTATATAAAATAGGGGAGTAATTAAAATACAAGACAGTATAAAAAGGGGGGGGGTTTTAACGTATACTGTTCAATTTCGGTTGAAACGATCCAATGAAATGAGCTTCTTTCGCCAGTCTTAAGCACTTGATCGGTTGTTGAACTTTATAAAACGGGAATATAGAGTAATTATTGCTACGCGCACAAATCTCCAAATGTTCACTCAGATCAATCTTCCGTGTTTCGGGATCTCGAATTTGTTGTCTGTGAACTGTAAATCGCGTTCGTAGTGAATTTCCCGTTTGTCCAATGTACCATTCCTTGCAGTTATTGCATACCAAGCAGTAAATTAAATTCTCTGTATCACAGCTCATATTTCTGTTTGGTGTAATAGTTAACCCATTTGACAGTTCAAGTTTCTCACCAACATATAGGTTCTTGCAAAGTCCGCATCGTTTGTTATCACATCTCTTGACTGTAAACGGTTTATCCTTCCCAAATCGAGCTCGAGTTAACATCTTTTTGAGATTTTTCGGTTGTCGCTTGCTCTTCAGCATTGAATCGATCGGAAACAGCGTTTTCAGTTCTTCGTTTTGGTGGAGAAGTGGAAGACTTGTTCGAATAACATTATACATGTTCGGATTACACGGATTATGAGTACTGACAAATGGGATAAGATCAGTCACATTTTCGCGTCTTGTTGGTCTTCGAAGTTCTGCGATCGGTATTGCTTTTGCCTTTTCAATCCCGTGTTCTACGAGGTTTTTCGGATAATTCTGTCGTTTTAGAAATACAGAGAGTTCTTTCAGGCGTTGGTTTCGTTTTTCTTCTTCGTTCACTATTGTGCACATACGTCTAGCCAAACAAAACGGAATGTTGCGTTTGGTATGGGACGGATGAGAAGACCGAAAATCTAGGTACTGGTGTGTATCTGTTGGTTCGTAGTAAATATCTGTTGAGATTCTACCGTCAGTATTGGTTATTAAGATGTCCAGAAACGGGAGTTCTGTAAGGTTCTTGTCAATAGTAAATTGAATTGATGGATGGATACTGTTAATGAGTATATGGAAGGTTTCTAATTCGTTGACAGTTTTATTCCAAATAATGAAACAATCATCAAGAAAACGTTTCCATTGTTCTCGTATGTACGTTGAAAGTACCATATCGAATTCGCTTTCTACTAAGGTATACATTTTATGTTCAATATATCCCATTACAAGAGTTGCATATGTTGGAGCAACTTTAGTTCCCATCGCCGTTCCAGATATTTGTAAATAATCCTGACCGTCGAAAAAGAATGAATTACATTCCAAGATTATCTCTACGGCTTCTAGAATAAATAAATGTGAAAATCTCGGATTAAGTGCGTTTCCATGTTTTTCTAACCAAAATTGTAAAGCCTCAAGTCCCAATCTGTGAGGGATGTTGGTATATAAACTAGTTACATCAAAACTCACTAATATGCACTGATTTTCAATTTGCTCAGGTAAATGGTTCAAGAAGTCCAAGTCGTCCCTAATAAAACTAGGCACATAATGACAGAGCGGTTTCTGTCTACAAAATTACTAAGTCTATGTGTCACATGACACTACTTCCGGTATGGCGGCCGCCAGCAACAAAAAATAGAAAATAGAAAAATCTTACCTTTGGCTAAAAAGAGCTTATAAACAAGTATCAGCGGAAGAGAAAATGCCTAAAAAACTGTTTTATTCAGTGTCAAGGGGAAGCAACCCCGGGATATATACAATATGGAGTAAATGCGAGCAAAACATCCACAAGTTTCCCAATGCAGTTTTCAAAGGGTTCAAAAATATTGATCAAGCAGTGACTTTTCTTATTGCTGGAGGTGCCTTCTCAACATGTAATCTCATACCTGTATTTGATGAAACAGATGTGATCAAATATCCCCAAAACTATGACCACAATTGCAGCCCTCCATGCTCGAACGAGACCATTGATAGATCAATTCTCAATGACAGTGACGAGGTAAACAATGTTGTCGGTATTATAGAAGAAACAATGCCCAAACTCCTAGAGAATGATAGTGACAATACTACTCCCCTGTCAACACTAGAAACAGAAAAGAAAAAAGAGCCCATTTGCATCAATAATAGCACAAATAAAAAAGTTGAAGGATGCACACAGTTCTGCAACAATGAACCAAATAGTCACATGATTCAGTGCACAAAGTGCCATAAATGGACACACTATCAATGCACACGCCTTCCAGTCTATCAACTGTTTACCTTAACCAACACGCAAAGGAGGTATGATTGTGAAAAATGTACAAGTGTCCCAGAAAACTTTAAATCAAAATGGAAAAAGATAGATAACAATAAAACTCTTGAGGAGGATCAGGAACATAATGAAAACATAGGCATTACAACAGAAAAAACACTCAAAATTATCAGCAGGATAGAAAACAGTGTGGTAGAGGCCATTACCAAAAATCATGCCCAAGGAAAAGATGAATTAATTAACCAGATGAAAATGGAACTTGATCAAGAAAAACATCTAAGTGGAGAAATAAAAGAAATCAAGAAACAAGTTGGTGAGATTCGAGCAAAAGTTATGACTAATATAGAAGAGATGAAAACAGATATACAGAACAATATAAAAGAAGGTTATGAAAAGATCTCGACAAAGACTAATAACCAAATTAAAGACTTTGCAGATAAGATAAATCACAAATTCCAGAACGAGATATCACCTATTGCAAAAACACTACAGGAAATAAGTGTCAATTCTATATCGGTTACAAAATCTTTGGAGAAAGTTGGAAATGAAATAACTGACAACACAAATGCTAACAAGGAAATAACAAAAACGCTACAAACAATAGTAAGCCAGATGAATAAAAGTCAAAATGAACAGGAAGAAAGCCAACCAAAAATAACAATTGAAACTAGTAACAGATTCACACCCTTAACACCATCAGAAGGAAGAGGGAGCGACAGAAACGAGACTAATAAAGTACTCATAATAGGCAACTCACATGTCAAATATGTCAATACTAATAATTTTCTTCAACAATGTATTGTACACAAATTTACTAGTTATTCAATGTTAGAAATGGAAGAAAAACTACATGAGTTAGACACAGATTATAATTGTATCTTTTTCCATGTATTTACAAATGACATAAGAAATAGTACACCTGAAGTCTTTATTCAGAAATTCCAATTATTTTGTCAAAAATTACAGGCCCAATGTCCATTTGCCCAACTTATCATATCATTACCCTTCTTATCTGTAGAAGATTCATCTTTGAATCAAAAGATTATTCAGTGTAACATTTTGTTACAATACAACTTAATGACAAAACCAAATGTATATGTATGTGAAAACTCTGTTTTCTACAGCAGAGGACAAGCAATCAGAAAATTTTTTGGTAGAGATGGCCTTCATTTATCTAAACAAGGAACAAGTATGTTTGTGGCAAACATGAAATACAGTATGAGAAAAGTCTTAAATCTGAGAATAGTTAACCATAGGGTAAATCAAAACAGAGGTCAGCCTTTTAGGTTTCAAACCCCCCATTTTGAAGCATTTAATTATGAGTCCTGGCAAAACCAAAAGCGTGACAGGTTCAATAACTCAAACCATAGAAACCCCAACAGATATTAAAAAATACAAATATCTATGCAGCATAAAATTTAGAAATTTGTATTGTACATTTGTGCATGTGTTCATCATTATTAAAACTTGTGTAATAGGATGGTAGTTATAATGTACATGTGACTGATTCATATAAGTTTATATTGTGTATTGTGTTAGAAAAGTAAAGGCTATAAATTGTAAACTAATGACATTATGTTTCAATGTATGTGATTAATATAATTTGTTCATCATTAAAACATGTAATAGGGCATAAATACATGTAGGATGATAAGTTACATGTGACTAATTCATAATTTTATATTGTGAAATAAGACTGGAGTTATCTTTCTTTGTATAGAAGTAATAGTGGAATAATTGTTGTATTAAGTACATGTAGTTATTTTAGCACTTTATATTTTTTAGTTAGCTCTTTTTGGCCAAAGATAGGTTATATTATTATATAATATTATTAAAAGAAAATGTGTGTCACAAGAAATAAATCCAGACTTCACATAGGTTGCTGGAATATCAATGGGTTTAAAGTAAAAGGGTATAATAAATACTATGATAATAGACTTTTAAAAGAAATAGAATCAAAAGATATTGTTTGTCTTTTAGAAACACATTGTACTCAAGAGGATTCATTAGATATTAAAGAGTTTACATCCGTAAATTTATCAAGAGTTAAATCAAAGAAATGTAAAAAATTATCAGGAGGAATTTCAGTATTTGTTAAAAAATATCTCAAACCAGGAATAAAATTCCTTGAGCACATAACTAACGATTATATTTGGTTGAAGCTTTCAAAAAACTTTTTTGGAACACATAAAGATATTTTTTTGTGTTTTATTTATAACCCTCCATATAATTCAACATACACTCAATCTTTAGAGGAAGACATTTTTGATTTGATTGAAAAAGATATAGATAAGTTTTCAAAAGAAGGAGAAATAATTTTGGCAGGAGATTTAAATGCCAGAACTGGCAATGAACAATTAGACTTTATTGAAAACGACTCAAGAAATGAATTTATCAATAATTTTAATAACCACGACCCAGATATAGATATTCCCATAAGATATAGTATGGATAATATAGTTACTTCAAGAGGCAAACAATTAAATGATATTTGTATACAGTCTGGACTAAGAATACTAAATGGGCGAACCACTGGGGACCTCACTGGTCAGATAACATGCTATACTCCGAAAGGTTGTAGCACTGTAGATTATTTTATTGTATCTGAACAACTTTATCCCTCTATTCCTTTCTTCAAAGTGCACCCTCTAGTAGGAGACTTATCAGATCATTGCCAAATTTCTTTAATGTTGAATATTGATAGTAAAATAACAACTAAACCATACAAGACACAAACCATTTGTGCAAGATATAAGTGGGGGGAAAATTCTGAGGCATTGTTTCAAGAGTCCTTAGCTTCTAAGTGTATTCAAGAAAAAATTAAAAATTTTATTAAAAAAGACTATCAAGATGATACAGAGAAAATGATAAATGAAATAAATGACATATTTTATGAAGCAGCCAACTCCTCTCTTAAAAAGAATAATCTGAGTAAACAGTCTTCAAAATCATCAAAACAAAATAAACCAAAATGGCAAACTCCTGATTTGTCAAAACTAAAAAGAAATCTTGATGATAAATGTAAATTATTACAAAAGAATCCATTTAACTCTATAGCTAGATCCTCATTTTTTAGTTCTCTTAAACATTACAGAAAAGTAAGAAAGAAAAATATTAAAGAATATAAGCACTCTTTGGTCCAAAAGCTAGATCAGTTAAGGGATGAAAATCCCTCACAATACTGGAAACTACTTAAAGAATTCTCAGCAAATAATAACGAAAAGAACTGCCCTACTTATATTCAAGGAGATGATTGGTATAATTATTTTAAAAACCTGAATCGAAAGAATGATTTACTAAAAACAAGTAATATAGACAAGAAACTATTAGATTTAGAAAAAGAGAAAATATTTACAGAACTTGATAATGTTATTACTAAAAGTGAAATAGAAAAAGCCATTAGTTCTTTGAAAAATAAGAAATCCAGTGGCTGTGACTCAATCCTTAATGAAATGATTAAAGTAAGTCAGTCATATCTTATTTCTAGTTATCAAAAAGTGTTTAATAAAATCCTTAGTTCTGGAAATTTCCCCAAAATCTGGGCAAAAGGATTTATTGTTCCAATCTTTAAGAGCGGATCTAAAGATGATCCTGCTAACTACAGAGGAATAACTATAGGTAGCTGTCTAGGAAAATTGTTTATAAAAATTTTAAATGTTAGATTGGAAAGTTTTTTAACTAACAGAAAAGTCATTAATCCTGAGCAAATAGGATTCTGTAAGGGAAAGCGTACTAGCGATCACCAATTTGTTTTAAAAACATTAATTGAAAAATATACACAGCAAGGAGATAAAAAATTATTCACATGTTTTATTGACTTGCAAAAAGCCTTTGATACAGTTTGGCATAATGGTTTATTTTATAAACTAAGAAAAATAGGAACAAGTGATTTATTTTACAACATTATTAAAAATATGTACTCAAAAACTGAGTTAAGTGTAAAACTAGATAAACAAACTGCTACAGACACCTTCAAATCAGATATTGGTGTCAGACAAGGAGACAACTTAAGTCCCACCTTATTTAAAATTTTTATTAATGATCTTGTGGATTCTTTTGATAATACCTGCAAACCTGTTAAATTAGATAAAGTAACACTAAGCTGTCTTCTATATGCAGACGACCTAGTACTTATGTCAGAAACTGCTGATGGTCTACAGAGATGCCTAGATAAAGTTAATAAATATTGTTTAGATTGGGGACTTCAAATAAACATTAAGAAAACTAAATCTATTGTTTTTAACAATTCAGGAAAGTTATATAACAGAACATTCTACATTTACAATACCCCAGTTGAAAGAGCAAAAGGTTACAAATATTTAGGCATATACTTTAGTGCAAATGGTAACTTCTCATGTGCAAAACAAGATTTTCATAACAGAGGTTTAAAGGCATTTTTCAAGTTCAAAAGAAGTTTTGACTTTCATAAACCAAATTTTAAAAGTCTGTCTCACATTTTTGACCATACTGTAAAAGCTATACTGTTATATGGAAGTGAGATTTGGTCAATAGACCTAGGTAATAAAATAAATAAAAACGAAAATATCTTTTACAAATTATGTAAAAATCTAAAACAAGAAAATATTCACATTAAATTTTGCAAATACTCTCTAGAGGTGGGGAAAAATACGTCAAATTCAGCAATAATAGGTGAATTAGGAAGGTATCCACTTTTGCTAGAGGGATTTCTGAACGTTTTTAGGTACTATAAACATCTAACAAAGTCTAATGATTTGTTTCTTTCAGAAGCGTTAATTGTATCAAAATCTTTAAATGATAATAATAAAAAGAGTTGGTATGCATACCTAGAGAACTTATCGAAATATTTCAAAATAGATTTGAAGACTTTAAAACATTCAAAGATTAACATATCCAATTCGTTAATATATAAAAAAATAAAAGAAAAATACAATCATCTATGGAAATCAAATCTATTTGATGATAGAGAAGGTAGCCATGGAGGAAATAAGCTAAGAACATTTAGATTATTTAAAAATTCGATATCATTGGAAAAATATCTATTTATTCTAAAAGGGGATGAGCGTAGACTATTTACTAAATTTAGGGTTAGTGCCCATAATTTAGAAATAGAAAGGGGTAGATATTTTGGGGTGGAATTAAATAGTAGATCATGTAAATTGTGTGATAGGGGAATAGAAGACGAAAAACATTTTCTTCTGCTGTGCCCAGCATTACATTCTTCACGTGAATATTATATTAATGAAATAAATAGTATTAATAAAAATTTCAAAGATTTGGATAATAATTCCAAACTCATATGGCTTATGTCATCAGAAGACACAAAAATTATAAAAATAACCAGTAAATTACTCTTTCAATTATATGGAGAGAGAAAGGCATTTATAAATAACATATAATAGTCGATCTATAGGTTAATCTCCAGTGGTTCACCCATCTCAATAGAAACAATATTTATGTTTGTTTGTTTGTTTTTTTTTCTTCTTTATTATAACAATCATTGTAATTATACTTTAATCATTGTATTTGATTCTTTTGTAATTTATCAGCCCAAGTAATTTGGGCGTCTTGATTGACAAATAAAGCATCTTGTCTTGTCTTGTGTCGGGCATTGTGGACCAGCAACGATTGGTCGAAATTTCAAATCTGTAGGAGACTTTATGGAAATATACGCGTCCTGTTGTTGTAAAATAGCTGTTTGTATTTCTCGACTCTTATGGATTTTTGGTAGACCGTAGAAGTTGCTTGTTTTAAGCTCGAAGTTTAACAAAAAATCTTCTTCCTTTTCGGTCAAACTATGCATATATATATATATATAAATAAACAGTTTTATTTTTCATCAAAGGGGGGAAAAGAAAAATATTCATATGAAAATATGTTGAAAAAAATATGAAGCATTTGGTTTTACTTTTTTTTTCAAAAACCGGATGTAATGTTTTGTTATGTAAACAGAGGCGGGATAGCGTAAGAATCAGCGAGATCAACAAAGGTGTTATAAGTTTATAATGGCTAACATTTTGTGTTTGTTGCTAATCCTCGAGGGGATGGTAACAGCTAAGATCAGTTTGAATCCTACAACTTGTCAGGTCATAGCCTATAGTCAACAGACATATGCAGATTTAGAGATGAGGTGTAATTACCAGGGTCCGGGAATTTATGAATTTTCCGGGCCACCGAGTGTGCGCACTATCTACAATGATAGGCTCACGGACGAATCACACCTCCGAATTTTAACTGATTCTTTGAGGACAGTGCATATTGATGACGGCTCAGTGAAGACCCGCCAGTTGGTGTCGACTCGATCCTCTGGTACCGCCATTTATGTGAAGGGAACACTGTGTAAAGATGTATGTATTATTTTATAAATAATTCATTTAGTATACACACCTTTGTTCACCCTTGATAAGAATATATAATGCGAGAACCACATTAATAATACACTATTTTAGCGTGTTTGGGAGACATATCCTGTGGGTCACATGTGTTCAATGAAATCTAAAATTTTCAAAGGTAAACACATAAAAGACACCGATAGATAACCTGGTTGTTGCAGGAAAACTCAGCTTATAATGCATTATGATCACTACCCTTTACTTTTTGCTTGTGAAGTTACCCCCTTTTTATAATAAAGAAGGTTATATGGTTATTATTGTTTTCAGCACTCATCAACTGTTTTCCCAGACACTGACTCTTCTCCTGCCGCCACAACAACAACTGAGTAGGAAGATCTAGATTCCACTGTGACCCCCTTCCACTACAAGAGACGACCGCGAGACGCCCAGTTCTGATGCAGCCCCCTCCACAACTTACACCACAGACAAGCATGAGGTGGGTAAAACTGTAGATATGATTGATAATGTGAAACTAGATGAAGTTAAAATCATTTAAGTAATAATATAACAAAGCTTTCGTTTGTGTGAATAGGGGTCTTTCTTAACTATTCCAATACTAAATCCAAATTTCTGCTTCTTACGTTAACTAATTCCACATCTCATTATTTTCTTTTGAAAAAAGGAAGCATTTCTATTTGACCATGTACCCGTCACTAAAACTCCTCTTTCAATCATCATAATCTTTCCTTATCCATTCTTTTAATAGGAATTACCCACTTCAACGGTAGATAATGGCAACAAAACCTCAAGAAATCCACAATTAGACCAGGTAATTATTAAATTAGAATAATACTAGAAATAAAAAAATAGATTAGTCATTTTATTTCTCTGATCTAGATCTGAGTCACCAGTTTCCTATGTTAGCGGAGCATCATTTTCTACTCTTCAAAATATTAATCAAAAAGAAATGCGAATAATTGTGTCTTAATTAAAATGTGTTTTAAAGAATGAAAAACATATTTACACAAAAATTGTCTTTTACAGGCAGAGATATCAACCATCACGTGGATCAGTAGCACCAGGTAGAAACTATTAATTATTTTGCTTACTTCATATTTATAATTATAGTACTTCTAAGTATTGTTTTGTTATCATTAACCTATTATAATATTTTTAACCAAAAATACCAAAATTAAGCTAAATGAAAAATGACTGACTAAAGAAAGGGGGGCAGTCTAAATATATCCATTTCTTTTATTCCCATTAATTTCTTTCAGCTCTGGTGTTTGTTTATTTTGTGTACAAAAAGTGTCTTTGTAAAAAAAGAGGGGTGGACAATCTTATGACATTGAGATGATGATTTTGAAATTGAATGCATTAATTTTGATGATGATGATGACCAGACAGAAGTGAAAAAAAAACATTTAAACAAACTGTTCACATAGATCTGCTTTTTTCCCTTGTATATAGTCCCGTGCGGGGCGCCGGTGGCGAATAGGCCCGCAGCAGAGCCTAGCTTGTCGTAAGAGGCGACTAAGGGTCTTGGGATTCTGACGTCGGGTCAGTGCTCAGCCCACAGAGCGACCAAGTGTCTACCCTAGGTGGCTGAATAGGGTAGCCCTCGTCCGCGGGGGTTGTCAGGTCTATAATACGGAAACCCTGACCGCCGACCATAGTGGGCCAACGTGTGTGGAGAATGCCACGCTTCATGCACGTAAAAGACCCCTTTGTGGATCGCCAAGTAGTGCACCACATAGGCTAAATTTTCCGCCCCTACCCACCTCTCCCCTTTTCCTGTGGTTCTTCAAAATTTACCGTCCCTGTGTTTCCCACCCCATCCCATATTTCATTTATCATCATCATTTCATGTTCATTGTATCATCCTTTTCATGTTCATCGCCTGTAAATAACCTATATAGCGTTGCACGGGCGTAAAACATTAACTCACTCACTCACCCCTTGTATATATTTTTGCATTTAAACTGAAAGATAATCTACTTAATTTTATTTTCAACAATTAGCTATTTTATTTCTTTTTTAACTTGCATTTGAATACAACGTGTGAGGAACATGACATTTTTCCCAACACGGTGCACCACTATGGTTTGCGGTCAGGTTTTCCGCATTATCACCTGACGACCTCGCATCTCTCGATGTCAGGGCTGCCCCATTCAACCACCTCGGGCACACATCCCAGTCGCTTTGTGGGTAAAGCGGACTGACCCGATGTCAGGTTTCTGAGTGCTCTTTAGTGGACTTTTACCGACAAGCTAAGCACTGCTGCGGGCTTATTAGCCACCCGGAACCTGCATGGGAAGGGGGGCGGCGGCAATATTTGGATATTCGATCTCCTCTCGATTGCGTCCAGTATCGAGGAGCAATCCAAAGAATCGACCACACAGTTTTCTCTGATTGGTTGAGGTTGGTTTGGAATATCTGGTTGTTGTATAGGTTGGTGTGGAATATATCGTTGATGAATAGGTTGAGTCTGGTCTAAAAGCTGTGGTATATCAAGTTGTTGAAAAGGTCGAGCTTTGCAAGGGGTTGGGATAGGTGCGAAATTGGTTGTTGTAGGAGTCTAAAAACAAATTTAGAAGTGTAGCGATACTTAAATAAACCACGGCAACAATTTCTGAAATGAAGTAGAATGATCGTCCTCAATGAAAAACATATGTTAGATATGGTAGCAGCAGGTTAGTTTCGTGTATATATTTTCATTTGTTGTCTTCTAATCCTGTAGTCCCATGCGGAGCCATGGTGTCGAATAGGCCCGCAGCAGAGCCTAGCTTCTCGTAAGAGGCGATTCAGGGTCTTGGGATTCTGAAGTCGGGTTAGCTACAATAATGAAGCTCCTATGACATCTTTTTATTGGGCGGATCTACAATGCGGTCCCATTACTCGAATTTCTTTCTTAAACTTAAACAAAGCTTCAAGATGATTCGAAACTACCAAAGACATACCCTGAATAACAGCGATGCAGTTCGATCATCCACAATAGAGTTATCCCCCTTTAACAGATTATTCTATCAAATTGAACTGATTATTCAGTACTTACTCATTACAGACTGAGCTCCCTCCCAAGAGTTACTAGTACCTAACAAATTACCGTCTTCCCAAAAAGTACTAAGCTTAATATAACTATATGACGTTTACTATCAAGATTTTTGGAAAAAAGTCTCTTGCGCTTATCCTAAAGATATCTAGCAAAATGTCAAAGACTATCCAATGGTCCTGGAAAAATTGGCTCATATACATACTGTTGGTTAGAACTTGTAGCTTCTGGTGATATTCTACTCGCTTCAAATTTAAAATACTTAGCATTTTTGGTGATTTCTTCTTCATGTTTCCTTTTGAAGCTGGCATTTGAGTGAGTGTGAGTGAGTGAGTTGGTGTTTTACGCCCGTGCAACGCTATATAGGTTATTTACAGGCGATGAACATGAAGAGGATGATGAAATGAAATATGGGGATGGGGTGGGATACAAAGGACCGGTAAATTTTGAAGAACCACAGGAAAAGGGGAGAGGTGGGTAGGGTCGGAAAATTTAGCCTATGTGGTGCACTACTTGGCGGTCCACAAAGGGGTCTTTTACGTGCATGAAGCGTGGCATTCTCTACACACGTTGGCCCACTATGGTCGGCGGTCAGGGTTTCCGTATTATAGACCTGACAACCCCCGCGGACGAGGGCCACCCTATTCAGCCACCTAGGGTACACACTTGGTCGCTCTGTGGGCTGAGCACTGACCCGACGTCAGAATCCCAAGACCCTTAGTCGCCTCTTACGACAAGCTAGGCACTGCTGCGGGCCTATTCGCCACCCGGGCCCCGCACGGGACTGGCATTTGAAGTTGTTTGGTTGATTTTTAGTGGTTGTAGTGAGGTCCTTACTGCAATTGGGGTCGCAAGTCGCTGGTTATTATTCCCAGACACTCTTAAGGGGGCATGTGAGAGCCCCCTCGTAGCTGGAGGCCCCATCTTGACATTCCCGGTCAGCTCAGTCGGGGGCTGTAAACATAAAATATGAAATAAATTAAACTATACACTAAGGCACTATACACTACAAGGCAATAAACATATGGAAAAATACAAGTGGGGTAGATTTGTATCAAAATTTACATATTAAATTGTGGAAATGAGGATGGAAATCAAATAAAAAATGGTCCCGTGTGGGGCCCGGGTGGCGAATAGGCCCGCAGCAGAGCCTAGTATGTCGTAAGAGGCGACTAAGGGTCTTGGTATTCTGACGTCGGGTCAGTGCTCATCCCACAGAGCGACCAAGTGTGTACCCTAGGTGGCTGAATAGGGTGGCCCTCGTCCGCGGGGGTTGTCAGGTCTATAATACGGAAACCCTGACCGCCGACCATAATGGGCCAACGTGTGTGCAGAGTGCCACGCTTCATGCACGTAAAAGACCTGTTTGTGGACCGCCAAGTAGTGCACCACATAGGTTAAATTTTCCGCCCCTACCCACTTCTCCCCTTTTCCTGTGGTTCTTCAAAATTGTGTCCCACCCCACCCCCATATTTCATTTATCATCATCATTTCATGTTCATTTTATCATCCTTTTCATGTTCATCGCCTTTATAACCCTATATAGCGTTGAACAGGCGTTAAACACCAACTCCCTCCCCTCCCAAATTAAAAATGCTAACAGTGAAAAAGTTTAAAATATGAACCTTTAAGGGTTATGGATTTTAACATATTTGATGGGTGAAAAAAAAAAAATTCAATCATGCAAAAAAGACATTCCTAAAATAGTTTGCCTTTAAACTGTGAAAGCTTTGCTGTTCGCTGCAAACAGTGTCATTGTCCTCCAATTTTAATGATATTGACCTTCCATTCGCATTATCAAAGGTGTCCACAAAATAATCTCCACATTCACGTCTGGCGAAACTAAAGGAATATCAAAAACAGAAATAAAATGAACTCTACGCCATATTATGTTAAAACAATGTTTGGACAATGTTACAACAACAATCAATTCTATAACGTGTATCAGGAGTAGAAACCACGAACTTTATAGAGACAATGTTGTGAAAAAGGGATTGTGCAGCTTTGACGATAAACGCTATTGGGAGAATGCCATTGAAAGTTATGGCTATGGACATTACAAGATTTATTTATTGCTTAATTTATTATTAATAAAAATCGAAAAAACACTACCCGTGTCTAAATTGTTAGTCCAAAAATATAAAATTATGAAGTCCACAAACACACTCATTGTTACCATAGCACAGATTTCTTCGTTATTGATTTGTACGTAATACGGCGATAGGAGTCTTGGTCGTTGAGGCTGTAACACATCAATAGGCTCATCAAAGGTGCAAGTCATCTTCATCACCCTCGTCTGTATAGTAGCAATAAGAGTTGGTGTTGGTGTCTGAAATATAATATAATGAATTAACAAATATGTTCTGAAAGGGATTTTCTAGGTTCTTTAAGTTTGGAAACAAAAAAGGTTTTCCCGATTTTAAACTTAAGAAACACAGAAAAATTTTCCCTTCTTCACTTTAGAAACATACAAAAAAGGTTTTCCCTGAGTTCTTAACTTTAGACATGTTAGAATACACACAAAAAACTTACTCTGTCAATGATTGGTTGTGAGTAGTCAGTACCCGCTCTGCTGGAACATGCTCTTTCTAAAAAAAAAAAAACATACACGTAGGCCTCAAAAGTACTAAAATACTTAAAATCAGAATACTGCATTACACCATTATCTTGAACTTGTCATCAAATTAAGATCAGAATAATAAGCTTTTACACATTAAAAGGAAAAAATGTTATAAAAGGTTCTATGCTGTTACATACCTGTGGAAAACGAGCTGTAAGGCTTTCTAGATGTCCTTGCATGTTGAACAGATCATCCAACTCGTCTAGTCAAATGTTGACGGTATTTCTTCCGTTGGTTATGTCGACATAAAAATAACCTCTTTTAGATATTTTAAAAGTTACGGACTTTGATTGCCCCTTTCCAGAAGTTGTGGACTGACAAAGCATTATCACACCGAGGCTGAGGTGGGTCAACTCTACTTGTTACAATCTCCCTTGTGGATTTATTCTGTTGTACAAGTATAGTCTTGTGCAATTTTGCCCTATGAAAATTAAACTTACTAATTATTTAAATTTATAATGATACACATATTAACTTATTAGTTTTTTTATCCTTGTTGTGTATAATAAATTTGTTTGTTCTTGTACTATATTTAATCGTGTAATGTTTCAAGTCAAAACAAGTAAAATATGTACTTCTAGAAAAAAATGTAACCATCGCCTTAGTCTTGAATTTGTACCGTCAATATCTCAGAATTATTTGAAACCCCCCTCCGATTGTGAAATATCTTCAACTTGCTATTATTCCTACTCCACAACCAGATCAACAACCTATCCAAAACCCAGCACAACCCGCCAGAAAAAGCTAAAGGAACAGACAACCCCCTAATAGACTCAACTTGTAATTTTTATTATTTTTAAGTTTAATCGCCTGCTTTTTATAGTTTAATTATATTTACCTGCTTTTAATTATTGCCTCTATCATTTCTCTGATGTTACTTGAGTTCCTTGACTGCACTGTAAATCACTGGAACCTCATCTCCATTAAACAATCATTGGGTAAGTTTTCTAGACAACTTTCCTATTCTCCCTGTTCAAATGAAGCAAACTATGATACTATGAAAAACATCCATTAAGGCATCATTAAACCTATGTATAGGCTGGCGACTCTTCCACAAAACCATCTCTTGTTGAATTCTTGGTGATGTTTAGCACCTAAAGCAGGGAAGGTCTGCTTGTTTGATACCATATGTGTCTAAACTATTGCTAATATCTGCAAAAAATCTTCATTTTCCATGGTACAAATGTAATAAAAATATACTGTTATCCTGTTTGATTTTTCTTGAACTAATTGATTGTTTTTTGGAGGTTTTTTAGTACAATGTATTTATCTTATCAGCTAGTAATCCTTTGCGTATGTTCCAGACCGTACGCGTACGGTCCGGACCGTACGAGTATACCTATATGGTCCGACCGTACGCGTACGGTCCGACCGTGCAAGTATACTCGTAAGGTCAAAAACGAGCTGGACTATACAAGTATTCAGACCATATGGGTATTTCTCTAAATTTGCATCTATTCATATAATATAAGGAAATAATATTTTATTTTAAACCTAAAAAGTGTTATCACCAACTCCCAGATTCCTACGGAAAAAATAGGGATATAAAAAAAAAACGAAAACAGGAAAGCCAACTTAAAATAATAAGACATACAAAATAAAACAAAAGTCAGAATTTGTAAATAGCTAAAATTTAGAAAGGCGGTAGGTGAGGGAATTGGGAAATATGATGTTTAATATTCATTTGGTAGATTTTATTAGTTTTATTATCTGCTTTGTTGTTGGATTTCAACGGTATATAGAGTCCACAAAAATGTCAAACTTCGTGATGATGATTAAAAAATCATTCTAAAATTATATTCAGTAAAGTAAAGTTTTAGGATGACGATAATATATATAACTTTTATCTGTTGATAGTAAAATCGGCTGCACATTATATAAAAAATAAGAGATCTATGGAACTTTTTTGGCTAAAAAGTAGGTAAATATGTGGGAAAACTTACGGACGAATTGCTTAAACATATTGCCGAAATCTTTGCTGAATCAACCTCCCCTAGCCCGTCTCTTTGTCTTCTCCACGGGTAAACAAATAATGAAAGGTCTGTCGACTAAACTTCCTATAAATAATTATATTCTTCAAACTTTCCTCCCAAATTTCAATGAATGTTTTAGTTACAACTGACGTGTATAAGTACTCACTTCTATTTCACAACATTGAATTGATTTTAAATATTGTGTACAAAAAATAAAATATAATAAAATTAATGCATTATATATTTTATTGAATATTGATCTAGAAAATGCAAGTCAGACCATACGCGTACGGTCCGACCGTACAGGTATTTTGAAAATATACTCGTACGGTCCGGACCGTACGCGTACGGTCTGAATACGCATACGGTCTGGAACATGTATACTTAATTGCACTTTCTCAGGCTTTGAATTATCAATCTAAAGAAAATGTTTATATTAATTAAACATGTCATTCATAAATAACTAAAAAAAAATAATAAAAAATTTATTAACATATAAAAAAAGTTTATTAACATATAAAAAAAGTATCAAAACAAAGCAGACTTGACTAGCAACCTTCACAATAAAGAACACTATAATTAAGCACCATTTTTATAATAAAAAAGAGTACATGGGACTAAAACATGGTATTTGGTAAGGTAAAACGTTCTAAAAACGGCTAAAAATATTGTCAAATTTTTAACCACTATAAAAAACAACATGTAAAAAATTTTATATCAAACGAATACTATTATTAAGCACCATTGTTATAATAAAAAAATACCTGAGACCTTTTATATTAAAAGAACACTTTTATTAAGCACCACTTTTATAATAAAAAAGAGTACATGGGACTAAAACATGGTATTTGGTTAGGTAAAACGTTCTAAAAACAGCTAAAAAAATGTCAAATGTTTACCCATTATAAAAACAACATGTAAAAATTTGTGTATCAAACGAATACTATTATTAAGCACCATTGTTATTATAAAAAATATACCTGAGACGTTTTATATTGTTGACATCTCAAACGAAGATGAAAGTTCCAGTAATTGGGTCGTTGAGGTATCCCTTTTCGTAACAGTTTGGTAATTCTTCTGTTTTATCCTCTGCCCATAAATTACTTTCCCAATGCTTATTACCACAAAAAAGCCAAAAAATCCACTTCCTGTCCAGGAAGCTAAAAAAAAAAGAATATAAAACATTTAAAACAACTGGTATATAATAATATCTTTTACATTAAGTTAAAAAGACAATCATTAACGTCAAATCCCAATATAGCTGAAGGTTTGATAATGTACTGGATGTATCACAGTGTTTATTACTTATCAATTTAATGCTTATCATGACCTATGTTATGGTGGCCTGACAGTCTGTTGAAAATTTCATCTTATTTTTTCATAAAATATTGTTGTACAGGCCAAACAAAAAAGTATGTGTGTTTACTATCAGATGCTGAAAAAAATTAGGGTCGGAAATTATTTTTTTATATATTTTTTTTTTACCTTGAGTCAATGTGAGCAGCTTTGTGACTTTAACGGTGCTTAATGGAAAATGATCAAAAAAACTTTAGGGTTGGTGTTAAAAATTAGGTAGGGTCGGGTGACAGTAATTTCACCTACTTTTTTTTGGCCTCATTTTATATTTATTAAACTATCGTGTATATAGTACATAATAAATGTATTAACCTGTAATGACAATATCCATTTTCTGCACCACATTTACCATTTCAGTATATGAATCTTGTATACCTACAAGGAAAACATGAATCATTTAAATTTAAAACAATATTGTCAGCCCTTTTTGCTACACCTTTATTACAAAAATACCATAATACAGTCACATTTTTTTTTACTCATATAAAATGAAAAAGCTGAAGTTTAGTAATACATTGTTTGGTACCATTGTGTTCCTCATGACTGATTGGTTTTGTCTTTTTTCTATGGCCATTTGTGATTAATCATTCAAGTTATAAACTCTATTCAGACTTTCTTTGATGGTGGTCATAGAATCAGGGCTAAAAGTGGAAGTGTCCGAAGTGGCAACAGTGCTCTGTGGTGTCATTGTCGTCACTTTATCAGGTTTCTGGTGTCCAATTGTTGTCTTATCCACCAAGGTTATCAGAAAATTGTCTGGTATTGTCAGAAGAAGAATTCATTAAAAAAATAAGTTTAATGTTTCCTACATCTTTGAGAATGAATTGTTAATATCATATACTAATTGTCATTAAGATGATTGTGGTGTAAAAGACTTTTTTTAAATGGACCATAAATCATGTTCTAAAAAATGTATTGTGTGGTTAGATCAATTCCCATCTTCTAATTGTATTTGCATAATTCACTGGACAATATACATTGAATTGAGTAATTTTGTCCTATGATATAATAAAGCATGGGGGTATTACAATGCTTAACAAACAAATGTAAATGGATCTGACCCTGACTCACTACCTTGATATAAGTGAGTGAGTGAGTTGGTGTTTTACGTCCGTGCATCGCTATATAGGTTATTTACAGGCGATGAACATGAAAAGGATGATGAATGAACATGAAATGATGATGATAAATGAAATATGGGAATGGTGGGACATAAAGGACCGTTAAATTTTGAAGAACCACAGAAAAAGGGGAGGGATGGGCAGGGGCGGAAAATTTAGCCTATGTGGTGCACTACTTGGCGGTCCACAAAGGGGTCTTTTACGTGCATGAAGCGTGGCACTCTCCACACACGTTGGCCCACTATGGTCAGCGGTCAGGGTTTCCGTATTATAGACCTGACAACCCCCGAGGACGAGGGCCACCCTATTCAGCCATCTAGGGTACACACTTGGTCGCTCTGTGTGCTGAGCACTGACCCGACGTCAGAACCCCAAGACCCTTAGTCGCCTCTTACGACAAGCTAGGCTCGCTGCGGGCCTATTCGCCACCCGGGCCCCGCACGGGACGTTTTGTTCATTTAAAATCTAGTCAGTCCTGTTCATGTTTTGTTGTGAAGAAGCATATAAAGTACATGTTATCCATAAAGTGGATGATGTTAATATCATTATTACAACTATTCCAGTCCATTTCAATGCATTTAGGTGAATTTCGTACTGATTGTACATATCTGATAAACTAGATGCAATGCTTCTTCTTGACGAAGAGGTCTCTGAACTAATCCTTATATGTGATATAGTTCAGATATGACACCCTTTCTCTTGGAATTCATAAATATATATGATCTTCCCTATAAATATCCACTGTTTTTATTTTTCTACATTTTTGTAATATGCATATATGCATGATTGATTAAATAAATTGGAGTTGAAAAATTCCAACATTATAATCATGCAGACACAATAAAGATGTGCATTTAAATCTCTATAATAATGGTGGCTAAATGGTATATGTCAGTATAAAAAAAAGAGGTGGTATTATAATCACCAACTGTTAGAGGTCATTGCTGGAGTACCAGTTGGTTGTGTAATTTTTTTGTTGTATATGTGTGTTAATTATACTTTTATAAAAATGGTTACAGTTATATAATAGGGGTTAAATATTTGTTGTATGCTACAAGGGGGTTATAAATGTTTATAATATATAAACTTTTATGATGGGGGACACCGAACCCCCTTTAGTAGTGCTATCCTCTTTATACTTAAATAATACAAGAAATATAAAAACAAGACCCCCTTAGTAAATCAATTGAAGTGTAATCTGAATCCAAATAATAACAAAATTGAATTAAAATAATCTGATGATCCAGTGAGTGAGTGAGTGAGTTGGTGTTTTACGCCCGTGCAACGCTATATAGGTTATTTACAGGCGATGAACATGAAAAGGATGATAAAATGAACATGAAATGATGATGATAAATGAAATATGGGATGGGGTGGGAAACAAAGGACCGGTAAATTTTGAAGAACCACAGGAAAAAGGGGAGAGGTGGGTAGGGGCGGAAAATTTAGCCTATGTGGTGCACTACTGGGCGGTCCACAAAGGGGTCTTTTACGTGCATGAAGCGTGGCACTCTCCACACACGTTGGCCCACTATGGTCGGCGGTCAGGGTTTCCGTATTATAGACCTGACAACCCCCGCTGACGAGGGCTACCCTATTCAGCCACCTAGGGTACACACTTGGTCGCTCTGTGGGCTGAGCACTGACCCGACGTCAGAATCCCAAGACCCTTAGTCGCCTCTTACGACAAGCTAGGCTCTGCTGCGGGCCTATTCGCCACCCGGGCCCCGCACGGGAATCTGATGATCCAGATGACGTATCTATTTCATTGTCATAACTTTTTGTGACATTCAAATCACCAGTGAAAGATTTTCCCAATGATGACAATTCTATATCTTCTTTCATGATGCTCCTTTTCTTGCATTTTTAAAAGTACAATACAAGTTACAAATAAAGCAAGTACACTGAAGCAAATTATTAATACATAAGTGGAGTTTGTACCTGTTGGAATTCTGGTGATGGTTGCTGTACTTTCAATGGTTACATTGATCATTTCTTTGGGTGTTGTTCCATATATGGCCCCTTTAGTTGTTTCACTTTTACCGTTGGTCACTAATAAGTAAAATAAATATATTTAACTATTTGTTAGCAATAATCTGTACATGTAACAATACATTGTCAACTCTGATAAATAGCATACAATCACAGGGAATGCAAAGAATTTTTATGAAAGTGTCATCATTTCCCAACTGAAAATAAACAATCCCAAATAGGAAATCATGAATGATTAAGGGCATTATGAATAACAAAATTATAAAAGTAAGTACAATGAAGCAAATTATTAATACATAAGTGGAATTTGTACCTGTAGGAAATCTGGTGTTCAAATGGTTATATTGGTCATTTCATTGGGTGTTGTTCCATATATAACCCCTTGGGTTGTTTTACTTTTCTCCTGAGTCACTAATAAGTAAAATAAATATACATGATATTCAACAATTTATGAACTAGAAATCTGGTTCCATTTAACTTAATTACTACCGTGAACCAGTTAAAATTATGCATATACAGTATCGCCCCAAATGTTTTTTGCCACTACAGATATCAAACAATACCTTCTAAATACAATAAATTCTTTAGTTTCAGCTATGAGAATGTGTATGACGTGTGCACATTTGTTGGTTAATTACCATTGCTTGTATCTTTCTTTTTCAGGTTGCAGCTGTGGTTATTGTCTTGATCTATATCCTCACTTTGCAACGTTAAATAGCCAAGTAAATGAACAAGGCAATGCTGGCTTGCAACGCATAACAGACCAGTTATCTTACATGACTGCAGAAAATTTTATGAAACAATGTAAAGGTCCACTAAAGAGCGCTCAGAAACATGACAACGGGTGAGGCCGCTTTGGCTGCGATGTGTGCCCCAGGTGGTTGAATGGGGCAGCCCTGACATCGAGACAAGCGGAGGTCGATAATTTTTTTAAATTAATTATTTACTTCATTGGGACAATTTTGTATGCATTTTATGTATTTTTATCGTGCATTCTTGACTTATTTCGTGAAATGCTTTCTATATTGGGAAATTCTGTCCCAATTTTCAATGTATACTCATCGTCATCAATAACGCAACACACTTTATTTACATTCATGAAACTAACTACACTTATAAGCAATAGTGAAGCAACACTTACAGATTTATTTTATTTGCATACAAATTTCTGATACAGTATATAAGTTATGTATATTAAAATGGTTTATTTCTAGATATTATGCATTATTTGGTATAATTTACTTAACAAATGTCATTATTGTAATTTCAGTTCTTACGATTGGGTTTGATGTATCAACGTATTTGAATTCATTAAACTTGTTGAACCTGATCAGTTTTTGAACTCATTTCAAAAAACATAATCAGCTACAGTAAGAACTTGATCTCATGAACAAGAGTCACGAGTTCATCTGATGTTACTGGAGATACAGAGAAGGAAGAAACTGAAACCCCAGGTGCAAAATCGGACGATGTAATTCCTAGAAGATCTGATAGAGTTGGCATCCCAACCGAGAAGATGGAATCATACCACGAAAGATGAAACCAAGAAACAAGAAACGAAACTGTTAAATTCGTTCGATAGATGGAGAGTAATGAAACGTGACGCTAGAAACACCTTAAAAAATGCTTGCGAAGAGGAAAAGTTATCCGATCTTTCAAATAGAATAAAGACTAAGCACGGAGTATCACTTTAACCGAATCTGAAAAAAAGAAATTCTAAGAAATACATATCTTCTGTAATTTATCAACCCTCAAAGACTAATATGAACCCTCCCCACTTCACTGATTAAGTAATTTGGATTGTCTGCTTGTCTGAGGAGATCAGTCCCTTATGTTTAATTCTGTGTCATCAATGTCAAAAGGATTTGATCGAATAACTTGCATCTTCTGAATTTCGATACAAACTAGAAAAACTGTGAGCCGCAGCTCACAAATAAATACCCCCCACACCCCCCCCCAACAAAATAATCAGATAAAATTTAGAATAGGAGATGCACATCTACATTATGTCACAAAGATTGTGTGTAGGTTTCATGAAAATCCATCAAGGGGTTTAGGAGGAGTTGCAGATAAGAGATGGGCACCCCCATGTAGTAGAATGGCTGAGTCCATGTATTGCTATGGTAAACCCCAAAATCATTCTGATCAAACTTTCAAATAGTAGGTGCACATCTATATTATGTTACAAAGATTGTGTAAAAGTTTCATGACAATCCATCAAGGGGTTTAGGAGGAGTTGTGGATAAGAGATGGGTACCCCCATGTAGTCGAATGGCTAAGTCCATGTTTTGCTATGGGAAACCTTAAAAATTATTCTGATCAAATTTTAAAATAGTAGATGCACATCTACATTATGTCACAAAGATTGTGTGTAAGTTTCATGAAAATCCATCAAGGGGTTTAGGAGGAGTTGCGGATAAGAGATGGGTACCCCAATGTAGTCAATGGCTAAGTCCATGTTTTGGTATAGGAAACCCCAAAAATCATTCTGATCAAATTTTAAAATAGTAGGTGCACATCTACATTATGTCACAAAGATTGTGTGTAAGTTTCATGAAAATCCATCAAGGGGTTTAGGAGGAGTTGCGGATAAGAGATGGGTACCCCCATGTAGGCGAATGGCTAAGTCCATGTTTTGCTATGGGAAACTCCAAAAATCATTCTGATCAAATTTTAAAATAGTAGGTGCACATCTACATTATGTCACAAAGATTGTGTGTAAGTTTCATGAAAATCCATCAAGGGGTTTAGGAGGAGTTGCGGATAAGAGATGGGTACCCCCATGTAGGCGAATGGCTAAGTCCATGTTTTGCTATGGGAAACTCCAAAAATCATTCTGATCAAATTTTAAAATAGTAGGTGCACATCTACATTATGTCACAAAGATTGTGTGTAAGTTTCATGAAAATCCATCAAGGGGTTTAGGAGGAGTTGCGGATAAGAGATGGGTACCCCCATGTAGGCGAATGGCTAAGTCCATGTTTTGCTATGGGAAACTCCAAAAATCATTCTGATCAAATTTTAAAATAGTAGGTGCACATCAACATTATGTCACAAAGATTGTGTGTAAGTTTCATGAAAATCCACCAAGGGGTTTAGGAGGAGTTGCGGATAAGAGATGGGTACCCTGAAGTGTAACGGAAGGACGGAAGGACGGACGGAAGGACGGACACCCCTATCACTATATACCCCTCACTTTTGAAGTGGGGGGTATAATAAGGTTTTTTTTTAACAAAGCTGCTAAAATAATTTCATTTAAATAAATTCATGTTTTCATAAACATGCGTGTTCTATTGTTCATGTTTAACGTTTATTAAGTGTTTAAGAAGCGAAACATTGATTTTTTGTATATAATGGACAAAAGTGGAAAATCACAATAAATCTGATTTTACAATTGATTTGTTACCGTCTTAATTGTTTAAATAACACTTTTCACTTTTCCGGTACAAGGACCACACCTTCCAGGAGTCTTAAGGGGACCAGAGGTGCCCATACATGATAACTTTCAGAAACAACCAGAACTTGTGAACAATGAAATTAAAAGGCATCATTGAATTGCCGAGACCAAAGGATATGATAGGAAAACCCTTATGAGCAGTATCAACGGCTACGAAAGCATTAGGGCAGATCTGGCATCAGCATTCAGAGACATGGATGATATCACGCTGAACCATCAGATTCTAGAGTTCCTAACACCAAGCTTCGTACTCAATTTTGATAATATCTTGCTTTAGAACATTTACGTTAGGCAATGATGTACATAAGAACCCGACCAACAGGCCAAAACGGCATAACATTTAGCCTCGACTTCAGCATTTAAATACCGGAACCTTATATTTCAGATGGCAACCAAACCCTTTCAACAAAACCATAAGACCTATTAGGAAAGAAATTTGAATGGATTAATCAACAATGCACTTTTAAGAATGTTTATATGTTCTAATCTGCAAGGTTACACCAACCCTCGTTGTAATGTCGTTAGAGTTGAAGACTGCTCCGATAATATTAGTGCGCCTCTCGAATATTACGAAAAAGTTAGCCGGGCTGTCTATACCAAGTGTTTCAACGAGTTAGCCAAAATATTCGAACAGATAGACGACAAGCTTGAAACAGAGTTTGCTGAATGTACCTTTGAAGAAAAAGAAAACCATGAAAAGAAAGGTCATTTTACACCAAATGGTGGACCGAAAGCGAATATCATGCGCAAAGGCATGCACCACCCGATTTATGACCATAGCTTTCGACCGCTCCACAACTGTTGTCAGAATGTTTGACATAACATTTTACAGTATAGCGCTATTTGTAAACTCGCGAAGTTTTTAATGGGGTCCCATTGATCGTAACGGAGCAGCCGCCTGAAATTTACGCACTAAGTTTTAGTGTGTATTAAAGCGATTTGTAGTTGTTATTTTATAAATACTTTTATGGTGAATTCGCGATATAACGCAAGCTTTAAAGGTGGCCGCAGGACTATTTTTTCACACCCAGTTTTGCACGGGGGGGGCGTCAATAATAAGATCATAAACTGCATTTTTTGTGATCCAATCAGAATGTATGAAAGAGACAGAAAATTGCACCAATTTTTTTATCAGCATGATTCAATATGAAAAAAACGAATGTAGTGTCATGCAAATATATCACAATTGTTGTGGTAAAATATTCTTTTATTTTGTTATTGAACTATAATGAGATCTATGAAGAATTTTTTCAAACTAAATAATGATGTTATAAGACTGGTAATCCAGTTGGACATTCCACTCTCACTTTCTTTTGTCTTCATGTTTTCATACTAAAATATAAATACATCAATTTTCACTCTAAAGTATACATGTAATTTATCCTAATAACTTTTCAGAGAGACCACACATCAACAACTGTCCCAAGATGGACTTAGCATTACATCAACCTCAACGTTAACGTATGATTACAGATATATGTACATACAGACAGAAAACACACAAACAGTATCGGGCCCTGAAGAAGTCATCATCGTCAGTGATGATGAAGATGAAGAGGTAACTATTCTATTGTTTAACTGAGTCTTAATAAAAAATGTGCATTTTACTGACATTTATCATCCTCATGAGTCTCTCTCATCAATGAATGCTAGATATCATATGATTAAGATTAACAATGAGCATTTAGACTTCTCAGAAGTTGCAAATTCATGCCTGATCAAAAGCAAAATATTGTTAGACCTAATCCTACTTTCTGGCGTAAATCGGATCGAACAGTTTCGACAATTTGAACTAACAATTCTATGTTGATTCTTTTAAGAGTAAGTTGTGTAAAAATTCTTCTCCTAGCGTATAATTACAAATTATAATACTGTAGTTTCGAACCTAATTATTCCGTAATGTTTTGTGATCTTTTGTCATATGTAATTTTCTATGTTATGTCTTTAAAGGCCCCTTTAATTTGGAAATACAATTATTCTATCCTATTTCATACATGATTGATTGATTGATTGTTAGTTGTTTAATGTCCCGTCGGCGATATTGCAGCCATCATCGGGACATAAACAGGTTGAAATAATTATGTAAATAACACGTTGATACAAAACAAAGTCAAAAGACCGTAGATAAAACAAACATTATGACTTCAAAATAAATAGATAAACTAAACATTTAAAATAAACACACTAAAAAATAAAACCAATTACAGCAATAGCAAGAATAGAACTAAACCAAAATGAGCTAAAGATTCATTAATATAGCAACAAAAAGACTTACAAATGGTGAATTTATTTCAAGAATTATAATTTTGAGTATTGACCAGTTTCTTTTAAAAATGATAAAATGGCATCGGCTGGGATGCCGCTGAACAAATCGTGCATGGATGCACAGTTGAAATACTTCATACGAATTGGAGCAAGATCAACACAGTCAAGGAGAACATGCCTCAAAGAATACCGCGAGTCACAAGGGATGCACATCGGAACCTCCTTCTCTTGTGTCATCAAGTAGCCATGAGTGACTCTAGAATGACCAATTCGGCATCTAGTGATGACCACTTGGTCTCGACGGCATCGGAATGAGGCATGACTCTCCCTAAGCTGTGGCTTGAGCTCATGAAGTTTGTTGTGCTTAGCGGCAGCCCAAACCTCGTCCCAAAAACTTTGAACATATATTCGGATTGTATTTCTACAGTCCGAATAAGGGATAAAACATTTGGATATTGGATTCCGAAGGGCTTCCTTCGCAACCCTGTCCACGACTGAATTCCCATGAATACCAGTATGACTAGGTTCCCATAGGAAAATCAAATCCACACCACCTCTTATCAATTGATGAACTATATATACAATTTTAGAAATTAACGGGTTTTTTAAGTTACAGTTCTCAATTGCCAGAAGACAAGAGAGAGAATCGGAACAAACAAAGAATTGAGAGTGTTCTGAAGCATCAATAAGCCTGAGGGCTAAAATGGTGGCTCTTGCTTCAGCTGTATAAATGGAAGCAGTAGACGGGAGGCGTTGCGTAGAAATGCTATCTTCTAAGACAGCAGCAGCAGCAACACTATCACCATCTTTAGAGCCATCTGTATATACTGTTGAAAAACCAGGATATTTGGATTTAATTTCGCAGTAATCTTGTTGTATAAGCAGATGATTTGTTTCAGACTTTTTATGTTTACGGAGATCAAAAATAAATTTAGGCTTTAAAAGTTCACAAGGCGGAACTCTCAATGGCTTGACCGGTTTTATAGTTTCTAAATCAATCTTCAGATTAGTCAGGTGAGGTTCGATACGAATACCAAAAGGAGGAGTTTTGTTTTCATGTTTTTTATATATATTCCTAAGAGGTGGTTTAAAAACACAGTCGTGGGCAGGGTTGTTTGGAAAGGCTTTTAATTTGGTGGCATATTGCAAACCGAGTTTAATTCTGCGATGCTTCAGGGATGGCTCATCTGCCTCTGCATACAGGCTCTCAATGGGGGAGGTCCTGTATGCACCGAGACAGAGTCGCAATCCCTGATGATGAACAGCGTCTAAAATCTGTAAATAAGACTTTTTCGCAGACCCATAAATAATTGAACCATAATCCAATTTCGATCTAACAATGGACCTATATAAGTTTAAAAGAACTGATTTATCAGCTCCCCAGTCAGTACTGGAAACAACTTTTAAAACATCAAGAGCTTTTAGGCATCTTGATTTTAACATTTTGATATGGGGGAGAAAGGTGAGTTTTCTGTCAAAAAGGACGCCAAGAAATTTTGCTTCTGCAACTATTTTATTTTTTTTGTTATACAAAAAGAGATCTGGATCAGGATGAAGTTTTCGTTTCTTACAAAAATGCATAGCAACCGTTTTACTCTCTGAAAATTTGAAACCATTTTCAGAGGCCCATTTTTCAATCCGTTTAATGATTGATTGATTGCTGGCTGCTTATTGTCCCGTCGGCGATATTTCAGCCATCATCGGGACATAAACAAGTTGAAATATATAAAAAAAATAAATACATATAAAACAAAGTCAAAAGACCGCTGAGTAAAACAAAAAACAAAAAGTAGATTAAAAACTCACTTAAAAATGAACACTCTAAAAAATAAAATAACAACAACAATTATTGTTTTAGAGCAATATATTAAGGTAGAACAAATATAAATTAAAGGAAAAATAGAAAAATTAACGAGTTAATAAAACAAACAATGAACATAAGCAATATTTTATTTAAAACTATAATTTATTGTAAAGACCAATTTCTTTGATAAAAGATAAAATAGCATCGTTTGGGATGCCGCTGAACAAATCGTGCATTCATTCGCGTAGGAGCGACATCAACACAGTCCAGGAGAACATGCTTCAGCGAATACGGAATGTCACAAGGGATGCACACTGGTGCCTCTTTCTCTTGTGTCATCAAGTGGCCATGAGTGACTCTAGAATGTCCAATCCACTTGGTCTCGACGGCATCGGAATGAAGCATGATTCTCCCCAAGCTGTGGTTTCAGCTCATGAAGTTTGTTGTGCTCAGCGGCAGCCCAAACCTCATCCCACAAACTTTGAACATATATACGGATTGCATTTCTGCAATCCGAATGGGGAATAAAACATTTCGAAACTGGTTTGCGAAGGGCTTCCTTCGCAACCCTGTCCACGACTGAATTCCCATGAATACCAGTATGACTGGGTACCCATAGGAAAATCAATTCTGCACCACCTCTAATCAATTGGTGAATCATGTAAACAATTTTACTAATTAATGGATTTTTAAACTTGCGGTTCTCAATTGCCAAAAGACAAGAGAGAGAATCAGAACAGATGAAGAATTGTGCGTGCTCTGAAGCATCAATTAAACGAAGTGCTAAAATAATGGCTCTGGCTTCGCTGTAAAAATGGAAGCAGAAGATGGGAGTCGTTGGGTGGAAGTGCTATTTCCTAAGATAGCAGCAGATGCAACGCTATCACCATCTTTAGAGCCATCTGTATAAACAGTCAGAAAATCAGGATATCTAGATTTAATTTCACAGTAATCTTGTTGAATAAGCAAATGATTTGTTTCAGACTTTTTATGTTTACGAAGATCAAAATTAAATTCAGGTTTTAGAAGTTCCCAGGGTGGAACCTTCAACAGTGTAACAGGTTTAATTGTTTCCAAATCAATATTAAGATTAGCTAAATGTGGTGCAATACGAATGCCAAATGGAGGAGTTTTATTTTCATGTTTTTCATAAACAGTTTTAAGAGGTGGATTGAAAACACAGTCGTGGGCAGGGTTCCCAGGGAAAGCCTTTAGCTTTGTAGCATATTTGAGACCGAGTTTTATTCTACGATGTTTCAGGGATGGTTCATTTGCCTCCGCATACAGGCTCTCAATAGGAGATGTCCTGTATGCACCGAGGCAAAGTCGCAACCCCTGATGATGGACAGCATCTAAAATTTGTAAATATGACTTTTTAGCTGATCCATACACAGTAGAACCATAATCCAATTTCGATCTCACAAGAGACCTGTACAAATTTAAAAGAACAGATTTATCAGCTCCCCAGTCAGTACTGGAGACAACTTTAATAATATCAAGAGCCTTGAGGCATCTTGATTTTAGCATTTTGATATGGGGTAGAAAGGAAAGTTTTTTATCAAAAAGAACACCAAGGAATTTCGATTCTTCGACTATTTTAATTTTTTTATCATATAAATAAAGATCTGGATCAGGATGGAGTTTTCGCTTTTTACAAAAATGCATAGCAACAGTTTTACTTTCTGAAAACTTAAAGCCGTTTTCAGATGCCCATTTTTCAATTCGATTAAGGCATAGTTGTAGTTGCCTTTCGATAGTGTTCATATTTTTGGCACTGTAGCATATTAAAAAGTCATCAACATATAAGGAACCTTCAATATTATCTTTCAAAACTTTGGCAATACTATTTATTTTGATACTGAAGAGAGTGACAGAAATAATACTACCTTGAGGAACACCCATGTCCTGGTCAAACTCTTCAGATAATGTTTTATTAACTTTAACGTTGAAATGTCTATCAGAAAGGAAGTCGGCCAAAAAGTTCGGTAACCTTCCCTTCAACCCCATATCAGAAATGTCTTTTAAAATACCATACTTCCATGTGGTGTCATAAGCTTTTTCGAGATCGAAAAAGATAGACACCACATGTTCGTTCTTCGCGAAAGCGTTTCGAAGAAAAGACTCAAAACGGACCAAATGATCTTGTGTGCTCCTGCCTTGGCGAAAACCACACTGGATATTCGAAATGAGCCCATTGGACTCGAGGAACCAAACAAGCCGATCATTGATCATACGTTCAGGAGTCTTACAGACGCAGCTTGTCAAGGCTATCGGACGATAGTTGGAAGCATCTGTATGATCCTTCCCTGGTTTGGGGATAGGAACAACAGTGGCAAGCTTCCATATTTCTGGCAATTTACCATTTATCCAAACATCGTTCGTTAAATTTAAAAGAGTATTCATCGATATATCAGGAAGATGTTTTAGAAGCTGATAATGGATATTGTCGGGGCCACAGGCCGTATCATGTGCTTTACTTAAAGAAGTTTTGAGTTCATCCAACGAAAAAGGAGAGTTGTAGCTTTCGGAGTTGTCAGAATTAAAGTTTAATTTGGTTTTCTCAGCTGTTTGTTTAAATTTTTGAAAATCAGGCTTGTAATTGGATGAAGATGAATGTTTTGCAAAGGTCTCAGCTAATTTGTTGGCAATATCTTTTTCAGATGTTAAAGTGGAATTGCCAACATTAAGATGCTTAACAGATGATTTTGAGTTTTTACCTTTCATTTTCTGAATGAAGTTCCAAATTTTATTCATGGGAGTTCGAGAGGTTAAACCAGATACAAATTTTTCCCAGGATGTTCTTCTTGTTTGTTTGCATGTTCGTCAAAAAACAAGAAGCCTCAGGAGCCTGAATCGCTCTCCTGGTCTTAATGTCAACCCTATGAAGAACTTTGTAGAGCTAAATGAGCTGATCATTTAGGCAGGCAACAGTTTTTCTCTATCTGCAATAGTTTTCATTTTTATGAGCTGAACATTTAAGCAAGCAACAACTTTTCTCTATCTGCAATAGTTTTCATTTTATAGGCCAACAACACTATTTTTTGCCTTTTAGGGGCTGTAACCCCTATAAGGGGTCATGTGTCAACTTCGACCTTATGACAACTATTGTAGAGCTAAATGAGCTGAACATTTAAGCAAGCAACTTTTCTCTATCTGCAATAGTTTTCATTCCACAGGCCAAAAACACTATTTTTCACCTTCAAGGGGCTGTTACCCCTATAAGGGGGCATCTGACAACTTTGACCCAATGGAGACTTTTGTAAAGCTAAATGAGCTGAACATTTAAGCAAGCAACAGCTTTTCTCTATCTGCAATAGTTTTCTTTCTATATGCCAAAAACACTTTTGTCTTTAAGGGGCTGTAACCCCTAAAAGAGGTCACCTGACAACTTCGACCCGATGGATACTTTTGTAGAGCTAAATGAGCTGAACATTTAAGCAAGCAACAGCTTTTCTCTATCTGCAATAGTTTTCATTTTATAGGGCAAAAACATGAAAGAAGGCTATTTTTGACCGTTAAAGGGCCATAACCCCTATTAGGATTCCTCTGTCAACTTCGACCCAATGGAGACTTTTGTAGAGCGTTCGATTCTGAAGAGCCTACGATCCTTCGGATTTTTTCTATCTGTTATGGTTGCTGAATTATAAGCCATTTTAAGTGGTTTTACCCTATGTTCTCTTTTTAGTAACAGCAGCCATGTTTTTTTACGAATTATTTCAAAATGAGTGGTTTGTTGCCAACATGTCAAATACCATTCCTGCAAAGTTTCAGTTGAATTTGTTAAGTGGTTTCAGAGGAGATAATTTTTGAAATTGTTAACGGACGACAGACGCATAGTGATGGCTAAAGTTCACATGGCCTTTGGACAGGTGAGCTAAATATGTAACAAAACCATGTTCCGTATCATATCGAAAGTACTAGTATCATTAAGGAAATCTATGGTACTTCGTATCGTGGGGTTGGTGTATTGTTTCACCCTTACTATCAAACCAGCAAAAACGTTTTACTATTTTTCCCCATTTGAAAGATTTTTTTTTTGATCAATTAACAGGTCAAACGAAATCTAGAAGACTGGACATGTGAAGCCATATACCAAATTTCAAGTCACGGTGATATGTAGTTGCTGAGAAACTGTTACGTTGCCGACGGACGGACGGACAGAGGTAATCCAGCATACCCCCTCTTCTTTGAAGTGGGGGTATAATTTACTATGTTGGTTAACAGGAAGTAGATATCAGACCGAATTTCAATACTCGAAATACAGGACTTTATACAGAAGCCATATACCAAATCACGGCGGTATGTAGTAAATTGCTAAGAAAATGTTATAATAATTTTTAACAATTGACCAGTAATGTTGAAAATTGACTAAGTCTGTAAACAGGAAAGCCAAGTTTTGATACTTGCAATAAAGGACATTATACTGAAGCCATATACTAAATATCAAATCAGTGTGATATGTAGTTGCTGAGAAAAAACAATTGACCAGTATGGCCAAAAAATATATGTCTGTTTACTGCTTCCCTATAGCTACCTTCCCTATTTTTTTTGTTCCTACCCTTAAGTTGTTATTGGCATTTTAGAACAAGCACTGTTAAAGTTGGGATTGATTCTTCATTGTCTCAATGTAAAATAACTTCATCATCATTTCGTGTTCATTGTATCACCATTTTCATGTTCATCTCCCGGATATAGCCGAAATCGTGCTGCTTGGGAGTAAAGCAATAACTAACTAACTAACTTGAATGGAATATGTCTAGATTTTTTTTTCATTGGTAACATGCAAAGATATGGGTGTAGCCCATATCCAGTAATTCTCGCCATATTGATATTAGTAAGCATAACAATATAACCTCCTAAAATCGGAAAAATATTATTTTTAGACCCGTTATAATGTGAAATCAATTTAAAAAGGCATATAATTTTCGCTTTTCCCTCCTCTCGGTGAATTTTCACTACCCGCGCCCCCTTTAACTGAAAATCCTGGATCCGCGGCTGGTGGCCATGTTATTTTTGAAAAATCAGAAATCCGATCGATAGTTTTGTAGGCCATACCCTAAAGATCATGCACACCAAGTTTGGTTTCAATTGGACTTATGGTGTCAGAGGAGTTAATGTTTGAAAATGTTTACGGACGGACGCCAAGTGACGACAATAGCTCACATGTTAGTTTTCATTCTATATGACAAAAGACCATTTGTGACAATTTAAGTGCTTATACTTGGATGTTAAAGTTTAATGTGATTGCTCAAGCAGTAAAATAAAATATAGGTCACAGCATCCAAATTCTATATAGGTGCTAAATTACTATTCATGAAGCATTATATACCAGTTTGATGATTCTATCATTTATGTTGCTGAAAAATATATTTGAATGTGATCACTCAAGTGGGAAATATATGCTGCAGCATCAGTTTTTTATTACCTATGATGCATTTATATACTATGTTTGATGATCATAGTATGCATAGTTTCAATTTATAAGACAGAAATGTGATTGGTCAAGTACAAAATATAGGTAGCATTATCAGAGTTTCACATGGATGCTGATTTACTTTTTTTGATGTATCCATATTCTGAGTTTGAAGATCATATTATGCATAGGTGCTGAGTGGAATACATGAATGTGATGCAAATGGAGATGCATATGTGTAGGGTACACTAATAGTAGTTGAGGCGAATTTTATTAGCAAACTACATAAGTTTTAGGTGTTGATTAATACTAGGTATTAGGAATGACTTTTTTTAGTTTGCAATAGTACGTTGTTTACAAATTGTATTGTAAAACTTTATATATGTATCTAAATGATAGAAATACTCAATGACATAACTTATATACATTTATTTGTGGTTGACAGAATGCTAAATAACATTGTATCATCAGCGTCCACTAAGCATTTTAATTTCATCATTAACATAAACCAAGTATATAAATGGGGAGAGTGATTCCTCTTGCATCAGTCCAACTTTACAATAAAAATAGTCAGACATATTACAAGTATTTGAGTCCCGTGCGGGGCCCGGGTGGCGAATAGGCCCGCAGCAGAGCCTAGCTTGTCGTAAGAGGCGACTAAGGGTCTTGGGATTCTGATGTCGGGTCAGTGCTCAGCCCACAGAGCGACCAAGTGCGTACCCTAGGTGGCTGAATAGGGTGGCCCTCGTCCGCGGGGGTTGTCAGGTCTATAATACGGAAACCCTGACCGCCGACCATAGTGGGCCAACGTGTTTGGAGAGTGCCACGCTTCATGCACGTAAAAGACCCCTTTGTGGACCGCCAAGTAGTGCACCACATAGGCTTAATTTTCCGCCCCTACCCACCACTCCCCCCTTTTCCTGTGGTTCTTCAAAATTTACCGGTCCTTTGTGTCCCACCCCATATTTCATTTATCATCATCATCTCATGTTCATTTTATCATCCTTTTCATGTTCATCGCCTGTAAATAACCTATATAGCGTTGCACGGGCGTAAAACACCAACTCACTCACTCACTACAAGTATTTGATACAACATTTTATTTGAGTATACATAGTTTCAATGATATCCAATAATTTTCCTAAAATACCACATTTTATAAGCGTTGACCATAACTTTTTATGCAACACACTATCAAAGGCTTTTTAATACGGAAGCGTATTCGGGACACGGTCTTTTACTTTATTAATTGGTTATATCCAATTATTAATTGGTTATATCCAATTAGTAATTGGTTATATCCAGTTATTAATTGGTTATATCCAATTACTAATTGGTTATATCCAGTTATTAATTGGTTATATCCAGTTACTAAGTGGTTATATCCAGTTACTAATTGGTTATATCCCGTTATTAATTGGTTATATCCAGTTAGTAATTGGTTATATCCAGGTAATAACTGGTTATATTCAGTTATTTATTGGCTATATCAAAGTATTTACTATAAATACCAGGTGCACATGACAAATGCACACTTTTTCGACAACATGGACCGATTATACTTGATCGAGTATTATTTTCGAATGCATCTAACATTCGACGATATCGCGAACATGCTCGAAAAGAAGCATGAAATAAAAATATCTTCCCGACAAATAAAAAGAATAGCCGCATCTCACCAAGGTTTATATAGAAGGAAAAATAAATCCGATTTTCTTGATGTTGCATCGTTTATTTCAAAAGAAATAAACCGATCTGGACAAAATCATGGGTACAGGTGGATGTATACTAAATGCATAGACAATGGAGTAATTGTTGACCAAGAAACAGTTCGTTTAGTGTCTAGACCCTGATGGTGTTGAATGCAGAAGTCGTCGGAGACTGAAACAACGGACATATAACAACCAAGGACCAAATTATCTATGACACATGGATGGATATGATAAACTTAAGCCTTATGGAATCTGCATTCACGACTGTATTGATGGGTTTTCGCGGACTGTAATGTTGCTTGAGGCCTTTTCGACAAATAATGATCCAAATGTAATTGCTAGGTACTTCATCAATACTGTAAATGAACTATATGGTTGTCCTCTGAAATTAAGGGCGGACTTTGGAACAGAGAATGGGATTGTACAACAAATGCAGATATTTATGAGAGACTGTGAGGCACAAGAGAATAGTGCTTTCTTGTACGGAACTAGTAAATGCAATCAGCGCATTGAAAGTTGGTGGGGTATTTTACGAAAGGAGAGCATACAGTTCTGGATGAATATATTTGAAACTCTAAAAGATGAGGGGGACTTTACCGGAGATTACTTAGATTTGAACTTGATTCGTTTTTGTTACAGGTATGCTATTATTTTGTTATGTACAATTGAGTATGCATCTAGATCTTCTTAATTATAAAAAAACTATAACATGATCAGCTCCCCTCTTCGAAAGAAGCAAAGAGACACTAACGGGGCATTCCAAGGTCAAAATTCCAAATGAGCGATGGCTAAACTGATAAATACAAAACGAAACATGCACAAACAAACAGAATACAAAAAAATAGGTATATTAACTTTATAATTGGTATATGATCTCATTAATGAAGTCATTTCTTGTGAATACGAAAATAAGGTTTGCCCGATAGTAAATTCTTGATCATGACCGACGCAGTCAATTTTCAACTTAATCATTAGCATTATTAGTGCATTTCATAAACTTTGGCCAATTGTCTTAGCAACGGGTACATGTACCAAACACGCGAATCATTCAAAGTTTTTATAAACTCCGCAAAACATTTCTCTTAAAACCAACTGCATTTAACTAGATCTATACTCATCAGAAGCGAATCGAATGAAATATTTTTTCCTTATATGCGACCTTGAGAAATATAAATTGCAAGTTCGGCAAATCATTGAATTGTGGACTAATGGAAATTAGTACTCTGAGAGTACTAGTCTGGACAATAATTTGTAGTAAATAAAGATTTTTTCAATGTGAAATTACAGGAATATTTTAATCAAGGTTTCATGTTCCGTATGTGGCTGACTTCAGATTCGAGGCCTGATGAAAATAATTTTCAGATATTTGCATACCGTTTTCAAAGCACAATCATCGCATTATATTTAGTTTTTTTTTACTTTCAGAAAGAATTAGAAATAGTAATGCAAACGTGGAACAGCCATACCTTGCGACGAACAAAGCATGGAAGGACGCCATGTGGAAAACCTATAAATATACAATAGTCCCCTTTATTCGACACGGAGGACTTTTTGTGGGAGGTTGATGCCCTGAAGTTAGAGGTTTGTAACCGGGAGTGTCCGACACCTAACTTTGAAATCCCATGTGACAATGACCTGTATAGACTATGCGTATTGGAAATGGAAGAAAGAACTTTTCAACGCCCTGATGATGCCGAAAAAGCTGTGGAACTTTACCTATCTATACGTCCAGCCATCCGCAATTTAGTATTATAACATGTGCAATGCTTTATAAATACAAATTTAAACTATAGAAATGCTTTAGTTTACAAAAACTGATGTTTCCCCTTCCTATTAAAATGTTTATTTTACGTATTTTCTCGATCGGTAGGTCCTAATTTGATGCCGGTAACTAAAAAGATAAACATTTGACATTAAAGGTCAAAGTCAAAGGTAATTTAAAGTCATACCTAAAGTTATGATATACATTATCTAGTTCTCACCTTCTTAAATGCATGTATTAAATGTCAATGTCCATAATCAAAACAATAATAAATACGGAAATTCGACCTTGAATGTCAAGGTTAGGGTCATGGCCCATGACACACTATCTTGTAGTGATGTAATATACCAAATATCTAAGGCCTATGTCAAAAGACAAAACAGTTAATTTAAACATATTTATTTATACTGGATTGGGAAACAAGCTTAATGCTTCTATAAATCCCTCTCCACAAAACAGTTATGTCCTGGAAAAGGCAATGGTTCAAAACATTAGAAAGGACTTTGAATCAAAGGTCAACAGAGATGGCACGCAAAAAATTGGCCTGTGGCAACCTACCTACGTACCAAATATTTAAGGCCAATGATAGTTTTGGCACAGACAAATTTATGGTCCAAAATATCAAAAATGACCTTGAACTCAAATATCAAAGTCAACCATAGTTGTACGTGACACATCTTCAAGTAGTGACCAAATAGGCAAAAGTAATTGCCCGGCAAAGACTTAATAATCCAAAATCTCATAAAAGTGATCTCTAGGTAAAAAATCAAGCCGCCTGGTAGTGACCTACCCAAATTCCATAGTTTGATGTAAAATTTGAGATAATTTGACCTTGAGGTAAGGTCAAGGTCGTATGAAAGTCATTCTTGTACATGACACATCGTATCATGATGTACCTTAATGTAAAATATCAAAGCTCTATGCCGAAGGATAAAAAGTTATGACTGGATAGGCATTGCTTGTGAAATTACCAGTAAGGTCAAAGGTGAAGGTCATTCTATTATGCGACCTATATATTCTGATGTCAAATGTCAAAGCTGTATTCCAGGTGATAATTTAAACGTTATCACCCAGACAGGAAAATCAAGAAAAATCAGCAATAATTTGGTCTTGAGGTCAAAAGTCAGGATGATATGAAGTACATTGTAGTACGCGACGCATCTACTCATGGTGATACATTCTCATGTCAAGTATCAAAGCTTGCCAAAGAGTAAAATGTTATGGCCAAGACAGGTATTGCATGTAAAATAAGCAGTAATTTTACCTTGATGTCAAAATATGCGACACATCGTCTTATGGTGATCATGTATTTTACCATATCATTTTATCACTAGTTTTATGTTTTAATGTGGCCTTTTTAGTTGGTGTTTTTATCTAGTCATACCTTTTTGTTTTATCGACGGTCTTTTGACTTTGTTTTATACTGAATTTTAGTTATATATCACAACTTGTTTATGTCCCGATTATGGCTGAAATATCGCCGACGGGACATTAAGCAAACAACAATCAATCAATCATTTTACCATATCATGTTTCTTTTAATTACCTGAATTGCATGGTAATATCATAAACGTTATTGGTTTGTTTTTAAATGAAGCTGTCAATTGCACATGACAGTCAGTTCTTAATCACTAAAACTTTAACCTTAATTAAGCGTTCATGTGGAAAATTTAGGTCAAGATCACCTTCTTTTGGTAGATTCTTACTATCTTGTATATGACGTCATGTCTCGTGTGTACAGTGTTTTCTGTATTTTTGTAAATACTAAAACCTAAGGTTTGGCTCCCCTGTCGTAGTTTTGTGCTTATTATTTGGACTTCAACACGTTTTTGAATTGTGGATTTCCTAACTTTTGGTTCTAGTGAGTAAAAAGTTTTCGAAATGATCATACAGCTCGATCATAAAAATTACATTGATATTGCAGTTTGAGTTAACGGAGTCATTTATGTGAAAATTGTAGGTCAGGGTCAGCAGTTCACTCTCTTATGACTTTAAATTAACATTTTCGATTGATGTTCTATCAGTTTTTTTTTCTCTGTTTGTTCGTGTTATTTTCGTTCATGATTGACGGTTTAATGCCCCAAGATTACCTTTTTATCATTTTGAGTGTGTTCTACCTTTTGTAACAAAACACAACAAACCAACTAACATCAACTGACAAGCGAACTCAATTGTAACGAGAGCGAACTCAGGTACTCCGGAAAAAATTAAGCAGTTCCTGCCTGTTGCAACACACACATCGCGCTGTCAGTGATAACTTAATATATCAATTATAGGGAATTTGAAGAATAACTAAGAAATGTGTTTGCAGGAACTATAAATATTGCATAAGGGTAAGGAATACGTTTTTTTTTTTAATTCTTTTTTTTTCTTTAGACAGGCTTAGTTTAAACACCATAATTGATATTTACTGTTCATTTCACAATATGTTTTTTTATACATGTATATTCAAAAGCCTTTACAAAAATCTATTAAAACGATTGATAATAGTCTTATCTCTTTAGTACATTTCCATTGTAATAATAAGCATAGCATACAAATTAAACTGGTGTTTTCCTTTTTTTTGGTTGAGATTGCTTCCCGACATTTTACAATATGTGTAAGAAATTTTTTTGAAATGTTGTTGATACATTATTATAATAAGTTCCCAAATGGAAATTCATTGTCCTATTGTTATGTCTTAATGATCAATTTGTTCAGGTGAAAGCATTATGCAGCATATTGATATGTGTCTCTCATTTGAAATAGAGTTTTTAAAAGCCTCATAAATGATTCTATAAAAGCTAATGGTTGCCTTTTTAGCAAGATATTTATGATATTCCAGTCATCCATATAAAATATGAACTCGGAAATGCATTTGGTTTTATGCACAAATACCTAGAAAAAGTGTATCCGCACAAAAAAAACAAAGATACAAATAAATAACATGTGTGTTGTATTTGGCTATAAATGGTTGTTTAAGGTTTTAAATAATTGCAACCCCTGTTATTTTACTAAAGAATTAACAACCTACAACCTACAAGCAGACGTGTTTAAAAGTTTAACCTAGTATTATGACCTTTAGTAAAATGAGGACCTGATCTCTCACTTTTATAAGTAATAGAGCTTTTACAAGCCTTTCAGAGTACAGATATGTGTATAAAAGTATAAAACAGCAATAAAATCTAAGAGCCAGGGTGACATATACTTTCCAAAATTCTTGATATGCATGTTCATACTATATTAACAAGCATCCAAATTATAACTTTAAATTAAAGTCCGGAACTTTGTTGTCATTTGTATTATTAAAACTTGAAGCTTCCAAAAGGAAAACAGTATAGAATTTATTTTAAAGATTAAGTGACAATTTTGTAGACAAGAATTTTGAAGCATAATACAGCATACTGATTGATACTTTATTTTCAACACTAGGTCTCTGTTTGTACTTAGATAATCGGGCTTTTACAAGCTTTGCAGAGGATGCTTTTGATTTCTGTCAAATTCTTCAAAACTGTCTTCAATTATATTTGTCTCTAGATCACCAATACAAGACTATATTCTTAAGATTTCCAAGAGATAATTTTGTGCAGACATGTACATTCTTTTTATCTAAATGTCTTTAATGGATGTGTTACATGATGCATTTTTTTTTTCCTTACTTTTTATCCTTGCAAACTATGTGTGTGAAATTTGCCACAATTCATACTGTAACAGCTAAGACAATTAATATACCAAATTCCAAATCAAGCTCGAATTTCTAAAACTTGAACGCAAGGTTTCCCAAAGGAAAACAACTAGTCTAAAATTTATTTCATGTTAAATTCCCTTTGATGGTGACCTAGATAGCTTTTACTTTGACCAAATATCATATATCAATTCTTAACATAGAACTTGAAAATTCATCTTAAAGAAGAAACCATTTTGTAAACAAGGATTTTAAAGTATAATACAGCATAATGATTAATATAATTTTCAACACTAGATTTCGATTTGTACTCAGAAAATCATTTAAGAATTTATAAGCCTGTTAGAGGATGCTTTTGACTTCTGTAAAATTTTGCAAAACTATCTTCCTTTATAATAAATAGTCTCTAGATCACCAATACAAGACTACTTTCTAAAGTTTTCCAAGAGATAATTTCATGCGTACACTTTTTTTATTCTAATGTCTTTTATGGATTTGTTACATTATGTATTATTATACATGTATTTAGATTATCAAGTTGCTTGAACTGTTTTTTTTTTTCTACATTTAATTTATTTTATTTTTACAGCTCATGATCACATATTGTTTTTTTTCTTACTTTTTATATTTGCAATCTAGGATGCCACACTTCTTATGTGAAATTGGCCACACTTCATACTGTAACAACCAAAAAAGTCATATACCAAACTTCAAAATATAGCCTATCTATTAGAATTGAAAGAGTAAAATGCAATGATCTAGTTTAACCTGAATCTGACCTAAAACTATGCTGGTGAAAATGTTACTTCTACAATCATCCAGATAAACCTTGGAGAACTAAAACTTGAAGGTAACGCCCCCCAAGGGGAATATACAACTCTCAAATTGATTTGCAAGTGAAGTGACCCAATTAAAGTCCACTTTGATATAATAGTTCGATGCACCATCTGTTCTCAAGATATGAACTAGAAAATGAATTTGTGATTTTGTTAAACAGAATTTAAAGCATAATACAGCATACTTATTGCTACAATTCGCAACACTACTATCAAGGTTTCATTCTGTCATTAGAAATAGGCCGGGATTTTACAAGCCTTCGAGAGGATTTTTTTAGATCTATAAAGAATCGTGCAAAACTAAATTATTTTATCTTTTTATAGTTTCTTGGTCACCAAAATAAGACTTTTTTTTCTGCAGACTTAAAGAGATAATCTCATGCATACTACATGTTTAGTATCTTGTTTGTGAATTTGTGATCATGTATCATTTTTTTGAAGTTTATTTCTTTGTTCCTAGTACATTTTGCATAGTTGACTGTTTGAGAAATTCACGATCATAAATGAATGAGAAAAAAATAGCCAATTGTTACCATTGTTTTGAAATCTTAATTATATTATTGTACATGAGATTTAGTCAAAAAATAGTGCAAGATCTTCAAAGTCTGATGGCTTAACGCAAGCTCTCTTCGATAGAACACACTTTATTATGAAAAACAGGCTTCAAAATTTAAATAACAAATATGTATTTATAATTTATGTGATTAAACCCCTGCAGCATAATTGTTTTCAAGAATTCAACTAAATCATGCATCTTGAAGGTTGCTTTATCTGGTAAAAGTCTGTCTTTATTGTTTATAGTTTACTGTGAAAAGCATGCATTAATTTACAGCATTTAAAAAAAACAATTACAGTTTTTTTAAAGGGCAAAGAAGTCACGGGGAAAATCTTTGAGAATTAGCAGCAAAGGATGTTCAACCATTAAACAACATGCTGCTATTATAATCATTCTCTCTATGAAGAAGCCTTATTCACAAGCTTTATTCAGGATTCTTGGTGTGTACTTGCATATTACAAATGTACTAATACTAAATATTTTGTACACAAATGGCACATGTACATTATGTCTGTGTTATGTTTTTATTGGTCAAAGTTTAACCAATTTATTAACAGTCATTTAGTCATAGATAACTACTAAGTTGATGAACAAAAAAGCCTTCTAAGATATATTTTTAATATTTCATAATTAAAATGAAATAATAGGGGGAGACAAGAGGTTTACATTTTTAAACAATAAGGAGATAAAAAGCTTTGCAGACTTTCTTCCTTATAACAAACCAATGAATTGTTCTTTACATTCGATTTTGATAACAAATAATCATCCCATTAAAAAAACAAAATGAAGATTTATAATTTGTAATTTGTGCCGCTAATGCAAACTTGCACATAATTCCCTAATTGATTCCAATATAAAAATATTGACATTCCCAACAACAATATATAGCATCTTGCTCCTAAAAGCTTACAAGAGCTTAGACAAAAATGATTGACATTAATTAGTTTTTAAATGTTTGTCCTGTGGTGATTTTATGGCCATTATATTACCAGGATGCTTGCAGTATACTGCCAGTATGCTGGGAGGATCCTGCAGAGAATTAATATACGACCCCTAAGCTGGTGCGGACGGAATGTTCCTACACAAGAAGGGGATGTTGACGATTGGAAAGTCGATGTCATCACGTTTGTCATAGTTTTGTCGAAAGTGCTCCTTAAATGTCTATTCGAGATGTAAATACGAGGCAGACTTTCTAGAACAGATAGCATCTTATATCGCAAGTTCCTGTGATATGTGAGATGTAAAAAATTGTTTGGTACATTATCAATATAGCAGATAGTAAGCTGGTCTTCGATTTTTTTTATCCAGACGTGATTGTAAGAAGTCTGCCTCAATTATTAATGAATGAAAAAAAACAAATCGGTAAGCAAAGTTGTGATACGACAACCCCATAAGCTGGGGCGCGAGCGGGCGGAATGCTGCTACACAAAAAAGGTGGAAAGTTGAAGTCATCACGTTTGTCGTAAAGATTTGTTGAAAGTTCATATAAACTTTGCAACAAAATCCGCTACTCGACAAGAACACATCTGAAAAAAAAAATCATAATCGAACCAGAAATATTTTGAATACCATATTTGTGCCTCTTGCTTCTTTCCTTCTTTTTATGACATAAAACATTACTGCAAAATGTCAGAGAATTTGGTAAAATAGAATGATTTATTGTGTCAACAAACAAGCAAGAGACTACCATAAGCCAAATTCTCTCACCTATTCTTCAAGCTAGTGTTATCTGCAAAATACCATTTAGTCAACTGAAGTTTTTGTAGAGTATAAGAAAGCAATATTTTTCCACTATCTGCAATAGTTTTCATTCTATAGGCCAAAATTAATTCATCTGACAACCTCGCCTCTATAATGGCGACTTTTGTAGAGCTTAATCTGTCTGTTAATAATAAAGCCCCTTAATAAGGGGTTATTTGACAACTTCGATCCTAAGGACACTTCTGTAGAGCTAAATGAGCTGAACATGAAAGCAAAGTAAAGCTTAGTTTTTACCAATAAAGGGCCATATAGCCCCTATAAGGGGTCATCTGACAACTTTGATCCAATGGAGAGCGAAGTAGAGCTTTTGATACTGAAGATGGAAGGTTGCCTTGGTTTTTCTCTATTTTGCTCTTCTTAACAAATATACTTTTTTTTTAGTATACATCCACCTGTACCTATGATTTTGTCCAGATCGGTTTATTTTTTTTTAAATAAACGATGCAACATCAAGAAAATCGGATTTATTTTTCCTTCTATATAAACCTTGAGATGCGGCTATTCTTTTTATTTGTCGGGAAGATATTCTTATTTCATGCTTCTTTTCGAGCATGTTCGCGATATCGTCGAATGTTAGATGCATTCGAAAATAATACTCGATCAAGTATAATCAGTCCATGTTGTCGAAAAAGTGTGCATTTGTCATGTGAACCTGGTATTTATAGTAAATACTTTGATATAACCAATTAATAACTGAATATAACCAGTTAATAACTGGATATAACCAATAACTAACTGGATATAACCAATGAATAACTGGATATAACCAGTTATTAACTGGATATAACCAGTTAGTAACTGGATATAACCATTTAGTAACTGGATATAACCAATTAATAACTGGATATAACCAATTAGTAACTGGATATAGCCAATTAATAACTGGATATAACCAATTATTAATTGGATTTAACCAATTACTAACTGGATATAACCAATTACTTATTGGATATAACCAATTACTAATTGGTTATATCCAATTACTAATTGGATATAACCAATTATTAATTGGATATAACCATTTATTAATTGGATATAACCAATTATTAATTGGATATAACCAATTATTAATTGGATATAACCATTTAATAAAGTAAAAGACCATGTCCCGAATACGCTTCCGCATTTTAATGAATGTTGATTGGTCAGGTTTAAAATAATAGGAAAGTGATATAATTGCATCTTCTGTATAGCATTGTTGTAGTGATCAATATAAGCAAGTATAGATATGGAAGTCATCAAACTTAGTTTTAAAGCTATAAGATATTTAAATTTGTGTGGTAAAGGAGTATTCATTATATTTGCAATAGTGGTGTAATCCTACTAATACATATAAAATTACAACAATTTAAAGAATATTGTCAACTGTTTATTTGAAGTGCATGTTTAATAAAAAAAATAGGGGTCATTGGGCAAAGAAAATCATGTACTAGTATGTAAAAGATGATTAAAACCTGAGCAATGATTCCGAAGGTCGTCAGAATGACATAAATGTTCGACAAAAATCTGTTCGGTCCAGCAAAAATTTAAGAAGTTTCATTGAAATTTAAGTAGAAATCTACATAAATGTTGTTTGGTCTGGGAAAACCAAGAACACCTTTGGAATCACTGCTTGAGGATTTTGAAAACGTATAAAACAAGAACAACCCTATAATTTGATCTGTCATTATACAGATGTATTTGTACACAATAAATATTATTTATTTGTTGATGACAATGTATCTGCATTTGAAGACATTTTGCATCACATGTTAAATATAAAATGTAATGATTCTTATAAAAATAAAATATAAAATGAATGGTATACATTTACTAGTATGATATATATTGTATAATAATGTAAGTACACTGTATGTCAATAGATTATCAATGCATGAATGTTGGTCAATGAATGATATGTCTGGATGTTAATGCCAATGTATCTAATAGCAAGCATTAGTAGTATTTATTATCTATTTATGTAATTGAGTCTCAGCAATGTGAAGAATTATAAAGTTATTTTTCCTGCAGACAAAATATGTACAAAATTTAAGATAATGATAAACTTCACCATCTGAGCAGAGTTGGTAATAACAGCGTGCCTGCCTGCCTGTCCGTGATTGGTTATTTTCAGGCAGGGGTTGCTATTTGACTGAGCACATAGGAAAAATAAGTGGAAATTGAATTCAGGGTTGGTTAACTTTATGAAAAATTTCCTAGTCTGATCTGAGGTGATGAAACATTTAGAGAAATAGAACATATAAAACTATCAAAATAAACTCTCAAAGAATTAAAGGATTTATTTTTTAAAAACAAAGTTTGGTAAACAATTTGTTTATATGTGGTATGAGGAAAGACAGGCTTGTTTTGAGATGAATTTTGTTAGAGTTTTTATCTAAAAAATATGTAAAAAAAAAACCAAAAATATACAACTACTGGATTGTTGGTACACTGTCTTTTTGAATAGACATGGTGTAGGTTATTTTCATAAAGATAATAGAATTTTAAGCATTTTTGTGATTAACAATGGTTTAAAATTTCTATTTTGAACCAACTAGTGCTTTTGAAAAAGTTTAAGAAAGAAGTGTTTTGTAAAATTTAGCATATTTGACTATTTAACATACAATTTAAGTTTTAACTTTAAGACATATATGTAAAATAATTATGACAAGATTAAAACAATTGGTGTATGAATCAGAATGATTTTTATATCATAAGAAAATAGTTCAAAACCATATGCAAGTATTTTGTTGTTATAATATAGGAACTGTTACAGTATGTATATGTTATTTATTTTGTATATCAATATATAATTAGTTTTTACTAGTTAATCTTTCCATTTCTGTAACAACACTGCTGCTTTGATATAGTCGTGGTGGTGATAATTTTAATAAATAGAGATCTTGTAGTGTTGTGACACGACTAAGTGCAACATATGCCATGCCACCTCTGAATATTGATGGTCCTATATCACAGACACATTTCTTTAATGTCAAACCTTGCACTTTATGAATTGTAGTTGCAAATGATAATACTAAAGGTATTTGTGTTCTTGTAACATAAGTGTTGTTGTTTCCTAAAAAAAATAACTGATATTGGTGTTATTCCGATTGGTTGTTTATCATTGTCGTTATGGAGAAATGTATCTTTTTCATCAAATAAAACATTTATACATCTTGGCATACCATGATTTTCTGAATTTACGTCCCATTCAATTGAATGTACAGTTCCTTGCGCTCCATTAACTAGTCCATTTGGAGTATCTATATTTCTTATAAGCATGACACGAGCATTTTGGCATATTTGTAATTTCTGTGGCAATCCAGCACATTTTTGATCATCATTAGGTATGTATTTGTCTGGTTGATTATGTATTGCTAAAATCTCATACACTGAATAAGTATTTCTTAGTTGGTCTATCATTTTTCTATTATGTTTATCACGTTCTTCTTTCACAGCATATATATGTAAATATTTGTCAACATTTATATTAGGTGTTACTATCCTTGATGATAACTGAATAATATCGTCAGTATGGGTTGCTGTACGTATTCTATTTAAAATTGAAGCATAATGAGAATCATTACTTTGTCTTTTGTTCTCTGTTAGCTCATGCATAACAAAATTGTCTTTCCATAAGTGATAGGTATTATCATGTTTGTCTGAAAAGATAGGACTGCCAAAAACTGGCGGGAGTTGATATAAATCTCCTATTGCTATTACATTAATGTTCCCAAATATTGTATCAACATCCAAATAAAAGCCTTTTATTTCATTTAATCTTAAATGAATCTGTTCTAAAGTGTTGTAAGATACCATACTGATTTCATCAATAATGAGATATTGAACATGTCTAAATGAATCGGTTAGAAATTTTAAACTTTTTGGTGACAGAGGTCTATATTTCGCATTACATTTATCCTGTATCGGTTAGAAATTTTAAACTTTTTGGTGACAGAGGTCTATATTTCGCATTACATTTATCCTGTATCGGTTAGAAATTTTAAACTTTTTGGTGACAGAGGTCTATATTTTGCATTACATTTATCCTGTATTGGTAATTGAAGCAATGTATGTAGTGTGTGCCCATTAATGTTAAATGCTGCTACTCCTGTAGGTGCTGCGACTAGTACATTTGGCATCTCAGTTTTGTTTTGTCTAAGAATGAGTTCTCTTAGTAATGTTAATAAGAATGATTTACCCGTTCCAGCACCACCTGTTATAAATAGATAAAGAGGTGAAAATTCATTATTTCTGTGATTTTTAACAATATTGAAGACCTTCTGTTGGGATTCTGTCATTTGAAGTTGTTTTTGATTATATTCATCATCTGACATTGTTAGTTGACCTAATTTCTTAAACATGTCAATATTAAAATCATTCTTTACTGTGTTTTGTTCTGAGCTATTATCAATGATATCAAATGAATATATGTCTATATGTGGTTGTAATCCTTCTGATGCTGCAAGTTCATTGGCATGTTGCATGTTTGGTGCATTAAGACAACCAATATCATCCATAGCTTGTGTGCTCAGGCTGAGTAAATGTTTAAGTGCAGTCTCAAATTTGTTCATTAAGTTTGTAGACTTTAACTGATGCTGATTCAACAAATGCTTTTTATTTAAAAATGCATCTACATAAGAGTTGTATGGTTCAAGTAATTCTGTTTCATTGCGGAATGGTAAAAAAAGATATAATAAACTGAAATAATATTGTTCTTCACATCTAAGTATGTCTGGTATTGAACATCTCAAACAACTTGGTTTGCTTCTTTTCATGATGATGATGTCTTTCATTCCTATTTTTATGATATATCTGGGTAAAGATGGTCTATTGGATGTTGGTAAAATATTTGTTACTTTGTAATTGGTAACAAATTCAGATAAACATATATTATTGAATGTTTCATCATTTGGTCTGTGCATGTAATATTGAACAATACCATCTGCATATATGTTTGTACTATCTGCTGGTAGCTCTTCTAATTGTTTTTTACTCTTTAGTATACGGAAACGAGACTCTGGCATATTAACATCTATATATACTGTTTCTCTTGAGGAGAACACCATTTGCAATCCGAGAATTCTATATGCAACTTCCTGTAGGCCTATTGTCCTATAAGTTAGTAGAATGTTTCCAACATTTGACATTAGTTTTCGTTGACTAGCATTTGCAGGTAGATTTTTCAACACGGTAGTTATCTTTTGTCTAAATTGCATTGGCTCATTTTTACAGATATAAGCACATACATATTGAGCCACAGCATACATCGAGCCTACATATTGAAGGTCCATATTAGCTTGCCAATTCACTAGAATATCTGAATTGTAAGGGTTTATGAAGATGTCATGTTCTGTCCTTTTTAAGATATAAAATCTACATTTATTTCCAGTGTCTGTTTCTGTTTTAAGTCTGGTTTGTTCTGATACTGGCATGGGAAAATCAAATCTACATCTATTTGATCTTAGACAAGATTTTATATGGTTATGGACTTGTAAAGTTTTCACTAAATTTAGGAGTTCTGGGTTATCATTAGGTAGTTGTGCACTGATGTATTTGTCCAAAAAAGGGATAACTTGATTATTATTATCATCTTCTAAAGTTGGAGCATCTGCAATCCATAAAATAATATGTAGATGTGGGCTACCTCGCATTTGAAACTCAATGCGTGCAAAATAGTCTGTTATATGTCCTAAAGGGTAAGGAGGTTGTAGTAAGTATTTATGTAAAAATGTCTCCCACCTGTTGTTAAAATGAATTGAACTAGCAACTGGATTTTCCCGAATCAATTTTGTTCTATCTGTGTAAGAAAGTTTATCAATGTCATCATTTGTCAATTTTGGATCAATGAATTTAAGATTATCATACCAATGAATATCATTGGCACTCAATGAAAGGAAAAATGTTGGTGGTCCTAATGTTCTAATTTTTTAAATTAGTTTTGATAATTCATTTCTCCAATATGCAGCTGTGCCTCGTATCTTATTCATGAACATGTAATTGTCAGATTTGTGATCAATGTTAACAGCATTTGATATATCAGCTACACAAATATTGTTTTGTTTTTTCTTGCGCAGTGCAGTTGATATTGATTCCTGAAGTTTATGTTGTTCATAAATATGTAGTGACCAAAACATGTACTGTGGATTTGATGACCATCTGTTATCCTTATTAAGTAATCTGCATTTGAAGTACTGAGTAATTGTAGGTTGTTGTGATCTATCAAAATGCAGCCCATGAGTTCCATAAGGATACAAGTGTGGAAATGCAAACTCCTCTAAATTTGGTGATCTGAATATATTGACTGGTGTTCCTTTTATTATAGGCATTTTGAAAAATGGTACATTTTCATTACTGGACATGTAGTTCACTTGATAGTCAATTGGAATATACGATATTTCTTGTACAGATGTAACAATATTGTCATCAACTAAGATATTATTTGTTGCATCTTGATCAAATGGCATGAATGTGACATCTGTATAATGGTGATTGTTTGATATCAACCATTACAATGCATTGTTGACGTTTGTGTAGTTGACTATTTCAAAAAAATCATTATGTTTTGCTGAGAAGATCTTTATAAATGGTGATTTTGGGTTGGTGCGTGGAAGTTGTTTATGTATATTCTGTATTGGAACTGGTATGTTGATGGCTTGACCTTGAAGTCCATGTTGTGCTCCAGCTGGTAAATACATCATGTTCATGTATGGATGAATCTGAGATATCAATTTTATTTCTGTTGAATTAAGATGTGATAGGACTTCTGGTATATCTCCAGGATACATATATTCCTTACTAATTGGTGAGTTCTTGTGTTCACGCAAATAACGGAAGCAGATTGAACAAACATAGGTACCATTAGCAGTTTTTTGTACTTTATTAGTAAGTATTCTTTGCCCACATGTATCACAATAATTGTTCATCTAGAAAGCTGTTATATTTATAGTAATTTGTTTTAACTTCAACTGGTTTTGATGTGTTGATTGACAAATGTACAGTTTGTTTAGATGAACAATCATTTATTTGCAGTTGATCATTTAATGCTTGTTGTGAAACTAATGGAACAAAGTGATTTGGTGTAAACACTCCATTGGTGACATAACCAGTCCACATAATTGGAAGGATAAACATGGATTCTTCTAATGTGATGCTTGGCATTACTATTCTATTAAATAATGGTCGAATTCTTGGGTAATAGTCAGGATATATTGACCAAATAGGCATTTGCAATGCTGTGGCTAATCCTATTATCTGCCACATGCTTGACCAAGAATTGTTTGTTAATGTTGATACTAGTTCATCTTTGAATACCATAAGGATTTCATTGTCATTAATAGAATTATGTTGTACTGTATGATCATTTGATCCGAAAGGTGCATACAAGACTGCTTGTTCGTGAATTAATTGTCTAATTGCATAGTTTGTTGATTTCGTGAACTCATCTTTCAATTGGATAAGTGCTATAGCAACTCTTACTCTTAATTCAATTGCCAATGGTTCATCTCCATTGATAAGAAGAGATACAGCATTTAATAGACAATTTCCATTTCCTGTACAGTGTAATGGTACGTAGTCGCCAAGTGTATCAGGTGGTTGTAGCTGCAATGCTTGATAATCAATTATAGATCTGCTTGAGAAAGATTTTCTTGGTTCTGGTATTGAATATTTATGTAAAATTGTAGATATTTCATTTGTGATTTGTTCTAGTTGTATATTGCTCTGTACAGCTGTTAATAAGACCAATAGAATTCTTCCAAAATCATGTTGACGTGTTGTTGACATCTAAAGAGAAAATATTTGAATATTAGTTGATGTGCTGAATATACCATTATCACATTGGATGTAAAAAAACCCATTAATTTGACCTTGAGTTCAAAGGACAAGCTCATATGAAGGTCATTCTGATACGTGACATATCGTCTCATGGTGATACATATACATGTCAAATATCAAAGCCTTATGCCAAATGACAAAAAAGTCATGGCCCAGAACACTTTGGATGTATAATTAGCATTAATTTGACCTTGACATCCACATGCCAAATATCAAAGTCCTATCTCAAAGGATAAAAAAGTTATGGCCCGGACACGCTTTGTAGAAGAAGAAGAAGAAGAAGAACTGACACAAAAACAATATGTCTCCCCCTTCTGGGAAGGGGAGACATAAATATGTCTTACTAGATACATAACATGCTTTAATTTTTGTAAAGTTAGAATTTTTTATGATATCTTTAATAAACATTGTCCAATTGAAATAATGGTGTAATGAGATCTACAAGTTATAGCGACAAACAATCCTGCTAAATTAGAGGTAAATGTGATTAATGATTTCCAAGTTGTGTTTACAAATGGACGCACTAGTTGATAATGTTATAATTTATAAAAAGTCCCATACTCATAAAAATTATGTAATCCCAAATTGTGTTATCTATCAACTGCATATAGGGACAAACAATTAAACAAAATTTAAGCAAAATCCAATCAGCACTTCCTGAAGTATAGAGTTTGCCAAATTGTCATACAAAATGAACTTATTGTAGGAAAGTATTTTTTTTAAATTGTCAGAATAACAAGGGGTGTACTAAGGGGTGCTAAGGATACCCCCACTCAAACATTGAAAAGTCTTAAGTCAACTTGGAATATAGGAAGTAGTTGACTGACTGACCTGGAAAGGGCGCACGGTACAACTCATCATGCTAAAGCTGTTTACCAAATTTGAATGATATACAAAATTTGAAATCATTCCTTTAAGTAGAAGCTGAGATATCTGTTACGAACAAAATCACACAATGTTCACCCTAAGGAAGTTTAAGTCAACTTGAAAAACAGGAAGTAGTTGTCTGACTGCTGATCTGGAAAGGGGAAGCACGGTACAACTCATCATGCTAAAGCTGTTTACCAAATTTGAAATCATTCTTTTTAGTAGAAGCTGAGATATTTGTTAGGAAAAATTTCCCATTGTTGTTTACCCTTAAAAAAGTCGGCTCGGTAAACAGGAAGTAGTTGGCCAACTGACCTAGAAGGAATACGCATGGCAAGACTCATCATGGTGAAGCTGTGTACCAAATTTGAAATCAATGCTTTCAGTAGAAGCCAAGAAATTGTAGTGATCGGACAGACAGACGGACGGACAAGGTGATTGCAATATAGCCCCCTCTCATACAAGTGGGAGTATAATAAAGTAGTAGGGTACGATCATCATCAACTATATATTTGACAATGAACAATTATACCAAATTTGAACAAAATATGATTAGCAAGTTTTGTAATGGTACATCCACAATATATGTGAACTAAAACTGTTTTCCATGCCCCTGCGTAAAATTTTTAAGTTCTTGGAAAACAGGAAGTAGGAATTTTTCAAGCATAAATCACTTTACACCTTATAGTACAAGGCTACATGACTAATTTCATTAAATGAAGATCAATTTCATAGTCCTGAAACAATAGATATGTCAACTGTTCTGGAATTTTGGCAGATTGCAATGGTCTTATGAATGCAAATACAAACAAGGACCATTATTAAATAATGAACACCATTGATATTTTATAATATTATTAAATCAAACGAAAATTATATACATATATGTCTATTCATAACATAATGATTCAAATTTATTAAGCTGGTAAAACTACTTATTTTTTTTTATTTTACTACATGTAGATTCAATTTAATATAGTGGTGGTGTGAGAGATACTTAGACTACCCAAAAATCCTAAACTTTATTTATGAATTCATGACAAATACCCATTTATTTCTTATGACTGGGTTTTATTATTATGTATGGTCTATCAATTTTTGTGGTTTTTGTTGGTAACATCAACAATGTATAAAAATGTCAATTTATGAGAAATCACAAAAAATTATGTTGATGAAAATGTTTATGAATGTCATTGTGTTTCAAACAGGAAATAGGAGTTCAACAGTTCAACAGAGACAAACATATGTATGGGGGAACATGAATCAAATTAAATGCCACTGGCGCAAAAAAATAATTACAGAGTATATTAAAACTTTCTAAAACTAAGTAAACTATAGTAAAGATTATCTTACATGACTTATGATATACATGTCAACAATTCTTAACAATATTTCATATCAATAAACACAAGGTTTTCAGATGATCACCTGATATTTTATGTTTAACATCAATACATGCAACAACTGTAAGTTTTCTTTTCTACAAACCATAATGATAGATAGATAGTGATGGCATTGGCACACAAAACCCTTTGTGGGAATATAATATACTACCTATATAAAAATTGTCATTTGTTAATAATAAATGAATAAGATATAGATCAACAACAAATGTTTGGAATTGACATTAAATCTGTTATTTATACATGTATGGGGCCATGTGAAGTTTATGCTAATAATCATCATAGCAAAACATATGAAGGTTTTAAGTTGATTTTACATGTCTTTGAAAATAAAATATTATTTTTTGTGAAGTACATGACAAAACAAAGAAGATATGATGGATGTTATGCCAGTATTATTATTCAAATGTTTTTTTTTCAGATCTTGTTCATATATTTTCATTTTGGAAAAACAATACTATAAAAATGACTAACAGACTTAACATTCAGTATCTGAATAGTGTTAATATTTAAACAAATATAAATTGGGACTGGATTATGAGACATGGATGCCCCCGCACTCCAAACAGGAAGTAGAGGTCGGATTGGTCCAAAAATTGCTTAGGACATATAGTTTGATATATTGAATAAAGGTAATAACAAAACTACCGAACTACTGAATGATCAATCTCATAGTCCAGAGAAAATGACAAAAACGAATCAGTCATACCGGAGAACTGGTGGATCGCAATGGTCCTGACTTGGTACAGGCACTTCAAACGAAACGGTGGGTTAAACCAGGTTTTATGGTAACATAACAAGTTTCTGATCATTATCATGTACATTTTTTTCAAAAAGCTTGATGGAAATTTTGGTAACAACCCAGCACCAAACAGGTAGTAGGGGTTCCAAAAATTGCTTAGGACGTATATTTTGTCATACTGACCCATCCTACCAAATTTCAATTAATATTATGTAAGGTTTCTAAGAAAAGCTTGATGAAAATTTGGCATATGTACAGACGGACATGAGAAGAACTTAATACCCCCAACTTTTCGTTGAGGGGGTATAAACACAATCTACATTAATATGCAACAACTCGTGAGAGGCACGATGGTAAATAGAGAATAGAGTACTATATAATACTTTAGGGCTGTTGCAGAAAATACTGTCGCCTTCCAGGAAGGTACTTATATCATATTTTTGTTTAATTTCTCAAAAGAATTCTATACAACTATTTTAATTTAATTTTGGAGGTAGTGGGAGTTCAAAAAATGTGCTCTCCTGGGAGGGGACATAGTATTTTATGGAACAGCCCTAACTACTAAAATGTATATATGTCATAACATATGTATAACACTACTTTAAGTATAATACAACTAATGAGTGATTTTTATGCTTCAGTCAAATATGCATGCAAAAAAATGTCAACAATACATATACATTAGTAACAAACGTAACATTTACACTAATAATTTTTATACATGGTATCTACAGTGTTTTTGTTGTTTTTTTTCAAAACAGCTTTCTCCAGTATATTTTGGGAAGAAAATTTGTAAAAAAATGGTATTTCAGTGTTTATACCTTTTCCACCCAAAAATATAAAATCATGCTGAAATATATTTTGATTGATAATTATTTGATCAAATTGTTTTTTAAAATGATCCTATAAGGCCTAATTTGTAAAAACAGTGTAATAATGCTTTAACTTGCATGGAATTTAAAATTTATAAATAGAATACCTGGAAGCTACAGCTCACAAAGTAAAACCTTCTACTAACGCAAATTTGGTAAAAGAAATATATGGGTCAAAGAGAGAAATCGCTGGATTTCGTTAAAATTTAACTAATTTGGAAAACAGGAAGTAGGGATGCAACAGATCTGAAAATGAATCCCTTGTTATGGGGCCCCACCAGGATGCTGTACACCAAATATCAAGAGGCTGTGATATGTAGTTTCCAAGAAAAGAGTACAAAAAATTTCTAAAAAAGACTATTAATGTTGAAAATTTAACTAAGATGGAAACAGGAAGTAGGTGACCAACAGACTTGAAAATGTATGATCTTATATGGGATCCCACCAAAATGCTGTATACAAGATATGAAGAGGCTGTTATAAGTGGTACATGAGAAAACTATAACGAAATTATTTTCCCTGCCTGCCCACCATTCACTATTTTATAACCTGGATTTCCATTTATATACATGTAATGGTTAAATCCAATTTTTGGTTGAAAAATTCCTCAAATGCACCAAATAAAATATTTATAGAGGGTGCAAATTTACATTGTAATACAATTATTGTGCTAAATAGTTATAGTATCAATCATAACATTTAAAAGAAGTGTTTTAGCATTTTAAATATTTTAAATCTGATATTTATGTTCTATTTCTTTAATTTCTATTGGCATGTAACTTGAAATTTTATAAACATTTTGTTGCGGCCACAGTAGTTGGACTTAATTTTAAAAATTGGAGAGGAATATCAAAAATTATTACCTCAACATTGCATCACAATATATTGTGTCAAAATAATTAAATTTTATGAAAATATATCAAATAGTGATTCGAAAGGTTTGTGGGACACATAGGTTCAGTCTAGTTATAATTTTGAAATTTTAATATTGAAAAGTTAAGTCAAAATATTTGAAAACTGATGTTCACTCCAGTAATATTCAAAATACCTTTACAATTACTGATCAAGTTGTTAACAAGTGCAATAACATACAAAATCAATGAAGTAACAGTTGAAAAACTGTCTTGATACATAACACACATTATCACTTAACATGCATATATATATATATATATCTATTTATTTTATTTTATAACACCGCTCTATATATGTTTTCTCTATATTTCCTTGATAACGTCGTCACTATGTATCAATTGTTGCGTCTTCTATTTTAACGTCATATTATCCATATAAACATGCTGATGAAGGCCAGTAGCGCGGCCGAAAGCTCCAAGCAGTTTCAGCGTTTTTATTGTAATTCAACAATATAGAGACTTTATTTATATATATATATATATTCAACTTAAAAGCATGGGGTATAAAGAGATATGAACATTTTCACAAACATGTACACATGTATGTCAAAGATTTTTTACATGTGTATGTGTAGAAACACAACATTAGTGAATCGTATAACAAATTTAAAATGTAAAGAAAATACACTAATAGAAGTACAGAACTTAAACATAAATCATAAAAGAAATGTAAAATCTTTTTGAATCAATGTTGAAGTAATGTTACATGTAAATGGCATTTGAAGTCGTGAGTTTTTGGTCTGAGTTCCTTGTCTAAGTTTGGATGAAATGTTTCATCTAGTCAAATAGCTTTCGCACAAACTTGTACTACTTTGCTGGTTGTGATAAGTTCAATGGTTCTTCATTATTTTTTCACACCTTTAACATTCTTAGTCATGTCAGTGTTTTGCAATTCCATATTAAAGTTTGGTGTGTCTGGTTTAAGAGAAGCAATGGGAACTTCATTTTCATTTAGGTCTAACAGAGAGTCTATATTGAATAAAGAAGATTTTCTCTTTTGGTCATTTTCGCTAGTTGATTTTTTCATTTGGTTATTTTGGGTAGAAACTTTCTCAGGTTTTTCGACATTGGTTTTAGAAGCTAGTGTTTGAGATACTTCACAAAGATATTCATTATCTTTTTTCCCAGGAGCGACAGTGAATTTGTATAGTTTCTCTTTTAACTGTCTTTCAAAGGTTTCCAGTTAATCATTGGCCATTGTGTTGATGCATTTTTGTTCACGTGACTGCCGTTTTACGCCATCTTGGTTGACGTATTTTCCGGTTATTTCCGGTTGAAGGGGGAGGTAATTTCGGAAAAGTTTCCCGCCAGAAAGTCTCCCGCGCAATTTTTCGCGGGAAGTAACTTCGGAACAATACATCCCTTGAGGTATCGGGCTTTATCGTAAGGTGTAGGGTAAAGTAGACTCGTCCATAGTTGGGGTAGACCCGTCCACATAACCGGTGAATGTGATCCTTAGTGACGCCAATGGGAATCGTTCTTTGTAGTTTAAACGAACCAATGGATCGCGAGCGCTGTCATTTGTGAGACGGTTCAAATTTTGAATAGGAGCGTCACTTTCCCACTAGATTTCATAGAGGAAGGCCGCATTTCATTGCTCTCTTGCAAGGTAAGTCTAATATCGTCATGTACATGTAAGCCTTTATCTTTCTTTGTGCTATAGTTAACCTTGTATTTTAAATAAGGTTTTATTAATATTGATTTGTCATTACCATTGATTCAAATAAAACCATCTGCTACTTTACAAACAATAAAAGCGTGACACCCGATTAAAACACTACCGATAAAATCTTTAGCAATAATCAAGCATGTATGCTATCGTAAAGTCAAATTTTTCTATAATTTTTATTTCGCTAGAAATGCTATAAAGTATATCCTCAATATTTGTCAAACATAAAAGGTAAAAACACCGAACTGGCAGAAGCAATATCAAAACATTTCGTAAGGTTTTCTAACGTTTTTATTTCCCCTTTTAGGTGCAACATTGGTTTACACTCCCTATAAGAACTGTATCAACGGAATATTTTATTTTCGTACTGACACAATTTTTTTAATTTGTTTCACGACTTTTATCTGCTAAAGTTTTCTTTTCTCGTAAAACAAGACGTTCAAAGACTAAGTAATTATAAACCCATTGAAACGGTTTATCCACACGACTGACGACACTTTAAAAATAACTATTATGTAAATCTCCATTTTATTAAAAATAACTATTATTTCCCCTTTTAGGTGGAACATTGGTTAAAACTCTCCCACATAACTTTATCAACGGAATATTTTATTCTCGTATTGAGGTAAGTTTATTCATATTTTCATGATTTTTTATCTGGTAAAATTTAAATACTTTTCTTTTAAATCATTCCATTATGTACAAGTCGTTCAAATACTAGGGAATTATAAAGCCATTGAAACGGTTGATGCACACATTTCAAATCACCTTTGTTTCGATATTGATTCAAATGACGACACTTTTAAAAATAACTATTATGTAAATGTGTATTAAAGATCAATTGTTAGTGCACACGACAGATGTTCGATATTGATTTTAAACAAATTCAATAGTATTTTGATAAGCGTATTCATTTAACTTTTTTTAAACAATTAACACCAGTGCTCGTATTGTTCGAACATAAAAGATAATTTATTTATTTAATTGAAACATTATTTTAAATTCTAATCCATTTTGACCATATTTTAGAACATCTGTATTTTAATTTACAGGTGTCACCTATAGATTGAAGACTTTTGTTTGATACCATTTGCTATTAGACATTTAAAGGTAATTGACTTTATTATTGATTTCAAACACGTGATCGCCAGATGTACAACTTTATTTCAATTCAACATTTAATCTATGCTCATTTAATTGTTTATACGCTATATGCACACAAGCTAAAACTGACACACTTACTCGCGACCTTTTTAAAAAGGTAAAAAAAAAACAAAAAAAACAAAAAACAAAAAACAAAAACACAATTTACAAACTGTAGCGCATGAATTTAAATCTCCTTCACACTAATGTTTGTTTACATCGTCAATGCATTTTAAAACATTTTTAAAATATTTTAAATGTAAACACAGAGGGATTTAAAAAACTTATTTTATTTTCAGAATGGCTTTTGTATGTGAAGTTTGTGGTAAGAGCTTTGCAGAAAAGAAACAAATAGCTCGCCATCTTAAAACCCATAACGATTTTACTTATAACTGCTCAGTCTGTGGAAAAGGGTTTACGGACCGCTCCAATTTGAAACGTCACGAGAAGACACACGGGGATAGGCACAAATATGTTTGCCCCTACTGTGACCACCAGATAGAGCGGCTAGACAATTTTAGGGCTCACGTGTCTAACCACGAACGGCGTATGAGGGACCTGGGGACACGACCAACCCGCTCCTCGTCGCCTCAGCCTGGACCTAGCCGGGAAAGATCCCCACAGCCTGGACCAAGTCGAGCTAGGTCTCGCTCTCCTGTCCGTCGTCCGTCCGTTCAACAATCCTCACGTTCTTCTTCCACTAGATCGCCGGATGTAACCAATTTTCCAGATGTACTGCCTGAAGACCCGGAGACCAGGACTCTCTATCTTCGCCACTGGAGCGACATTTGTACCCGGGAAAATATAGGGAACCGGATTCAGGACCGGTACAACTTTAGTTTAAATGATGTATCTCCGTCAACCTTTCAGGGCATGGTTCGCCAAATATTTCAACAACAAACGACGTCGTTTTTGATCAACTTGTCCTTTGGTTTTATACTGCGTAACACTGAAACGGGTGATCTACGATATTTCCATTCAAGCTACAACAATCATCGTTTCTTTGAAAGACCCCACCGTATCCAGAATGAAGAAGACCTCGAATGTTTTCTGGTGGAACTTTCCCGACAGGATATATTTGAATTTATTCGTCAGCAAAGTGACAACACCAAATGGGTCGTCCATTTGCTTACAAATGTCACATTCTTCATTAACAAACTTCCAAGTCATCCTATTGGTTCAGCCGCGTTCCTTCCTGATTACATCACCAATAACCACGGATTGAACAACATGACCGGTGGATCCAATGGTGGCTACGCTGATGATCTCTGTTTCTTCCGTTGCCTCGCCGTGCATCAAGGAGCTTCAGTTATAAACGGGGAGAGAGCGTCGAAAGTTTTATTTCACCAGTATTTAAAGCATGTCAATTTAACTGCGGCTCAGTTTAAAGGAGTTTATCTGGACGAACTCTATGTTTTGGAAAAACTCTTCAAAGTCAATGTCATCGTTTACGAGCTTAAAGAAGATGAAGAAGGCAAAGTCCACGCCCAACTTCTCCGTCGGTCTCCTTACAAGTTTGAGTCAACGCTGAATCTGCATGAATCACTTTAGCTATATTTGCGATTTCAACAAGTATGCACAAAGCTTCCAATGCAAGAAATGTGATCGACTTTGGACATTTTCCAGCAACTTTCATCGCCATGAAAAAACCTGTAAAGGCGAGGTCCGATTTCTACATCCTGGAGGAATTTATCACTGTACACCAAACGTCTTTGAAGATTTAGAAAACGAAGGTATTGATGTCCCAAGTCACTTACGTTTTTACCCTTACCGTGCTACATTCGATATTGAAACCATGTTTAAACAAACCAACAAAGAAAATAAAGACAAATTGGAATGGGTCAACCAGCACGTCCTTTTAAGTATTTCCGTTTCTTCTAATGTTCCTGAATACACCGAACCACAATGTTTTGTTTCGGGAGGAAACAGCTCCGAACTCGTACAGTCCTGTCTCGATTACCTGACAGAAATAAGCACTGCTGCTCATCTTGAACTTTTCAAAAACTACGTGGGTATTTTCCAAATAATTAATACACGAATAGATAAAGATTTCCCTGATATGTCAGAAGAAGAAAGAGAAAAGAAGAGAAAAGGTCATTATCTTTATCCCAATTAAGCTCCGATTGGAAAGCTTTTTGAAGGAATTGCCTGTTGTCGGTTTTAACTCTGGGCGTTATGACATCAATGCCACGAAAATTGACTTTTTTTGTCAAAACAGAGCAATTAAAATTTTTGGACATCATTAACTATTTGGCTCCTGGATTTTCGTATGCCAATTTTTTAAAGGCTTACGATTGTACAGAGGAAAAAGGATTTTTTTCCGTACGAGTGGATGACCTCGCTGGATAAACTGAACCACACACAGCTCCCCGCTCACGATGCCTTTTTTTTTCATCTCTTACAAATTCCAATATATCCGAAACAGAATACAATTACTGCCAAAACATATTCAAAGAAAAGAAGATGACCACCATGAAGGACTTTTTAATTTGGTACAATAACAAAGACGTACAACCAATGCTTGAAGCCATCGCCAAAATGTTTGAATTTTACAAAGAAAGAAATATTGACATGTTTAAGGATGGAATCAGCGTTCCAGGGCTGACAGCTAAATACATGTTCCAGGATCTGGACAGTTATTTTACATTAACCGACGAAGCCCACAAAGACGTCTATGATTTATTAAAGAAAAATAAATAAGTGCAAAATTTTGAAAAAATCCAGAAAAAGGGCAATAACTCCTACATCGGTTGTTGGATCTTCTTGAAAATTTCAGGGCAGGTAGATCTTGAGGTGCTGATCACTTTTACCCTTGCCAGAATTTTGATATCTGTTACCGTTTTTGAGTTATTTGCAAAAAACTGTAATTTGACCCCTATGTTCTATTTTTAGTCATAGCGGCCATGTTTTTCAACGAATCAAAAATCCCCACGCCAATTTTATACTACCTATGCTAATTAACAACTGTGCCAAATTTAAAAGCCATTGGACTTATGGTGTTAGAGGAGTTAACGTTTGAAAAATGTTAACGACGACGGACGACGGACGCCAAGTGATGGCAATAGCTAACCTGGACCTTCGGTCCAGGTGAGCTAAAAAGAAATCTACCTCATTGTAAGTTTTTTGGTCGAGAAATCTACCTCATTGTAAGTTTTTTGGTCGAGATTTTATAATAAATACTCCTTTTTATTCCAATAATACCTTCACACCTCACGGCTTACAATCTCATGAGACTACTGAAGTTTCCATGCAATCTTTCGTTGATTGTGATTCATAATAACGTCAAATATCCGACACTTAATCTGCTATCGGACAATCAACTACTCGCTTCAGACATTGTCAAAGCCTAGGTGCGGGAATCGATTCTTCTTCGTTCATTTTCAATATTTTTTTTTCTCTGTCAATCACTCATACCCGATGTCAATTAGGCACGAGTATTCTCGAAGTTAAAGCCTTCAAACGGGTTTCTTTTTTTTATATCTCTCAATCTTATCGTTTTTGTATTAGTTTACTTTGTCTTTCATACATACTTATATTTATATTTTCTCTATTTCAGATATTCAAATGGAGTCCATATTAATTGTTTTTCGATCAATTGTCTTTACACTAGACCTTATATAGGAAGCCGGGGTCACACAGGCTATTCCGTTTTTTTTTCAGGCTGCCCTTCGATTTAAGCAACACGTTATTAATTTACCTGACTTTGACGCCTATGCATTTACTTTGATTAAGCGTCACTTAACTTTAAATAAACCCTTCTTTACTGATAAGGATACTCTCACCAAAATTATTCGTCTCGCTTCTTTCTTAAATATTCCTAAAGAAATTTTATTCCATCTAATTCCCAAAAACTCTTCGCAAATATCGCAGGCACAATATATTCCCATTTTATATGAACTTTTAAAAGCGCAATACAAAATCATTGCTTCCGATACAATTATCTCAAATAAACTTCCTTTAGAAATGTGGGGAATGGACGACTGTCCATACTATCAATTCAAAAAAATATTATAGAGATTTTCGGAATTTGTATGATTACCAAAAGAACGTTCTGGACGCTTGTTCCTGCGATAAGTGCATAACATTTACTAGAAAATCTTTTAGAAACATTTTCCGTATTGACTCCATTGATGATTTTAATATAGATATATACTTTCCGCGGCCAACAGTAACGTCTGTTTTTTCTGGTAAAAAGAAAAAGAGGAAACGCCCGGCCTTTTGTCCCCACCGGTCAAGTGGCCTAGTTATATATTAAATTTTGCTTTTCACTTCAAGTTTCCTAACTCATAACCCTTCTTTCACCAAACTGACATAATGAAAATCATTTGTCTACCATTTGTACATAATGTACATATATGTTTTATTTTTTTGTGATAAATTTATATGTTTACAATCACTTGAAGAGACTCGTCAATGATTGGCTTACTTAACTTAACATTTTGTCTAATATTAACTTTTTCCCCTTTCAGTTGAACAAACAAAATAGTGAACATTTAATTTGATTAAATTTATCATGCCAGAATCCATAACGAGAATCGTTTGGCTACCGATTGTACATATTACTTATTTTATATTTCATATGATATATTGCCGGTTATATTTCATATGATATACTGCCGGTTTTGTCTTTGTCTTTACGGTTTTATGATACTGATTACCCCTTTGGTACACCTTTGCTTCTTTCATATGATATATTGATTAAAGTTATGACGAGATTCATATGACTCCTCCAAAACAAATTTCTTAATTTTTAAAATTTAATCATATGACGACTCTCCGTCAAGATTTTGTATATAATTTGGTTATTAGTGCTTACCGTCTTCTGGACGTGTTTTTATCGCGTTACTTTATTCTTTGTTTATATTACTCTTGCTGGGAACGAGGTCCTTGTTATATATTTGTACACCTACATAAAAATGTAACTTGTTATAAGCACATCTCTCTATGAGTGGATAGGAAGTGGTAAACTTCGCTAACCGAGTTGAGATTATTTTCCTTCACGCAAAAAAAACTCACAAATCTCGAGTTCTTATTCTTCCTTTCCATGCTCCTTAGATGTGTAAAATTGGTATACAAACAAACCGATAAATAGATGTAATTTTCAATAAAACTTCTATATTTAAGATCCCTGATAAAGTGCATACTTCTTTTCAAAGTTTTTAATCGTTCTCAGCGAGTGTCAAAATTTTAACTACATATGTCGTATTTATAAAAAAAAAGATACTAAAATTTTCATGTTTATATTTATTCATTTTGTATTTATCATCACTTCATCAAAACAAAAATAATAATAATAAAAAATAAATGAAAATAATAATAATAATAATAATAAAATAAAAAAAAATTAATGATATTGAAATGGTTATTATAATCATATTTGTATTTATACCGCAATGTATGATGTTTTTTCTTATTGTTGATTATTATTATGGAGATATTTTTATGATCTCATAGTCAACAACTTTTCTATCTTTTATTATGGAATTTATATTCTCTTCTTATTTTTTTTTTCATCACTTTGAACTGCAATCAAAGGGACTTGGTTGTCTTTAAAAGGGAGAGTTATGTTAGAGAGTGCAATAGATGCACATTTAGTGTTAAAAAAAGTAAAGTACTCCAAGTTCACGATTTCATTTGCAAAACTAGGTTTTTAGGTCAACGTTGTTTTTATGACATTACTTTTTCGGACCTTATGGAAATAAATGCTTTTAATTTACGTTATTAAGTCTCTTTGGAATAGGAAATTAATCATCATCAAGCTCCAGGAAAAGAATAATCTCTTTTTTTTTATCGTCACGATCGGAAAGTTGATGAGGTGTCCTCAGGTTTATTTTAGATCATTACTTTTTATTTACTTGGCAGGTATCTTCTGATGAGTATTGACTCATTATAATAATTGTTCGATAGAAGCTTTATGTTAATACATGATTAGTTATGTAACGAAAGTTTTGAACTTTTGATTGAAATATTATAAACTTAATTTGACTTTGCATCTGGACTATTGCTTGGAGTATATTTTATTTAAGGTAATTGATTTTTGGCTTACCAAATTTTGGGATTTCAATATGAGGAACATAGTGCATTTTATTATTTTGGTTGTTGACCTTGAGGTTAACTCCTTTAACCTAATGGTTTCATCTCCAAATTTCATTGGTTGTTGGACATCTTGGTTCGACGTCAGCCTAGTCCTACGTGGGCATCGGGGTCCTTTAAAAGGAAAGTTTCCAAACGCCCAGGACTAGATTTGGCTGACTCGAACCAGTTGTCTGTTTCTTTATAAAGTATTTATATTTTTAACTTATATTTTCTTGTGTTCAACTTGACACAACTTAAATGTTTTTTTTTCACTTCTTTTTGGTATAAGAAATAATTTAACTCGTATCATTCATTTACTGAAAAATAGCTTTAAAGTTAAATGTTATCTATTTAAATTAATAATGTTCTTTAATTTATTGTCATGTTAACTTTGTTAATTTGATCTTTGATTTATATTTTGTTTTATAGTATTCTTATAATAAACTTCTAGATTTGGCTGACTCGAACCAGTTGTCTGTTTTCTTTTATAAGCTTCCCTTCCTGAGATCCAACGGCCCCTAAGACGCACACAAAAAAAAAACACACGAGTAAAAGACAAAAGTATTCGTTGCGGGCTCCAGTGTTTTCCCCCACAAAGGAGCGCTCCAACACAGTTGCAATCAAATATTAAATACAAGGTAGAAACATTCCCTGACCAAAACAAACAGACCTTCGGCGAATATGTGACGTTGTACTAGTGACAGATTGGCATGTTTTGTCTTTTTTAAGATTCTCTGAAGAAACCCCACATCCTGCAGTAGCACACCAGACGGCAAAGTTTAGCTGACATTGCCACCAATCAAATGAGGAATGAATCCATGTATTCCATGGTTTGTAACCCCTTTGAGCTAAAATAACCAGTAATTAATTAAATATCAAAATGATAAATATCTATAATTAAATTTATTATAATTACTATGCTGGAAGCTGGATAATTAATCTAAAAGACCCGAACAAAGAGTCAGATAGACCAGCTGTCACCTAATTTGGACAGGAGCTGCAGGGGCTAAATAAACTAATGATCTGGTCCAGTATATATACAAAATGACCTAACAGTCGGAGCGAGGAGAGAGTGAGTGAGTGAGTTGGTGTTTTACGCCCGTGCAACGCTATATAGGTTATTTACAGGCGATGAACATGAAAAAGATGATAAAATGAACATGAAATGATGATGATAAATGAAATATGGAGAAGGGGTGGGAAACAAAGGACCGGTAAATTTTGAAGAACCACAGGAAAAAGGGGAGAGGTGGGTAGGGGCGGAAAATTTAGCCTATGTGGTGCACTACTGGGCGGTCCACAAAGGGGTCTTTTACGTGCATGAAGCGTGGCACTCTCCACACACGTTGGCCCACTATGGTCGGCGGTCAGGGTTTCCGTATTATAGACCTGACAACCCCCGCGGACGAGGGCTACCCTATTCAGCCACCTAGGGTACACACTTGGTCGCTCTGTGGGCTGAGCACTGACCCGACGTCAGAATCCCAAGACCCTTAGTCGCCTCTTACGACAAGCTAGGCTCTGCTGCGGGCCTATTCGCCACCCGGGCCCCGCACGGGACGGAGCGAGGAGAGAGAGGTTCAGCACAGCAAATAAGACGTTTAGTTGTGATTTAGGCTTTATAATTCTCGCGACATTTATTTAATAGAAACAATTGTATACTTATATTCCGTTTAATAAATTATGCTGATATCGATCATAGTTTTGATATTGAAGGGTATACAGCTTATTCCTGGTGCCGTGACCCCAGGATCAAGGTTAGTTGCTTAATACACTTGCTTCTATTAATTAATTGGTCGCACATTTATTTCTCTATTTTTGTTGTTGTTGTGGTTAATTTTTGATTTTAAGTTTTGCTCAAAAGATAAGAAGATAATTTTTTCTTTGTTTTGAAAAAAAAAATAGTTTAATATGGAAGGTCAAGATTTTACAACCTTTGTGGCCGAACAACAGGCAAAACTAGTTAGTAGTTCAGAGGGGCTTAAAAGCAGTATTGGGGATATCAAAAACTAAATTTCTGGGTTAACTAGCGCCGTGTTACTACAGTCGGTATCACAAGTAGTGACAACATTTGAAGGGGACCCTACAAAATTTAAAGACTGGGCCAAGGGAATTTAAAAGTACGCAACTTTGACAGAAATAGGCGATAACGATATTCCCAAAATAGCATTTCAAACATCCAAAGGACCAACTAGCGATTTCATTAAAAGATATCTCGATGATCCGGTCCGTAGACGAGACCAAGCTAGTTGGAAAACGTTAAAATCTTTGTTAACTGCACGTTTCGCGGAGCTAACAGATAAACATATTGCTTTTGCAACGCTTAGAAAAATAAAGCAAAAATCTGATGAAAGTGTTCAGATATATGCCGAGAGATTGTTAAGCATCGCGGACGATGCATACCCAGAGGGGGTCGAACAGGCCGTGGTAGAACACCAAATAATTAATACTTTTATAGACAGTCTAAATCAAGATTACCTTAAGTTTAAAGTTTTACGAGATGACCCTCAAACATTTCAGGCCGCGGTCCAAAGTGCCGCTAATGAAATGAGCATCCGTAAAAGGTTCGCGTTGAGGCAAAATAATACTCCGCCAAAAACAAGGGTGAAGCAAATTCCAAATACGGAAAGGCGTAACATTACGCCGATGGAAATCGACCATATGAGACCAAAACGGTGTTTCAAGTGCAATAAGTCAGGACACATGGCACGCCATTGTAGGTCGCGTGAAGTAAAAAACTCTGTACAAAATAAGGAGCCAGGCAAGTACTATTTAAATCAGACTACGTGTTTGGAATGTGGTGAAATAGGACACATGAGGCGGAATTGCCCGAAATTAAGATTTGGTGGGGGAATAAACCAGGGAAACTAAAGCGCTCTTTCCGCAAAGAAGCCGGCGGGAAGAGCGAGAAAAAGAAATCTAAAAGTTCAAAAAATAGTAGAAATTTAAACAAGAATCTTAATACGAAAACATTTCACATTAACTAAGCAGGAAATCCAAATTCATGTTTGATAAATATAGGGAAACTTAAATTAAGAAGTTTAATAGATACCGGCGCAGATATTTCACTTCTGCATCGGAAAATTTTTAATCAATTAGAAAATAAACCAAAAATTACCCGAGAACGCCCGTCAATTCAATCGGTAAACGGTGGTGACTTAAGTGTCGACGGAAGCGTAGAGCTTGAGTTTAAATAAGGAAAACAAACTTTAAAACATAAATTTTATATTTTAGATGGAATAAATAGGAACATGATTTTAGGCAGGGATTGGTTAAAACAAAACAGAGTACGGCTTTATTTTGATTTAGGTTACTTAAGGGTAGGAAAAATATATATTAGGCTTGAAGAAGATATTCATATTTCATCTATTACAAGGCTTCAAAGAAAAATTATTTTAAAACCAAATTCGGCCACAGTTTGTCATGTAAAACTAAATGAGGGTTACGCAATAAGCGAATCAAAACTTTAACTATGGTGTGATCAAATGAAGGCGTGTTAGGTCAACAACCTGAGATCACAGTGTGTGAGTCGGTATGCAAGGTGAAAACCCCTAAGAGAGTCCCAATTTTGGTAGTACACAGTAGTCAAAAATTTGTAACTTTAAATACAAATGACAACAAAGTTCCAGACAATAAATTTTGCTAGTCAGAAATTTGTAACTTTAAAAAGAGGAAGTGTCCTAGGTAGAGTAGAAAGTGTAAAGCCAAACGATATACATGTAAAAGATGATCAATCAGAGGTAGGCGAGATCAATGACATTTATGCGGATATCCAGGTCCCTGAAAAGTTCAGAGATCAAATTGAAAGGTTGGTACGAAAGAACAGGGATATCTTTGCACAAAAAGACACTGAGTTAGGGAAAACAAACACGGTCGAGATGCACTTAGACACAGGCAACCATCAGCCTATAAAACTTAAACCTTATAGAATTCCCTTTGACAAACGCAAAGTAGTTGACGATGCTATTGATCAAATGACAAAAGCTAACATTATTGAACTATCTCGATCTCCATAGTGCTTCCCCTTAGGCCTTGTCCGTAAACCGGATCATAGTTACAGAACATGCGTGGATTTCCGACGTCTTAATCAGTGTCTTACGCCAGTTAGCTTCCAATTGCCTTTAATTGACGACATCATGAGTTTGTTAGGCGGCGCAAAGTATTATACAAAACTAGATTTAAGATGTGGTTATTTTCAAGTACCACTCACCCCTTCAAGTTAGGAAAAGTGCGCTTTCGGTTGTCATAGAGATCTGTATCAATTTAAGGCCATGCCCTTTGGTCTAAGTACAGCACCTGGTATATTTCAGGAGCTCGCAAAAAGAGTTTAGACTGTAGGGAGTTTTCGACTGCGTACTTAGATGATATAATTATATTTTATAAAACAGTAGACGAACTTCTGACGCATATACAGACGGTCTTTGACAAGTTAAGGGAACATAATTTAAGGCTGAAAATGAAAACGTGCGGTCTCTTTCAAGATGAAACAGACTATCTAGGATTCACAATAAATAGGTCAGGCGTAAAACCAAACCCGGAAAAAGTAGAGGCTATCAAACAATTACCAGCCCCTAGAAGTGCAAAAGAGGTCAGGTCTTTTATAGGGTGTCTGAGTTTTTACAGACGATTTGTGCCAAACTTTAGCAAGATTGCTGAACCCCTGATAAAGCTAACACGGAAGTAATCCAAGTTTCATTGGACAAAAGAATGTCAGACAGCTTTTGAATATCTAAAAGAAAGTCTCACAGCAGTCCCTCTGTTAGCTTACCCTGACCTGAATAAACCATATACCTTGTACACGGATGCTTCCGGTACGTCAGTAGGCGCAGTGCTCTCTCAACCTTTAGAACCAGACGAAGAACCGGTACTGTACGGAGTACCGCGAGAGAAACCTATCTACTTTTTGTCACACAAGTTAAGTACTTCTCAACAAAAATGGCCCACATGTCAGCGCGTGATGTTTGTTATACGTTATGCATTACAAAAGCTAGACCCGTATTTACACAGCGCGAAGTTCACTATAAAAACTGATCACAAACCACTAAAGTACATCTTAGAATCTCCGCTAACAAATAAACAAATGCAACTTTGGGCCTTAGAACTTAGCAATTACAATTGTACGGTCGAATATATCCCAGGGAAGGCAAATACCTGTGCTGATTTGCTTTCTCGTATACCATCAACTCCTAGGGAGAAAACGAGTACAACTGTTGAGAAAAGTACTACTGACTTTGACGATAGGTGTTTTGAGGTCAATGTTCTGAACTCTGATAAGTTTTTCCCTCAGGACTTTGCTACTCGCAAGGAAAAGTTCACAGAAGAATTAGAAAAGCCAGACCATGACTTTTCTGACATTGACCTAGTTATGGAACAAGAAGCAGACGAGAATATACTTAGAATAAAGAGTGACCTCAAAAATGGCAAGGCTAGTAAAACTGAACAAGAAAATCCGGAATGGTAAACACCTCTGCTACACATATATTTTATCGTATTGAAAGATTGGCACGTTTTATCTTTTTTTAAGATTCTCTGATGAAGTACAGGCGCAAGTCAACGAGATAGAAAGAATAGACTATGATTGAAAGACAATCAAGACATTTAATGAATGTGAGACAGGAAATTATAGTTTTTGAGAAGCGTATCGAAAACTATACAATCCAACAGAACAATTTGGAGGATATTGTTTGAATTTATGTAGATTAGAGTGTATGGCAGTTTGGGGATGGGGATATTTATTAATTTTGATTGAAATTAATCTACTTACAGCTGAATATGTGTTCTTGTTTCTCTGGTTACTTTCTTTTTAAATGGACCTATTTGGAATTTACGAAGATAGTTTTCTTTTTTTGGATTGGTTCTTTTTGTAACGACCACTCTTTCGTCAACGGTTGTGCAACATTTTATGGTGCAGGTGTTTAACCCTTGGTCTGAAATGTCGAAGGGGCAGATTCAAATTTAACGAGTACTGATTGTGACGGCAGCCGTCACAGATGTTCCCCAAACGAACAAGATGTACCTTAAAGCAGCAAAAGTACTGCCTTTTTTCAGTTTTATAGAATGTGCAAATGATGTAAAAATATAGAATATATATGTATAATGGTCATGGCATTGTCAATGATGTGTTTAAACATACCATCTTGGATAGATTTTAGCGCCCATCTTGGATTTAGAAATTTCACGTTTTTGCATTTGACAGAAAAACTGTAAATATCTCATTAGAACTTTAAAAATATTTTTGTAGTCCTTATCAAGCTCTATAATACCACTTAGTTTCAAGGTGCTCATCACTTGTGTTACTGAGATATGACAATGTCCTATATAATGAACTTTTGCTATTTATTAAAAAAAAAGCGGCCATTTAAAAAATTTCGAAGTTCTTATGGACACCTCTGATGTAAAGCATTACTCGCAACATCAAAATCTACCAGAATATTAATTTTTATCAAAATCCAAGTACTTTTAAATTTTGGCGGCCATCTTGGATTTTGAAATTTCACATTTTCGCATTTTGCGGAAAAACCGTAAATATCGATTCAAAATTTTTTTGATATTTTTGTAGTACTCATCAAGCTCTATAATCCTACCCAGTTTCAAGGTCCTGACCACCTAGGTTACTGAGATATAGCAATGTCCTATATAATGAACTTTTGCTATTTATTAAAAAAAGCGGCCATTTAAAAAACTTTACAGTCCTTATGGACACCTCTGATGTGGAGCATTACTCGCAACATCAAAATCTACCAGAATATTAACTTTCATAAAAATCCAAGCACTTTTAAATTTTGGCGGCCATCTTGGATTTTGAAATTTCACATTTTCGAATTTTGCGGAAAAACCGTAAATATCGCTTTTTTTGATATTTTTGTAGTACTCATAAAGCTCTATAATCCTACCAAGTTTCAAGGTCCTGACCACCTAGGTTACCGAGATATAGCAATGTCCTATATAATGAACTTTCGCTGTTTACTCGGAAACGGTGGCCATTTTGAAAATTCCGAAAACGTTGTGCACACCTCTGATATGTGCTCTATCACTGTGGAAAGTTTCATCAAGCTCAGTCTTCACATCTCTTCGGCTATACCCGGACAAGCGTTTTTTAGAGTGCGGAAGAAGAAGAAGAAGAATAAGAATAATTAAAATTTACGTTTCCCGAAACGTGGGCTGTCCCCTCCCGTTCTCATTTAATATGAGTCGCCATCACCCATATACCCTGTGTACCAAGTTTCGTTAAAATTGGACAATGTTTACATTTTTCGTGATTTTCGGCGGCCATCTTGAAAATGGCAGCCATTGCGGAAATTCCGACAATGCGATGTGAGTCGCCATCACCCATATATCCTGTATACCAAGTTTCGTTGAAATCGAACAATGTTTACATTTTTCGCGATTTTCGGCGGCCATCTTGAAAATGGCGGCCATTACAGAAATTCCGACAATGCGCCGTCAGTCGCCATCACCCTTATACCCTGTATACCAAGTTTCGTTGAAATCGGACAATGTTTACATTTTTCGCGATATTCGGCGGCCATCTTGAAAATGGCGGCCATTACAGAAATTCCGACAATGCGCCATCAGTCGCCATCACCGTTATACCCTGTATACCAAATTTCGTTGAAATCGGACAATGTTTACATTTTTCGCCATTTTTGGCGGCCATCTTGGAAATGGCGGCCATTTTGAAATTATAAACCGCAAGATACACCGTAGGACCTTGGGACCTATCACACCTCCAACTTTCATATCGATCGGTCCACCCATTTCCGAGGAGATAGCCGGACAGGTTCGTGCATCAGGTTGACGGAAGAAAAAGAAAAAAGTATAATAATAATAATAATTAAAATTTACGTTTCCCGAAACGTGGGATGTCCCCTCCCGTTCTCATTTAATGTCTGTCCTCTTCAACAGAAATTCCGACAATGTGCCGTGAGTTGCCATCACCCATATACCCTGTATACCAAGTTTCGTTGAAATCGGATGATGATTACATTTTTCGCGATTTTCGGCGACCATCTTGAAAATGGCGGCCATTACAGAAATTCCGACAATGCCCTGTGAGTCGCCATCACCCATATATCCTGTATACCAAGTTTTGTTGAAATCGGACAATGTTTACATTTTTCACGATTTTCGGCGGCCATCTTGAAAATGGCGGCCATTACAAAAATTCCGACAAGGCGCCATCAGTCGCCATCACCCATATATCCTGTATACCAAGTTTCGTTGAAATCGGACAATGTTTACATTTTTCACGATTTTCGGCGGCCATCTTGAAAATGGCGGCCATTACAGAAATTCCGACAATGCGCCGTCAGTCGCCATCACCCTTATACCCTGTATACCAAGTTTCGTTGAAATCGGACAATGTTTACATTTTTCGCGATTTTCGGCGGCCATCTTGAAAATGGCGGCCATTACAGAAATTCCGACAATGCGCCATCAGTCGCCATCACCGTTATACCCTGTATACCAAGTTTCGTTGAAATCGGATAATGTTTACATTTTTCGCCATTTTTGGCGGCCCTCTTGGAAATGGCGGCCATTTTGAAATTATAAATCGCAAAAAACACTGTAGGACCTTGGGACCTATCACCCCTCCAAGTTTCAAATTGATCGGTCCACCTTTGTCCGAGGAGATAGTCGGACAAGTTCGTGCATCAGGTTGACGGAAGAAAAAGAAAAAAGTATAATAATAATAATAATAATAAGAAAAATAAGAAACGGAGTAAAAACAATATGTCCCCGACGACACTTCGTGGTCGGGGACATAATAATAATAAGAAAAATAAGAAACGGAGTAAAAACAATATGTCCCCGACGACACTTCGTGGTCGGGGACATAATAAGAAACGGAGTAAAAACAATATGTTCCCACACTTCGTTTGGGGAACATAAATATCTACTTAATATGATTTTTAAACATGTTTATCCTAATCTGACCTTACATAAAACCTGAATAGTTTATTAAAATAATTAAAGAGTCACAGTATTAGATGTTGTGCAATATCTTATGGCGCAGATGTATTTAAAATTACAAATACCAAAACGCGGATATAAACGGTTAATTTGGATATGCTATATATCGATATTTCAAGGAGTAACCTCTCATACCTTTGGTCTAAAGGATCAGATTCAAATTTAAATATCTTAATAATAAGAATTTTAGCATTTCAAAATTAAACCATCATTAGGCTATAATTTAATTAATCTAAGACCGGTGCACACCATTAAATATTTTCGTCATTCAATAACGACATTATTTGCGGCTTTGTCTGCGGGAACGAAAACGTATTGAGACCAAGTGAAAGCATTTTTGACTTAATTCTTTTTAGATACGTACTTGGCCGAAATTCTGCAAAGAAAAATTTCTTTAAGGATGATCGTTTTTAGCTGACATTACCTATATCATTCAATTTTAGAAGAGAATATTTTTTTTTAAATTGTTCACGGACGACAATGACGGACGCATAGTGGTGGCATAAGTTTACTTTGGCCGTTGGCCAGGTGAGCTATCAAGGGATTCCCCTTCTCAGATTGGATAGAGATGTGGAACGGCAACATTCATACAAGCAAACCAAACAGCTACAGAAAAGCAGTATGGTGGCATCAGATTTCAATTTAGTCCGAGATGGCTCTGACGTCCTCGGCATTTTTCCAGCAAGCTTGTGCCGTGGGACTAATTTCATTTATGTCTTATACTTTTAAATTTACACGCCAAAAATAGTAGTCCGAATCCCTGGTCTATGTTGAGAAACGGCGGCCATGTTTTTGACGGATCAAAAATCGAAACACAAGTTTGATGCAGGACACCCTTGGAATCATTCATACCAAGTTCATTTAATTCTGTTAAGTAGTTTCAGAGATACAAATGACAACAAAGTTCCAGACAATAAATTTTGCTACGCCTGACGCGCGTTTCGTCTATTCAAGACTCATCAGAGGCGAAGATTTTTGAAAAAAAATTGTTAACGGACGACAGACGACGACGGACGGTAAGTGATGACAACAGCTCACATTGACCTTCCAGCTGAGCTAATAAAAGGGAAGATAATGAAATGTGCATCAAATGTAAAATAAATAAATAAAATCATCATTTATGTGAGCTGCAATGCACTAGCTCTGCAATAGCAAAGAATTAAAATAAATTTAAATCTTGAGAAAGTAAATCAAAACATAGAAAAGATATTTGCGATACAAATTATATTTTATGCATTCGCCGTAATGGCAAATTCATCTTTAAATTGTCCAACACCAGAGCATTATCTAGCCTTTCTTGTTTGAAATTTACATAATTTATTCTGACGTCACATATTCGTCAAATAAGGTTCGCAATATATTAATTATAAATGTATGAACGTTTTCAGGAAGATTACTTTTAAAGGTCGTTTTTTCAACCTCAGTGATCAAAATAATAGGGTGGATAACTCTAAGATATGCTTTTAAAATAATAGAACCAAATTTAACGGTATTTGTACCGACATGCAGATCTATTCAACATTTGTACCGACATGCAGATCTATTCAAAATCACACAATCTAGTAAAATTTGCCATGCATGACAAAGTCCTTCTTAACAAGATGTAGACCTTTTAACGTCAGTTTTATATCTATGGTAATATCAAACATTAACACCAATATATTCCATCAAGGTCGATTCTTAGATAGAAAACTCAACTCGTCTAACAAATACGACGCGTCGCCTTCTTGTTTGATATCAAAATTGTGCAAGAATCAAAAGTGATCAGCATATCAAGATCTTCCTGTCCTGAAATTTTAAAAAAAGATCTGACAGCTGATGTTGGAGTTGTTGCCTTTTTTCATATTTTTTGCCAAATTTTTAACTTATTTAGCCCTATATCTTGTAAACTATACAAGATATTTCAAAAATTTAAATTGCATATGATTAAGCACAATAATATCTACAAAATATGTGTATCTGTGTAGTTCAGGTGAGCGATTCAGGCTCCTGGGAGCCTCTTGTTTCGTAATAGATTTCTCGGATACTATTTATCCTAAGCTTTCAATATTTAATATGCATTTTCAGGTAGGGGTCTCATATGATTGGATGAGTTTTCAGGTCTTTCGCTTACCTACTTCCTGTTTAACGAGCCGACTTAGAATTTTTTAAGGGTAAAAAATGGAAAATTTTTCTTAACAGATTTCTCAACTACTATTAATCCTAGGCTTTTTATATTTGGTATGCATTTTCAGGTAGGGGTCTCTAATGGTGGGATGAGTTTTCAGGTCTTTCGCTTACCTACTTCCTGTTTAACAAGCCGACTCAGAACTTTTTATGGGTAAAAAATCAGAAAAAATTTTCGTAACAGATTTCTCAGCTACTATTAATCTTAGGCTTTGGATATTTAGTATGCAGCATCTGGCAGGGGTCTCATATGGTGGGATGCGTTTTAAGATCTGTCGCTTATCTACTTTCTGTTTAGCCAGCAGACTAAAAATTTTTTATGCTCGGTGGGGGACTCAGGAATTCCGTTCTTGTTTCTCTAGCTTTTGTCATTGGTATGTTATTGTTGTGTTAGTTATTTATAAGACAGACAAAATGATATTTAACTGCCATAGGCGAGATTAATATACATTTTTGATTGTATTTATTTTTACAGAACAATGGTTGTAGTATGTTGTATATCAAACAAGATGAAGTAGTACAGTTTGATGGCCAGCAGCACAGAACTTCATGTGCCTGTGACAGAAGAACTTGACTTTGTTGTCCACGTTTTCAGTAAGCACAGCTAAATTTTTTTGTAAGATTGTTTGCCACAATATGGGGTGTACATGGTGTCTCTTTAATTACGGTAAATGGTAAAAATTATCACCACGTAAATAAGGGTAACACTTATGAAAATCATAATAATAGTACACAAAATAACCAATATACATGTAACTATGTAACAATAAAAAGCTACGCCGAGCGCAGCATGATACGACCGCAACAAGTTGAACCCTGTACGTTGGAGGCCCAATATGGATAGTCCATTGCTTTGGTCACATGAAGCCCATGGTGGACTTACAAAGCTTTTTGACACATGCATCCTGTGGTGGACTTAGAAATGCATTTTTGACAAATATATTTACATTAACATCTTATACAAAAAGCCTTATTTCTATACATGTATTAATTTACAATTTTGGCCCTTTGACCCCTAATTCCTCAAAAATGGTAAAAGATATTGCTAATCCGATAAAAAATAATAGGAAATTGTGTACATGGAATCCGATGAAAAAAAGATTTTGAAAATCGGACCACAAATAAAAAAGTTGATTTTATGGGCCTGGCCTGTCTTTAGCCCCCTGTAACAATGTAATGGTGAAATACATATCAAAATTATTGACACATTTTGTTGACAGAATTTAATGATGAATTCAACAAAGAAAGAATTTTCAAAATCTATTGAATAATAAACATTCTACAACAGTTTTGTCAATACACCCGTTTTAGCCCTTTTTGGCCCTTTTTTCTAAAACAGTAAGGGCAAAAACCCCAAATACAAAACCAAGATGCCTCTAGTGGATATAATCATCATATATAAACTTCATAACAATTGGCAGGCCCACTACAACTCAATTTTTGGTATAAAACTATTTGCATTGACAAACTTTTAAAAATGGCGTTTTTGGCCCCTTTGACCCCTAATTTCTCAAAAACGGTAAGAGATATTGCAAATCTGATTGAAAAACGCAGACAGGGATTTTCACAAGGATTCCAATGAAAAAAAGATTTTGAAAATTGGACCACAAATAAAAAAGTCAATTTTTTGGGTGTAGCCCCTTTTTGACCCCCAGTATCAATGTAACAGTGCAAAATATATAAAAACCATTGACACATTTTGTTGACAGAATTTTAATGATGAATTCAATAAAAAAAGAATTATCAAAATCGAATGAATAATAAACATTTTACAACAGTTTTGTCAATACACCCGTTTTAGCCCTTTTTGGCCCTTTTTTCTAAAATGATAGGGGCCACAACCACCAAATACAATACCAACCTTCCTTAAGTGGTAACAAACATCATATCAAAATTTCATAACATTCGGTCAATATTTACTCAAGTTATCGCACGGAAACCAAAGTGTCCACAGACGACGACGACGCCGACGACGACGACAACATCGCCATAACATTATACGATCGCAAAAATTTTGCGGTCGTATAAAAACTGCATAATTTCCTGAACAAAACAGATGTTGGTCATGATCATGACTCAGAAAAAAATAGTTAGTTAGTTAGTTTGTTATTGCTTTACTCCCAAGCAGCACGATTTCGGCTATATCCGGGAGATGAACATGAAAATGATGATACAATGAACATGAAATGATGATGAAGTGGAGTAAATAAGGACACAAAGGCCAATCGGGTAGGAGAGTTTTGACTGCCACTGGAAAAAGGAGTGATGGGTAGGGATGGAAAATTTTCAAACTGTTAAAAATATTAAGTATATATCATGCTAATAATATTTTTTGCTGAAAAACGCTAATGTTTTTTGAAGCTATAACCTATAACGGTAAAAGTTTTATCAGGATAAACTGGCATTCACACCCTCCACTAGGCGCATTTGTAGTTGATCATATCTTCGTAGTTTTATTTTACATTTTTATTTTTTCAGAATGCCTGGTACAGGACCTAAAGATTTTTTCTGTGTTGTGTGTAAGAAAAAGACAAAGCTAAGCAATAGAAGATTTATTTCCGGTCCAACTTATGCTGACTACAGAGACTACATTAAGTTGGAAACTTATATTGAAAAAGATGTAACATGTTTGAACTGCTATACAAAATTTTATAGATGCAAGAAAAATATAATTCAAAGTAATGATAAGCAAAATGTTGAAATTACTGAAAATGATGAAATTGATGATGATGATGATTATGAGCCACCAAATAAAAAACAGAAAAATAATCAGAAAGAAAGCCCAAAGATAATACCATTGCCTATTGTGTCATCTGGCAAAAGCCATTCATCTTGCTGTATCTGTAAAAGCAGAAAGTCCAGATTTCAGACATTGTCGACAGAAAGCAGACATCAAGCTTTTATTTCAACTGGCCTTCTGATATTGTCAGGAGCAAGATGTTGTCCCAGACACATTTTGAATGGACATTTAAATGAAGCGTCCCTCGCCATTTTAAAAGAGAACCAGTCAATTTCATCAACACATTTTAACAAAACAGATATAGTAGCATTGATTACTGACATAAGAAATATTGCTTTAAAAATGCTCACAAAAGAATTGATTTTGATGATAACAATTCCTTATCAGAATCAGATTATTTAAACCTGACTGGTATTTCAAAATCTAATGTTGATGATTTGGTATCGCATGTTGAATCAGATTCTATTAGGCAAACAAAAAACAGGAGCATTAAGACCTGCATTGCATTGCTTCTTGTGCGATTGCGAACCGGAATGTCCTAGCCAATGCTTTCTACACTTTTTAATATAGGAAAATATGGAATTAGAAGAGCAATAGGTACAGCAAGGAGAACACTATCGCACAGCTTTACTCCAAAATATCTAGGGTTTCAGCATGTAACTAGAAAAGAAGTCATTGAAAATCATACAAGACCTTTAGCAAAAGAATTATTTGGTGATGACATTGACAATCCTGCAATCCTTGTTGCTGACGGCACCTACATTTACATCGAGAAGAGTAGTAATTTTAAGTTTCAACGGCGATGCTATAGTATGCATAAAAACAGGCCGCTTGTGAAACCAATGATTATCGTATCCACTTCTGGTTATATTATATCTATCCTTGGGCCTTATATGTCAGACCATAAAAACAATGATGCAAATATCCTCAAACATAATTTAGAATCTAATATGGAAATGATGAATGACTGGTTGCAGGAAAGAGATCTTTTGATTGTAGACAGGGGATTCCGAGATGCAACTGACTACCTTGAAAGCCTAGGGATTAACTGGAAGATGCCAACTTTCCTACCTAAGGGAAAGAAGCAGCATACTGTAGAAGAGGTAAATTAAGTATAGCTATCAATGTATTGCAGAAAAAAGGATATGTAATCAAATCACTCACACAATATACAAAATGCTTAACTTATAATAATATAATATTTTTACCATGTGTTGTAAGGCTTATACAAGTGTGTTAAAAGTGATTTTTGTTTCAGGGTATTCATTTTATAAATCTGCATACTTGGAGTTGACATATGTGTTGTGGTCTCATGTTCATTTACATTGTACTCCATATCCTTTCATAAATTATATTAAAAAAGAAATACCACAATACCAAAGAAGTAAATTATCTGGTTTATTTTATAGACAAATTTTCTTTCACTGCTTTACCATGTTTACTCTTTTGTGATAATGTTTTTTTCACAAAAAATAAACAGTGGTGGGAGAGACAGAAATAAGTCACATAGGAACTTTAATACTATATAATAATATTTATCTTTCATAAATGAATAGATTGTTTATACATGTATATTCAAGATTAATTTCAAAAAGAGTTATTTTACTTTAAAAGTTATGATATTTATAAATTGCAGGCTAACTCATCAAGATTAGTAACCAAAGTGAGGTGGGTTGTGGAATCTGTGAATGGACGACTGAAGCGTTGGAAGTACTTGGCAAACATTGTTCCTTATTCCCAAATTCCTTACATTGGTGAGGATGTGAGACTTGTAGGCGCAATATGCAACAGATACAAACCCCCATTGAATGTTGAAAATCAGGAAGATCAAGTTTTTGCTGCAAAAATGAAGGTTAGCCAAAATTATTTTAATTGTTGAAGGCTGCTGGCGGTTGTTCTAAATTGCCGTTTAATTGTGGGCTGTGTCGCGTACACTTATTCCACATCTTTTTATTTTCTATTTAGTATCTGTTCAGTGAATGATTTTGTTGTTTTAGTTTGCCTCTACTAAATAAAGGTAATAACAAAACTACCATACTTGAAGGATCAATTTCACATGTCCATTAAAAAAGACAAAACAACACAGTCATACCAGAGAAATTGAAGATTGCAATGGTCCTGACTCGGTACAGACATTTTAAGCGAAATGGCAGGTTATTACATGTATATTATTTAATATTATTTACAACATTTCTAAAGCGTGTTATATAAGTAGTTAAAATTACTCTCAAGCGCTTAACATAAGTGCATACAATCATCACATTTTCAAGTCATAGATAAGTAAAACATACATAAGTAATAAAAAGTTAAAAATTAAGAGTAATATCAAAGTAGAAACAATAAATAAAAATGTCACATACTATAAATAAGAACATTGCTAATAAAAGAAAATCAATCTCAGTAAAAAGAGTACAGAAATAAGTAAAAAAAGTATGCTTATTAAAAATAATATAATTAATTGAAAAGATAGTTTAAATATAGGCATAAGCTCATACATGTATTTTAAAGGAAAAAAGACCATACTATTTATGTCCTGATTTCACTTCAGTGAGATTTAGTTAATATCATTATTGATGTTTATTATTATCATATTTTGGTAGACATTAGCAGCTAAAGGCAACTCTCTACTTGAACGGGTTAAGGATGAGGGACTGGACAGAAGAATCTACGCATGGAAAAAAATGGATATCGATACTGTTCAAGATTTTCCTGTTCTGTCAGAAGAAGAACTCACCAACATCACACTTGGGGTATATAAGTTAAAAATGGCTAAGAGTTACTCAAAGGAACACTTAGAAAAAGATGGGAATTATGACATTATGCTGAACCAAGATGTTCCAGACATTTTGAGGGTTAAGATACAGAGTAGACATACTTCAGCGAAATCTTATATGCTTTGGATTGAGTACAATGAAATTTTAATTAAAGCATGGTATTGTCAGTGTAAGGCTGGAGCACGTGTGGTGGGTGCATGTGCTCATGTTTCATCAGTTTTATGGTACTTAGGCTATGCAAGACATAATTCCTCTATTGATGCTGTGAAAAACTGGTCTGACTATTTGGAAGATGCATCGAATATGCCTGTTGTAATTGATGATTCTTGTAGTGATCAAGAAACTGAAGAGTAAGACCACCGCATATTAAAAATGAGGAGTTGTACAGTTTTCATTTTGTGTGTCCATCTAAACAGTAAAACTATATTAAGTAGAGATCTGATATCTTACAGTGTGTTCAGAATCATTTGACAATTTGTATATTCATTTTCATACCCCCGCAAACAAAGTTTGGGGGGTTTATAGGAATCACCCTGTCTGTCGTTCGTCCTTCTGTCCACATACCTCATAAGCGCTTCTCCTCCTAATCACTCAACAGATTTTGATTAAACTTTACATGGAGGAAGTACATCATATGTAGATGTGGGTAAAGAATTTTAATCGCTCTCAGATATCATTTAGGTGAGATTATTGGACTTAGACTTTTTATTAATATAGTATTTAATGGGAGACCTCGTAAGCACAACTCCTCCCAAACCGCTCAACGAATTTTGATAAAAACTTTACATGACGGAAGTACATCCCATGTAGATGTACATGAATAATTTTCATTGCTCTCAGGTATCATTGAGGTATCATTATTTTTTGTTAAGCAGTACAGAGTACAATATGAAGCCGGGGGGGGGGGTATCCCTCTGTGACCTCGCTCGCAGTATTACTTGTTTTACCTAATTTCATTAATTATTTTTGGAAAAGTTGTAGTAATGTAGAGAATGCATTTTTTGGTAATTCCTGTCTGTATGACATCTGTTGCTTTTGGTCTGTGAATATTGTACAATAAATAAAGTAATCAGTGAATAACCTATTAGTAGTCAGTACTCTGTCAAATAATCAGTAATGTAGTCACAGTAAAGTAATATGTAATGTAGTCACAGTAAAGTAGTCAGTAGATAGAATTTTACATGGTTGTGGTTCACAATAAAGTAATCAGTGGTGTAGTCACAGAAAAGTAGTCAGTGGTTCGAAGTGTACATAGTTGTAGTTCACAGTAAAGTAGTCAGTAATGTAGTTACAATAAAGTAGTCAGTGGTTCAAAGTGTGCATAGTTGTAGTTCACAGTAAAGTAGTCAGTGGTGTAGTCACAGTAAAGTAGTCAGTGGGTAGAAGTGTACATAGTTTTTAATCATCGTAAAGTAATATGTAATGTAGTCACAGTAAAGTAGTCAGTAATGTCGTCACAGTAAAGTAGTAAGTGGGTAGAAGTGTACATAGTTTTTTTATCACAGTCAAGTAATCAGTAATGTAGTCACAGAAAAGTAATTGGTGATGTAGTCACAGTAAAGTAGTCAGTAGGTATAATTTTACATGCTTGTGGTTCACAATCAAGTAATCAGTGGTGTAGTCAGTAATATAGCCACAGTAAAGTAGTCAGTGGGTAAAAGTGTACATAGTTTTGATCACAGTCAAGTAATCAGTGATGTAGTCACAATAAAGTAGTCAGTAATGTACATGTAGTCACAGTTAAGTAGTTCGTGGGTAGAAGTGTACATTGTGGTTGACCACAGTAAAGTTATCAGTTAACTTATGTAGTCACAGTAAAGTAGTTAGTGCTTAGAACTGTACATACATGTAGTTGTGTTTCAAAGTAATCAGTGGTGTAGTCACAGTGAAGTAGTCAGTGGATAGAAGTGTACATAAGCAAGTTATCAGTAATGTAGTCACTGGAAAGAAGTCAGTTGTAGAATGGTACATAGTGGTTGATCACTTTAGTAATCAGGAATGTAGTCACAGAAAAGTAATCTGTAATGTAGTCACTGAAAAGTAATCTGTAATATAGTCACAGAAAAGTAATCTGTAATGTAGTCACAGAAAATTCATATGTAATGTAGTCACAGTAAAGTAGTCAGTAGGTAGAATATTACATGGTTATGGTTCAAAGTAATCAGTGGTGTAGTCCAATAAGTAGTCAGTGGGTAGAAGTGTACATAAGCAAGTAGTCAGTAATGTAGTCATTGGAAAGAAGTCAGTTGTAGAATGGTACATAGTGGTTGATCATTAGATTTCTAATAGCAAATAATTATATCTGATTGTATATGATTTTTAAAAAATGTTTCCAGAAATTCTCAGTTTCTGGTATTTTTTTAATGTTTTTGCCCCAAAAAGAGCTTAAAACTTCATTTTTGTGCAAAGACACTTATTATAATTGTAAAATATGTCATTCAACATTAGATTTCTAATAGCAAATGATTATATCTGATTGTATATGATTTTTAAAAAAATGTTTCCAGAAATTCTCAGTTTCTGGTATTTTTTTAATGTTTTTGCCCCAAAAAGAGCTTAAAACTTCATTTTTGTGCAAAGACACTTATTATAATTGTAAAATATGTCATTCAGCATTAGATTTCTAATAGCAAATGATTATATCTGATGGTATATGATTTTTAGAAAATATTTCCAGAAATCCTCAGTATTTGGGTATTATTTAATGATTTTGCCCCAAAAATAAGCTTAATACTTAATCTTTGTTTAAAACCACTTGTTATACTTGTAATATTCACCATTTGACATTATATTTATAATTAAAATCAACTTTATCTTGTTAAATAGAGTTTTAATAAAATATATCCAGAAATCCTTACTTTTTGTCATATTTTCATGTTTTTTGCCCCAAAATGAGAAATAAGCTAAAAAATGACCAAAAAATGGCATTCAATGTCACATTGATGTTTTATCTAATGTTTAATTCCCCAAAAACAGGGTTTTGAGATTGGGCCAAAAATGGCCCTTATTGCCACTCATCCTTTCTAATGACGATGTTTTCTATTTAAAACTCCTATTGATCAATAGTCAATACATGGATATTTAAATCAAATTGTCTCTGATTAAACAGTATATTTGATATCTGTTTTGTAATTCTATATTAGATGCGTTCAACAATTGCACCTAGAATATGCATTCCAAAGAACCTAAGGAAATTTAAAAAAACTCAAAATTACACTCTAAAAATGAAACAACCTACAGCTCCGGAATTATATCCCGAACTACCCATAGAAGATGGACAAAATTACAGACAACAAAAAAATAACAGAAATAGAAAAAAAAACATTAATAAACGAGAGACATAAACGCACATCGCTATACAAAAAATATAAACGAGGGGTTAATGCCACTGATGGTGTCGACACAAGTCTAATAACGGCATCTGTTGGTTTAGCCGGCGTTGGGATAGCTTTTCCTTTCTTACTTCTATTACAAATTGCAGCTATTGTATGTGGGAGTGTAGGAGGTTTGGTTAAATTTGCTAGAAGAAAGTTTACAACAAAATAAGAAAAAAACATTACGAAATTAAAACAATGGCAGAATGCAAGTTAAACAGCATAAAAGATTTGATATCAAAATCACTAACCGATGGACAAATAAGCGAGAACAAGTTCAAATCGGTATAAGACGAATTAGAAAAATACAATGAAATGAAAGAAAAAATACGCACAAAACAAACACAGGAAAAATTGAAAGATGACAAAAGAAAGAAATTAATAGTTAAAGAATGGGTCATTATTAATCGTCCAAAGTCTCCGTCGTTGGACTTTACTTTGGATAAAATATCGTCTAACATGTCCTGTACTCCTTTCATTACGTTTTTCATTTTATTCTCCTTCCACCCCTCTTTGAATTTAACCTAATAGGTGGATTCTGTGGCTAGATTCTTGGCAAATGTCTTTTGTCCTACCTGTCGAAACGTGTATGGTAGTTTATCGTCTAAATCTTCTTCTCCGGTTCCAGATTGTATGATAGAACTTGGTACAGATAGTTTGAAATCAGATGGTGTATTTTCGATTTGGAAAGTATCATTATTTTTGTCTTTTGTTGTGTGTGAGGTATTATGACTTGTTTTTATTAAATGGTTAGTGTAACTTTGACCTTTATTGTCAATTGTTAAGGTCGGGTTTTCCTGTCTGTTTACTTCAAACAATTCATTATCAGTACATTCGTCAATTAAGCGATGAAATTTTTCGTGATCTTGCAATTGTTGTACTGACCTTTGTACCTCGCCACACCATGAACAGGTCAGACTTGACGACGGAGCCACATACATTGTTTGTATAAAGCAGTTATGTTCTTTCAACTCTATTGAAGAGTCAAATTTACGTTTACATCCCCCGCATGTTAATAAATGTTCGAGTCTTTTTAAAACTAAAATAGATAAATAAATGGATGGTGAAGCCACATTTAAAAGGTAGTGAGTGAGTGAGTTGGTGTTTTACGCCCGTGCAACGCTATATAGGTTATTTACAGGCGATGAACATGAAAAGGATGATAAAATGAACATGAAATGATGATGATAAATGAAATATGGGGATGGGGTGGGAAACAAAGGACCGGTAAATTTTGAAGAACCACAGGAAAAAGGGGAGAGGTGGGTAGGGTCGGAAAATTTAGCCTATGTGGTGCACTACTGGGCGGTCCACAAAGGGGTCTTTTACGTGCATGAAGCGTGGCACTTTCCACACACGTTGGCCCACTATGGTCGGCGGTCAGGGTTTCCGTATTATAGACCTGACAACCCCCGCGGACGAGGGCTACCCTATTCAGCCACCTAGGGTACACACTTGGTCGCTCTGTGGGCTGAGCACCGACCCGACGTCGGAATCCCAAGACCCTTAGTCGCCTCTTACGACAAGCTAGGCTCTGCTGCGGGCCTATTCGCCACCCGGGCCCCGCACGGGACCATTTAAAAGGTAAAAACTAAATAAGAAATACAAAGAAATAAAACCTTTAAAACAAATAAAACAAAAATGCCCAAATTTTCGGACATAAAGTCCTTCTTCAGGGGCTAAAAAGTAAAAGGATGTTCACACATCGACTGACGAGGACAGAATGACATAAAATTGAATCGAAGAACATCATGTGGTATTTTGATCCTGAACTTGATGACTAATATATAAATATTAAGAAAAGGTCTGTCTTTTTACATTCATACCAAAGGGTTGAAAAGTGCCTAAAAAGTTGATTATTCTTTGCTCAAGAAACTGTCTTTGTTTTTCGCCGGTGCAGGTTTCAAGGAGAACTGTCACCTACATATCCCTGACGCCATGGTTTGGCAATGAAAAGTGCTGGCCGACTGGGCAATCGTCGCACTTGAGAACACTTCTCCTGTGTTCAGCAAATCTGTCACCCAGTCGACGATAAGTTTCTCCTACGTAAATTTTAAGGCACTTGGCACAGCGGATGGCGTAAATGACATTTTCGGAGATGCAGGTGTAACCGTTCTTCAACTTGAAGGTGTTGGAGGGGCCAACTATCTCTTCAGTCTCCCAGGTAAAAGGACATGTGACACAGATTGATCGACCACAAGCCCTGGTGCCTGAAAAGTCAGAGCGAGGACGTCTCTTGGATTTGTCAAATGAGCTGGAGACAAGATGTTGCCTCAAACTCTTACCTTTGCGAAAAGTGTTCGACTCGCCACCCTGACTGCTTTTCGCAAAGGTAAGAGTTTGAGGCAACATCTTGTCTCCAGCTCATTTGACAAATCCAAGAGACGTCCTCGCTCTGACTTTTCAGGCACCAGGGCTTGTGGTCGATCAATCTGTGTCACATGTCCTTTTACCTGGGAGACTGAAGAGATAGTTGGCCCCTCCAACACCTTCAAGTTGAAGAACGGTTACACCTGCATCTCCGAAAATGTCATTTACGCCATCCGCTGTGCCAAGTGCCTTAAAATTTACGTAGGAGAAACTTATCGTCGACTGGGTGACAGATTTGCTGAACACAGGAGAAGTGTTCTCAAGTGCGACGATTGCCCAGTCGGCCAGCACTTTTCATTGCCAAACCATGGCGTCAGGGATATGCAGGTGACAGTTCTCCTTGAAACCTGCACCGGCGAAAAACAAAGACAGTTTCTTGAGAAAAGAATAATCAACTTTTTAGGCACTTTTCAACCCTTTGGTATGAATGTAAAAAGACAGACCTTTTCTTAATATTTATATATTAGTCATCAAGTTCAGGATCAAAATACCACATGATGTTCTTCGATTCAATTTTATGTCATTCTGTCCTCGTCAGTCGATGTGTGAACATCCTTTTACTTTTTAGCCCCTGAAGAAGGACTTTATGTCCGAAAATTTGGGCATTTTTTGTTTTATTTGTTTTAAAGGTTTTATTTCTTTGTATTTCTTATTTAGTTTTTACCTTTTAAATGTGGCTTCACCATCCATTTATTTATCTATTTTATTTATACACAAGCCACAGTGCAACATACTTTATTTATTCTTTTTAAAACTAGTTCGTTATGTAAAATCGTATTTTCTATAGCCCATTGTATCAATATGTCTGGTTCTTGTATCAAGTTTGCAATTTGTTTAATGTTCTCAAGTGTGTTCATCCTTTCACAAATAAGAGGGTGCTGTAATAGATCGTTGTGTTCTGCCCATTCCGTGAGTTCATCAGTATAATGTATAAGGTCTAGGATCTCTTTTAAATTGGTTAACCTTTTATCCATCGTTTTATTTTAATAAGTGAGGGTCTATTTCTTCATCTTTTTATAATGGTAATGTATGCGTAAAGTCATGCGTAATTATAAGGCACCTGATATTGTTCAACCAATGGTTTGTTAAAGAATTTGAGAGACCTTCAAATTCTGTATGAAGTCATGCGTAACTATAAAACCATATACTGTTAACCCAATCGTTTTGTAAAATAATTTGGAGGACCTTCAAATTAAAAACACCCACTCAATACTATATTCATTCATTCATTCGTGAAGTCTCTCCAGTATGCTTTTAAATAATGTGAATATTGATATTTAGGACATAATAGAAGATAACGGAAGCAAAAATTATTTAGGTTTTTTTTTCTCTCTTGGTGAGTGTTATCATTATTATTATTCTTAGGTCCAAAACAAAAAGTAGGTGCGTTTACTGTTACATGCTGAAAAAAAAAATGGGGCAGATCGAATGACAGTAATCTCACCTACCTTTGTTTTGGCCTTATTATAATTAAGGTCTTTCCCTCAAAGGGAAGACCTTATTGTATTTCTTATGATTATTATTAAGGTCTTTCCCTCAAAGGGAAGACCTTATTGTATTTCTTATGATTATTATTATTATTATTATTATTCTTTTTCTTCCGTCCACTGTGAAAAAACGGCTTGATCAAACTTTATGAAACTTGGCACATCTATTCAGCACTGCCAGGAATAGACTTGGCTTAGGCATTGACAAAAATCTATTTTTAGTAACAGAGTTATCTCCCGAAACGCTGTTTTTCCTTGTTAGCAGATCTCCTCCTAGATAGTAACAGATATAAAATATCTAGACAGTGGAAACTGTTCTCTGACTCCTGCCGATGTGTCATCACGAAAAAAAAAAATTTTAATTTTACTTCCTGGTTGCGCGCGTATGGCGCAAAGTTGGCGCAAAATGTCAATGTTGTCCGATTTTGATGAAATTTGGTTTCCAGGTAGATTTGAGGGTCCTGATTACGAATCTGTGGTCAAAATTTTTTTTGCGTTTACCATTGCCAAAATGGCGGCCGTCAAACGGTTTTTTACTTCTAACTCGAAAACCGTTAGAGATAGTATAGACAATATATGAACAAAAAATGATCGTCTTGAAAAGACCTACAATTTGAGTCCAAACAGTGCATGATTCGATTGAGCGGTTTTGAAATGGCGGCCGAAACAGAATTTCGCGAAACACGTTTTTGCCCATAACTTCAAAACCATAACAGATAGTATAGTAAACATGTATACTTAAATGAATCAGTATGCAAAGAACTACAATTTAAGTTCAAGGTCAAAGGTCATGGGTCAAGGTCATTCCCTAGCAACAAGGTAACATTAATGAAAAGTCCATAGCAACCATATGTATTCTTAACCAACATTACCTTCTGAGTTTAGAAGAAAATTTTTATAACCGTAAGTGACCTTCTGTCCATAGCAACCAACAAAATGTCCTTAGCAACCATCCTTTTTCTGACACTAGGCCCCTTGATCTTTATTCTGGAACTGCTAACATGCTAAAGCGACAGAGAGACAAGAGACAGGGAAAGACCTCTCATTTGTTCTCTGAACAAATGGCATTTTAATTATTATTCTTTTTCTTCCGTCCGCTGTGAAAAAACGACTTGACCAAACTTTATGAAACTTGGCACATCTATTCAGCACTGCCAGGAATAGACTTGGCTTAGGCAGTGACAAAAAACTATGTTCCGTTACGGCGCAATGGCGCAAAACGCTGTTTACCCTTGTGCGCAGATCTCCTCCTAAATAGTAACAGATATAAAAAATCTAAACTGTGGAAACTGATCTATGACTCCTGCCGATGTGTCATCACCAAAATTTTTTTTTATTTTACTTCCTGGTTGCGCGCGTATGGCGCAAAGTTGGCGCAAAATGTCAATGTTGTCCGATTTTGATGAAATTTGGTTTCCAGGTACATTTGAGGGTCCTAATTACGAATCTGTGGTCAAAATTTTTTTTGCGTTTACCATTGCCAAAATGGCGGCCGTCAAACGGTTTTTACTTCTAACTCGAAAACCGTTAGAGATAGTATAGACAATATATGAACAAAAAATGATCGTCTTGAAAAGACCTTCAATTTGAGTCCAAACAGTGCATGATTCGATTGAGCGGTTTTGAAATGGCGGCCGAAACAGAATTTCGCGAAACACGTTTTTTGCCCATAACTTCAAAACCATAACAGATAGTATAGTAAACATGTATACTTACATGAATCAGTATGCAAAGAACTACAATTTAAGTTCAAGGTCAAAGGTCATGGGTCAAGGTCATTCCCTAGCAACAAGGTAACATTAATGAAAAGTCCATAGCAACCATATGTATTCTTAACCAACATTACCTTCTGAGTTTAGAAGAAAGTTTTTAAAACCGTAAGTGACCTTCTGTCCATAGCAACCAACAAAATGTCCTTAGCAACCATCCTTGTTCTGACACTAGGCCCCTTGATCTTTATTCTGGAACCTATTTGATAACTATTGGTAACCTCATATCGAAAACGAAATGACTCATTTGTCTGAAGTTCTTGTATTGGACACCATAATGCTAACATGCTAAAGCGACAGAGAGACAAGAGACAGGGAAAGACCTCTCATTTGTTCTCTGAACAAATGGCATTTTAATTATTATTATTGTTCTTATTGGGTATAAGAAAATTCATTTCATTAGATCTCTAACAATATTTATATTTAGCTTCCAAAATTTAGTTGAAAAGTATTACAAATAAAACCTAACCCCCCCAAAAAAAATAAATAAATACCAATCCTTTACTTATATATCTAGTATGGAGTGTGTTTTTTTTTAAATTTCAGTTTATGTTCACTTCTTTATCATAACATAGATGTTTGACAGTTACAACAGCATTCCGCGTGAATCGTTAGGTGAATTAATCGTTTTCACATATGTTAGAAGAATAAATAACAAATGTGCAATCAGAACAGGTGATTGATTGAATATAAAATGTTATAAAGCAAAAACCATGATGCCCAATATATTCAAGAACTAAAGAGATAACAGAATGTGTGTATTTCATTAATAAACAAATAATACTATGAATAAATATGTCACACCAATCATTTCACTAAGTTTTTTCACTACATTTAATTTTTTAACTTAATGTAATCTGTCAGTTTATAATCAAATTAAACCTTTCCTTCATCATATCAAGTGTAATCTCTGTCAGTCATAATCAATTTATGTGAACAGTCTTTCTTTTCTAAGTTCATTTTTCCTGGTATTCAAAGTTCTCTTAATAAAATGAAAGTGAGTTTCCAGGGCATATACATGTAGTATGAATAAATGTCACATCAATCATGTCACTAAGTTTTTTTCACTGCATGTAATTTCTTTAGTTAATGTAATCTACCAGTCATAATCAATTTAAACCTTTCCTTCATCATTGATGTAAACAGTCTTTCTTTTCTTAGTTCATTTTTCCTGGTTTTCAAAGTTCTCTTAATAAAATGAATACGAGTCTCCAGGGCCTCTATTTTTTTCAAAGATGTAAATGTTAGCACTTCTAGTGCTGCCTGTTCTTTTTCATGTGATGCCAAATTGTCTGTGTTGGTGCTAAAATAAAAAATAAGTGTACAAATAATGGATATCATTGGAAAACCCTGCATTCATACAGTACCATTTGTGATGTACCATGTATTTTTATTTGCAAAATGTAATACAAGAATTTTTTGCATTTGTTTTGTTGTAATAGTGGAAAGGAAAAGTCACACTGTCATAACAACAGCTTGCATCATTTTCTTTACCTACTGATCAGAGAGAATATTCATAATTATTAAAACAGTTTTTCCTGTTTTGTCATCAGCAAAAAAAAAAGGTATTCATACTTTATTTGGTTAGAAATTACTAGTGTAAAAAGATGAAATACTCAATGTTTTAGCAAGATCATTGGTAATCACAATAAACTAATAATTTTATGTTTACATATTTCTTACATTAAACACCATTCATAAAATAATTTATGCAGATCAACTTATTAGGGATATTAAATCACAATACCATATATATATATATCTCCTCAAAATAATGACACATTTGTAAATGTGATGGTTTACTTCAGTACAATTTCAACAAAGAAAAAATATGAACATATAAATAAAAATATCATTAAACCTAGATGATATTACAATAACCTACCCTTTCTCCTGGTACTTGGGTTCCTCTTCAGTACTAGTGTCTGTTATATATATTAAGTTAGGATTTTTCTTACTGGAAAAAAGTAGGTATATAATAAATAGAAATAACATAAATGACTTTAATTGGGGGAGCTTCAATCTCAAATATAATTATAAATTATACTGTACTTATTCTCAAATATATTTTATACTATAACTAAGGGACTTAAAAACAAAATATATTTGTTTTGACTAAACTGACACCATTTTATTAAATTATTAGCGTGGTAAAATTTATCTAATATTACGTTTGACAACTTTGATGCGTATTGGTCACATGTTACAAATATAAAAAGAATGGATAACTTACTCTTTTGGTACGGTTGACCAGACTGTACCCTGTTTGTTTTCCAAATACCTTTTTATTTGAAGTTTCACATTATCGTTTCTAAAATTAGTTAAATTACAGTTTAATGTCAGAATAGTTTTATAATTTTGATTTGTTTAAGTGATACCACCAGTAATTTGATTACACTTACGCAAGTTACTTTTAAGTTATTTCCCTTTGAACACAATATAACTACATGAAAGGCTTTAAAATTCAATTCAATGTCAATTTCTTTATTACTTTAAGCATGATGTTCATCAGTACAACATACAACAAAATGCATCAATTTCATAATGGTTTATACTTTTAGGTTATTTAAAATTTCAGACTGTTAGATTTTCAAATGGGATTATGTGCATAATAGTTTAGAATTTATATTAAAAACAAAATAAAAAAATAAAATAACAATTCCGACAAAATAGGTTTATATCTATATAAATTACAAATACTTAAGTTAAGTTGAATTTTTAGTTTAAAATGAAGTAATTCTACTTACATTTTAATCATCTTTTCAACCATTTTATTCAGAGAAGTGAAATGAATTAAGTGTCGCTCTGTTTTATAGCTTGTTGGTAACCTTGAGGATGTGGTAGTAGGATTTTAAGAAGTACTATTTTCTTTGTTTTTTTTTAGAGGTAATGGCACGGAGTCAGTAATCTGACGTTTTTTTTTTTGTTCGTAATGATGGAATGATTTCATGTACACAGTATGATTTTTTTTTACAGAAGTGTACTTCTACTTGTATCTAGGTAACCGTGTTTTTTACGGGTTTTGATTTTTTTGTCCTCAAACTTTAAACAAAAAGGAGAATTCAATTTTTTGTCATTTTCTCTGGACTATGAGATTGATCATTCAAGTTCGGTAGTTTTGATATTACCTTTATTTATCTTTCAAATAGAAAATTGTGATACCCTATTAGCACATTTTTTTTTATTTTTTTTTACGATTACACTTTTTATGAATAATAGAACAAGATGTGAGGATTCATTTATCTGTGACAGTTGTAGGACATATGGAAACGTCATAACATTAGTTTTTCATAAATTTTAATATAATATATTCATTTACACAGCAAGGTTTCTGCTCATCATGAATATTCATACTTTTTAAATAGGTTAGTATATCATGTGTTTACATCATGATGTTGACAGTCACTGACCTTGATAACATTTTGCTGACCTTGCAATTTATGACATCATTCAGGGTATATTGCGAAATGTTTTCTTTTTCTAAGTGTCAATTTTAACGAATTGATACTAGTATTTTAATTCAAAAGTTTTTGTTAGAAATATAATATTAACGTATATATAAAACATTTTATAATTGAAAAAATAATATAAAATATTCTCGTATAACCTTTAGGTACCCCTTTAAAGGGAAAATTTTCCCGCGATACTGTCACCTGATGGCCATTTGTGGGCTTAGAGCACAATGGAGAAGAAGTGTTGTATTCTAATAATTTTCTTAGGACTATATGCAGTGGTATTGGCTACTGAAGCTGAACATTGTGATCATGGGTCAACAACTAGTAGATGTTCCTGTGTAGGAAATCACTTAGAATTGTTAACTGAACCTTACTTGATTGAACTTTTGGGAAGTTGCAATTGTAAAATTAAATATATAACAAAGCCGTCTGCGATGCATGGTGCTGGCGGTAATGAGGATTGTGATTGGACATGCAAGGACGACGGAATTTGTTACGTTTATCCACTTAGTAAGTATATGTATATATAAATATATCTTGTTTGTTTGTTTTTTACGTCACAAACCGGAAGGAAATTGTAAAATAACAATGTCGGTAAAATATGATGTACAGTTCCAGGAATTTTTTATATGAATCAAACGTATCCGGAAATTCTCATTTTACCTACATTGGCTTTTTACAATCTCCTTCGTTAGGTGACGCCAAAAACAAACAAACAAGATGGAGGATTTTTTGAAGTGAATAAACATTTACATTTACAGGAATACTGTAAAGGGCCGTCAAACAGCATCAACTCACAGGAGTTTAATCGGATTTAAAACGGATTTAATTGTCACTACGCTTGTTCACGGTTAGTTTTCCTCAAATATTGTTGTTGGTAACAATATTATTGTATAAACTCTGTAAATCTTACTAATATTTATCACTCTTAAGATTTTAATAGGTTTATTATTCCAAAATTAGTAGAAGAAATATTGTCATTTAAAGACCAAAGAGGGATGAAAAGATAATTTCCATCACTTTTGTTGATTAGTTCAGTATAATTAATAAACATGGCATTAACAAAAATGCAAAATTTTTATTTACACAGATTATTTTTCTCTCATCTATGAACACACCAATATCATACCCACATTATACAATTTATTTTTAAATTATCAACCAATCAAATATCACAATATACATGAAAGAAAGTTATGTTGTGTTATTAATGTATAAATAGATATGACATTTGTTTAAGAACTAATTATTTTATTGATTGTGTATGTTATTATGAGTTTTTTCATATCTTTTTCAGATACTTTGAGTGGAGCAGGAGGCACTCAACATGAGATTTCAACAAGAGACGCAAAGAATGGACTGGATACTACCAATGCAGCAACAGTGAATAGCATCTCTATTGTTGGTAAATATGATATTTTAAAAATCTACATTTGTTTCTATAATTTTTTTTTTAAGTTAAGGTTTATTTTCTTTATTTTGTATATTTTAATTTTTTTTCATATCTTTTTTCAGATACTTTGAGTGGAGCAGGAGGAACTCAACCGGAGATTTCAACAAGAGGCACAAAGAATGGAATGGATACTACCAATACAGCATCAGTGACTAACATCTCTATTATAGGTAAATAATTTATATAAATATCACATAAAGTTTTAACTACTTTCATAAAGTGAAAGCATTACATTTTATCCTATCAACTATATATTCATAATATATTCATGATACCTATCATCATGATCATAATATATAGTAATTTGGTGTTAAAGAATATCATCTTGCATATAAGCAAATTCTTTGCAAAGAAATATCTGTTATTGTGCTGTCATTAATGTGTAGATTTTTTTAATAAGCACGCAAAAATCCAATTCTATAGAAATCTTTCTTACTCTATTTTATTCACAAGGTTGGGCGGAGCTTAAATTTCTCAGTCTTTTAAATAAGATTTAAACGTAGAATCCCGAAATAATTGACCCGTGACCAGCCCGGTCAATAAAATAGAGAAATAATACTTGTCTTAATTTAACATGGTCTTTTATCCTTAGATATGATAATATATGTAACCAGAGGTCATTTGGCAAAAGTGATGCACATCTTATTGAATACATCAGTAGTATAAAAGATGAAAATAGCTCTTTTACATATATACCTTGACAATTATTTTAGTACTGTATTAGACGACGAACCGCAAAATAAGAAGTTACGTTCGAATAATAGCCAGTTTGGTACAGGAAATGATCAGATGTACCTGTTTCGTAAAACAAAGGAACGGACATATGCTAAAAATGCAGCCATCGATAGCACATATGAAGTTAAACTAACGGAGGAGCTCAGCAACAAAAAGTTGACTGAAATATCCGGTCACCTCCATAACATTTTCGATCAAGTTCTTGCTGGAGTACGGGAAGGATCCAAAGACAATACGCTAGCACGAGTCATCATCGAGCATGAAGGTCTGACGGATCCTGTCGTCGTTCCACTTCAAGAACTAGAAAAGATGGATAGCGCTACGATTTTGGGGGAAATAGAAAAAGTTCTGCATAGTAAAGATGAACTATCGGTGGATTACAGCTTTAAAATCACCATCGGTAGAATAGTCTCCCTTTTTTTCGTTTCGAAATTAGGGGCTTTAAGGGCAAAAACAAATCAAATATTGTATTTGTTTCCACTATAACTTTAATCCTAGTTTGCCTATTGCTGTGAAATTTGTTGAGAATGTTACTAACAATAAAAGATTGAACCTGATAAATTTTCGCACCCCACCTTTTTTATGTGTGGTCCAATTTCGAAATTTCTTTTTGCATGTTTGTTCTTGTCAAATAGTGGATCCAAAATTAAGAATTACTTATTGCGACCCCCCTTTTTTCCCCTATTACGTAATTAGGGGCCAAAATTGAAACTTTTTTTATTTGTGGTACGATTTTTAACATTTTTTTGCATGTTTGTTCTTTTCAAATAGCGGATACAAAATTGAGAAATATTTTTTTGCGTCCCCCCTTTTTTCTACTATTACATAATTAGGGGCCAAAATCGATACTTTTTATTTTTGGTCCGAATTTGAAAATTTATTTTGCATGTTTGTTCTTGTCAGATAGCGGATCCAGAATTAAGAATTACTTTTTGCGCCCCCCTTTTTCCCCCTATTACGTAATTGGGGGCAAAAATCGATACTTTTTTAATTGTGGTCCGATTTTGAAAATTTTATTTTGCATGTTTGTTCTTGTCAAATAGCGGATCCAAAATAAAAAAAAAATTCTTTTTGCGACCCCCCCCCTTTTTCACCCTGTTACGTAATCAGGGGCCAAAATCAAAACTTTTTTATCTGTGGTCGTCCCGTGCGGGGCCCGGGTGGCGAATAGGCCCGCAGCAGAGCCTAGCTTGTCGTAAGAGGCGACTAAGGGTCTTGGGATTCTGACGTCGGGTCAGTGCTCAGCCCACAGAGCGACCAAGTGTGTACCCTAGGTGGCTGAATAGGGTAGCCCTCGTCCGCGGGGGTTGTCAGGTCTATAATACGGAAACCCTGACCGCCGACCATAGTGGGCCAACGTGTGTGGAGAATGCCACGCTTCATGCACGTAAAAGACCCCTTTGTGGACCGCCAAGTAGTGCACTACATAGGCTAAATTTTCCGCCCCTACCCACTTCTCCCCTTTTCCTGTGGTTCTTCAAAATTTACCGTCCCTGTGTTTCCCATCCCATCCCATATTTCATATATCATCATCATTTCATGTTCATTGTATCATCCTTTTCATGTTCATCGCCTGTAAATAACCTATATAGCATTGCACGGGCGTAAAACACTAACTCACTCACTCACTCATTTTTATCTGTGGTCCGATTTTGAAAATTGAATTTATTTTGCATGTTTGTTCTTGTCAAATAGCGGATACAAAATTGAGAATTATTTTTGTGACCCCTTTTTTCTCACATACTATGTAATAAGGGGCCAAAATTGAAACTTGTATACTCGTTCAAACCTCACCAAAAAATTCCATTTATAAAAACTATTCAATCCACAAAAGGCTTTTAAAATGTGAGTGGAAAGTCCACCAAAAGCTGCATGTGTCAAAAACCTTTGTCAGTCTACCATGGGCTGCATATGTCCAAAGGAATTGACTATCCATATTGGGCCTAAAACGTACATGGTTCAACATGTTGCGGTCGTATCATGCTGCGCTCGGCGAAGCTTTTTATTTGTCTTTTGTCGTTAATTTTTTTTCGTAGATCGAAAGATACGCATTTAGATGAAAAATTACTACTTTGCCCAGATCTGAGGATAAAAATAGAATGCTTGCAGTGAAATTGAAGAGAGTAATAAGGCTATGAAGAATAACAGTATGTAAGCACAAAACACTTGGTATTCAGATGTTAATCTAATTGAAAATTGGTTGAATTCTATTCCAGAAAAAGAGCAAGAGAATGACAGTGTTGAAATCCAAATAGATGAGATAGAAAATGAAGACAAAATCGTAAATGAGAACAGGTGTGCAAATCTTGCTTATATTTACATTGTTTTCTTTGCCCTTTTCGCTTTGTGACATTTTAATTCCCATGCCCAATTGGTACCTTGTTGGTATGGAAAATTAAGGATATAATGATATCATACCTTATTCTTGGCGGCATTCTCTTGGTTGTACTATCCAGCTTGTGCGACTGCATACTGGTGCCCTGTTGACTTGCCTATAAGTAAAAAAATAAATATTTTTTAAAACACTTACTACAGTATTACATTTATTTTCAGGTCTAAAATTTTGGCCAACGTTTTGGCCACGGGAAGGCCACCTGCAACGTGAAGGAAAAATGTAAAGTGCGCTGAGGAAGGCCACTCGGATTTCAACTGTACGAAAAATCCAAAATGTGTTAACTGCAGTGGTGATCATTTTTCGTCTTCAAAACAATGTCAAACTCTTCTACGTGAAAAAGAAATCCAAAAGCTTAAAGCAGAAAAGAACATTACCCACCAAGAAGCTCGTCGTCAAGTCTCTATCTCGAGTGATACAGCACCATCCATGTCTTACGCGGAGGCTGCTAAACCCTCTAGGACATATGGTTGGCAAACCATGTACACTTGGCCTGAGGGTGAAATTAAGCCCCGTACTTGCAACACCAATGGATGGATGTTTGGTGCTGACTGTTTCGTGGATGATATCCCAAAAAGCAATATCAAATACGCGAGACCTTGGAAGGAATTGTGTGATAATCATCCCCCAACACGTAAGTCAACAGCAGGTCCAAATAATGATTCAATGGTCGATGAGGATTTGTTTATAATTCCACGAAAATCGTCTTGGACTGGATTTGGAGCTCCAACCAAAGCTTCTAATCTTCAACCCCCATCAATTTCTCTCTCTTCCAAACAGAGTCAATCGTCTTCCTCAAGGTCGTCATCTGCTGCTCAACCTGGAAATAGACAGCAGCTACCCTCACAGCCAGGAAGACGCCAGAGTTCATCGCAGCAGACGTCACCGCTTAAAATGCGTAGATCAAAGAAGGCCGAACGAGATGCAATTTATATGCATAATCGTTTCGGCTCTCTTGGTGACGACATGGAGTCTGATATGGATCTATCGGAAACACCTGTCGACCGTTCACAGAGCCAGTCTCCACAGAGGAGACGTAGGCGATCACTCGGTAGACTTTCTGATCCCATACCGACTCCAAAATGAGTACCATCATTCAATGGAATTTCCGAGGCCTTAAGGCCAACTTTCTTGAATTTCAACTTTTAGTGCAGTCTTTTAATCCAACTGTCTTTTGTCTTCAGGAAACACACCTCAAGGAAACTGACACGATTTCCTTGAAGGGTTTTTCTATGTATAACACATTTTCTAATACAGAACGAGCTTCTGGCGGATCCTCCATCTTAGTTAAGGATCGTATTCTCCATAGTTCGATTCCTTTAACTACCGATCTGCAAGCAGTTGCCGTTAGAGTTTCATTACATCAAACAATAACTCTATGTTCAGTTTATATACCACCTAATGATAACTTAACTTTAGCACAACTTCAAAATTTAACGGATCAGCTTCCTGTTCCATACATGTTAGTTGGGGACTTCAATGCCCACAACCCATTATGGGGCAGTGCCAACTTGAATGATAAGGGTAAAAAGATTGAGGATTTTTTATCGAAAGAATCTCTTTGTATCTTTAATGATGGTTCTTCTACATTTTTACATTCTGGAAATGGAACATACTCATCAATTGATCTCTCAATATGTGATCCTTCTCTTTTAACAGATTTCTCATGGCAAGTCCATGATGATCTCTGTGGAAGTGATCACTTTCCTATTATATTAAAAGATATTTTTGATGAACCTGAACAAAGAATTCCTCGCTATAAGTTAGAGAAGGCCGATTGGCAAAAATTTTCAATACTTTGTTCGGAAAAATTAAGACCAGAACTTTTTGATCAGGACCAAGAACCAATAACAACATTTAATCAAACTCTTATATCTATAGCTGATGAAACCATTCCTAAGACCTCGGCAACTCCTAAAAAACTCAATAAACCTTGGTTCACAGACGAGTGTGACAAGGCTATCTATTATTATCGATAGAAATAAAGCTCAAAAACAATTTGGCAAACATCAAACAAAAGAAAATTTGAGTAATTTTAGAATTTTTCGGGCGAAGGCTAGACGAACTTGTCGACAATCTAGAAGAACATCCTGGCGAAATTTTGTATCTGGTTTAACTTCACGAACTCCCATGAATAAAATTTGGAATTTCATACAAAAACTCTAAATCCTCGGTAAAACATCTGAACGTTGGCAATTCCACTTTAACATCTGAAAAGGACATTGCCAACAAACTAGCTGAGACTTTTGCCACACATTCATCTTCATCTAGTTACAAACCTGACTTCCAAAAATTTAAACGTACAGCTGAAAAAACGAAATTGAACTTTTAACTCCGACAATTCGGAGAGCTATAAATCTCCTTTCTCTTTAGATGAGCTTAAAACTTCCTTAAGTAAAGCCCATGACACTGCATGTGGCCCTGATAGCATCCACTATCAACTTTTAAATCATCTTCCTGAAATATCGATGAAGACTCTTCTAAATTTAATGAATGATATATGGATAAACGGAAAATTGCCTGAAATATGGAAGCTTGCCACTGTCGTTCCTATCCCCAAGCCAGGGAAGGATCACACAGATGCTTCCAACTATCGTCCGATAGCCTTGACAAGCTGCGTCTGTAAGACTCTAGAACGCATGATCAACGATCGGCTCGTTTGGTTCCTTGAGTCCTATGGACTCATTTCGAATATCCAGTGTGGATTCCGCCAAGGCAGGAGCACGCTTGATCATTTGGTCCGTTTTGAGTCTTTTCTTCGAAATGCATTTGCGAAGAACGAACATGTGGTGTCTTATCTTTTTCGATCTCGAAAAAGCTTATGACACCACATGGAAGTATGGTATTTTAAAGGACATTTCTGATATGGGGTTGAAAGGAAGGTTACCAACTTTCTTGGCCGACTTTCTTTCTAACAGACACTTTAATGTTAAAGTAAATAAAACTTTTTCTGAAGAGTTTGACCAAGAAATGGGTGTACCTCAGGGTAGCATTCTTTCTGTCACTCTCTTTAGTATAAAGATAAATAGCATTGCCAAAGTCCTTCAAAACAATATTGAAGGTTCTTTATATGTTGATGACTTTTTAATATGCTACAGTGCAAAAAACATGAATACCATTGAAAGGCAATTACAGCTGTGCCTAAAACGGATTGAAAAATGGGCTTCCGAAAATGGTTTCAAATTTTCAGAAAGCAAAACTGTTGCTATGCATTTTTGTAAGAAACGAAAACTTCATCCCGACCCAGATCTCTTTTTGTATGGAAAAAAAATTAAGATAGTTGAAGAATCAAAATTTCTTGGCGTTCTTTTTGATAGAAAACTCTCTAAAAATGTTAAAATCAAGATGCCTAAAGGCTCTTGATGTTTTAAAAGTTGTTTCTAGTACCGACTGGGGAGCTGATAAATCAGTTCTTTTAAATTTGTATAGGTCTATTGTTAGATCGAAATTGGATTATGGTTCAATAATTTATGGGTCTGCGAAAAAATCTTATTTACAAATTTTAGACGCTGTTCATCATCAGGGATTGCGACTTTGCCTCGGTGCATACAGGACCTCTCCCATTGAGAGCCTGTATGCAGAGGCAAATGAGCCATCCCTGAAGCATCGCAGAATTAAACTCGGTTTGCAATATGCCACCAAATTAAAAGCCTTTCCTAGCAACCCTGCCCACGATTGTGTTTTCAATCCACCTCTCAGGAATATGTATGAAAAACATGAAAACAAAACAACTCCTTTTGGTATTCGTAACGAACCTCACCTGACTAATCTGAAACTTAATTTAGAAACTATAAAACCTGTCAAGCCTTTGAAAGTTCCACCCTGGGAACTTTTAAAGCCTAAATTTATTTTTGATCTTCGTAAACATAAAAAATCTGAAACAAATCACCTGCTTATTCAACAAGATTATTCCGAAATTAAATCTAGATATCCTGGGTTTCTAACAGTTTATACAGATGGCTCTAAAGATGGTGACAGTGTTGCTGCTGCTGTTGTCTCAGGGAATAGCACGTCAACACAACGACTCCCGTCTGATAAATTTTGAAGAACCACAGGAAAAGGGGAGATGTGGGTAGGGGCGGATAATTTAGCCTATGTGGTGCACTACTTGGCGGTCCACAAAGGGGTCTTTTACGTGCATGGAGCGTGGCATTCTCCACACACGTTGGCCCACTATGGTCGGCGGTCAGGGTTTCCGTATTATAGACCTGACAACCCCCGCGGACGAGGGCCACCCTATTCAGCCACCTAGGGTACACACTTGGTCGCTCTGTGGGCTGAGCACTGACCCGACGTCAGAATCCAAAGACCCTTAGTCGCCTCTAACGACAAGCTAGGCTCTGCTGCGGGCCTATTCGCCGACCGGGCCCCGCACGGGGCCTCACGAAATTGAATCGGAAAATACCATATCTAGGTCCAGCTATGCTTTATTTTATAATTTTATTTTTAGTTTTTGTTCTGAATATAGTAAAAAATAGGTAGAAAATTTCACTATTTTTGACGAAAGGTACAGATGGACCTTAAATCCGCCCAATGATGTCAGAGGAGCTTAATTATTGCATCTTCGGAAACCCAGGGATTCTTCACTCGCTTACTCATTCATCACCCCTGGGACATTTGGTATGAAATTGTTCGTTTCGAGTTATGAACTTGATATTATTCATATATAGAAACTAGTTAAAATCGCATTAAAACCAATGAGAAAGCTTGATACAAAACTATCAAAAACGAAGTATTTCATGCGTAATGTCCGAGCGAAGAATCCCTGGGTTTCCGAGGATGCATTATTGTAGCTAATGCTCGCATACTCGCAACTCCGGGACGCTTAGTCAACAAGATATCTTAAGTCTGGTAAATTAAAACTTTTTATATTTAATCAAATATTGTTTTTACTAAATTTATGATAAGACTAACATTAACGTCTCAAGCTCGCTGACCTGGGGTTCCTTTAAGAACATAAAACCTAGCTAAACCCAAAATTTCTTTTAAAATGTCTTGTAGCAAATCAGGACCATTTGGTAGAGTGCCTCTGGTGAGTCTTGAATAGACGGGTAGAAAAAATTATTGTCCGCAACTTTGTTGCTGCGGGCCTATTCGCCACCTTGACACCACACGGGACAAGAAGGAGAAGAGACAATTTACCAGTTATCAGGTGTTTGCTGGGAGAAGGAGAAGTGACAATTTACCAGTAAGCAGGCTTGTTTCAATGTTGTTTAGGGATATCAATATTCGATTTTATATATCCTTTCCTTTGATAGCCATTGTAATTTAGTCAAACTTTGAACACTCGTATGAGAAAAACAAGCTTGGTGACCTATCTTTATTTCAGTTTTATATGAAAGATATCAACATTATTTGATATTTAAGGCAATAGATTTTTAATTAGCAGATATTTTCAGTCAGGTGTCCTCATTAACCTTAAGACAACAGGGACCCAGCCCCACGTTATAGTTAGTTAGTTAGTTATTGCTTTACTCCCAAGCAGCACGATTTCGGCTATATCCGGAAGATGAACATGAAATTGGTGATACAATGAACATGAAATGATGATGAAGTGGAGAAAACGGGGACACAAGGCCAATCGGGTAGTCCTGAGAGTTTTGACTGCCACTGGAAAAAGGAGTGATGGGTAGGGACGGAAAATTTTGCCTCCTGCATGGGGATCCTACTCTTACCGAGACCTGCAGCAGGGTTCTTTAACGTGCGAGGAACGTGACATTTTTCCCAACACGGCGCACCATTATGGTTTGCGGTCAGGTTATCGCATTATCGCCTGACGACCCCGCATCTCTCGATGTCGGGGCTGCCCCATTCAACCACCTGGGGCACACATCCCAGTCGCTTTGCCGATGTCAGGTTTCTGAGCGCTCTTTAGTGGACTTTTACCGACAAGCTTAGCGCTGCTGCGGGCCTATTCGCCCCCCCCCCCGGGCCCCGCACGGGAATGCACGCTATAGAGGACGAGGCTTTAACTCAGGTAGAGCAGGTCGTGGCAGGAGGGGCAAATACAATTATAGTATATTAAAACAAAACACATACATTGTGCAATTCCTTATTGGCCGGATTTCACGGAGTGAAAAATCCGGGTTATAAAATGGTGAATGTCGGGCGGGCGGGCGGGGAAGAAATTTTCGTAACAGTTTTCTCAGCAACTATTTATCATAGCCACTTCATATTTGGTATACAGTATCATGGTGGGGTCCCACAACCTGGGATGCGATTTCATGTCTGTCCCTCACCTACTTCCTGTTTACCGACTTAGTTAATTTTTGACAATAATGTCCAATAGTAGACAATTTTCGTAACAGTTTTCTCAGCAACTATTTATCATAGCCACTTGATATTTGGTATACAGTATCAGGGTGAGGTCCCATAACGTGGAATGCGATTTCAGGTCTGTCGCTCACCTACTTCCTGTTTACCGACTTAGTTAATTTTTGACAATAATGTCCAATAGTAGACAATTTTCGTAACAGTTTTCTCAGCAACTATTTATCATAGCCATTTGATATTTGGTATACAGTATCAGGGTGAGGTCCCATAACGTGGGATGCGATTTCAGGTCTGTCGCTCATGTACTTCCTGTTTATCAACTTAGTAAATTTTTGACAATAATGTCCAATAGTAGACAATTTTCGTAACAGTTTTCTTAGCAACTACTTATCACAGCCTCTTGATATTTGGTATGCAGCATCAACATGGGCTTCCATAACGTGGGATGTGATTTAAGGTCTGTCGCTCACCTATTTCTTGTTTAACGAAATCCGGCCATTTCTGTCTTTGACCCATTTTTTTCCTAATTAGTGAGTTATATCCCATTTAAAAGAGCTGTCCTCCATTACGATAGGTATATTACATTGCAATGAATGGGAAAATAATGTTATATTTTTTTTCTAAATTATGGACCCTATTAGGTCACGAACACATGTAGTCCGAGATTGCTCTGACGTCCTCGGCATTTTTTCCAGCACCGGGGAAGTCAGAGCAATCTCGGACAGAACACATGTTAAATACTAGCTTCAATAATGTAGCTCCTTTGACATTTGAATGGGTGGTGCTACAATGCGGTCCCATTACCTGTTATGAAGCAAATCAAATTTCTTTCTCCAAATGGTTCGACATTATCAATAACACTGTGAATTATATTGGGTCAATAAAATTAATGTTTCAAAACTCTGATCCTGAACTTTATCAAAAGAGTTCAGGATCAAGAGCGCACTGTAATTGTATAAATCACACTTGTTCATAGATTATCTAAGTCGCTGGAAAAAATGCCGAGGACGTCAGAGCAATCTCGGACTAGATTTACACCAGTAATTTTCTTTTTCTGAGCTCTTGCTAGCTACAATAATGTAGCTCCTTTGCCATCTTTGATTGAGCGGAAAAGTGTTATAGGTTATTTCAAACCATCTCGAAGCTTTGTTAAAGTTTGAGTAAGAAATTCGTTTTGCTCCATTACGAGTAATGCGACCGCATTGTAGCTCCGCCCAATCAAAGACGATAAAGGAGCTACATCGGCTATATCTTGAATCTATCCCGCCAATTTAAATTTGGGGATAGATTGAAATTCGTCATCTACGACGATCGATTTTTTATACTTTTCACAATTTTGAATAAAAGATAGATTTCATGATTTTTTTTCTGATAATGTGTGCACAATTTTAATAACGGAATAAACTGTAATTATATCTACATTTAAAGTTTATTTATATAATGAAACTCAATACAGACATACTTGTAAGGTTAAATCACATTGATTACAACTCACTTTATTCAGTAAAATCCGGCCTCCAGAAATATTACGATTGTTGTTATTCTAGAAATGGTGTCAATCAAATGTGGATCCTGAAGAATTCGAAAGAACTGATGGAGATTCTTAACTCTAATTCAGTTTCATCTTGTAACAGCATCAAAACATTCGATTTCTCCACACTTTACACTTCTATTCCACATGAACAACTGAAATCGCGATTGGCACAGCTGATTAAACGCAGCTTTTTCAAAAAGAATGGAAAACGCAGGTACAAATTTCTTGTAGTCGATTATACCAAGACTTACTTTGTCATCAATGAGTCCAAGAAAAAGAACAAATTTACAGAAGACCAAATAATCGACATGCTCAACTTTCTTATTGACAACATATTTGTTCAGTTTGGTGGACGTGTTTTTCAGCAAACAATAGGGATTCCAATGGGCACTAATTGTGCACCTTTGCTTGCTGATTTGTTTCTTCATTTTATGAAGCAGACTTCTTGCAATCTCTTCTAGACAAAAAAGACCGTAGACTAGCTCTCTCTTTCAACCTCACGTTCCGTTATATTGATGATGTCCTTTCACTAAACAATTCTCGATTTGGTGACTTTCTCCATCTCATATATCCACAGGAGCTTGAGATAAAGGACACAACGGATTCTAGGAAGTCTGCTTCATATTTAGAGTGAGTGAGTGAGTGAGTTGGTGTTTTACGCCCGTGCAACGCTATATAGGTTATTTACAGGCGATGAACATGAAAAGGATGATAAAATGAACATGAAATGATGATGATAAATGAAATATGGGGATGGGGTGGGACACAAAGGACCGGTAAATTTTGAAGAACCACAGGAAAAAGGGGAGAGGTGGGTAGGGTCGGAAAATTTAGCCTATGTGGTGCACTACTGGGCGGTCCACAAAGGGGTCTTTTACGTGCATGAAGCGTGGCACTCTCCACACACGTTGGCCCACTATGGTCGGCGGTCAGGGTTTCCGTATTATAGACCTGACAACCCCCGCGGACGAGGGCTACCCTATTCAGCCACCTAGGGTACACACTTGGTCGCTCTGTGGGCTGAGCACCGACCCGACGTCGGAATCCCAAGACCCTTAGTCGCCTCTTACGACAAGCTAGGCTCTGCTGCGGGCCTATTCGCCACCCGGGCCCCGCACGGGACTTCATATTTAGATCTACATCTCGAAATTGACTCTCAAGGAAGACTTTCAACAAGGCTCTATGACAAACGTGATGACTTCAACTTTCCAATCGTCAACTTCCCCTTCTTGTGTAGCAATATTCCGTCAGCTCCAGCTTATGGAGTTTACGTATCTCAATTGATTCGTTACTCCAGAGCGTGCGGGACTTACATCGATTTCCTTAGCAGAGCGACACGTCTGACGCAAAAATTGCTCACACAGGGTTATGTTGCTCCTCGGTTGCTGTCTTCACTCAAGAAATTTTACGGAAGACTTCATGCACTTATAGACAAATATGGGATTTCGATCTCTCAGATGAGTGCAGATGTTGGTTTGTCATAGTGTGTTGTTTTGTCTTCCTTTACTGGATTTGACACGCTGAATGGACTATTGGCAACGCGACGGGTGTGCTATAGCAAGCAGGAACTGCTTACTCTTCCGGAGCACCTGAGTTCACTCTTGTTTCGACTGGAGTTCGCGTTGTTGATTGATATTCAGTTGTTTTGTGTTTCCATGTTTTACGTGTTGTCTGTTTTTGTCCCGTTCTTGTTTGTGTTTACTGGTTTAGTCTCTGCCCTTTCGGACTTTTGACATTCGGATACCCCATTGGTACCTCTGCTTCTTATAGAAAAATATGGGATAGTATAAACTATCCCTAATATCTATGAAATAAAGATGTAAATTCTATATTTGTCTTGTATTTTCCTTCATTCCGTAAATGATAAAAAGGTATAGAATAAACTATCCCTTAAGTGTTACTTTGTGTTCTTTTCATTAAATTCATATTCATTTTAATACTGATTTTCTTTCCCCCCAAAATATTCCTACCCCTTTTTCTATAGATTAGCCCCAAAGAAAACCCTTTCAGAGTGCAATTTAAGGATGTCATTTCATCATAATAACACCATTTTTATATTATCTGTTCAAAATAGAAAGACACAATTTTATAGGGAATCGCTCTTATATACTGATCTTTAATCTATCCCGTGTTTCATATAAAAAAGACACTATTTTATAGGGGATCGCTCTTATATACTGATCTTGAATCTATCCCGTGTTCACCCGATGCAACCCAGGTTATCCTATTCAATAGATATTAGGTTAGTTGGTGTTATGCTGCTCGATATATGACATGGTATACAATGATACCATGTGGTACTGGGTTATACTGCAGGAAAAGAAGACATCGTACAATGCCACAGCTGTAGACGAGCATGCGCACATGCGCATCTAAATACCGCCATCTTTTAAAATGACAGCAACGAAGACTGGACAGTATCATGACTATGCATTGTATTAAGCAGTTAAGCAGCAATATTCCAATTAAAGTAAGGATACAAAAAAATTGTCAAATATATATCCGATTCGACTGTAGAGAAAACGATGTCTATAATCGACGTTTTCATTTGGATCGAGCACAGGGGCTGGTTTTTTAGAGATATTTAATTTTTTTTTCGTAACAAGCCCCTGTGGATCGAGGGGTGCACATATAATAAATATCCAAATGAAAACGTCGTGCCCCACATGAAGTCTTATGTTATAGGACTACAGGGACCTCTAGGTTTACAATCAGACGCTCTACCTATGATTAGGGTATGATATTCTTTTAAATTATTGATAATGTGTCATTGTGTTTTATTTAATGTAAGTTATTTTAGTAGTTTTTATACATTGTGTGTTAGGTTTTACATATATGTCATGAGTATTGATTTTTTTCCCCTTCTTGTTTTATTTCTATGTACTGTAAATGTAGGGTTTATTTTAATTGTTTGTATGTATTTTTTATGTATTGTACAGCGCTTTAGAGTAATTGTTTTTATATAGGGCGCTATATAAGTATTTTATATTATTTATTATTTATTACCTCTGATCCCATGATCACTAGTTATAGGATACGATAATGTAACCCAGCTACGTTACGATCTCCGTGAGGGTTACGATTCCCGCCCATTACTCTAAACGGAGCACAGCGAAACCAATTGGTGGCACTCGAGTACGCACTTAAAGAGACAATCTTTGTCACACAGACCCTCTATTATTTGCTAAGTATATGTTATTTTAAACCATAATCGATCGTTTTATTAACTTTCGCATGTTTCATTACTTAGTAATTAACGTAATTAAATTTTTGATCATAAACTTTATGAAGTTCAAGATCAGTGTAAAAGGGAAAATTGCATACTTGAACCTAAAAGGTTGCGATATTTCTGAAATTTTATCAACATGCTTGATTGAAATCATCCTCAAACACATTGTTCCGTATAAAAATTTACCAACAGATTAATAAAAGTATGTATAAATGAAAATTGGTTTGCTCCGTTGAGTTCAATGGGTGGGAATCGTAACCCTCACGGAGAGTAACGGAGTAGGGTTACGTTATCGTAACTACCATGATCACCTGAACTTGGCGACAACAATACTGGTATACTTTTGTTCAATTATGCTAACTTGTCTGTCAAAATCGATAGGTCTACATTTTTAAAAAGTCACGTTTTCCGTGATGTAAGCCCTAGTAAATGAAAATGGCAGCGCCCAAGGCGATGGAGTTGGAGGGTTGTCCATTGAATTATAGTTTCCTATAACATTTTGATTTTAAGGTTTCAACATTGAATGATCAGAAAGTATCATGATACCTATCATCATGCACATTAAATATCGCATATGGTATTGTGAAATTTCTGTATCGTTACACCCTAATATGAGGCAGGTGTAACCTGTGACGCTCCCAAAGTTTAAATTATGTAATGAATCGAAGAATAAATTCGAAAATAAAAACAAACTAGATTTTCTTGTGGGTCATATGAGCGTTTATAATGACGTCTGACGTTTTCAAAGTAAAAAGCGTTTTAAAAAAAGACGCTGAAAAAATTACAAATACCAAAATGCAGGTATAAACGGTTAATTTGGAATGCTATATCGATATTTCAAGGAGTAACCTCTCATCAGAAGCACTCAATTTAAAACATTGGAAGTGCAAATTCCAATGAAAGTTCGGGAAAACACGTGTGCTAAACCGGACGTTGAAGGAAAATTCAGCTCATAGTACTACAAAATATTGAAATTTCTACCATTATCGCTCTCTTCGGGAGCGTTTTATAGTCTCCTAAATATGTGAAACACAGCTGGTGAAACATAAGACAGCCAAAAAATATACCATAGAAAATAATGAGATGTGGAATAAGTGTACACGAGACGCGACACAACCTACATAATTAACAGAAATTTTGAAACCACAATGAAAAACAGCCAGCAGCCTTCAACAAAGCCCGCAGGCTCTGCTCACTGTTTTGCGCTTGATCCAAGGTCATGTCACTCCAGCGAACACTTTACCAGTACCTTGCGTCATTGGCGCACTAAAATAACTGAGGAGGGCCATTTTGGCACATCCATTTTGTCATAAACGCACCTTGATCACAGCCTGTGCGTTTTTATTTGTTTTATTATGACATAGGGGTGTGTTTACATGTATTTCTTTCCAATCCTCATGATGTTTGATTGTTTACAAGTACTGCTGGTTCTGAACCAGCCTTTCCGAACTTTAATTTTCTAACCAGTTCGCCAATTCCTCTGCTTGAGTGGTCATACTAAAGAATGTCCAAGATTGCATTTTCAGAAATGTAATCATTTATTTCGTAATTTTAACAGTTTGAACTATATTGGGAAGGCAGGGGGCCATAAGCCATTGGCTTATCAAAAATTAAAATGGCCCCCTCTCATCTAAAATATTTATATAGGATATTAACAAATGGCCCTTTGAAATTTTGAATTTACATGAAAAAAAAAATGGTAAATGGCCCTCTGCTAGAAATTCCTTCCCAATCCCTGCCCTGACACTCAACCTCCAATGTTATTTGAGAAAACATTAATTGAAACTTTACATGTATTCTATGGTTACCATGGTTACATGACTTCTAAAAGTGAATAAAATGGAAACAACATTGCCATGGAGAACCAATTGAAAACAAACTTTATTTATGTACACTGTTTCTGAAATTTAAAATCTTTATTTTTGCGATTATGAAAAAGACTTGTATTATTTTTTTGTATAAATATATATTTATTGTCTGGAACTTTGTCGTAATTTTTATTTCATGTATTCAACTTTTTAAGCAGGATTGAGCTGATACACACATCATTACAATATATGGTCAATAAAATTTCAAAGAAAAAATATTCAATATAAGTGGACGACATAGGCTTTCATAACTTTACGGAAATGCATCCGTTTTATGAAATTGTACCAAAACATTTAAAAGGTTTGTCACCAAAATCCCCATTTTTTGTTTCAATTTTACAAGTGCTATTGATACTTTATAACATATTGACCCCAAAATCAATAGCCATTTTATCTTTCTTCTAAATATAATTGCTCCATTAAAAGAATAGAATAATAGAAGTAAACCTTACTTTCTGTTGCTGTTCTCTTTCTTGGAGTATCATTCTGGGAATTGTCTAAAAAAAGACAGTATGTAAACATCATATAAAGCGAGTTGTATTCCCTTACTACATCATTTCATGTCTGTTTTGTTCAACTTATGTACATGTGGAACTATTTTAAAATTGGTTAGCCACATTTTGACAACTGATTTTTTTTTAAAGATCGAAAGATATTATCAAATACATATGGTTATAACATTAATGAACAACACTACTTTTCAACTTTATAAACTACCTTGCCAACTGTTCACTGTTTCGTATTCTGCTTACCTAGACTACTTTCTTCCGACTGAAATACATTTAATAAAACTCCAAGACCATCAACTAAGTCTGAAATTATTAAAAATCATTTTATCTCCGACTTAAAAATATGTAACTTTTGCAGATATAACATGATTGTTGTTATCATTATTTTCTTTGATCTTGATCATGATGTACAATTCTAGTAAGTTCTTAAATAAAATTATTGCTATTGGCTATGAATTTCAAGAGCTTTGCCCTATAAAATAGTTGAAATAAAATAACTGTAGGATGATTTTCTACAAACGTTCAGCAAAATCTGTTAAAAGGTTACATAAATTGATATCAAACTGAGGAAACTTGAACATTGACGAAATGTAAAATGTTACCTGATGGTATCTCTGGGGCTGCTAATGCATCATCCATTGTCTGTTCCACAATGGACATTAGTGATGCACCTGTAACTGGCACTACTGGTGCCAATAATGGTTCTGGTTCAACTACTGCATCATCCATTGTCTGTTCCACAAAGGACATTAGTGATGCACCTGTAACTGGCACTACTGGTGCCACTAATGGTTCTGGTTCAACTACTGGTTCAACTACACTGAAAATGAAAACACATTGGACATTAAACAGATATTTAATCACCCGGCATGCGACTATTAAAAAGATCTCATGTGGCCCGGTTTTACATGTTTTAACATATAATTTATGATTTTAACAATTTGAGAACTTAAAATGTTTTCTTTTTATGCTAAATGATTAAAAGTTTCATGTTCTTTGGCTCTGTTGAAGGCTGCTGACAGTTTTTCATTGTGGTTTTTCTAAATTACCGCTTATTGTGTGGGCTGTGTCGCATACACTTATTCCACATCTCATTATTTTCTATCTCTTCTGTAATTTTAATGGATTATGGTAAAGAAATATGATAATCCACTCTAGACTGAAGGAGAATCTACATGTATGTATCTTGACAAATATTAGAAGACATACAATGCTCATTCTGAGCAAACAATTCAAAGTTCCTACAATTTTTTGGGGCAACATTTAAAATAGATGATATCTAGATGTGGAGTAAGTGTACGCGACACAACAAACATAAACAAACAGCATTTTTAAAAAATCACAACAGAAAACAGCAAGCCGTCTTGAGCATGACCAGAGGTCACTGCTTGCCGTCTTGCATTGACTTAAAATTCAATACAAATGTTTCAAAACCAATCCCTAAATCAATAAAGAAAGACCCAATTCTTGACATAGAACAGTTAACACAGGATGATAAGGACAAACAAAGGCTTTGGCAAAGTTTCCTGGGTTAGGACAGGCACATATAAAATGTGGCGGGGTTAAACTAGTTTTTTGGATCCAACTTTCCCCCTATTGATAAGCTTGCACAAAGCATACATATAAAACACACTGTAAAACTTAATCGAAAAAAGTTCAATTAAATATGAGAAGACCTAATACAAAATACTATACGAAAACAACAAGACGTAGAGGAACTACAAGTGTACACCATTCATTTCACTCTAAGATTATATGTTGCATACTAACGTTTCAATTGAAATTTCCTTCACAGAGAGAATAAGCTTTAACTTATCCTCTCCATAATTAGATACTGTCCGGATTGGCATGATTCTTTCAGGAAAACCTTTAATTTGAATATTTCCATCCCTGACCTTTTTGTAAGGAAACTTTTCCTCTTTTCCACATGCTTGGGCTGAAAATATAATTTACATATATGAGAAAAAATACAGTCATGACAGTAATGTGTCAAAATTGAAAAGCGTCATGGTCAGACTTGCACCACCCTTGGATTTTGGACTATGGTGATATTTGAAAACACCAGGTTTTGCACCTGTAATGCACATGGTCGATGTCCACGGTGCTGGATTTGGCTTTCTTGTTTGAACGTTTTGGTTTTGAGTACATTCTGATCTTATACTTTTTGCAATCTCTAACCAAGTTAATAAATTTATTTTGTTTGGCGTTTTTGCCCTTCCAATGTGTTGATTCAAATGCTTCTGATGAGAGGTTTGAAATATCCATATATAGAATAATCAACTTAAACGTTTATACCCATTTTGGTATTTATATTTAGAAGGCAGGGTCTAATCATAATAATTTATTCATTATTGTATTAGACATGTACCATGTATTTTTACAAACATGGGACCATAGAATGCAGATAATAAATTTCACAATACTTGTACTGTAAAGCCATTAATTTACAGTTTTTCACAAAGTTAGTTCAACTCACAGTATAGATGGTTCATGTGCTTTTGTGCCTTGACTCTGAGATTTTTACATGTATCTTGATCAACAGCATCATCTTTTCCCATTTCTAGAAAGAAAACATGAATACTGGAAATATTGTGTTGTCTCATTGATGCACACGTACTTCCCATTTACATTATTTTTTTTCTGTTAAAGTACATACATGTATTATGCTCTGAGTGCCATTTAAATGGTTTTTATGCATGTGGTAATTGCTAATTAAACTTTTGTTACTGTAAAAAGGAAAATTTTCAGATTCAACCCAAAACAGATGATTAAAACTTTACTGGTCAATTTATTTTTTGAAATCAAAAGAAGAGGGATGGTGCATGGCCACAAATCAAAATGAAAGCTTGACAGACCATAATATGGCAAGCATAAAGTGTGACTATCAGTTGGCAGGCAGCCTTCCAGAAAACCTAGATACATGCACATGTATTATGTACCACTTTTGTTGTGTTTTGTACTATGTGTGTGTACAAAATATTATCATTGTTCTTGTTCCAGTTTCAGTACCACAAATACAACACAAAAATGTTGCTGTAAAAAGTGTATAGATGATGCCACAGCACCAGATAATTTGTAGAATTTTTATAATTAAATAGAAAAACTGTGAGCAGCAGCTCACAAAACAATACCCCCTACCCCCAATTTCAATCACAAGAACTTAAAAAAATAGAAGGTGCACATCTACATCAGGTCACAAAAATATAGTGAATGTTTCCTGAAAATCTATCAAGGAGTCTATAAGAAGTTATGAATATTTAATACGGTAAGTATAATACCTTATATGAACCTCAACATCATGTGAACTTGACAGATTTCACCTATTTTTTTATTTTTTTTAATACGGAATTCCCAAAATGTTTTACTAAAAATCAATAAACCTTACCTTGTGAGAGATGAACATACAACTCATTTGTTATGTTGGGCCTGTTCATAAAATAAAGGGCACTTTTCCCTGGGCCAGAAATTATCTTCCTGCCGTCGTTGGAATCCACTCCAACTGCAGCTAGGTCCACTCCCAAATCTGCTAGTTCAGCAAGCTGAAAGAATGGTTTCAAATAATACACTTCAAATAAAGGGAGTAGAAATTAAGTATATTACACAATATGGATAACACAATTGTTTTAAAGAGAAAAAATTTGGGATATGTCCCAGAAAGACAGGTTCCACATATTGACCATGTAAGCAAAATTTCACTACATGTTTGTGGATTAAAAAACATTTTTGTCCCATGCGGCCCATAGTGGATTCAATTAGTATTTTTTAATAATGGGATAATCATAACACTTGACTGTGTTTTTCAATTTTTATACAATTTAGCAATAGAGCTTAATTTAATCTAGACTAGTCACTCTGTGTTTGAAGCATTAACAGGATATTTGAAATATCTCAAACTAATAGAACCATCTTAGTCTTATACCTATTTGTTAAATATTTCAAACATCACTCTGCCTTTTCCAATGAAAAACAAAGTTCTTGAGTATAAATGTTCATGAAAAATAGCTGATGGACATATGGACCAACATAGTGCAAACTATATGACAAAACATCCTTAATGCAGAACCCTAACCTGCTTATTCAAACTTTTTAAACGTCTGGGAATATCTTTCACAGACCCCTGACAACTCCTTGTGGCTTCCTTTGCCTTTTCCTTGTACAATTGTTTTTCTTCATCTGCCAGGGTATTCCAGGCAGGAGCCCATTCTTTAATATCAGAAAATTCCTCTACAATATATCAAAATTAATCTAGCAGATTTTGATCAGATAAGCAAATAGTAAATTAGGTGTGTAATCTATTTTATATCTAAAACGTCATAATAATGTTATCGGTACCATCTAGAGTAAATAAAGGTAATAACAAAACTACCGAACTTGAATGATATATCTCATTGTCCAGAGAAAATGACAAAAACAAATCAGTCAAACCGGAGAAAAGAGAAGAAAAGAAGGTAACCAACAAGGTAGTATATCACAATACATCCCTACATTTCAATTCAATATTCTAACTTGACAGCAAAAAAAGAGAGAGAAATTTTGTAATATTTACAGAACACATTACGTCTTTTTATTTTCTTTGATTTACCTTTTTTTCTCTGACAAAGCAATTATAGGCAGTCATGCCTTTGATATATATAGTCTTGCTGTTTTGGGGTTTGGTCCTCCCTTCAACTACTTTGTTCTTGTTACCAATCCAATCCTGAAAATACAAAATCAAAAGATAAAAGACGATATTGAGATGTCGAATAAGTGTACTCGACACAAATAACATTATACTGCAACCGTTCTTTTTGAGCAGTCAAATTGTACAGACTACATATCATGCATATCATAAAGAGATATCAAAATTACAAATACCAAAACGCGGGTATAAACGGTTAATTTTGATATGCTATATATCGATATTTCAAGGAGTAACCTCTCATCAGTAGCATTTAAACCAAAACATTGGAAGGCCAAATCCAAAACAGTTGAAAACGAAAAGTACTCAAAACCAAAACGTTCGAACAAGGAAGCCAAATCCAGCACCGAGGATATCGACCATGTGCATTACAAGGAAAGAAACCTGGTGTTTTTATCAATTTTGAATTTAACAATCGGAAATTTCAGCCACAATATATTAGAAATTTTATGGTAATTCGTGTCAGACAAGTCTGACTACCAGGCTTGTGATTACCCTCGGGGACCTCTGGTCCACCAGCAGCGGTTATCGCCCAGTGGTTTCAAAATTACAAATACCAAAACGCGGGTATAAACGGTTAATTTTGATATGCTATATATCGATATTTCAAGGAGTAACCTCTCATCAGTAGCATTTAAACCAAAACATTGGAAGGCCAAATCCAAAACAGTTGAAAACGAAAAGTACTCAAAACCAAAACGTTCGAACAAGGAAGCCAAATCCAGCACCGAGGATATCGACCATGTGCATTACAAGGAAAGAAACCTGGTGTTTTTATCAATTTTGAATTTAACAATCGGAAATTTCAGCCACAATATATTAGAAATTTTATGGTAATTCGTGTCAGACAAGTCTGACTACCAGGCTTGTGATTACCCTCGGGGACCTCTGGTCCACCAGCAGCGGTTATCGCCCAGTGGTTTCAAAATTACAAATACCAAAACGCGGGTATAAACGGTTAATTTTGATATGCTATATATCGATATTTCAAGGAGTAACCTCTCATCAGTAGCATTTAAACCAAAACATTGGAAGGCCAAATCCAAAACAGTTGAAAACGAAAAGTACTCAAAACCAAAACGTTCGAACAAGGAAGCCAAATCCAGCACCGAGGATATCGACCATGTGCATTACAAGGAAAGAAACCTGGTGTTTTTATCAATTTTGAATTTAACAATCGGAAATTTCAGCCACAATATATTAGAAATTTTATGGTAATTCGTGTCAGACAAGTCTGACTACCAGGCTTGTGATTACCCTCGGGGACCTCTGGTCCACCAGCAGCGGTTATCGCCCAGTGGTTTCAAAATTACAAATACCAAAACGCGGGTATAAACGGTTAATTTTGATATGCTATATATCGATATTTCAAGGAGTAACCTCTCATCAGTAGCATTTAAACCAAAACATTGGAAGGCCAAATCCAAAACAGTTGAAAACGAAAAGTACTCAAAACCAAAACGTTCGAACAAGGAAGCCAAATCCAGCACCGAGGATATCGACCATGTGCATTACAAGGAAAGAAACCTGGTGTTTTTATCAATTTTGAATTTAACAATCGGAAATTTCAGCCACAATATATTAGAAATTTTATGGTAATTCGTGTCAGACAAGTCTGACTACCAGGCTTGTGATTACCCTCGGGGACCTCTGGTCCACCAGCAGCGGTTATCGCCCAGTGGTTTCAAAATTACAAATACCAAAACGCGGGATATAAAGAGATATCATGCTAGTAACTACATATAGCTTTTAGATAACATTCCTAGAATTAGGTTTTGTGCTACCAGAAGACTGACTGTGACAGAAGCTTGAGCTACAAATAAAACTTTGATCAACTGTGATTGGATATAATAATATGTGTGATTTTATCAATGTTTGTTTTCAAGTTTTCAAATGGATGCATAAAATTACTTTTTATATGAATTTGGCTCTAAACAGAAAAAAATGCTCAGGACACCCTCACATTTTCCTTTTTCTAAGCCTCATTCATATAAATATTTAATGTTGAGTCAATGTCCTATTATTGTATATATAACAAGGAAAAAGTCATTACACCTGACCTCTTTTGTACACTAGAATACTGACAAAGTCAGAAAAAGATACTTGTAAAGGAAATAATAGAACATGTATTGAGTTTCATCTTTTAAGTAACATTTATCAAACTTGAATAAAGCAATGTTTATTGACTCCTATACATCGCTTTGCAACATGTTGCAGGCAACATCAAAATGGACAATTTATACTGCAAAATTTATACTACATATGGATATTGTAAATATAAATTACCTTCACTACTTGTACAGCCAAACCAGTTCTTTCTGATGCCTGATCATGGAGGCTGCTGCATTTCTTGCCTTTAGCATCCATTCCATTGGAGAACATCTCCTCCAGAATTTTCTTGCTTTCATCTGAAATAACTGTTCTCTGGAAAAAAGAAGTGAATATCAATTCGATGGATGTATTGGTTGAAGAATTTCTTGAAAAAATTGGTTGTTCAAAATATTTGTTCATTTGACATTCATCTTGGTGTATAAATTTCTGAATGAAATAACACGTATCTCTGTTTTAAGATTTTTATTTGAGCCCCAAATAGAGGGGAGTAGGTCAATTACTGAAAATGAAAAGAGAATTTATTATGGTACCAAATATTTTAATAGAAGCAGACAACATCAAGTTAAAGACTTGATAATTTTTAACAGAACGAAAGTAAGAAATAGACCAAAATTACACTAGATTCCAGTCTTTACGAAAGTTAAAAATTCTTGCCTGACCATTTCAATTGTAAATTTGACCAAAGGCTAAGTTGTAAATTTTTCACTGGTCTGGTCCGGCACATTTGGTGAAAACTGAGATTCAATAATATGAGTATTCCTGCCTTCTTAGTGAACATCGAAAATTGCATCTTATGCTTTATAAGCTAGAGAACTTCTATCATGGGCGGAGCCAAAGAATTTTTGAAAGTAGAGTATGTTATCCCAGAAACAGGTCTAATCAATGACTGGCCCTGTGTCGCACTGCAAAATGTCGAAAACTGTAAGTTTTTGGCCCAATATAGATAGTCAATAGTTTTTGACACTTTCACCCTATGGAGGACTGACAAAGCATATTTGTCACAAACAACCCAATTTAGGTATTTCTTAAATAAAACATCATGTGACAAAACATTGAAATCGGGTCATAAATATAAGTTGCATCTTACCCCTACCTCTCTTAATGTTCCGATTAATCGATTAATAGGAACATCACTACCTCTAAATGACGAGTCAAATCCGGAAGGGAAACAATGTGCAACCCATGTATAATTTTGAGCTTCTATAAAAACAGGGGTTTGTAACTTTGTTGCTTCTAACCAATGTTTTGAAGGTGCAGTGTGAATTTTTGTTGCTAAAAACTAAATATCTTATAAAACTAAGATTGAACTTTTTTTGGAACATACATTTTTATTAAATAGTTGATTAACTCATGTGTGAAAATTCTTAGGTGCGCAGACATATAATAGGGGACAGCATTGTAAATCGTGTTGTATCTTTTTTTTTATGAATCAGAAAGTCGATTTTTCTTGCTCCGTGTCTGTTATTATTTGCCCTTTAATTGGCGTTACAGATTTTCAGCTTCAGTTCTATTCTTAAAAATAGGGCTATCTCGAAAAGTGAAAAACTTTTGAAACTTTTTTATTTCACTAAAGGTCTCACATGAGGCATAATAGTACAATAAATTGAACAAAACAATAATGCATGAACTAACATATTTAAATGAAGTTGGTTGTATGCAGATGACAGATGGACATATAAATAAGTGTTGCTAATTACTGAATATAGACATAACAATTTTACAGAATTTTGCCAATCCAACAGGAGTATATTTATCTTGACTATTCATTAAATCAAAAAAACTGATAACATTTCTGTTATTATAAATATCAATTGGTATAAATCCTTGCCTTTCAAAGTTAAAAAAAGCTACAGTTAAATATATAGTGAAACTCATTACCTAATTCATCTTTATCACATAAATCACAAATTCTTTCAGATGTATTAATAATAAAAAATCTACCCGCTTCAATTGGCAGTCTATGACTACCACATCTAAATTTACTTAAACTATACATCAAATCTGGAGGGAGAATAGTTAAATATTTTTCAAAACCAAAATCAGATTTATATATTCTATAGTTAATACACTTAGGTGAATCAAATATTTGTGATTTCCATTCAACAACAAATTTATCATGAAGAAACATTTTAACATTTTTTGCTAAAGACACATTTTGTAAAACAGATTGTTCGTTCCAATAATTTTCAAAACCACATTCAGTTAAAGTATCTTTTACACATGATAACCATTTAGAATGAAACACATTTTCTTTGTCAAGCTTATATAACATATCATATAAAGTACGAGATATTTTCTCTTTTTTACCATTAATAATTCTCTGCCAAAAACCAATCATTCTTGCTTTTATATATATAGACATGGGGGTTCTACCCAGTTCACCATACACTACGCAGTTAGGAGTACATTTTTTTACTTTCAGAATGTACTTAATACAAAATTGTGCAAAGTGCAAATATTCTATTACATCACTATTTTCATAACCCCAAACATCAGCACCATATAACAAAATGGGTGCAATCATTGCATCAAATAATTGCAATAAAATATCTATTGGTAAACTAAGCTTTCTAGCTTTACATAAAACATAGAACATAGCCTTCCTGACCTTTTGAACAAGTCTAGCTTTGTTTTTGTGAAATAAACCTTTTCTTGAAAAGACAGTACCCAAATATTGAAAATTATCTACAACAGTTAATAGCTCATTGTTATAAAAGAATTGTGTATTCTCGCTCTGTCTATTTTTAGAAAATATTACAATGTTTGTCTTTGCTACATTTACATTAAGTTTCCATGTTTCACAATACAAGAACATAGCATTTAATTCAGATTGTAATTCAGTGGCAGATTCTGCAAAATAAAGGTAACAACAAAATTACCGAACAGTGTCATCAGCATAAAGTAACAAATAAAGTTTGAAAAATACCTTAATATCATCATCATCGAACAATAAATGAAACATATTACAAATGTCATTTAAACCATTATAAGGGTGCGAGAAAAAATCTGTCAAGTCATTAAGAAAAATTGAGAATAGAAGGGGAGATAAATTTTCTCCCTGTCGAGCTCCTACATTAAATACAAAGTATTCGGAGAATTCATTACCACTTTTAACACAAGATTTAGCATTCTTATATATATTCTGTACAAAAATTAACATTTTACCATCAATACCATTTCTTAACACTTTTTGCCAAAGTAAAACTCTATTCACTGAATCAAAAGCTTTACGATAATCTACAAAAGCACAATACAACTTTTTTCTTCGAAATAAGTACATATCTATAAGGCATTTCAAATTAAAAATATGGTCAACAGTACCATAACCCTTTCTGAAACCCTTTCTGAAACCAGCTTGTTCTTCACAAAGTAGGCCTAAACATTCAAGATAGTTGAATAATCTATTATTAAGAATACATGTAAACAATTTTCCAAAACAACTCAAGATGGTTATACCTCTATAATTGTCTACATTGGCAGGATCACCCTTGTTTTTATAAACATCATTTTAAAACAATGTAACAATTGGACAGCCCACTACATCTAAAATTTTTAAATAAAACTATTTGCCAAGACAAACTCTTATAATTGGCGTTTTTGGCCCCTTTGACCCCTAAATTCTCGAAAATGGTAGGCGATATTGCAAATCTGATTGAAAAACGCAGGCAGGAATTTTTACAAGGATTCCAAAGAAAAAAGATTTTGAAAATCGGACCACAAATAAAAAATTCGATTTTTGGGGTGTGGCCCCTTTTGACCCCTCATAGCAATGTAATGGTGCAAGATACTTCAAAACTGTTGTTACATTTTGTTGACATAATTTATTGAGGAATACAAATGAAAAAGAATGATCAAAATCGGTTGAAAATTTAACACTCTACAGAGGTTTTGTCAATACACACATTTTAGCCCCTTTTGGCCCTTTTTCTGAAACGGTAAGGGCCAGAAATCCCAAATTCAATACCAACCTTCCTTTAGTGGTAACAAACATCATATCAAAACTTCATAACATTCGGTCAACATTTACTCAAGTTATCGCACGGAAACCAAAGTGTCCACAGACAACGACGACGACGACATCGCCATAACATAATACGATCGCAAAAATTTTGCAGTCGTATAAAAATTCATTTAAAATCATATCATTACTACAAGCTTTATCATTCTTTAGTGACTTAATGGCATCTACAATCTCTTTTTCCGTAATTGAATTATTAATAACATCATTATATTCTGTTACATTATCTGGTAATACAATATCAACATCATTAACAACAGTATTCAAATTCTTGAAATGATCAAAAAATACATCAATAACAACTTTTTGCTGTGTGACTTTACTTTTGTCACAACCTCTATTCAACAATGACCAATTAGACTTAGGATCAGAGGTACGCAGACCTCTAAGCTTGTTTATAAAATAAAATTCATTAAATTGCTTTTTCAATACATTTTTATACTTTTTGCTTTTACATACCATGACATTGTGGTTAACAACAGAACGTACTCTATAATGATACTTTTTTGCTTTGCGATATGCTTTATGTTTAACATAACATTCACTATTAAAATATTTTTTACAACGTGTATATTTATTACTACTGGTTTTCTTGTGCACATTTTTAACAAACATATCTGCATTTAAAGCAGCATCCTTAATAATACTATTACAATTTTCAACTATATCATTAATGGTTACAATATTTGTGTTTTTGGGATCAACGTCCCTAAGTCTGTTCAAAAGTTCATCAATCTGGTTCACATCAAGGCTTTTGAAAACTGCAGCACGATTTCGAAACCATTTAGGTTTCACAGGAGCTTGACTCTCACAAGTGATTACAATATTAGAGTCATTTTTAGTGTCTATATCACAAGCAGCACACTGAACACAGTCAGATCGAACAGGACACTGAGCACAGTCAGATCGAATATTCGAGCATAATTTTAAGCATACAGAGCTATATGAATATCACTCAAGATTGGATCAAAAGGTAAAATACTAAAATCTACAGCAGACCTAAACAAATCTGGTGAAATAATTACATAATCAATTACAGAATTGTTACATGTAAAATGACCAATACCTCTATCAGACCTAACACGGCCATTCACAAAGAAAAGTTCTGTACTTTTACATAGATCTAATAATCTTTTACCATAGCGATCAATTTTACAATTATCTTGAGAGAAACGTACAATAGGTATGTCACATTCTTCTAAAATATGCACTTTATTAATCAATTATCTGATCATCATTTGTCATTATTACAAGCATTCAATAATATGTTATTATCAATGACAATATACTCATTTCCAGCTTTTGTGTGTGCATTAAAATCACCAAGTAAACAAACTTGCAAGTTTATTTCAACAATAACAAAGTCATTTTCTACTTCATTAAACATATCAATAATATTACTATACATGATACTTTCAGGGGGTATAAAATGACAAGTGACAGATCACACACATTTAACAAAAACAAAATGATTATCTCCCCTCGTTTATAACAAACGGGTCGGACCGGAAAAGGAAAAGACTAGATTTCCGAATATGAAAATATGTTAACATTTTAAACCAATCGATAATTTCACAGGAAACCAAGTGACTCCACAACGTAACGTTAAGTTAAGTTAAGTGCCAAGTAACGTTACTGTGGCACCCCTTACGAAAATTCTGGGTACGGACCATTTATATTTAATTAAAAAGTCCAAAATAAAGTAAAAACGTCGTAAAAATCGACGTAAAAGGACGTTTTCTTCATTGACTTACCACCATTTCAACCCTTGATGACTATTTTTAAACTTGAAAGTTAATAGTAGCTTAGCAAAAAATAAATGATAAATATCACAATCAAATGCACTGCCAAAATAAAATGGATGCCAGGCGCTGGATGCTGATGCTAGTGCAAAAATACCGTGATTTGATTGGATAACTCTACAATCATCTGTGGTTTGGTGTTATCTTATTCCTGCAGTTATACACCATACCACATGGTATCATTGTATACCATGTCATATATTGAGCAGCATAACACCAATTAACCTAATATCTATTGAATAGGATAACACCGGTCGTATCGGGTGCCGTGTTTCATATAGAAAGACACTATTTTATAGGGGATCGCACTTATATACTGATCTTGAATCTATCCCGTGTTTCACATAGAAAGACACTATTTTATAGGGGATCGCACTTATATACTGATCTTGAATCTATCCCGTGTTTCATATAGAAAAGACACTATTTTATAGGGGATCGCTCTTATATACTGCCGTGTTTCATATAGAAAAGACACTATTTTATAGGGGATCGCTCTTATATACTGATCTTGAATCTATCCCGTGTTTCATATAAAAAGACACTATTTTATAGGGGATCGCTCTTATATACTGATCTTGAATCTATCCCGTGTTTCATATAGAAAGACACTATTTTATAGGGGATCGCACTTATATACTGATCTTGAATCTATTCCGTGTTTCATATAGAAAGACACTAGTTTATAGGGGATCGCACTTATATACTGATCTTGAATCTATCCCGTGTTTCATATAGAAAGACACTATTTTATAGGGGATCGCACTTATATACTGATCTTGAATCTATCCCGTGTTTCATATAGAAAGACACTATTTTATAGGGGATCGCACTTATATACTGATCTTGAATCTATCCCGCGTTTCATATAGAAAAGACACTATTTTATAGGGGATCGCTCTTATATACTGATCTTGAATCTATCCCGCGTTTCATATAGAAAGACACTATTTTATAGGGGATCGCACTTGTATACTGATCTTGAATCTATCCCGTGTTTCATATAGAAAGACACTATTTTATAGGGGATCGCACTTATATACTGATCTTGAATCTATCCCGCGTTTCATATAGAAAGACACTATTTTATAGGGGATCGCTCTTATATACTGATCTTGAATCTATCCCGTGTTTCATATAGAAAAGACACTATTTTATAGGGGATCGCTCTTATATACTGATCTTGAATCTATCCCGCGTTTATTACAAAGCATTATTTTTTATTCAACGGAATAAACAGCATTCATATACACTTTATTCCGTTGATAAAACTTTTAATTATTCCTGAATCTGTAACATGTTTAATATTATATAAAATCATAGTTTTCAACGGAATAAAATGCATTTTATACACTTTATTCCGTTAAGAATTACTGTTTTGTGTCTCTTAAATGTTTCTTATGACGTACTTTATAATTCAAGGGGAGAGATTCAAGATCAGTATAACTTGAAACGTTTTTGATCATGGTTGGTCAAATGAAATCTTTCTTTTATACATCAGAAAAAACGCCACCTATGATGATACTATTTTTGATCATGAATCAAGATATAGCCGCTACATCATTGTAGCTAAGCTCTTGCGAGCTAGATAGAAAAAAAATACCTATTTTTAAAACTTTATTTTTTGCCTGACCTCCCTAATTTAAGATGATTTAAGATTAATTTTGTGTTTTTATTTTTGGAGTATCTTTGGTTATAGCTACAATAATGTAGCTCCTTTGACATCTTTGATTAGGCGGAGCTACAATGCGGTCCCATTACTCGCAATGGAGCAAATCGAATTTCTTTCTCCAACTCAAACAAAGCTTCAAATTGGTTAAAAAATACCAATAACACTCTGAATAACATTTACTTACTAAAAATTTTGGTCAAAAGTCTTAGATATACATAGATCCGAACATACGGGGACTTTTGTAATTTTGAGTTATCCCCCTTTATATTGTTACTAAGGAGGTGAAGCGTCGGCCATTTTCTTTCAAATTTCATTTGAGATAGCACGCTTAATTTACCGAAATTTCAGGTTTTTAAGGATTGTCATCATGCCCAAGACATGTTGTGCTGTTGGTTGTCAAAACCACAACATGATGATGAAGAAGTTATCGTGTCACAAATTCCCAAAAGATGCAAAACGACGTTCATTGTGGTTGAATGCGTTAAAACGGGACAAGCCAGATGAATCACCTTGGGTTCCAACTCGGAATTCAGTTGTCTGCGGTGAACATTTTATTTCTGGTATGCATATTTATATAGTTTTAATTAAATCATAATAATTTATATAAAATTGAGTCCCCTTAAATATCGAATCTGAGAGACAAAGCATGCATGTATATGAATGTACTTGGTTTAAATATACATGTATGATAAATCATTGAATACTATATTTTTTATATGTACATATTTTTTATGATATATAGGTATTGTTAAAATTTTTACTGCTTTGTCATTAAACATCAGATACACTAGGCATTTTTCATGATATTGTTAATTAATTATCAAAACAAAGACATCCACATGCCATCCCAGGTACAGTACAAACATATGGTGACATTTCCTGACATACTGGTGTGACAATTACCTGTTAAACAGTTTATTGGTCTGGCCTTGCCTCATACTTATTTACATAGATAAACTTAATGTCATAAAACAGCAGTAAAGAATATATTTCTAAAAGTCCTTCAAATCTGGTGTCAATAAGATCATGAAAATTTTGTTTTTGTATTTCAATTTCAATACGAAGTGAAGCCTTTGCTTGCAAAAAAAGGAAGCTTTCGCCAAAGAAACTTGCACTGAATATGGAAGCAGAAGTTGTTCCTATATATACTGCACAGCCCCTTTCTCCAGTAGGATTCAGAAGACCCTTGGAGCAGAGTGAAAGAGAACTTTTCTGCACCGAAATCAACAACTTGCGCAGAGAAAAAGAAATGCTTCAAGAGAAGAACAGGGAACTTTTAGATCAGCTAGCAGGTGCAAACTTATTATCTTCCTATATTATATAAAATGATGCAAGATGTAAATACTTTACTGGACTCTCTTGGACAGTTTTCTCGAGCGTTTATACTTTTCTTTCACAATTTTTACCAAGAACAACAGTAACAGATGCCTTTCCATTGCGAGACCAGATGTTTACGACTTTGATTAAACTACGACTCGATTTACCATTTGAATATATTGCCCATCATCGTGGAGTAGCAGTGTCAACTTTACATAACATTTTTTGGAGATGGATAGATTTGATGCACGCCAAGCTAGACTTCCTGATTCATTGGCCAGATAGGGAAGTCATCAAACAAACCACACCTAGTATCTTTAAGATTAACTTTCAACGCATGACCGCAATAGTTGACTGTTTTGAAGTTTTTATTGAAAGACCCAAAAACTTAAAAGCTAGAGCCAAGGTATATTCTAACTACAAGAAGCATCCAACTGCAAAGTTTTTTATTGCCTGCAGTCCTCTTGGATCTATAACATTTTTATCAAATGCATTGGGAGGAAGAGTGTCTGACAATGAACTTGTAAGGTCTTGCGGATTTATTAGCTTAAACTTTCACCATCCAGGAGATCAAATTCTTGCAGATAGAGGATTTCAACTTAAAGATGATTTTGCCAGTCAGTGCTCAACAGAACTTATCATTCCATCATTTACTAAAGGACAATCCCAGTTGAGTGCCAAAGATGTGGAGACAGAGAGAGTAATTGGACTTTTGAAAAATAGATATACAATTCTAAAAGGAACTTTGCCTATTGTCTTAGTAAAATCCTTAAGTGATGAAGTAGAAGAACCCTATTATCCATCAATAGACAAAATTGTCCGCACCTGTGTATCGTTAACAAATCTTGGTGAAGGTATTGTGTATTCAGAAGACTAGACTTTATACATGACAAGATGGTCCTCATGTCAGGTAAGGGAACAACCATTTAATTCTGAGAGGGAGGCTGGCAGTTTTTGTAATTAAATATTTTGCCTGAGAAGAATTTAGAAATAAATAATCTGGCCTGTACCGTCAGGAAAAAAAATCTGTCCCAAGATTCTTTAACATGGTATATAGAAAATTAAATTCTAGCCGCATAGGGGTGGCAAAAAAATTGTTCTGACCCGCAAAATTTTGAAAATAAATAATCTGACTCGAACCAAATTGCAAGCCCCCCCCCTTAGAATCAAATGGTTGTACCCTAAGCTTTTATCCTAGAGTTCATTTTACAGCAAGTAAATACTCATATGCAGCAAAAAAGGTAAGCTATAAAGTACAAGTCATTGATCAATACACATATGCAGAATATAATGTTTGTATAGGTACAATGTATGAAGTATTAAAATGTTATGGCTGGTCAGAACATATATATCATGTACATGTATGCAGCACAAGATGATTGTATTGGTAAGCTAAGAAGTACATACACATGCATGTATTTATTGCCGATGAAAACATACATGCATGCATCACATGATAGGTAAGCTAGGAAGTATTTTTCAGAGCCAGAGGACATACATGTACATGTATCTAATAAGGCTTTGGCATTGAGAAATGTGTTTATGTTGGTGGACTGTATTCAGTTGTGCTTTTTGCATGGACAGTCAGACACATCTTGATGCACAGATGCCATTTTTATTTATTTCAGGTTTATATCTTAAAAGCATGTCAAGTGTCTTACATTTTCATTGTTTTGGATACAGCACCTTTGAGTCTTGAACAGATGAAATTTGTGCTAGTTGAAACTTTTTTTTGTAATTTCTATTCATTCTATCCAGTTATTACTCAAGATACATGTACATGATTTATCTACATGTATATATTTTGTCATGCATGAAAGTTTGTAAATAATTCTACAAAGTAGTTGTAACATCTTTTTTTTTAAAGTGTGTTTCCTACTGATGAGTCCCGAACACACTTAATGAATGAATGAAATTGTGAGATTTTATACATTTTTTTATAAATAAAAAATTAAATTGTCACTTTTGGTTATTTGTAATTGATTATACCACTTTTTGTAAATACATTTTACTAGTATAGATAATCTCATAATTCATTCATTCCTTCTTAGAACATGTTTTTTCGTATAAATCTTTTCTTCAAAGGGACGAAACTCACAAGGCCAACAGACTTCTAAGTTGGAAGGGGGTGTTATATCTTGAATTTGAAAATTACTGATTTTTTTTTCCTTTTTTTATTGAAATAATGTCATGAATGTACATTTTCCAATGATAAATTATGTCGACAGGGCCTTAGGAGTCTAGGATATAGTAAAATAAAATATCATAATATTAACATAAATAACAACTTTTATTCAATGTTTGATTGAATAATAGTTCTGATCTGATATTTTCAAAATGAAGTTTGTTAAATGCATATACCGGGGTATACATGTATTATATTATTTTATATTGGCATATACTTATGTTTGGTTTAACTTTTTTAAGCACAGTCAGTCATTGCCACTGAATCACATCTACATGTACATATGTTTTAGTTACAGTCCTTCAAGAGGACCTGAGTTCACTCTTGTTGGGACAGAAGTTCCATTAATATTGGCTGCTATTCTGTTGTTTTATGTGTTTTCTTTCAGTCTGCTTATTTCGTGTATTTTACTGGTTTTGGCTCTTTTGACTTGAAATGCCCCATTGGTACATCTTTGCCATGCTACTGCTTCAGCATCAAAAGCTCTACAAAAGTCTCCATTGAGTCGAAGTTGTCAGATGACCCCTTATAGGAGTTACAGCCCCTTAAAGGTGAAAAATAGCATTTTTTCATGTTTTTGGCCTACAGAATGAAAACTATTACAGGTAGAGAAAAGTTGTTTCTTGCTTAAATGTTCAGCTCATTTAGCTCTACAAAAAGTGACAAAAGTGCTGCAAAATACATTGATTTACAGATAGAACATCGTCCGAAAGCAACCACAAATTCATCTAGGGAGAGATTTCTCTTTAACCTTTCATCGGCCTCCTGAGTTTTCTCGTTTAAACGTGTTTCATAATTTGGAATTAATAAATAATTAATTAATAATAAAGTTTATGTCTTTACCTTGTACAATTTGTTGTCTCAATTCTGGTGATATTGAATCAATTTCTGAGATGTCTGATGCTGGAATTCCAAATTGATTTACGCATCTTCTCGGTCTTAAGTTGCACATATCAGGATTTTTGTTGACCTTCACTTGTTGCAGATGAGTGATTAGCAATAGCTGTTTGAAGGTTGAATGATGGACTAGATGTGTCACTTGTCTCGGTCATAAGTACCAGTGCGTTGTTCAGAAGCTGTATCGTTGCGATTGGAGTTCGCGTTGATTGATCTTCAGTTATTTTGTGTTTTCATGTTTTTCATGTTGTCTGTTTTTGTCCCGTTCTTTTTGGTGTTTATTGGTTTTGTCTGGGCCCTTCTGGACTTTTGACATACGGATCCCCTTTTGGTACATCTGCTTCTTGTACTGAACAGTTCTCCCATTTCTGGCTGTGAAAAAAACAGCTGATCCATTTGATGTTGGTGTACTTGAATGCATATTTGTCGGGAGAACACTTAGAACTTAATTGTTATCAATTTTATTACAATTCATTTATATAAATATATACCAAATAGTGTTATTTTTCATTTATTTTATCATGTCCAAAAGCTTAACTCTCCACTGGGGTAATCAAATAAAATTTGTCGTCAAAACTACAAAGTCCCTTTTTCACAATGTGATACATAAAGGGTTCATGATTATGGGATCGAATACAATTCATTGAATTCCTGAATCAATTTTTTTTTTCAATTACAATTTTGATGAGGAAAACTTTATCAAAGTCAACATTAAAGCGAAGACCAGAAAATCTGGACAACCTCAAGAGACCAGGATGAACTTGCATACAGATACTGCGGGAAACGGCCAATATCCATAGAGAAGAAGAATGATCTGCTATCACTTTGCAGAAGTGGTGTAATTCCGGGAGATTACCATTCCTATTATGAAGGACTTATACCCGACAAAAAATCCCGCTATAAGCTACCGTTACCAGATATTCTTGAAAGTGACTGTGAAACTGATGAAAACTAACAGTGCTTGTGGAAACAGAAAACAAAATGAACTAGTCTAAGCAATTCATTGTAGAAATACTTATTTGTAGTAAAATAACATTAACTGGTTGATTAGTGTTATTGTTGTTAACGTGATTTAAGGGGACAAGTTTAAGTCGGATCAAATTATTTATTTCTAATTTTTTTCGGATACAAATACCAAAACGAGTTTAACAGATAAACGGAACATTAATTGCTAATGATATATAACAATATCTCAAGGAATAACCTCTCATTAGTAGCATTTGAATAAAAACATTGGAAGTTCAAAAAACAAAACAATTGAAAACGAAAAGTTTCTAAACGAATAAAAGAGGGGACACCCAAAATCAGCCATTACTGTAAAGATTCTTAGTATTTGGTCAACCAGAAGAAAAATTATTTTGGAAACAAAAAAAAGTCACTTTGTTGTCCCTTTAGGGCCCCTCATTTCTAAACAAAAAAAGAGGGGACATCCAAAACCAGCCCAATCTTTCCTTTTATGGTTAGTAACATTAGGGTAAAGTTTCATAGCATTTGGTCAACCAGAACAAAGTTATTGTGGAAAAAAAATAAAAATCGCTCTTTTGGGCCCGTAATTTATAAACGGAATTACAAAATGACCCAAAAAGGAGAAGTGCACATCTTCAATATATCTGTAATCACTGTGTAAAATTTCAGAAAGATCTAGTGTTTGGTTTTTGAGATTCAGATTACACAAGACGGGCACCTCATAGCGGGACGGACGGACGAACGGAGTGACCCGACTACTAAACCTGCTTTCGTATTCGGCGACGCAGGTTAAAATAATGATTGTGTCTTTTTAGCTACTTCAAGATGACATTGATGCTGAACTAGTGGTCAGTTCAGATGATGAAGAAATACCATCTGGCATCATCTTGGGAATTGCAAAACTGCAAACATACAGGTAGATATTGTTATTTATACATCTTGCATTTTAGTTATTGCTTTACTCCCAAGCAGCGCGATTTCGGCTATATCCGGGAGATGAACATGAACGTGGTGAAACATTGAACATGAAATGATGATGAAGTGGAGGAAATGGGACACAAGGCCAATCGGGTAGGAGAGTTTTGACTGCCACTGGAAAAAGGAGTGATGGGTAGGCACGGGAAATTTAGCCTCCTGCATGGGGATCCTACGGGTTCTTCTCTTACCGAGACCTTCAGCAGGGTTCTTTAACGTGCGAGGAACGTGACATTTTTCCCAACACGGTGCACCACTATGGTTTGCGGTCAGGTTTTCCGCATTATCGCCTGACGACCCCGCATCTCTCGATGTCAGGGCTGCCCCATTCAACCACCTGGGGTACACATCCCAGTCGCTTTGTGGGCAAAGCGGCCTGACCCCGATGTCAGGTTTCTGAGCGGTCTTTAGTGGACTTTTACCGACAAGCTTAGCGCTGCTGCGGGCCTAATCGCCTCCCGGGCCCCGCACGGGACTGGAAAATGGGTACCGTTGCCTGAGATGCAAAACCTGTATACCGTTGCCTGAGATGTAAAACCTGTATTCAGAGACCACCTGTCTTGTGTGACCTTTTTAACATTGTCCCTTGGAAGGTCGCATAAGACAGGTTTGACTGTACATGCAACTATCACAGTCGAACAAGCTAGGATTTTTTGGGACAGGACATTCGGTCCCATTATTGGTCAAGAATCACAGGACCAAACGAAAATATAGAGGCCTTAGAACACAATTTATGGTTTATATACTGCTAACTTCTATCCAACATTCGGACCAGAGAAATGCACAAAAACGCCAGTCCGAATGAGTTTTTATAGGCCTTTTCTGTCAGTCCTGTGCTAATTTCCATGACTGCTATCAATTTTAAATGGCCTACACATAAAGAACTGAAATTTATTTTACTTGTATTTATTATTATTATTATTATTATTAATATATATAGTTTAACATTATAACAATGCACAAGCAATATCTGATTTCTAAAACAAAATTTTCCAAAAATGGGAAATTAAAAAAAAAAAAAACAGTCTGAGAACAAAACAAACCCATCAGCCCCTAATGATATTATTTTTATTTTGCTAGATTTGTGAAGGAAAAGAGTTTGCAGTCGACCATGATTTGATCAAAAACTTCAAGTGTTGCCTGACTTTGACTACTGCGGAAGCTTTGGCTTCCCCAGACAAGAGAATATCAGTATCTAGGTTCTTGAAAGATGTAAGTATCAGCCTGTACCAAAAACTTTTTCAATGACTAGTCCGACCACAAGTTTTTATGGTTTTTCCATAAATGTCAAATAAAATCTTGGCTAATTATACCCCCGCTTCGAAGAAGAGGGAGGTATGCTGTTTTACTCTTGTCTGTCCGTTTGTCCGTTATTCCGTCCGGCACAGGTCCAGAGGTGGCGCCTAACCTACAGGATGAGTATCAAGGCGGCCCTGACCAAGTGCCCCAGGGGCCTCTTCCAGGCCCAGGTACACCTAACACCGAGGTGCCACCTTTGCTGGCCCCTGATCTGGTAATCACCCAAGATAAAGAATACGACAAAGGAGCAACACCATGTGGAGTGAAGCAGGACCTTGGTTAGTTAGTAATGGAGCGGGATGTACAGCAGGTGTCTAGGTATGAAATACCTAGGCACCCGAATGATTCAGACACGGATTCCAAGTCTGGGATGCCTAGACAGGCGAATGATTCAGACACGGATTCCCAGTCTGAGTTACCTATACCCAGACACGCGAATGATTCAGACACGGATTCCCAGTCTGAGGAGGATGATGATGACTTAGCACTCATTGCGGATGACACCGATGTAAAGGATGTGTTTGTTCGTAGCCTGGGTTAAAAGTCAGGTCATTGGGTGGCAGTGACACTCCAGGGTCAGAAGCTGATGGCGGTGTTTGACACAGCTGCCGACGTGACCCTCATTTCGGAGGTTTACCGCTCCTTGTCGGACCCCCGACCCATGCAGGGGGAAGGGCTCCTCTGTGCTGCTGGTGTGGGTATGAGAATGAACTGTTATGTAGTGGGACCCGCAAAGGTACAGCTTAGGTCACGGGTGATTGAGTTGAACATCCATGTGGCCCCTATTAGGGATGATATGCTCCTAGGGGACGACATTATAACTCTGCAAGGAATTGACCTTGAGCTTTAAAAGGGTTGGCTGACCATGGGCGATGAGAAAATCCCCTTGGTCAGAGTCAAGACCAACCCTACACCCCAAGTGTCAAGGGTGTTCACTAAGGATCAGTTGCAGATCCCCCGAATTCAGTGGTAAGAGCTTGTTGTGTTTCAGAACGTATGCCAGGGACCTATATGATAGAGTCGGTGATCACCGCAGAGCTGATGATCCCCAGGACAGTTCGAGGAGAGGGCCAGGACCCTGTGGTCTGTCTGATCAACTCCTCAGATCACTTGGTAACGATAAGGAAGGGGGAGGAGATCGTCACCGCAGTCCCAGTGGAAATGACGTCCAAGGTAGAACCAGAAGTAAGGCAGGTTGAGGTAGGATGTGAGATAGGGAGGGAAGAAGGTGAGCTGCCAGAACACTTAACAGATCTATTTGAAAGATCCAAGGGGTTGTTAACTCAACCTCAGCAGGAGGACTTACGGAAGCCACTTGTAGATTTGATCTAGGTTCTTTTACCGCGATCGAGCACACTGTGGACACAGGGGATCACTCTCCGATAAAGAGTCGTATGAGGCGGACCCCGTTAGGGTTCGCTCAGGAGGAAGAAGCCCACTTCAAGAAGATGATAGACGCAGGGTTAATCCAACCCTCTGTGTCCCGAGCTGAGTTCGGCCCCTGTCCTTGTTCGTAAAACTGACGGTGGGGTAGGGTGGTGCGTGGATTATCGTGCCTTGAATGCCATTACCACCAAGGACGTGTTCCCTCTCTCTCCAGTGGAGCAATGTATAGACACTTTGGCTGGAAACCGTTGGTTCTCCAAGCTTGACGTCAATTCTGCCTACTGGCAAGTCAAGATCAAGGAGGAGGACCGACCCAAGACAGCATTTATATCGAAGTACGGCCTTTTCGAATTCGCTCGGATGGCGATTGGTCTCTGCAATTCGCCTGCCACCTATGCCAGGGTCATAAACCTAGTTCTCAGAGGGTTGACGTGGGACGTGGTTCTGGTATTCCTCGATGATATTTTAGTGCTGGGTAGGGATTTTGAAGACCACCTGGCCAACTTACGGGTGGTCCTGAGCAGGTTTCGTGAGTTCGGGCTGAAACTCAAGCCAAAGAAGTGTGAGCTGTTCCAGGAACGTGTCGAATTCCTGGGCAGAGTTGTAAGTGGGGAGGGAATGTCGATAGGACCCAGCTATGTGAAGGATGTGCAGAACTGGCTCGTGCCCAAGGATACAAAAGAGGTCGAGAGGTTCCTAGGGTTCGCTGATTACCATAGGGTCTTTATCAAGGGGTACGCGGACATTGCAGTTCTACTTCAGGCAGTGACAGGAAAGAAACCGTTCGTGTGGGAGCAAGAGCAGCAGGAAGCTTTTGAGGGATTGAAACATGCATTGACCTCAGCCCTAGTGATGGCCTTGCCAAAAGCCCAGGATGCCTTTATCCTTGACACGGACGCCTCCAATGTAGCTCTCGGAGCGGTGCTTAGTCAGGTCCAGGAGGGACAAGAACGTGTGGTGGCATACGCGAGCTTCACCTTAGCGCCAGAGCAGCGTCGATACTGCTACACACGAAAGGAGCTCTTGGCGGTTATCCGTGCTGTAAGACAGTTTCGCATATCTATCTCAATTTTTGTCACAAGTGGTGTTATAAACCTATCATATTGACACAATGTGTGAAACTTAATTATATGTGGTCATGGCGCTAATTTTTTTTTGTGGTTCATGGCACTTTTTTTTCACAATCTTATCATTTGACCTCAGCCATATCTTTCATTTTTTTTCTTGCTTTTTTTCTTTAGCCTCATCCACCGCCATTTTTCCAGGGCAAACATGTAAATGGAGGTGTTTTTTAAGTATCTTTTCAGTTCCTCTACTTCTTCATCATCCCATCACTTACGTACATGTTTCTTCTTTTTTTTTTCTATTACTTCAGCATTTTCTTCACTTCCATGTTCCTGGTCACAATCTTCATCGTCATGCTCTTTGACAAATCAAGTCCTTTGCATACAATTTTTCTATGCCATTTGACTTCAATATGACAGGAGGCACAAAGATGTGTGTTTTTTTTTACTATAGACATTTCTTATATCCAAGTTCTAAACCTTACTACATGCAGAAGTAACCCATGGTTCGTTAAATTTTGTCTTTTGCAAAAATTGCTACACAACATTCATTGTATAAATTATTTTTCTTTTGTAGTGTACAAATTTTTGTGGTTCACTGTTACCTACAAAAACCACAAAAATTGAAACCCCATAAAAAATAGTGAAACCACAGATTTTTCTCTGTTACAGTTATTTGCAGATAAGTCACTTAATACTTGGACCAAGTATAAACTGTAGACAATGGATAGACCTTTATTGTATGGACACAGTCACTTAATGCAAGGACCCCATAAAGGCTTTTACTTCCCCTTTTGTAAACTTCAAATCGGGATTCGATCCGACTACCTGCATTGTATTATATATGGACAATAGTCACATAATACAACATAATACAAGGAGTCAATATAAAGATGTATTCTATAGACTTTTATTTCTTCAGAACTTGATGATGAAAGAAAGGTTGTTGAATTGTACATTGTGTTGATTAAACTGTTGTGTCAGAAATAATGAAAAGAACAATAAAATGACATAGCTGCAAGTAAAAACAGCTCTACTGAACATAGGTTTACTTACCAACAATAAATGGGTACAAAAACAATACAGAATAATACTATAGCAATTGTTAGCCCTAATAGAAACAAAGCAAAAATTTGTCAGATTTTTTTTGCTTTGTGCATGTTTTTCAAGTCACATTCTGCAATAACACATCGAGAGAGTTGATGTTGGTGACTATTTACTTCACAGCCAACAGCACTTTCCATTTTAATTTTTCATTTTCATTTTGAATGAGGGATTGTGGGAAAAGATGAACTAAGTCACTTGATACTTGGAGCAAGTATAAACTGTAGACAATGGATAGACCCTTATTGTATGAACACGGTCACTTAATTTTAATTTTCACTTATTTTGTACTAACCTTTACCCTAAATGTATCTTTATATGCTAACCCCTTACCCTAGCTGTGTGTTTTACACTTTCCGTATCCCTAATTATACGTTTTTGTACTAACCCTTATTATCACTGATTTTTTGTACTAACCCCTACCATTAATTTTGTGTTTTCATCGAGTATAACCCTAATTGTATAATTTTGTATTAACCCTAACCGTAAATGTATCTTATATGCTAACCCATAACCCTAATTGTGTGTTTTATACTAACCCTAACCCTAATAATATGTTTAACTCTAACCCTAACCCTAATTATGCGTTTTTGTACCAACCCTTACCCTAATTGTAAAATTTTGTACTAACCCTAACCCTAAATGTATCTTTGTGTGCTAAACCCTAACCCTAATCATACGTTTTTGTACGAACCCTTATCATCTATGTATTTTTGTACTAACCCCTACCATTAATTTTGAGTTTTCATCGAGTATAACCCTAATTGTATAATTTTGTACTAACCCTAACCCTAAATGTATCTTTATGTGCTAAGCCCTAACCCTAATTGTGTGTTTTATACTAACCCTAACCTTAATAATATGTTTTACACTAACCCTAATTATGCGTTTTTGTACTAACCCTTACCCTAATTGTAAAATTTTGTACTAACCCTTACCCTAAATGTATCTTTATGTGCTAAACCCTAACCCTAATTGTGTGTTTTATACCAACCCTAACCCTAATTGTGCGTTTTTTACTAACCCTTACCCTAATTATAGGTTTTTGTACTAACTCTTATCATAAATGCTTTTTTTGTACTAACCCCTACCAATTTTTTTGTGTTTTCATCGACTATAACCCTAATTGTATAATTTTGCACTAACCCTAACCGTTAAAATGTCTTATATGCTAACCCCTAACCCTAATTGTGTGTTTTATACTAACCCTTACCCTAAAAATATGTTCTACACTAACCCTAACCCTTATTATGCGTTTTTGTACTAACCCTTACACTAATTGTTTAATTTTGTACTAACCCTAACCGTAAATGTATCTTATATGCTAACTTCTAACCCTAGCTGTGTGTTTTATATTTACGCTAACCCTCATAATATCTTTTACACTAATCCTCACCCTAAGTATGCGTTTTTGTACTAACCCTTACCCTAATTGTATAATTTTGTACAAAGCATAACCCTAAATGTATCTTTATAGGCTAACCCTAACTGTGTGTTTTATACTAACCCTAACCCTAATTATACGTTTTTGTACTAACCCTTATCATAAATGTATTTTTGTACTAACTCCGACCACTAATTTTGTGTTTTTATCGAGTGAGACCTGAATTGTATAATTTTGTACTAACCCTAACCCTGAATGTATCTTATATGATAACCCCTAACACTATGAACCAAAATAAGGACTGACATTACCATGTACAGTTCAAATTCGATTTTATATGACTGATAATAACTGTACTTTACCACAATTTATCTGTAAAATACTGATTTTATTTTATGCAATATCTTCAGTAATTATCAATTTCTGTAATTTAACTGTTTTTAATTGTCCTTAGCTGATGCAGACGATATCAGTTCCTACCAGTCAATTTTGTGATTTGTAACAAATCATGACAGTCATTTTAAACATTTACCTTGATTTAAAATTACTGATGTGGTTTGTTACTGTCATTGTCAGTAATTAACAGAACTTTACCTTGATGACTGATATTGACTGAAGATGTCAGTCATTTTGAATCAAGGTAATGTTCTGTTAATGACTGACAATGACAGTAACAAACCATATCAGTGATTTTAAATCAAGGTAAATGTTTAAAATGACTGTCATGATTTGTTACAAATCACAAAATTGACTGCTATAAGCTGACATCATTTGCTACAGATAAGGACAATTAAAAACAGTAAAATATAGAAATTGATAATTACTGAAGATATTGCATCAAATAAAATCAGCATTTTACAGATTAATTGTGGTAAATTACAGTTCATTTCAGTCAAATTAAATTGAATTTGAACTGTACATGTAAAAAGTCTTAGTCAACTCGTTAAACAGGAAGTAGATGACCGACAGACCTCAAAACGTATCCCATCATATGGGACCCCCGCCTGAAGTAATGCATTTTATTTTTACAGTGTGAAATCTTACATTCTGTTGGTTACGAGGTACGTTGGATGGGGTATGACAAAAGCCAACAAAGTACCCTATCTTTGTTTTGATCAAGTGAAGGATTGAAGTTTTAGATCTATATATTCAGGACCAGTTTAGGATATTCATTACCGGTAGGAAAAACAAATCAGCTATAATAAGTTTATACATGACGCCGGTTCGATTCATACTAACGATAATTTTGTCGGATGTTGTCGGATAATAGAGATTTTGATTAAAATCACACAATTTTTGTTCAACTTTTCAAAAATCTTCTTCTCTGAAACCGCTTGACCTCATGAAAAGAAACTTGGTGGGGTTGTTTTGTAATATGTGGTCTACAAAATTATTTATTCGACAAAAAACATGGCCGCCATGGCTAAAAATATGACATAAGTGTAAATTGCAGTTTTTTGCAAATTGCTCAAAAATGGTAACAGATATTTAAACTCTGTTTGGGTAATAATGATCAGCACATCAAGATGTACCCTGAAGTTTTGAAGAAGATCTGACAATGGTTGTAGGAGTTATTGCCCTTTTTCTTGTTTTTTTTTAAAATTCTCATATCTTGAAAACTATACAAGATATTTGAAAATTTTAAATTGCATATCGTTTAGTACATAGAAAGACCTTTGTTGATAGGAGTTGTTTCCCTAAGAATATTCAAAATGATAATTCAACAGAGAAGCAGTCCTTTGTTAAAATAAATAAAATATGTTGCACTGTGGCTTGTGTATAAATAAAATAGATAAATAAATGGATGGTGAAGCCACATTTAAAAGGTAAAAACTAAATAAGAAATATAAAGAAATAAAACCTTTAAAACAAATAAAACAAGAGTGCCCAAATTTTCGGACATAAAGTCCTTCTTCAGGGGCTAAAAAGTAGAAAGATGTTCACACATCGACTGACGAGGACAGAATGACATAAAATTGACTCGAAGAACATCACGTGGTATTTTAATCCTGAACTTAATGACTAATTTATATATATTAAGAAAAGGTCTGTCTTTTTACATTCATACCAAAGGGTTGAAAAGTGCCTAAAAAGTTGATTATTCTTTGCTCAAGGAACTGTCTTTGTTTTTCGCCGGTGCATGTTTCAAGGAGAACGGTCACCTGCATATCCTTGACGCCATGGTTTGGCAATGAAAAGTGCTGGCCGACTGGGCAGTCGTCGCATTTGAGAACACTTCTCCTGTGTTCAGCAAATCTGTCACCCAGTCGACGACAAGTTTCTCCTACATAAATTTTAAGGCACTTGGCACAGCGGATAGCGTAAATGACATTTTCAGAGATGCAGGTGTAACCGTTCTTCAACTTGAAAGTGTTGGAGGGGCCAACTATCTCTTCAGTCTCCCAGGTAAAAGGACATGTGACACAGATTGATCGACCACAACCCCTGGTGCCAGAAAAGTCAGAGCGAGGACGTCTCTTGGATTTGTCAAATGAACTGGAGACAAGATGTTGCCTCAAACTCTTACCTTTGCGAAAAGCAGTCAGGGGTGGCGAGTCGAACACTGTCGACATGTGTTCGTCCTTCAAGACGATGGACTTGAAATTGCGCAACAGAATGTTCCGTATAACGATGTTATGAGGGTGGTATGTAAGTACCAAAGGTATACGGTCATTCTTGCGTCTTGACCTGGGCTCCAAAGCCTTGGATCGTGTCACCCGGGAAACTGAGTCGATAGCTTTATCCAAGATGTTGTTTGGATATCCCCTTTTGACAAAGAATGATTTCATAGTGCTGCTTTGAACTTTAAAATCATCCTCTTTGCTGCAAATACGTTTAAGTCTCAAAAATTGAGCCCTAATTTTCTTTGTTAAAATATCCAGCTTATAAGTATCATCGAATACAAGGGGAGCGATTCAGGCTCCTGGGAGCCTCTAGTTGAAAGAAGCAAAGACGCGCCGATGAATTTTCTTTTGAATCGAGAGTAAATGTTTTTAAAATTTCTTGAGTATAAATGACTTTTTGGTACCCGCCTGGCCAGATATTATTATGTTATGCCCTTTTTTCAGCAGTGTGTTGGATTTCTGCATTTGCCATACTAAACTTTTACGACAAAATGCCAATTTTGATGATGGGATGGATTCGACCAATGAATCTTACCTCTAAATTTAGACCTGGCACACCGAAAGTAAGACATACCATTAGCTGTCAACGTCGCTTTGAGTTTATCAAAGGCTAGAACTACATGAAATTACCGTTTAACGACCCGAAAAAAAGGCGTTAATAAGTTAAATAAAGAGCACAGATTATAAGAAACCATTGATTTCCCTAGGAGATATTTTATTGGCCAAAAACAGTGGTCTACCTTATAATATATATTATTTTTCATTAGGTCATAACTTACCTAAGACCCCTATGGTCCCGTGCGGCGAATAGGCCCGCAGCAGATTTGGCTTGTCGTAAAATCCGACTAAGGGTCTTGGGATTCTGACGTAGGGTCAGTGCTCGGCCCACAGAGCGACCTAGTGAGTACCCTAGGTGGCTGAATAGGGTAATAAAACGTTTATGTGAAAAGACTATATATCAATAAATAGAATTCCCCAAATTAAGGTAACGCTATGTGTAAGAAAGCTTCATGAAGAGAGTCAGAACATCTAACAAAAACCAACATGATTAAAGTGTTGTTCAAATTCCTTAAACTTAAGAGCAAAAACTTGAAAAAGTTATTTTGCACCTATTCTTTTGTTTTAAGAGAGAACTGGTAACGGAAGTTACAATCCTTAAGCTTCACTTGATTGTATTGTAGAAATATTCATAAAGTAAGAAAGATAAATAAATTGAGTAGTCGATGAGTCAAATGGATCCAAAAAAGCAGATAACTTTTATAGTGTCAAATTGGGTTTAGTTATAGACAAATCTAGATACATGAAAAGATTAAGCTGTGATTAAAGTATTGAATTTTCAGGTAAAGCTGTGATTAAAGTATTGAATTTTAAAAAAAATGAAGAAAGTTTAAAAGATAAATAGTGCATTATATAAGTTATGTGTTGCAGTTTAGTCAGCTTTGTTTTCTTTAAGCGATTGCTATAATTACTTAGTATAATTTGAGATATAAATGTCCCTTTTAAAGATTAGAAGTTTGATTAAACCATAAGAATTTTTTGAAGACTTGACAAATGATCAGCTCAGGATTTTTATAGTAAAAATTTAGTGCTAAGTGTGGACTCGCAAACCACAAATACCGTGGTGTAAAAACATAAAATAGTCTTTTAAAGATTAATTTGTGATCAAATAAAATGCTGAATAAGTAATAAAATGCTTTAGAAACTATGCATTGTCTGTAAAACTTGCCGAGCACATTAACATAAAATAAAAAATAAGAAAATGAAGATATGACAAACGGAGGAATTGCTCCAAAAATGCGGCACGGGTGAACATTGCATTCGGGCGTGGCCCAAATATGAGGGTGACACGTAACCGTTAGTTCGTTCGGAGATCGTAAAAATGTGAAAATGTCGTATGATGATAAATACTTACAAAACTAGAATACTGACAAAGTGATGATGTAGTTGAGGAAATGGGGACACAAGGCACAATCGGGTAGGAGAGTTGTGACTGGAAAAAGGAGTGATGGGTAGGGACGGGAAATTTCGCCTCCTGCATGGGGATCCTACGGGTCCTACTCTTACCGAGACCTGCAGCAGGGTTCTTAAACGTGTGAAGAACGTGATATTTTTCCCAACACGGTGCACCACTATGGTTTGCGGTCAGGTTTTCCTCATTATCGCCTGACGACCCCGCATCTCTCGATGTCAGGGCTGCCCCATTCAACTACCTGGGGCACACATCCCAGTCGCTTTGTGGGCAAAGCGGCCTGACCCCGGTGTCAGGTTTCTGAGCGCTCTTTAGAGGACTTTTACCGACAAGCTTAGCGCTGCTGCGGGCCTATTCGCCTCCCGGGCCCCCGCACGGAACTCCGATAAGATAAAAAAGGCGAGAAAAGGATATCAAGACAAAAATTAACTCTTTTGTACTTTTTAATTAAACAGTGTAGAAAGTTTCATTGGTCAAATAAATTATATGTTTTAGTAGAAAATAAATAAACAAATCAAAATACATATCTGGTAAGATCTTTGTTCCAAACCATCACGTGGGACGGGACTACATGGTCCCAATCAAAAAGGTCACCTTACTTTTTAGATTGCGGAGAATCAAGACCAAAACCATATTTTATTTTATTTACCAGGTGTATATCTTTGATAAGTATTTTGATAAAGAAACTTTATTTTAACTTTGTTTATAGAACTTTTATTATTTCAATAAAGTATTTTAAAAACAGTCTGAATAAATGAAATACCATGAATTTAGTAAAGGAAAATAATATTAATAAAATAGAGACATGATGCATTATCTTTACACTTTGTATATATTTTTTATGACTCACTTTTGGATTGCGGACAATAAAGATCTAAAACCAAATTTATTTTCTTTACCAGGGCCACGCCTCGAAAGACCGCCACCACAATCCCCGCAGTTTTCCAAGTCTCTGCTTATTTACATTCAAAATGTAGTTTCCAGAACAAGAGAGTGAAACCTCCTAAGTGGGGATGAACTCAGTAAAAACAAATGCAGTCATGACATATAAACACTTTCCTTTTTGTTTTGGAGGGAAAGGGGAGACAACAAAATGAAGCAGACGTCTCTCCCCCCTTTATCTCCAGAACAGAACAATTTCCTTCATCACACTTAGCACGACTTAGTGCGTGCAACCCCTTGTTTTTATTTGCCTTTACAGATGAGACCAAACCTAACCTGTACAAAAGTGAACTTAGAGCGGACCTGTGGTTCACTTTTCTGGTCTGGTTTAATTCTCTTGACCAATCCACGAAGCAGACCTAGGTCCACTTTTCTGGTTTGGTTTGGTTGGAAAGCAGACCAGACCTCACCACAAGTCTGGTTCAGTCAAAACTTTGGTCTGGTCTGCTTTTAATAGTGAACCAAGAGTGGACCAGACATAGAGCGGACCAGACCTAAGTTTGGTCTGCTCTAAATCTGGTCTGGTCTGCTTTTAATAGTGAACCAAGAGTGGACCAGACCTAGAGCGGACCAGACCTAAGTTTGGTCTGCTCTAAGTCTGGTCTGGTCTGCTTTTGATATATAGTGAACCAAGAGTGGACCAGACCTAGAGCGGACCAGACCTAAGTTTGGTCTGCTCTAAGTCTGGTCTGGTCTGCTTTTGATATATAGTGAACCAAGAGTGGACCAGACCTAGAGCGGACCAGACCTAAGTTTGGTCTGCTCTAAGTCTGGTCTGGTCTGCTTTTAATACATGTATATAGTAAACCAAGAGTGGACCAGACCTAGAGCGGACCAGACCTAAGTTTGGTCTGCTCTAAGTCTGGTCCACTAAAGGAATGGTCAGTTTTTATAGGTCTGGTCTGCCTGAGGTCAGAGTGAACCAGACCTTGGGCAAAGTTTGCTTTTGGAGTAAACTTGAAAGCAGACCTAGGTTCACTAAAACCAAACCAGACCAGAAAAAAGCAGACCTGAACCAGACTTCTGGTCCACTTTATAAGTCTGGTGCGCATACAGGTTAGGTTTGGATCCATCTGTATCTTTAGATGAAGTGAATTTGTTTTATTATATGAACTACAGAACAATACAAAAATGTGGTTAAAGTAGATAATAATAATGAAGTAATGTCAAAAGAGAGACATTGCTTCATGCAGATAACCGATGAGGGTCCTTAGGAGGTTTGAATGCCTCCTTTCGTTGTCATTTCATGCAGCATTTCGGCCAAAAATGACAAATAATGTTCCGGCAACCCTCCTTTGAAACTATAAGGAGAAATTCAGGAATAGGAAATGTCGTGTATGTCCACTATATGTAAACATGGAAGTGGATGAGTTATGGTCATTATATAACTTTCCATGTTAAGTGTACTGCTGCAAATTTTTAAGCCTAAATAAACTTGCTGAGAAAACGACATTAGAGATTTTGGTTAACCAGAAGAATGCAGGGTGCAAGACGGTTGATGGAACAAAAGTGATCCCTTTATTTCGCTTAAGCAACATTTTGCAGGTGACATAAAAATCCTTTTATATCACCATTTACAATCATTGTTTATTATAATACACTATGAAATGTTTTTCAGGGGTGCAGTGTTTCGAACGGACAACGGTAGAATAGGGGATTTCAAGGGCATTTAGCCAAAAGCTGTAATGCTAGCCCTAACAGCAACTGCCACCAAGGAAGTTCGGTTAAGATTTCCAAACTGTTAGGCATTAATCGCTATGACGAAATTATAGGATGTTGCGACAGATCAAACATGTATTTTGAAAAAAATGCATCTAACAATGTTGAACCCGGTGGTGTAGTGGTTAACGCGTCGGACTACTAACACCAAGGTTCGTGGTTCGATCCTCGTCCGGGGTGAAAATTTCATGAACCAATTTTCCGACTCTCTCTTGACACCATTTGCGAGGATGGTCTCAAGGAACGATGCTAGTCCTTCGGAAGGGACGAAAAAAGGTTGTCCCGTGTATGTGGAGAGCAATACCCCATGCACGTTAAAGACCCTTTTGTAGAGTTCGATAAGAGTAGGCTCAATGGGGGCCACTGCAAAGGCCACACTCGCAAACTGCTAGCTGGAGAGGGATTTACAGAAGCATTAAGCTTGCTTCCCAATCCAGGATAAATAAATATGTTTAAACTAACAATGTTGAAGCAAAATTCACTTGACTTGTCAATGGGCTCAAAATAAAAAAAAAGTTGAAACACCAAAGTCTATTTTATACTACAGGAATATAAAAAAAATCATGTGCAGAATTGTACTCTTTGTTCAGGAAACAATTGGGAAAGGATTCATACATTGGGGTTCCATAAGCTAAAACTAAAAAAAAAAACTTGTCATTGAAAGATTTCGGAAACCAAATTGTAAATTACGAGAGGTAGTAGCAACACATGCATAGAATGGGTGTAAATGTTAACTACATCAATTGATAAAATAGTTCATTAGGGAGCACCCTAGTGGTAGTTTCACTTTTTATCTCATATCCCTTTAGAATTATTGTAAAACAGGCAATAAAAAACTCGAATAATATACATACCCTAATAGTTTGCAGTTAAATCATTATTCTGTGAAAAAGAATGGTTTCAATACACAAATAATCAACTAATAGAACATTGTGTAAGTTTTGAATAGCAGAGATATAACATCATCAAAGTTAAGAAAAACACTAATTTCTATGTTTTTTTGGTGGGAAATTATCTCCCTTGATGTAAATGGCAGCACAAATCAAGATGGCAGCTCCCATGGACTGCTCTCTACAGAATTATTTTGAAAGTTCTTGTGGGGTACACACAAAGTTAAAAACGATTCATCGTTGATTTTACTGAAAGATTGCAATAAATCATTCATTGGCCATCTCAGATCATGCAATCTTGGGGAAACGCCGTAGATGACGAGGCAGAGTTGAAAGCTAGCCGTGCTGGAATCTGGGATTATGGTAAACCAACTGATCAAGGCATAACCATATGTCCGTTCCATAGATACACCTTTGGCATTTGTTTGAAACCAGGACTTAGATGTGGGTTCCCTGGACACCCAGTGGATTCCAAGTGTAAATTGGCCAATAAACTTGTATTTGTATACAGTACGAACCTTATTTGACGAAAAATGTGATGTTCGAATAAATTATGTAAATTTCAAATAATTCACTGGTGTTGGACAAGTTGAACATGAATTTGCCATTACGGGGAATGCATTAAATATAATTTGTATCGCCCTTATCTTTTCTATGTTTTGTTTTACTTGCGAACTCACAAATTTTAGATTTTAATCCATTTCCAATGATAAAATTCTCTAATATGCTCGATCGCCTACTCTGCCATAGCAAAGATGTCAAAGGAGCTAGTGCATTGCAGTTCACATAAATCATGATTTTATTTATTTATTTTACACTTGTTCCACATTTCATTATCTTCCCGTTTATTACTTCAGCTGGAAGGTCCATTTGAGGTGTTGCCATCACTTAACGTCCGCTGTCGTCTGTCTTCCGTTAATATTTTTTTTTTCAAATTTTTCTCCACTGAAATAACTGAACAGAAATTAATTAAACTTGGCATGAATGATTCTTAAGGTGTCCTGCACCAAACTTGTGTTTCGATTTGGTCCTAGACCAAAGGTTAATAACATCTGCGCTATAAGATGTAGCACATCTAATATTGTGACTCTTTAAATTTGTTAACAAACTATTCGGGTTTATGTAAGGTCAAAATAGGAAAAACATGTTTAAAACCATATTAATAAGATATTAAAATTTGAATATGCCCTTCGACATTTCAGACCAAGGGTAAAAAAACACCTGCACCATAAGATGTTGCACAACCGTTGACAAAAGAGTGGGCGTTACAAAAAGAACAAAGCAAAAAAAAAACTATCTTCGTAAATTCCAAAAGAGATCATTTTTGAAAAAGTTACCAGAGAAACAAGAACACATATTCAGCTGTAAGTATATTATTTTTAATCAACTCAATCTCGAGTCTGAGATGGTCAAAGTGGACAAGACTTACGACAGCTTATGGTATGTAGAAAAGAAAATCAGAAAACGTTAGCGACAGGGGCGCGTGCAGTGGTTGGTGAAATTTGAAGGCTGGCCGGACAAATATAATCAATGGATGGATGAGGATGATATCATAAACGATTCTTGAAGATGAGCGTCTACGTCACGTTTAGCAGCAACAAATCTTTGGAATATATCCCCAACAACAACGAATACAAGTTTTCGTCTCTCCTAAATTTACCCTTACTGTTAAATGGAAACTGGGGAGTAGCCTTAGTGGAAGCAGGCTTTTCCAGTAGTGCATCTAAAACAGAACCTTTTTACCTGTACTCCAATATATGCGGCGAATCCATTGTCGACGGGGAACAGAAGCCCCTGTTCAGAAGGTTGAGTGCCGTCTCGATGGGAAACTGGTCGAGCGTTTTCGAAGTTCCACAGTACGTCCTTGTAAAAATAAAAGAGCTCTTTAGCATTGACATATATATAACAGATGGTCAAAACAATCCGGCCTCATTTTTAGACATCCCTTCGACGGTGACACTGCATTTCAAGTCATTCCCGTTCTTTTGAGAAAAATGAGCAAGATGTTTGAACCAAATGTAGGGCATTAAGTCAATTATTACGAGAAGCAAAAGGATCAGCGGCATCATTACAGCGACCAAATACAAATAGGCGGCGGTTCTTCAACTGGGTCTCCAAGATCGTTCATGACACCTATCGGCACGCCTGTCAGAGCAGCCTCAGACGAGAAAGAAAAAATTCAACTCGTTTCCCCCGTTCAGCAAACCGACGAGATGGCTAAAGACCCGGTTGAAAGGGCTACCTTAAAAAGAAAGCCGAGTAGTCGACGTGTCAGTTCTGCTAAAAGACGTCGAACAGTAAAGACCCCTAAGAAGTCTACTAAGCCACCCAAGAAGGTTCCTACCAAAAAGACAGCCAGAAAACAGTTAAAGAAAAAGGTCCCTAGAAAACAGCCCAAGAAGATAAAAAAAGTGAAAGATATTCTAGGATAGAATGGCAGCATTATCGTTAGACGGTTTCCAAGAAGCTTAACCCAGCGGGTTGGACCTGTTCTCGTTTCCGCCCACTCAGACAGCGGTCGATTCTTTGTATTATGAGTGGAACTGCACCGATCGAATTTAACATCGCTGCGCAAAATTCACTAGAATACATAGACCTCAGAAAAAAAACAAACTATGCGTGAAAGCGAGAATTAAGCATACAAAAGGAGACAGTCTGAAGCCTATCGAATATGTTGGGCCCTTAAATAATTTCCTACACTAGATGTTTTCCCAAGTGGACGTGACATTACAGAACAAGTTGGTGACTTCGACTACCACGCATTATCCGTATAAGGCGATGATACAGACCCTCCTGTCCTATGGAACAGAGGCTAAAGAGTCCCAATTAACCAGTCAATTGTGGAATAAAGACAAGTCTGGACATTTTGAGTTAGTTAGTTATTGCTTTACTCCCAAGCAGCACGATTTCGGGTATATCCGGGAGATGAACATGAAAATGGTGATACAATGAACATGAAATGATGATGAAGTGAAGGAAATGGGGACACAAGGCCAATTGGGTAGGATAGTTTTGACTGCCACTGGAGAAAGAGAAGTGATGGGTAGGAACGGGAAATTTTGCCTCCTGCATGGGGATCCTACGGGTCCTACTCTTACCGAGACCTGCAGCAGGGTTCTTTAACGTGCGAGGAACGTGACATTTTTCCCAACACGGTGCACCACTATGGTTTGCGGACAGGTTTTCTGCATTATCGCCTGACGACCCCGCATCTCTCGATGTCACGGCTGCCCAATTCAACCATCTGGGGCACACATCCCAGTCGCTTTGTGGGCAAAGCGGCCTGACCCCGATGTCAGGTTTCTGAGCGCTCTTTAGTGGACTTTTACCGACAAACGTAGCGCTGCTGCGGGCCTATTCGCCTCCCGGGCCCCGCACGGGACCTGGACATTTTGATGACAGCGACGTAAAAAGTTGTACCAACACTTCTTTGTGCGAACGGGCTCAATTTTTTACCCAGAGTCAAGTGTGTGATTTAGAGGGGCCTTTGTTTCATGATTTGTGCAGTTTAGACAGATACATGCTGAATCAAGCAGCGATCAATGTGAAACTCTACCGCTTGAGACCGGAGTTTGCTTTGTTGATCAAGGAGAGCAACCCCAATTATCAAATTGTGATTGAAGACATCAGCTTAAAGGTGTGCAAAGTTCGTCTGAACCCCGCCGTTATTACGGCGCACACACAAAAGCTACAATCGACGAAAGCTAAATACCCTTACACCAGAACAGAAGTACGTCTTATTTCTATACCCGCCGGAAGTCTTGAGTTTTAATTACAATAATTTGTTCAATGGTCTTCGAGCGAACCGTTGCGTTATAGGATTAACAGAGTCTAACAGTTCGAGTGGGTCTTACAAGCTGAACCCCTTCAATTTTCAACATTTCAATCTCGGACAAATAGCTCTGAAGCTGAATCAAGTACCAGTCGGAGGGAATGTCATGCAGTTGAACTATGGACCTACAAGTCGTACATAACTACCCGCTTTCAACAGTATGTTCGAGGTGACAAACAAATGGATGAAAGACAGTGGAAACCAGTTGACTAGAGACGACATAGCGGGAGGAAACGCCTTGTATTGCTTTGACATAGAGCCCAATTTCAATGACGAGGGACAGTATTTAAACTTGGTGAAGCAGGGTACTTGTTCTCTAGAAGCCAATTTCAACACACCTCTACCTTAAGCTACCACTTGCGACGTGTATGCAGAGTTTCCGGCTTATTTCGAGATCAATCAGGAAAGAAACGTTCTTTTAGAAGGAATACGTACCAGCTACAGTGTGCCATCGATTCCGACATTGATCTTCCTCGGTGTGTTCTCGTCTGACGAACTATCTTATCTTCTGCCGGGAATGGGTGCGATAGCCAACACCGATGCCAGAGGACTACCAGGAAAGCATTGGGTAGCTTTTTTTCTGCATGAACAGGAACACTCTGGAAGTCTTTGACTGGTTTGGACAATCTGAAAAAGAGCTCGCTGTTTATTTTAACAGGATTATGCAGAATTAAACATACATTCACTCAAACAAAGAAAGACTGCAAAGCAATGGCACAGTTGTTTGCGGACAATACTGTTTGTTTTATCTGATGTGCCCCGTGAGAGGCTTTTCCATGGAACAGATTACAGACATGTTTTCAAAAGACTATCGATTAAATGACAATTTTGTATATTCCTTTATAGACGATCGTTTTCATTGTTGTATGAGTCATGTTTGTCATGGTCAATCTTGTATTAAATAAAAGAATGAATAATATATACTGTTGTTATTTATAAGGCCAGGTCAGTCTAAAAGTGCATTTCATGTGCAACCTTCAGACAGGATGGTTGATTGGTGGGAGACGGAGAATTTGCTCAAGTTTCAGGGTCCAACTTCAATATTTATCGTTGGTCCCTCTAATTCTGGGAAAACGGTTTACATGTTACAGATGGCATGTTCCAAACACCTCCTTCTTAAATATTATTTTGCTATAGTATCTGGCAACCCCTTTTCGATGAGATGCAATCCACGATGAGTAACATAGAGTTTTTCCAAGGTTTCCCCAGCATGGATGTGTTGTCGGCGTGGGGAGAATTACAAGGGCACAAAATAATTGTTTTGGACGACCTGATAAGAATCGGCCGACAGTAAAGAACTGATCCACCTTTTAACCGTAGGCATTCACCACCATTCCATCACATTGATTCAGATTTTACACAACTTGTATTGCAAAGGAAAAAGCATGAGAACGGCTTCCCTGAATTGTCATTACTTTGTTTTATTTCGAAACTACAGAGACCAATTGCAAATTCAAAGTCTTGGTAAACAGAATTTTCCCGGACAGTCTAAATTCTTCATAAATGCCTACAAGAAGGCAACATCCTTGTCGTACCGCCCATTAATCATTGATTTAAACCCTCACATCGACAAAACCTACCAGTTGACAACAGACCGCGGAGTTGGACAGGCACTTATCGTCTATCAGTCTAGATAATGAGGGATTATTAAGCCCACTTTCTGTTGAAAGCTACACCCGAACAGATTTCTCAAACAATCAAATCACTGAACAAAGAACAACTACAATGGTTGGTTGAAATCATACACAATGTCTTGCAAGGAGTATGTCCCATTTCAAACGCTGATAAAACGTTGCTTGTCTAAAAGAAGACCCTCATACGTAAAATTCTATCCAAAGAGACAACATGTGTTCAGAAAAGAGTATTCTTGTTGAATATCAGCAAACTACTACCGGTTTTCCTGAAAGCCTATCTCCGATATGTCTCGCGAAATGATTCTGATTCCGAAACAGTATGAACAGTTGGTAGAATCGGAAAAACCTTCCCCGAAACCAGACAAAGAGCCTGAATTAAAGGGAAAACCTTTAGCGTCTGTCGAAGAGCCCACCCCACCTGAACTACCCAATAAAAAACTTACCCAGTCTGGATACATCACCATGCCACCTCAAAAATGTTGAATCCACAAAAAAAAACAAAAGAAAAAATGGTTATATTTCCAAATATGACGTCATCATACCTATTTAAACGAACAAAATCGAGGATGTGTTATCAGTCATGGCTCAGTCATACATCGACTATGTGTTGCGAAAAAATCCCAATGGGGTGGAGCAGAACCAGATCAACGATTTACGTTTTAATTCTTCTGATGACGGTATGTTAGTGAATGTAGCCCTTGACACCGAGAATTAACAGAAGCGCAAGAAAAAATGTGGTGATGAACAAACGAAAAGGGTGAAATTGGCATGCATGATATGCGATCAGACATTTAATCATCAAAGGTCGTCGTCTAGACACATTGAAGCTCATTCGTTAAAACATCAATGTGGAAAGTGAAGAAAATCTTTTACACGGAAGTCGATGTTCTGGATCGTCCAATAAACATACGTGCAAACACTGTGATGCTGTCTCTGACCATGTAGATTCATTGTTCGCCCATGTTGCTGAAAATCATCCTCAAAGCGGTGGTAGGATCGTGCAACCAGAACCTGAAAAAATAAAGCGGTTTCATTTTAAGAAAAAAAACCATCAACGAATCGGTAAACCGGACAGACCTGCTGCCTATAGGAAATGAGAAATACGATTTACTACAATTTTTAGCCACTGTGAAAGCCGACGTGGAAAACATACTTGCATTGCATCAAAAGAAGCAACGAAACATCAAGTGGTATGTAAATGGAATCATCAACATCAGGAACGACGATCAAAAGTGCTTTCTTTGGTCTGACTTGGCAGCTTTACATCCGGTGGAACACAATGCACAGTGTGCAGCGCAATATGCACCATACGAACATGAAATCAACATGCGAGATATCGAGTACCCCGTGCCTCTTTCAAAGATGGAGAAATTTGAAAAGCAGAATAATATTTCCATCAATGTGTTTGGCTACGAAAATGAAGAAGTTTTCCCCTTATATTTAACCAAAATCGAAAATGGGTCTATGGAAGTGGATGTGTTGCATTTATCGGCAAATGGAAAGACCCATTACTGTTGGATAAAGAATTTGGATCGTTTTTTGGGGCAATGACGAGATTTCACACGAAACGCTACTATTGTAGACGATGTCTGCATGGTTTTGTCAGACAAGATTTATTGGACGAGCACAGACCATACTGTTACAAGTTTGATTTTCAAAAAGTGACTTATCCGAAAGAGGGGGAGACGTCAGGATTTTAAAAACAAATGCGTGTTCCTTTCGTCATTTATGCAGACTTTGAATGTGTTGCTAAGAAGATGGATACATGTCAACCGAATCCCGACGAACCCTCTACGACACATTTAACGAAATTCACACCCTGTGGCTACTCCTATGTAGTCGTTAGTTCCAACGACACATACTCCAAGCCAGCCGTCGTATACAGGGGAGAGGACGCCGTCGAGCACTTTTTTGACAACATTTTGATGGAAGAAGAATATATCGACGACTTGTTAACAAACAGCTATGAAGAATTGATCATGAATGCGGAAACTGAAGCACACTTTCGAAATGCTACCAATTGTTATGTGTGTAACCAACCCTTTTCGGACAAAATCATCAAAGTTCGAGATCATGATCATTTAGGGAACAATGACACTTCTACCAACTACAGCAACTACAGAGGAGCCGCTTGTCAGAGATGCAACTTGATGCTCAAATACCCCAATTTCATTCCCGTTTACTTTCACAATTTGCGGAACTTTGACGCACACCTTTTGCTGACGGGTGCTAGTAAATTCAAACACAAAAGATTAACATGCATACCAAACAATATGGAAAAATATGTCTCTTTTTCCATTGAACAGCTGAGGTTCCTGGACACATACCAATGCATGGGTAGCTCTTTGGAGACTTTGGTTGCCAATTTAGCCGCGGATGGACTCAAGAACTTTAAACAATTTCGTAAAGCTTTCCCGAAAGAAGAAGATGCCAAGCTTTTGTTGCAGAAAAACGAATACTGTTACGATTACGTGGACTGCAATGAGAAATTTGACGAATCGTGCCTTCCTCCGAGAGAAGCGTTTTATAATTCATTAACTAAAGAACCCATATCGCACGAAAAATATCAACATGCTCAGAAGGTTTGGGAAACATTTGACATGAACACGTTGGGAGATTTTCACGACCTGTATGTCTTAACAGATACGCTGCTGTTGGCTGATGTTTTTAAGAGATTTAGAGACATGACCCTCGAATATTACAAGTTGGTTCCCGTGCGGGGCCCGGGTGGCGAATAGGCCCGCAGCAGAGCCTAGCTTGTCGTAAGAGGCGACTAAGGGTCTTGGGATTCTGACGTCGGGTCAGTGCTCAGCCCACAGAGCGACCAAGTGTGTACCCTAGGTGGCTGAATAGGGTGGCCCTCGTCCGCGGGGGTTGCCAGGTCTATAATACGGAAACCCTGACCGCCGACCATAGTGGGCCAACGTGTGTGGAGAGTGCCACGCTTCATGCACGTAAAAGACCCCTTTGTGGACCGCCAAGTAGTGCATCACATAGGCTAAATTTTTCGCCCCTACCCATCTCTCCCCTTTTTACTGTGGTTCTTCAAAATTTACCGGTCCTTTGTGTCCCACCCCATCCCCCTATTTCATTTATCATCATCGTTTCATGTTCATTTTATCATCCTTTTCATGTTCATCGCCTGTAGATAACCTATATAGCGTTGCACGCTTTCCCGAGTTCTTCCCTTTAAAAACACAGAAAAAGTTTTCCCGAGTTCTTCCCTTTAGAAACACAAAAAAAGCTTACCCGAGTTCTTCCCTTTAGAAACACAGAAAAAAGGTTTCCCTCCGAGTTCTCAACTTTAAAAAAAAACTTACTAATGGTTCTGTCAATGTGTGAGTAGTAAGTACCGGCGGCTCTGCTGGAACATTCTCTTTCTGAAAAAAAACATACGCGTCAGCTTCAAAAGTACCAACATACATAAAATCAGGTTCCGACCAATATCTTGTCATAAAATTAAGATCAGAATCACATTAAAAGGAAAAAAGGTTATAAAAGGTTCTATGCTGTTACATACCTGTGGAAAACGAGCTGTGAGGCTTTCTAGATGCCCTTGCATGCTGAATATGTCATCCAACTCGTCTAGTCCAATGTTGACAGTATATCTTCCGTTCGTTATGTCGCCATAACTAGAGGCTCCCAGGAGCCAGAATCGCTCACCTGATCTCTTATGCCAAAGTTTGAATAAATTTCACAAACTTTCAAGTATACAAAGTTGCAAAACAATCCTTTCAGTGGTTTCAGAGAAGATTTTTGGAAATCAGTTTAAATTAATAGAAAAAACAGTTAAAGGCAATAACTACTGTAAGGAACTTTTGATGCTGAACAAGAAAATTTGCTGCCGATTTTCTTTATCTCTTATACTTTTTGAGTTATAAGCAAAAAACAATGGTTTGACCCCCCTGTCCTATTTTTAGAAACGGCGGCCATGTTGGTTGGTCGACATGTATATAATTCACAAACTTGGTAGAGGACATCCTAACGATCATGTATACCAAGTATCAATGCAATCCCTTCAGTGGTTTTAGAGAAGATTTTTGAAAATCAGTGTAAATTAATGGAAAAAAAAACAGTTAAAGGGGAATAACTCTTAAACGATTGATCTGACAATTTAGACCATGAATCGTTTTTGAAGATCTCAATGAGCTAAACAATTCTGCAATGCTAACTTTTCACCTAGCTATAAGGGTTTTCAAGATATTGTCCAGAAACTGCAAAAATGGTCAATTTTGATGATTAAAGGGCAATCACTTCTATAAGGAGTCGTTTCACAACTTTGACTCAATGGAGAGATTCGTAGAGCTTTTGATGCTGAACAAGAACGGTTGCTTCGGATTTAATCTATCTCTTAAACTTTTTGAGTTATAAGCAAAAAACAATGGTCTGACCCCCCTGTTCTATTTTTAGCAACAACAGCCAAGTGGTTGGTCGACATGTATATAATTCACAAACTTAGTGAGTGAGTGAGTGAGTTGGTGTTTTACGCCCTCGCAACGCTTTATAGGTTATTTACAGGCGATGAACATGAAAAGGATGATACAATGAACATGAAATGATGATGATATATGAAATATGGGATGGGGTGGGAAACACAGGGACGGCAAATTTTGAAGAACCACAGGAAAAGGGGAGAAGTGGGTAGGGGCGGAAAATTTAGCCTATGTGGTGCACTACATGTCGGTCCACAAAGGGGTCTTTTACGTGCATGAAGCGTGGCATTCTCCACACACGTTGGCCCACTCTGGTCGGCGGTCAGGGTTTCCGTATTATAGACCTGACAACCCCCGCGGACGAGGGCTACCCTATTCCAAAGATCCTGTATACCAAGTAGCAATGCAATCCCTTCAGTGGTTTTAGAGAAAAAGATTTTTGAAAATCAGTGTAAATTAATGGAAAAAAACAGTTAAAGGGGAATAACTCTTAAACGGCTGATCTGACAATTTATACCCTAAAATCATTTTTGTAGATCTCAATGAGCTAAACAATTCTGCAATGCTAACTTTTCCTCTAGCTCTAACGGTTTTCAAGATATTGGCAAAAAACTGCAAAAATGGTCAATTTTGATGATTAAAGGGCATTTACTCCTATAAGTAGTCATTTGACAACTTCGACTCAATGGTGAGATTCGTAAAGCTTTTGATGCTGAACAAGGAAGGTTGCTTTGGATTTTCTCTATCTCTTATACTTTTTGAGTTATAAGCCAAAAACAATGGTCTGACCCCCTGTTCTATTTTTAGCAACGGCGGCCATGTTGGTTGGTCGACATGTATATAATTCACAAACTTGGTAGAGGACATCCTAAAGATCATGTCTGCCAAGTATCAGTGCAATCCCTTCAGTAGTTTTAGAGAAGATTTTTGAAAATCAGTGTAAATTAATGGAAAAAACAGTTAAAGGGGAATAACTCTAAAACGGCACATTAAAAGGAAAAAAGGTTATAAAAGGTTCTATGCTGTTACATACCTGTGGAAAACGAGCTGTGAGGCTTTCTAGATGCCCTTGCATGCTGAATATGTCATCCAACTCGTCTAGTCCAATGTTGACAGTATTTCTTCCGTTGGTTATGTCGACATAACTAGAGGCTCCCAGGAGCCAGAATCGCTCACCTGATCTCTTATGCCAAAGTTTGAATAAATTTCACAAACTTTCAAGTATACAAAGTTGCAAAACAATCCTTTCAGTGGTTTCAGAGAAGATTTTTGGAAATCAGTTTAAATTAATAGAAAAAACAGTTAAAGGCAATAACTACTGTAAGGAACTTTTGATGCTGAACAAGAAAATTTGCTGCCGATTTTCTTTATCTTTTATACTTTTTGAGTTATAAGCAAAAAACAATGGTTTGACCCCCCTGTCCTATTTTTAGAAACGGCGGCCATGTTGGTTGGTCGACATGTATATAATTCACAAACTTGGTAGAGGACATCCTAAAGATCATGTATACCAAGTATCAATGCAATCCCTTCAGTGGTTTTAGAGAAGATTTTTGAAAATCAGTGTAAATTAATGGAAAAAAAACAGTTAAAGGGGAATAACTCTTAAACGGTTGATCTGACAATTTAGACCATGAATCGTTTTTGAAGATCTCAATGAGCTAAACAATTCTGCAATGCTAACTTTTCACCTAGCTATAAGGGTTTTCAAGATATTGTCCAGAAACTGCAAAAATGGTCAATTTTGATGATTAAAGGGCAATCACTTCTATAAGGAGTCGTTTCACAACTTTGACTCAATGGAGAGATTCGTAGAGCTTTTGATGCTGAACAAGGACGGTTGCTTCGGATTTAATCTATCTCTTAAACTTTTTGAGTTATAAGCAAAAAACAATGGTCTGACCCCCCTGTTCTATTTTTAGCAACAACAGCCAAGTGGTTGGTCGACATGTATATAATTCACAAACTTAGTGAGTGAGTGAGTGAGTTGGTGTTTTACGCCCTCGCAACGCTTTATAGGTTATTTACAGGCGATGAACATGAAAAGGATGATACAATGAACATGAAATGATGATGATATATGAAATATGGGATGGGGTGGGAAACACAGGGACGGCAAATTTTGAAGAACCACAGGAAAAGGGGAGAAGTGGGTAGGGGCGGAAAATTTAGCCTATGTGGTGCACTACATGTCGGTCCACAAAGGGGTCTTTTACGTGCATGAAGCGTGGCATTCTCCACACACGTTGGCCCACTCTGGTCGGCGGTCAGGGTTTCCGTATTATAGACCTGACAACCCCCGCGGACGAGGGCTACCCTATTCCAAAGATCCTGTATACCAAGTAGCAATGCAATCCCTTCAGTGGTTTTAGAGAAAAAGATTTTTGAAAATCAGTGTAAATTAATGGAAAAAAACAGTTAAAGGGGAATAACTCTTAAACGGCTGATCTGACAATTTATACCCTAAAATCATTTTTGTAGATCTCAATGAGCTAAACAATTCTGCAATGCTAACTTTTCCTCTAGCTCTAACGGTTTTCAAGATATTGGCAAAAAACTGCAAAAATGGTCAATTTTGATGATTAAAGGGCATTTACTCCTATAAGTAGTCATTTGACAACTTCGACTCAATGGTGAGATTCGTAGAGCTTTTGATGCTGAACAAGGAAGGTTGCTTTGGATTTTCTCTATCTCTTATACTTTTTGAGTTATAAGCCAAAAACAATGGTCTGACCCCCTGTTCTATTTTTAGCAACCGCGGCCATGTTGGTTGGTCGACATGTATATAATTCACAAATTTGGTAGAGGACATCCTAAAGATCATGTCTGCCAAGTATCAGTGCAATCCCTTCAGTAGTTTTAGAGAAGATTTTTGAAAATCAGTGTAAATTAATGGAAAAAACAGTTAAAGGGGAATAACTCTTAAACGGCTGATCTGACAATTTAGACCCTGAAATCATTTTTGTAGATCTCAATGAGCTAAACAAGTCTGCAATGCTAACTTTTCCTCTAGCTCTAACGGTTTTCAAGATATTGTCCAAAAACTGCAAAAATGGTCAAATTTGATGAGTAAAGGGCAATAATTCCTATAAGGAGTCGTTTGACAACTTCGACTAAATGGAGAGATTCGTAGAACTTTTGATGCTGAACAAGGTAGGTTGCTTCGGATTTTCTCTATATCTTATACTTTTTGAGTTATAAGCCAAAAACAATGGTCTGACCCCCCTGTTCTATTTTTAGCAACGGCGGCCATGTTGGTTGTTTGACATGTATATAATTCACAAACTTGGTAGAGGACATCCTAAAGATCATGTATACCAAGTATTAATGCAATCCCTTCAGTGGTTACAGAGAAGATCTTTGAAGAAATGTTAACGGATGGACAACCCCTTTTAGATCTTTTAAAAGTGACGGTCTTTGTCTGGCCCCTTCTGAAAGTTGTGGAAAACTCAATGTTTCCATATTTTTAACGCTTTGTGAAAAAAACTGGTTCAGAAGACATCGTTTTGAAAATTGTGCAAGCAAGGAGTTGAAGTCTATGTTCGATTTTAATACTTTAGAATTATTTTCAAACAGCAAATAATGTTCGCCAATGGTTGATGAGAGTTTCATTTGATAAGATAAAAGGGTTGAAAAAGGAGGGTATCGTTATCTATAGGGCGTGTTAATCATTTTCTCCTAACCTCCCCGAACCTAATCCTTTCCTAAATCTTGAACTTTCTATTGTACATACTTTTTCAAGATCGTATAAATCATTTATACAGAATAATATAAAACAATAAAATTAAATTTTAATTAAATATTAATTACGCCCCTTTCATGAAATGTGTAACCCCCACATCATCAGTTTTAACGTGCGCATGCGCATTAGGATTTGTTTATTGTGAATGAGAAAAGATGGCTAACCTAATGATGATGCTCGTGTTAGTTTTGATGTGCTGTGCTGCCTTAGGGTTTGAGTTGAACGAAAAGAATTGTAAAGAGAGACTAAACCCTCAGATGTTTGAAACAGATGAACTAGTTTGCCAGTTTATCGGGGCTGGTGTTTATAGAGTATCAAATAGTGTGAGAAGGCTGACTATGGACAGATTGACATTGGATAGCATCCTGATGACCACAGAGGGAGTTGAGGTTGATACGGTTGAGATCTTCTGAGAAAATGTTATTGTGCCAGCAAAGACAAGGTTTGTTGTTTCCGGAGAGATTTGTGTAAGTTTTTTTTATTTCTTTTACATTTCTATGTATTCAGTTGTTCTACACACGATTTGCGGTGCATGTTTTTAGAAAATGTATAAATAAAAAAATCAATTTTAATATGAACTAATGTTTATACATGAAACTAATTTCTTGTTCGGTTATCAAAGGTTATATACAGTTAAAGCTGCATAAAAATGTACACTTTTTTTATTTACATTTTACAGTCAATGCATTTTTTTTTAATTTACAGTTATTTCACATCACTAGTATTTAATTTGAGACGTCTACAGCTGGAACTAAGCTTCCTCATACGAGAACTGGTTTGAGAAGACAAACTTTCTCAACACAGAGGATGGAGACTAAACAGAGGGTGGAGACAACACAACCCTGGACTGAACTCCATGACGAATTGGGTCAACACCAGCATCCTCTAACGACATTTCTTTTTGTCTCTTTGTTATCGATTGCTTCAGTTTAATTCTGTTAAATAAAAAAGCTGAGTTTCAGATATAATATTTAAATAAAATATAATATTTAAACTGAAATTTATATCATTTTTTTTATAGATTGATGCAACAACAGACATGACAGAGAACACCACAACAACAACAGATGATGATGATGATAAGCTGCCCTGGATTGTCACAGCTATTGTTTCAACAACAGGTATAATTATAGTTTGTTCAATTGTTGTTTTCTTAATATGTTATATCAGTTACAAGAGAAAATTATACAAAACATCAAAGTGTTCATATCACCCCCTTACAAATTATACAATGATAGAAATGGATAGTCTTTAAAAATTTCAAATTTTAAAAAAATGCTTCACCTAAAAATTTCTGAAGACTATTATTGTAAAGTCTATTTTCTTTCCAATAAAAATCTTTTTTTTCTTTGTAGTATCAATAGTACTATTGGTTATGCTTCGTGTTAAATGTAGAAGGCGACGCTATAGTAGATCTCTTTTGGAGGGAGGGTTGCCCATTCAGGAGATCCCTATGGCACATATGCATGAAAAATATTATCAAATTTTATCATGTATATGTGTTCTAACTTAATAAAATTTTCAAATTTTTGTCAGTGCTACTAAAAGTTTATTTTTATAATACTAAATAGAGTAAAAAAAAAAATCAGTGCTAATTTTGGTTTACGTGTGTTTCATATATTGGCAAAGAAGAAATACATCATCTAATTCTACATCTGAAGAGGATCTTTACAACGCAAGTTGGTTTCCACTTCGTGATTGATTTCTTTTTTATTTCAGAAATTATTTTAATGGGTTTATAGTCGCTGACAATTTTTATCGCCAATACAGACGCTATTTTCGTGTACTGCAAAACCTCCCTCCAATCCAGAATTTACTAAACCCACCACAGCCAAACCCAGCACAACCCAACCCACCACAGGTTGAACAACATACTCTGAGAAGAAGTCACCGTCACCGTCAGCCTCCCAATAGACTTAATTCATAAATTATATGTATTTTATCTGTTACAACTTTATCTATCATCGCTACAATGTTAAATGTATGATCTGTATTCATTCTTTTGCACTGTCTTTTCATCTCCATCAATGTTCCTACACTTACCTTTTTTTAAAGAATTTGTTTCGATTTCCTATCCATTTGTAAAAGTCCATGATAAATATTTGTCACATCTTCTTGTGCTTCTGAAAAAAGGTGTACAGGTTGATGCTGTACCCACATAAACATTTCTTCCCTTATTATGTCTTCAAATTCACATATATCACATGGTAAATTGTTTACATTTATAGTGCTTTCCCCCATGATGGTAGTCATTGCTTCATAATACTGCTCTTCTTCTTCCCTTGTATTAATTCCCACTTCTTCATTTGTATACATTTCCATTATAATACTACAAACATATAATTTTGCTTAAATAACCTTTTTCTTCGAGAATTTTTAAAATTATAAATGATCCTTGGTGTCTACAAAAGATTTTATATTACATCTTTTTGGGGGTGGGGAATAAATCAATATCAGTGCCATTTTGTAATCCTATCAAGTTGTTTTTGTGTTTTATCATATGTTGTTCCTCAAATTGATAGAGATGTCTGGTTTAGTTTGATAGTGTTGATCAAACCAAATAATTAATTACCTATATATGGTTTCTAATTAATTAATTTTAATATAATCTCAAACTTGATTTTTAAGTCTGACTGGTTTAAAATGTAGGAATTTAAAAACATTTGTTATGTGTGTTTCTCAATCAGTACTGATTTATAATTATTTTTGTGTTCAAAATTCAAATATGAAATTTGAAAGTAAATGATTTCAAACTAACTTTATCTTCTACGGTTATGTGTTGTCATTTTACTTTACTTTCAACTTTCTATTAAATATGGCTTAGTGCTCATTTTTGTTATCAACCTTGTGTTGAATTTACTCTGATTTATAATATGTGAAATGATTTAAGTCTAGAACTTGTGCAGTTCTGCACTGTATAGCCTTGTGCTAATTTTAATTTTCTATTAAAGTAATAATAAAGCAGTTTTTGGAAAAAAATTGCAATGTAAAAAATAATCACTTAACCGTTGCATAATCATGAAAATAAAGGTAATAACAAAACTACCGAACTTGAATGATCAATCTCATAGTCCAGAGAAAATGACAAAAACGAATCAGTCATACCGGAGAACTGGTGGATCGCAATGGTCCTGACTTGGTACAGGCATTTCAAACGAAATGGTGGGTTAAACCAGGTTTTATGGCGCCAAACCTCCCTCTTCCATTGCGATCTTAGGATCCGGTAATGACCATACAACACAACATAGTTGTGAGACACAATAGGGATATTGAGGTGATCATCTCAGTACAGCAGACCAGTCAAACACTAATTAAAACAATTAACTATCATATCTTTTAACTCAAATTTGAACTTTTCTACTAGTGGCTGATAACGAAGAAAGAATTTTTTTAGTGATCGTATGAGACGTATTTTCTTATAGCCCTGCTTCAAAAGTCGGTCACGAAGAAATCGGTGTCTGATCAAAAAATCTGTGAAATGTGTGCAAGCTCTGGCATATCGAATAAGTTGAGAAATATAAACACCGTATGCAGGAGAAGTAGGTATATTGCTCTGTAGATTAGGAAAATTAATAATTTGAAAATTAAAATCGTCTCGTTTATCGTAAATTTTTGTACTGAGATGACCACCTGGGTCAAATTCGAGGTGCAAATCCAAGAAAGACGTGAAATTAGAGCTTTCGCGTTTTTATGAAGACAAAAACTTTAATAATGTGCGTGTATCGGCTAGAAATTAAGCTGATTTTTGAATGAAGTTTGATACCAATGGCACTTATTAACTTTCGTGAACAACCTTCCGATTTTTACCGAATATATCAAAACAAACAAAAATGTATTTTGAAGTAAGGGCATGTAAAGCTCTGAGTTCAATATAATTTCATATTACTTCTTCATTTGACAAGAAAAACCTTCCCGCTATAAAGAAATACTGATTAAAAAGTGTTTAACATGTAAATAATAACAACACACAGTAGATAATAACAACACCCACGTACCTGTTTTCCTTTTATCGTGCTATATATTAACCGGGCTTATTTAATTGAAAACTCGATTATATCAATGAAATAAGATTCTCATTTGGGGGATTTTAACCGCTTTCTCTTGTTATTGGTATCATTTTAAGGGGGAACGGGACAAGGTAAGGGCAAAATAATTACAAAAAAGCCAAATGCAGAACATACCTTTTCAGATCACGTTTGTTTTCATCCATTTCATAAAGTATTTTTAGATGGACTTGCGCGGGCACTTCTGATTGGTTCAAACTTGGGTCGTATGCATCTAGTTTGCATAATACAACTCGGGAAGCAAATGCTTGTAAAAGACATGTTTTTGTTAAATTCTGCCAAAATCCCACTGTTTAATGGACTTTTTGTAGCTTTAATAAATAAAAGTTTTTATTAACATTTTATATTTTAAAGCTTAAATAAAGGTAATAACAAAATTACCGAACTTGAATGATCAATCTCATAGTCCAGAGAAAATGACAAAAAACGAATCAGTCATTACGGAGAACTGGTGGATCGCAATGGTCCTGACTTGGTACAGGCATTTCAAACGAAATGGTGGGTTAAACCAGGTTTTATGGCGCCAAACCTCCCTCTTCCATTGCGATCTTAGGATCCGGTAATGACCATAGAACACAACATAGTTGTGAGACACAATAGGGATATTGAGGTGATCATTGTGTGCGCTTTTACCTAATACACTACTACTATTTAAACTGTACTTACGTCTATGAACTTTTAAAGTAGGTTGCACAATTCACGTTTTCATAATTTTTTTTATAATAGGGAGTGGCTAGGCCCGGGATAAATATACATAGTTTAGCAATCAAAAGTTATAAATATGTCGTAACATATATTTTATAAATAACTATGGATTTTCTGTAATGAGATGCCTCGATAATATAGTTCATGTATGTTTGTTTTTAATCCACAGTTATAAACTGAAATTAACTTTGTTTATATATTTCAAATGTATTTTAAAAGCCAAGTTTACGAATTTTCAACTGCAACTGTAGACATGGTAGAAATGTTACTTTTTGCTTTTTACGATTTCTTTAACTAGGTTTTTTCAAAGACATCTTGTTCATATTAATTCTACTTCCTATATATTCCTGTATATTCAAGCGCGGCCATCTCAAAATATTAAAAATTCTGAATAAACTTTTCATTACTAAATGAAGTTTTTGAGAATAATGTGACATATTTATATAAAATATTATTCAATTCTGTTTTTTTTCAAAATTTGTTTTAGCTTTTAAAATATTTATAAGAAAGTTAAACGAAAAAAAAAACTTTGCAGTCTTGAAACATACAAAATATTGATTTGGTAGGGAAGATCTCAAAATTTTACTTCCTTTCTCATTTCAATATTCATAACAGTCAGATAGTAATTCGTAGATTTTTGAGAGGTGCCCAGATTGAAAGCATGGTTACAACCGTATATGTCAGGCCCGAGGGCCTGACAATAACAGTACAGTAAGATTTTGACAGGCTAATCGGGACAGGAAATGTCAGTACAGTATGTTCTCTGTTTCGAACATTTTTCACGATGTATAATAAGGAAGAAGGGGTGTAAATGCATTTTGTGTAATTAGTAATCCTATTTTTAAATTTTTAAGTGTTTTGAATCTTCGTTCATTAAAAATATTGCAAAAAAGGGTAAATTCTCGAAAATTATTTAAAATGCATACATCTGTTTAAAATTTAAAAATATTGTCGATAAAGTACCAAAATATTTCATTAAAACTGAAAGGAGATGAAATACATCTTAAACAAAGACATAGAAGCAGCATATACAATTCCATTCTCCATATAGTAAACATAAACACCGATTTTAGTTTTGGTGTCCGATGTCAACAATAACCCGAAATAGCCGTACAGTGAAAACGCGAAATATCTTTGCTCCCGCGGACAGCGTTTCCTTCGTGTGGTGTTGCTCATTACTCGTACAGTTAACTCACTTAGAATATATTAAACACGGACCATATTTGACGAAAAATGTGACGTCAGTATAAATTATGATAATTTCAAACAAGAAGGCGAGATGTTGTATTTGTTGGACTAGTTTAGTTTTTTATCTAAGAATCGACTTTGATGGAATATATTAAAGCTTATGTTTGATGTAACCATGGATTTAAAACCTTACATTAAAAGGTCTTCATCTTGATTAGAAGGACTTTGTCATGCACGGCCAATTTTACAAGATATAACTTAAAGTGGAAAGGTCTAACTAGTTAAGAAGGACCTTGTCATGCATGGCCAATTTTATAAAAATTTTTTTGTCATTTTCAATAGATCTGCATGGCGGTACAAATACCGTTACTTTTGATACTTTTACTTTAAAAGCATACGTCAAGCAGTTATCCACCCAAGTATTATGATCATTGAGGCCGAAAAACTACGCTAAAAGCAAAAGTGATGAAATAAAATTTATCTTACTATTTATAATTCATACATTGCGAACCTTATTTGACGAAAAATGTGACGGAAGAATATATTATGTTAATTTTTAACAAGAAAACGACAGAGAATGCACTTGTGATGTTGCAACTTGTCCAACATTGTGATTATTATAAACCATATTTGGATTACCATTATCTTTCCTATGTTTTGTTTAACTTGCGTACTTACAAATGTAAAAAAAACTCTATTACAAATAAGCTCTTTTGCCAAGCTCATTAGTGATGTCATATTCACTAATTTGCAGCTCATTAACTACATGTTTGGTTGACAATTAACAATGTAATACACAGTCTGGATAAAAGTACCAATTTTTAAACTTAAATAACTTTTTTATTATCTATTTGAATTTGGTTCTGCAAAATGGAAACCAAAATTTTATTTTCTCATACTTATTCTCCTAATTTTATATAATTTTATCTTCAAAAATGAATTTAGAAATTTTTTTTTTAAATTAGTACATCAGTTTTCCAAATTTAACCTGTCGCTATGCCCCCAATCTTTTGAAAATTTGCTTCAAGTTTATATCATTATTTCCCATTTATTTCATATATTCTGGAACCAAAAGATTTTTTTATACGACCGCAAAAAATTTGCGGTCGTATTGTGGTTTGATGCTGTCGTCATCGTTGTCTTTTAACTTTTTAGTGTTTCCACAATAACTTTAGTTCCAGTTATCCGATTTCTATGAAACTTGACAATGATGTTCCTAACTATAAAGGAATAAAGGCGATTGATTTTGGGAGTCCCCCCATTTTTATGCCCCCGCGACAACAGTCGGGGGGCATTAAGTGTTACTCATATCCGTCCGTCCGTACGTCCGTACGAATTTCCGTCAAGCTTTTCTCAGAAACATCTACTTTCTGCTTGGGTCTGGATCGTAACCAAAATCGACATGAAAATTTCCGTCAAGCTTTTCTAAGAAACTGTACATGGAATGACTTGAAACTTGGTAGGAAGGTTCAGTATGACAAACTATATGTCCTAAGCGAATTTTAGACCTGTCGGACATCTACTTCCTGTTTTGGGCTGGACCGATACCAAAATCGACATGAAAATTTCCGTCAAGCTTTTCTCAGAAGCGGTACATGGGAATGATTTGAAACTTGGTAGGATGGTTAAGTATGATTAACTATGCGTCCTAAGCGACTTTCAGACCTGTCGGACTTCAACTTTTTATTTGAGGCCAGCGGGGGCATCCGTGTCCCATGGACACATTCTTTCTTTATTCGTTTAGAAATAAGGGTCCAAAAAAGGGCCAAAAACTATCCTTTTTAGCTCACCTGGACCGAAGGTCCATGTGAGCTTTTACCATCACTTGGCGTCCGTCGTCGTCGTCGTCGTCGTCGTCTGTCGTCATCTGTAAACAATTTTTCAAACGTTAACTTGTCCAACACCATAAGTCCAATTGCAACCAAACTTGGTACAGTTGTTTAATGGCATTATGTGTACAAAATTATCGTTCGGATTTTTGATTCGTAAAAAAACATGGCCGCCATGGCTAAAAATAGAACATAGGGGTCAAATTACAGTTTTTTGCAAATAACTCAAAAACGGTAACAGATATCAAAATTCTGGCAAAGGGTAAAAGTGATCAGCACCTCAAGATCTACCTGCCCAGAAATTTTCAAAAAGATCCAACAACCGATGTAGGAGTTATTGTCCTTTTTCTTGATTTTTTCCAAATTTTGCACTTATTTAGCCCTATATCTTGAAAACTATACAAGATATTTTAAAAATTCAAATTGCATATGATTGAGCACATCAAGATCTACATTTCATGTACTTAGCTGTAGAACCATTTCTTTTAGGAGTTATGGCCCTTAAAGCGTCAAGATTTACCGTTTTTCATTACTTTTCCCCTGAATTTCTAAGATTAACTTGTCTGACACCATATACCCAACTTCAACCAAACTTGGCACAGTTGTTTAATAGCATATATGCTACAATTCTATCGTTTAGAATTTTGATTGGTCAAAAAATATGGCCGCCATGGCTAAAAATAGAACATAGGTGTAAATTGCAGTTTTTTGTTAATAACTCAAAAATGGTTATAGATATCAAAATTCTGATGGGAGACAAAAGTGATCAGCATCTCAAGATCTACCTTCTTAGAAAGTTTCAAGAAGATCCAACAAGCGATGTAGGAGTAATTGCCCTTTTTCTGGATTTTTTTCAAAATTTTTCACTTGTTTAGACATACATCTTGAAAACTATACAAGATATTTCAAGAATTTAAATTGCATATGATTAAGCACATCAAGGTCTACATATCAAGTATTTAGTTCAAAGCTGTAGGATCATTTCTTTTAGGAGTTATTGTCCTTAAAACAACAAAATTTACCATTTTTCTTTACTATTTCCCTGAATTTCAAAGATTAACTTGTCTGACATCGTAAGACCAACTGCATTTTAACTTGGCACACTTGTTTAATAGCTTATATGCTACAACTCTATTGTTCAGATTTTTGATTCGTCAAAAACATGTCCCGTGCGGGGCCCGGGTGGCGAATAGGCCCGCAGCAGAGCCTAGCTTGTCGTAAGAGGCGACTAAGGGTCTTGGGATTCTGACGTCGGGTCAGTGCTCAGCCCACAGAGCGACCAAGTGTGTACCCTAGGTGGCTGAATAGGGTAGCCCTCGTCCGCGGGGGTTGTCAGGTCTATAATACGGAAACCCTGACCGCCGACCATAGTGGGCCAACGTGTGTGGAGAGTGCCACGCTTCATGCACGTAAAAGACCCCTTTGTGGAAAGCCCAGTAGTGCACAACATAGGCTAAATTTTCCGCCCCTACCCACCTCTCCCCTTTTTCCTGTGGTTCTTCAAAATTTACCGATCCTTTGTGTCCCACCCCATCCCCATATTTCATTTATCATCATCATTTCATGTTCATTTTATCATCCTTTTCATGTTCATCGCCTGTAAATAACCTATATAGCGTTGCACGGGCGTAAAACACCAACTCACTCACTCACTCACGTCAAAAACATGGCCGCCATGGCTAAAAATAGAACATAGGGGTAAATTGCATTTTTTGCTAATAACTCAAAAAATGGTTTCAGATATCAAAATCGTGCAAGAATAAAAAAAGATCAGCATATTAAGATCTACCTGTGCTGAAATTTTGGAAAAGATCTGACTTCTGATATGGGAGTTATTGCCCTTTTTCCTAATTTTTGCCAAATTTTGCACTTATTAAGCCCAAATAACTTGAAAACTAACCAAGATATTTCAGAAATTTAAATCACATATGGTTATATGCACAATAATATCTACAAAATATATGTGTCTGTGTAGTTCAGGTGAGCGATTCAGGCTCCTGGGAGCCTCTTGTTGTTTGTTTGTTTCCACAATAACTTTAGTTATAGTTATCCGATTCTTATGAAATTTGACGGTGATGTTCCTTACCATACAAGAATGAATTGGATTACTTTTGGGGGTCCCTCCTTTTTTGTTTCGAAATGGGGGCACTAAAGGGGCAAACAATTCAAATATTCTATTTGTTTCCACCATAGCTTTGGTCCTAGTTGGCCTATAGCTGTGAAATTTGTCAAGAGTGTTTCTTAGAATAAGAGAATGAACCTGATGAATTTTTGCGCCCCTCTTTTCCCCGTTGTGTAATTAGGGGCAAAAGGGGCCAAAATAAAAACTTTTATTTGTGGTCCGATTTTGAAATATTTTTTGCATGTTTGTTCTTGTCAAATAGCGGATACAAAATTAAAAATTAATTTTTGCTAACCATTTTCCCCTTCTATTACGTAAGTAGGGGACAAATGGGGCCAAAATCGGAACTTTTTTATTTGTGGTACGATTTTGAATATTTTTATTGCAAGTTTATTTTTGTCAGGTAGCGAATCAAAATTTGAGAATTAATTTTTGCGACCAACCCTTTTTTCACCTGTTACGTAATAAGGGGCCAGAAAAATCGAAACTGTTTAATTCTTGTCCAATTTTGACATTTTTTTTGCAAGTTTATTCTTGTCAAGTAGCAGATATATTTTTGTGTCCACTTTTTAGCTTACCTGGACCGAAGGTCCATGTGAGCTATTGCCATCACTTGGCGTCCGTCGTCAGTCGTCTGTCGTCAACATTTTTTCAAACGTTAACTCCTCTAACACAATGGCTTTTAAATTTGGCACAGTTGTTAATTAGCATAGGTAGTATAAAACTAGCGTGGGGATTTTTTAATTCGTTGAAAAACATGGCCGCCATGGCTAAAAATAGAACATAGGGGTAAATTGCAGTTTTTTGCAAATAACTCGAAAACAGTGACAGATATCAAAATTCTGGCACCTCAAGATCTACCTGCTCTGAAATTTTCAAGAAGATCCAACAACCGAGGTAGGAGTTATTGTCATTTTTCTGGATTTTTTCAAAATTTTGCACTTATTTAGCCCTATATCTTTAAAACTATACAAGATATTTTAAAAGTTCAAATTGCATATGATTAAGTATATTACGATTTACATTTCATGTAGTTAGGTCAAAGCTGTGGAACCATTTCTTTTTAGGAGTTATTACTTTATTTTATTGACCGGGTTGGTCACGGGTCAATTATTTCGGGCTTCTTCGTTTAAATCTTACCTAAAAGATAGAGAAAATTAAGCTCCGCCCAACCTTGCGAATTAAATAGAGTAATATGGTCCTTAAAGCGTCAACATTTACCATTTTTCATTACTTTTTCCCTGAATTTCAAAGATTAACTTGTCTGACACCATACATCCAACTTCAACCAAACTTGGCACAGTTGTTCAATAGCCTAAATGCTACAAGTGTGTCGTGCAGATATTTGATTCGTCAAAAAATATGGCCGCCATGGCTAAAAATAGAACATGGAGGTAAATTGCAGTTTTTTGCTTATAACTCAAAAATGGTTATAGATATCAAAATTCTGGTTCGAGACAAAAGTGATCAGCATCTCAAGATCTACCTGCTCTGAAAGTTTCAAGAAGATCCAACAATTGATCTTTTTTTTTTCAAAATTTTCACTTATTTAGCCATATATCTTGAAAACTATACAAGAAATTTCAAAAATTTAAATTGCATATGATCAAGCACATCAAGATTTACATTTCATGTATTTAGGTCAAAGCTGTAGGACCATTTCTATTAGGAGTTATTGTCCTTAAAACAACAAAATTTACCATTTTTAATTACTTTTCCCCTAAATTTCAAAGATTTACTAGACCAACTGCATCTTAACTTGGCACAGTTGGTTAATAGCCTATATGCTACAACTCTATCGTTCATATTTTTGATTCGTAAAAAACATTGCTGCCATGGCTAAAAATAGAACATAGGGCGTAAATTTCATTTTTTTGCTAATAACTCAAAAATGGTTTCAGATATCAAAATTGTGCAAGAATCAAAAGTGATCAGCATATTAAGCACCTGTCCTGAAATTTCGGAAAAGATCTTACTGCTGATGTGGGAGTTATTGCCCTTTTTTTTCTATTTTTTTCTAAATTTTGCACGTATTAAGCCCAATAACTTGAAAACTAACCAAGTAATTTCAGAAATTTAAACAGCATATGGTTAAGCACAATAATATCTAAAAAAATATATGTATCTGTGTAGTTCAGGTGAGCGATTCAGGCTCCTGGGAACCTCTTGTTTACTGTTATGTTATTAGGGACCAAAAGGGGCCAAAATCGTAACTTGTTTTTCTGGCCCGATTAATTTTTTTTTCAAGTTCATCCTTGCCACGAAGCGATTCAAAATTTAAGAATAAGTTTTTGCGACCCCCGCCTGTTTTCGCTTATAACCTTAGGGGCCATAATCATAATTTATAAAAAAAATCTGGTTCGAATTTTAATTTTTTTCCCAAACATTATTCTTTTCAAGAGTAGAATACAAATAGAAAATTAATATTTTTACCCCCTGGGTCGAAAGTCCATCAGAGAAGCATGTGTCAAAAACCTTTGTCAGTCCACCAAAGGCTGCATGTGTCTAGAGCAATAGACTATCCATATTGGGCCTAAAACGTACAGGGTTCAACATGTTGCGGTCGTATCATGCTGCGCTCGGCGAAGCATTTTACATTAACAAAAAAAGTTATGGTGAGTTAAAGTTGAAATTCCATTAGATTGCAATTTACCAATTCACCTGTGATGTGACCTATGACATCACAGCAAAAGCGCCTATAATAAAATTCTCTAATAGTATTACACTTGGGTGTTTCACCTCACTTTGTATTTACTGTTGTCTAATCTCAATCGCTTGGTGTGAGGGCTACCAGGATCTTCGTGGGCAGTAGCGGTAAAAACTCAACTATAAAACAAGATGTATTAAGTGCCAAAAATTCAAATTCAAAATAAGCAAAGCATAAAACCTACGTAACATTCTTACTAAAAACTTACCTATAAACCAAGATGTATTAAGTGCCAAAGACGAAGTGACTTGCTCGGATATTAATAGCAGGGTGACTAATCATTCCGGTCTTTGCCACGCATTACATCTATACCAATTTCAAGGTGTTTTTATTAGCTCACCTGACCCGAAGGGTCATGTGAGCTATTGTCATCACTTGGCGTCCGTCGTCCGTCCGTCGTCCGTCCGTCGTCCGTCGTCCGTCGTCCGTAAACTTTTTAAAACGTTAACTCCTCTGACACCATAAGTCCAATTGCTACCAAACTTGGTATGGTTGTTCATTAGCATTCGGTGCTTAGAACTGATGTGGGGATTTTTGATTCGTCGTAAAACATGGCCGCCATGGCTAAAAATAGAACATAGGGGTAAAATGCAGTTTTTTGCAAATAACTCAAAAACGGCTACAGATATCAAAATTCTGGCATAGGATAAAAGTGATCAGCACCTCAAGATCTACCTACCCTGAAATTTTGAAGAAAATCCAACAACCCATGTAGGAGTTATTGCCCTTTTTGTGGTTTTTTGCAAATTTTGCACCTGTTTAGCTCAATATCTTGAAAACTATACTAGATATTTGAGAATTTTAAATTGCATATTGTTAAGCACATCAAGATCTACAAAATATGTAACAGGGTCAACGTTGTAGGACCTTTCCTTTTAGGAGTTATTGCCCTTAGAACGTCAAAATTTAGCATTTTAACAGCATTTCCTCATTATATTGAAAACGTTAACTCCTCTGACACTTTAAGTCCAAATGGAACCAAACTTGGTATAGTTGTTTATCAGCATTAGGTGTATAGAACTGATGTGGGGATTTTTGATTGGTTGTAAAACATGGCCGCTGTGGCTAAAAATAGAACATAGGGGTAAATGGCAGTTTTTTGCAAATAACTCTAAAACGGTGACAGATTTCAAAATTTTGATTGGGAACAAAAGTGATCAGCACCTCAAGATCTACCAGCTCTGAAATTTTGAAGAAAATCCAACAACCCATGTAGGAGTTATTGCCCTTTTTGTAATTTTTTTACAAATTTTGCACCTGTTTAGCTCAATATCTTGAAAACTATACAAGATATTTGAGAAATTTAAATTGCATATTGTTAAGCACATCAAGATCTACAAAATATGTAACAGGGTCAACGTTGTAGGACCTTTCCTTTGAGGAGTTATTGCCCTTGGAACGTCAAAATTGAGCATTTTAACTGCATTTCCTTATATTGAAAATGTTAACTCCTCTGACACTTTAAGTCCAAATGGAACCAAACTTGGTATTATTGTTTATTATTATTAGGTGTATAGAACTGTTGTTGGGATTTTTGATTGGTTGTAAAACATGGCCGCTGTGGCTAAAAATAGAACATTAGGTTAAACTGCATTTTTTTGCAAATAACTCAAAAAGGGTGACAGATTTTTAGATTTTGATTGAGAACAAAACTGATCAGCACCTTTAGATCCACCATATTGTCAGATGACCCCCTTATTAATCTTATGACCCTTTCAACGTTAATAGATTTTGCCTTATAACCTTTACTTCAGGCACATATGTCAGGTGAGCGATTCAGGCTCCTGGGAGCCTCTTGTAAAGACTCAGAAAAGGATTTCATAAATTATGTCCCAAACAAACTCTTAAGATATAAGAGAAAAACCCTAATCATCCTTCGAGGGGAGGGAATGTTCCGAAAATGATGCCAAGGAAAATGAATCCAATTGCTGACTGGACAAACAATCGCCAAAAATTACAACTTAAAATCCCATCTAACGATTCGGTTTCTCATATAAAACCAAGAATCACACCAAATGTCATAATCTTTGAACTTCAACAAGACCAAGTATTTTCTTAGCTAAAATGCTAACGCTTCAAAATTCGAAATCATTTTTCGTTTCTATTGGTAGATCGTCATACCAAGTCTTAGCATTTTTAAGGGAACTGAGACAGCGGTTGTAGTGCCTTAAGTTGGTCGAGGGCGGTTCGTGCGAATTTAGTAGTGTCATCTTCTTCCGTTTCCATTTTCAATGGACCAAGGTTTGATAGGCCTGGGGTTTGGGTTTGTTCAGATTGAAGACAACCAATTAATTCAGTCATAGCCGATTTAAATTCCTCTCTGTTCATTGTAATGGTGTTAATTTGAAATGTTTTCTTTCAAACCCTTATTAACTTCTTATTCTTCCATTAAGATTTCGTCCCGTGCGGGGCCCGGGTGGCGAATAGGCCCGCAGCAGAGCCTAGCTTGTCGTAAGAGGCGACTAAGGGTCTTGGGATTCCGACGTCGGGTCGGTGCTCAGCCCACAGAGCGACCAAGTGTGTACCCTAGGTGGCTGAATAGGGTAGCCCTCGTCCGCGGGGGTTGTCAGGTCTATAATACGGAAACCCTGACCGCCGACCATAGTGGGCCAACGTGTGTGGAGAGTGCCACGCTTCATGCACGTAAAAGACCCCTTTGTGGACCGCCCAGTAGTGCACCACATAGGCTAAATTTTCCGACCCTACCCACCTCTCCCCTTTTTCCTGTGGTTCTTCAAAATTTACCGGTCCTTTGTTTCCCACCCCATCCCCATATTTCATTTATCATTATCATTTCATGTTCATTTTATCATCCTTTTCATGTTCATCGCCTGTAAATAACCTATATAGCGTTGCACGGGCGTAAAACACCAACTCACTCACTCACTCACATTAAGATTTCATTTGAGGTTTCATTCTTTAATTCCTAACTTATTATTTCTCTCTTTTTTTAATTAACAAAATAAATTTTCTTGAAAACTCGGGTCAGTCTACTTAGGTAAATGGAGGCCTACCTTTAAAGTCTGTATCTTTCCTCCTAGATGTTGTATCAAGGTTCGTTGTAGAGTTCAAAGAAAGCTGTATGAATCACGGCACCAAATCAGACCATGTAACCGAGTGCTCGGCATGACCGCTGGTCTTTAAATAGTGGCTAGTACTTCGCCAGTCCGAGATTAAAAAGTAAATGTGAGTACACTTTTATTAACGATGATTGTCTATATATAACAACAATCAGTGGCACAATATAAAGTTAACAATAGAAGTTAAAATACGTTAGCCGATTCAATCATTAAGTCCAAACAGAAAACCTAACTAATAATGTAAAGGAATTACAAAAGGAAAAGAACAAATAATGAAAAAGAGCATGAATTTGTGAGAGCAAAACAATTTAAAAAAAATCCTATTTTACTTGGCGACATTTGGCCTCTGAATCAGATCAGCTTTAATAACTATAAAAATCTATGACAATATTTTAGTGGCCTGATATCATAGGTACAAATGAATTAACCTCTATTGCAATATCAACGTCATAAATATAATTAAAACATTCGCCTATAATTTTTATTTGTTGGTGACAACATTTCTTATAGCTTTAGTACCAGGTCAGGCATTGTTGTTATACGCCATTGCGTATAAGTTAAGGGTATTTCGGTATCTTGGATAGGGATTACGGGGAATCGTTTTTCAAATCTTCTTCCTATAACAAGTATCCACAATTTTCTTTTTTGTATGAAAGAGTCATATAGAGACTGGGTTTCAAAGCGTCTTGTTAAGTCGTATTCACAATGTAAAGTATGTTGAACTTTTATCAAAAAATAATCTTCGTTTCCTTCAAAAGGTTAATTTTTTGTCCATACTATGTGACTAGGGACCCCCCAAAATGATCCGGGTACGGGGTAACGAGGAGAATACGGTCGTTGTGGCTTCTTTGCAATGACTCCATTTAAGATGGTGGTCATACTGAAAATGTAAGAGGACATTATCTTGTATTAATTGTTTTAGACACATGCAGCAACTATAAGTTATTATTGTTGTCATCATTTCTTTACTTTGGTTATCACCATTGATACATCACCATACACCATAGAGGGCCAATGACTATGGGTTTTTGAATTTGAAATTTGAATTTAACCTTGCAACCCAGTCAGCACTAACTTTTCCTATCTTTTTTCTTTGACCGGGAATCTCAAAAATTCAATAGTAATATCCCTGGCCCAAGGGTTATCTTCGGGAACTTCTTGTAGTTTTTCCCACTCCATTAACAGGTTAGACAGGGTTTCAAGGGGTTCATATTCACTCAATTTCATCTTACAGTAGAAATTACTCCCCTTAGAATTTGTTGAATAGAGTACACGAAGAGACAACTGTGCATGTAAGAAAAATACATATTCTCCAGTTCCCCCTTGAGATATTTTAACGGTGATTGGGTTAACGACGACTATATCTCGGGGTATAGCAAGAGCCAGAGCCTCAACGTCGCAAATATAATTGAAACATTCGCTTATGTTTCTATTTGTCGATGGCAACGTTCTTTTTGGTCTCCTTCCGCCCGCGCTATCCGGATTCACTTAATCAGGACCTCCCAGATCTGTATATCTTTTTTCCTAGTTGTCGTAACAAGGTTCGTTGTAGAGTTTAACTGTAAGGATCCTGGTCTCGGCACCAAATCAGACCATGTAACCCTGTGCTCGGCGTGACCGCTGGTTTTCGAATAGTGGCTAGTACTTCGTAGTAAAGAGTTAATGAGAATACACCTTTATTAACGATGATTGTTTATATGTAACAACAGTTATTGGCACAATATACGGTAAACAATAGAAGTTAAAGTACGCTAGCCGATTCAATCAAATATTAAGTCCAAGCCGAAAACCGAACTACTAATGCAAAAGAATTCCAAAAACCAAAGGAAAAGAACAAAGACCGAGAGAGAGAATTTATCGAAAAGTGCCAAATTAAATAGTATCGTTCCCTATAATAAACTAAACCTAAATTATATTGTCAGCAATTTCTTATCTCAATGGTTATTATTTGAATCAAGAGTGAATGGACTAACATCATAAATTAATATATAAATAAATATGTTTAAACAAATAAAATACTTTAATCCTTTAAATAAACAATATACAAATTAAATAAAAAACCGTTTATTACATATCTTTTAAACTTGTCCCTTTTTAAACTAATAATATCTGGAACCGAACCCGAATGTCGGTGTTGGTCCTGTAAAGACAAATAACTTTAATATTTACATTCATCTATTTATAGAAGCATTCATTTGTATAGATATACTACAACAACAACAAAAACATTGTGTACGCAATTTGTTATACTTGTAACGTCATACTGGCTTCTTTTTAAAAGAGTCATTAGAACTGAGGACAGAAGTTTCATAATTTATTTGTCCCGTGCGGTGCCCGGGTGGCGAATAGGCCCGCAGCAGAGCCTAGCTTCTAAGGGTCTTGGGATTCTGACATCGGGTCAGTGCTCAGCCCACAGAGAGACCAAGTGTGTACCCTAGGATGCTGAAACACTGTGTTCGCAATTTGTTATATTTGTAACGTCATACTGGCCTCTTTGTAAAACATGGAGGGTCCGAGTGTTTTCATTTATTTTTATAAGACCGCAAAAAAATTGCGGACGTATAATTGTATGATGCTGTCGTCTGCGTCGTTGTTTGTTAACTTTTAGTGTTCCCACAATAACTTTAGTTCCTATGAAATTTTACAATGATGTTCCTGACCATAAAAGGATGGATGGGATTGATTTTGGGGGTCCCCCCTTTTTTCATTTAGAAATTAGGGGCCAAAAATACTACTTTTTTGTTTGTTTCCACAATAACTTTAGTTCTAGTTATCTGATTGCTATGAAATTGGACAGTGATGTTCCTTACCATAAAAGGATGAATTGGATTGATTTTAGGGGTCCCCCCTTTTTTCGTTTCGAAATTAGGGGCCCATAAAGGGCAAAAAATTCATATATTATATTTGTTTCCACCATAACTTTGGTCCTAGTTGGCCTATTGCTGTGACATTTGTCAAGTATGTTTCTCACAATTAAGGAATGAACCTGATGAATTTTTGTGCCCCATTTATTCCACGCTATGCAGTTAGGGACCAAAATGGGCCAAAATCGAAACTTTTATTTGTGGTCCGATTTTGAATTTTTTTTGCATGTTTGTTCTCGTCAAATAGGGGATACAAAATTAAGAATGACATTTTGCGACCCCCCCTTTTTCTCCCCATTACGTAATTAGGGTCCAAAAGGGGCCAAAGTCGAATCTTATTTATTTGTGGTACAATTTTGATTTTTTTTTGCATGTTTGTTCTTGTCAAACTTCCGGCACCGCACTGAGCACCAGCACGATTTTTATCGCAGACAATTTTTAGTGTTTTAGAGTTATTCCACGTTTTATCCACACGGAGATTCTATTGAGATTTTAACTGATACATACTTATACCGTTTTAAACTGCAATTTTACCGTCCAGTGTATTATTTACCCCAAAAAAACCTCAGAAAAACAATGTCATTCTGACCAGAGTTCAAATCCAAGAACCCCGTGCGTGTCTCTCAAACCTTTGATTGGGAGACATAATAATAAGAAACAATGCAAAAAACAATAAGTCTCCAAAACGTTGCTTTGGGCGATTTAATAAAGCTTGATGTATGTTTTGCCAACAAAAACTCTATCCATCTTTATTTCTCCATTAATGTCTGGTGGATTATAAATTTCTGGTAGTTTCAGTTTCGGGGTTTAATTTGAGCTCTGTCAGTAATATTTTTTCCTTCAACGACTAGATACCGTAAGCCAAATATACCTTCTCTGCATTATCTTCTGCCCCTTTACCCTCTGACTCTTCCTCCACTCCATACTGCTCTAGTGGATTTTCTTCTGCTATAATATGCTGAAGATGATATAGATAAATTTCCTCAGAAAAATCTTTATTATGGTATGAAAGCCTTAGGCTATTAGTTATTTGTGTAGTTGTGATGTATATATATTTCTCTAATTTTCATCCGGTTTATCAACCTTCTCAACCAGTTGTGAAAAAATATTTCTCACCTCTAGAGAGAAATTTGTTCTCAGCGTAATTGCACGTGCAATTGATGAGCGACCTTTTGCAATTTCTTACCTGTAAACACTAGAGAAAACCTTCTACAACCTAATTCTCGATGATTATGGAATTTCTAACATCTCGAGAAATAAATTTGATATTTTAACCGCTCGGCAAGCCTCACCATTTAAATAATCAAATTTATTTCTCTCGATGATCAACTCGATCGCGTTGTAGAAGCTATATATATATATATATACTTTTTTTACTGCAGGCATATTTCATATTTTTTTCACAAAGCTTCGAATGGATGACATTAGTATCCATTTCTGATATTCGTCAGAAACTATCTGAAATTTATCTCACTCGGTAAATGCAAATTGTATTCACATAAATAGTTTCTACTTAATAGACATAATACAACGATATACTAGCATTGAACTTACCCTTCTGACATGTCTCTCAAATGTCTTCCGGTTTCTTATGATAATCTTCTGACACATAGAGCAATGGTAGTGCCTACCTTCGACACCATCATGCTGCAAGTGAAAGATTACAGACCGCAGACCTGAAAAAGCAATGATTAGTGCACTGTATTGTTTTTTTTACATTTAAAATTATAACATTCCACAAAAATGTATCTGACTGAGGCCGCGTTCACATTGAAGTTGTTTTGAGTAAACATGTGTAGAAGTAGTTTAATGTTCTTAAAACTAGTTTCACACTAGAAATCAAGAACAAATTCAGTCTTTCCACATCCTGTTTGACCGCAGATTATTGCGCAATGGGGATATTTTGGCATTTCCATTTTTAACTAATAATCAACTTCTTTAAATCTTCCATCTTCAAAATTGGTTTGTGCGTCTTGTTTTACAAAAAGAAACATTTATAGTGTTGTTGGCGCCGGCCGTCTTGGTTATTTGGATGGTAACGCCTTCAGAAGCGTTTTCTATTCTTCTACCCGAACCGTGTAATGCGTTATCATCTGTTGAACGTAAATCTAGCCACAATGCGTAATTAGTCGTTGAATATTTTTCCAAAGTTGTATATGATAAATTGAGATTTTTTGCAATCAGGTTTGTTTCTTTGTCCCTTTTTGAATTCAAACCAAAGAATTTATTTATTTCGTCCCACTGTTGATATGTTTTCATTCCTTGACTGTATAGCTGATTTGCAACCCCTTCAATTGTCTATTCTTCTTTTGTTATGTTAGGATTATAAAAAGTTTCGGTGCTTGTCCTATCAGGGTCTTCAAAGAGCATTAGAATTCCTTTCATGCTTCTGGCCGGAACATTTAAATTGATATTCCAAAATGTATCGGATTTGTTTTTGGTTATTTTTCTATGTCTCAGTATTCTATCGTACAAAATAACCATCTTGCCGTCAACTTGTTGCCTTATCTGTCTTGCTAAATCTGCATCGGTAACCATATCAAATTCTAAACAAATGTTTTTGACTTTATAACTTGCAGATGTATCTGTTGATTTAATGACATCACCATGACTATTAAATGTAAGTTCATATTCAAGTCTATCGCCAAGGGTAAGTTGGGGTGCAGAAATTGGATATAGCCACCTGTTACTTATAACAGAGTGGAATCGCACTTGAACTAATCACGGACCCCCTGATGTATAATATGTTCGAACTCGGGACTAGGGGAGGCATTTCTGTCATCACTAAAAAATATGCCAAAGCCAATAATAAATACATCAAAGATTTCGATAGTTCGAAACCAACATCCCACATACTGTATACAGACTGTGGGAATTTATATGGAGCTGCTATGAAACAGCCGCTACCCACTGGCATGTTTAGATGGTTGACAGAAGAAGAAGTTAATAGATTTGATGTAACAAAGCCAAAGCACACTGATACGGGGTATCTCTTGGAAGTAGACCTCGACTATCCCCCCGAGCTGCACGATCATCATAGCTGCTACCCGTTGGCATCCTCTAGCAAAAAAGTGAAACAAGAGGAGCTTTCACCTTACAGTCGACATCTCTGGAACGATTTGAATGGAGAAAACATGGTTCGAACCGCCACGGAAAAGCTTGTTCCCACTCTTGAAAACAAGGAACACTACATTTTACACTACAGAAATTTTCAACTCTACCTAGATTTAGGGTTAAAAGTCACCAAAGTTCATAGAATCCTGGAATTCCATCAGTCGACATGGTTAGGCTCTTACATCGACTTTAATTCCAACAAGAGGAAGCAGGCTAGGAACGACTTTGAGAAGGATTTCTACAAACTGATGAATAATGCTGTTTTCGGTAAGTTATTCTTATTCGCCCTTAAAATGCTAGTAGGACCATAATGTTTAAATTTCATCAAAGCCTTTCCTTTTATCTCATTAACATTAAGCCTCAAACTGTTTCCAATTGATAAAACTATGTAACGTGTTTGAAATGTACCAAATCAGAACCTTTTCAATATAAAAAATAAACAAAATTCCAATATCGTGAGCCAAGACGAATCAACTGGAGCTATAATTTCAAAACAATTATGGATTCAGTTGAGGACTATGCCAGAAAATGGGCCAAAAAAGAACAGGAGAAAGAATGTGACGTTTTGTCAGAATGGGTAAAAGCTGTGAGGTCATTGGTTTTGAAAAGAATCAATTCTTTGACAGGCTCAATGAGCACTAAGGCAACATCCATTTTCAGCAACGCTGATGTTGCCAAAACATTGTCCACCTTACATGACAAATTTGTTGTTGTACCTGCAGACAAAGCACCAAATAACATCATTTTTGTGTGCAAAAAACACTATATAGACTGTTTGACAGCTGAATTGGGGGTTGGTTGTACCAGCAACAGCACCACATACACGGCTACAACACTGTCTAAGGAGGAAATCATTGACAATCACAAATCTGTCATTTCCTCCTTCGGCCTTTCTGTTGGTGGCAGTAATGATGACATTCCATCCCTGTATTGGATTCCCAAATTACATAAAAATCCATACAAACAGCGCTTCATTGCAGGGTCATCCAAATGTACAACTAAACCTCTTTCAGTTTTGTTGACTTCAATACTTACGGCAGTAAAATCCGGCCTCCAGAAATATTACGATTGTTGTTATTCTAGAAATGGTGTCAATCAAATGTGGATCCTGAAGAATTCGAAAGAACTGATGGAGATTCTTAACTCTAAATCAGTTTCATCTTGTAACAGCATCAAAACATTCGATTTCTCCACACTTTACACTTCTATTCCACATGAACAACTGAAATCGCGATTGGCACAGCTGATTAAACGCAGCTTTTTCAAAAAGAATGGAAAACGCAGGTACAAATTTCTTGTAGTCGATTATACCAAGACTTACTTTGTCATCAATGAGTCCAAGAAAAAGAACAAATTTACAGAAGACCAAATAATCGACATGCTCAACTTTCTTATTGACAACATATTTGTTCAGTTTGGTGGACGTGTTTTTTAGCAAACAATAGGGATTCCAATGGGCACTAATTGTGCACCTTTGCTTGCTGATTTGTTTCTTCATTCATATGAAGCAGACTTCTTGCAATCTCTTCTAGACAAAAAAGACCGTAGACTAGCTCTCTCTTTCAACCTCACGTTCCGTTATATTGATGATGTCCTTTCACTAAACAATTCTCGATTTGGTGACTTTCTCCATCATCTCATATATCCACAGGAGCTTGAGATAAAGGACACAACGGATTCTAGGAAGTCTGCTTCATATTTAGATCTACATCTCGAAATTGACTCTCAAGGAAGACTTTCAACAAGGCTCTATGACAAACGTGATGACTTCAACTTTCCAATCGTCAACTTCCCCTTCTTGTGTAGCAATATTCCGTCAGCTCCAGCTTATGGAGTTTACGTATCTCAATTTATTCGTTACTCCAGAGCGTGCGGGACTTACATCGATTTCCTTAGCAGAGCGACACGTCTGACGCAAAAATTGCTCACACAGGGTTATGTTGCTCCTCGGTTGCTGTCTTCACTCAAGAAATTTTACGGAAGACATCATGCACTTATAGACAAATATGGGATTTCGATCTCTCAGATGAGTGCAGATGTTGGTTTGTCATAGGGTGTTGTTTTGTCTTCCTTTACTGGATTTGACACGCTGAATGGACTATTGGCAACGCGACGGATGTGCTATGTGAAATGTGTGCAAGCTCTGGCATATCGAATAAGTTGTGAAATATAAACACCGTATGCAGGAGAAGTAGGTATATTGCTCTGTAGATTAGGAAAATTAATAGTTTGAAAATTAAAATCGTCTCGTTTATCGTAAATTTTTGTACTGAGATGACCACCTGGGTCAAATTCGAGGTGCAAATCCAAGAAAGACGTGAAGCAATTTGATTCGGTGGTCTCTTTAATCTTCAATTCCGGAGGATATATTGAAGGAATCCATCTACCAAATGAAGTGTTATTGACAGAAAGGATATCGTCAATATATCTGAATGTAAGATTAAATGACCTTGCCTCTTTCATCTTTTTGTTCTTTACGAGTCCCTGAAGAAATTCAGTCTCTTAAGAGTATAAAAACAAGAGGCTCCCAGGAGCCTGAATCGCTCACCTGGTCTTGATGTCAACCCCATTTGTATAGCTAAATGAGCTGAATGTTTTAACAGGAAAAAGCTTTTCTCTATCTGCAATAGTTTTCATTCTATAGGCCAAAAACACTATTTTTTACCTTTAAAGGGCAATAACCCCTTAAAGTGGTCATCTGACAACTTCAACCCTATGAAGACTATTGTAGAACTCAATGAGTTGAACATTTACGCAATCAACAGCTTTTCTCTATCTGCAATAGTTTTCATTCTATAGGCCAAAAACACTATTTTTTTTTGCCTTTAGGGGGCTGTAATCCCTATAAGGGGTCATCTGACAACTTCAACCATATGAAGATTTTTGTAGAGGTAAATGAGCTGAACATTTAAGCAATCGACAGCTGTTTTTTATCTGCAATAGTTTTCATTATTCAGGCCAAAAACACTATGTTACACCTTTAAGGGGCTGTAACCCCTATAAGGGGTCATCCGAAAACTTTGACCCTATGAAGGCTTTCGTTTTGCTTAATGAGCTGAACATTTAAGCAAGCAACAGCTTTTCTCAATCTGCATTAGTTTTCATTCTACAGGCCAAAAACACTATTTTACGCCTTTAAGGGGCTGTAACCTCTATAAGGGGTCATCTGACAACTTCGACTCTATGGACACTTTTGTAGAACTAAATGAGCTGAACATTTAAGCAAGCAACAACTTTTCTCTATCTGTAATAATTTTCATTTTAGAAGCCAAAAACATGAAAAAATGCTATTGTTCACCTTTAAAGGGCGGTAACTCCTAAAAGGGGTTATCTGACAACTTCGACCAAATGGAGACTTTTGTAGAGCTTTTGATGCTGAAGCAGTATCGTGGCATCAGATTTCATCTATCTCTTATACTTTATGATTTACAAGATAAAAACAGTAGTCTGACCCCCCTGGTCTATTTTTAGTAACAGCAGCCATGATTTTTGACGGGTCAAAAATCCAAACACAAGTTTGGTGTAGGACACCCTAAGGATAATTCATACCAAGTTTCAGTAAATTCTGTTCAGTAGTTTTAGAGGAGAAGATTTTTGAAAAATTTTGACGGACGACGACGACGACGGACGCCAAGTGATGGTAAAAGCTCACATGGACCTTTGGTCCAGGGGAGCTAACAAATCGGCGAGGAAAGGAGCACAGTTTGTGGCCATTGGAATGCCGATTTGTTGTTGAAAAATCTCTCCTCCGAAGGTGTCAAATATGTTGTCAATGAGGAAATCAAGCATACTGCAAACTTGTTCCAGTGTGTAACAAATTTTATCTTTGAAAGATGTTTTGGAAAAGAAGGTAGAATTATAACCCAAAACAACAAAATTCCTAGAGTTTGAAAAGGCTTTTTCGAGAAGTTTTTTTCAGGCGACATTTTAGTTTTTCGTGTGGCAAGGTAGTGTATAAAGTTGAAAAATCGAACGTTTTCAAAGAGTGAACCTCGGAAAATGATCTAGATTTAAAATGATCTAACACATCTTTTGAGTTCTTCAAAATCCACATATGGTTATTTCCACTACGATTATAAATAGTGTCGCAGTATGCTTGTTGACCTTCTTTGACAACAGACAAGATTTTAGTTAAATGAACGGACTGTAGTTGAACATGATGATTGATTGATTGATTGTTGATTGCTTAGTGTCCCGTCGGCGACATTCAGCCATAATCGGGACATCAACATGTTATAATAATTAAATCAATTGAACATGATGAAGATCCAGCTATATACCTTTCTTTGTACGGATTTTTGTGAAGTTTAGGTATCCAGTACAAATATGGTAACTCTTTATGTTCATCTTTCATTGGAATATTGAAAGAGGACATAAAAGAGCTATGGTTGGCTATGATTTCATCTTTGTTAAATGTAGTGTGTGTGTATGTAGCACTAGCGGAAGTATTACCATCAATGCCTAGTTCTTTTATTAGACAATTATAATAGTGTGCTTTACATACAAAAACTATATTATTGGAAGCCTTGTCTCCTGGCGTGACAACATACCTGTTATGTAAGGAAGAGAGACAATTGAGAGCTTCACGATCTTTAAATACAGAAGAAGGCCGGGGGTTCACACATTTGTGAAGTTTGTCTATTCGACTTCGTACAAGAGATCGGATAGTCCTTACCCAGTCGGACAGTGATTCAAGCTCTGGTTCTTGGTCCTTTTCCCTTTTTATCCAGGCTCTAGCATAGTCCTCCACAGCATCCATGATGATCTTAAAGTTGTGATTCCAATTGATACGTTGTGGTTCCCTGAATTTGGGTCCATGGGAAACCACATTACGTAATAAATCATTTTCAATTATCTTAAGATCACCCGTGATGGACCATACTCAAAGGGATAAGCATAGCAACCACATGTCAGAGGGGACTTTAGATATTCTTCAATGTTTAGGTCCTGCTGAGGCTGATCGAATAAACTGTCTAACACATTAATACAAATCTGTATGAACTGGCTATTTTTATCCTTTTCCCTCATTAATGATCATTATTTAACATAATTATATACATTTTGTTTTTAATTTATTTCATTTTCAATATCAATTTAACATCTGTTTTCTCATGTTTGTATCATTTCAACTGTACTTCTCTTCTTTTCCCCAAAACAGAACTGGAAACAAGGAGGAGAAGGAGAAGAAGAAAGAGAAGGAGGTGGCGAATAGGTAGCAGTCTATATTTTATATGAATTCATTTTTTTAAACAAAATCGAGTGAATTATCTTTTTTAAAAAAATTAACCCCCACCGATTACAATTAAAAAAAATATATACGGAAATCAAATTAAAAAAAAATCAACAATGTCAACTATATAATATAGAAATACGGAGATTGGAATAAGTGTACGCAAGCATGACAGATCGCAGCGGTACAATGGACAACGCTCAGCAGTGTCACGCGTTATACAAGCCACAGTGTAGTTTTAGAGTTATCTTTCTTTTACCAAAGAACATTATACATGTTATACTAATGTATGCTATTCACTTCTTTTTAGATTAAAACTGGGCCAACACCTTGAGAGAATGGCCCCCATGTCGGGGGCGGATATTTAAAATCAAATTGAAGTTTTACAAACCATTAAAAAGAAGGTCAGTCAGGTGACTGACGAGCTCGATGAAGCCATCATTCACCTGAAGAAGTACAAGCCTAGAAAGGTGAAAACCAGTACTTTTTAAAAATAAATAAATAAAAAGAAAAACGTTTATTCTTCTTACCCAAGACGAAAGCCTTATGCTTGCAAATTTGAGTGGTATCTAAAATTTAAATTGTATGAATTTGTCTAGTTGTGTTGCACTGTCGGATGATACCCTCGCAGTTTCATTGGAAAAAAGGAGAGTCTGTGTACAACGAATTAGAACTACATGTACCTCAGTATTATTACTAAATTGTGTACATTTGAGTTGTTGGTACACTTACCGTGTCATCTGACCATTCTTTCAATGTATATGAAAACAGTTTTTGAATCCCCCTTTTATAAGACCTTGGACAGGCGCAACATAATTATAAGTTCTGTCATAAGTTGTCTGTGTTACTGGTGTTGTTTGTCTGCAAAAAAGAACATATAATAACATCGATATAAAAAAAATAATAAGTTAATATATGTATCATTATAAATTTAAATGATGAGTAAGTTTAATTTTCATAGGGCGGAAATGCTCAAGATTATACTTGTACATCAGAATAAATCCAGAAGGGAGATTGTAGAAATATTATGGTACATGAGGTAGGTAGGTAGGTAGTTATTGCTTTACTCCCAAGCAGCACGATTTCGGCTATATCCAAGAGATGAACATGAAAGTAATGATACAATAAACATGAAATAATGATGAAGTGGAGGAAATGGGGATACAAGGCCAATCGGGTAGGAGAGTTTTGACTGCCACTTGAAAAATGAGTGATGGGTAGGGACGAGAAATTTAGCCTCCTGCATGGGGATCCTACGGGTCCTACTCTTACCGAGACCTGCAGCAGGGTTCTTTAACGTGCGAGGAACGTGACATTTTTCCCAACACGGTGAACCACTATGGTTTGCGTTCAGGTTTTCCGCATTATCGCCTGACGACCCCGCATCTCTCGATGTCAGGGCTACCCCATTCATCCACCAGGGGCACACATCCCAGTCGCTTTGTGGGCAAAGCTGCCTGACCCGATGACAGGTTTCTGAGCGCTCTTTGGTGGACTTTTACCGACAAGCTTAGCCCTGCTGCGGGCCTATTCGCCACCCGAAACCCACACGGGTGTTATGGTACATGAAATATTACACAAGTTTGAATATGTTTATTTCTTCACCAACAGTGTTTGCCTCCCCCCTTTGTACCTTTATACCTTTGTTGAGTGTGAGAATGCTTCAATTAGTACTTATTACAAATCTCTCCGTTAACGAAAACCCTCGTTGAATATGTTTATTTCTTAAACAAAAGTGTTTGTCTCCCCCTTTTAAGGACTGTGTTTAAAAAGATGTGTATTGGTGAGAATGCTTATCTTTACACTTTTAGGTCTTACACAAATCTCGACATTGACAACAACCCTCGTCCTTGCTGGCACAATTACGAGGGCTGTCCGTAAAGTTCGTGGACAGTTGATATAAAATAAACGGTGTTTATTAGATTTACTTCAAATTCTGTTATAATAGAATGAGTAGTCTTATAAATTTATGTACCAAATTTTAGAATAAACAAGCAACTACAAGTTGATTTTTCATCATTTAGAAAATAAATTGTATTCATAACCCGGAGCAAGACGTTCACATTTTTCGACGTCAAATTAAACAATTTCTTTTCTATATGGTCAGTTGAATGCAAAATTTTAAAAACTTTTATCAGTTTTGAACATTATATTTTGTCAGATGTATCTTAATTAATATTTCTGCATGTGTTGTTTCATTTCTGGAAACATTTGATTCACAAATTGCATTGAAATTCATGTTCTTGACATCAACAATACAACTCCAAGCAAAGTCTATTGGTGGGGACAGTACTATATAGGACATATGGCTATATTTTAATACCACAAAACATGCCAAACGGTTATTTTCTATCTCCATCTGAAATGCACATGCCATCAGAAGTATCTTAGTTAGCTTTTTTCACAATTTAAAGAATCCGTGTGTATATCTGTTGATATTTTTCAGACCCAAACATACAATTTTATAACCGTCCATTGCTCCACCTCTTTGCAAAACGTTACTGTTTCTACGGCAATAAAACTGATGTCAATTCTCAAAATACCGATTTCTCAATAAATAAAAATTTTAGACCCTTCAAATTTGGTATGTGCATCATCTTAACTATTGGCAACACTGTAGTACAGGTTTTATTGCATCGCTATATATAGTATATGCATAGCGAGATCTTGTTTTAAGTATTCTAAATAATTCCGAAAAAATCCTTACATTGCTCCGACCCACCATGCAGCGAGTCAAATAATTAAAAATGTAGCACCATTTATTTCGAACATTTGCAAAACAATTTACCATAAATAAAGGAAAATGTTCAATAATATTATTATGTAAAAAAACTAATCCCTAGTACGTCGTATTGGTTCAAATCTTTGCTTGTCCACGAACTTTACGGACAGCCCTCGTACATGCTCGCAGCTACCGTCTTGCAGATTTTCAATCGTGTCCACCTCAACTCCCTTTGCTATCGCTGGTCAACCGATCCATCGTCACTCTTCTGATACTCGTCGTCACCCGGTAAACTCCAGCTCCTAAGAACTGACAAACCAAGTCCTCTACTTCAAACGTCTGAGGGTTTGTCCTTTGTTTAACCGTCTTCTCATTCACCTCATACCCTACGGAAAGTGTAGCACAAGACACCAAAATCAATATCATCAGGTTCATCATCTTCGACATTTTTCTCATTCACAATAAACAAATGCAAATGCGCATGCGTGTGTGGCGGTTGAGCCTACTTTGTCAAAAACAATTGCGTCTCTTTAGTGTGAATATGGACTGTTTATTTTAATTTTATTATGTATTTGTTACTAATTTATTATTTTGTGTTTAAATACTTTAATGTAATGATTTTAACTACATTTTGATAAAGTTTTCAGTATGTTGAAATTTAAATTTGTGAATTGTTTGCAGTTTAAATTATAGTTCATCACTTTTTCAATTGCAATTTATTAATTTGTCAAGTTCATCATAGTTAAGATAATCTTTGCTGTCTTTCAGAATTCCGACCAGTACCTCCCCGTGGTGGAAGACGGGCCCTGCTCCAGCGATAACAAAGGATACTCTGGAGCAGCTAACACTGGCGGTGGTGTGTCATGGGCTGGACGACCCATGGCACATAGCGAGTCTATACCTGTAGAGGTATAAGTCCACGCAGAGGGGCTTTCCCCTTGTCGCGACTATAAATACCCATCAGCATAATCTTTGCTTTTACCACAAAAGCCATGGTTTATTCAGACCTGACCCAAGTTGTCCGCGTCTTCAAGCAGACAGACCATGCACAGTATATCGCATACAGTCATGGATGTTTTTAGATTAATTTCGTTCTAATTTAACGTTTTCCAAATCTTTTCACGATTTCAATAATTTTAAAGTTTTAAACATGTCTTGTCTTTGTTGTAAATTGTCATCTATGTTTATATTTGTGCACAAATAAATTTTATTTAATCGAATTATTCATTTCTGCCACATGCCACATGAAGGATTAGAGACTCAGGATCCAGTGATCGAACTCTTATAATTTCTTAACAGGCTTTGGAGTTATGTGCTGTTCATGCATAGCAGAGTAACAAGATAAAAATGAAGCAAACTGTACAAAATAGCAGAACAGCATATTCTCCAAATAACCCTCCTGTTACAATTTGGTGGCAGCGGTGGAATCCTGAGGCAAAATTTCTATTCCTTCATAGAACATTGGTGAGGTCCTGAGGCGAAACTTCTCTTCCTTCATAGGACAGTGATTTCAGTTAATTTTATGTGAAAATTATTGTATTTTAAAGTGATATTATACATCACAGAAGATTTTGACAGAGTTCATATACGAACACTGATATTTTTTATATACATGTTCTTGTTATATCAATGCAAATTTAGTTGACATGTTATAAAATTGAATTATATTTTCAGTTCATGATAAAAAGAAACTGAATTTTATACAGAGTAAGTGTATGTATTGAATATATACTTTAGATAATGAGAGAAAATATCTAGAAAAAGAATTTGAATGATTTGGAATTATGGTTTGATTATGACTATATTGTCAAAAAAACACTGCAATATTACATAGCTAGAGATAGAAATGTTAATCGACAGGAATTACATAATGATAAATTTTTATGTAATCTCCTTTAGACCCGTAGAAAGGGCTGTCATTTTTCATAATCTAATTTTAAGTTTTTTGCTTCATCATTATAGTTTATGTTGATATGATCTTGAATGCGGACATGATTGGTCCGGCACAATTTCATGAACGTGTTTAAATTGAGGCATTGTAAATAGCCTTTGTTCATGTTATTGCTTGGGGTCTGTTTAAAAGACTGGTCGTATTGAGATTGTTTTATTTCAATGTGAATTTCTCATGGACACACACTGACACCACACATACATTTAGCAGTTTCATATACAATAGCTTCTCAGTAAACTGGGTGACGATTCAGTTGATCTGATTTACTTATTCTCTTGTACAATTTTTCAGAGCTTCATTTCAGTCCGGTGATGGTAAAGCCTAACCAGACAAGTGGCATTTTGAAATGGACTGGCCAGCATTTCTCAAAGAAGGAGGCACGTATAAGACTGTGAGATACAGAGACGAAATGTGTATTCGATACAGGGACATTCAGTGAATTTCAAGATATGGACACTTTCTGCATTCCTTTATTGTGAAACTTCATACTTCAGTTTTTAAGGAGGTAGAAATGTGGCAGTTGAGCCTACTTTGTCAAAGACAATTTCGTCCCTTTAGTGTGAATATGGACTGTTTATTTTAATTTTATTATGTATTTGTAACTAATTTATTATTTTGTGTTTAAATACTTTAATGTAATTATTTTCACTACATTTTGATAAAGTTTTCAGTATGTTTAAATTTGAATTTGTGAATTATTTGCAGTTTAAATTATAGTTCATCACCTTTTCAATTGCAATTTATTAATTTATCAAGTTCATCATAGTTAAGATAATCTTTGCTTTTACCACAAAAGCCAGGGTCTATTCAGACTTGACCCAAGTTGTCCGCCTCTTCAAGCAGACAGACCATGCACAGTATATCGCATACAGTCATGGATGTTTTTAGATTATTTTCGTTCTAATTTAACGTTTTCCATATCTTTTCACGATTTCAATAGTTTTAAAGTTTTAAACATGTTTTGTCTTTGTTGTAAATTGTCATCTATGTCAATATTTGTGCACAAATAAATTTTATTTAATCGAATTATTCATTTCTGCCACATGCCACATGAAGGATTAGAGACTCAGGATCCAGTGATCGAACTCTTATAATTTCTTAACAGGCTTTGGAGTTATGTGCTGTTCATGCATATCAGAGTAACAAGATAAAAATGAAGCCAACTGTACAAAATAGCAGAACAGCATATTCTCCAAATAACCCTCCTGTTACAATTTGGTGGCAGCGGTGGAATCCTGAGGCAAAATTTCTATTCCTTCATAGAACATTGGTGAGGTCCTGAGGCGAAACTTCTCTTCCTTCATAGGACAGTGATTTCAGTTAATTTTATGTGAAAATTATTGTATTTTAAAGTGATATTATACATCACAGAAGATTTTGACAGAGTTCATATACGAACACTGATATTTTTTATATACATGTTCTTGTTATATCAATGCAAATTGAGATGACATGTTATAAAATTGAATTATATTTTCAGTTCATGATAAAAAGAAACTGAATTTTATACAGAGTAAATGTATGTATTGAATATATACTTTAGATAATGAGAGAAAATATCTAGAAAAAGAATTTGAATGATTTGGAATTATGGTTTGAATATGACTATATTGTCAAAAAAAACACTGCAATATTACATAGCTAGAGATAGAAATGTTAATCGACAGGAATTACATAATGATAAATTTCTATGTAATCTCCTTTAGACCCATAGAAAGGGCTGTCATTTTTTCATTATCTAATTTTAATTTTTTTTTTAACAATACGATAATTTTGACGTCCACCATCTTTGTTTTTGCTTCAGTGGTTTTGGCGGGAATTTGTGATGACGTATAATGTATAATATAGAAATGCAATTCCGACAAATCCGGAATAGTGCTAGTCTATTTATTTTTATATTATTTTTTATATTATATTTTTATCTTAATACCAATAGTATAAAATAGTGAAAATACGATCAGATATGTTTTTATGCCACAATCATAATCTGTTTTTATTAATTCTAAATAGATAATAAAAAAAAACTACCGAACCATACTACGTGAGCTTTTGGCTTGAGACTAGGGGCGGAGAGTCTCAACACTTGCGCCAAAATTTTACTTCAGTCCTATTGCTCAAGTTGGAAATGAAGCTTTATGATGTTATCACAAATGGTATTGTACATATAAAAGTTCTAATTTGTTTAATAACTTTTTACCTTGCACCTTAAAACTATTTCAAATACTTCGTCCGTTTTAGTTATAAGTACCATGGATACAAAGTACGTTTTTTTCGCATAAAGTTAAGCAGGGTCGAGGCCAGTTCTACCCTGGGATTTTGAGATCACAAAAACGCAGTTTTATCACAAGATAGAAAGAGGTCGTTTAAGGTAACCCTTCATGACAATAAGCCATTTTTTTCTTCGCGCGAAAACCATGCAGCCTCTGTTTATTTGGATCTGAATGAAGCTTTAGAGTTCGGTCGGAAAGCAAACCAGATGGAAACTTTCATGTAAGTCAATTTTAAAGTTTTTTGTTGTTTTTTGTTGTGTTTTTTTTAGGTTAAGGCCAAAATATATATTTTTTAAGGGTAAGACCGAAATATATTTTTTTTAAAAGTAAAAACGTCTTTTTAACTGATTTTTCAAATTAAACAAATAACCACTCAAAACATTTTTTTAGCTCAATGTATTTCAAAAATAAATTTTTACAGCAACACACAAATCAATCACTGAATAAACAAACATAACACTGAATCAGTAAGTGTTGTTTTTTCCAATTACCAATAGTGCCTTTAACCTTCTTTCTAAGGGTGGGGTGGATTAAAACGTTTTTGTTAATCAATGGATAACATTGCATGATTATCTTGTAAGGGGGAGGGGTGGATTTCAAAGAAGCATACTTTTTTCTTGAAAACTAACACAAAGGAATTCAAGATCAAATCATCTTTTTAAAAAAAATTGTATCCGTTTTTTTTGTGTTTTTTTTTGTCTCTGTTTTTTATTTTTTTTTATTTTGTCTCTTTTTTTTCTATTTGAGCCTGGATATTTTTAACTTTGTTTCCTTGTCTCTGTTTTTTTTTTCTATTTGTGTCTGGTTATTTTTGACTTTGTTGCTTTGTCTCTGTTTTTTTTTCTATTTGTGTCTGGTTATTTTTTACTTTGTTTCTTTGTATACTTTTTCATTTTGTTTATGTTATTTTTTTAAACTGTTTCCTTTTATTTTTTTTTTTGTTTTATTTGCTTTTGTGTCAATTCAATGATTCTTTCGTCGTGAGGTTTCGAGATAAAAGTAGTGTTGTTTCATTTTTAAATTATTGTTTAAACTGAGTTTAATACATTTCAAAAAATATTTAAAAAAATTAAAAGATATATATTTTTAAAAAATGAAAAAATAATAAAAAATAAATAAATAAAATCAATATATTATAGAACATGCCACAGTCGACCTTGGAGGTAGCAAGCCGTGGCCAATCGCCACCTTACCGCAGCAAAAGACCAACTACACCTGTAGCTAGCTGTACAGTACCACCCCCTAAACAGGGGAAGTTTGAAGAGCTTACAGAGCAAGAACTGTATGAAATTTTCCAAAAATTTTAATTGTTTTGCTTTAGTTTTTTTATTTTAAATATATATAATTTCTAGGTATTTTCCATCAGAGAGTTATGTTTTGGGGAAAGATAATAATGAATTAATTCTTAAACATAGATAAAGACAGGAAGAATATTTTTATTAAAATAAATAGTTACAAATATATAAATAATTCAAATATTACAATTCCCGAAAGCTAAAGATTCAATGCAATTTAAAAAAAATAACGTTTATCGTCAAAATTGCATAAACTTTTTTATTTAAGTGATTCACGAAAATTTCATGATTACTACTTTTGATAATTTTCATACCGTTAAAAAACACTAAATTTTGAAAGAGGCAATGTTTATATTTTTCATGTTTCAAAATGTTCTCTATCACCGATTTTTTAACTTCTTTAGCTGTTTTCTTTTCCAAGCTTGGTCCGAACTTCAAACTATACATTTTCGGACGCAATCCAACAAACTCTGTGAGGGGAATTCCTGGATATATATATGTTGTGTACAAGTTGTAATTTTGTACAAGTTATAACCTGTACAAAATATTTGTACATGTTATAACTTGTACAATTTTTGCCTGTACACATTATAACTTGTATAAAATAAGGCTGGAAATTATGTTTAACTTGTACAAAATTTCAATATAGCCAAAAAGAAAGAAAATGACAAAATTTTTTTTTGTTATTTACTATTCATTAAGGCTTAAATAGAATTTACATATTAAAGATGATTTAAGTTACTTCTTGTTTTAAATGTTCATCAAATGACCTTTTTACTTGCATATTACTTGCACAATTTTTAATATTTGAATAACATAAACCTAGTTACTTTTTGCTGCATGTTTATCTAACATATGACATCTTGAATTGCAGAACACCTTCATCTTTCGACATTTGCATCTTGGTTTGACAATTACAATGAAGACCCCCTGAGTCCTTAATTGTCCTCTACTCACTGATAATTTACTCAAAACCAATCACACGCAACATTCATACATCAGAACAACAGAAACTTTAAGAGTGGCATTTGGTAACCTTTCATCTAGTTTCTACTGACATAACTTTTAATTTCACTATTTCAAACTGCTTTAGCAATGTTCTCTGTTTCCCACTTGGTACTGCTTCTAATTAGCTTCTTTAACACTGTCAATTAAAGTCCTTATTCTTTTTTTTGTAAATGATGCCTTATTTGTTGAGGCATTTTGTCTTGACATTTCTAGAATTTCAGAACAAAATTTATTTTGACTACCTATATCCATCCTGATTTGATCATTAAAAAGCCCAACTTAACAAACTTCGCCCTGCAGTAATCCTGCTTTAAAATTGATCACATAAGTGTTCAAACAGCATCCTGAAGAAATTCTAGATTAAAAGTGATCACTCACATATTCAAACTTCAAACTTTTGTAAAATCAATTATTGGGATATAACAAATATTTAATTTTTTTTTCTTTCACGTAAAGAAAATATTTTTTATATAATGAACATTGACATAGTCACATTAACGTTTTTATTCTGCTCTGCATGTTTGAACCTTATTAATAGTTAATAATTTTTTCTTTTTTTAATTTATTTTGCTATAATGAAATTTTGTACAAGTTAAACACAATTTTCAGCCTTATTTTGTACAAGTTATAACATGTACAGGCAACAATTGTACAGGTTATTACTTGTATTTTTTGGTCATACAAGTTATAACATGTACAAAACTTTTGTACAGGTTATTACTTGTACAAAATTACAACTTGTACACAACATATATATAAAATACAATCATATATGCACAGTACCATATACAAATATAGCCTTTTAGTAGGTCGATACGAGAAAATATCGACCTGAGGCATATCGACCCGACAACGCAGTTGGAGGTCGATATGCATATCTCAGGTCGATATTTTTCGTATCGACCGTGGTTGAAGGCTATATTTGTTATATTATTAATTCAACATTCTTGGTAATTAAAATGTTGTGCTTGCATGCAATTGTGATCCGCAAACTGTAATGACTGTAGTGATTGCAATCAATTTGTATATTGTTAAGATTTCTCATACTGAAAACCTAGCATTTCAAAAAGATTAATAGTTTTGTGTGACTAGTAAGATGGAAGAACTAACCTTTAAATTTCTATTTCATCCACTAGTGAACTTTCAATGACTTTGGTAGCTTTTTAGGGAAAGACAGCTGACATATTCTTTATTTTGTTGATGAGACTGAATTCCCATTCCAAGAGTTGTTCAATTTCAATCTACAATGTCCAAATCAACAAATGAACAAATCGTTGCTTGGGAATTCAGTCGTCTCTGCTGAAATTCTCATTTGAGAGTCGTTATTTGCATATGTTTACGCCTATGTTTACTTAAAATTTCTGCTTTGCCTTTGGGGTATCTTCTTGGTCGGGGAATGAAACAATCCCAGATTCGAATGAAACACGTGACCGTGCAATATCAAGTTTTTGCACGTGCCAAGTCAATATAAAAAAATATCACCAGGTCACCTGGTATGATTCAACTAATCAAATCAAGTAAAAAATATAAATTAATAATATTATGTGTTAACAAATGATTTTTGAAATGGTTTGGTTCTTTTAAATGTTTTTTTTTTTCATATTTTGGTTTTTATATGTTAATACTTTTCAAATGAGTAATTTTGAAATTTGAAATGATTTTTTAACAATTAACTACCACCATGCTTTTCATTACAAATTTGGTTTTGTTATGTTTATACTTTTCAAACATGTAATTTTTGAAATTTTAAAATTGAAATAGAATTTAAGAAATAAGAACCACTATACCTTTCATTTCATCCTTGAAAAAAACCTGCCTGTCGTTTATGAACATTTGAGTGTAGCTTGTGATCCACTGGATAATCAGAAAAGTCAAAATGATATACTATGTTTTCCAAATCCTTGTAAATATCTTTTGTGAAAATTTCGTAACGCAGGTATGTTAATGCACTTTTCAGGAATTTCCGGCAGGACCACCCCCCTTTTTTCGTACATACCCTATTTTACTGGAACGGAATGTTGTATAGGATATTTTAATAAACCAACAGAAAAAGGATTAGAAATGAATATATTTGGTGAATTTTTATTCTATTTTATCATTCGTATACCGTTAGTTAGTTAGTTAGTTATTGCTTTACTCCCAAGCAGCACGATTTCGGCTATATCCGGGAGGTGAACATGAAAATGTATACCATAAAAGTTGCGGAAAAGTCTTTATTTCAGGATCGGTATTAAAATAGACTAGAACAAGTTACCACACATCGAATTTTGTCTCGAAAGTTTTTTCATGGGAAGATATGATACTTAGTTGTGTAAAAACTGCCGAACCCTTAAAAATAAATCCTTTCTTCTATTTTAAAAAAAATAAAAATGCCAAAATTGAGCACTTTCGCACCATTTTTCTAAGCTTTTCAAGCTAAATTCAAGAAATTTGTTGCGATTTGCGAGAGGATTCAGCGATTTTATGATAGCTGTTTATGTTCGAAAAGATATATTTAAAGGATTAGGGATTTTTTTAACTGTGGTAACTTGTTCTAGCTTGAAAAAGAAAGCCCGTTGTCTGGATTCCAGTATTTCTCCATTACTGTCAAACGCCGAGTTCATCAAGATCTACGGCGTCAACAACGTGATGACGTCATTATAAAATATTTCTATTTATTTTTCACAGTGCGTGTTGGCTGATACATGATAACATGATTTTGTTCGTGATTTTACTTTCTTATTATTATTAAATTGTGAAGAAATGTTTGTAGTTTTGTAGGCAACCGTAGTACATGTGCGTGACACAAACGTTAGTTTTTCAGCTAAAAGGGGGAGGGGCGTAGTAAACTTTTATGAAGCTTTTATAAACTAAAGTACAGTAGTTTAATAATGTGACCCGGGACATACAGGATAGATATACAATCTGTGCACTAGGTCATACAGATAACAGAATCATACATGTCATACTGCAGATAATGCAATAGTTTTATGCAGTGGTTTTATGTCATAGAACCTCAACACATTTTATTCTACTTTTTTTACTGTGACTTTTATTTTGTAAGTTTAAGACTATTGGTTCCTTCAGTTACAAAGCAAAGCTCCTAATTTATGTTAAATTCAACTGAACACAACTCAGGATCATCATATTCCATATCTATCATACTATTTTATCTTACTGCTGTGTTTCTGCTTTGCCTTATAATTTGTTGTCATGAGTAAAATCTGTTTGAAAAGTTTACAGTGTCCATGTATGATGTTTACAGTTGCTAAGATTTCAATCAGACTCAGTACTTATAATTATTTTAATGTCCCATAAATACTGTTTTATATCTCTGACTTTTCACTCATTTCATTGAAAGAATTTAATTTGAATGATCTGAGTATATGAATTAATGCTCAAGTATTTTGTTTGAATGTAAATTTGTTTTATATGCATGATTTTTTTGGTCATCATGCTTTGTCTTTGTTTGTATGAAATGTACTTTTTGTCAATCAAAGCATTTATATTTTTGACTTTTTATATTTTATATCCAAACTAAAATTTATCTGGTCATACTGGTAGCTATTAAAACAATAAGAATCCATTTGTGAAAAAAAGAACACAATATCTCAACAAAACTTTTTTATACTATGAATGTTAACACATACAGCTATCCATTCCATAAAAAAAACCTTTAAAGGTAGGTTTGTGATCCTTCATTGAGTTTCACAGAGTGAGAACATTAACTTTCATCATACAATTGCACACAATTATTTAATGCCTTCATTTAATGAAATAATCACTTTTATTATTCACACTTTGAAAAATCCAGGTCCTCAATATCTTGGAATGTACAAAATGTATATATAATATTATGTAAATATAAACTTATAAGGGAAGATGTTTTCCTTCATTGAATTCCTTAGAATATAACATCCATCCTATAAAAGACCATTTATTTAGTCACACATTCATCATAATAGCAAAACTGCCAATAGAATACCATCTCTTTGTAAGAACCACACACCAGATTTCATCAAGGAAGAAAATTGCAAGCTGAAAATAATAAAACAAATATTTTAAAATGATTAAAAGGCATTATATCATATGCAAATTTTCAAGTTAATGTTAGTCTATCACTTTGAAGAAAATGCATAATAAAAACATAATCCGGTGCGGGGCCCGGGTGGCGAATAGGCCCGCAGCAGAGCCTAGCTTGTCGTAAGATGCGACTAAGGGTCTTGGGATTCTGATGTCGGGTCAGTGCTCAGCCCACAGAGCGACCAAGTGTGTACCCTAGGTGGCTGAATAGGGTGTCCCTCGTCCACGGGGGTTGTCAGGTCTATAATACGGAAACCCTGACCGCCGACCATAGTGGGCCAACGTGTGTGAAGAGTGCCACGCTTCATGCACGTAAAAGATCCCTTTGTGGACCGCCAAGTAGTGCACCACATAGGCTAAATTTTCCGCCCCTACCCACTTCTCCCCTTTTCCTGTGGTTCTTCAAAATTTACCGTGAACCTGTTTAAGTTCACTGGCTGATGGTCTGTCGGCCACTTCGGTTATTTCATAATGTAAAAAAACATTGAATACTCTTATTGTCAAGTCTATTTCGTCAGGTCTGTCAATATCTTCATATCTTCTAGTGAACATTATACTAATAACTAAAACTATTTTTGAACTTGTTTAACATGTTTAATAATTTAGAACCTGTGAAGTGATATGATATAGAAACTTGTAAGTCTAGCTTGTAAGAAGCAACTAAAGGTCTTGGAATTTTGACGTCCGATCAGTGCTCAACGTGGGGGGGGGGGGTTAACTTCCATTTTAAAGGAAAGTACATATGTGCTACCCAAAAAGGGTTAAATTTTGGGTGCTCAATATGTGAAAGGATGGAAATTTCAGATGTTGCACATATGGTACGGTATACTTTTCACCAATGGTCATATTTCAATAGAAATAACGTGGCCAAGCATCCACGTTTTTCCTCCATGTTTCCCTTATTGTACATGCATTAGATAATTTTACCATTCAAACTTTGGTTTTAATAGGAAATCTATATATATGTTATGATTTAGCATATTCTGTGTAATTTTATATCCATTTAAAGTATATAAGTTTGTGTCTTTTTTTATGATGACCAATATATTAATGGTGTGGGTATACAATTTCTGGGCCGCACATCTGTACCTGAAATTCTTGGAGTCCCAATCCCCCCCCCCCCCCACCGTGGTGCTCGGATCACAGGGGACCAACATCAGATACGATTGTACAAAATAATTATCATAGGGTGGCGAATAGGCCCGCAGCAGAGCCTAGCTTGTCGTAAGATGCGACTAAGGGTCTTGGGATTCTGATGTCGGGTCAGTGCTCAGCCCACAGAGCGACCAAGTGTGTACCCTAGGTGGCTTCAAAAAGATGATTTTCATCACTGTTGGCACACGGACACCCCTTTCTAACTTTGCAGCTCACCATATCCATTCTATATTATATATCAATTACTTTACAGAGCTGTGCGCAACACCATTTATCATAATTATCATAGGATTTGGTCTGAATTTTTTAAGGTCTACTATTTTGGTGATGCCTGGCATTTCATAGCATTCGTTGGCATTTCTTACATCGTATAATAACTGTAATACTCTTTGGTAGTTTTCCTCCTTACTAATCTTTGATGCTTGGTCTGTTTTTCCTCAGTGCGTATTTCCAAATCCTCCGCCTTTTGGGGTACACCTTAAGCACTCAGAATTGTTGCACTGGGAGAAGTGTGGTTAATGAAGAACATTGGAAATAAAAGTAGGAGAAAAAATTAACAAGTTTCCGTATGCAGCTTGCGACCAGGCATCTTTCGCTATTACGAGAATGTTCAGGGAAAAAAGGTGCACCGAACAGAATTTCTGAAGCCAGCATTTTTTTACCTGTCAGTAGAATGTGAATACAAATCTTGCCAAGAAAATGCAGACGAGGAAAATGCAGATTATGTGATTTTGGTATGAATAGTATTAATTAAAAACAATTATCAGTTGATTTAATTTTTTTTAATAAAGATAGAAATTTTGCATCAATTGAGGATTTAGTTAACTATGTGATAAAGTAACAAGAGGCTCCCAGGAGCCTGAATCGCTCACCTGGTCTTGATGTCAACCCTATGAAGACTTTTGTAAAGCTAAATGAGCTGAATGTTTATAAGCATGAAAAACCTTTTCTCTATTTTTAATTGCTTTCATTCTAAATAATAAAAAAAACACTAAGGGGCTGTAACCCCTATAAGGGGTTATCAGACAACTTCAACCCTATGGAGACTATTGTAGAGCTAAATGAGCTGAACATTTAAGCAAGCAACAGCTTTTCTATATCTGCAATAGTTTTCATTCTTAAGCCAAAAACACTATTTTTGCCTTTAAGGGGCTGTTACCCCTATAAGGGGTCATCTGACAACTTTGACCCTATTAAGACTTTTGTAGAGCTTAATGAGCTGAACATTTTAGCAAGCAACAGCTTTTCTCTATCTGCAACAATTTCATTCTATAGGCCAAAAACACCATTTTTCGCCTTTAAGGGGCTGTAACCCCTATAAGGGGTCATCTGACAACTTTGACTTTATGGAGACTTTTGTAGAGCTAAATGAGCTGAACATTTTAGCAAGCAATAGCTTTTCTCTATTTACAATAGTTTTCATTCTTTAGGCCAAAAACACTATGTTTCGCCTTTAAGGGGCTGTAACCCCTATAAGGGGTCATCTGACAACTTAGACCTTATTGAGACTTTTGTAGAGCTAAATGAGCTGAACATTTAAGCAAGCAACAGCTTTTCTCTATCTACCTATAGGCCAAAAACATGCAAAAACGCTATTTTTACCTTGAAGGGGCTTTAACCCCTATAAAGGGTCATCTGACAACTTCGACCCCATGGAGACTTTTGTAGAGCTAAATGAGCTGAACATTTTAGCATGCAACAGCTTTTCTCTATCTGCAATAGTTTTCATTCTATAGGCCAAAAACACTATTTTTCGCCTTTAAGGGGCTGTAACCCCTATAAGGGGTCATCTGACAACTTTGACCCTATGGAAACTTTTGTAGAGCTAAATGAGCTGAACATTTAAGCAAGCAACAGCCTTACTCTATCTACAATAGTTTTCATTCTATAGGCCAAAAACATGCAAAACACTATTTTTCACCTTTAAGGGGCTGTAACCCCTATTAGGGATCATCTGACAAATTTGACCTTATGGAGACTTTTGTAGAGCTAAATGAGCTGAACATTTAAGCAAGCAACAGTTTTTCTCTATTTGCAATAGTTTTCATTCTATAGGCCAAAAACACTATTTTTTGCCTTTGAGGGGCTGTTACCCCTATAAGGGGTCATCTGACAACTCCGACCCTATGGAGACTTTTGTAGAGCTAAATGAGCTGAACATTTAAGCAAGCAACAGCTTTTCTCTATTTACAATAGTTTTCCTTCTATAGGCCAAAAACATGCAAAAACGCTATCTTAATTTGTGTCCCTGTGTACGACTTCACATCCTGTATGTACAGTACAGTTACTACATGTACCATTAAGTACACCCTTAACTGTGTGTACGTTGTCTCCACAAAAAGTAAAATTGTAATGCTTTGCATACATGTAGTTGGTAAATAAAGTAATTACTGCATAACAAATAACTATTCTTGAAAGGGAAAACTTGGATCTGTAAATTGCAGGCACAGGTGTTTTGGTCTAGGATTTTATTTTTTATTTATTGTGTACATGTGTATACAAAAATGTTTTACTCTTGCTACATGTATATTAAATACATGTATGTGGAAACGGTAGTACAATGTATAGCGAGGGCCTTGCACTGTGCTTTGGTTTGTGACTTTAGTTTGAGTATAGTATGATTGGGAAGTCATGTACATGTATGCAATGTACCTTTATAATGGCTGCCAGTCCATGAGTTACAATGTCAATACCATGAGCCAGTTGGAGGGGCAAGCCACACTTTACACATCCTGAAAGGGCTTTGGCGAGGACAGACAGTTCAACATAACATTTGAATTGACATTATTGTTTAGTTTTAGGATTCAAATGACTGTTTAGTGCTTAATCTTCGTGAGTGAGTGAGATGGTGTTTTACGCCCGTGCAACGCTATATAGGTTAAATCTTCGGTTACCTACATTAAAGTAATACCCGTTGAACTACCCAGCTAACACAAAAACATTATAAAAATGTTTTAAAATGGATTGCCATACATGCATTAAAAAAAAAACATTGAACTTGTATAAGGCCATATCAAGTTAGTTCATAGATCCATTGGCATTTCTATACATGTAAAATTCATCACATATACTGTATCTTTTTTATTTGATTTTAATCTCTCACTATTAAGATTTGTTTTTAATAGTGTTCTGATTTAGTTTTTACTTTAAAAGTGTACAATGTAAATGGACCTATTGATACTGAATGTTATGTAGGTTTTTGATGATAGTTTATTAAGAAAAAACTTTATTCTTAAAAGGTATATTTTTCGAGATTTACAATATTAGATAAGGTTGGGGTTCCCAATTGACAAGTGCCAATTGACTCCATAGTGAACCCCCCATCAATATATATATATTGGAATGACCCAGCATTCATGTAGTTCATTATTTTTATTATCTTTATTTATTGTATTGTAATGTTTCATAGGTGTATATTTTTACTGTAAGTTAGCACAGCGAATTGTGCAACTTTTCTCTCGAATGTAACGATTTATAAACAGATTTTTGAAAAAAAAATGTCTGCCAATTATAAAACAATCGACGACATGGTGAAGATGGACACAGTGCTGTAAAGGGGGTTATCTGTCATATCACTGCCATCTATGCCCCTCGTACAAGCCGAAGGACCTAGCAAAGGTGAAACAACACGCTAGCATCCACTGGAAGACCGGTGTGATTGGTATGTATATTTCACGTGCATATTTTAATTTTCTTAATATATGTTTTATTTTTACTAATGAGAATGTTAGACACTAGCATTGCTCCATGTGTAAAAAGATAATAATCAGAAACAAACCAACAAAAAACAATGCAGAGGCATTTGCAGATTTGTTTCAAAAAAGATGTAAGTTTCATATCAGTCTTTCTTCTCGATATTTGTTAGTTAGTTAGTTATTGCTTTACTCCCAAGCAGCACGATTTCGGCTATATCCGGGAGATGGACATGAAAATGGTGATACAATGAACATGAAATGATGATGAAGTGGAGGAAATGGGGACACAAGGCCAATCGGGTAGGAGAGTTTTGACTGCCACTGGAAAAAAGAGAGATGGGTAAGACGGGAACTTTAGCCTCCTGCATGGGGATCCTACGGGTCCTACTCTTCCCGAGACCTGCAGCAGGGTTCTCTAACGTGCGAGGAACGTGACATTTATCCCAACACGGTGCACCACTATGGTTTGCGGTCAGGTTTACCGCATTATCGCCTGACGACCCCGCATCTCTCGATGTACGGGCTGTCACATTCAACCACCTGGGGCACACATCCCAGTCGCTTTGTGGGCAAAGCGGCCTGACCCCGATGTCAGGTTTCTGAGCGCTCTTAAGTGGACTTCTACCGACAAGCTTAGCGCTGCTGCGGGCCTATTCGCCTCCCGGGCCCCGCACGGGATTATATATATCGATATTTGACCCTCCTGCCTATGAATTGTATCTTTACACATCGATTTATCAACATTATTTTGAGACCGGATGGTCATCACTAGATGCCGTATCGGTCATTCTAGAGTCACTCATGGCTACTTGATGACACAAGAGAAGGAGGTTAGTTAGTTAATTAGTTAGTTATTGCTTTACCCCCAAGCAGCACGATTTCGGCTATATCCGGGAGATGAACATGAAAATGGTGATACAATGATACAGTGATACAGAGAAGGAGGTTCCGATGTGCTTCCGTTGTGGCTCGCAGTGTTCTTTGAGGCATGTTTTCCTTAACTGTGTTGATCTTGCTCCAATTCGTTTGAAGTATTTTAACTGTGCATCCATGCACGATTTGTTCAGCGGCATCCCAGCTGATGCCATTTTATCATTTTAAAAGAAATTAGTTAGTTAGTGCTTTACTCCCAAGCAGCACGATTTCGGCTATATCCGGGAGATGAACATGAAAGTGGTGATAAAATGAACATGACATGATGATGAAGTAGGGGAAATGGTGACAAAAGGCCAGACTGCCACTGGAAAAAAGGAGTGATGGGTAGGGAAGGGAAATTAGCCTCCTGCATGGGGATCCTACGGGTCCTACTCTTACCGAGACCTGCAGCAGGGTTCTTTAACTTGCAAGGAACGTGATATTTTTCCCAACACGGTGCACCACTAGGGTTTGCGGTCATGTTTTCCGCATTATCGCCTGACGACCCCGCATCTCTCGATGTCAAGGCTGCCCCATTCAACCACCTGGAGCACACATCCCAGTCGCTGTGAGGGCAAAGCGGCCTGACCCGATGTCAGGTTTCTGAGCGCTCTTTAGTGGACTTTTACCGACAAGCTTAGCGCTGCTGTGGGCCTATTCGCCACCCGGAACCCGCACGGGTGTTAAAAGAAATTGGTAAGTACTCAAAATTATAACTCTTTACCCATTTGTAAGTTTACTTCCGAATGATTTTGTAGAGAGAATAATAATAATAAATCCTGGACACAATATAGGTCCACCAGTTTTGACATCTGACAACAGATTTGGTTTTCTGAATATTTTCAATGTAATAACGAGGAAATAGAATCTTTTAACAAATTTGAGAAAGACATGCATAAATAGGGTTTTTGAAAGTATCTTTTACAACAGGAAAAAATTGCTATTCCAGGAGTCAAGTCTTTTTTTACCTTGCCAAAATGTTCTACCGAAAAATCATCTTTCAATTCAGTTGCAGGTCTCAATGAAATTGCAGACAAAAAAGAAACTGTCCTACAAGTTCTGAATATTATACATTCTAAATTTCAGGTTGGTGGCCATTGTGAATATGTTGTAGTTGTAGGTGATGGCAAAAGTTACGACTTGCTTGTGAAATTAAAAACAGTGTATGGAGCCACGCTTTCCTGGGCACTTCCATACCCAGGAGACTGGCACATATTAAAAAATATTTTGCCTATTTTCATGAAGATTTACTTAGATGCTTGCCTAAAGCAGCTCGCTTCAAAAGTTCACCACAAAGCAACTCTTAAGAATCTTTTGGATTGTTCAAAATTTGCAGTTACACATAGGTTTTTTATTCAAATTTGGGAGGCTGTGCTTAGATTTTAAGTAGATAAATTTATTAAATCAAAAGACTCTTCCAATTTTACAGACTATAAAGAATCTTTTACTGCTATTATTGAACCTATTTTTGAATCTACAAGCTGTTCTGATATATCTGAAGATGAATTTCTATGTAATGAGAAAATATGGTTACAAATTATTGAAAATAAAATGTTTTTCTCAAATTTTTCAGATGTTATGCTTTCAGAATTTCAGACATGGATAGAACAAGAAGGACAAATGAGCAAGACATTCAAGTTCTGGGACAATTTTTTACACCATGATTTCCTTCAATATTTAGGCTTTTTCTTTTTTATCAAGAAAAGAAACTGGAATCTAAGACACAGTTGTCTGAAACAGCTATGTTGCTTATTTCATGCTTTTGTTTTGTGTTTCCTTGTGCTGTTCTTGTTCATGTTTACCGGTTTTGTCGTTGCCTTTTCGGACTTTTGACACTAGAATGCCCCTTTGGTGCCTCTGCTTATTTCATTTCACTGGGTCGATGTCTCTGCTGGTGGACAATCTGTCCCCGAGGACATCACCAGCCCAGTAGCTTAATTTATATTTAGCATGATTTTGAGAAACCAGAAAAGGATACTGGCTCAGGCGTCGCCCAGTATAAAAAGGCCTGGACTTAACGACACTACGGACACGGCGTCGTTTCGTAATATAGGTGTCCAAAATACCCCAGTTTCGTCAAAGATTTCATATACCCAGTCTGAAAATCCAGAACTCCAATATAAAAACTTAGATTCGAATTATAACATCAAGCCATGCTCTGTACTTTTGGAAGACGTCTTAGATTTTGAAAATGTTAAATCCTATTGCACGGTCAGTAAATGTGGAATTAAAAATTGTAAAACCTGTAATATCTTGATCACTGACACTCAAATTAAGAGCAATTTAACCAATCGATCATATAACATTTACAGTTGGGATGATTTAAATTGCACATCTTCCAACCTAATTTACGGACTAGAATGCACGCTTTGTGGATTGATTTATGTTGGTGAGACAAAAGGGAGACTAAATGCTCGTATGTGTGGTCACAGGTCGGGTGTCAACAACGACAGTTTTCCTTTTGTCTACCAACATTTTAACCAACCAGACCATTCCATTTTGTCCCTTAAATTTCGCATTCTAGAAAAAATTTACCATTCTACAAACAATCCCACATTGAGTACACCTTTTCGTAGGGAGAGAGAAGAGTTCTGGATTAGACGACTGGGGACCGCGCTACCTTATGGGTGCAACGATACTATTGGAAGTATAGGTAATTTGTCTAGCCCTAGATGCAATGATGTGAATGTGATGAATCTCTTTGAAATAACAGAAAGACGGAAACGCAGTCGTGGTCATCGTAAATACAATGCACCAAAGCTTTGCGATGTTACCATTACCGGATTGCTACCGTATGTCCAAAAACCACTAGGGATTCATCACATTCGCACCAAGTTGTATTCTATACCCCTTTCAAAACTTAATACCTTATATAAAGACTGTCTTGAAAATACAGTCACTGACCCAAATTCAAACCTTTACCGACTAACCGCTATTGTGCTTGATATCGGTTACAACCGCTTATTCAAACCTGTTGGAGTTCCACACGAAAACAGCAAAGACAACCGTTCTTTTCTCTCACTACCCTTTTTAAACAAAGGTTTAGATGCCATAAATTTAGGAAACATTCTACATCATAAATCTGTTACGGCACATATTCCTCCTTATTTCAAAGATAAAAGTATTCCAATCATCTCTTATACCTATACTTCCACTATTGCACCCAAGGTCTTCAACTACAAACAAGTGTTGCGGGATTTCCAAATCAATGACCTCAAAGCAAAACCTCCAGACTGTTCTTGTGAAAAGTCCCCATTCAATTATAGTCCCTCTGGCCACGTTATAACTGGTGACCTAAACATCGTGGAAAATGATTTACTTCGCGATGTTTTGGCTAAAGGACCAAAATACCGTGAGCCTAGACGTATCAACTGGAACCATAATTTTAAAACAATTATGGATTCAGTTGAAGACTATGCCAGAAAATGGGCCAAGAAAGAACAGGAGAAAGAAACGGACGTTTTGTCAGAGTGGGTTAAAGCTGTGAGGTTATTGATTTTGAAACGAATTAATTCTTTGAAGAGCTCAATGAGCACTAAAGCAACATCCATATTTAACAACGCTGATGTTGCAAAAACACTGTCCACCTTACACGACAAATATGTTGTTGTACCTGCAGACAAAGCACCAAATAACATCATTTTTGTGTGCAAAAAACACTATATTGAGTGCTTGACAGTTGAATTAGGGGTTAGTTGTACCAACAATAGCAGCACGTACACAGCTACAACATTGTCTAAGGAGGAAATTATTGACAATCATAAATCTGTCATTTCCTCCTTCGGGCTCTCTGTTGGTGCTGACAATGATGACATTCCATCCCTGTATTGGATTCCTAAATTACATAAAAATCCATACAAACAGCGCTTCATTGCAGGGTCATCGAAATGTACCACTAAACCTCTTTCAGTCCTGTTGACCTCAATACTGACGGCAATAAAATCCGGCCTCCAGAAATATTACGATTGTTGTTATTCTAGAAATGGTGTCGATCAAATGTGGATCCTGAAGAATTCGAAAGAACTGATGGAGATTCTTAACTCTAAATCAGTTTCATCTTGCAACAGCATCAAGACTTTCGATTTCTCCACACTTTACACTTCTATTCCACATAAACAACTCAAGTCACGATTGGCACAGCTGATTAAACGCAGCTTTTTCAAAAAGAATGGAAAACGCAGGTACAAATATCTGGTAGTCGGTTATAATAAGACTTACTTCGCCATCAATGAGTCTAAAAGTAAGAACAAATTTACAGAAGATCAAATAATCGACATGCTCAACTTTCTTATAGACAACATATTTGTTCAGTTTGGTGGACGTGTTTTTCAGCAAACAATAGGGATTCCAATGGGCACCAATTGTGCACCTTTGCTTGCTGACTTGTTTCTTCATTCATATGAAGCAGACTTCTTACAATCTCTTCTAGACAAAAAAGATCGTAGACTAGCTCTCTCTTTTAACCTCACGTTCCGTTATATTGATGATGTCCTTTCACTGAACAATTCTCGATTTGGTGACTTTCTCCATCTCATATATCCCCCGGAACTTGAGATTAAGGACACAACGGATTCTAGGAAGTCTGCTTCATATTTAGATCTACATCTCGAAATAGACTCTCAAGGAAAACTATCAACAAAGCTCTATGACAAACGTGATGACTTCAACTTCCCAATCGTCAACTTTCCCTTCGTGTGTAGCAACATTCCGTCCGCTCCAGCTTATGGAGTTTACGTATCACAATTGATTCGTTACTCCAGAGCTTGTGGGAGTTACATCGATTTCCTTGGCAGAGCGTCACGTTTGACACAGAAATTGCTAACACAGGGTTATGTTGCTCCTCGGTTGCTGTCTTCACTCAAGAAATTTTACGGTAGACACCATGTACTCATAAATAAATATGGGATTTCTATCTCTCAGATGAGTGCAGATGTCGGTTTGTCATAGGGTTTTGTTTTGTCTTCTTTTACCGGATTTGACACACTGAATTGGAAATTGGCAGCGCGGCGGGTGTGCTATAGCAGGCAGGAACCGCTTACTCTTCCGGAGCACCCGAGTTCACTCTTGTTACGACTTGAGTTCGCGTTGTTGATTTCTGTTCGGTTGTTTTTATGTTTTGTGTTTCCTTGTGTTGTTCTTGTTCATGTTTACCGGTTTTGTCGTTGCCTTTTCGGACTTTTGACACTAGAATGCCCCTTTGGTGCCTCTGCTAATTTGACAAACACAACTATTTAAGAATGATACCCTACCACCTGGCTGACCTATATACATTCCCAAAAGAAGTTCTAATTTTTTTTTTCAGAAAGGTTGTTTTAGGAACGTTTGGCCATTCAGTTACTCTAGATGAGTCCCATGAGATGGAGATAAATAGAAAAACAAAAAATGCTCTGAAAGAAATGATTTTTTGATGCGTTTCGTAAATGTTCAACTGTTATTACAGGTTCTTCTGATGATATTAGTCTAGTGGACTCCACTTCACAGAAAGGTCTTCACTCATTTTATAGACTTGTATGTTCAGTTTATTTTTTCTGTAACAGTTCTGCATTCCTGCCCTTAACTACACCGAAAGCTCTTTTTGACAGTTTACAGGCAGATGACCAGCATGACAAGCATTCACAGTTTTTCAGTAATAAGAGAAAAGATGTGGGAACGAGTTCTCCCTGAAGCTGAGATGATACCAAATGCAGATGCATTAATACTTCATTGGCAGGGTCATGCAGGGTATTTCATTTTTGGTCACAGGCTTCCAGACAGATATTATTTCTAAATTATATGACTGATTTTGGTTGGACAATAGAAAATTCAAAACTTAATTCCAATTGGGATATTGATTCAAATTTTTAGAAAGTAGGCAAAACTGTAGATTAGTACACAAAAGGTTATTTGTGCAAAACTGGTTGCAAAACCAATCGTTGCAAGTGTCGCAGACAGAAATCTGACACATATGATGCTTTCTGTTGCCCAGGATGCAAATGCATCAATTGTACTAACACAAGTTTACCTGACGATATAGACTTTTCTTTTTCAGATGTGACCTTGGCAGCAGCTGTCGAGTTAGATCTTTCTGATATAGCTTCAGTGAGTGAGTGAGTGAGTTGATGTTTTACGCCCGTGCAACGCTATATAGGTTATTTACAGGCGATGAACATGAAAAAGGATGATAAAATAAACATGAAATGATGATGATGAATGAAATACGGGGATGGGGTGGGATAATTTTGAAGAACCACAGAAAGCTTCAGAAGAGGAGCCAGAGCCAGTTGTAGATGATCATGATGATCCTACAGAATAATTTCAAAACATTTATTTTACTTTAGAAGAAAATTACTGATTTGTTCCAGGGAAGATGTTCTTGTACATATTGATAATTCTATCTAACATGTTTTATGAAATTTGTATTTTACAACAGAATATATCTATATAGAATACATTTTGTAGGTCTTGTGCTTGCGTGCACATATATACTGTTTGTTTGTATTTTTTCTATTTTGTTTTATTATTTCCAAGTGTAAGTTTTGTATGTACTATATTCGTACATGTAGTGATCTTTACTTCTATATATATATATATATGTTTAAAATTTCAGATTTTCCTTCTGGTGCCATGCAGATATTGTTTGATGTGCATGTTACTTTCAAACAGATATATATAATACATACATAAAATGTTTTATATATGCTCATGTATGTTTTCATTTTATTCATCAGATAAGTCTACATATCAATGACAGATCTGAGTTTATATCTATTGTTATGCATAGCATATTTTGATGAAATGTGACTGTATACAATGTATATATGTATATATGTTTTTTTTTCTAGTTTTAAAATGGTTTTTATTTGACTTGTAGGATATTTACTCTTGTATTTTGAAAATGTATAGGTAAAACCTATTCATGTAAATATTTGAATAACTTGTAATTCATAATCAAATGATTTAATTACAAGTGCTGTAATTGTGAAGGTTTGTACATAAATACTGAGTGTTTTATTGAAAATGAAATTTGAAAAATGTTTTAATTTTTATACTTGCAGATGTGGAATTGATATGTATTAATCAACTGAATATGTGCATCATAAGTAATTGATAGACTTAATACAAATGTAACTTTTGATTGCTGCCACAGATCTACCATATCTTGTGATTTTTATCAATCTAAACTGTTATTTAAATAATATTTTTTTTCTCTTTTTAGTAGCCTTTTGATTTTAAGAATTTGTTTTCTCTTTTTAGTTTTTAGAATTTGTTTTCATGTTGCATATTTCATTGCAGCTTTTATTTTCAGTTTTTATTTTGTTTAAATATTTTATTTTGCCACAATGTGTGTTGCACTCAAGTTATTTAGATGATATATATAATATAACAATGTGGTATCAGCATCCTTGTATGTAATAACACCTCTATACATTAACTTCTATAATTGCTTTAGATGTGTATATATCTGTTGTGTTGTTTGGGTCTTTAGTACCCAACTATATATGTTATGGATATGTTAAGCTGCAAAGTTAGAATGTTCATCGTGTACTGTGTTACAACCTTAGATTGTCTAGGAGGAGGCTTAACTAGGCAACCAAAAGCTAGATTTATTATCTAGCCTAGGTGGTCTAGTGGTCTAGGGCGCTGGACACAGTGCAGGCGAAGTTGCCATAGATGACAGAGTATGGGTTCGATTCCAGCTCAACCCCATGCTGGATTTTCCGGTGTCAATGGCTTTAAAAAAGATGATTTTCATCACTGTTGGCACACTGACACCCTTTCTAACTTTGCAGCTCACCATATCCATTCTATATTATACCAATTACTTAACAGAGCTGTACGCAACACCATTTATCATATATATGTTATGTTTGTTTCGTGCTGTTTGCGGAAGTAGGTATTGATCCACCTTCAGTACCCGTAAATAAGAATGCTTGTCATTCTTTGTTGTCTTGCCACTTGCATTTTAAAGTGTTTTGTATTGTCTGGGGAAGTAGGAAATAAACCACCTTCAGTACCCATCTAAATGTAAACATTTAACATATATGTGAGTGAGTGAGTGAGTTGGTGTTTTACGCCCGTGCAACGCTATATAGGTTATTTACAGGCGATGAACATGAAATGGATGATAAAATGAACATGAAATGATGATGATAAATGAAAAATGGGGATGGGGTGGGAAACAAAGGACCGGTAAATTTTGAAGAACCACAGGAAAAAGGGGAGAGGTGGGTAGGGGCGGAAAATTTAGCCTATGTGGTGCACTACTGGGCGGTCCACAAAGGGGTCTTTTACGTGCATGAAGCGTGGCACTCTTCACACACGTTGGCCCACTATGGTCGGTGGTCAGGGTTTCCGTATTATAGACCTGACAACCCCCGCGGACGAGGGCTACCCTATTCAGCCACCTAGGGTACACACTTGGTCGCTCTGTGGGCTGAGCACTGACCCGACGTCAGAATCCCAAGACCCTTAGTCGCCTCTTACGACAAGCTAGGCTCTGCTGCGGGCCTATTCGCCACCCGGGCCCCGCACGGGACCGGAAGAGTAAGCAGTTCCTGCTTGCTTTAGCACACCCGTCGCGTTGCCAATAGTCCATTCAGCGTGTCAAATCCAGTAAAGGAAGACAAAACAACACCCTATGACAAACCAACATCTGCACTCATCTGAGAGATCGAAACCCCATATTTGTCTATAAGTGCATGATGTCTTCCGTAAAATTTCTTGAGTGAAGACAGCAACCGAGGAGCAACATAACCCTGTGTGAGCAATTTTTGCGTCAGACGTGTCGCTCTGCTTAGGAAATCGATGTAAGTCCCGCACGCTCTGGAGTAACGAATCAATTGAGATACGTAAACTCCATAAGCTGGAGCTGACGGAATATTGCTACACAAGAAGGGGAAGTTGACGATTGGAAAGTTGAAGTCATCACGTTTGTCATAGAGCCTTGTTGAAAGTCTTCCTTGAGAGTCAATTTCGAGATGTAGATCTAAATATGAAGCAGACTTCCTAGAATCCGTTGTGTCATTTATCTCAAGCTCCTGTGGATATATGAGATGGAGAAAGTCATTAAATCGAGAATTGTTTAGTGAAAGGACATCATCAATATAACGGAACGTGAGGTTTAAAGAGAGAGCTAGTCTACGGTCTTTTTTTGTCTAGAAGAGATTGCAAGAAGTCTGCTTCATATGAATGAAGAAACAAATCAGCAAGCAAAGGTGCACAATTAGTGCCCATTGGAATCCCTATTAAGGATTCTGCTAAAAGAAAAGAAGTTCAGTCTCTTATAGGAAAGCTTAACTTTGTTGCTAGCTGTGTCAAACCTGGTAGAATTTTAATTTCTAGAATTTTGAATTTTCTGAGAGAGTTTTTTAGATGATCTTCAATTATTGGATGTTTCGTCCGAGTTAAAGAAAGATGTGTACTTGTGGTCTAAATTCTTGCTGACTTATAATGGTATTTCCATGATTAGTCTGGAAGAATGGACTGAGCCAGATTTGTTTTTCTCTTGTGATGCTTGTTTGTCAGGTTGTGGTGGTATTTCCAGTTCTCAGTATTTTCATTGTGAGTTTCCGGAGTTTGTTAGATTACATATAAAATTTCATATTAATGCCTTAGAACTGTTAACAGTGATTGTGTTTGAAGTTATGGGCTGTTGAAGGTGTTAAGATTTGTATTTATTGTGATAATGAGGTTTCAGTTCAGGTTATTAATAGGGGTAGGACCCGGTGAGTGAGTGAGTGAGTTGGTGTTTTACGCCCGTGCAACGCTATATAGGTTATTTACAGGCGATGAACATGAAAAGGATGATAAAATGAACATGAAATGATGATGATGAATGAAATATGGGGATGGGGTGGGACACAAAGGACCGGTAAATTTTGAAGAACCACAGGAAAAGGGGAGAGATGGGTAGGGGCGGAAAATTTAGCCTATGTGGTGCACTACTGGGCGGTCCACAAAGGGGTCTTTTACGTGCATGAAGCGTGGCACTCTCCACACACGTTGGCCCACTATGGTCGGCGGTCAGGGTTTCCGTATTATAGACCTGACAACCCCCGCGGACGAGGGCTACCCTATTCAGCCACCTAGGGTACACACTTGGTCGCTCTGTGGGCTGAGCACTGACCCGACGTCAGAATCCCAAGACCCTTAGTCGCCTCTTACGACAAGCTAGGCTCTGCTGCGGGCCTATTCGCCACCCGGGCCCCGCACGGGACGGGTAGGACCCGGAGTAGAATTTTACAGTCTTTTGAGGGAGTTAGTTTTTGTGTGTGCGGTGAAGCAATGCGAAATTAAAGCCATTCACTTAAGTTCTGAAGATAACCGAGCCTCAGATTTGCTTTCCAGATGTTATTTATCGTCTAGTTTTCGAGAAGAATTCTGCAATCGATCTGAATTTTTATCACATGTTGAGATTCATCCAGATCCTTTTCTTTTTAGGTTTCAACGTGAGTGGTGATTTAGAAATTCTTAGAGCTGAATCTAAGTTTTCTTTGAAAAGTGCGTACGCTGTAGGAACACAGAAAAATTTAAAGATCCAATGGAGATCTTTTTTATTATTTTGTACTTTTTATGATCTAATTGCATTACCATGTTCTTTAGAGACAATCTGTCTATATTGTCAGTTTTTATCTCGCTCCTTTGTGAGCGTTGATTCTGTTAGGAATTATATGCAAGGGGTTAAAACTTTACATCTTATATTAGATTTGCCCTTTTCTCATTTAGATTCTTTTTAATTTAGATTATTTTTTAAAGGTTTGCGTAGGGTTAATCCTTATGCTATTAGACCCGCTTTGCCTATTACACCAGATATTTTACTCAGAATTAAGTCTGTTTTAGATTTCAATAATGTTAATCATTTGACTTACTGGTGTTTGTTTTTATTTTCGTTATTTTTTATGTGTCGAAAATCTAATCTTGTAGGACCAGAAGGTGAAGCCTTTAAGTGTCTGAAAAGAGAGGACATTAAAGTTTTTAGTGAGTGAGTGAGTTGGTGTTTTACGCTCGTGCAACGCTATATAGGTTATTTACAGGCGATGAACATGAATAGGATGATAAAATGAACATGAAATAATGATGATAAATGAAATATGGGGATGGGGTGGGAAACAAAGGACCGGTAAATTTTGAAGAACCACAGGAAAAGGGGAGAGGTGGAAAGGGGCGGAAAATTTAGCCTATGTGGTGCACTACTTGGCGGTCCACAAAGGGGTCTTTTACGCGCATGAAGCGTGGCACTCTCCACACACGTTGGCCGGCCCACTATGGTCAGCGGTCAGGGTTTCCGTATTATAGACCTGACAACCCCCGCGGACGAGGGCCACCCTATTCAGCCACCTAGGGTACACACTTGGTCGCTCTGTGGGCTGAGCACTGACCCGACGTCAGAATCCCAAGACCCTTAGTCGCCTCTTACGACAAGCTAGGCTCTGCTGCGGGCCTATTCGCCACCCGGGCCCCGCACGGGACTGGACAAATGGAACAAATACTACCAAAATGGCATGGAAGGTAAAAGTAACGCCTACATTACACACATGACAAATGGTTCTTTTATGGTGCCCATTGAGAAATCATCAAAGGTGAATTCGTCTACACCCACCGTCGAAAAATGCAATTTTCGGCTCGTCAGTCTTAGTGCACAGATGGTAGAAATGGCAAAAGAGTCCCTAGAAGAAGAAGGAGTGACTATAAAGAAAACAAAACGTAAGCGAAAGATCAGTCAACACAAGTCCTCCGACAGAGCTACATTTTTAGCAAGAAGAAGAACAAACAATCAAATAAGAAAAAAGACGTGTTTTCTGAGTAATAAGAATGTCATTGTTAACGACTCGGAACTTTACCGAGGCTCAACCGAGCGAATTGGAATTATTTCAAATCCCACCGTATCAACTGGGGGTTGAGTCTATTTCGTACGAGGAATGCATACAACCCCATTCAGTTCAATTTATGTGGACAGAATGGGATGGACTTTATTGATATAAAACGAACAAAACTTTACGTCAAGCTTAGAATCAAAAATGCCAACGGTGATGACTTAGCACCAGACTCCAATGTAGCACCAGTGAATGGTTTCTTTTATGCACTTTTTTCTCACAAGTAGACTGTTACTTACACCACAGCGCATTTAAGGCAGGACATGACTGTATTTGGTCATAAAACTCTTTCCGTCAATCAGATGTGAAATAAGACCCGTGAAGATCAATTAAATAATATATGTGAAATATATAGATATTTGTATTATTTTTATATGGGCCGAATTATCTTAGGGACGAAAGGGACGAAATCCTTGGCCGAAAGTTTCGACTCAAAAGTTCTGGGGCAAGCCGGGGTCACAGCTTCAAAATTTTTATCTAAAAACGACCCTTAACCTGTGGAACTTTCAACAGTACAACTTAAATCAGATAACATTATTTTGTAATGGAGTGCCTGTTGGTGGGATTCCTTTGAAACTGTACTTTGACGAGGAAAGGTGTGTGACATATGTTGCTGCATACGTGAAGATGTTTGACTATGACGGAAAATGGGGTAGAGACACGGGGAATGAAATAACTAGAGCCGATTTCAACAATGGTTTTGCTTTGTTTTGTTTTGAATAAGAACCACACTTTTCTGGAGCAAAGTACCTGTCATTGCTGAAACGGGGTAAAGTAAGACCAGAGTGTCAATTTTCTACCCCTCTGCCAGAGACGGTTTCCCTACTAATTTTAGCCGAGCACTCTGGTTATTTAGAAATTACGGAGAGCAGACAAATTAAAATTTAATAGGTGTTTTTTATTGTTTTGAGTATATGATATATTTTTAATCATTGATTTTAAATCTTTTTGTGCGTTTATTTATTTCATGACTTTGTTTGCATTCTTTTTATGTGTTTGTTCTTTTTCTAAAATAAACAGTTGTGTTTTTTTTCAAATCTTTCTTTTTTTATTCTTGGCTAAGTTTCGAAGCAAGGCTCGAAAGTTGAACCAAATCACAACTATCGAGGCATACTTTGTAACTTATCCACAAATACTGAAGCAAAAAAACAACAACAAAAAACAAATAAATTCAAGAGGATAAACATACATTTATTATACACTCCCCCAAACAAATTAAAATCAAAATAAAGCAGATAAAGAGAAAAAAATATATATACAATCACACAAAAAAACTTTGATCAACAAACACACATTTAGTTAGTTAGTTATTGCTTTACTCCCAAGCAGCGCGATTTCGGCTATATCCGGGAGATGAACATGAAATTGGTGATACAATGAACATGAAATGATGATGAAATGGGGACACAAGGCCAATCGGGTAGGAGAGTTTTGACTGCAACTGGAAAAAGGAGTGATTGGTAGGGACGGGAAATTTTGTCTCCTGCATGGGGATCCTACGGGTCCTACTCTTATCGAAACCTGCAGCAGAGTTCTTTAACGTGCAAGGAACGTGACATTTTTCCCAACACGGTGCACCACTATGGTTTGCGGTCAGGTTTTCCGCATTATTGCCTGACGACCCCGCATCTTTCGATGTCAGGGCTGCCCCATTCAACCACCTGGGACACACATCCCAGTCGCTTTGTGGGGTCAGGTTTCTGAGCGCTCTTTAGTGGACTTTTACCGACAAGCTTAGCGCTGCTGCGGGCCTATTCGCCTCCCGGGCCCCGCACGAGACAACAAACAAACAAATTAACAAATAAAACAGACAAAGTGAAAAGAATATATGCAATCAATTGTTTTCTTTGTGTCCATAGGCCCTCGTTGTTATCCCATTAGCACAAACCCATCTTTTATCGTCAAACGGAACTAAACTTTTTTCCGCATGGTTTGTGCATATATCGAGTGCTTCTCGGCTCTAATTGTGTTCATCTGACACATGTATATGTAGAATTGGTCTGTTTTGGCAAATAAATGTACAACAAACACAATTGTCAGGGTAACTAGGGTTTATTCCATCATCTTCGGGAAATGTGTAATAACAAAATACAGGATAATAAAAGACCCTGAAATAACAATAATAACAATATTTACCAAATCGTAAAATGAACAACTTATTGAAATGACTGTATATAAGAAAATAGTATAAATTCTTACTATGGTCGAAACGTTAAAAATAGAAAATACTCGGACATACTGTCTTCATTTCTTATAAAAATAGTAAATTACGCTGCACTATTAATTGAAGACTTTGTAACAATAAATAGTATATTTACTGCACATCTCATATAGAAAATAAATGACTTTAAAACATAAAAACGGACATTATAATTAACCAACATAAACCAGTGCAGTTATGTCAAAACGAATACAACATAATACGACAATTACGGACAATACGTCTATAGACAAATGAACACAAAATTACGTAAAAACATACCTCACATGAGGTGTAAGAGGTCTATCCTCACGAACTAACAGCTAGACTGCTTAGTACCAAAATATATCCACCTGAAGGATCAAGATTAAAATAATAAGGATATGTTTAAAATATGAAAAGTTATTGTCTTCCATTTATTTATGAGGCTAAATAAATGGCAATTTATACTGAAGCTAAAATAGTTTAAGCGCTCTCATACTTTAATTACAAATTACTTTAAAATGTTCAAATTTATACTTTATCCGTTTTAGATCTCCTATTTATAGAAAAAATAGAATAATAACCTTAACTTTAATATCATTGGAAAGTTATAATTACTCTATGCGTTTAATCAAATTTACGAAGATTTAAAAGGCATTCATACACGTAATCATACAAGTTTACATACACCAATCGAACATGTAAAACCGGTCAAACTGGTCATTTTCATACCTGAAGTTATTCAAATGACTATTAAAGGAAATATATATTAGCTATGGTAATTCTACTGACCTTTAGTATATATCATGCAAACATGCAAGAACTAAGAAAGTAATATCCAAAGAACAAATATGGCTTCCGACTGGTATGAAATCAAAATGAAAAGAGAATGAACAAAGAGGTCAAACTAAAGAATTCCCGCTCAAAACCAATGAACCTCGAATATAATCAATAGAATAAGAATACGTCTAATAAGTACAGTTACAAAGAAAATACTAAATACAGGAATAGTATGAAAATGAATACAAGTACATCAGATATAAAATAAAATACAAATAATATAATAAAATACAAAACACTGAAATATCACTCTGCCACACACTCCCCCCGGCCGTAAAATGACGTCCCGTCATTTCTAGGAGTGGTGGCTCACAATGTCTAAGATGGTACGGGCTGCATCCTTCTCCATTCCAGCAAACAAAGGTGTCTGTGCCAGAGCAGTAATGCAGTCAATCTTCTGAAGCCAATCTGTTCTAGGTGGTTGGTTGACAACTGACATACTGGTGATGTACTGATCTGACGCAAGCCAAGCAGGTTTTCTCCTGATCGTCTAAGTACAACCGGTGATGGTTCTGCTCGGGGCTGTTCTTCAGGTGTTTCCTCCTGATGATCTTCAACTCCGGCATCTGGTTCTTCGGAAGCGCTTCCTTCCAGACCCTCCTCAAGCTGGGCGTCCCCAATAGGATCTGGTTCCTCATGTACTGGTTGAACTGGATCATCAACGGGTTCAGCTCCGCTGTCAGCTCCCTCCAATACATACACAGTGGATTCATCGTCTGATTCGTCCGAGGATTCATCATCTGATTCATCGACTGTAGACCGGTTATTCCGAATTCCAGTAGTCAATCTCGTCCTTGGTCGTGGTACTGGCCTTGGTCTCGGTGTAGGCTTTGGGTCATCTCTAATGAAACCAATGGGCAGGAGCAAATTTCTGTGCAGTGTTCGTGGTCTTCCCTCGCCGTCTTCACTAATCACTGTGTAGACAGGAATCTCGGGGTTCTTCTGCTCTATTACCACGTACGGTATCTCCTCCCAGGTATCCGCTAGCTTGTGCTTTCCTTCGTGTGCAACGATCTTGACTAGCACTCTATCTCCTTTCTCCACATCAGCACCACGAACTCTAATGTCGTATGTCTCCTTCTGCTTGGTCTGTGAACTCTGAGACGCTTCGGCTGCCAGTCTGTAAGCCTCTGAAAGTCTGGTTCGCAAGTCCTTGACGTACTGGGAAGTAGTTATCTTTCCCTCTTTCCTCAATCCAAAGATCAGGTCAATGGGTAGTCGAGGGTGTCTTCCAAACATAAGGAAATACGGTGCAACTCCCGTGGACTCGTGGCGAGTGCAGTTGTAGGCATGTACCAACGGGGCAACAAACGCTTTCCAGTTCGACTTCTGTTCCTGTGTCAAGGTTCCTAGCATACCAAGGAGCGTCCTGTTAAACCTTTCCACCATGCCGTTCCCCATAGGATGGTAGGGTGTAGTCCTAGACTGTTTCATTCCCATCAAGGTACAGAGTTCCTTTATCACGTTGCTCATAAAATTGGCTCCCTGATCGGAATGGATCCTATGTGGAATTCCATAGTGGACGATGAAATGGTCGAATATCGCCTGGGCAGTTGTTCTAGCTGTTTGGTTTCTAGTTGGAATGGCCTGGCAGTATCTGGTAAAGTGGTCGGTGATGACCAGAATGTTCTGGTATCCTCCTTTGGACTGTTCCAGGGACAGGAAATCCAAACACACTAGCTCCAGTGGGTAACTGGTACTGATGCTGACCATGGGCGCTCGCTGGCTATTCACTGGCGTCTTACGTCGTAGACATCTTCCACACTGTGCAATCCACTGTTCCACTGATCTATCCATACCGGGCCAGTAGAATCTATCCCTAAGTAGTGAAAGAGTCCTATCCTTTCCGGGGTGACCAAAATCATCATGGAGTGCTCTAAGGACATCGTCTACGTGTGCTGATGGTAACACAAGCTGCATGGTTCTGTCATCCTCACTCTCAACTGTTCTGTATAATATCTCGTTGTCAAGGTAAAGACGGTGAAACTGTCGCAAAAGTGGTGTGGGTCCTACCTCTGCTACGGTTGGTTTCTTTCCTTCCTTGACAAACTTGATCATCTCTCTAATAGTGGTATCCATGTCCTGTGCTTTCTTCCAATCCACGATGTCGTGTGGGATTTCTTCATCTTCTTCATCTGATTGTACTGATGATGGATCTACAGCTAGACTTTCAACTAAGGCTGATGGTAAAACTGAGTTGCAGATGGCCTGTACTGCTTCCCCTGAGATGGTCGCTGTTCCGTCTGCATCATAGGGTAACCGGCTCAAAGCATCTGCATCTGCCATCTGTCTTCCAGGTCGATAGATGATGTCGAAATCAAACGCTGCGAGACTCGCTAGCCATCGGTGTCCTGTGGCATCAAGCTTCGCTGTAGTAAGCACATAGGTCATGGGGTTGTTGTCGGTGATTACTGTAAAGCTGTTACTGTAGAGGTAATCTCGGAACTTCTCACACACTGCCCACTTCAATGCCAGAAACTCTCTCTGTAGCTGGTTGCCACTCAAGTCGCTCTCTGTAATCTCAACCAGGTCAAGGACTGAGGTCGATGATGGTGATGACTCTGTCTCTGGTGGTTGAATGGTGACAGGTTGAAGTTCACACAGTACAGCTCTTGGTGGTATGACGATGGTTCTGGTTGATACGTTGGTCATCTGTACATCTACATTACCATTGGTCTTATACTGGTACTGGATCAAACCTGGTTCAACTTCTAAGTCTGGATGGTCTGGTTGTAGCTTGGATGGGTGGAGCATAGCTGGTGTGGTTACATAGGGCATCTCCTTGTCTACAAATCCAATAATCTGGCATGATGTGTTGGGCTTGAGGGTAATGGTCTCTGTACCAGCATTCTTTACAACAGCTAGGACATTGTTGTTCTTCCTTAGCTCTTTCTCTCTCAGGCTGATGGTCCGAAAGGTGAAGTACCATGGTGTCTTCAGTTGACAGGTCTGTAAGTAGTTGTTCCCATGGTGTTGTTTCAAGGAATCCATCATAGCTGACAAGATGTTGGTACCCAAAAGGACTGGTACATGGGTGTTGTATGGAGTGTCTGGTACTACTAACAGTAAACATGGATGGTCTGTGCTGTCGTTCTCTATCCTGATCTGTGCCTCAATATACCCATCATATGGCAGTTGCTGGCCTCCTGCACATTCTATGTCAAGTAGATCCTGAATGGAGTGCATCTCTAGATCAATAAGGTGGTGTTGATAAAAGGTACGGCTTACTGTTGAAACTGTAGAGCCTGAATCCAGAAGTGCCTTTACAGATGTTCCTTCCAGCAATACCTCACTCTCTGTTGGCTTTCCAAACAATCCAGGTGGTACTCTGGGTTTCGTAGTCTCTGGTGTCTCTGTAGGACCTGTACTCTTACATAAGCCTATTGACGGTCCTGCTTCAACGGCTTCTTGGAGTTTAAATCCTCCTGTCGGACTCTGCATCCCTTCTTTATGTGACCAACTTGTCCACATCTGTAACATCTAACTTCTTTGGTGTGGTTAGCTGATGATGCTTGGTCTCTGTTGTCATGTCTATTCTGCCAATTAGGTCTGCTCTGATAATTCTTGTTTCCTCTGTATCTGTTTCCTCCTCTACCTCTGTTACCATAACTGTTCGTCTCATAGCTATCCATCCTGGTGGCTAACTGTAGAACAAGGCCGGTTAATTCGTCAAGCTTGCTGGTATCTGGCTTAGGCTCATCTTTTTCTGTTGTTGCTGACTTGGCAATATGTGGTTTCTTGGTTGTTGCTGTTCTTTCCTCATAGTCCTTCTCAATGTGCCTCAGTGCTACTCTCAACTCATCAAAGGTCTTCAGGGTATCATACTTGTATCCAGATATATCTTTAAGTGGTGACTTCAATCCAGTCCATAGCATCGATATAAGCATACCATCCTTCTCTGAGTTCTTAACAAGTCTCTTGGTAACTGCCTTTCCTAAAAGGTCTTCAAGTCTGCAGCTCCATGTTGTAACACTTTCATCATCTTTCTGTCTGGCTCGGTAAAATTCAGCAAGTAGTTCTTCTTTGCTCTCCACTGCACCATAAATACTCTCCAACTTCTCAAGTATCTCTGGAAGTGATGCTTGGGGTCCAAGATGCATGGCTACTTTCCCAGCTTCTCCCTTTAGAGATCTTCTGACTGCGTAGTTTATGCTCTCATGGTCGTATAGACTATCGTTCATCAATGATGTAACCTCATATCTCCACAGTTCATAGGTCGTCTCATTCTTTAGGTTGGCACCAGAAAAACATGATATCTTTGGAGGTTCTCTCTTACCCTGAGGTGATGTGTACTTTGGTCTTGCATCGATTGGTCTACCTTGTTTCTCTTCCTTCACAGTGATTAAACGCTGTTTGATCCAATCAGCAGCACCTTCTGTGGAATCGGACTTGGTCTCTTCTTTCATGGTATTCATAATAAGTTCAAGTAGCTTTAACTCTTCTTCTGATGGTTTTCCTCCAGTTGCCATGGTGATAAAATCTCAAAAATAATAGCTACAGTAAATGATCTTACTAAGTAAAGAGGTAATCTCTAAGTGAAACTAAGAAGTGAAGTAAATTCTAAATATAAATAAAGTAAGTCAAAGTATCTAAGTACCAATAAATAGAAACTATGTAAGTGATAACTGCAAATAAGTCTAGACAAAAAAAAATCAAGTAAATATGAAATATAAGTCTGGAACTAGAAACAAAGTAAATAATCTAAATAAATCGAAGTCAAAATCTAGAAAAGTAAAATAAATATAAAGTAGTATATATCAAACTGTAAATAAATAAATAAATCTGTATAAACTAGACTAAATATAAATCAAAAGTGGAAACAAAAATAAAGTATCTTAAGTAAATGTAAAGATCAACTAAAGTATCAAAATGTAAATGCTAATAAGCTAAAAATAAAGTAAGTCAAAATCTGAAAATAAACTAGAAAAAGTTAAAGTGATATACAAAGTAACTTACCTACAGGATACAAAATCTAAACTTGAATATGAGTAGCAAAACTTCTACGTTTACAAACTCAAGCCAATAGACAGAAAAATGAATTTATTAGTACATAAATACAAAAGTATAATACACAATGACAAAGCAAAATATAAATGTCAAATAATACTAATGATACAAGCAAGACACAAAATGGCAAAAATCAAGTATATATAGAGATCAGTATCTACAACACAACCTACACAACTCAAATAAACCTGATAACCTTCCCTGAAAACTAAAGATCAACTCACAAAGATCTCAACTAAGACAAGTCAAAGACTAAAGAGATAAAGATCTGGGTAATGTTAATTGTCTAAGACAGTCACAATAATGTAAAAGGGTAAGGTTAGTAAATGAATCATTATTATTTCATGCAAAAAAAAAGGGTAAGGGTACATGCAGGTCAAACAAGGTAATATACATACAACCAATCACACAAACTCAAATGTAATCCGATGTACTATTTATCAAACCTAGTTATAGCCTATTTAACTTCTATTTAAACCTAAGTTTAATTCAAAGTCAAATAAAAAAAATCAAACTCATGCGGACAATCACAGTACAGTACAATGACAATTACAAACAATCACAGTCAATGTACAATCAAAGACAAAACATAAAACATATACACATATACCATGCAACGTCAAATCACATGTAAATACTTACTATCTCAAAAAGTAAACTAAGTTACGGAACGGCTACACCTACAGGAAACAGACAAAAATGGTGGTCAATGAAAAAAAAAATTAAATAAATGAAAATGCAAACCCTAAGTGTAATGCAAGTGAATGTGCTAGACAAACTTAAATTCAATCTGAGTTAAAGGGTAGTGTACAATTAACTAAGTTCACAAAGTCTAGCAACAGTGAAAAATAAATAAAATATTTTTTTCAAAGTGTAGATGTGTGTATGTCCTAACAAAAAAAACTTTTAATGTGTAAACAGCTAAAGTGAAAGTGAAAGGAAGCTGTAACTATGTAAACAATATCAAACTTCCGGTTCACTCACACTTCCGGTCAACCTTGACCTCGGGGGGGGGGGGGGGGGGGGGCAAAAGAAAAAAAATGGGGAGGGTACCTACATGTGACAGACTAAGTCAAAGTTCGGTTAACGAAACTTTGATAAACCAATACTACATGTTAAATAAATAAGTATCTGTGTATCTAATTTACACTGTAAAAATACCAAAAGTTTAAAGTGAAAACGATTATCTAAATCTCAAAAAGTTTGAAAAATTTAACCAAGTTTTTTTCTAAGTTGACATAAACAAACAGTTTAACAAAAGTTCAAGAAATAAAGTTATAAGTTTTACAAACAATAGATTAAATAAATGACTGACCATAGAAACACTGTCGTTGTTCTGTATCCAAGAAATTCCAAAAAGAGAAAATCCAAAATCCAAAAGTTAAATCCACCAATATCTGTTTAAATGTCAGTGAGCTCACATTCCGGAAATACGGTAAACATGCATGTGACGAATACAGCTGGTGACGTAAGGAATTCCCAGGTGTGACAATTACAAGTATCCAATCTGTGACGTAAAAGAGTCTATGACGATCCGCAGGTAAAGTACACAGGTAAACAATAAAGTCAAGGCCGGCAGTATCAATCAACTGTTAATCCGTCGAATACACATCCGATGACAACTACGTGGGCGCCATTGTAGAATTGGTCTGTTTTGGCAAATAAATGTACAACAAACACAATTGTCAGGGTAACTAGGGTTTATTCCATCATCTTCGGGAAATGTGTAATAACAAAATACAGGATAATAAAAGACCCTGAAATAACAATAATAACAATATTTACCAAATCGTAAAATGAACAACTTATTGAAATGACTGTATATAAGAAAATAGTATAAATTCTTACTATGGTCGAAACGTTAAAAATAGAAAATACTCGGACATACTGTCTTCATTTCTTATAAAAATAGTAAATTACGCTGCACTATTAATTGAAGACTTTGTAACAATAAATAGTATATTTACTGCACATCTCATATAGAAAATAAATGACTTTAAAACATAAAAACGGACATTATAATTAACCAACATAAACCAGTGCAGTTATGTCAAAACGAATACAACATAATACGACAATTACGGACAATACGTCTATAGACAAATGAACACAAAATTACGTAAAAACATACCTCACATGAGGTGTAAGAGGTCTATCCTCACGAACTAACAGCTAGACTGCTTAGTACCAAAATATATCCACCTGAAGGATCAAGATTAAAATAATAAGGATATGTTTAAAATATGAAAAGTTATTGTCTTCCATTTATTTATGAGGCTAAATAAATGGCAATTTATACTGAAGCTAAAATAGTTTAAGCGCTCTCATACTTTAATTACAAATTACTTTAAAATGTTCAAATTTATACTTTATCCGTTTTAGATCTCCTATTTATAGAAAAAATAGAATAATAACCTTAACTTTAATATCATTGGAAAGTTATAATTACTCTATGCGTTTAATCAAATTTACGAAGATTTAAAAGGCATTCATACACGTAATCATACAAGTTTACATACACCAATCGAACATGTAAAACCGGTCAAACTGGTCATTTTCATACCTGAAGTTATTCAAATGACTATTAAAGGAAATATATATTAGCTATGGTAATTCTACTGACCTTTAGTATATATCATGCAAACATGCAAGAACTAAGAAAGTAATATCCAAAGAACAAATATGGCTTCCGACTGGTATGAAATCAAAATGAAAAGAGAATGAACAAAGAGGTCAAACTAAAGAATTCCCGCTCAAAACCAATGAACCTCGAATATAACCAATAGAATAAGAATACGTCTAATAAGTACAGTTACAAAGAAAATACTAAATACAGGAATAGTATGAAAATGAATACAAGTACATCAGATATAAAATGGTTGAATGGGGCAGCCCTGACATCGAGAGATGCGGGGTCGTCTGGCGATAATGCGGAAAACCTGACCGCAAACCACCACGCACCGTGTTGGGAAAAATGTCACGTTCCTCGCACGTTAAAGAACCCTGCTGCAGGTTTCGGTAAGTGAGTGAGTGAGTGAGTTGATGTTTTACGCCCGTGCAACGCTATATAGGTTATTTACAGGCGATGAACATGAAAAGGATGATAAAATGAACATGAAATGATGATGATAAATGAAATATGGGGATGGGGTGGGACATAAAGGATCGGTAAATTTTGAAGAACCACAGGAAAAAGGGGAGAGCTGGGTAGGGGCGGATAATTTAGCCTATGTGGTGCACTACTGGGCGGTCCACAAAGGGGTCTTTTACGTGCGTGAAGCGTGGCACTCTTCACACACGTTGGCCCACTATGGTCGGCGGTCAGGGTTTCCGTATTATAGACCTGACAACCCCCGCGGACGAGGGCCACCCTATTCAGCCACCTAGGGTACACACTTGGTCGCTCTGTGGGCTGAGCACTGACCCGACGTCAGAATCCCAAGACCCTTAGTCGCCTCTTACGACAAGCTAGGCTCTGCTGCGGGCCTATTCGCCACCCGGGCCCCGCACGGGACCAGGTTTCGGTAAGAGTAGGACCCGTTGGATCCCCATGCAGGAGGCAAAATTTCCCGTCCCTACCCATCACTCCTTTTTCCAGTGGCAGTCAAAACGCTCCTACCTGATTGGCCTCGTGTCCCCATTTCCTCCACTTCATCATCATTTCATGTTCATTGTATCACCACTTTCATGTTCATCTCCCGGATATAGCCGAAATCGCGCTGCTTGGGAGTAAAGCAATAACTAACTAACTAATGAGTAAGAGAACATCTTGGCTCTCAACCCAAAGAATTCTTTAATGGCTACTGCATTCGTTTCGTCTTTAAATTTTCCTAGCGTCTTTTTGTTTTCCTCGCTATACACAAAGTGTGTTTCAGGATATACACTTGTATCGAACAGATGGTGATGGTCGACCATATCCTGATACATACACTCTGTCTGTATCTGGTTCATGAAGGAGTCTGTATCTGAGAAGCAGACTCGTATCCTGTCTCCGTAAAGCTGCTTCATGTGTTTGTAGTGAAACTGGAACATGAGAAGTTTGGACAGATCCAGTATAGTGAATCCCATGTTAATTGGCTGATTAATCAGAACCTCGGTCCTTGTGTTTTCAACGGCAACAAGATCTTCATTGAAAACCGAGCAGGATTTGTAGGATGGTCTGGCCGGATATTTCAGGAATTTTGATTCCGTGTGGCAAAGTTTGACGTCGACGTGTTTTCTTGTGTCCATCAAACTCCTGCCAAAGATGCTGTTGTTCAGGAGTTTGTACAGCGACTTTTCAAACTTGGTTCTCGCATTCTTCCTTTTCTCCGTGTTGAAGTCAATGTACTCCTTCAACCACGGATCTTGTTTAAACTGGAGAACACTGCGGGCCTATTCGCCACCCGGGCCCCGCACGGGATTCTTTAAATGATAATGAAGATCAAGATACATCAGCCTCTTTCAAGCGACAAAATACAAGTAATGATAGCTGGCCAAAATTTATTGTTCTTTCTAGTAAAGATGCCACTCGCCCTTTGACAAAGGTTTCACCCTTTGTCATTGCGAAAAAAATCAAAAGCGTTACCGGAGTTGATATTCCAAAGGTCACCAAGCTTCGCTCCGGTAACCTTTTAGTCGAGTGTGCTAAACAACAACAAGCCAAAAACATATTAACAATTTCATCTATTTTGGAAATACCAGTATTGAAGCTCATCGATCACTGAATCGTTCACAGGGTATCATTCGAGATAGAGATCGAAACCTTGCTGATTTATCAGAGCAAGAGATCTGCTCTGAACTTGAATCACAAGGTGTCATCCAAGTCAAAAGATTCACTAAAAGAGACGACAACAAAGTTATTAAATTAAATACTTACCTGATTACTTTCAATACAGCTGTTCCACCAAGTCATTTAAATCTAGGCTATTTTAGAGTGTCTGTAGACATCTTTGTTCCAAATCCTCTTTGCTGTTTCAAATGTCAACGTTTTGGCCATGGAAAGGCTACATGCAACGGAAAAGAAAGGTGTGTAAAGTGTGCACAGGAAGGCCATTCGGATTTCAACTGGATTTTCAAATTGCCTGCATTAATATATGACTATCGAAACCACGTAAATTATGAAAAAAAGACTGGTATAAAACTTGGATGCTGATAGTTAAGATTACAATGTGAACATAATGCAAATCTGTATTTACCAGAAACGTGATCATGGTCTCTAACTTTCCCTGTTCTTTTTGTAAATTTATCTCCGCATAAACGACAATTTGTACTCTTTTCAAACTCAACCTCATCTTTTTCAGTCACTTTCATAGGCTCTATTTTATCTAAAAGATATATTTTTCTTCTTGCAACAAATTATTAATAAAGTGTTCGCTTACATAAGGTCCGCGATAAATGACAGTCGGTTTGGTAAAACGTTCATCAACGCAGCAAACAACTTTATATCCATACCCACAAGCCTAAAAATTTGCTATTGTTGTCGTATTAGAAGAAGACGGATCTTGTATGCATGTATCGATTCTTTGAGAAAATGCCTCAAAGTCACATTAAATAACGAATGGGACCATCATAGTTTTTGCAGTCGTCAAATTCCACAATATCACCATTCCCTTTGGTTGGAAATTCAACAAATTGCGCTTTGTGTTGTGAGCAATAATTCAAATGCTCCTCTAAGGCAATATCTACAGAATATATAAGCTGTGCCGCTATTGACAGTTCTGGACATTAACCTGTTGAAGTGTTTTATATAACAATAGTGGGCATTGTCATCATTAGTAATATACAACAAACCAACTTCATACTTAGCTCCTCTTTTTTCACTTACATATATTGGGAATAGTTTGTCGTTTTCAAATCCTAGCACATTAACAGCAATATCATTTTGGTTCTCAAATTTAGGTATTTGTTTGACTTTGACTGGATATGTTATACCATCCATATTTAATTCATGTTCATGGTTTACGTAGTGGGTTACACGATTAGGATTGTTTTCAGCGGGAAAAATGTGTGCTATAATACACCATAAAAAACACTTTAAATCTTCATTCCGTATATTTACCAATGAGTGACTATGATTATTTATGCAAACTAATAGATCTCAATTACAAAAAGTATTATTAAAGTCAAGTTGTCATCCAAAATTATTGAATAAAAATAAATCTTGGTGCCATTACTTTTTCGCCCAGTTCCGATATCTAAAATATTTCTTCCTTGTAAAACACCTTAAATAGACGATAATGAGATGTGGAATAAGTGTACACGACAACCAACATAAAATGCCGGGATTTGAAAAAAAATAACAATTGATAAAATTAGTCTTAAACATAACCAGAATTCGCTGCTCGCGTTTTGCATTGGCCGAAGACTAAAAATGCAATACATAAGATTTAAAACTAATCCCTAAATTATCAACGAAAGACCCCTTTCTGGACATAATAAACAGATAGACGACAGAGACAAACCGAAGCTTTGTCTAAAAGGCCTAGCTTTCCTCCTATTGATAATCTTGTACAAAGCACAAAACTAACACACTCTAATAATCAAATCGATGAAAGTCCACTTGACCAAGAGAGAACCTGACACATGAAAACTAGACGAGATCAATGAGATACAAATGACAACAAAGTTTGAGACGTAGAGGAACTCTCTTGAGAACACTCGCAGTAACTGACAGCCAGCTAAGAATTAATTTTCAACTGATGTAAAAAAAATGAAACACAAAAGTCAAAAGGTTATAATTTAAGGTTTTAAAGTTACTATATAATTATCAAAATTTATATAAAAAACATTAAATTTAAAGATTTAACTAAAACTTCTAACTCGTATCCTTTCTTAAATAAATTTTTAAGCCAAATTTCCGTGTCCCGATGATTGTTTTTGAATTTCCGGGCCTTATTAACAACATTTTCATAGAATTCAGGATGTGATGTACCTTAGACATTCTAAAATCGACGTGTAGTTATTTTTTCAATAAGATACCCAATGCCATATTTATGAACAAATTTTGTAAAAGATTTTACTAATTTGTAGTATCGATAATCTTGTTTTATTATTTTTTCTGTAATCAAACGGTTTTATCATTAAAATCAGAAACAACACGGCAAAACAAGTATATCTGATTAACTGTGGAATGTATAGAGAGAGATATGTGAGAGGGGACTAGAGGTATATCACTTTCTAGAAACGGAAAATTTACAACTGGAAAAGAAAAGTATTCACATCTTTCATATACTTAAATGTGTAATTTTTCACTGACAATGCTTAAATATAAATCTAACAATAGATATCTATTGCCGGTCGAGTTAGATGTATTAAAAGTTAATTATTCAAGATAGATATCATCAATCAAGTTTAAGAAAGTTGGGTTGTAAAGAGCAAGGATGTCATTTAAGTATTTGTAAGCATTGTAAAAAAAATGTCAATTAACCTTAAAATAACTTATCACAGGTGAAACAATATTTATCAGTAACGAGAAGTTCGTGTTAAAAAAACAAAGAAATCTAGGCTTAATATATTGGACTAACAAATTCGGATATAAACGGCCATAGTCGAAAAGATTTGAAGAGACTTGGCAAGATAATCAGATTACCAAAAAATACCGGGCATGTCTGCGCACCACTGGTAACAGGGCCCGCTTTCCGTATACGACGGGTCATATCTCAGCACCCTCTGGTATAAGCAACTTAAAAAAATTCAGAGGAGACAAAACCAAAATTTATACAATAATATTTTACTAATAGTAAATCATTTAACATGTAGCTCAAACTGGTAACAGTCCAGCCGACAACTCATGGTAACATGGTACCACAATCTTCTTGTGGTAACACTAGAAAGCATTTAAATGATTATGATCCACCGTACAATTAGCAAAAGATTCGAGGCCCTTTATCTTGCCAAGACCCGCCACATGGATGGGTCTATACCCATTCACCAATTGAAAGTACCTAGTTAAAATGAAATTGAATAAATCATTTATTGAATTGTTTCTGGAAAGCAAAATATATTGTCCCACGCTATGAACGATTCGAGAGCTCCTTGAATTTTGTTGAGATAAATGTCATTTCCGATGTCTGATAAATGTGTACCATTAAAGCGGTACAACTCCTTCTCTTGAGGTCTTATATTCGGATGTTTAATAATGCGATGATCTTCATTCTTTACAAAATTATTGATGGCAAAGTTTACGCGCTTACGAATTTATTCAATCGCTTTTGCGTCGCAATCAGCAACATGCCTGTATCGCCTCATAAAAATCTCACTCCATACAAGTCTTGTATCTGAAAAGTATCTTTTCATATCTTCAATAAAGCTTTCAGGAAGACCTTTTCCTAAATCATTGGACCCCAATTGAACCATGAGAAAGTTTGGAGGCGGCATTGTTTTAAGTTTCTCTTCGACTGTGGCCGCAAAATCGTACCAAGACATTCCTCGAGTGCCGAACCAACGAATTTGGACTCCTCTGTAATGAAGACCAAGGCTTTGACCCCCAAGTCTTGAGTAAGCTCGTCTCTGTGCCCAATACACTATTGGCGACCCAAAAACCAAACTGATTTTAGACCTAGAATTAAATAAATATTTCTGTTTTATAACCTTATGAATCTTAGATACGCATTAGAAGTCCAACGCCCACATTGTTTTATAATATCATCATGCATACACATTTTTGCGATATCTGTTGCACGCCCAATACGGAAAGAATATGAGCTTATATGCTGAGGTATGTCACAAAATTGTAATGCTTTAAGGATCATAGCCGAATATTTTGTTAGAGCTAATCCATTCAAATTGATATATAATTTGTTTGAAAAATCTTTTCTTTGTGGGCGTATTGCCAAATGAGACAACATAAGCTTAACTGGGCATATAGATACTTCAGGTTGACTGCTTACAATAGAGTTGTGGAGTTGCCCCTTTGATTAGTTTTGGGACTTCTTATCTTAACCTGCATTTCATTAGTGTCGCATTTTGCATCAAATGAGATATCATCTATGTTCATTGCATGACTTGTCTCACAACTAAAGGAATTACTAGCGTGTTAAATCGCTAACTCGCTCACCCGAAGCAAGGCGAAATGGGCAAGAGAAAAAGCGGCAACAAACAATTTTGCTTCATCCACTGAATGGCAAACTTTGTCAAGGGAAAAAATCAGTTTTTTTAAGCATCTTTTTATTTATAGGGGCCCTCACATCCGGGGTTTTGGGTTATTTCCGTCTCAAGCCCTCTACTAGTTTATTGATAATGAATGAGTTAGTTGGATCAAAACTATTGTCTTTTTTATGGATAAAGCTTAGTCCAGATATATAGGTAGACACAGTAGAAGCAGATATTCCCTTGTGTGATAGAAATGCTACATAATAAGCCAGTTCGTCAATTGGGATAAATCAAATATTAGGAAAATTATAGGTTTTTCGAAAGGACTTTAAAGATTCCACTGCTATCTCATAAGTTTTCTAGGTATTCGTAGACATAGATGAACTTATCAGTACGCTGACTTCACTGTTTAAATCTTCCAAAGATGGGGCGGGATGGCACAGGGAGTAACGCCTGCTGTGGGGCACAGTTTCTTGATTTTCTGAAAATCACCACGAGAGAGAGAGTCAGCCAAACTATTGAGGTGGCCAGGGATATGTTTGCATTTTAGTAAAATATTTAATTTCAGGCATAACAAAACAAGCTGCCTGACAAGAGACATGACTCGAGGGGACGTGGAAGACATTTTATTAATAATAGTGACGCCAGCTTTGTTATCAATCCTAAATAACATCTTTTTATCTGCCAAAACTTGACCCAAATTGTTAAAGCCACCACTACTGGACAGAATTCCAAGAATGTAATAGCCAACATAAGTCCATTATCGACCCAGAACTGAGGCCAAAATGCTTGAGCCCATTTCCCGTTAAAGAAAATTCCAAACCCTTTACCTTGACCTCCTGTACTATCACTAAACAACTACAATTGTTCGTTAGAAACCAAAAGACGATATAGCATTAGCATAACGGTTTTTCCGTTATATTCGTCTAGAAATTTTAACCATATTTTTATATCTTATTTCATCTCTTTGGTTACCCATGTTTTTTTCTGGTTTGGTTGCTATAAATTACAAGATGCATCAACAAAACGACGACAAAAGGCTCGACCAGGGACAATTACTTGACATGCGAAATTAAGACTACCCGTCAAGAACTGTAATTCTCGTAAAATAATTTTCTTTATATACAAGTAAGTCTGAAGTAACTGTTTTAGTTCATTGATCTTATCCTAAGGGAGCCTCATTTCCATCAAATTTGTGCCAAATTCTACCCCCAAAATATAAGGAGTTCAGTAGGTTCTATGTTTTTTTCTTCTGCTAGGGGGACGTCCAACGACGCACAACAATCACTAAAACACGACAAGATGACGGAATAGACTTCATTTTTTGGGGGACCCCAAAAGAGAAAATCGTCTAAATAATGAATAATATCATTGTTTTTTTATCGGTCTTTAACAAACCAATGTAATGCAGTTGAAAAAGATTCAAAAAGAGCAAAGCGAATTGACGCCCCCATCGGTAGACATTTGTCAAAATTATACTGATTATCAAATTTAAATCCTATCGTCCCGTGCGGGGCCCGGGTGGCGAATAGGCCCGCAGCAGAGCCTAGCTTGTCGTAAGAGGCGACTAAGGGTCTTGAGATTCTGACATCGGGTCAGTGCTCAGCCCAAAGAGCGACCAAGTGTGTACCCTAGGTGGCTGAATAGGGTAGCCTTCGTCCGCGGGGGTTGTCAGGTCTATAATACGGAAACCTTGACCGCCGACCATAGTGGGCCAACATGTGTGAAGAGTGCCACGCTTCATGCACGTAAAAGACCCCTTTGTGGACAGCCAAGTAGTGCACCATATAGGCTTAATTTTCTGCCCCTACCCACCTCTCCCCTTTTCCCGTGGTTCTTCAAAATTAACCGGTCCTATGTTTCCCAACCCATCCCCATGTTTCATTTATCATCATCATTTCATGTTCATTTTATCATCCTTTTCATGTTCATCGCCTGTAAATAACCTATATAGCGTTGCACGGGCGTTAAACACCAACTCACTCACTCACTCACTAAATCCTGTCAAATCAAATTCACCGGGTAACAAATGAGGTAATCTAAAAGCCGACTTATTGTCGCATTTGGTCAAAAGAGCACCTTTGCCAAGATTTTTAATCACCCTGACTGCGTCGTCAATGCTGGAATACACTCTAAATCCTAACCGTAATTGTGTGTTTTATACTAACCCTAAACACACTTATACGTTTTTGTACTAACCCTTATCATAAATGTATTTTTTGTACTAACCCCTAGCAGTAATTTTGTGTTTTCATCGACTTTAACACTAATTGTATAATTTTGTACTAACCCTAACCGTAAATGTATCTTATATGCTAGCCCCTTACCCTAATTGTGTGTTTAATACTAACCCTAACCCTAATAATATGTTTAACACTTATCCTAACCCTCATTATGCGTTTTTGTACTAACCCTTACCCTAATTGTATAATTTTGTACTAACCCTAACCCTAAATGTATCTTTTTATGCTAACCCTAATGGTGTGTTTTATACTAACCCTAACCCTATTTATATGTTTCACACTAACCCTAACCCTAATTATACGTTTTTGTACTAACCCTTATCATAAATGTATTTTTTGTACTATCCACTACTACTAATTTTATGTTTTCATCTACTATAACCCTAATTGTATAATTTTGTACTAACCCTAACCCTAAATGTATCTTATATGCTAACCCTTAACACTAATTGTGTGTTTTATACTGACCCTAACCCTAATGATATGTTTTACACTTATCCTTATCCAAATTATACGTTTTTGTTTTAACCCTTACCCTAATTGTATTATTTTGTACTAACCCTAACTCCAAATGTATCTTTATATGCTAATCCCTAACCCTAATTGTGTGTTTTATACTAACCCTAACTGTGTGTTTTATACTAACCCTAACCCTAATTATATGTTTTACACTATCCCTAACCCTAATTATACGTTTTTGTACTAACCCTTATCATAAATGTATTTTTTGTACTAACCACTACCACTAATTTTGTGTTATCATCGACTATAACCCTAATTGTATAATTTTGTACTAATCGTAACCCTAAATGTATCTTATATGCTAACCCCTAACACTTATTGTGGGTTTTATACTAACCCTAACCCTAATCATATGTTTGACACTTATTCTAATCAAGATTATACGTTTTTGTATTAACCCTTACCCTAATTGTATTATTTTGTACTAACCCTAACCCTAAATGTATCTTTATATGCTAAACCCTAACCGTAATTGTGTGTTTTATACTAACCCTAACCCTAATTATACGTTTTTGTACTAGCCCTTATCATAAATGTAATTTTTGAACTAACCCCTAGCAGTAATTTTGTGCTTTCATCGACTTTAACACTAATTGTATAATTGTGTACTTACCCTAACCGTAAATGTATCTTATATGCTAGCCCCTTACCCTAATTATGTGTTTAATACTAACCCTAACCCTAACACTATGTTTTACAATAATACTTACCCTAATTATGCGTTTTTGTACTATCCCTTGTCCTAATTGTATAATTTTGTACTAACCCTAACCCTAAATGTATCTTTATATGCTAACCCTAACTGTTGTTTTTATACTTACCCTAACCCTGATTATATGTTTCGCACTATCCCTAACCCTAATTATACGTTTTTGTACGAACCCTTATCATAAATGTATTTTTTGTACTAACCCCTGCCACTAATTTTGTGGTTTCATCGACTATAACCCTAATTGTATAATTTTGTACTTACCCTTACCCTAAATGTATCTTATATAACCCCTAACACTAATTGTGTGTTTTATACTAACCCTAACCCTAATGATATGTTTTACACTTATCCTAATCCAAATTTATACGTTTTTGTATTAACCCTTACCCTAATTGTATTATTTTGTACTAACCCTAACTCAATATGTATCTTTATTTGCTAAACATTAACCCTAATTGTGTGTTTTATACTAACCCTAACTGTGTTTTATAGAAGCAAAGGTGTACCAAAGGGGTAATCAGTCTCATAAAACCGTAAAGACAAAGACAAAACCGGCAGACAAAAATCATCACAACAAAACAAACCACATAACAACATTAAACACAAACACACATAACAACAAAACCGCATTCAGCAACGCGAACTCAAGTCGAAACGAGAGTGAACTCAGGTGCTCCGGAAAAGTAAGCAGTTCCTGCTTGCTATAGCACACCCGTCACGTTACCCTAACCCTATACTTACCCTAACCCTGATTATATGTTTCGCACTATCCCTAACCCTAATTATACGTTTTTGTACGAACCCTTATCATAAATGTAATTTTGTACTAACCCCTACCACTAATTTTGTGGTTTCATCGAATATAACCCTGATTGTATAATTTTGTACTTACCCTAACCCTAAATATATCTTTATAGACTAACCCTAACTGTGTGTTTTATACTAACCCTAACCCTATTTATATGTTTCACACTAACCCTAACCCTAATTATACGTTTTTGTACTAACCCTTATCATAAATGTATTTTTTGTACTAACCACTATCACTAATTTTGTGTTATCATCGACTATAACCCTAATTGTATAATTTTGTACTAATCCTAACCCTAAATGTATCTTATATGCTAACCTCTAACACTTATTGTGTGTTTTATACTAACCCTAACCCTAATCATATGTTAAACACTTATTCTAATCCAGATTATACGTTTTTGTATTAACCCTTACCCTAATTGTATTATTTTGTACTAACCCTAACCCTAAATGTATTTTTATATGCTAAATCCTAACCGTAATTGTGTGTTTTATACTAACCCTAAACACACTTATACGTTTTTGTACTAACCCTTATCATAAATGTATTTTTTGTACTAACCCCTAGCAGTAATTTTGTGTTTTCATCGACTTTAACACTAATTGTATAATTTTGTACTAACCCTAACCGTAAATGTATCTTATATGCTAGCCCCTTACCCTAATTGTGTGTTTAATACTAACCCTAACCCTAATAATATGTTTAACACTTATCCTTACCCTCATTATGCGTTTTTGTACTAACCCTTACCCTAAATGTATCTTTTTATGCTAACCCTTATGGTGTGATTATACTAACCCTAACCCTATTTATATGTTTCACACTAACCCTAACCCTAATTATACGTTTTTGTACTAACCCTTATCATAAATGTGTTTTTTGTACTATCCACTACTACTAATTGTATGTTTTCATCTACTAGAACCCTAATTGTATAATTTTGTACTAACCCTAACCCTAAATGTATCTTATATGCTAACCCTTAACACTAATTGTGTGTTTTATACTGACCCTAACCCTAATGATATGTTTTACACTTATCCTTATCCAAATTATACGTTTTTGTTTTAAACCTTACCCTAATTGTATTATTTTGTATTAACCCTAACTCCAAATGTATCTTTATATGCTAATCCCTAACCCTAATTGTGTGTTTTATACTAACCCTAACTGTGTGTTTTATACTAACCCTAACCCTAATTATATGTTTTACACTATCCCTACCCCTAATTATACGTTTTTGTACTAACCCTTATCATAAATGTATTTTTTGTACTAACCACTACCACTAATTTTGTGTTATCATCGACTATAACCCTAATTGTATAATTTTGTACTAATCCTAACCCTAAATGTATCTTATATGCTAACCCCTAACCCTTATTGTGGGTTTTATACTAACCCTAACCCTAATCATATGTTTGACACTTATTCTAATCAAGATTATACGTTTTTGTTTTAACTCTTACCCTAATTGTATTATTTTGTACTAACCATAACCCTAAATGTATCTTTATATGCTAAACCCTAACCGTTATTGTGTGTTTTATACTAACCCTAACCCTAATTATACGTTTTTGTACTAGCCCTTATCATAAATGTAATTTTTGAACTAACCCCTAGCAGTAATTTTGTGCTTTCATCGACTATAATACTAATTGTATAATTGTGTACTTACCCTTACCGAAAATGTATCTTATATGCTAGCCCCTTACCCTAATTATGTGTTTAATACAAACCCTAACCCTAACACTATGTTTTACAATAATCCTTACCCGATTTATGCGTTTTTGTACTATCCCTTGTCCTAATTGTATAATTTTGTACTAACCCTAACCCTAAATGTATCTTTATATTCTAACCCTAACTGTTGTTTTTATACTTACCCTAACCCTGATTATATGTTTCGCACTATCCCTAACCCTAATTATACGTTTTTGTACGAACCCTTATCATAAATGTATTTTTTGTACTAACCCCTGCCACTAATTTTGTGGTTTCATCGACTATAACCCTAATTGTATAATTTTGTACTAACCCTTACCCTAAATGTATCTTATATGCTAACCCCTAACACTAATTGTGTGTTTTATACTAACCCTCACCCTAATGATATGTTTTACACTTATCCTAATCCAAATTTATACGTTTTTGTATTAACCCTTACCCTAATTGTATTATTTTGTACTAACCCTTACTCAATATGTATCTTTATTTGCTAAACATTAACCCTAATTGTGTGTTTTATACTAACCCTAACTGTGTGTTTTAAACAAACCTTAATCCTAATTATATGTTTTACACTAACCCTAACACTAGTTATACGTATTTGTACTAACCTTTACCCCAATTGTATAACTTTGTACTAACCCTAACCCTAAATGTATCTTTATATACTAACCCTAACTGTGTGTTTTATACTAACCCTAACCCTATTTATATGTTTCACACTAACCCTAACCCTTATTATACGTTAATGTACTAACACTTATCATAAATGTATTTTTTGTACTAACCACTACCACTAATTTTGTGTTATAATCGACTATAACCCTAATTGTATAATTTTGTACTAATCCTAACCCTAAATGTATCTTATATGCTAACCCCTAACACTTATTGTGTGTTTTATACTTACCCTAACCCTAATCATATGTTTAACACTTATTCTAATCCAGATTATACGTTTTTGTACTAACCCTAACCCTAAATGTATCTTTATATGCTAACCCTAACTTTGTGTTTTATACTTACTCAAACCCTAATTATATGTTTCGCACTATCCCTAACTCTAATTATACGTTTTTGTACGAACCCTTATCATAAATGTATTTTTGTACTAACCCCTACCACTAATTTTGTGGTTTCATCGACTATAACCCTAATTGTATAATTTTGTACTAACCCTAACCCGAAATATATCTTTATATACTAACCCTAACTGTGTGTTTTATACTAACCCTAACCCTAATTATATGTTTCGCACTATCCCTAACCCTAATTATATGTTTTACACTAACCCTAACACTAATTATTCGTTTTTGTACTAACCCTTATCATAAATGTATTTTTGTACTTACCCCTACCATTAATTTTGTGTTTTCATGGACTATAACCCTAATTGTACAATTTTGTACTAAGCTTAACCGTAAATGTATCTTATATGCTAACCCCCAACCCTAATTGTGTGTTTTATTCTAACCCTAACAATATGTTTTACAATAATCCTTACCCTAATTATGCGTTTTTGTACTATCCCTTGTCCTAATTGTATAATTTTGTACTAACTCTAACCCTAAATGTATCTTTATATGCTAACCCTAACTGTGTGTTTTATACTTACCTTAACCCTTATAATATGTTTTGCACTATCCCTTACCCTAATTATACGTTTTTGTACGAACCCTTATCATAAATGTATTTTTTGTACTAACCCCTACCACTAATTTTGTGGTTTCATCGACTATAACCCTAATTGTATAATTTTGTACTAACCCTAACCCTAAATGTATCTTATATGCTAACCCCTAACACTAATTGTGTGTTATATACTTACCCTAACCCTAATGATATGTTTTACACTTATCCTAATCCAAATTTATACGTTTTTGTATTAACCCTTACCCTAATTGTATTATTTTGTACTAACCCTAACTCAATATGTATCTTAATTTGCTAAACATTAACCCTAATTGTGTGTTTTATACTAACCCTAACTGTGTGTTTTAAACTAACCTTAATCCTAATTATATGTTTACACTAACCCTTACACTAATTATACGTATTTGTACTAACCTTTACCCCTATTGTATAATTTTGTACTAAGCTTAACCCTAAATGTATCTTTATATGCTAAACCCTAACCGTAATTGTGTGTTTTATACCAACCCTAACCCTTATTATACGTTTTTGTACTAACCCTTATCATAAATGTAAAATTTGTACTAACCCCTAGCAGTAATTTTGTGTTTTCATCGACTTTAACACTATTTGTATAATTTTGTACTAACCCTAACCGTAAATGTATCTTATATGCTAGCCCCTTACCGTTATTGTGTGTTTAATACTAACCCTAACCCTAATAATATGTTTTACACTTATCCTAACCCTAATTATGCGTTTTTGTACTAACCCTTACCCTAATTGTATAATTTTGTACTAACCCTAACCCTAAATGTATCTTTATATGCTAACCCTAACTGTGTGTTTTATACTTACCCTATCCCTAATTATATGTTTCACACTATCCCTAACCCTAATTATACGTTTTTGTACGAACCCTTATCATAAATGTATTTTTTGTACTAACCCCTACCACTAATTTTGTGGTTTCATCGACTTTAACCCTAATTGTATAATTTTGTACTAACCCTAACCCTAAATGTATCTTATATGCTAACCCCTAACATTCATTGTGTGTTTTATACTAACCCTAATCCTAATGATATGTTTTACACTTATCCTAATCCAAATTTATACTTTTTTGTATTAACCCTTACCCTAATTGTATTATTTTGTACTAACCCTAACTCATATATGTATCAATATGTATCTTTATTTATTTAGCATTAACCATAATTAGGTATTTTATACTAACCCTAACTGTGTGTTTTATACTAACCTTAATCCTTATTATATGTTTTACACTAACCCTAACACTAATTATACGTATTTGTACTAACCTTTACCCCAATTGTATAATTTGTACAAACCCTAACCCTAAATGTATCTTTATATGCTAACCCTTACTGTGTGTTTTATACTTACCCTAACCCTATTTAAATGTTTCGCACTATCCCTAACCCTAATTATACGTTTTTGTATGTACCCTTATATTTTTGTACTAACCCCTACCACTAATTTTGTGGTTTCATCGACTATAAATTTAATTGTATAATTTTGTACTAACCCTAACCCTTAATATATCTTTATATACTAACCCTAACTGTGTGATTTATATTAACCCTAACCCTATTTATATGTTTCACACTAACCCTAACCCTAATTATACGTTTTTGTACCAAACCTTATCATAAATGTATTTTTTGTACTAACCACTACCACTAATTTTGTGTTATCATCGACTATAACCCTAATTGTATAATTTTGTACTAATCCTAACCCTAAATGTATCTTATATGCTAACCCCTTACACTAATTGTGTGTTTTATACTAACCCTAACCCTAATTATACGTTTTTGTACTAACCCTTATTATAAATGTAATTTTTGTACTAACCCCTAGCAGTAATTTTGTGTTTTCATCGACTTTAACACTAATTGTATAATTTTGTACTAACCCTAACCGTAAATGTATCTTATATGCTAGCCCCTTACCCTGATTGGTTGTTTAATACTAACCCTTACCCTAATAATATGTTTTACACTAATCCTAACCCTAATTATGCGTTTTTGTACTAACCCTTACCCTAAATGTATAATTTTGTACTAACCCTAACCCTTAATGTATCTTTATATGCTAACCCTAATGGTGTGTTTTATACTAACCCTAACCCTTTTTATATGTTTCACACTAACCCTAACCCTAATTATACGTTTTTGTACTAACCCTTATCATAAATGTATTTTTTGCACTATCCACTACCACTCATTTTATTTTTTCATCTACTATAACCCTAATTGTATAATTTTGTACTAACCCTAAACCTAAATGTATCTTATATGCTAACCCCTAACACTAATTGTGTGTTTTATACTAACCCTAACCCTAATGATATGTTTTACACTTATCCTAATCCAAATTTATACTTTTTTGTATTAACCCTTAACCTAATGTATTATTTTGTACTAACCCTAACTCAATATGTATCTTTATTTGCTAAACATTAACCCTAACTGTGTGTTTTATACTAACCCTAACTGTGTGTTTTATACTAACCTTAATTCTAATTACATGTTTTACACTAACCCTCACACTAATTATACGTATTTGTACTAACCTTTACTCAATTGTATAATTTTGTACTAACCCTAATCCTAAATGTTTCTTTATATGCTAACTCTAACTGTGTGTTTTATACTTACCTTAACCCTAATTATATGTTTCGCACTATCCCTAACCCTAATTATATGTTTTACACTAACCCTAACACTAATTATTCGTTTTTGTACTAACCCTGATCATAAATGTATTTTTGTACTAACCCCTACCATTAATTTTGTGTTTTCATCGACTATAGCCCTAATTGTACAATTTTGTACTATTCTTAACCGTAAATGTATCTTATATGCTAACCCCTAACCCTAATTGTGTGTTTTATTCTAACCCTAACAATATGATTTACAATAATCCTTACTCTAATTATGCGTTTTTGTACTATCCCTTGTCCTAATTGTATAATTTTGTACTAACCCTAACCCTAAATGTATCTTTATATGCTAACCCTAACTGTGTGTTTTATACTTACCCTAACCCTGATTATATGTTTCGCACTATCCCTAACCCTAATTATACGTTTTTGTACGAACCCTTATCATACATGTAATTTTGTACTAACTCCTACCACTAATTTTGTGGTTTCATCGACTATAACCCTGATTGTATAATTTTGTACTAACCCTAACCCTAAATATATCTTTATAGACTAACCCTAACTGTGTGTTTTATACTAACCCTAACCCTATTTATATGTTTCACACTAACCCTAACCCTAATTATACGTTTTTGTACTAACCCTTATCATAAATGTATTTTTTGTACTAACCACTATCACTAATTTTGTGTTATCATCGACTATAACCCTAATTGTATAATTTTGAACTAATCCTAACCCTAAATGTATCTTATATGCTAACCTCTGACACTTATTGTGTGTTTTATACTAACCCTAACCCTAATCATATGTTTAACACTTATTCTAATCCAGATTATACGTTTTTGTATTAACCCTTACCCTAATTGTATTATTTTGTACTAACCCTAACCCTAAATGTATTTTTATTTGCTAAACCCTAACCGTAATTGTTTGTTTTATACTAACCCTAAACACACTTATACGTTTTTGTACTAACCCTTATCATAAATGTATTTTTTGTACTAACCCCTAACAGTAATTTTGTGTTTTCATCGACTTTAACACTAATTGTATAATTTTGTACTAACCCTAACCGTAAATGTATCTTATATGCTAACCCCTAACCCTAATTGGGTGTTTTAAACTTACCCTAACCCTAATAATATGTTTTACACTTATCCTTACCCTCATTATGCGTTTTTGTACTAACCCTTACCCTAATTGTATAATTTTGTACTAACCCTAACCCTAAATGTATCTTTTTATGCTAACCCTAATGGTGTGTTTTATACTAACCCTAACCCTATTTATATGTTTCACACTAACCCTAACCCTAATTATACGTTTTTGTACTAACCCTTATCATAAATGTATTTTTTGTACTATCCACTACTACTAATTTTATGTTTTCATCTACTATAACCCTAATTGTATAATTTTGTACTAACCCTAACCCTAAATGTATCTTATATGCTAACCCTTAACACTAATTGTGTGTTTATACTGACCCTAACCCTAATGATATGTTTTACACTTATCCTTATCCAAATTATACGTTTTTATTTTAACCCTTACCCTAATTGTATTATTTTGTACTAACCCTAACTCCAAATGTATCTTTATATGCTAGCCCCTTACCCTAATTGTGTGTTTTATACTAACCCTAACTGTGTGTTTTATACTAACCCTAACCCTAATTATATGTTTTACACTATCCCTAACCCTAATTATACGTTTTTGTACTAACCCTAATCATAAATGTATTTTTTGTACTAACCACTACCACTAATTTTGTGTTATCATCGACTCTAACCCTAATGGTATAATTTTGTACTAATCCTAACCCTAAATGTATCTTATATGCTAACCCCTAACACTTATTGTGGGTTTTATACTAACCCTAACCCTAATCATATGTTTGACACTTATTCTAATCAAGATTATACGTTTTTGTATTAACCCTTACCCTAATTGTATTATTTTGTACTAACCCTAACCCTAAATGTATCTTTATATGCTAAACCCTAACCGTAATTGTGTGTTTTATACTAACCCTAACCCTAATTATACGTTTTTGTACTAACCCTTATCATAAATGTAATTTTTGAACTAACCCCTAGCAGTAATTTTGTGCTTTCATCGACTTTAACACTAATTGTATAATTGTGTACTTACCCTAACCGTAAATGTATCTTATATGCTAGCCCCTTACCTTAATTATGTTTTTAATACTAACCCTAACCCTAATAATATGTTTTACACTTATCCAAACCCTAATTATGCGTTTTTGTACTAACCCTTACCCTAATTGTATAATTTTGTACTAACCCTAACCCTAAATGTATCTTATATGCTAACCCCTAACACTAATTGTGTGTTTTATACTAACCCTAACCCTAATAATATGTTTTACACTTATCCTAATCCAAATTTATACGTTTTTGTATTAACCCTTACCCTAATTGTATTATTTTGTACTAACTCTAACTCAATATCTATCTTTATTTGCTAAACATTCACCCCAATTGTATGTTTTATACTAACCCTAACTGTGTGTTTTATACTAACCTTAATTCTAATTACATGTTTTACACTAACCCTCACACTAATTATACGTATTTGTACTAACCTTTACCCCAATTGTATAACTTTGTACTAACCCTAACCCTAAATGTATCTTTATATGCTACGCCTAACTGTGTGTTTTATACTTACCCTAACCCTAATTATATGTTTTGCACTTACCCTAACCCTAATTATATGTTTCGCACTAACCCTAACCCTAATTATACGTTTTTGTACTAACCCTGATAATAAATATATTTTTTGTACTTACCCCTACCATTAATTTTGTGTTTTCATCGACGATAACCCTAATTGTACAATTTTGTACTAACCTTAACCGTAAATATATCTTATATGCTAACCCCTAGCCCTAATTGTGTGTTTGATACTAATCCCTACCCTAATTATGCGTTTTTGTACTTACCCTTACCTTAATTGTATAATTTTGTACTAACCCTTACCTTAATTGTATAATTTTGTACTAACCCTAACCCTAAATGTATCTTTATATGCTAACCCTAACGGTGTGTTTTATACTAACCCTAACCCTATTTATATGTTCCACACTAACCCTTACACTAATTATACGTTTTTGTACTAACCCTTATCATAAATGTATTTCTTGTACTATCCACTACCACTAATTTCGTGTTTTCATGGACTATAACCCTAATTGTATAATTTTGTACTAACCCTAACCCTAAATGTATCTTATATGCTAACCCCTAACACTATTTGTGTGTTTTATACTAACCCTAACCCTAATAATATGTTTTACACTTATCCTTATCCAAATTATACGTTTTTGTTTTAACCCTTACCCTTATTGTATTATTTTGTACTAACCCTAACTCCAAATGTATCTTTATATGCTAATCCCTAACCCTTATTATGTGTTTTATACTAACCCTAACTGTGTGTTTTATACTAACCCTAACCCTAATTATATGTTTTACACTATCCCTAACCCTAATTATACGTTTTTGTGCGAACCCTTATCATAAATGTATTTTTGTACTAACCCCTACCACTAATTTTGTGGTTTTATCGACTATAACCCTAATTGTATAATTTTGTACTAACCCTAACCCTAAATATATCTTTATTTACTAACCCTAACTGTGTGTTTTATACTAACCCTAACCCTATTTATATGTTTCACACTAACACTAACCCTAATTATACGTTTTTGTACTAACCCTTATCATAAATTTATTTTTGTACTAACCACTACCACTTATTTTGTGTTATCATCGACTATAACCCTAATTGTATAATTTTGTACTAATCCTAATCCTAAATGTATCTTATATGCTAACCCCTAACACTTATTGTGTGTTTTATACTAACCCTAACCCTAATCATATGTTTAACACTTATTCTAATCCAGATAATACGTTTTTGTATTAACCCTAACCCTAATTGTATAATTTTGTACTAACCCTAACCCTAAATGTATCTTTATATGCTAAACCCTAACCGTAATTGTGTGTTTTATACTAACCCTAACCCTAATTATACGTTTTTGTACTAACCCTTATCATAAATGTAATTTTTGTACTAACCCCTAGCAGTAATTTTGTGTTTTCATCGACTTTAACACTAATTCTATAATTTTGTACTTCCCCTAACCGTAAATGTATCTTATATGCTAGCCCCTTACCCTAATTGTATGTTTAATACTAACCTTAACCCTCATTATATGTTTTACACTTATCCTAACCCTAATTATGCGTTTTTGTACTAACCCTTACCCTAATTGTATAATTTTGTACTTACCCTAACCCTAAATGTATCTTTTTATGAAAACCCTTATGGTGTGTTTTATACTAACCCTAACCCTATTTATATGTTTCACACTAACCCTAACCCTAATTATACGTTTTTGTACTAACCCTTATCATAAATGTATCTTTTGTACTATCCACTACCACTAATTTTATGTTTTCATCTACTATAACCCTAAATGTATAATTTTGTACTAACCCTAACCCTAAATGTATCTTATATGCTAACCTCTAACACTAATTGTGTGTTTTATACTAACCCTAACCCTAATAATATGTTTTACACTTATCCTTATAAAAATTTTACGTTTTTGTTTTAACCCTTACCCTCATTGTATTATTTTGTACTAACCCTAACTCCAAATGTATCTTTATATGCTTATCCCTAACCCTTATTGTGTGTTTAATACTAACCCTAACTGTGTGTTTTATATTAACCCTAACTGTGTGTTTTATACTAATCCTAACCCTAATTATATGTTTTACACTATTCCTAACACTAATTATTCGTTTTTGTACCAACCCTGATCACAAATATATTTTTTGTACTAACCCCTACCATTAATTTTGTATTTTCATCGACGATAACCCTAATTGTACAATTTTGTACTAACCTTAACCGTAAATATATCTTATATGCTAACCCCTAACCCTAATTGTGTGCTTTATACTAACCCTTACCCTAATAATATGTTTTACACTTATCCTTATCCAAATTATACGTTTTTGTTTTAACCCTTACCCTTATTGTTTTATTTTGTACTAACCCTAACTCCAAATGTATCTTCATATGCTAATCCCTAACCCTAATTGTGTGTTTTATACCAACCCTAACTGTGTGTTTTATACTAACCCTAACCCTAATTATATGTTTTACACTAACCCTTACACTAATTATTCGTTTTTGTACTAACCCTGATCATAAATGTATTTTTTGTACTAACCCCTACCATTAATTTTGTGTTTTCATCGACTATAACCCTAATTGTACAATTTTGTACTAACCTTAATTGTAAATGTATCTTATATGCTTACCCCTTAACCTAATTTTGTGTTTAATACTAATCCTAACAATATGTTTTACAATAATCCTAACCCTAATTATGCGTTTTTGTACTATCCCTTGTCCTAATTGTATAATTTTGTACTAACCCTAACCCTAAATGTATCTTTACATGCTAACCCTAACTGTGTGTTTTATACTTACCCTAACCCTAATTATATGTTTCACACTAACCCTTACCCTAATTATACGTTTTTGTACTAACCCTTATCATAAATGTATTTCTTGTACTAACCCCTACCACTAATTTTGTGGTTTCATCGACTATAACCCTGATTGTATAATTTTGTACTAACCCTAACCCTAAATGTATCTTATATGCTAACCCCTAACACTAATTGTGTGTTTTATACTAACCCTAACCCTAATAATATGTTTTACACTTATCCTAATCCAAATTGTACGTTTTTGTATTAACCCTTACCCTAATTGTATTATTTTGTACTAACCCTAACTCAATATGTATCTTTATTTGCTAAACATTAACCCTAATTGTGTGTTTTATACTAACCCTAACTGTGTGTTTTATACTTACCCTAATCCTAATTATATGTTTTACACTAACCCTAACACTAATTATACGTATTTGTACTAACCTTTATATGTTATATGTTTCACACTATCCCTAACACTAATTATACGTTTTTGTACTAACCCTTATCATAAATGTATTTTTGTACTAACCCTAACCCTAAATGTATCTTTATATGCTAACCCTAACTGTGTGTTTTATACTAACCCTAACCCTATTTATATGTTTCACACTAACCCTAACCCTAATTATACGTTTTTGTACTAACCCTTATCATAAATGTATCTTTTGTACTATCCACTACCACTAATTTTATGTTTTCATCTACTATAACCCTAAATGTATAATTTTGTACTAACCCTAACCCTAAATGTATCTTATATGCTAACCCCTAACACTAATTGTGTGTTTTATACTAACCCTAACCCTTATAATATGTTTTACACTTATCCTTATCCAAATTATAAGTTTTTGTTTTAACCCTTACCCTAATTGTATTATTTTGTACTAACCCTAACTCCAAATGTATCTTTATATGCTAATCCCTAACCCTTATTGTGTGTTTTGTACTAACCCTTACTGTGTGTTTTATATTAACCCTAACTGTGTGTTTTATACTAACCCTAACCCTAATTATATGTTTTACACTAACCCTAACACTAATTATTCGTTTTTGTACTAACCCTGATCATAAATGTATTTTTTGTACTTACCCCTACCATTAATTTTGTGTTTTCATCGACTACAAACCTAAATATACCATTTTGTACTAACCTTAACCGTAAATGTATCTTATATGCTACCCCCTAACCCTAATTGTGTGTTTTATACTAATCCTAACCATAATTATGCCTTTTTGTACTTTCCCTTACCTTAATTGTATAATTTTGTACTAACCCTAACCCTAAATGTATCTTTATATGCTAACCCTAACGATGTCTTTTATACTAACCCTAATCCTATTTATGTTTCACACTAACCCTTACCCTAATTATACGTTTTCGTACTAACCCTTATCATAAATGTATTTCTTGTACTATCCACTACCACTAATTTTGTGTTTTCATCGACTATAACCCTAGTTGTATAATTTTGTACTTACCCTAACCCTAAATGTATCTTAAATGCTAACCCCTAACACTAATTGTGTGTTTTATACTTACCCTAACCCTAATAATATGTTTTACACTTAACCTTATCCAAATTATACGTTTTTGTTTTAACCCTTACCCTAATTGTATTATGTTTTACTAACCCTAACTCCAAATGTACTTTTTATGCTAATCCCTAACCCTAATTGTGTGTTTTATACTAACCCTAACAATATGTTTTACAATAATCCTAACCCTTATTATGCGTTTTTGTACTATCCCTTGTCCTAATTGTATAATTTTGTACTAACCCTAACCCTAAATGTATCTTTATATGCTAGCCCTAACTGTGTGTTTTATACTTACCCTAACCCTAATTATATGTTTCACACTAACCTTAACCCTAATTATACGTTTTTGTACTAACCTTTATCATAATTTTTTTTTTGTACTAACCCCTGCCACTAATTTTGTGTTTTCATCGACTATAACCCTAATTGTATAATTTTGTACTAACCCTAACCCTTAATGTATCTTATATGATAACCCCTAGCCCTAATTGTGTGTTTTATACTAACCCTAACTGTGTGTTTTATACTAACCCTAACTGTGTGTTTTATACTTACCCTTACCCTAATTATATGTTTTACACTTACCCTAAGCCTAATTATTCGTTTTTGTACTAACCCTGATCATAAATGTATTTTTTGTACTCACCCCTACCATTAATTTTGTGTTTTCATCGACTATAACCCTAATTGTATAATTTTGTACTTACCCTAACCCTTAACTCTTTACCGAACCTATGACCCGAATTCGGGTCATAAGCGTTTTTTCAGGGTTTGCATAACTTTGAAGTCATATGCAACTATCAAACCCTGGTTGCAATAATAAGTGTTATATATGACAATAAAGCTGATTTCCTCTAGTTTACAAAAATCTTATTTTTATTTTGTAAATATATAATAATCTATGATTTATTTTATAAAAACTAAAGTATGTAGATAAAAAAAAATGACGTATTTTTTTCAACTTTAAAAAATCGGTGTCCGAGACAAAATCATCAGCGGTATGATTATTTCGTCATCTAGAGAAAAAAGAAATTTATGTCTAAAAAGGTAGCAAAATTCTCTATCTAAATGTGTTGGAATTTGATATTTTAACCGATCTCATAAAAAACTGTAAACAATTGCTTTTCACTTTCGATTTCGCGGAAGTAAATCGCGTTTTTTTCTGTTTTTACTTGACGACGAATAACTTTTTTTCAAGAATTGAAATAGGAAAAAGTAAATCAAACAAAATTTTGAGAAGAAAATTAGCTTTCATTTGATATAAACTGCATAATTTTAGCTTATGTAATAAACTTTCAACGATCGTTTAAAGTTGGCGATATTTCAGGTCAAAGTCAATATTTAGGACGTTACGGAAGCGTTGTCTAAAATGTGGACGTGAAAAAACCTAACGTGGAAAAATGCACATCGCGTTTTCAGCCTCTGGTGCCAATTTGTGAGTGTTATAGCATAGGAAACGAATATATTGTATTTTACCCCTTTTATTTGAATTACGAATTTCAGTTTAATAACTTTTGAAATGATTTTTTTTTAATTTTAATGTCTTGCGCAAAATAACAAATTTCTTCTATATTTATTGTTTGCTTTTCCTATCTATTCCTTGCTATTGTTGATCTGAAGGAAAGGAAATTTAAACTCCTAAAATAAATAAAAAACAAGAGGCTCCCAGGAGCCTGAATCGCTCACCTGGTCTTGATGTTGACCCTATACTTTTGTAGAGCTAAATGAGCTGAACATTTAAGCAAGCAACAGCTTTTCTCTACCTGCAATAGTTTTCATTCTATAGGCCAAAAACACCATTTTTCACCTATAACCCCTATAAGGAGTCATCTGACAACTTCGACCCTATGAAGACTTTTGTAGAGCTAAATGAGCTGAACATTTAAGCAAGCAACAGCTAATCTCTATCTGCAATAGTTTTCATTCTGTAGGCAAAAAACATGATAAATGGCTATTTTTCAGGGGCCGTAACCCCTATAAGGGGTCATCTGACAACTTCAACCCTATGGAGAATTTTGTAAAGCTAAATGAGCTGAACATTTAAGCAAGCAACAGCTAATCTCTATCTGCAATATTTTTCATTCTGTTGGACAAAAACATAAAAAATCGCTATTTTTCAGGGGCCGTAACCCCTATAAGGAGTCATCTGACAACTTCGACCCTATGGAGAATTTTGTAGAGCTCAATGAGCTGAACATTTAAGCAATCAACAGCTAATCTCTATGTGCAATAGTTTTCATTCTGTAGGCCAAAAACATGAAAAAAATGCCATTTTTCAGGGGCGTAACCCCTATAAGGGATTATCTGACAACTTTGATCCTATGGAGACTTTCGTAGAGCTAAATGATCTAAACATTTCAGCAAGCAACAGCTAATCTCTATCTGCAATAGTTTTCATTCTGTAGGCCAAAAACATGAAAAAATGCTGTTTTTCACCTTTAAGGGGCTGTAACCCCTATAAGGGGTCATCTGACAACTTCGACCCTATGGAGACTTTTGTAGAGTTAAATGAGCTGAACATTTAAGCAAGCAACAGCTAATCTCTATCTGCAATAGTTTTCATTCTGTAGGCCAAAAACATGAAAAAAATGCTGTTTTTCACCTTTAAGGGGCCGTAACCCCTATTAGGGGTCATCTGACAACTTTGACCAAATGGAGACTTTTGTAGAGCTTTTGATGCTGAATCAGTGACGTGGCCTCAGATTTCCTATATCTGTTATACTTTTTGATTTATAAGCCAAAAACAGTAGTCTAACCCCCCTAGTCTATTTTTAGTAACGGCGGCCATGTTTTTTAACGGATTAAAAATCAAAACACAAGTTTGGTGCAGGACACCCTAAGGATCATTCATACCAAGTTTCATTAAATCTGTTTGGTAGTTTCAGAGAAGATTTTTGAAAAATTGTTAACAGACGACAACGACGACGACGACAGACAGATTTTTTTTTTCAACTTTAAAAAATCGGTGTCCGAGACAAAATCATCAGCGGTATGATTATTTCGTCATCTAGAGAAAAAAGAAATTTATGTCTAAAAAGGTAGCAAAATTCTCTATCTAAATGTGTTGGAATTTTATATTTTAACCGATCTCATAAAAAACTGTAAACAATTGCTTTTCACTTTCGATTTCGCGGAAGTAAATCGCGTTTTTTTCTAATGTTTTTACTTGACGACGAATAACTTTTTTTCAAGAATTGAAATAGGAAAAAGTAAATCAAACAAAATTTTGAGAAGAAAATTAGCTTTCATTTGATATAAACTGCATAAATTTAGCTTATGTAATAAACTTTCAACGATCGTTTAAAGTTGGCGATATTTCAGGTCAAAGTCAATATTTAGGACGTTGCGGAAGCATTGTCTAAAATGTGGACGTGAAAAAACCTAACGTGGAAAAATGCACATCGCGTTTTCAGCCTCTGGTGCCAATTTGTGAGTGTTATAGCATAGGAAACGAATATATTGTATTTTACCCCTTTTATTTGAATTACGAATTTCAGTTTAATAACTTTTGAAATGATTTTTTTTTTAATTTTAATGTCTTGCGCAAAATAACAAATTTCTTCTATATTTATTGTTTGCTTTTCCTATCTATTCCTGGCTATTGTTGATCTGAAGGAAAGGAAATTTAAACTCCTAAAATAAATAAAAAACAAGAGGCTCCCAGGAGCCTAAACCGCTCACCTGGTCCTGATGTTGACCCTATACTTTTGTAGAGCTAAATGAGCTGAACATTTAAGCAAGCAACAGCTTTTCTCTACCTGCAATAGTTTTCATTCTATAGGCCAAAAACACCATTTTTCACCTATAACCCCTATAAGGAGTCATCTGACAACTTCGACCCTATGAAGACTTTTGTAGAGCTAAATGAGCTGAACATTTAAGCAAGCAACAGCTAATCTCTATCTGCAATAGTTTTCATTCTGTAGGCAAAAACATGATAAATGGCTATTTTTCAGGGGCCGTAACCCCTATAAGGGGTCATCTGACAACTTCAACCCTATGGAGAATTTTGTAAAGCTAAATGAGCTGAACATTTAAGCAAGCAACAGCTAATCTCTATCTGCAATAGTTTTCATTCTGTAGGACAAAAACATAAAAAATCGCTATTTTTCAGGGGCCGTAACCCCTATAAGTAGTCATCTGACACCTTCGACCCTATGGAGAATTTTGTAGAGCTCAATGAGCTGAACATTTAAGCAATCAACAGCTAATCTCTATGTGCAATAGTTTTCATTCTGTAGGCCAAAAACATGAAAAAATGCCATTTTTCAGGGGCGTAACCCCTATAAGGGATTATCTGACAACTTTGATCCTATGGAGACTTTCGTAGAGCTAAATGATCTAAACATTTTAGCAAGCAACAGCTAATCTCTATCTGCAATAGTTTTCATTCTGTAGGCCAAAAACATGAAAAAATGCTGTTCTTCACCTTTTAGGGGCTGTAACCCCTATAAGGGGTCATCTGACAACTTCGACCCTATGGAGACTTTTGTAGAGTTAAATGAGCTGAACATTTAAGCAAGCAACAGCTAATCTCTTTCTGCAATAGTTTTCATTCTGTAGGCCAAAAACATGAAAAAATGCTGTTTTTCACCTTTAAGGGGCCGTAACCTGACAACTTTGACCAAATGGAGACTTTTGTAGAGCTTTTGATGCTGAATCAGTGACGTGGTCTCAGATTTCCTCTATCTCTTATACTTTTTGATTTATAAGCCAAAAACAGTAGTCTAACCCCCCTAGTCTATTTTTAGTAACGGCGGCCATGTTTTTTAACGGATTAAAAATCAAAACACAAGTTTGGTGCAGGACACCCTAAGGATCATTCATACCAAGTTTCATTAAATTCTGTTTGGTAGTTTCAGAGAAGATTTTTGAAAAATTGTTAACAGACGACGACGACAGACGACGACGACGGACGCCAAGTGATGGTAATAGCTCACCTGGACGTCGTCGTCTGTCGTCGTCGTCTGTTAACAATTTTTCAAAAACCTTCGGTCCAGGTGAGCTAATGAATCTAATATGCTATCAGTAATCAGTTACACGCGTGGCTGTCTGTGTGCTATTAATTCAAACATATATGTATATATTTTTTTATTTTGCATTCTCGAAGGGTTTTACCGCTATCGTTTACCGCTATTGTTAACCACTGGAAATCTGAAGATAGTCCGAAAGATAACGGTGTAAGATTTTTTACAAAGAAAAGGATAATACATAGAAGAAGTTTGTAGACAACAGGTTAGAATTAGACTGTTGTCTTCTATTTTCCCCTTTTGTCCTTTTGATAGGATTTCGCACATGTAAAACTTTCTCAAGTCACTGTGGAAACAATAGCCGGTATATCATTGTCCTGCTTCTTCTTCCAATTTGTTTTGTCTTTTGGGAAGGGGATATTGTCAGAGTAAATTATAAAAGATCACAATGTACATGGTTTACATGTTTATCAGGTTTGAACTTTTTTAAGTTTGATTAACATTTTATTATCTGTTTGACCAGAGGTTTCTGAAAAGTTTAATTCACAAAACTGTGACGCACGATTAGCGGGGGACAATAATCATAACTATTGATAACAAATGTAAAATTTAATACAATGTTATACATGTAGGTATACATAATTTACAACCCAATTGGGTCACAGATATAAAAATATATTATTTGGATTTACTTCAGGTCTGAATTTTATGAAATAGTGTATATACTCTGCAAAAAAAGTTATGCATAGATAGAAAATTCCCCATAGGTTTAATGCAAATCGAAACAATTTCAAAACATTATTGCCTAGTTGTTCTGCAACCGATTTTCCCGAAAAATAATCCAGTAAAAAGAAAACAAAATGAAGATTGTTTGAATAACAAGACCAAAATTCTAACTTCAATGGTTTTTAAGACATTGTGAGTAGAACACGACTAATGTTTTTCACGGAATATTTTGCATTGATTTAAACGGGAAATTGAATCGTAAAATGTACACTTGAGTTCCACTTGCAATATCTTAAAAAGCAGCGATGTTACGATTTTAATCAAAATTAAATAAACAATCTCTATTTTGTTTTCTTTTTACTGAATTTTATTTCGTGAAAATCGGTTGCAGAAAAGCTCGGCAATAATGTTTTGAAATTGTTTCGATTTGCATTAAACCTACGGGGAATTTTCTATCTATGCGTAACTTTTTTTGAAGAGTATACTTTCACAATATGGAATGGACTAAATAACTGCGGAGAGAAGAGGTTCAAACAAAAATTTGAAGACCGACAGTACTTTTATTATACATTGATCCAACCTGCAGGCCTATAGCCCGTGATGATTCGTTCATTTTTTTTTAAATTGTTATTTAAACGCAGGAAAGAAAAGTACGTTAGGGACAAAGGTCTGTTTGTGCTTTAGTTTGCTTCTTAAAAAATCTTATAAAAATGAAACTTTGTACACTCTTATACAATATGCGATGAAATTGACAATAGAAAAGAAAATAGTTGTAACATACGCATGAATATGATGGGCAGCGTTGTTTGAAAGAAAAAGACTATTCAGAGGGATTTCTAACCCTGTGTTAAATCATTGAATAAGATAAGAATATCTGGAGAATCTATACAGGTACAGTTTTGTGTTGTTAATGCATCTATCCCAAAAGTATTAACTTGTTCTTGTTCTAGCACTTAATCATTATAAATGGGGGAATAACAGTCAAAACAGCATGGGGGTATGCTACAGCAACATGATACTAGTAATATCACATATAGGGCAAATAGTCATGCATAATCAAATTATGAAGTAATATAAAAAAAAATAAAATGATTGTTCGGGTGTCATTCACTCATGATCTGACTGCAAATACGTATTTTGTTAACACAATCAGACAGACAGTATTGTTTTAACGCTCTGTTTCTGTCACACCTGCCAAGAAGCACAGTGATGTCAATAAAATAGTTAATGAATTTATTCTGAATATGCAATGTTAGCTTTACCTTCTTATGTAGCAACATTTCGTTCGATCTAGCTTTACCTTCCTGTGTAGCAAATGTAGCAACATTTTTACGCTCCGGCTTATGAAGTTTACAAATCGCAACTGCATGATTCGTTCATATTCCAGAGCTTATGGAACATACATCTGCCACACTTGTCACTCAAATTGATAACACAGGGTTATGTTACTCCTCATTGGTTGTCTTAACTTAAACATGTAATGGCAGACATCATGCGCTTTTGGGATTTCCACCTCTCTCAGAGCACAAATGTTGGGCTTGCCATGCTGAATTAAAACAATCTGAAATTGCTTACCCTTCCTGAAACGCCAGTGTACTCCTCTTAAGACCTGGGCTCACGTTGTTGGTTGACTTTCATTTGTTTTATATGTTTTATGTTTTATGTTTCTATGTGCTGTTCTCGTTTGTTTTTACTGGGTTTGTCTCTACCGTTTCGAACTTTATACATTCGAATGCCCTATTGGTACCTCTGATTTTTTAGAGCAGTGACATATTACGACCAATACCGACGACCAAACACACTAGACACAAACACATTATTGATGTCATTGTAACAATATACATATATTGCCCAAACATTTTAAGTACTGTCAATGTTAAAGTGCTTTTTTGTCTCCTGTTGTTTTTTTTTGGTTTGTTCCTTTATTTGTTTCTGCTTTTCGTTTATTAGTGTAAGTAAGCGGCGAATAAGCGTCTCTGGATTGGCGTAAATGCCCAGCCCACAGAATAACCGAGGTGTGTATCCTAGTTGGCTGTTGCTGCAGAGGGCATCATCCAAATCAGGTCATAATACAGAAAGCCTTAACGCTGACCCTAGTTGACCAACGCGTGTGGAGAGTGTCGAGCTGCTTCCACATAAAAAAATCTCTTTGTGAGCTGCCAAGCATTGCACCACGTAGACTCCATTTTCCGCCACTTATACTCATCTCTCCCGCTTTCCAGTGGTCTACTGTTTCTTTGTTTCCCATCCCTACCCAATATTTCTCATCATCATCATTCACCTATAGTGTTGCTTTGACGTAAAACTCACCAATTCACATAATCACTCAGGTGTTCATATGGTAACAAAATCATTTTCAGGTTAATGATATCATGTTTTAAGAAATTCTAACGTATATGCAGTGCCATTTCAGTATGGTACACTTTTTTACGCAGAACATCGTGCACTTTTAATTATTACTAACGTAAAGGTTAAAATTCATATGACCTTGGGGATAAGTAATCAAGGTCAGATGTTATAGACATTGATCAATACCTGATCATGTTTACAATATACATACCATAAAACTTATTTAAGCTTTTCGAAAAATTAAATATTAAAATATTAGGAAAAGTAACGTTAACTTCAAATTTTGGTTAAATCAACAGTTATTTTGCTCCGTTACCATAGCAACCATGGTTGCTAAGGCTACTTTGTGCTGTATATTTATCACAACAACTAAACATTTTTATTACAACGCATAAATAAAGTAGCAATGGCACAACTTTCAAAAAATATTCAGGTTTATAGCATTTTTTCATATTTTTTGGAGATTACAGTGGTTGCCTAGCAACCAATTAAAGGCTATTATCCTTGACAATTTTACCAAACTTTGTTTGAAAAGTAAACTTAAGATTATATGCTACCTAAATAAAAACTAATCTGACTCTATTTCAACATTTATCTTTATATTATCTGCAATTGAAAATGAACAACCATTAATTTTGGGCATAAATATCATTAAAATATGTACTTATTGATGGTTGTCATGGTAACCAACATGTTCAATTTTTCAACATTGACCTAAATTATGAAACAATATTATCACCCAAGACCAATAAGGTATAACCTGTTGGTATTTCCTTAGTATTTGATTGTATGCAGGTATAAAAAAGAAAGACACCATTTTGAGGCAATATTTTCTATAACAATGCCCAAACGGTAAAGAGTTAATGTATCTTTATATGCTAATCCTAACTGTGTGTTTTATACTAACCCTAACCCTAATTATATGTTTCACAGTAACCTTAACCCTAATTATACGTTTTTGTACTCACCCTTATCATAAATGTATTTTTTGTACTAGCCCCTACCACTTATTTTATTGTTTTCTTCGACTATTACCCGAATTGTATACTTTTGTACTAACCCTAACCCTAAATGTATCTTTATATGCTAACTCCTAACCCTAATTGTGTGTTTTATACTTGCCCTATCCCCAATAATATGTTTTACACTAACCTTAACCCTAATTATACGTTTTTGTACTAACCCTTACCCTATTTGTATAATTTTGTACTAACCCTTACCCTAAATGTATCTTTATATGCTACCCCCCAAACCCTAATTGTGTGTTTTATACAAACCTTAACCCTAATTATATGTTTTACACTAACCATAACACTAATTATACGTGTTTGTACTAACCCTTATCATAAATGTATTTTTGTACTAACCCCTACCATTATTTTTTTTTGTTTTCATCGACTATAACCCTAATTGTATAATTTTGTACTAACCCTAACCCTAAATGTATCTTATATGGTAACCCCTAACCCTAATTGTGTGTTTTATACTAACCCTAACTGTGTGTTTTATACCAACCCTTACCCTAATTATATGTTTTACACTAACCCAAACCCTAATTATTCGTTTTTGTACTAACCCTGATCATAAATGTATTTTTTGTACTAACCCCTACCATTAATTTTGTGTTTTCATCGACTATAACCCTAATTGTACAATTTTGTACTAACCCCTTCCATTAATTTTGTGTTTTCATCGACTTTAACCATAATTGTACAATTTTGTACTAACCTCAATCGTAAATATATCTTATATGCTAACCCCTTACCCTAATTGTGTGTTTTATACTAACCCTAACCCTAATAATATGTTTTACACTTATCCTAACCCTAATTATGCGTTTTTGTACTAACCCTTGTCTTAATTGTATAATTTTGTACTAACTTTAAACCTAAATGTATCTTTATATGCTAACCCTAACTGATCAATTTCTTGGTAAAGGTCCATATCCCAGGTAATACACCTTGAAGTTCAATGATATTTCAAGAAGGGGAGGGCCATCCTGTTGCTCATAGACACATTATCTAGTTAAACTAACCTTTACCTGAAATGTATCATGTTTTACAAGTTGTTTGTTTTTGTCCCATGCTTGTTGGTCTTTACTGTTTTTTTCTATGCCCTTTCGGACTTTTGACACTCGGATACCCCATCCCATTCTTTCACAGGGATCCAAGAAATATAAATTTATGTGACTAAGGACTCGTTCATTTAGTGTTTGCCACTTAAAAAAAATCAGTAGAGCGTCTCTGATGAGTCTTAAAGAGACGAAATGTGCGTGAGGCGTAGCAAAATTTAATGTCTTGAACTTTGTTGTAATCTATATTTATCAGTCATCAGTATCATAAAACCGTAAACACAAAGACAAAACCGGCAGACAAAAAATCATCACCACAAAACAAACCACATAACGACATAACACACACATAACAACAAAAACCGTATTCAGAAACGCGAACTCTAGTGGAAACGAGAGTGAACTCAGGTGCTCCGGAAGAGTAAGCAGTTCCTGCTTGCTATAGCACACCCGTCACGTTGCCAAAGATCGATTAAGTGTTGGTCAAATCCGGAAAGGATGACATTACAGACCTCTATGTCAAACCAACATCTGTGCTCATCTGAAAGATAGAAATCCCGTATTTGTATACAAGCACATTATGTCGTCCGTAAAATTTCTTGAGTGATGACAACAACCTAGGAGCAACGTACCCCTGTGTTTACAATTTGCTTGTCAGCCGTGTAGCTCTATCAAGAAAGTCGTTGTTCTCCCCACATGCTCTGGAAAAACGAATCAATTGTGATACGTAAACTCCATGCTGGTTAGTTGGTTAGTTAGTTATTGCTTTACTCCCAAGCAGCACGATTTCGGCTATATCCGGGAGATGAACATGAAATGATGATGAAGTGGAGGAAATGGGGACACAAGGCCAATCGGGTAGGAGAGTTTTGACTGCCACTGGAAAAAGGAGTGATGGGTAGGGACGGGAAATTTTGCCTCCTGCATAGGGATTCTACGGGTCCTACTCTTACCAATACCTGCAGCAGGGTTCTTTAACGTGCGAGGAACGTGACATTTTTCCCCAACACGGTGCACCACTATGGTTTGCGGTCAGGTTTTCTGCATTATCGCCTGACGACGCCGCATCTCTCGATGTCAGGGCTGCCCCATTCAACCACCTGGGGCACACATCCCAGTCGCTTTGTGGGCAAAGCGGCCTGACCCGATGTCAGATTTCTGGGCGCTCTATAGTGGACTTTTACCGACAAGCTTAGCGCTGCTGCGGGCCTATTCGCCACCCGGAACCCGCACGGGTATAAACTCCATATGCTCAAGCGGACGGAATGTTGCTACACAGAAAGGGAAAGTTAACTATTGGAAAGTTGAAGTCATCACGTTTGTTATAGAGCCTTGTACAAAGCCTTCCTTGTGTGTCAATTTCGAGATATAGATCCAAATATGAAGCGGACCTCCTACAATCTGTAGTTTCCTTTATCTCAAGTTCCTTCGGACATATGAGATATAAATAGTCAAATGTAAAAAGGACATCATCAATATAACGAAAGGATTAAGCAAGTATACGACCGCAAAAAAATTGCGGACGTTTAATGGTATGATGCTAACGTCGTTGTCGTCGCCGTCGTTGTCTGTTAACTTTAGTGTATACACGATAACTTTAGATCTAGTTATCCATTTGATATTGATATTTCTTACCATTAAAGGATGGATGGGATTGAATTTAGGATTCCCCCCTTTTTTCGTTGAGGAAATTAAGTGCCAAAAGGGGCCATAATTGCAACTTTTTTGTTTGTTTTTACAATAAGATTTTCAAAATCTTCTCCTCTGAAACTAATGAACAGAATTCAATGAAACTTGGTATGATTGATCATTAGGGTGTCCTGCACTGTAGAAGTGTTTTGATTTCTGATTCGTTAAATAAAACATGGCCGCTGTGGCTAAAAATAGACCTGGGGGGTCAGACTACTGTTTTTGGCTTGTAATTCAAAAAGTATAAGAGAAAGATGAAATCTGATGCCACCGTACTGCTTCAGGATCAAAAAGTTCTACAAAAGTCTCCATTTGGTCGAAGTTGTAAGAAGACTCCTTATAGGGGTTGCGGCCCCTTAAAGGTGAAAAATAACATTTTTTCATGTTTAAGCACTATAGTATGAAAACTATTGCAGATAGCAAAAAGCTGTTGCTTGCTTAATTGTTCAGCTCATTTAGCTCTACAAAAAACTCCATAAGGTCGAAGTTGTCAGATGACCCCTTACAGGGCTACAGCCCCTAAAATACTGGTTTTTTTCATGTTTTTGGCCTATGCAATGAAAACTTTAGCAGGTAGAGAGAAGCCGTTGCTTACTTAAATGTTCAGCTCATTTACACAATTAAGAATTTTTGCGACCCCCCTTTCCCCCCTATTACGTTATTAGGGGCCAAATGGAGCCAAAATCGAAACTTTTTTATTTGTGGTCCGATTTTGAAATTTGTGTTTTCAAGTTTATTCTTGTCAGGTAGCAAATCTAAATTTGAGAATTAATTTTTGTGACCATCCCCTTTTTCACTTGTTTTGTAACGAAGGACCAAAAGGGGCCGTAATGGAATTTTTTTTAATTCTTGTCCGATTTTGACAATTTTTTTGCAAGTTTATTCTTGTCAAGTAGCAGATATATTTTTGTGTCCCCTTTTTTCTACTGTTAGGTTATTTGGGACCAAAAGGGGCCAAAATCCTAACTTTTTTTTCTGGTCCGATTCAAAATTGTTTTTTAACAAGTTCATCCTTGCCAAGAATAAATTTTTGCGACCCCCACCTTTTCTTTGCTCATTACCTAAGGGGCCGTAATCATAATTTAAAAAAATTCTGGTTCGATTTTTAATTTTTTTTCCCCAAACATTATTCTTTTCAAGAGTAGAATACAAAGTTGAAAATTTTTATTTTTACCCCCTGGGATGAAAGTCCACCAGAGAAGCATATGTCAAAAACCTTTGTCAGTTAACCATGGGCTGCATGTGTCCTGAGCAAAGACTATCCATATTGGGCCTAAAATGTACAGGGTTCAACATGTTGCGGTCGTATCATGCTGCGCTCGGCGAAGCTTTTGTCTAAAAGTTATTGTAAGAAGTCTGCTTCATATGAAGGAAAAAACAAATCGGCAAGCAATGGTGCACAATTTGTGCCCATTGGATTGCCTATTGTTTGCTGAAAAACACGTCCACCAAACTGTAAAAATATGTCGTCGATTAGAAAGTTGAGCATTTCTATTATTTGATCTTCAATTAATTTGTTTTTCTTGCTAGACTCTTGTATAACAAAGTAAGTCTTTTTATAACCGACAACCAATTACTTGTACCTGCGTATTCCGTTCTTTTTGATACAGCTACGTGTAATCAGCTGTGCCAAACGAGATTTTAATTGTGAATGTGGAATTGAAGTAAACAATGTAGAGAAATCAAACGTTTAAATGCTAAAACATGATTAAAATGACTTAGAATGGAGATTTTATATCAAATCTATAGAATTTTTGAGAATCCACATTTGATTGACGCCATTTTTAGAGTAACAACAATCGAAATACTTTTGAAGGCTTGATTTTATTGCCGTCAATATTGATGTTTACAAAACTGAAAGAGGCTTAGCTGTACATTTGGGTGACCCAGCAATAAATTGTTGCTTGTATGGAGTTTTGTGTAACTTTGGAATCCAATACAAGGATGGAACGTCATTGTTCTTTTTGTCAACAGAAATGCCAAAGGAAGAAATGACAATTAGGTAACATATAAGCTTTTTAGGCAATTAGGTAACCTATAAGTACCTAAAACAGACAGAAACTGGATATATTAAGTATGCAAACATGATTTCCAAATAATTATGTAATAATTTTTACTACAAACGTTACCGCCAAAGTGAGCTTATGCAATCACTATGCGTCCGTTGTCTGTCGTCCGTAAACAATTTCAAAAATCTTCTTCTCTGAAACCACTGAACCAATTTCACTGAAACTTTGCAGAAATGATATATGACATGTTGCCAACAAACGATCCGATCCTCATTTTAAAATGATTCGATAAAAAACATGGCCGCTTAAAATCACTTAAAACGGCTTATAACTCAGCAACCATAACAGATAGAAAAAATCCGAAGGCTTTTCAGAACCAAAAGCACTATAAAAGTCCCCATTTTGGTCGAAGTTGTCAGATGACCCCTGATAAGGGTATGGTCCTTTAAAGGTAAAAAATAGCGTTTTTTTTCATGTTTTTGCCCAATAGAATGAAAACTATTGCAGATCGAGCCAAGCTTAAATGTTCAGCTCAATAAGCTCTACAAAAGTCTCCATAAACTCAAATTTGTCAGATGACCCCTTATAGGGCGAAAAATAGTATTTTTGGGCTATATAATGAAAACTATTGTAGATAAAGAAAAGCTGTTGCTTGCTTAAATGTTCAACTAATTTAGCCCTAAATTAGTCTCCATAGGGTCAAAGTTTTCAGATGATCCCTTATAGGTAACAAATAGTGTTTTGCAGATAGAGAAAAGCTGTTTCTTGCTTAAATGTTCAGCTAATTTAGCACTTCAAAAGTCTTGAAAGGGTTGACATCAAGACAAGGTGAGCGATTCAGGCTCCTGGTAGACTCTAGTTATGGTTTACGCACAATTTTCATACGCCATTTTACGTATCAAGCCGCTAAGACTGGCAATCATATTTTTAATTATTGCATAGGTTATATGTATTTTTGATAAGTTTTACCTTTAAGTACATTTACTTTACTACTTTAGCCATCAATTGGCAAGTCGCTGGCAATCTCACACTTCCTTTTAGTGAGTGAGTGAGTTGGTGTTTTACGCCCGTGCAACGCTATATAGGTTATTTACAGGCGATGAACATGAAAAGGATGATAAAATGAACATGAAATGCTGATGGTAAATGAAATATGGGGATGGGGTGTGAAACAAAGGACCGGTAAATTTTGAAGAACCACAGGAAAAAGGGGAGGGTTGGGTAGGGTCGGAAAATTTAGCCTATGTGGTGCACTACTGGGCGGTCCACAAAGGGGTCTTTTATGTGCATGAAGCGTGGCACTCTCCACACACGTTGGCCCACTATGGTCGGCGGTCAGGGTTTCCGTATTATAGACCTGACAACCCCCGCGGACGAGGGCTACCCTATTCAGCCACCTAGGGTACACACTTGGTCGCTCTGTGGTCTGAGCACTGACCCGACGTCAGAATCCCAAGACCCTTAGTCGCCTCTTACGACAAGCTAGGCTCTGCTGCGGGCCTATTCGCCACCCGGGCCCCGCACGGGACCACTTCCTTTTAAGTAAACAATCCATGAAAGTTGTGCTAGTAACCTGGCAACTGCCAAGAAATTTAACGTGAACCATTTTGTAACAAATGACGTCATTGGTCAATTGCAGTTACATGACCCCTCTGTTTTCCACGTTTTACGTGTTGTCTGTTTTTGTCCCGTTCTTGTTTGTGTTTAGTCTCTGCCCTTTCGGACTTTTGACATTCGGATACCCCATTGATACCTCTGCTTCTATAAACACGGAGCACTGCTCAGAAATGGCGGAATTATCAAACTGTCAACACTGACAACGTTAAAAGCAAACTTTTAGAAAGTAATCCCCAGTTGAAGAAAAGCTAAGAAAAGTATCTAATATAACATATCTGATGGCTCAGTACATGAAATTAATGGGAACAACTAACCAAATTGTGTTTCCACCCTTCCCTTACAGTATTAAGATCTAGAGAACCACTTGCATTGCATTTATATTCTCTGGTCCACACTTGAGTTCCATCTATCTTTGAGGTTCTCTTTGTGAATAATGAAAGATTAATCACCTCCACGGTCGACTTCTCATTGTAAGCCTGACAACCCCCGTGGACGAGGATCACCCTATTCAGCCACCTTGGGTACACACCTTGGCCGCTCTGTTGTGTTTTGTCTTCGTCTTTGCTTAAGTTGTTAAATATACTGTTAACTGGTAGGTGGGTTGCGGCAGAACATTTAGTCTATGTAGTGCACTACTTGGTAGTCCACAAAGCGACCTTGTACGTGTATAAAGCGTAGCCCTCTCCACACACGTTGGTCAACTACGGTTTGCGGTCAGGTTTTCTGCATTATAGCCTGACGACCCTGGCACTTATTATGACAGGGTTGCCTCATTCAACCACCTTTGACACATATTCCAGTCGCATGGACTTAGCAACCTGACCCCGATGTCAAGTGTCTGAGCGCTCTTAAGTGGACTTTTGCCGACAAGCTTAGCGCTGCTGCGGGACTATTCGAATTTGAATATCTGTGGCTGATGTCGAAAGAGAAACTTTTTACGAGACCGGATGAAACGTATTTGACCTTGGTCCAAAAGCCGATCACAGAGACAACGGTGTCGGGTAAAAAAATCTAAAACATTTGTACAAGCCCTGACATATCTCTAAAGGGAAATTTACACTCCATATGCTGATGGGGTGGGTATTTAACTTTCCAGATTAAGAAAATTACTTTTTTGAAAAAAAATCGTCTCTTTTGTCGAATATTTTGTACTGAGATGACCATCCGAGCCAAATTCGAGATGCAAAAGAACACTTTGTGGACTTAATTTGAAGTTTTTACAATAATTAATATCGTGAATATATGTTTTATATGTTTTATAATTTATGAAAGGATATGGAGTAAATGAACACGAGACCACAACAAATATGCTAACTCCAACTGCAAATTAATTTTAATGAACCGTATGGCCTTTTCGAAAAAAAAAACCGTGCGGGACCGGGCGTGAAACGAATTCTCCCACAGCCGCCCGAGAAGCAGCTAAACGTGTTGCGACCTGTGTCGGGGGAGGACGGGATCCAGGTCCATGATGTTGGCTTTGGTCTTTACTTCTAGACAAGCGGTCAGATTCGGCTCCGTCTAATCAATCGGCACCCGTGCGGGTTTCGGGTGGCGAATAGGCCCGCAGCAGCGCTAAGCTTGTCGGTAAAAGTCCACTAAAGAGCGTTCAGAAACCTGACATCGAGTCAGGCCGCTTTGCCCACAAAGCAACTGGGATGTGTGTGCCAGGTGGTTGAATGGGGCAGTCCTGACATCGAAAGATGCGGGGTCGTCAGGCGATAATGCGAAAAACCTGACCGCAAACCATAGTGGTGCACCGTGTTGGGAAAAATGTCACGTTCCTCGCACGTTTAAGAACCCTGCTGTAGGTCTCGATAAGAGTAGGACCCGTAGGATCTCCATGCAGGAGGCTAAATTTCCCGTCCCTACCCATCACTTCTTTTTCCAGTGGCAGTCAAAACTCTCATACCCGATTGGCCTTGTGTCCCCATTTCCTCCACTTCATCATCATTTCGATGGCATGCTGCAGAAAGGGGCTATCTGCATATTTTATCAAAAATGATATTTTGATGTTTTTGAATAAGAATATGGATATCTTTCATTTAAAAAAAAAATTTTGACTTACCATGTACCCTTTAAAAATATTGACCAGAATCAAATAGGGCTATCTGCAAAATGTAGATTTCCATTGTACAGAAAGGGGATATATGCTTCAAAATTGTGCAGAAAGGTTCTATTTGCCAAATAGCACCCATATATTTACATATATCATATTACAACCACATCACTTGTTTTGATAAGCAGTGTGTAGATTGCAGCTGTGTTTCATACCACTAAATGCAACTTAAACTGCCACTTAGTTACAGCTTAGTCAGCAAATTATAAGACAAAAAAAATCAAAGAGAAAAATTTAGAAGAATTATTTGTCTGAACGAAGGTATGTAGACTTATAATATAGTTAAAATTTCATTAAGCAAAAATTACTTAGTTTTTAATTATGTTTTATGTCCTTAATTAACTTTATACGAAAATCCAGTACAGAATTGTATTTAAGACGGATAAATATTACATGTATACATTATTACATTACATATTACAATTTCCACATAATCCCTCCACATTTTCCCCCACATTCCATATTTTCCACCACAATTCCATCAATTAAACTGTATACTTTTTTTTTATGAAACTTTATACTTGAATATGAAACTTTCATATTCAAGTATAAATTGTGGAGAAATTGTGGAAATGTGGAGGAAAATGTGGAATTGTGGAGGAAATTGTGGAGAAATTGTGGAAATTGTAGAGAAATTGTGGAAATGTGGAGGAAAATGTGGAAATGTGGAGGAAAATGTGGAAATGTGGAAATGAGCAGGGAAAAGAGTAAGATGAGCAGCAAAAGAGCCAAATGAGCAAGGTAAAGAGCCAGATGAGCAGGGAAAAGAGCAAGATGAGCTGCAAAAGATGAGCTGCGAAAGAGCAAAATGAGCAAGGAAAAGAGCAAGATGAGCAGCAAAAGAGCCAAATGAGCAAGGTAAAGAGCCAAATGAGCCAAATGAGCAGGGAAAAATGAATGAAGAACCCTTCTTCAGGTCTCGGTAAGAGTAGGACCCGTAAAATCCCCCATGCAGGAGGCAACATTTCCCGTCCCTACCAAATACCCCTTTTTCCAGTGGCAGTCAAATGTCTTCTACACTTATTCCAATAGTGCATTTGCCAATTGTTTGTTCACTTTGATTATTTGGGGTAACTTAGTCATATTTGACCGGATTTTACTGTTACCGTCGGCAACCAGCCACCGGACAAGGAATAGAACATCGCTTGCTCTCAATGCAATTCCGATCTTTTGAATACACGAATCAAAGCATGTTGTGGTATATATTATTAGAATATAGTGTCAAAAACATTTAAATCTCTGTAAATTGTTTAATTTTTTCACTTGAAATATCCAAGACGTACACGATAAAATCCGAGGCTTGTCCTACTTCTTTCCATTTGGAAACCAACGGGATTTTTCATAACGGTATTGTAAACGGTAAAATTAAATCGATCACGAAATAAAAATCCGATATTAATTGGCAAATGGTCTATTGTTGTAAACTACAGGTTAAGAGTTCATATCTGCTCCCTGATATCATTATCAATGGATATCAACCATGACTTAATTACAGTGACTTATTCTACATATTATGCATACATGTCATAATTAAAAAAAAACTGAACTAAAACTTATTGTTCTCTCTTTATCGTCCCGTGCGGGGCCCGGGTGGCGAATAGGCCCGCAGCAGAGCCTAGCTTGTCGTAAGAGGCGACTAAGGGTCTTGGGATTCTGACGTCGGGTCAGTGCTCAGCCCACAGAGCGACCAAGTGTGTACCCTAGGTGGCTGAATAGGGTAGCCCTCGTCCGCGGGGGTTGTCAGGTCTATAATACGGAAACCCTGACCGCCGACCATAGTGGGCCAACGTGTGTGGAGAGTGCCACGCTTCATGCACGTAAAAGACCCCTTTGTGGACCGCCCAGTAGTGCACCACATAGGCTAAATTTTCCGACCCTACCCACCTCTCCCCTTTTTCCTGTGGTTCTTCAAAATTTACCGGTCCTTTGTTTCCCACCCCATCCCCATATTTCATTTCTCATCATCATTTCATGTTCATTTTATCATCCTTTTCATGTTCATCGCCTGTAAATAACCTATATAGCGTTGCACGGGCGTAAAACACCAACTCACTCACTCACTCACAATTCTCTCTTTATCATGATTATCTTCTTATTAAACATGTACTACTCACTGCAAGGGATAAACATTTTTTCTAATACCTTACTAGCCAATGGCTTATCAGCACTAGAAAACCACTAGCCCGACAGAAGGTTCAACTAGCCCAAGGAAAATCTGACACTAGCTAAAGTATGATGCAAAGCTCAATCTATACATGTAGATTTGGTACATGTATTTATGTTATTAATTCTTTTTCTTTTATTTTATATTTCAGGATAAAAAGACTATTCACATTCAAAGAATTTTTTAAAATATAATAAACACTCTTGACTACTAAATGACGCAATTTTGATTAATAAAGCCTTAAGTACATCAGTGATGTTAACAGTATTGTCAGTCTACATTTTCTTAACAACAAAGTCCACTCTCTTCAATGTTGTCATTTTGGTGTACACCAGTACTGGTCCTTGGTCCAGGTAGCTTATGATGCTTAACATGCCTTGATGTTTGACATACTGATAGCCAATGTTCAATACATGAATCAGGTTTGAAGTCCTTCAAAGCTGGACCTTCATTCATAACTAACAATTGGTTTCTCAAATTTGTCAGGGTAATAACACTTCTCAGACTGCCTTTTAAAGTTTTCATGTTGGAGAACCTTCGTTCACAACCGGCACTACTTAAAGAAATTGTCATTATGCATTCTAAGTTTAGCAAAAGCAGTTTATCCTGATTTTTCAGATGTCTACATTTGACTTTGAAATCAGAAAACTGATTTAAAGCTTCCTCAATTTCAAGCTCACTGAAATGTTCATCAAGATGTTGGTACATGGGAGTTCTGATTTCACTAAGACCACACAACCCGAGCTGTTGTATATCATTTGGCCACTTTCTTATATCAAAAATCTGAAAAAGACTTAATGGTTCAGCTTTGAAGTTCTCAAACCTTTTGTTTATATAAGTTATAGTATCTGATATGAAATTGACAATATCAGTGTCATCTGAGTATGACACTTTACAACCCCCAACATGATGTAACTTGACACCACAATAAACAGGACTTTCTGCATCAAATAAAGTCTTGAAGGCCTCCATGTTTTTACCTGGCACTGTCTTCAGAGCAGTCAGTTCAATTACAACCCTATCAATCATATCATTAGCACCGAAAATAAGTATGTCATTCTTTTGGAATGATTTTGAAAGTTTTGTAAGAATAGGGAGAACATCTTATAAGAAATGGAGAACTTTGACAAATTTGAATGATGTAATATCATTGTGATAACTTTTTGATTTATTTGCATCATCAGCACGATTTCCTGACTCATAGTTATGCTCCAAATGATTAGAAACCATAGCAAAATTTTGTTGCACAGCCTTTATAGCTCTATCTTTACTTGTAAGCCAGCGGACTTGTTTAACTTGCTTTTAAATCACGACGCCTTCTGGGTGAATAGTGATAAAAGTTGAAAGCCTTTAATTGTTGCTATTTGTTATTAGCATCTAGAACAGACAGTTCAAGTTCATGTGCAATACAGTGAATCCCAAAAACTGTTTTAAAGACTGAATCCTGGATTCGCTTTACAACTCCCGTTTTAGATCCAAAATTTACAGATGCTCCGTAAAAATTGTCCATTAACAAATTTGGGAAATTATCATCATCTAGTTTTAATTGGTCTAGTTCTCAATTTATAGATTTCAATCTTGATTTTATAGCCGAAAGAACACCTTCTGCATCTGCAGAATCCAGAGCGACTATATCAATCATACGAACAGCTGGTAACTTCTCAAAGGGGTCGATGTACCTGAAATGAAAATTTTTGTTTTATCTAAAATGATTCCAAACTATTAAATTTATGGGAGTTTTGTCACGTACATTTATTCCACATCCCATTATATTTCACTTCCATGTTGGATTATGTTACAACTTTGTCAATTATTCAAGTTTTTTTATTATTATTATTAGACTAGACAAATAAATATTTATTCTAACATATGTAGAAAGAAACTTCAGGAAGTGCAATGTACAGTACGTATTGAGGCCATTTTCTGAGCCTGATTTACTTTACTTTTTTACACATGACGTATGGCAATAACAAATTAGATCTATGGTCAATTTTAAAGAAAGTCCAATTAATTCACCTGATGTAAATGATCTCTTGTTCTATTACAGCAGAATCTGTTGACCCATCAGCTAAGATACTTATTAAGTTGACCCTTTTCATATCAGCTTTCATCCGCATCCTTGCAACTTGGGAATTAGATTCAATAAAGTTTGTGCAAAATGGAATGTTCATGTAATTTTCAAGGTCAATATAAGTAACAACCATTCATTTGTTGAATTTCCATAATAAAGACAAAATCTGAAAAACGGTTTTCCCTTTTTGGCCACATCATAGGCAGTATTAAATAAATATTTCATCTTATCTCTTTCCTTTGGTGATAACTTACAGTACCTGTATGGTAAAAGCTTCCCTCTCTCCCCATTTACCATCACACCATTTACCATCCCCATGCACCATATACTTTTCCATCCCCATACACCATGTACCATCCCCATCCCCATCCCATACACCATTCTATATTTCCCATACCCATAATGCAATTGTTTATTATTATCGATAATACATGTATTAATTTGTTTTAAGGAAATTATTACGATATTTAATAGTTTAAATTTCTATTAATGTTTTTTATTTAGTTTACATGTATATAATAACATACGGGTGACATAGAAATATTTTCATAACACAAAATTAAAGTTTACTATCGCATTTTTAATATTTTCAATATTAAATATTAGTTGAAAATGCTTCATTTAAGTAATAACTAAAGCTGTTATTATCATCTTTTAATGAAACCATGTTATTCAAAATCTAAGAAACATAATTATAATGTCTATAATACTGTAAACCGGGAAATTTTCGCGCAGTCTTATTTTCGCGGTAGGACGACTGAATTTCAGTTCGCGAAGTTTTTAATTCGCGCTGAAATGTTATTGTCCATAGACTACAATAGACGACAAGTTTATTCGCGCTGTTTAATTTTCGCGCTAGCAACATCATCGCAAAAATCGCGAAAATAAAACTGCCGCGAAAATTTCCCGGTTTACTAGTAATAATTATAATATATTACGCAACTTTTTAGTGAAAATTGATCTTGAACTTTTCTAATTACATCCAATGTATGACATATAAGTCTAGGCATAACCTGTATAAAAGTCAACATATTTATATTTTTAGTTTATCTTAGCATGTTTCAAATGTAATGAGTCCCGTGCGGGGCCCGGGTGGCGAATAGGCCCGCAGCAGAGCCTAGCTTGTCGTAAGAGGCGACTAAGGGTCTTGGGATTCCGACGTCGGGTCGGTGCTCAGCCCACAGAGCGACCAAGTGTGTACCCTAGGTGGCTGAATAGGGTAGCCCTCGTCCGCGGGGGTTGTCAGGTCTATAATACGGAAACCCTGACCGCCGACCATAGTGGGCCAACGTGTGTGGAGAGTGTCACGCTTCATGCACGTAAAAGACCCCTTTGTGGACCGCCCAGTAGTGCACCACATAGGCTAAATTTTCCGACCCTACCCACCTCTCCCCTTTTTCCTGAGGTTCTTCAAAATTTACCGGTCCTTTGTTTCCCACCCCATCCCCATATTTCATTTATCATCATCATCATTTCATGCTCATTTTATCATCCTTTTCATGTTCATCGCCTGTAAATAACCTATATAGCGTTGCACGGGCGTAAAACACCAACTCACTCACTCACTCACTCAAATGTAATGAAAAAACTTGTTTCACAATCAATTTCTTGTCAATTTTATTAAGCCGGCATATATCAGTTTTTACTTGAGTAACTAATATTTTACATATAACAATTGCAAGTGTAATCTTAATAATCCTATACAAACCAATTTTCATTATAGTTTCTTAACTATGAACCTTATTTTTGAAATAATTGATACATTTATGCATATGGCTATATATATTTTCAACTTATCTTAGCATATATGTTTCAAATCTAATGAAAAAACTTGTTTTGCAATCAATTTCTTGTCAATTTTATTAAGCCAGCATATAATTTGGGCCTAAAATATCAGTTTTTACCTAAGTAACTAATATTTTACATATAACAATTGCAAGTGTAATCTTAATACTCCTATGCAAACCAATTTTCATTACAGTTTTTTAACTATAAACCTTATTTTTCAAAGTCCCGTGCGGGGCCCGGGTGGCGAATAGGCCCGCAGCAGAGCCTAGCTTGTCGTAAGAGGCGACTAAGGGTCTTGGGATTCTGACGTCGGGTCAGTGCTCAGCCCACAGAGCGACCAAGTGTGTACCCTAGGTGGCTGAATAGGGTAGCCCTCGTCCGCGGGGGTTGTCAGGTCTATAATACGGAAACCCTGACCGCCGACCATAGTGGGCCAACGTGTGTGGAGAGTGCCACGCTTCATGCACGTAAAAGACCCCTTTGTGGACCGCCCAGTAGTGCACCACATAGGCTAAATTTTCCGCCCCTACCCACTTCTCCCCTTTTTCTGTGGTTCTTCAAAATTTACCGGTCCTTTGTTTCCCACCCCATCTCCATATTTCATTTATCATCATCATGTCATGTTCATTTTATCATCCTTTTCATGTTCATCGCCTGTAAATAACCTATATAGCGTTGCACGGGCGTAAAACACCAACTCACTCACTCACTCATTATTTTTGAAATAATTGATACATTTATGCATATGGCTATGTATATTTTCAACTTATCTTAGCCTATATGTTTCAAATCTAATGAAAAAACTTGTTTCGCAATCAATTTCTTGTCAATTTTATTTAACTGGCATATAATTTGGAGCTAAAATATCAGTTTTTACTTGAGTAACTAATATTTAACACAAAAAACTTGCAAGTGTGATCCTAATACTCCGTCCCGTGCGGGGCCCGGGTGGCGAATAGGCCCGCAGCAGAGCCTAGCTTGTCGTAAAAGGCGACTAAGGGTCTTGGGATTCTGACGTCGGGTCAGTGCTCGGCCCACAGAGCGACCAAGTGTGTACCCTAGGTGGCTGAATAGGGTAGCCCTCGTCCGCGGGGGTTGTCAGGTCTATAATACGGAAAGCCTGACCGCCGTCCATAGTGTGCCAACGTGTGTGGAGAATGCCACGCTTCATGCACATAAAAGACCCCTTTGTGGACCGCCAAGAAGTGCACCACATAGGCTAAATTTTCCGCCCCTACCCACTTCTCCCCTTTTCCAGTGGTTCTTCAAAATTTACCGTCCCTGTGTTACCACCCCATCCCATATTTCATTTATCATCATCATCATTTCATGTTCATTGTATCATCCTTTTCATGTTCATCGCCTGTAGATAACCTATGTAGCGTTGCACGGGCGTAAAACACCAACTCACTCACTCACTCTTAATACTCCTATGCAAAACAATTTTCATTATAGTTTCTAAACTATGAACCTTATTTTTGAAATAATTGATATATTTATGCATATTGCTATGTATATTTTCAACATATCTTAGCATATATGTTTCAAATCTAATGAAAAAAACTTGTTTCGCAATCAATTTCTTGTCAATTTTATTAAGCCGGCATATAATTTGGGGCTAAAATATAAGTTTTTACTTGAGTAACTAATATTTTACCTATAACAATTGCGAGTGCAATCTTAATACTCCTATGCAAACCAATTTTCATTATAGTTTCTTAACTATGAACCTTATTTTTGAAATAATGGAACCTCATCCAAGCATCTCTGATGAGATGGATGAGGATCATTCTATGAAGGAGCCGTAGGCTCCGAGGGTTAAGGTGAACTTCAACTAATTCCCGCCACACGTGCCTTTTTTACAGACGATTGATTACCAGGTGCTGGTCATATATAAGTCGGCGCAGCACTCTTACAGGCCTCTTTTTACAGCCCAACATACCAAGTTCCAAGGCTATAAAGCCAATTACATACCAAGTATAAAAATGATAAAAATATTGCGTCATGCGTTTCAACAGCAAAAATGTTAATAAAACAGCCAGGGTTTGGGATAAGAATGGAAGGGACCTTAACCCTCGGAGCCTACGGCTCCCTCATAGAATGATCCTCATCCATCTCATCAGAGATGCTTGGATGAGGTTCCATTCTATAATCGGTAGCCTTCGGCTATCTTCGGGTTAAGGTGAACTCTTCAAAGCCCAAACAGCAATTTTTTGTCAGGATACAAAGACACAAAAACAAAACAAAAGTTTTAACACTAGAATTCCAGCCTAATGACCATGGTTTAACACCAGATACCATACCAATACAAAATACATGGATATAGAACCTTATGGTTGTTATTTACTGACAGAGGATGTCAGTATATGACTTTTTAATAAATGGGTGAATAATATATAAGGACATATGTCAGACATTTTGTAAATGTACCTTGAATCAGAAGACAAAACCAATTGAAGAGACAGATAAACAAGACAATCACTAGCTACTAACTTGCCTTAGACATATTTGATATAGTGATATTTGAATGCCCCTTTAGAAACTTCATTGTTTCTATCAAAATTTGACAGATTATCAAGTTGTAAAATGATATAAGCTTGAAATAATATATATTTATTATACAAAATATAAATTCCACATAACATGTGAATTCGAAAATCAAATGTTCATAAATTCACCAACCTGTCACTGTAACAGTTCCATATCACCATAACGAATCCCATAACTTTAAGCTGTCTGTGTTCCATAGATTGATGATCATCCTATAAAATATAATAACGGTATTTAAACTATGTTAATACAGTTGTCGTATAATTATTTTGATTCTGAATATCTCTGTTGTAGAATTTCTGGAATGTTCTTGCAGAAGACCAATTTGCTGTTTTCAGAATAGTAGCTACCGAGAGGCCAGCCTTACATGCTGATGAAACTGAAGCGCTACGGTACGAGTGAGCCTTAAATTTGCCAACATCAATGCCTGACAAAGACAGTACTTCCCGAAGCCATCTCGCCACTGAAGATGTTGAAACTTTGTTAAATGTTTTATATGAAATAAATAATTTGTTTGATTTTCTAAAAGGCTTTGTTTTATTGATATAATATCTTAATGTATGAACTGGACAAAGTTCCTTCTTATGAAATGGAGCAATAACAATCTCAGGTTGAGATCGGTCAGGTCTAGAAGTCTTTATTAACTCTGATAAACTGAAAGATGCCCCTTCATCCGAAAATTTCATGAATCTGATATCTAAAGCTACCAAAGTCTGGACTCTTTGAGCAGTACATATAGCGATTAACGCTACACACTTCAAAGTAATTTGTTTCATAGACATATTTGATAAAGGAAATAATTCCGCCAAATAATTCAAAACGACTTTAACGTCCCAAATAAATTTATATTTTGGTAACGGAGGTTTTGTATAAAACACTCCTTTCATAAATTTAGCTATGTCGGAGTTTCTTTCAAAAACAGTTTTTCCAAGAGTTACCAGAGTCTGGCAAATAACACTTTTGTGTGAATTAATACAGCTGTATGATTTGTTAGCTAAAAAACATTTCTGATAAGTAATTTATAACATCTACGATAGATGGTGAAGTGGGATAAATTTGTTTTGAATGACACCAAACACACCATTTGTCCCAGCAAAGATTGTATTGTTTGTTTGTTGATTTTCGCCAAGAATTAGACATGAGTTCTGTAGCCTTGTGCGAAAAGCCTCATGTCGCAAGACCTGTCCTGATACAAGACATGCGGTCAAAAACAGTTTTCGTTTGTTCATTGGATGTAATTCTTGGCTGTGAGGCAAAAACAATAGGTCTTTGCAAAATGGTCGAACAACTGGAATGTCTATCAATATTTCCAAAAGTTTTGGAAACCAACTTTGAGTTGGCCAAAAAGGTACTATTAGTACGGCTTTTCTTACCTTGTCGTCTTCTATCTTCTGACAGACTTGGTTCAGTACACTGAAAGGAGGAAACATATAAGGTTCAAATGTTTGCCATGAAAATGAAAACGCATCTGATGCCAGAGCATTCGGATCAGGAAACCAAGTAACATAAACTGATAGTTGTGCATTTAATCTTGATGCCAAGAGATCAATATTTGGAGTTAAAAAATGTATACAAATTTGTTCAAAAACGCTTGGTTTTAGTTTCCACTCAGAAGAATCATTGAAAATGCGAGACAGATGATCTGGTTCTAGATTTTCTCGACCTGGAATATGTGTCGAGGAAATATAAATTTTCCGTTCAAAACACCATAAACAAATTTCTTTGACAATCTCAAGAAGAGGTTTAACTGAACCACCTAAATTGTTAATATATGAGACTGCAGTAGAACTGTCTGTTCTCACAAAGGTTTGTACACTTACCAAATCTTTACATATAGATTTTAAAGCAAAAAAGATAGCTTTTAGTTCTAAGATATTTATGTGTAACAAAGATTCTTCAGCTGACCAACGACCCTGAGTTCGGCCTAAATTATCTGAACAAATTGCTCCCCAACCGTAAGATAAGGAGTCGGTCTGAAGTGTAATACTTTTTTCCTCATGACGTTTTGGTTTACCATTGATAATTCAAGAGCCTTAGTCTTATCAATATCCAAATATCTATGGAATAATGGTGCCAAAAGAATTCCATATCTTGCAGAATTATAGAGACCTAACAATTGAGCAATGGTTTAAATAGTTAAAATATCATTGTTCAAACATTTCCTAGACAGGGTCAAAATCTTTTCCATCTTTTCTTCAGGTAAGAAGACCTTGAATTCCACAGAGTCTATGATATGACCTAAAAAATTATACGTTGACAAGGAATCATAACAGATTTTTCTGTATTAATTGAAAAACCTAAAGATTCAATAAATCTACGCACCATCTCTGTGTTGTCTAAACAAATTGTATAAGATTGATCTTGAAAAAAAGAATCATCTATGTAGAAAAAGGAGGATATACCAAATCTCCTTACTTGTGAGAAAACAACCTTGCTAAATACCCTAGGCGCTGATGAAATACCAAATGGCAAGGCACAAAATTCATACAGCACGCCCTTCCAAATAAATTTGAGATATTTTCTATAATTCTTTCGTATCGGAATAGAAAAATAGGCATCTGACATGTCTAATGAAGTAAAGTAAAAATTTCTACCAACATTGCTAAGAACAGTATCTAAATTTTCCTGTTTAAAATGGTAGTATTGAATAAACTTATTAAGATTCTTCAAATTTATTACTGGTCTAAATTTACCATTTTTCTTTTTCACAAGAAACAAATCTGATATGAATTGATTTTTTTCATGGGTAGATATTGTAATAGCTTCTTTTCTCAACAATTCTTTGACTTCATTATCAATCAAATCAATTTCCCTTGAAGAAAATTTACCAAGCCTAGTCTTGGGAATATGTTTTTGAAAAGGTTCTCTAAAAAATTCAATCTTATAACCTTAAATAGTTTGTAAAATCCACGGGTCACTTGTAATTTTCTTCCATTGATTCAAATGTAATCTTAAAGAACCAGCCTTAAAACCATTATCATTTGCTTTTGGCAACGTACATGTAGGTTTACTAACCTTTAAAGAGGTTTTCCTCTCCTGTTCAGACCTTGATTGAAGGCTTGTTGTCTGCACCCTCTGGGTATCCTGAGGTTTGCTTGAAATGGGGTTGACCTTGCACTTCCCCTGCTGGCTCCCCTGTTGTACGAGTATCTTCCTCGTGATGCTGAAGCAGGGCGCCTGAAGTTTTTTGCATTGCTAATATTTCTATTTAATTTGTGGGCCTCATTAATTTCCCTTAGACGTTTTGACACCTCATCACCAAAAAGGCATTCAAGGCCAACCGGTTCATTTCTATTAATTAATTGGATAAATCTATTAATGTGAGGTTTCAATAGCATGCGTCTCCTTACAGAGAGTTCAAAGAATGCGTTACATTAAATAACAATGGCTCTGCTAACGAGATCTTTAAGGAGTTTCTTGTCAGTTTGATTTTGTTTTAATAGATTAGCAATTCTCAAAATTGGAACTATGCCCTGTCCTAATAATCTTTGTACTAATTGAAACATAAGATCCTGACTCCTAGCCTTCCTGTCTAAATTTTGCCAAATTTCAGGATTGATGGTAGATGGGTTGGGCCCCTTGCAATTACTTGGAATTTTGTTATCCTCTTGTTTCAAATAACTTGAAACATCAGACTTTTTACGTATGACTGCATCAACAATATTAGCCAACGATTCGTGAACATCAGAGCCAAATCTCTCAGAATCTTCAAATATCTTGGGCATCTCGAAATCATAATTATCTAACTCTTGATCATTTTCAATGTTATTGACATTATTTTGGTCATTATTCTCAAATTCATCTTCAGAATCAGAACCAAACATTTCTCTCAAATTATAAGAAGGAGGATCATTATTACCATTCCCGCTTGTGGAAGGTTGATTTTCTGCTTCATCGTGAGCACTACTATCAGAATTTGGCCTATTTTGATTCAAATTTATTGCCGTCAAGAGATTATCGGTAAATTTAGAAAACATTGCGTGCATGCTGACGGAAAACTCGTCTAATTTAGCACTACTTTTAGATTTTCTAGACTTCTTGGGTTCCGACGCTTCGTCGGCGGCAGGGGTCTTCCTTTTCATTGGAGCTTTCCCCTTTTTATTTAATCCTGGGCCCTTTCCTTTTGCCTTAGAACTTGAAGCATGCGAGTCGCCATCTTTGTTTACATTTTCATTTCCGTATTTTCGGAGTTAAAATTATTATATTATTCTTTTTCACAGGCGATTGAGCCGAAAACCCAGAAAAAGATTCGACTTCCCCATCGAAAGCAAAAATTTCCATAGCTTCTGTGTCAGGAGGTACATAATCAGATCCGCTGTCGGACATTGTCGTAGTCTAGGTCACAATCTAGAACGACATAAGAAAACAAAAATATTTTAAGTATAAATGTACTTACTGTTATAGAATAAATCGAATTCCGATTCGAAATCCAAATAATAATAGCACAGCAAACTGATTCAGTTTGCAAAAAGCTCTTTACTAACCAGAACGTGTGGCCTTAATAGTTAAAGAGGCCTGTATGAGGGGTGCGCCGACTTATATATGGCCAGCACCTGGTAATCAATCGTCTGTAGAAAAGGCACGTGTGGCGGGAAATAGTTGAAGTTCACCTTAACCCGAAGATAGCCGAAGGCTACCGATTATAGAATTGATACATTTATGCATATGGCTATGTATATTATCAACTTATCGTAGCATATATTATTCAAATGTAATGAAAAAACTTGTTTCTCAATCAATTTCTTGTCATTTTTTTTTTAACCGGCATATAATTATGGGCTAAAATATCAGTTTTTACTTGAGAAACTAATATTTTACACATAAAACTTGCAAGTGTGATCTTAATACTCCTATGCAAACCAGTTTTCATTATAGTTTCTTAAATATGAACCTTATTTTTGAAATAATTGATACATTTATGCATATGGCTATGTATATTTTCAACTTATCTTGGCATATATGTTTCAAATCTAATGAAAAAACTTGTTTCGCAATCAATTTCTCATCAATTTTATTTAACTGGCATATAATTTGGGGCTAAAATATCAGTTTTTACTTGAGTAACTAATATTTAACACATAAAACTTGCAAGTGTGATCTTAATACTGCTATGCAAAATATTTTTCATCATAGTTTTTTAACTATGAACCTTATTTTTGAAATAATTGATACATTTATGCATATGGCTATGGATATTTTCAACTTATCTTAGCCTATATGTTTCAAATCGAATGAAAAAACTTGTTCGCAATCAATTTCTTGTCAATTTTATTAAGCCGGCATATAAATTGGGGCTAAAATATCAGTTTTTACTTGAGTAACTAATATTTGACATATAACAATTGCAAGTGCAATCTTAATACTCCTATGCAAAACAATTTTCATTATACTTTCTTAACTATGAACCTTATTTTTGAAATAATTGATACATTTATGCATATGGCTATGTATATTTTCAACTTATCTTGGCATATATGTTTTAAATCTAATGAAAAAACTTGTTTTCGCAATCAATTTCTTGTCAATTTTATTTAACCGGCATATAATTTGGGGCTAAAATATCAGTTTTTACTTGACTAACTAATATTTAACACATAAAACTTGCAAGTGTTATCTTAATTCTCCTATGCAAAATAATTTTCATTATAGTTTTTTAACTATGAACCTTATTTTTGAAATAATTGATACATTTTTGCATATGGCTATGGATATTTTCAACTTATCTGAGACTATATGTTTCAAATCGAATGAAAAAACTTGTTCCACAATCAATTTCTTGTCAATTTTTTTAAGCCGGCATATAAATTGGGGCTAAAATATCAGTTTTTACTTGAGTAACTAATATTTGACATATAACAATTGCAAGTGCAATCTTAAGGTGGAGAAGGACAGTGGTCATGTGACTTGCCCAAAATAAAATGAAATTTGAAAAAAAAATTTGAGATTTTTGTGTTTTTAGGATATTTATACCTATTTTTGGCACATTTAATCGATATGATTAAAATTTGGATTTTAAAAGTAGTATAAATTTTAGCTAAAGTATGGTCAAGGGAGATAATTTGGCAAAAATCATGAAAAATCATCGTTTTTGGCTCATATTTTTGCTTGTACGTAAAAATCAAGGGAAGAAACCCCACTTTAAATGGATTTAAGATGAAGATTTGTTGCAAGATCTATAAAATGTCAAAAAAATAGGGAAATCTATTGACAGGAAAAAAAGTAATGGAACATTTTTGTGTGTTTTTGTGGGTTTTCCTGTATAATTCATATTAAAATATTGATACTTTAATTTGATATAACTCGAAAAGTAGGGAAGAAACCCATGAATTTTGAATCAAATTATGAAATAGTACATCATTTTGGACATTTATGCCAATTTTGAAGAAAATCTATTGACAAATTAATTTTGGACCCAAGTGCCACGCTCTACCTTAATACTCCTATGCAAACCAATTTTCATTATAGTTTCTTAACTATGAACCTTATTTTTGAAATAATTGATACATTTATGCATATGGCTATGTATATTTTCAACTTATCTTAGCATATATTTTTCAAATCTAATGAAAAAACTTGTTCTGTAATCAATTTCTTGTCAATTTTATTAAGCCGGCATATAAATTGGGGCTAAAATATCAGTTTTTACTACAGTTACTAATATTTACATATAACAATTGCAAGTGCAATCTTAATACTCCTATGCAAACCAATTTTCATTATAGTTTCTTAACTATGAACCTTATTTTTGAAATAATTGATACATTTATGCATATGGCTATGGATATTTTCAATTTATCTTAGCATATATTTTCAAATCTCGTGAAAAAACTTGTTTCTCAATCAATTTCTTGTCAATTTTATTAAACCGGCATATAATTTGGGGATAAAATATAAGTTTTTACTTGAGAAACTAATATTTTACACATAAAAATTGCAAGTGGGATCTTAATACTCCTATGCAAAACAATTTTCATTATAGTTTCTTAACTATGAACCTTATTTTTGAAATAATTGATACATTTATGCATCTGGCTATGTATATTTTCAACTTATCTTAGCATATATGTTTCAAATCGAATGAAAAAACTTGTTTTGCAATCAATTTCTTGTCAATTTTATTAAGCCTGCATATAATTTGGAGCTCAAATATCAGTTTTTACTTGAGTATTAATATTTTACATAAAAAACTTGCAAGTGTGATCTAAAAACTCCTATGCATACCAATTCTCATTAAAGTTTCTTAACTATGAACCTTATTTTTGAAATAATTGATACTTGTATGCACATGGCTATGTATATTTTCAACTTATCTTAGCATATATATTACAAATCGAATGAAAAAACTTGTTTCGCAATCAATTTCTTGTCAATTTTATTTAACCGGCATATAATTTGGGGCTAAAATATCAGTTTTTACTTGACTAACTAATATTTAACACATAAAACTTGCAAGTGTGATCTTAATTATCCTATGCAAACCAATTTTCATTATAGTTTCTTAGCTATGAACCTTATTTTTGAAATAATTGATACATGCGTTTTGCTATCAGATTTGCAATATCTCATACCGTTTTCGGGAAATTAGGGGTCAAAGGGGCCAAAAACGACATTTATAAAAGTTTGTCCAGGCAAATAGTTTTTAACCAAAGTTTAGTTGTAGTTGTCCAGCCAATAGTTATGAAGTTTAAATATGATGACTATTTCCACTAAGGGAATGATGGTTTTGTATTTGGGGTTTGTAGCTCCTACTGTTTTAGAAAAAAAGGGCCAAAGGGGCTAAAACGGGTGTATTGACAAAACTGTTGTAGAATGTTCATTATTCATTCAATTTTGAAAATTCTGTTATTGTTGAAGTGCTCATAAAATTCTGTCTACTAAATGTGTTAATGATTTTGATATGTATTTTACCATTACATTGCTACAGGGGGCTAAAGACAGGCCACGCCCATAAAATCAACTTTTTTTTATTTTTGGTCCGATTTTCAAAATCTTTTTTTCATTGGAATCCTTGTGAAAATCCCTGGCTGTGTTTTCAGTCAGATTTGCAATTTCTCTTACCGTTTTCGAGAAATTAGGGGTCAAAGGGGCCAAAAACACCAACTTTAAAAGTTTGTCAAGGCAAATAGTTTAATACTTAAAATTAAGTTGTAGTTATTACATGTATATAAATAAGGCTTTTTGTATTATATGTTGATGTAAATATATATGTGTCAAAAAATGCATTTTTAAGTCCACCACAGGATGCATGTGTCAAAAAGCTTTGAAAGTCCACCATGGGCTTCATGTGACCAAAGCAATGGCCTATCCATATTAGGCTTCCAAGGTACAGGGTTTAACTTATTGCGGTCGTATCATGCTGCGCTCGGCGTAGCTTTTTTTTTAGATCTAAGGGGTCGAAGGGGCAAAAAAAGCCATTTTTAAAAGTTGGCCAAGGCAAATGAACTTTGCTGTAGTGGGCCAGCCAATTGTTATCAAGTTTAAATATGATGATTATATCCACTTATGGATGCATTTTTTTGCTCTTGTAGTCCTTACTATTTAAAAAAAAAAGATCCAAAAGGGTCCAAATCGTATCAAAATGTCAATGAATATAGAAATAAGATTTTTTCTATTCAATGTTAATGTAAATCTATATTTGTCAAATATGCATTTAAAAGTCCATCACATGAAGCATGTGTCAAAAAGCCTTGTAAGTCCACCTTGGGCTGCATGTGACTAAAGCAATAGCCCATATTGGGCCTCCAATGTACATGGTTCAACTTGTTGCGGTCGTATCATGCTGCGCCCGGCGTAGCTTTTTATTGGTTTTAGCAGTATGTATGTATGTTCTGCATCATTTTGCAAGGGGACACGTATATCCACCTCCTGTATTTGTGAGTTTCTTGTGTCGCTAAATCTTAGCACACCATATGTACACGTAGTAGGAATGGAGAGATTGTGTACGTGCAACCTGACCTATCGTTCCAAAACCCCTCCACACATTATATCTACAGATTTAGAAGGTTGCCTGTGGAAATGCAAGTTCTCTTTATGTACTATGTACAAAAATTTATTTTTCCTCCTTACTTCCATTTATTATCTTAAATAATTTACATACACTTAAATGATTTGTGTTTCACACTTTGATGCTCTCTAATCATTAAAACAATTTTATTGTAACATCTGTGTTTACAAATTGCTGATATAACTCAAAACAATTAATATGTTACCGCGATCTCCATATTATGTGTTCTTAAAGGGATAGTGTCTACCATTTTGATGAAATTTTGTTTATTTGCATTTTGTACTTGCAACTTATAAAATTATAAATAATGATAGATGAACACTTAAAATTTTAAATCAGGTACACTAATTAGCCATTAATTGCTTAAAGAAAATGGAATCTAATATACTGTGTAACTCCCCACATGCTGTCAATCAAATTAATAACAAAGGAACATGTGTGCTCTGGTCAGAGGTAATTATGATGCTGTGAATTGTTTTGAAAATAGGTCAAAACCATTGGATAAGGCAGCTTAGTGCATTTTGATTGGCATGCCTTTGGGTGGAACACTTGAATTTTTGTCTGGAAGATAATAATTTAAGACCAAATTTTAAATCAAAATATAAGCTTATTATTAAATGAATTGCAAAATTTCATGTATTCATCTTATTTTTTGGGGGAAGTCTAACTGTAATGACTGAAATAAATGTCTTTTAAAATTTTGCCAAAATCGTAGACACTATACCTTTAATGTGGTTATTGCTGTTTCATATCTAGTCGTGTGTGTGTGTGTGTGTGTGTGTGCTCTTTTGTTGGAATAGAATAGAATATTTTATTTTCCAAAAGCATATATTGAGATTTATCATTAGTTGATCTTATTTATTTTTATAGCTCCATATAATAATTTCACCACCTCTACAACTGATTCTACCACATCCGATACAACTGCAACAGCCCCTGCTGTTGAGCCTTCTTCTGCTGCATCAAATACTACATCTATGACAACTAGAGGTATAACTAAGGATATTAATACATTATGGACTGGTATTTCTAAAGTATCATCTTTGAATTTTACAAATTTGGTTAATTTTGATAGTACTACTTCATACAAGATATCTTTAAAGGGAAAGTTCACAAAATAATGAAAATTTGTCATATGATTTCTAATGCATTATCTAATCATGCTATACCATTTTCACTTTTATATTCAATTTAATAAGCTGACAAATATGGAATTTGATTTTTCATCTTTTGGTTTCTGTCATTTTGAATTACACAAAACATCTGAATACGACTTTTGATTATTTCAATTACTTTGTTGGTTATTGGACATACTACAAGATCACTTAAACGTTTGAACAAGTATGAATTTTTGCTACTCAGTAGAAATTCTGATCAACTTAACTAGTCCCCTAATGTAGAGTAGGGGACTATTTCAAATAAATAATCCCAAATATCTTTGTTATAAGTTAAGATATGAGAGGAAAAAATTGCACACTGTTATAAAACATTGTTCTGGACAATTTAAAACCATATGTCAAAAATCGTGAACTTACTCTTTAAGGTGGATCGGGAGTATAACATGGAGCATCTTTTTCGGACATCTTGCAATTTTTTAGTCTGGATTCCAGTTAAAATGACTTAAAATATACCCAAAAGATTCAAAATATAATTCTTTATTTTATTTTATAAATGAAAAAAATATAACTTCAATATTTAAAAAGAAATTAAGCTTTTTCTGAAAAGTTCTATTTTCAGGGAAGATAATTGGGGGGAAACTGTGTGACAAATTTTTATATAGAAATGTGTAGGAAAAATGAGTTTTTCTTAGATATCTAAGAAAGAAGGTCCGTGACCCCAAGTATTTATCACGTTTTTCAGGAGATAGATTATGTAGCTTGACATTTGGGAATATAACTAAAATCTGATGGGTTTCCAGCTCACAGTGACGCTAAATAACTCTTTTCTATTCATAATCTATTGAAAAACACGACTTAAGGCCACCAATTTCGAAAGGTCATATATTTGTAGGAAGGTCCGTGACCCCCAATTATTTTTGCATTTTTCAAAAGTTCGTTTATCAAAGTTTAATTCTGCAAAATTTAACAAACATCTGATGGATTTTTCTTATACCCCTGAACCACCTTAAGTTCCGATTCAACATTATTTTTAAATTTTAGTACAAATACTGATATTCATTTGTAACTGATTCTTATATAACAACTGTAAACGTTGATCCAGGTTTATCTACATATCCAAATACAAGTAATTTTACCAAAATTATGGAAATTATCATCCGTATTATTTGTGTTGTTATTTTATTGCTATCATTAAACATCTATATTGTTTTGAAAAAAAGGAGACGTAACAATGTTGACACTGAACTTCAATTAAGTAGCATATATACATGTTTTAATGAAGAAGAAGTTTAACACATAAATGAAAACAATTGATATTATGATATGAAATGTATAAATGTTGGAAATATTTAGATGTTTCAAATTCGATGTTCTTTTACAGGTTTAATTAGATGGGGAAGTTTGTGTTCAATGAGCACATTCACTTTACTTCTTTTTATTTGCCGTCATTATAATCATCTTCGACATCATCATCATCATGACCATACTGATTATTCACAGATTTCATCACCATCACTTTTATTTTTAACTCCTTCAACGTCACCATTACCTCCACATCTATCTACACCATCTCCATCATCACCCCCACCTAGATCACCAGAGGAAATAATCCAGATAGCTGGTGAACTTATTGAAATGGATGAACTCCCCATTTCGAGCAGAACAAGGTCAAAGGTTAGAAGACAGTTAAATGTTTCAAATTGATTTGTCATTATGATTAGAAAGAATCACTCTTTATAGAGTGGGGCTATATTGGATTCACCTTGTCAGTCTGTACAAAAAATAGGGGTTAAATCTGAATCACCTTGTAAGTCGTCTGTTCATTTTTTTTCGAACAGAATGTTTTGCTTATACTGAACATATTTAAATTGATATTTGGTATACAGCCCCCTATGATCAAATGTACATTACCTCTCCTATTTTTAAGCTTGTTGTACATTTACTTCCTTTTTCCGATTAAATTTTGGCTATTTTTTAGTTATTTTAAAGATTGATTTTCAGCTCTTCTAAATTTTCGCACCAGATTTCTATACTTCTTATAAATGGATTGATTTGATATTTGGTACATATCATCTTCATCATTACCATTTTTACTGAGTCTCTCCATTTCATGTTTGTCATACATTTATCTCCTGTTGTTTGCCTTGGTGACTTAGTTCAGCATTGATTTTGTGAAGAGGTTATGTATGTTAGCATGGCAACCCATGTAGATGTTTGTTTGTGTATATATGTTTTATATCATTTGTTTATCCATCCATGTTACTTCTTTGTTTTTATATATTCTTTATACGTAATTTTCAATTATTGTTAACTCTTATGTCTTTGGTCTTAAATAAAAAAATCTACTTCCTTAACTTTATCATCATTATAAGTCTTAAGAGTAAAAAAAAAGAAATCTACCTCATTGTAAGTTTTTTGGTCGAGAAATCTACCTCATTGTAAGTTTTTTGGTCGAGATTTTATTATAAATACTCCTTTTTATTCCAATAATTACATTATAGAGTTTGTGTTTTTTAGTTTTTCTCATTTTTTTATGTTATACATATTGATTTTAATACACTCCATAGTTTATTTTGTTTTAATAGTATAGTTAATACTATTATTGTTAAAAAGTCTTTTTTATTGTTTTTATCTAATGTGCCATTTTTTAAATTGTGCTTTCATGTGTCAAATCTAGTTTAACTTAACCACTCATTTTTTAATGTTACTCATGTTGATTTTGTTTTAATAATATAGTTATTATATCTCCCAAACACTATGTTTGGGAGATATATTGTTTTTACTCTGTTTCTTATTATTATGTCTCCTAAACGAAAGTTTGGAGACATATTGTTTTTACTCCGTTTCTTATTATTATTTGTATTATGTCCCCGAACACGAAGTGTCGGGGACATATTGTTTTTGCTCGGTTTCTTATTATTATTATTATTATTATTCTTTTTCTTAGTATTCTGTAGTGTGAACTTGTCCAATGTTTTTAAAGAATATCGTTTAAGGTAGGAGGCTGAAACTTCATATATCAAGAGTATGGAGTGTGAAATTATGCATCTGATTTTTTTGAATGAAATGGACTACACCTTATAGGGTAAAAAGGGGCCTGAAAATGGCTCCTCGAAATCAAAGTTTTATTTTTAACGGCATTTATAAACCGGCGGGATTATTGAAAATTTGTTTATATATAAAATAGGTACTTACAAGAGGTATCATTCAAAAAAAGAATTTTTAAAATCGGACTGACCGTTTTCAAAATTTTGCAAAAAAACGAAAAAAAGTTTTTAAAAGGGAGATAATCCTAATTGAATTTCGAGAAAATTTTAAAACTTCATTATTTTTAAATGAAAATTTGTATTTAAGGTAATTGGAGTATGCCGAGTTTATTTTTGGTATAAATTTTTTTTTATCGTCGGCCATTTTCAAAATGGCCGCCATTTCTGGTAAAAATTAAACTTAGTCCGATTTTAATGAAGATTTGTATTGAAGGTAATTGGGGTATGCCAAGTTCATTTCTGGTATCGAATTGTTTTTATCGCCCGCCATTTTCAAAATGGCGGCCACTTCCGGTAAAAATTGAACTTGCTCTGATTTTAACGAAAATTGATATCTAAGGGTTTTGAAGGATGGCGAATTGATGCACGTTGTCGAAAATGTCAAAAAAAAATCAAAATGGCCGCCACTTCCGGTAAAAATTCAACTTGCTCCGATTTTAACGAAAATTGATAATTAGGGGTGTTGTAGGATGGCGAATTGATGCGCGTTGTCGAAAATGTCGATAAATTCAAAATGGCCGTCACTTCCGGTAAAAAATCAACTTTCTCAGATTTTAACGAAAATTGATATCTAGGGGTTTTACAGCATGGCGAATTTATGTGAGATGTCGAAAATGTCGAAAAATTCAAAATGGCCGCCACTTCCGGTAAAATTTAACTTATTCCGTTTTAACGAAAATTGATATCTTAGCATTATAAAGGATGGCGAACAGATAAATGTTATAACTAAGCCAGATATAAACAAAGAGGGGTACGTGAGGGGACATTTGTGACTCGCTTTGCGATCACAATTATACCTAGTTATTATTCTTTTTCTTCTTTCTCCGCGGCATGAAACTGTCCATGCGAGTTCTCAGAAATTGCTTGACGGATTAGCACGAAACATTGTATGATGGTAGATGGGTCTTTGAAGTAAATCCTAACCTATTCGGAATTTCCATGATGGCCGCCATTTTCAAAATGGCCGCCATTACATAAGGGTACCCCAAAATTATCTCAAAAACTACTGGACGGATTTTGACCAAATTTGGACGTTCATTGACAAAATTAAAAAGGACTTGATTGGTGAAAAAAAAAATTCAAGATGGCCGCCATTTTCAAAATGGCTGCTACTGATAATAGGCAAACTTTGAAAATGTCAACCGATTTGCATGAAACTTAGTATATTAACAGAACAGGGAAAGGCGACCTCTAATCTGTAAATAAAATTTTCAAGATGGCCGCCATTTCAAAATGGCCGCCATCCAAAGTTGTAAAAATTGACCAATTTCAACCAATGCTTCAATTTCAACAAAATTTTGTATCTAAAGGTTTTTATGAATGGTGAAATAGAATACGGTGTCAAAAATGCGTTCGTTTGGGAGACATTTTGTGTTGGGCATCCCCAACACAGTCAGCACTTGTTATTATGTCTCCCAAACGAAAGTTTGGAGACATATTGTTTTTACTCTGTTTATTATTATGTCTCCCAAACGAAAGTTTGGAGACATATTGTTTTTACTATGTTTCTTATTATTATTATTATTATTCTTTTTCTTCTTTCTCCCGCCATGAACGTGTCCGTACCATTTCTTCAAAACGCCTCGAAGGATTTTAACGAAACATTGTAGGAAGGTAGATGGGTTACTAGAGTTGCGGAGGGACTTTTAAAAAATTTCAAAATGGCTGCCGTTTTCGTGTAATTGGCGAAAGTTCATAATATAGGACATTGCAATATTTCGATAACCTAGGTGCGTAGGAGGCTGAAATTTTGTAGGTGAATAGAGCAAAAGGAGCTCTTTAATAATACGGAAAAAAATTTTGAAGCGATATTTACTGTTTTCGAGTTATTTGCGAAAATGTGATTTTTTTGGGCCCGAAAATGCGAAAATTGTCAAAATGCTTTGATTTCGACAAAATTTTGTTTCTAGAGATTTTAAAAGATGGCGAATCATAATACGAGGTCAAAAATTTCAAAATGGCCGCCATTTCCTTGTAATTGACGAAAGTTCATAATATAGGACATTGCAATATCTCGGTAACCTAGGTGCGTATGAGGCTGAAATTTTGTAGGTGAATAGAGCAAAATGAGCTCTTCAATAATACGAAAAAAAATTGGAAGCAATATTTACGGTTTTCGAGTTATTTGCTTAAATGTGATTTTTCGGGCCCGAAAATGCGAAAATCGTCAAAATGCTTCGATTTCGACAAAATTTTGTCTCTAGGGGTTCTAAAAGATGGCGAATCATATAACGAGGTCAAAATGCATTCGTTTGGGAGACATTTTGTGTTGGGCATCCCCAACACAGTCAGTACTTGTTATTATTTTTCTTCTTCTTTCTCCGCGGCATGAACGTGTCCGCACGTTTTCTCTAAAACGCCTTAGGGGATTTGTACGAAACATTGTAGGATGGTAGAAGGGTTATTGAAGTTGTGCACGGACATTTCAAAATTTTCAAAATGGCCGCCGTTTCCATGTAATTGGCGAAAGTTCATAATATAGGACATTGCAATATCTCGGTAACCTAGGTGTGTAGGAGGCCGAAATTTTGTAGATGAATAGAGCAAAAGGAGCTCTTCAATAATACGGAAAAAAATTTTGAAGCGATATTTACGGTTTTCGAGTTAATTGCGAAAAAGTGATTTTTCTGGCCTAAAAATGTGAAAATTGTCAAAATGCTTCAATTTCGACAAAATTTTGTTTCTAGAGATTTTATAAGATGGCGAATCAAATTACGAGGTCAAAAATTTCAAAATGGCCGCCGTTTCCGTGTAATTGACGAAAGTTCATAATATAGGGCATTGCAATATCTCGGTAACCTAGGTGCGTAGGAGGCTGAAATTTTTGTAGGTGAATAGAGCAAAATGAGCTCTTCAATAATACAAAAAAAAATTGAAGCGATGTTTACGGTTTTCGAGTTATTTGCTAAAATGTGATTTTTCGGGCCCGAAATGCGAAAATCATCAAAATCTTTAGATTTCAACGAAATTTTGCATCTAGGGGTTCTAAAAGATGGCGAATCATATAACGAGGTCAAAAATGCATTCGTTTGGGAGACATTTTGTGTTGGGCATCCCCAACACAGTCAGTACTTGTTATTATTCTTTTTTTTTCTTCTTCCGACCATGAACTTGTCTGCACCACATCTCATAAAACTACTGAATGAATCTTTTTGAAATTTTGTATGGTGATAGGGTGGGTCTCAAAGGTGTGCATGCAATTTTCGGAATTTTCAAAATGGCCATCGTTTCCATGGAAACAGGGAAAGGTCATAATAAAGGACATCGCGATATCTCGGTTACCTAGGTGCGCAGGGTTCTGAAATTTTGCAGGTTAAAAGAGCAAAAGAAGCTCTTTCATAATACGAAAAAAAATTTCGAAGCGATATTTACGGTTTTCTAGTTATTCACGAAAATGTGATTTTTCGGTCCCAAAAATGGGAAGATTGTCAAAATGCTATGATTTCGACAAAATTTGGTATCTAGGGGTTTCAAACGATGGCGAGTTAGGATGCGATGTCAAAATTTATGCAAGAGTGACAGTTTGCGTACGTTTGGGAGATATTTTTGTGTTGGGCATCCCCAACACAGTCAACACTAGTAAGTCAACACTAGTAATTATATCTCCCAAACACTATGGTCCCGTGCGGGGCCCGGGTGGCGAATAGGCCCGCAGCAGAGCCTAGCTTGTCGTAAGAGGCGACTAAGGGTCTTGGGATTCTGACGTCGGGTCAGTGCTCAGCCCACAGAGCGACCAAGTGTGTACCCTAGGTGGCTGAATAGGGTAGCCCTCGTCCGCGGGGGTTGTCAGGTCTATAATACGGAAACCCTGACCGCCGACCATAGTGGGCCAACGTGTGTGGAGAGTGCCACGCTTCATGCACGTAAAAGACCCCTTTGTGGACCGCCCAGTAGTGCACCACATAGGCTAAATTTTCCGCCCCTACCCACCTCTCCCCTTTTCCTGTGGTTCTTCAAAATTTACCTGTCCTTTGTTTCCCATCCCATCTCCATATTTCATTTATCATCATCATTTCATGTTCATTTTATCATCCTTTTCATGTTCATCGCCTGTAAATAACCTATATAGCGTTGCACGGGCGTAAAACACCAACTCACTCACTCACCCAAACACTATGTTTGGGAGATATATTGTTTTTACTCTGTTTCTTATTATGTCTCCCAAACGAAAGTTTGGAGACATTGTTTTTACTCCGTTTCTTATTATGTCTCCCAAACACTATGTGTTGGGAGACATATTGCTTTTACTCCGTTTCTTATTATGTCCCCGACCACGAAGTGTCGTCGGGGACATATTGTTTTTACTCCGTTTCTTATTTTTCTTCTTATTATTATTATACTTTTTTCTTTTTCTTCCGTCAACCTGATGCACGAACTTGTCCGGCTATCTCCTCGGAAACGGTTTGACCGATCGATATGAAACTTGGAGGGGTGATAGGTCCTAAGGTCCTTCAGTGTCTAATAGTTTTAAAATTTTCAAAATGGCCGCCATTTCCATGGAAACCGGATTTGTTCTAGATACCGGACATCGCCATATCTCGGAAACCTAGGTGGTCAGGACCTTGAAACTTGGTATGTTTGTAGAGCTTGATTAGTACTACTAAATGAGCGAAAAAAATTCGGAAGCGGTATTTACGGTTTTCGAGATAAAAATGAGAATGTGATTTTAAAGGGAGATAATCGGGTCCAAATTTTTCAAAAAATTTCAAAGTGGTCTGATTTTGATGAAAATTGGTATACTGATAGATTATGGTATTGCGAGTAATATTCTATATCTAAAATTAAAATTTGACGATGGCGGCCATTTTGAATCCAAGATGGCCGCCAAAATTTCAAAGTGGTCTAATTTTGATGAAAATTGGTATACTGATAGATTATGGTGTTGCGAGTTATATTCTATGTCTGAAATTAAAATTTGACAATGGCGGCCATTTTGAATCAAAGATGGCCGCCAAAATTTCAAAGTGGTCTGATTTTGATGAAAATTGGTATACTGATAGATTATGGTGTTGCGAGTAATATTCTATACCTAAAATTAAAATTTGACGATGGCGGCCATTTTGAATCCAAGATGGCCGCCAAAATTTCAAAGTGGTCTGATTTTGATGAAAATTGGTATACTGATAGATTATGGTGTTGCGAGTAATATTCTATACCTAAAATTAAAATTTGACGATGGCGGCCATTTTGAATCCAAGATGGCCGCCAAAACTTCAAAGTGCTTCTATTTACATGAAAATTGATCTTAAGGGGTATTTTGACATGCTGAAGAGAATAAACTCGGTATCACAGACATTAAATGAGAACGGGAGGGGACATCCCATGTTTCGCGAAACATAAGTTTTAATTATTATTCTTTTTTTTTCTTCTTCCGACCATGAACGTGTCCGCACAGTTTCTCAAAAACTACTCAATGGATTGTCATGAAATTTTGTATATAGGTAGGTGGGGACTCAAAGTTGTGCACGCACCAATCGGAATTTTCAAAATGGCCGCCGTTTCCATGGAAACAGGGTAAAGGTCATAATATATAGGACATTGCTATATATCGGCTACCTAGGTGCGCAGTATTCTGAAATTTTGTTGGTTGATAGAACAAAAGGAGCTCTTTAAAAATATGAAAAAAAATTTAAAGCGATATTTACGGTTTTCGCACTATTTGCGAAAATTTGATTTTTTCGGTCCGAAAATGTGATAATTGTCAAAATGCTTTGATTTCAACAAAATTATGTATCTAGGAGTTTTATTGCATGACGAATTATAATTCAATGTCAAAATTGAGGTTGGAGTGATAGTTTGCGCACGTTTGGGAGACATTTTTGTGTTGGGCATCCCCAACACAGTCAGCACTAGTTATTATATCTCCCAAACACTATGTTTGGGAGATATATTGATTTTACTCTGTTTCTTATTATTATTATTCTTTTTTTTCTTCTTCTCCTCATGAACTTGTCCGAGCCACATCTCATAGAAGGACTTGATGGATCTTCATGAAATTGTGTATGGTGGTAAGGTGGGTCCCAAAGTTGGTAATAGGCTATTCGGAATTTTCAAAATGGCCGCCGTTTCTTTGGAAACAGCAAAAGGTTATAATATGGGACATTGAGATATCTCGGTTACCTAGGTGCTCAGGGTTCTGAAATTTTGTAGGTTAATAGAGCAAAAAGAGCTCTTTAATAATACGAAAAAAAAAATTTGAAGCGATATTTACGGTTTTCGAGTTATTCACGAAAATGTGATTTTTCGATCCCAAAAATGGGAAAAAATGTCAAAATACTACGATTTCCACAAAATTTGGTATCTAGAGGTTTCAAATGATTGCTAGTTTTGATGCGATGTCAAAATTAATGCAAGAGTGACGATATGCGTACGTTTGGGAGATATTTTTGTGTTGGGCATCCCCAACACAGTCAACACTAGTTATTATTCTTTTTCTTCTTTCTCCGCCATGAACGTGTCCGGCACTTTTCTCGGAAATGCCTCGAAGGATTTGAACGAAACATTGTATAATGGTAGATGGGTTACTGGAGGAGTGCACAACCTTTTAAAATTTTTCAAAATGGCCGCCGTTTCCGTGTTATTAGCGAAAGTTCATAAAATAGGACATTTCAATATCTCGGTAACCTAGGTGTGCAGGGTTCTGAAATTTTGTAGGTTAATAGAGCAAAAGGAGCTCATTAATAATACGGAAAAAAAATTCAGAGCGATATTTACGGTTTTCGAGTTATTCACGAAAATGTGATTTTTCGGGCCCAAAAATGCAAAATTTGTCAATGTGCTTCGATTTCAATGAAATTTCATTTCTAGGGGTTTCAAGGGATGACGAATTAGAATACAGTATCAAAAATGCGTTCGTTTGAGAGACATTTTTGTGTTGGGCATCCCCAACACATTCAGTACTTGTTATTATTATATCTCCCAAACACTATGTTTGGGAGATATATTGTTTTTACTCTGTTTCTTATTATATCTCCCAAACACTATGTTTGGGAGATATATTGATTTTACTCTGTTTCTTATTATTATTATTCTTTTTTTTCTTCTTCTCCTCATGAACTTGTCCGAGCCACATCTCATAGAAGGACTTGATGGATCTTCATGAAATTGTGTATGGTGGTAAGGTGGGTCCCAAAGTTGGTAATAGGCTATTCGGAATTTTCAAAATGGCCGCCGTTTCTTTGGAAACAGCAAAAGGTTATAATATGGGACATTGAGATATCTCGGTTACCTAGGTGCTCAGGGTTCTGAAATTTTGTAGGTTAATAGAGCAAAAAGAGCTCTTTAATAATACGAAAAAAAAATTTGAAGCGATATTTACGGTTTTCGAGTTATTCACGAAAATGTGATTTTTCGATCCCAAAAATGGGAAAAAATGTCAAAATACTACGATTTCCACAAAATTTGGTATCTAGAGGTTTCAAATGATTGCTAGTTTTGATGCGATGTCAAAATTAATGCAAGAGTGACGATATGCGTACGTTTGGGAGATATTTTTGTGTTGGGCATCCCCAACACAGTCAACACTAGTTATTTTTATATCTCCCAAACACTATGTTTGGGAGATATATTGTTTTTACTCTGTTTCTTATTATTATGTCCCCGACCACGAAGTGTCGTCGGGGACATATAGTTTTTACTCCGTTTCTTATTTTTCTTATTATTATGTCCCCGAACACGAAGTGTCGGGGACATATTGTTTTTGCTCGGTTTCTTATTATTATTATTATTATTATTATTATTATTATTTTTCTCGGTATTCTGGAGTGGTGAACTTGTCCACCTCATTTTTTCGACATCTTTTAAGGTAGGAAGCTGAAACTTCATAGATCAAGAGTATGGAATGGGAGATTGTGCTTTTTGTATTTTTCGCCGAAATCGAATGACCCCTTATAGGTCAAAAAAGGGCCTCAAAATGGCTCCTCGAAACCGAAGTTGAATTTTTACCTGGCATTTCTGATCCAGCAGGGGTAGGAAAAATTCCTTTAAAGGGTTAGTGTAGACTTTTAATACCTTTCATTTAAAAAAAGAATTTTGAAAATCGGACCTACGGTTCTCAAAATTTTGCAAAAAATCGAAATTTAATTTTTATGTCAAATTGAGTTATCTTTCTTGGAACAATATATTTTGTAATACTAATGTTAAAATTCCTAACTTTATTATTTCTTAATGAAAATTGGTTTTCAAGGTAATAGTGGTATGCCGAGTTCATTTTTGGTATCGAAAAAAAATTTTGGCGGCCATTTTTAAAATGGCGGCTAAAATGGCCGCCATTTTCCCGCCAAAACTTAAACTTGCTCCAATTTTTATGAAAATTGATATATAAGGTAATAGTGGTAAGGCGAGTTGATTTTTAACATCAAATTTTTTTTATCGTCGGCCATTTTCAAAATGGCCGCCGTTTCCCGCCAAAAATTAAACTTACTCCGATTTTGATGAAAATTGGTATATAAGGGTATAGTGGTATGGCGAGTTGATTTTTGACATCAAAATTTTTTTTATCGTCGGCCATTTTCAAAATGGCGGCCGTTTCCCGCCAAAAATTAAACTTACTCCGTTATTGATGAAAATTCGTATATAAGGTAATAGTGGTATGGCGAGTTGATTTTTGACATCAAAATTTTTTTTTTCGTCGGCCATTTTCAAAATGGCCGCCGGTTTCCCGCCAAAATTAAAGTTACTCTGATTTTGATGAAAATTGGTATATAAGGTAAAAGTGGTATGGCCAGTTGATTTTTGACATTGAAATTTTTTTATAGTCGGCCATTTTCAAAATGGCCGCCGTTTCCCGCCAAAATCAAAGTTACTCTGATTTTAATGAAAATTGGTATATAAGGTAATAGTAGTATGGCGAGTTGATTTTTGACATTGAAATTTTTATTTCGTCGGCCATTTTCAAAATGGCCGCCGTTTCTCGCCAAAATCAAAGTTACTCTGATTTTAATAAAAATTGGTGTATAAGGTAAAAGTGGAATGCCGAACTTATTTTTGACATCAAATTTTTTTTAGCGTCAACCATTTTCAAAATGGCCGCCATTTCCCGCCAAAATTAAACTTACTCCTATTTTGATGAAAATTGGATAAAATAAGTTATCTCAAATGCTTAGAGACATTGACAAAGAGGGGTACGTGAGGGGACATTTTTGTGACTCGCTTGCGATCACAATTAGAACTAGTTATTCTTTATTTTTTCTTTTTCTTCCGTCAACCTGATGCACGAACTTGTCCGGCCTACTCCTCTGAAATGGGTAAACCGATCGATCTGAAACTTGGAGGGATGATAGGTCCCAACATCCTACGGTGTTTTTTGGGGTTTATAATTTCAAGATGGCCGACATTTCCAAGATGGCCGCCAAAAACCGAAAAACTGTTACCTCGATTTTCTAGGAAACCACTTGATAAAATTCAACAAAACTTGGTATACATGTACAGGAACACAAATGGAAACTTTTTGGCAAAAAAAAAATTTCGCGAGTGGCGGCCATTTTGAAAAATGGCCGAAAAACGCTGAAAAGTGTAAACATTGTCCGATTTCAACGAAACTTGGTATACAGGGTATATGGGTGATGGCGACTCGCGGCCCACTGTCAGAATTTCTGTAATGGCCGCCATTTTCAAGATGGCCGCCGAAAATGGCGAAAAATGTAAACATTGTCCGTTTTCAATGAAACTTGGTATACAGGGTATGTGGGTTATGGCGACTCACGGCGCATTGTCAGAATTTCCGTAATGGCCGCCATTTTCAAGATGGTTGCCGAAAATCGCGAAAAATGTAAACATTGTCCGATTTTAACGAAACTTGGCACACAAGGTACATGGGTGATGGCGACTCGGGGCACATTGTCGGAATTTCTGTAATGGCCGCCATTTTCAATGAAACTTGGCACACAAGGTATATGGGTGATGGCGACTCGCGGCGCATTGTCGGAATTTCTGTAATGGCCGCCATGTTCAAGATGGCCGCGGGAAAATGGTGAAAAATGTAAATATATTAGTGAATTTGCAACTTTATATCGTTCAGTTGTGCGTGCAATTCCATGTTAAATGATTTTTTAAAGGATTTTTTGTAACCCTTTTTACATCTTCATACCATACCTTTAGCTTCACTAGTGAAATCCTACTGAAGTTGTCGCTTTTTATGAACTTAGTCAATTTTAAATATTTTATGACCGGACACAAGGATGTATGCATTAAATTACAGTTTGCTGGAAAATTTCAAGGTTGGTTTTACTTAACATTAACATATTAGATTTTCTTTACAAATGCTTTTTTTGTATTATGTTGCATGACATGTACTTTACTAGATGGATATATACTGGTATATATGTGACTTTTAATTTTTCTATCCCAAGGACGGATCCAGTATTTTCCAAAAGGGAGTTCATAAAGTGCTGCATTAAGGAGGAATTATTTAATTTATTATTATTTTTTTGGATCCGTCCCTGTTTCTTTGCTTCTACATTGTATGGGACCAGTTATTCTTGGACTAATCTTTGATATTCACACAAATAAATGTTTGTTTGGAAAAGATATATTCAATTAACAAAACAAAACCTTAAACCTGAAGTCAATGACAAAAGTTCAGAAAAATCCAAGTCCAGGAATGACATTGACACGACTAACCTATATATAAGGAAAAACGCATCTTCAAATTATATTGTATGCTAACTTGTATATAGGTCCTCCATGCGGTTGGTCCTGGAAACTCACAATAACTGGCCAATCATCCTCTTTCTACATACTCACCATCATCTACTTATAGTATATGTTCATTAAATGTATTCACTATAACGCTTTAACTCTGTGTGTTGTCTTTGCTTGAAATTCGCTTGCATATTTACAAAACAAATGGCATGTTCTTGTGAGGCAGAAGGTCGTGTCTTTATACCCTAGAGGGTGGTGGCTGCAGAAGCTGGATTTATAATTTAATACTTTTTTTCTACAAATGAAGATCACGCTTGTCAGGCAGAAATGTGATATAAAGAAGGTGGTAGCTACAGAAGCTGGGTTTAATTCACTGCAATCTTATTTAATACATTTATTTCTTTTTTCTTTTCCTCAGGAAACTTCATGAATCTTCAGAAAAAGCCATGTATATCAACATCCAATCTTCAGAAAAAGCCATGTATATCAACATCTACAAAATTTTTATACAGTTTTTGATCTGTTCGTTTGTCTGTTCTTCATGAAATTTTGTACGCTACTTTATTATATCACACTTCAGAAAAAGCCATGTATATCAACTAAACTAGCAACCAACATTGGAGTCTTTTTCAAATGTTTGTCCGTCTTAGAGTCTTTGTTTTACCTTTCAGGTTCAACTTTTTGTGACAAAGCTCTTGGGATCACTTAAACTCAAAAACTTGATAATTTGGAATATACATTTGACATTTTACATGGTCTGTCAGTTATCTACTTATGTAATAGTAATATTCTCAGTTTTTTATGAATACTTTATTTTTTTACTTCATATTATTTTAGAATTCTCATCTTTATACAGATCATCATGGAACCGATCAACATACTAAATCAAATTAAAATGCCTTGTAACTACTTTGAACAGTTACACTTAATAGTAACCATTATATTGGTAGCTTTTAGTTCTTAAATATGTTACCAATGACCATGAACAGTTACACTTAATAGTAACCATTATATTTGTAGCTTTTAGTTCTTAAATATGTTACCAATGACCATTTGTTGTAAAGTTTCGCTAATTGTCTTATGTGTTAATTGTTGAAAATTGAATTTTCAATTTTCAACATTTTGTTTGTTAGTCACCTTTTTTCTGAGACGCAACTCCTCTTAATAACTGCTCAATGAATTTTGCTGAAATTTTCTATTTTTCTCTTATATAGATGATGCTTACTTTTTCAGATTGAGTCTTAGTAAAGTATACTAAAATGCCAAGAAAGAAAACAAGTGGAAAGAACACTCGAGCTGCCAGGCAGAAAGATAAACTTAGGAAAAGACAAGAAAGACTTCAGGTAACAAATGTTGTAATTTACTTTTTGACTCAGTTTCACTAAAGTCTGAAAAGATTAATGGATGGGCATGCTGTACTTGTTAAGGTTTTGAAATTTTTGAAATTTTGTATGGAACATTATGTGGAGTCTCACATGGTGTGATTCGTTTTCTAGTCTGTCAGACATATATGTAAAGTTTTACGACTTGGTCATTTCCTTTTCCCTTTGGGTCAACCATAAATTTTCTTAACAATTTCCCAGAAACTATTAATAATAGAATTCTGAAGTTTTGTATGCTTTCTTTGGTCAGGACCCATATGGTGGATTGATTTTCAGGTCTATTGGATGTCCTCTACACGGTTTACTTATTCTGATTTCTATTGATGCAAATAGTTTGGGTAACAGCTTAGATTCTATACAGACAGGGCCCATTCAGTTCATGATTTTAGAAATGATATGTTAATGCAACCAGTTGTTTTCCTCTTTGACCCATTTTCTAATTATTTCCTGCTTGATGCTTAAGTCATCACAGTTGATTCCATTTATGATATTCCATGTCGTCATTTACAGTATCAGCATCACCACTTTTCACTTCAATTATTGATACTCACTATAGATAGATCAAGTTCACATTACAAATTGAGATGCAAGAATATATTATTAATATTCAATGTAAGCAAAAATGAAAATCCAGAGAAAAACAAATACAAGAATGATTTAAAACTGCAGCAAAACACCACATATAGACCGATTAACTTACATTCTCAAAAAGTAATTCTTCTTGTTTTTCTAGAAAAAAACCTACCAATTTACCAATTACATGATAACTCTAACCATTTCTCTATTTCAGGTACAGCAATACTTTGAGTACATACCTGTAGATAACCAGTGGAGGAATGAACAGATTGTTAGATTAGGATTACCATTTCCTTTATTTAATGTGAACGAAAACAATGGAGATGACATTATAAGTTTGCCTTTAAGTGATCCTACACAATTCTATGAGATAATTGGTGACGGAAATTGTTTTTTCAATGTGATTTCATTCATTATAACTGGTAACCAAAATCATGCATTTACTATGAGAAGACTAATATGCCAATTTATGAGAGACAATACAGATATGATAAATGGCTTCTTACCGCCAGAGGCAAGTGGCAACATAGACAATTACTTAACACAGTCCAAAAATGGAGATAAACCAGCAATGGGCTACTGAGGTCGAGATATATGCAGCATCCATTCTACTTCAAACAAACATCTTCTTATATTCTAGAAGTGGTGTTCATTGGAATTGGCTATGCTTTTCAACAAACAATACACAATATAGACAAGGAATATATATATACCACAAGAATGGTAACCACTTTGATTTGGTTGTTTCAGTGGTCAACTCTGCTATGTTACCTGGTTTATCCCAAAACAAGTGTTACTCAAAAGACAGTGTAAAACTACCATCTCGATGTGATCCTGAGTATTCAGAGAAACATGCATCGTCACAGAAAAAATATGAAAAGAAACAACGTGATTCTAATCCAAACTTTGTCCATAAAGCTAGAAAGAAATTGACAGAATGGTATGAGAAAAAGTCATCAGATCCTGAATTCAAGAAGCAGAGAGCTCAATCTAACAAAACATCGTACAATGCAGATAAAATGATTCAACAAAAGAAGAAAGCTGCTCAAAGAATGCGATATAAAGTATCACAGCTGTACCGACAGAACAAGAAAATAAAAACTCTTAACAGATACACTTCAGATCCTATTTTGCGCAAGAAGATAAAGAATGTGTTAGTTCTACAATACAAATTGTGGGAAAATTATAGAGAGAAGAAAAAGGCTTCCATAATGCACAAGTATAAAACATGTAAAGAATTCAGAGAAAAAGTGAAAGCTGCTTCTCGAACAAGACAAATCAACAAGTACAAGACATCTGAGGAATTCAGGGAAAAAGTGAAAGCTGCTTCTCGAACAAGACAAATCAACAAGTACATGACATCTGAGGAATTCAGAGCAAAGAAAAAGGCTGATTCTTGTTTGAATTACAAGACAAATGATGATTTTCGAGAAGGAGTAAAAGATTATTCTCGCTCAAAGTATGAGACAGATGATGAATTCCGAGAAAAAGTGAAAGATTATTCTCGCTCCAAGTATGAGACAGATGATGAATTCCGTGATAAAGTGAAAGGTTATTCTCGTTTAATGTACAAGAGATCTGATGAATTACGACAGAAGAAGAGAAATACCGCTTATAAGAGGTATAGAATGGATTCCTTGTTTCGCTGTAAATTAAAGGCTTCTTCGATTAAGAGATATTCTTCCAATCCACTGTTCAAATCAAAAGTTAAGACGTATTTGAAACAGACTTACCATCAATCTTCTGAGATACGAGAGAACAAGAAAAAAGCAGTGAAATGTAGAAGACAATCTGTAACTGTTCCTAAAGCAATAAGAAACTTCCAGAAAAGTATCCAAGACACGCCAGAATATGTATGTACTGTCTGCATCAGAACTTTGTATAAAAGTCAAGTGAAGTTGTGCAAGAGAAGTAAATACATGGAAGATGGAGTTTTAAGTGAAATAGCTGCTAGGTGTCTCACAGGAAATTATGTTCATCAATGTGACCCTATTGATTGTGATTGTACATTCCCATCAAGAAAAAAAGAATGGATCTGTCATACCTGTCACAGCCATTTATCAAAGTCTCAGATGCCTCCTCAAGCACAGGCTAATAATTTGTTCTTGCAAGAAATCCCTGAAGTTTTAGGTAGACTCAATGGACTTGAAAGACAGCTCATTGCACTCAGGATACCATTTATGAAGCTATTATCGTTGCCCCGTGGAGGCCAGAGGGGTGTGAAGGGACCAGTGGTTAACATCCCATCTGATTTAAACATTGTTACAACAACACTTCCAAGAACAGCACAAGATGCTCAGCTAGTTAAAGTAAAACTTAAGCGTAAGCTTGAATATAAAGGGCATTACCAGTATGAGTGGGTAAATCCCAAGAACGTAATAGAAGCAGTGAAATACTTAATTGCCAATAACAGCTGGTACTCAAATGTGACATTCAATGAAGATTGGTTAGATCAAGCAGACGATGATTTAGTTAGAGATGAGCCTAATGACAGCGACAGTGAAGATGAAGCCATGGAAGTTGATAAGGCAAACACTTGATCAGACTTTCCTGTGGAATCTTGCATGCAACCATTAGATCCTGGTCAGGAATACTTGGATACTGGAGATAAGATTTTTGCAGTTGCTCCTGGTGAAAATCAAAGACCACAGAGTATCTTGACAGAGGAGGGAGTAGATGCAATGGCATTCCCTGTTTCACTCCCAGACGGACAACATGGATTATCTGCAACTCGTGAAGTGAAATTAACACCTTCAAAGTATTTTAATGTAAGACTTTTATCTGCAGACAGACGATTCTCATCAGATAAACAGTTTATATTCTTTGCCCAGTATATCACTGAGTTGACTGACATCATCTCAAAAATGTCCATTGCAATGAGAAAAGGCAAATCTTCATTAGACTCTGGAGAAAAGGTCACAGCATCCATGTTGCAAGATTCTGACAATTTAAAGAACATATTAAAGTCTGACGAGGGGTTCAGATTTTTGCAACCAATCCGTGGGTCCCCACCCTATTGGCAGCGAACCATCAAAGACTTGTATGCTATGATAAGACAACTTGGGATACCGACATGGTTCATAACATTTTCGGCAGGTGAAACCAGATGGGAAGAAGTAACAAAGACCCTTCATACCTATACTTCCGACAGTAGAGATGTATCAGAGATAGAATGGCTTGAGAAGTGCAAATTGATACGTGAAAATCCAGTAATGTGCTCCAGATTATTTGACCATCGTGTAAGATGTTTGTTCAATGAGCTCCTGAAGTCTCCATCTCAACCAATTGGCCCTATTCAAGATTTCTTCTACAGAACAGAATTTCAGGCCCGTGGATCACCCCATATCCATTCCCTTTTTTGGATAAAAGGAGCGCCCAAATTGAATATTGATACTGATGTAGACATCTGTAGCTTTGTTGACAAATATGTCACCTGTGAATTACCAGATGAGGAAGAGGACCCTGAGTTATATGATATTGTTACCTCTGTTCAAGTTCATAGCCGAAACCATAGTCGTTCTTGTGGGAAAAAGGGAACAGTCTGTCGCTTTCATTTCCCAAGACCGCCCATTAAGGAAACATTTCTAGCAAAAGTTGACGAGGAAGAACCAGAACAGCCCACACAATCAAATAGCAAACCAGAGATGTCTCTTGAGGAACTCAATAAATTATGTCAAAAGCCAGTGAGATCTCCTAAACAGATCTTGAAAGAAGTGTGGATAGTCATAAATGCACTTGAAAGTGATAAGAGTCTAACCATTGATAAAGTTTTGGAACTGGTCAATATCACATACGAAGAATTCCAGGATGCCTTGAAAGCCATTTCATCTAGAAATTCTATCTACTACAAACGTGATTTGAAAGACACATGGGTAAATAATTACAACAAAGATCTATTACGTGCGTGGAACGCCAACCTTGACATCCAATATGTGATAGATGCCATGTGTGGCTTATATACTTTCATACATAAGTAAAGCTGAAGCTGAGGTTGGAGATCTTTTGAACAATGCAAAACAAGAGGCTGCCGAAGGAAACCATGATGCAGCAACAACAATGAAGAAGATTGGTCAGACATATTTACAGAGTAGGGAAATCTCAGCTCAAGAAGCCATATACAGAGTTTGTAGCTTACACCTTAAGCAATGCTCAAGAGATGTGACATTCATACCTGCAGGTAGTAAACAATTAAAGATGAGTTTACCAATATCTGTCATCAAATCTAAACGTCAGGAAGATGAAAATATTTGGATGAAATCAATTGTGGACAAATATTATGCTAGGCCATTAGATCCAGAATTCCAGAACATGTGTTTAGCTGAGTTCTGTTCCAAATATACCATCTTACCTCCATCTAAGAAACCAAAGGCAGGTTCTAGGCAAACACTTCCAGTATTTGAGCTTCAAGACGATCTGGGGTATATTAAACAAAAGACTATAGGCAAAGAAAGTGTCATCAGGTATCCCAGATTTAACCAGGTAAAACAGCCTGAAGAATATTACTTGACACAGCTACAACTGTTTATTCCTCACAGATCAGCTGATTTCAAGCCTCCAGAATACCTGACATATGAAGATTATATCAGAAGAGGAAATGTAACTGAGACCTTGAACATAAATAGAAAAAAGTTTGAAATTGATTCACAAGAAATTGAAAATGCTTGGGACGATTTGCAAGAAGGTAGAATCAGAGAAGAAGCTTGGTCACTCATAGGTCCAGAATCAGAGGCACAAAGATTAGATATAGAAGAGGAAAAAGGTCCTTCTCTACCTCCTGATGATGAATTAGACGACGTTCCTGAACTTGTTAATGCAGGAGAAAGAAATCCAAAGCACAAGAACTTAAACCCATCTGTAGAGTTCCAAAAACCAAATATGACAACAAAACAGGTGAATGAACTAATGAGTAAGATGAATGATGTACAACAGGAAATATTTTACAGAATCAGACATTGGTGTCTCCAGCTTATTTGGAAACAAAATCCTCCACCATTCCACCTCTTCTTAACGGGGGGTGCTGGAACAGGAAAGACACACCTGATAAAGTGTATTTACCATGAAGCCACACATTTGATCAGATCTATTTGCAACAATCCAGATGCACAACCTGTCATACTTACAGCACCAACTGGAACAGCTGCATTCAATGTAGAGGGCAATACTATTCACTCAGCTTTTGCAATCAGCAAGAATCTCACATTACCATATGTTCCACTTGCAGAAAATACCCTGAATACACTTAGGACAAAGTTTGAGGATTTCCATATATTAATCATTGATGAAATATCAATGGTTGACCATAAGTTGCTTTCTTACATCCATGGACGGTTATGCCAGATTAAACAGTCAAGGCAATACTTTGGTAACACTTCAGTAATCGCTGTGGGAGATTTCCATCAACTCCCTCCAGTTAGAGCATCACCTTTATTCAAGATCAAAGATACTAACTTCATGGACTTGTGGAATCCTATATTCTCAGTTGCCACACTTACTGAGATAATGCGTCAAAAAGATGATGTCTCTTTTGCACAAATGCTAAACAGAGTACGAACCCATTCCAAAGAAAATCCTCTCAGTGATGATGATTTAACTATGTTGAGATCTGTGTCATATGAGAAAGAACATTTACCAGACAAATCAAAGGAATATCTTCATATCTTCCCAACTAATAAGGAAGTTGATAAACACAACACAGAAATGGTCCAGCATTTTTGCCAACCTGTTGTAACAATACTTGCTAATGACTTTGTTAAAGATTACTCTACGGGGGAACTAATAAAACGAGATGCACCGTATCATACCAACAGTAATGAAGATTTACTAACATCAATCACTATTGGTCTGAAAGCTAGAATCATGCTGACAAGAAACATTGACACGAAAGACGGATTAGTCAATGGTGCATTTGGAACGATTGAAGGAATGGACAAAAGTACCAAAGGGGATATAGTAGCGGTTTATGTAAAATTTGACAATCCTAAGTCAGGAAAACAGCATATTGCTAAAAGCACTGCAAAAAACTCTCTGAGTAGGAGGTTTGTTAGGTTAGTTAAAGTGGAAGAAAGTCTTCATGGAAGGAATGTTACTAGAAAACAATTCCCTTTTAAGCTGGGATGGGCCGCAACCATACACAAGACACAAGGAATGACTGTGAATAATGTTGTTGTCTCCTTGGAAAAGATTTTCCAGCCTGGAATGGCTTACGTGGCACTGAGTAGAGCAACATCGTTAGCAGGACTTCAAATAATAGACTTTAATCCCAATGTCATTTATGCATCTTCTGATATTCTAAGATCTGTAGAGAACATGCCGCTGTTTCTTGAAGGGACCAACAACAATGAACAGAACATTGAAGAAAGGAAGTGTTCAATTGTTTTACACAACACTGAAGGTTTAATTCCTCACCTCAATGATGTAAAGTCTGCAAAGGTTATTAAAACTGCTGATATAATCTGCTTTACTGAAACGTGGTTGAAAAAATCTCAAACTTTGCCAAACACATTGTTTCCAAACATGTCCTTACATCTATTATCAAGATCAGAGGCATTTCAACAGAATCAGACCAATAGACAGAGAGATCCCACCAGTCAACTAATCAAAAAGTTAGCTAGTATGGATAGAGGTGGTGTGGCAATGTTAGTTCACAATGACTTCCCACAGCATTCTTTTCAAAGATTAGTAAAGAATATGGAATGTATAACATGTACTTTTAATGATCAATTGAAATTATCACTGTCAGTGATATATAGATCACCTGAACATGACATAGGACTATTTTGTGAAGGTTTAATCCAGCTACTATCCAAACTCGAGTCTCAAGATATAACAACTATGCTTCTTGGAGATTTCAATGATGACATCAGAAAGCCAAGTAATATAAAAGCTGTTTTCCAAAACTTTGGATACACACAATTAGTTCATGATCCAACTACAAGACATGGGACAACGCTAGATTGTTGTTACATCAAAACGTCACAAACAGTGCCACAAGTCAAAGTAGTTCCTTTGTATTACAGCTTTCATGAAGCAGTTGAAATCAGTCTATCATTTTGAAATGATTAAAGAGTTTTACCTCTTTAGCAGCCAAGGTGGGGGCATCCACAGGCACTGACCTACTATTTACTTGGACATAAACAGAATAATCCATGTAAAGCTAATTCTAAAGCAATTGAACAGTCAGCATGGATTTCTCAAACCTCACCATTTGATGTGCGAGGTGCATTTACTAATAGTTTTCTCATTACTTTTTTCATACATGTTCCATTTCTTGTTTTAAAAAGATATTTTATAAAGTTTAAATTTGAATGACTGAATATGATATGATATTAGTTAGGTTTGAATGACTGAATAGGACTTGAAATTTTTGAGATATTTTTCATGTCCCCTTCTTCTTGTAAATAAATATTTTATAAAGTTAGGCTTGAAAGATTGAAATGGATGTGATATTTTTCAGATTTTTTTTATGTCCCATTTCTTCTTGTAAGTAAATATTTAGTAAAATTAGGTTTGAATGACTGAATAAGATGTGATATTTTCAGATTTTTTTTTCATGTCCCATTTCTTGTTGCAAATAGATATTTTATAAGGTTAGGATTAAATGACTTAATAGGACATGACATTTTTCAGATATTTTTCATGTCTCATTTCTTGTTGTAAATAAATATTTTATAAAATTAGGTTTGAATGACTGAATAAGATGTGATATTTTCAGATTTTTTATGTCCCATTTCTTGTTGTAAATAGATATTTTATACAGTTAGATTTGATTTACTAGATAGGATGTGATATTTTTCATATTTTTTTTCATGTACCATTTCTTGTTGTAAATAGATATTTTATAGAATTAGGTTTGAATGACTGAATAAGACGTGATATTTTTCATATTTTTTTTCATGTACCATTTCTTGTTGTAAATAAATATTTTATAAAATTAGGTTTGAATGACTGAATAGGACGTGATATTTTGCATATTTTTTATTCATGTCCCATTTCTTGTTGTAAATAGATATTTTATAGAATTAGGTTTGAATGACTGAATAAGACGTGATATTTTGCATATTTTTCATGTCCCATTTCTTGTTGTAAATAGATATTTTATCAAATTAGGTTTGAATGATTGAATAGGACGTGATATTCTCAGATTTTTTTCATGTCCCATTTCTTGTTGTAAATAAATATTTTATAAAGTTAGGTAAGAATGACTTGATAGGACGTGAAGTTTTTCAGATTTTTTTTCAAGTCCCATTTCTTTTTGTAAATAAATATTTTATAAGGTTAGGTTTGAATGACTTTATAGGAAGTGACATTTTTCAGATTTTTTTCATGTCCCATTTCTTGTTGTAAATAAATATTTTATTATAAAGTTAGGTTAGAATAACTTAATACGACTTGAAATTTTTGAGATATTTTTCATGTCCCATTTCTTGTTGTAAATAAATATTTTATAAGGTTAGGTTTGAATGACTTTATAGGACATGACATTTTTCAGATTTTTTTCATGTCCCATTTCTTGTTGTAAATAAATATTTTATACAGTTAGCTTAGAATGACTTAATAGGACGTGAAGTTTTTCGGATTTTTTTTCCATGTCCCATTTCTTGTAAATAAATATTTTATAAGGTTAGGTTTGAATGACTGTAGGACGTGATGTTTTTCATATTTTTTATGTCCCATTTCTTGTTGTAAATAGATATTTTATATAATAAGGTTTGAATGACTGAAAAGGACGTGATATTTTTCATATTTTTTATGTCCCATTTCTTGTTGTAAATAGATATTTATAAAATTAGGTTTGAATGACTGAATAGGACGTGATATTTTCAGATTTTTTTCATGTCCCGTTTCTTGTTGTAAATAAATATTTTGTAAAGTAAGGTTAGAATGACTCAATAGGACGTGAGGTTTTCCAGATTTTTTTCCACATCCCATTTCTTCTTGTTGAATGACTGAATAGGACGTGATATTTTTCATATTTTTTATGTCCCATTTCTTGTTGTAAATAGATATTTTATAAAATTAGGTTTGAATGACTGAATAGGACGTGATATCTTCAGATTTTTTCATGTCCCATTTCTTCTTGTAAATAAATATTTTATAAAATTAGGTTAGAATGACTGAATAGGATATGATGTTTTCAGATTTTTCCATGTCCCATTTCTTGTTCTAAATACATATTTTATAAGATTACATTTGAATAAGTTAATAACACGTGATATTTTCCAGATTTTTTCATGTCCCATTTCTTTTTGTAAATTGATATTTTACTAGGTTAGGTTTGAAAGACTTAGTTTGACATGGTATATTTTTCATGGCCCATTATTTGTTGATTTCATCAGATAAGGTTTTAATTTTAATTTAATTTTGATATCTGAACAGCTATTCATGCTTTCATTGTACATTTTACAAGTTTCATGAAGATACCAGTAGTTAATTATGCTCAAATTGTGCTAAGTTTCATGAAAATCATAACAGCTATTTTTGCCGAAGTTGTACAAAATTTCATAAAAATTTCATCATCATCATGATCATGAAAAACTGTATTTATATCTTGGTAACTATACTCTTCAAAAAAAGTTACGCATAGACAAAAAATTCCCCGTAGGTTTAATGCAAATCGAAACATTTTCAAAAAATTATTGTCGAGCTGTTCTGCAACCGATTTTCACGAAATAAAATCCAGTAAAAAGAAAACAAAATAGAGATTGTTTGTTTAATTTTGAGTAAAATCGTAACATCGCTGCTTTTTAAAATATTGCAAGTAGAACTCAAGTGTACATTTTACGATTCAATTTCCCGTTTAAACCAATGCAAAATTTTCCGTGAAAAACATAAGTCGTGTTCTACTCACAATGTCTTAAAAACCATTGAAGTTAGGATTTTGGTCTAAATTAATCAAACAATCTTCATTTTGTTTTCTTTTTACTGGATTTTATTTCGTGAAAATCGGTTGCAGAACAGCTCGGCAATAATGTTTTGAAATTGTTTCGATTTGCATTAAACGTACGGGCAATTTTCTATCTATGCGTAACTTTTTTTTGAAGAGTATATTCATTGAATGTTGGGGAGGTGGTGACCCTTAACATTCTTTTTTTCAATTAATTTATAATAATATATATGCAAAATCCTTAATACATAGATTTATGTAAATTGTAATGAAATTATCACTTAATTTCATTATAATTAGAGATTTATAGGCATGGCTGTAGGGGAGGTGGAGGCCATAAAATCTCTTTATTAAGGCCGAAAGCTGTCATTTGCTAGTAAAGGCCAGATAAATATACTCAGAAACACAAATAATGCACAACTTCTTTACTTCCAGGATTCTTTTAATTTTTAAAGTTTTTTATTAATTCTTTTATCCTAAATGACAAATCAAACCAAATTCAGTAAAAACCCAACTTATTATTTCTGAAAAAGGCACCCATGAACTTTTGATAAAGAAGTCTAAAAAACAAAGTCTAAGATTGATCAATTCAAAAATGTATGTTTCTGAAAAGTTTGAACAATTTTGTGATATTTAAGCTTTTTCTCCCATTTTCTGAACACACTTTGGACAAGCAAAAAATTCTCAAATAATTGGTGAATCTTTAATTTCTGGGATAAAAACTCTTTTTACGAAATTTTAAAATAAAAAATCAGAATTTTTAAAAATTTGCAGAGAATGGTGTTAAGGACCCCAAACATCCTGTGCCTAAATCTCAGATTATTCCGATAAAAGATATTTGCTATTTAACTTTTAAGTCAAAGGAAATGAATGGAAGTTGTGCATTTCTTGTGTTGTTTAGTATACAATACATAATTACTGCCATTTTCAATCAATATTTAGAGGTTTTCCCACTTGATGAACAGAACTGACATTAAATGAGAACGGGAGGGGACATCCCACGTTTCGCGAAACGTAAATTTTAATTATTATTATTTTTTTTTTCTTCCGGACATGAACGTGTCCGAGTCACATCTCATAGAAGGACTTGATGGATCTTCATGAAACTTTGTATGTTGGTAAAGGGGGTCTCAAAGGTGGGAATGCAAAAAACAGAATTTTCAAAATGGCTGCCGTTTCCATGGAAACAATATAAGGTCATAATATAGGACATTGCGATATCTCGGTTACCTAGGTGCGCAGGGTTCTGAAATTTTGCAGGTTAATAGAGCAAACTGAGCTTTTTAATACTACGGAAAAAAAATTGCAAGCGATATTTACGGTTTTCGAGTTATTCACGAAAATGTGATTTTTCGGTCCCAAAAATGGGAAAATTGTCAAAATGCTACGATTTCGACAAAATTTGGTATCTAGAGGTTTAAATGATGGCGAGTTTGGTTGCAACGTCAAAATTTATGCAACAGTGACATAATGCGTACGTTTGGGAGATATTTTTGTGTTGGGCATCCCCAACACAGTCAGCACTAGTTATATCTCCCAAACACTATGTTTGGGAGATATATTGTTTTTACTCTGTTTCTTATTATTATTCTTCTTCTTCTTTTTTTTCTTCTTCCGGACATGAACGTGTCCGAGTGGTTTCTCAAAAACTACTCAATGGTTCTCTATGAAATTTTGTAAGGTGATAGAGTGGGTCCCAAAGGTGTGCATGCAATTTTCAAAGATTTCAAAATGGCCGCCGTTTCCATGGAAACAGGTAAAGGTCATAATATAGGACATTGCGATATCTCGGTTACCTAGGTGTGCAGGGTTCTGAAATTTTGTAGGTGAGTAGAGCAAAAGGAGCTCTTTAATAATACGAAAAGAAATTTCGGAGCGATATTTACGGTTTTCGAGTTATTCACGAAAATGCGATTTTTCGGGCCCAAAAATGGGAAAATTGTCAAAATGCTATGATTTCGACAAAATTTGGTATCTAGGGGTTTGAAATGATGGCGAGTTAGGATGCGATGTCAAAATCTATGCAAGAGTAACAATATGCGAACGTTTGGGAGATATTTTTGTGTTGGGCATCCCCAACACAGTCAGTACTAGTTATTATTATTCTTTTTCTTCTTCCGGACATGAACGTGTCCGAGCCACATCTCATAGAAGGACTTGATTATTCTTCATGAAATTGTGTATGGTGGTAAGGTGGGTCCCAAAGTTGGTAATAGGCTATTCGGAATTTTCAAAATGGCCGCTGTTTCCATGGAAACAGCAAAAGGTCATAATATGGGACATTGATATATCTCGGTTCCCTAGGTGCTCAGGGTTCTTAAATTTTGTAGGTCAATAGAGCAAAAGGAGCTCTTTAATAATACGAAAAAAAATTTTGAAGCGATATTTACGGTTTTCGAGGTATTCACGAAAATGTGATTTTACGGTCCCAAAAATGGGAAAATTGTCAAAATACTACGATTTCCACAAAATTTTGTATCTAGAGGTTTCAAATGATAGCGAGTTTGGGTGCGATGTCAAAATTAATGCAAGAGTGACAATATGCGTACGTTTGGGAGATATTTTTGTGTTGGGCATCCCCAACACAGTCAACACTAGTTTTTCTTCTTCTTCTTTTTTTTTCTTCTTCCGGACATGAACGTGTCCAAGTGGTTTCTCAAAAACTACTTAATGGTTCTTTATGAAATTTTGTAAGGTGATAGAGTGGGTCCCAAAGGTGTGCATGCAATTTTCAAAGATTTCAAAATGGCCGCTGTTTCCATGGAAACAGGTAAAGGTCATAATATAGGACATTGCGATATCTCGGTTACCTAAGTGTGCAGGGTTCTGAAATTTTGTAGGTGAATAGAGCAAAAGGAGCTCTTTAATAATACGAAAAAAAATTTCGGACCGATATTTACAGTTTTCCAGTTATTCACGAAAATGCGATTTTTCGGGCCCAAAAATGGGAAAATTGTCAAAATGCTACGATTTCGACAAAATTTGGTATCTAGGGGTTTGAAATGATGGCGAGTTAGGATGCGATGGCAAAATTTATGTAAGAGTGACAATTAACGAACGTTTGGGAGATATTTTTGTGTTGGGCATCCCCAACACAGTCAGCACTAGTTACTATTTTTTTTTTTTGCTTTCATATAATGTGCCATTTTTAATTGTTCTTTTATGTATCATAACTAGTTTAGTTTTAGTATAACCAAAAAAAAATGCAAAATAATTCTTCATGATTTTCTGTGATGATGTATTATATTGTTATACTTTTTAAATTATTTATGTATTTAGGTAAAATAAAGAAGAATACCCCAAGAAAAAAAGAAAACAAAAATAAAACCACAGGGTCTATCTTTTTGTTCAGGTGATTTTATTGATAACACTTGACAATTTGATAGTCTCATGTAGATATGTTTATTTACATCAAGATATTCTACTACAAAGGTTTGAAATATTCTTTCATATATGCATTTATGTTTTCAGGATAATGCATTGTTTTATTGTTATCTCCCTTTTCTCATAAATATTATATTGCTTATGCTATGTATGTGTTCAAATATTTTTTGTCCCCTTACTTACTAATGGCTTTTCTCATATATATTCTATATATCTAATATACTTTTGTATTATCTATATGTTCTATTCATTTGAGGGACTCTTATATTTATGTCTATGTTTAATTATTTTGGTCCCTCATTTGGGTTCTCTGTGTTCTATTTATTTGAGAGAGACTTATATTATGTCTATGTTCAATAATTTTGGTCCCTTTGCAATATATTATGTCTATGTTCAATAATTTTGTTCCCTCATGTATATCTATGTTCAATGAATTTGGTCCCTGATGGGGTTGGTCCCTCATGTAGGTTCCTACTGTATATTATGTCTATGTTCAATAATTTTGTTCCCTCATGTATATCTATGTTCAATAAATTTGGTCCCTAATGGGGTTGGTCCCTCAAGTAAGTTCCTAATGTTCTATATATCTGAGGGGACTCTTGTGTTATATCTAGGTTCAATAATTTTGGTCCTCCAACGGTATGCGGGTTGGTCCCTCATGTAGGTTCCTATTATTGGAAGAGAAACATATCCAACTATATCGGACATCACGTGACTTGGGTCACCTGTACGGCCATACAGATTTATATAGAAATGCACGGGCGTGTTATAGATATTTATGATTTGTGATAAATTAAATCGTGTTCATAAAAATGTGCTGCTATGTTGTAAAAGTATGATAAATTACCAACATTTTGATACCATTTTTAATAGATATTGAATTTGGGAAATCACTTTCAAATTGATTTGAAAAAATATTAATAATACTGACAAAATCCATATGGCTACTGTGTAAAAATGTCATCATTTTTGAAAACTACCCTATTTTGATCGCAAATAACTTTTTTATTTTTAACTATGGTGAAAATGTGCTGCCCATGTGAATATCTTGACATATGAAACTTTGAGAATATATAAACTATATGAGATATTGAAACTGAAAAATCACTTCAAAATCGATTTGAAAATGGTAGAATTTTGTCTATTTTAACGATTGTTTTGGCGGTAAAATTCAAATTTTGAAATATAACTTTTAAATTGAAACCAGTTAAATCTAAGAATTGTGGATAAAAACCTATAGAATGATATTTTACAACTTATGCTAAAATTAATAACTAGTACATATTTCTTTCTTCTAGTTGTAGGTAGCAAGGTATTAAATAGGTTCGTGTGTGAAGTCATCGCCTGTGAAGGGAAGATACATTAGAGGAGTATATACATGGCTTTTTACGTGTGGTTATAAATAAAAAAAGATTTTTGGTAGAAATATTGCACAGTGAGTTACGTCTTTATTCCACATATGAAACGTGATTTATTCATGTTAATATTATTGTTAAAACGCATTTAATTTTTTCCAAAATTTCTAAAGAAAAAAGCGTGAATTTTCAGGTACTTACTAAAACACAAATTTTTGTCCCGTAAAAGCCATGGGACCATATAGTTTCGTACCCGGTAAAAACGTCAATATATATTTTACTTTCTTCTGAATAGAAATTAAACCCCAAAATTTTAATTTTGAGACATACAGAAAATTATGAATTTTGACAAGAAAGCATTGTTTTCAAAGGGGAAATCTTTGGTACTTTGCACTCTGTAATGTTAATGAAATAACGCTATTTCTCTTTTTCAATCTTTTTTTCTGTAATTTTGATTCTACAGGTTTTCCGTTTTGATTAATAATTTTAAAGTTAATGTAAAGGTGTAAAAGTATAATTAGTTTCTTATACAGGTGATCGAACTTGTTAATTAGATCTCCACCGGTTCGGGTATTACAATATACATGTCATTCAATTAACATCCTGTCTGCCGCACGTCTCACAGCGGGAATTACTTCAACCAGTCTAGCCACTTTGAACAGAATTAATTCACAGCAGTGTGCCAGGTGAAATTTTTCCTGTATACTGCAAATTATAAAAAATAGACTACATCTGTAAGTGTCTATATATACAATAAGACATCCTCTAAATACACGATTTTTTTACTTAAACATACTTTAAAATAATATACATGTTTATTAATCCAAGCAAATAAAACAGGGGCGTAGCAGCTGGGGCGGCAGGGACGGCAGGCGCCGCCCCAATAATTTTTGTTGGCACGGCATGCCGTGCCAATAATTGTGAATGGTACGGCGCGCCGTGCCTTGAAAAAAAACTATGAAAATGTATAAGTTGTAGAGTTTTTTTTCGCATACATGACTACTTGAATTATGGAAAATGTTCAGGTTCGTTACCGACATGGTTACCATTTCGGTAACGGACCTGAACTTTCTCCGTACAGCCAGGGACGATCTATGTCTTGGTACAGTGCTGACGTGCAACTTGTTGAAAATAGATCGTCTATTTTTAGACAGAATTATCGGATTTTTGTAGCTAATTATCCGGCATTGTTTTCACTTTAAATTTATCAATAAAACACATTCAAGATTACAATCTGATTGTGGAATTGTAAACAAAGATCATGAATGCATGATAGATTAGTTATTTTTTTAAATATGTGCATGTCATGAGTTCTTGCTAATCATGGAAGAATAAGAAAATGTCATAGTTAATGGCAATATTGACATTATACATAGATTATCTCATGAAAAGGTTTTAGCATTAAATTTGCATGAATCGAGCTGTATTTCTGACTTTGCAACAGTCCAGAAAGATGAACTTTCTCAAATTCTCCTCCCAGAAGACCTTGTATCGTCAAATCCCGATAAACATTTCGTGGCCTTAAAGACCAAAGGTGATGGGAATTGTCTCTACAATGCTGCTTCCCTTAGTTTAAAAGGTAATTTTAGTACATGCGTATGATTTATGTAGTGGGTCTCATTGGGGTCTAAGCGTAAAGCGGGACACGGGATTGGCGATACGCAAAATTTAGAATTAAGCACGCGGGAAACGGGAAAAGGGTGTCCACGTGATGCGGGAATGGCAAAAAATACATCCGGGAAAACGTGAAAATAGTTTCTACTATTAACGCAACCAACTAGCGGGAAACTCAAAAATCGCTAAGAGGGATCCGGGATCGGGCCCCCCCCCAATGTAGAGACCATTTGATTTTTATGGGGGCTATGTTTAAATTTGAAATAAAGAGCTTAGACAATATGCAAAAACCAGAGACATTAAAAACTATAGTTTTCTATGTCTCCGCAAAAACGGAAAAAAAATTGGTCAGGACAGTGGATGGCAAAAAATAAAAAGGCAGGATAGAAAGTAAGGTTAATTTAGAAAAAAATTCAGCGCGCGAAAATAAAGACATGATAGTACTTTTCTTTTTAAAAAAAATCATAAAAATCAAATGGTTATTTAATCCCTTGAAAATTTAGGAAGGTCTTGTACACAGGCGGAAAAAAACTTCAACTTGTACTATATAACTCTAAGTTTTTTAAAATTGATTCAATTTTTCCAAAGTTGAGATTGTGTTCCGTACTTAGCTCCACCTTTCATAAACCTTATACAGGTATACCCCCTTCACATATATTCGATAATCTCTTACGAGTTCATACGATTTAGAAAAAAAAATAGAGAATCTCGTAAAACAACTATAAACTTGTAATACCCCCTTCGCATACACGATAATCTCTTACGAGTCCTTACGATATTCAAAGATTGTAAACCTCACAAAAATAGTCACCATCCATAAACAACTCGTTCCAACTTGTTAACAAGCCGTAAGCAACTCGTAGTGATCGTATTGAATCGTAAAAGACATGTGTCCTAAAGATATTGCGAGTCATATGCACGCTACCTGCATGTATTTACGGATAGTTGCACGGAGTTGATACGACCTATTTACGACCCTTACGAGTTGATACCACCTATTTACGACCCTTACGAGTTGTTTACTAGTTAAAATCGTAAAAGTTTCACGCGAATTTTTGACTTTCGCGATTCACTACGATTGTTCACGAGTGTCTGCGAGTTGTTACGAATTTTTTACGAGTTGCAATGAGTTGTTTACGGATGTTTGCGATTGTTTACGAGTTAAAAATTCTTCGAATACCGTAAGAACTCATAAGAAATTTTCGTATATTTGAAGGGGTATTAGTTTAAAAGGATTTTATAAGCTACGTTTTCCTAGCTTATAACAGGGCCAAACGGGTAATAATTTTGGTGTAATAGATGTATATCTATATCCCGCAACACGTAGGGGTGGCTTCCGAAAATCTGTCTATATCCCAAGGGTTATCGGATGATAAATTGCAAGAATGGCGAATTTTTTTTACGAATCTTATACCACCTTCAAATACACGATGTCGGAGTAAAAATGAGATGTTCAATGTTCATACACGATAATATATTTTACGAGTCCTTAAGAAACTTTCACGATTCACTACGACTGTTCACGAGTGTCTGTCTATGAGTTTTTTTTAAATAGTTATTTACGGTTGAGTCTTCATGACAACGAGTTGTTTACGGTTTGTATACGAGTTTGAAATTCTTCGGATATCATAAGGACATGTAAGAGATTATCGTGTATGTGAATGGGCTATCACTATCCATAGCTACTTCACTTTTTCTCATTTTAAAATGGTTTATATATTGAATCCCAATTTCCATAACTGGTTGTCCTACATCACTTAATTGTGATTTTTTAGGAAATGAATCTTTGGCCATAGATTTACGGTATTTATGTGCAGCAGAACTCTATACGAATACAGGATTTTACGCCAGGCATGATGTATTTAAAAATGATGGAGATTTCGGAATGTCGCTTTCGGGGTCAGCTGAATCAGTTTTTACTTCAACAAAGGACAGGTACATTCTTTAATTCACTAATTGGTTTCATAAAATCCAAAATCATTTTGTGTATGCTATAATAATGCAAAAATGACTAAATTTGAAATAAAACCTAAATGAGAATGCTAATATGTTCATTTGGTAAATTTATTAACTTCAAAGTCCCCCAAAATGGTTGGCTGCTCTTTTTTACTGTCTTTCCCTCTCTGTAACAAATCACAGCTTTAGTTGCCGATTATTAGGTTTGCGTTTGTACAGTTTCCTCAGATCCCATTTTACTTTTAAAAATGATATGGTATATAGACAGATGTTGACAATATCATATATATATACCTAAAACAGTCACCATTCAACCCCGGGCCTGCTAAATAATATAATACATTTTATTTCAGAGAGGCAGCAATACGCCATGAAGCACATGAGACCTGTAAAATTACACCGAGACCTAAATGGAGTAGTCTTATTCACCTTGCCGCATTGTCTAATGTGATTAAAAGGCCCGTTCGCTCAGTGTACCCTTCTGGTGTAAGTATAGTCTAACTGAAACATGATTACAAACAAATTCAAACAATCATAAATTGATAAAAGTATCAAAGCACCCTTTGGGACTTGTTTAGGGGGGGGGTACTTATATCCCATATCCCGTTCAGTAAAACATAAAATATCATGTATTCGTTTAAGTAAAAAAAGTAAATATCCCACATCCCAACTACAAGTAGCCACAAATATCCCGTATTTCTTTGTACAGTAAATATCCCATATCCCAGGGACCCTAAAAGTAAAATGGCAAATAGCCCTATCAAGCGTCCCCTTTAACCGGCTATCGGTTCTGCAGAGAGAATACATGTACATACATGTACGAACTGCAGTTCCTATTGCCAAAATGGTGCGTTTATGTTATTTGAAGTTTGTTGTAATTAATATGTATTCCATGAACATTTATTTAGCTAATTATATTTTTGTATCTCGAATTATACGGTATTTTCTTCTACAGACTGGGGTTCCATTCAGACACTTATTCAACATACAGTTCTTTCCTAATGGTGACCATGCATCAGCTGATAAACCAATCTACATTCTGTGGTCTGTTGATGGTGCTTTACCTCATGGTCCATTCATTCCAAATCACTTTGTAGCAGTTTGTCTGAGTAAAGGTTAGTACGAAATTCAATTAAAGTTGAATAGCTTGATCTAAAAATGTTAACGGGAGTTTTTATAATGATATAAAAAGAATGTGCGTATGGCAAAAACTTTTAAATCGACGATATTACTTATTTTAAGCAAGGATATAACCTCCTTGATTTAAGTTTGGTTTTGGTGATGCCAGCAACTAACGCAACAAGTGAGAGGACATTTAGCTCTCTGCGAAGATTAAAGAATTACCTTCGCAGTACGATGACTCAAAGCAGATTGAACAATCTGATGTTTCTTAACGTCCACAAAGAGAAAACAGATGCTATGAATTTGATCAACGTTGCCAGAGAATTTGTTTTCAAAGACAATAGATCTAATATTTTTGGACAATTTTAATTCTGAGTATTTTAGAATTTTTTTGATTTAACTCAAAGTTGATTACGTTTTGTAAAGACAATCCCTTGATTAAATGAAGTTAAATTTACATTTAGCCCATTTTGAAAGGTAACTAGTAGACAAAAAAAATAAAATAACCGACAGATACAAGACCATTGATGTTTCAAAATGGTGTCGTTGTCTCCTGGTGATAAGATGTTTGCAATATCTTATTCTAGTCTGCTTGTAAGCATGTCTTAGTCCTCTCCTGAAATAATATACTATAATAACTAAAGACACCTCAGGGATACAAGACCTTGCTATTAAACCAACCATCATGTACTTATAAAATATACAAAAAATATGAATATAAAATGGTATATGGAGTGAAAGTGATTGGGGAAAATTAACATACGTACATGTCTAATCAGTTTAAATGAATATAGTAATACTACTAGTATATGTAGGGTCCGAACAGCTTCAACTTTGGGATATGTGTACATCCAAGTGTAATGAGATGTACAACATTGCCAAATCATAGTTTAATATCCGAAAATAGATAACCCTGACTCAATAAACTTCCGTTTTCAATTATTTGTGGTAGAAAAATCATATTTTTGGACATGGGCACAGAGCGTCAGGAGACCGTCAGAATGCAGGATTTAACTCCATTTACCCCAGAGCTTCCGGGGGCCTTAAGCGGCCCCCGGACCCCCTGCCGTATAAGCGCCTCTGCGAGGCGCACAAGATCGCTCCGCGATCTAGCATATCTTTCAGCCGTCCCAATTAATAATTGGTTGCTACGCCTCTGTAAAATAATGTATACATTTAGATAAGATTAAAAAAAATACGATTTTGATTTTAATCAATTAATTTAATAAAATAATAGAAATGTTTGAATCATCAGAGCAAGTGATAGCTGTAACCAGTTCAAGGTAATTCGGCAACCAGTATTTCGTGTTTGAGCAGAGTTATGTAATACAAATGACAACAAAGTTCCAGACAATAAATTTTGTTACGCCTGACGCGCGTTTCGTCTATTCAAGACTCATCAGAGGCACTCTACCAAAAATATTGAAAATGCCAAACACTGTATGAATATGAAGAGCATAGAACAGTAACTTTATTATGACCGATATAGTTGGATATGATCTTTAATCTTCAAGAAGTAATCAAACAAAAGATGATGTCACGTCTACGAAAAAAATCATGATTGAGGACAATTTAAGGGAAAATAACAAGAAAGGATGGACGCTGATTTAGAACAAATAACCCCAACTAGTAATGAGTGAAAATCTTTGAACATTTTTAATTTTATCAATTTTCTAATAAAAAATTATAGTCAATTCTAAATATTAAAATAAAAAAAAGTTTGTTTAAGATAACGTACTTTATCAAAGGAATGTTTTTACCTGATCATTGTTGTTTCAGTTTCACCTTTGGCTATACTCTATTGTTTGCTACGTAAATGTTTATCCGAGCTTAACATGTTATACAATTAAACAGCTTGACCATTTGGTCAACAAAATAAACGTGTTAGGTGGCTATATTTATAACTAATGATTTATCAGGAACGGTTTATTCTTACAAAATCTTTTCAATATAAGAATTTCTAGTTTTTTTTCAACTCAATACAATTGATTAAATATGGAAATATGTTTAAAATTGTAAACTGTGGTCTTGTACTGCCCCGGAAATATTTTCCGTGTTGTTCCGTTTAAGTTTCGTTTCGTAAAATATCACAACAACCGCCAGAAGAAATTGTCAAATATTATTTCAAACAAATAGGTGTTGACCCTGCACGGAGTAAGTTTTTTATAGCCCTAAATAGTTTCTTTTGATAGATATAACTTTACTTTTATGAATCATATCGTTCAATTGATGGAACTCAGTGTTATTTTGTGTATTTTTAATCGAACGGACAACGTCCTAGATATTAACCCGATCAGCAATTAATTTTCTGTGCGTAATTGGTTTCTATAACGATTTTCTTCATGAAACTTTATACTTTTGGAATGATTTTTTTGAGAACAACAACTTTATAATTACATGCAGGTGTCTGTTCATAGATTTTTGACCTTTTTTATGTGAATTTCAGACATTGTTTATTTTACAATGAAAAATTGCATTACACCATGTAAATCCATGAAAACAGTGTTAAAAGTTTTATGTAAATTTTTTTTAAAATTAAATACGAAAGAATAGTTAGTTTTTGTAGTCAAGAAGAACATACATGTTAAAACTACACATTCTTGACCATTTGAAGGTACTTTTTATAGTGTAAACAAAGATATGCATACATGTACATGTACACCTTTTCTACATCTCATAATTTTGAATTCTATTGCATTGTACTAATTTTCTTTATTGATTTTATACAATGTCACTTGTATTTGCTTATATACTTTGTATTTCATGTTTGTAAAATTGTGTTTTTTAGTGTATTGTAGTTTTCTACCCTCTCCGGGGGTTTGGATCGCAATAAAAGTTGCACAGTAGAAAATCCCAGACGTCAGCTTTAATCCATGCAACATGAACGATAAGACTGGCTCCACATCAGATGTGTATGACTTAAGACAACACAGAATCCTAACACCCAGCGCTCATGATGAGTATGAGATAAATGTCAAGAAATATCTCACCGTCTTGCACAGTATAGGAAATAACATTTAACTTTTAATACAGACCACAAAGGAACCAGAATGTGAACTGCTTCAGGTTGGAGGCTTAATACATCAGAAGTTCCAACATTATGAGAAGACGTCGGCTGCTTTTAAAAGATTCCTCGAAAGAATTAGAACAATAGAAAGTGAAACTGAAAATTCAACAAACAATTTTGTATTTCAATCTATTAAATCCAAAGTAGAAACTGCAAGAACAAAAGACAGTACAAACAGAGACTAAACTCAAAGATACATTGAATACAGATGCTCCTTTGATGCAAGAACAATTAGGTCAAGGTTATGACAATGATGGAGAGAAAATGAAACCTTCTGCATCACCAAGTCAGCAAGAACAGCCCTCTGTGAGTGTAAAACAAGAGACTCGATCCGACCATCAAAGCGAAGAAATCAAACGAGACAAACGTGACAAAAGCAGCAACAGTTCACAAAAGGCAGGATCTAGGAAGTCAAAATCTTAAACAAAGTCAATTGTGTCAAAACATTCAGGACAGTCATCTGCAAGTTCACACTTGAACTCTATGTACATTAAACAAAAGGCCAAACTGGAAGAATTACGTATTCGTATGAAATATGCACAACAGGAGGCTGAACTTCTTAAGAAAAAAACAGAATGAAACTGCTAAGCTCACAAAGAGAATACGAAGAATGTGAAAGAGGTCTTCAAATCATTAATGAGTGTCTTGAATCTGACAATGAACAGGATGAAGAGTCAGAGCTCTGAGATTCGTAAAGAGCGTGTCCTTGATTATGACGTCGGGTCAGTGCTCAGCCCACAGAGCGACCAAGTGTGTACCCTAGGTGGCTGAATAGGGTGGCCCTCGTCCGCGGGGGTTGTCAGGTCTATAATACGGAAACCCTGACCGCCGACCATAGTGGGCCAACGTGTGTGGAGAGTGCCACGCTTCATGCACGTAAAAGACCCCTTTGTGGACCGCCCAGTAGTGCACCACATATGCTAAATTTTCCGCCCCTACCCACCTCTCCCCTTTTCCTGTGGTTCTTCAAAATTTACCAGTCCTTTGTGTCCCATTCCATTCCCATATTTCATTTATCATCATCATTTCATGTTCATTGTATCATCCTTTTCATGTTCATCGCCTGTAAATAACCTATATAGCGTTGCACGGGCGTAAAACACCAACTCACTCACTCACTCGTGTTTGAATGTAAATTTTCCCAGAAATGAAAATGTATTTCCCCAGGAAACGTAGTTTAGTCTCCTCAGGAAGCTTACTAGTATAAAAGTTTCATGAGGAAATTATTATTTAAATATTGTTAAAACCTATAAAAATTTAAATTTGGAAAAAAATGGAAATTCAGTTTCCTAATAAGATTTCCATATTTTCAGATTAAATTGGTGTCAAAAGCCACCAGCTCATTTTCATCATGCAAGCTGGAAGGTTAGTGGAGCGGATAAACTTGATTTTTCACCAAAATATTTCACATCGTGATAAAAGCATGAAGTTTTGTACAAACATTCTTCGATATATTGTGGTTCAGAATCCATAGTTGGCCATCTTGATTTTCGCCATTTTTAAGATGGCCGCCGCAAAATTAAAATGGCGCCATTTCTCTATAATCTTTCTTTACAAAACTATTTTTTGTTTTTAAATTTTTTGTTTTTATTGGACAATTGACACTTATATTAGCAAAAAAATGATAAATGTATGGTAAATAATTTATTTGTTAGTGCGCTTGCGCAATAAACTGTCAAAAGCGTAAATATCCCAGTTTTCCAAGCTGTGGGTTGCCATTAAACTTGATTTTTCGCCAAAATATTTCACATCGCGATAAAAGCATGAAATTTTGTACAAACATTTGTCAATATATAATGGTTCAGTATTCACAGTTTGCCATCTTGATGTCGGCCTGTTTTTAAAGATGGCCGCCGCAAAATTAAAATGCCGCTAGTTTTTTTATGATCTGTTTTGCATAACTAACCTTTTCTTTATAAATTTGTTGTTTGTATTGGTCATTGTTGGTCAAGTGAAACCTATAATAGGAAATTAATGATAATTGTTACTAAATTTATTTGTTAGTGCGCACGCGCAATATAGAGGGTCGTTAAACAGGAAGTAGATGTCAGACTGACCTGAAAATCACTAACACCTTAGGGGGACCCCTATAGGAGTCTGCATACAAAATTTCAGAACCCTAGGATTAGTAGTTACTGAGAAAAGTGTTACGAAAAATTTACCATTGAGCCTATGGGAGAAAAAATGACTAAGTCGTTAAACAGGAAGTAGATGTCAGACTGACCTGAAAATCACTAACACCTTAGGGGACCCCTATAGGAGTATGCATACAAAATTTCAAAACCCTAGGATTAGTAGTTACTGAGAAAAGTGTTACGAAAAATTTACCATTGAGCCTATGGGAGAAAAAATGACTAAGTCGTTAAACGGGAAGTATATGTAAGACTGACCTGAAAATCACTTACACCTTGGGGGACCCCTACAGGAGTCTGCATACACAATTTCAGAACCCTAGGATTAGTAGTTACTGAGAAAAGTGTTACGAAAAAAAGTGTGACGGACGGACGGAGACCGGCATTTCCAAGTCCCCGCTCCGCGTTGCGGCGGGGGACAATAAGGCTGTGTTTTGTTTTTTTTTTAAAGTTTTGTGTTGACAATGTATGGTAGCGATTTTTAAAATCACTATTGCCATCACTTGGCATCCGCCATTGTTCTTCTCTGAAACTATTGATCAGAATTATATGACATGAATGGTACGATCCTTAGGGTGTCCTGCACCAAACTTGTGTTTCGAATATTGATTCGTCAAAAAACATTGATGTTTCAGTAATCTGGGTTGGAACTGGCTCGTACATATACAGCTGAATCCTTGTTGGTAAGATGATTTCTGGAATTTCTCACTCTTCGTTGCTCATAAAGTTTATGTTAGATCCTCGATTTTATTGTCATGAATGACGTCACAATAAGGGGAAGTAACTCCGTTCGGAAATGTAAACAAAGGCTATTTTTTACAAGTAAAAATCAGTCTTCGTAACCCTCACGAAGAATAACAGATTCAGCTCTACAACAGTTTCCAGTCCTGTGCGGGACCCGGGTGGACAATATGCCTGCAGCAGAGCCTAGCCTGTCGTAAACGGCGACTATGGGTCTTGAGAATCTGACGTCGGGTCAGTGCTCAGCCCACAGAGGGACTAAGTGTGTACCCTAGATGGCTGAATAGGGTGGCCCCGGTTCGCGGCGGTTGTCAGGTCTATAATACGGCAACCCTGGCCGCTGATTATGGAGGGTCAACGTGTTTGGAGAGTTCTACGCTTCATGCACGTAAAAAAAGCCTTTATGGACCGACAAGTAGTGCACCATATAGGCTAAATTTTCCGCCCATACCCATCTTTCCCATTTTTTTGTGGTTCTTCAAAATTTGCCGGTCCTTTGTTTCCCACCCACCCCCTGTATTTCATTTACCATCATCTAATCATGTTCATTTTATCATCCTTTTCATGTTCATCGCCTCTAAATAACCCAAATGCATTGCACGGGTGTAAAACACCAACTCACTCACTCACTCGCTCACCAAATTTTCCAAAAGGTCAAAATTGTAAGATGGCCCCTTATAGGTGATAAATAAGGTTTTTTTTGCTGATAGAATTAAAACTATTGCAGTTGGAAAAAAGCTTTTCCTTGTTTAAACATTCAGCTCATTTAGCAATACTAAAGTCTTCATAGGGTTGACATCGAGACCTGGTGAGCGATTTAGGCTTCTGGGAGCCTATTGTTTTCCGACCACACTGGCCTTTGTTTTCTTTTTCCCTTTTTCATCATCGATTTTTCAAAATGAAAGATCATCTAGGTTTTCAGTATCCTTCCTCGGGAGAGCGTTTTTAAGTTTCACGAACCAATGAGTCTGCCATTTTTTCTCATGCGGAATGTAAAAAAAGACCGCTTTACAGCATTGTCGTTAAAAATAAACTTTGGCCATCGTAAAAGTAAATATGAATCAGCTGATTTACAAACAGCTTTTTAACTATTATTAAATGAAGTAGGCCAGCTCTTCTCTGTCATGACCCGATGTCAGGTTCCGGGTGGCGAATAGGCTCGCAGCAGCGCTAAGCTTGTCGGTAAAAGTTCACTAAAGAGCGCTCAGAAACCTGACATCGGGTCAGGCCGCTTTGCCCACAAAGCGACTGGGATGTGTGCCCCAGGTGGTTGAATGGGGCAGCCCTGACATCGAGAGATGCGGGGTCGTCAGGCGATAATGCAGAAAACCTGACCGCAAACCATAGTGGTGCACCGTGTTGGGAAAAATGTCACGTTCCTCGCACGTTAAAGAACCCTGCTGCAGGTCTCGGTAAGAGTAGGACCCGTAGGATCCCCATGCAGGAGGCAAAATTTCCCGTCCCTACCCATCACTTTTTCCAGTGGCAGTCAAAACTCTCCTTCCCGATCGGCCTTGTGTCCCCATTTCCTCCACTTCATCATCATTTCATGTTCATTGTATCACCACTTTCATGTTCAGCTCCCGGATATAGCCGAAATCGTGCTGCTTTGGAGTAAAGCAATACTTAACTAAAACTAAACTTCTCTGTCAGCGTTCCTTTATATTTTAAAAGAAACTCTCATGTATGGAAATTTTTTGTGGTAAAACACCATGTCCTGTGCAAATGAAATGTGAAATTTAACATTCAGACAAATTACACGTTTTTGTGCCTTGACAGGCTTAAAGAACAGCTATTAATTAAACTAGAATGCTGCATCTTATAAAAAAAATTGTACGGTAACGTGGAACCTGTTGTCTTGTCTTCTCACTCTTTAGTCTGAGGAACTGCAATAACTTTAATCAAATACAAAAACTAATCATATTATCTGCAATTATACACAAGACACTGCATGAAGTGAAAATTTTAATTTAAAACGATGATTCATAAAAATTATTTGTATAGGATGCTTGCTTCATCGCTGTGATATAGGATTAAATTTTCCCATGTCATATAATACACGAGACACTACAAGAAACATAGATTTAAACCTCGGTCGGTGATTCGTAAAAAGTAAGTCAGTGTGACCTAATTTGTCAATGTGATTTGATTTGCACTGGATGCTTGCATCCAACTCTGATGAAACAATTAAAATCGCCGATAAAACCATAATTAAAGCTTAGAAAATCCTACTTTTTACCACAGAGATCTAAAATTTTATAATTTTTTCTTACAAATCATTTTCAGTGCGAATATTTTCTTATAAAGCCTAATATTTGAAGTTCATATATTCACCCCCCCTTTTTACACAATTTCAAAATGGCTTCCTTAACCACCCTACGTCTGTAATTAATTCAAGTTTAACACCTGTCATTTTGAGCGCGGCTTGCCATGCGAGACTGGTGATGTTTAAAAATAAGCAGCGTCCAGATCATAATTATTCAGACATATGTTTCTGAAGTTCTCAAATACATCAGCAAGAAGTAATACGTCGGTTAATACACACAAGTCATGATATTGTCCAAGGTTCTGTATCAAAAATGTATCCCAAACAATTGGTGCATGCGCATAATCATCATCCGAAATCCATACTCCGATTAATGTGCTGTAAAAGGCAGATAGTGGTGGAAGTTGCTGTTCTACAAATTTGTTCTCTGAATCGAAGTATTCGTAAGGATAGACCTGGCCAATGCATTCCAAAATTAAAAAAAGGAAATTCTACAGTGTCCTTTTTATAGCTTTTTGCTAAATATTGTGATATTTTATGTTGATATTACATTTGTTTCCAATACATGAAGTATTAATGCTCTATCTTTCATCTTTTAAACACAGTATTAATACACCTTCTATATTTTCATGAGACATAGAGTATTAATACTCTATCTCGTTTCCCAAATACATAGAATATTAATACCCCATCTCATCTCGTTTCCCCAATATATAGAGGAGTATTAATACTCTATCACTTTCTTGGGCTATACATCATTTTACATAGAGTAATAATACTCTATCTTGTTCTTAATATATAGAGTTTTAAAATGAATTATCTGTAACCATCAACCAAAATTTGGCACACATAGTTACAGAATCAGTTGAGACTTTCTATGTGTGATCCTTAGGTAAAAACATGAAAAAAGTCTGTAGACATTTTTCTGTAAAATGCTTGATTGCCATAGCAACGGTGGCTAAAATACTCTTATCATAAAAAAGAATTGTAGAGTGTCGACACTCTTTTCCTGTTTTCTTTATCAATGCAGAGAGTTTATTTTTAAATAAAATAAAATATTAGCGAAAAAATATATTACTAATGTATTATTTGGATGTGTTATTTGGAACCAGGTAATACTAGTATTTGTTTTTAATTTTTCAGAAGGGTTTGTTTAGTACAACCAATGAATTGAATACTTTGAAATGTATGTTTTTTTTCAAATACATTTAACTTGTGTGCTACTTGCATGTTATAAATTTCGTGTCCATGTAATATTTTTGATGTGCAAGTTTTAGCTGATTACAAAATAACTGTGCAATAAATGATATTGTTGTTGTTACTTTATCAACAAGCTTATACTGTTAGAAGCATGGAGAGAAAATTGGATTTACTGTTTAGCAATAGTCAATTAATTTGTTTTACAAACACACTGTTGGCTATAATCATTCTGTAATAGAAAATAATGAGATGTAGAATAAGTTTACGCGACACAGCCCACAATCAAGCGGCAATTCAGAAAAATTGTAAGTCTTCCAATTACATTATTGGCTGGAGTAATGATCTGAAGGTATCGAGTCAGCTCAATTTCGAACATCTTAACATGTATCTAATTAAAATATCCATATTGTGTGTCACAACTGTTGTGTCTTTTATTACTATCGAACCCAATGGAAGAGGGAGGTTTGGCACCATTAAACCCAGTTTAACCAAACATATTTTTTAAATGCCTGTACCAAGTCAAAACAATTGTAATCGTTAATTTGTACTGTGTGTCCGTCTTATTTTGTATTTTCTCTTGGACATTTTAGACTGATCCTTCAAGTTCAGTAGTTTTTGAATTACCTTTATTAAGTAACACAACTGAATTATTTATCAAAAAATTTTAGATTTAAAATATCTAGCATTAAAAGATTAATTTTGAATTATATTATTAAATTTAAAAACATTCTTGAACTAATAGAAAAAATATATAAGAATATCTTCAAGTAACATTTTAAGATATCCTAGATTATAATGGTGTAGACCTTTACCAAATGGGTATAACAAGATTTTATGTTGCCAAACACTGTTTGATTTAATTCTTCATTGAAATCTACGACTATCGACCTCCAAATTTATACACTAAACAATACTGACATACCAGATTAGTTGTATAATTTTACACATCTCTACTTTTATAATCCAAGTCAATGAAATTAGCTGGCTACCAAAGAAATATTGTATCTCTATATCATTAGATCCAATTATAAATTATATAATTAACAACTTGTTGGTCGAAACCGCAGGACATATCTACGGCTCCCACAATTCATTTTGGTTAGTTTTCAAAACTATGTTCATGAAAGTTGGACATAATCAATAGACTTTCTAAAACAAATATGGTCTTAGACATATTCTTTTTGATGTTCCGGTCTCTTTATGCTTACGTTAAAAAGAAGATTCTATTGCTATAAAAATAATGTTTAATGTCCAAATTTGGATTTTCTTTATTAATAAAACTTTGAACTTTAATTCATTATAAAAGTACATTCATAATAAATAAAAATAATTAATATATTTTTTAAACAAATTAAAAAACAAATACATATATTTTTGTATTTGAGGGGGAGGGGTCATACTTAATAAAAGGACCCATATATTTTTTGAACAGTAAAACAAAGATTAGACAAAGATACAGGAAAACTCAGTTATTTACAGATTATTTGCTGAAATGAATTTTTATTTTACTGAATGCATTAAAGCCAACTTTTTACAATCGAACATTTTAGTCAATGCAAATAAATACATTGCATAATCATAAGTTTAATAGAAGATGCCATGCGGAAGCTGTACATCAAATTTATATATATATATATAATGAGTGGCACCTTTAATTCCAACACGACTAGCATTTTTATATTGTATTGTTTCAAGTTTGTACATTTTAGTGCATTTTTTTCTTTATACCTTTACTAATGAGATGACAATATTCAGGGTTTATCTCGTGTCAAAAATATTCTACCCCCCCCCCCCCTTTTCCACTCAAAATATAAGTTTGTTTTAGATTACCTGGAATCTCCAGTCATTTACGTCCTGATAGGGTTCATGGGCAGTTTTTTTTCCATTGATTCCGTCCATCAGTAAGGTTTCCTTCATTCATGCAGTCAAAACATTTCAAATTTGCACAAGTAGTTCTGTTGATTGTGTCTCGTCTTTTCCCTTTAGCTGCAAATCATTTGCAACACTCGAACTTGGGGCCTACAATTTCAATACATACAAAATAAAATTATTAAAAGTTAACATGGATTAATACTTTATTTAAAGAATATATGATTATATGGTCACTTGAATTCGAAAACAATATCAATATTAAAGTTTTACCTCAACAGCGAGTTTCACTCTCATTCTTAGGGTTTGCGTAAGATGAAGATGCTCATAAGTAAGCCGAGGTAACAGCCTGATTCCAACCTCATTGACGTCGGACTCTACCAGCTGTACCACTTGAGACCACTTGATTGGTTTTCCGTTAAACTGTAACACAAATACAAACATTTAGTACATCTTTTATTTTTATTTACATCCAACAAGGAATATGCATTATAAATCTTCAATATTTATAATAATTAAAATCCATATTTTCTACTTTTTTTAATTTAAGCAGATTATATGCAATCATCTAGATACATTTTAAATCTCAATTCAATGATATTCTATTTGATGAAAAACTTCATTTATACTTATACCTACAAACAAATTGTTTTATTATTCCACCCAGAGTTCTCAAAGTTGTTCCTTGTAGATTTCATCAAATAGATGACATCTGCAATGAAATACACATTGCGAGTAGGATCATGCATTTTCTCAAGTAGTGACAGATTTCACCATTCACAGCTTTATGAATTTGAAAAAAAATTTCTGTTTGGAGTTGCACCATGGGAAACCAAGGCCCTTATTTTAAATAAAACAACTCCAAAATTCATACTATTTCCCACACAACATAGTAGAGCTGGTAGGTTTTAACACCTTTGCATGGGTAATGAGCAACTACGCATTCCTTCATGCTTAAAATTCTCCTAACAATTAAAGTGTCCCGTGCGGGGCCCGTGAGGCGAATAGGCCCGCAGCAGCGCTAAGCTTGTTGGTAAAAGTCCACTAAAGAGCGCTCAGAAACCTGACATATGGGTCAGGCCGCTTTGCCCACAAAGCGACTGGGATGTGTGCCCCAGGTGGTTGAATGGGGCAGCCCTGACATCGAGAGATGCGGGGTCGTCAGGCGATAATGCGGAAAACCTGACCGCAAACCATAGTGGTGCACCGTGTTGGGAAAAATGTCACGTTCCTCGCACGTTAAAGAACCCTGCTGCAGGTCTCGGTAAGAGTAGGACCCGTAGGATCCCCAATGCAAGAGGCAAAATTTCCCGTCCCTACCCATCACTCCTTTTTCCAGTGGCAGTCAAAACTATCCTACCCGATTGGCCTTGTGTCCCCATTTCCTCCACTTCATCATCATTTCATGTTCATTGTATCACCACTTTCATGTTCATCTCCCGGATATAGCCGAAATCGTGCTGCTTGGGAGTAAAGCAATAACTAACTAACTAACCAACCATTAAAGTCAATATATAGGTGGCCAAGTCTGGATCTATCTCAGAGACAGAGTCAGCATTAATTTGGAAGTTGTTGAAGTTTCAAAGATCGCAAAAGCATATTACCCCCCCCCCCCCGTTTCCCAACAGTGAACCAATCCTGACTTGACTTCGTCAAAATGTAAGCACACACTCTCTGTCTCGGCCCATTTTCGTCGATAGTGTTATCTGCTTCTGTACGTTGAATGACGTCATTGTTCTAACCAGCTCCAATGTTCGTTAATTTTGTATAATCCCGTAAGGTGTTTTCATGATGCGGGTATAGGACTTAGCTGTTGGTTGGTTCATAGGATCCGGAATGGCTGTATATGTAGGTTGAAAAGGTTCAAAATCGTATGAGTCACGGGTTATAGTTGTTACTTTGTCATCTTTCACGGTGAAATGATTGGGCATTGGGTTTTCAGGTACCTTTAAAGTTGGCAAATAATTAGATGTCAGTTGGTGTTAAGCATCTCCCCTTTTCTGTTGGAGTTTCTAACAATACGTTTTAATTGATATTCAATTATTTTGTGTTTCCATGTTTTACATGTTGTCTGTTTTTGTCCCGTACTGGTTTTGTCTCAGCCCTTTTGGACTTTTGACATTCGGATACCCCATTGGTACATCTGCTTGCTTCAAAAAAAACAGTGAGTTTCTGAAAATTTGATGAAAGGTATGGTTCTGTGTGAAAGTTACTAAATTAAAATGTATTTGCTCATATAACTTTCATATTAAACCATATCAACATCAAATGAAGGAAATGATTTGGTTTTTTTTGTGATTTTTAATTTCAATGCATTACACCCAGTACTTGTTAACTGGAAAAAAAATCTGAATTCTTTTAAAAAAACCATGTACTTACTATTTTCTGTATCTTCCCAATTGTTGTCTTGTAATGGTTTCACTCTCTTTTTATACCCTTCTTTTTTTGAGAGGGTATTTCCCTGGGATAGGCCACAGGTGCTAACGTGGGCGATAAGGTGATGCTTTACAACATGTCCACTCCTTTTTCTGTCATGGGTGAATCAGACCTCTGGTAAGGTCGAGGAGTATTATCACATGCGGTTACAGAGTGCACCACGTATAAGGTCCACATACGCCACATCCTCATATGTGTAGGAGGTTATTTCTTGGGAAAGGGCTACGTGGGCGATAAGATTAAGGAGTACAGCCCATCCTAATAAGATGACGCTTTATAATATGTACGCTCCTTTTTCTGTCATAGGTGAATCAGACCTCTGGTATTGTTGAGTAATCACATGAGGTTACAGAGTGAACCAGGGGTGAATCAGGCCACTGGTGAGGTCGAGGAGTGTAACCCCATGAGGTTACAGAGTGTACTACTTATAAGGCCTACATACGTCACTTCCCCCAACTAGATGGACTAAGATGAGAAATCCAATATTATATACCCCCTATTAATCATAGACCCCCGATAATTATATACCCCCGATTATTATCGGCATAACATTTAGCCTCGACTTCAGCATTTGAATACCGGAACCTTATATTTCAGATGGCAACCAAACCCTTTCAACAAAACCATAAGACCTATAAGGAAAGACATTTGAAAGGATTATTCAACAATGCACTTTTAAGATTGTTTATATGTTCCAATCTGTAAGGTTACACCAACCCTCGTTGTAATGTCGTTGGAGTTGAAGACTGCTCCGATAATATTAGTGCGTCACTCGAATATTACGAAAAAGTTAGCCGGGCTGTCTATGCCAAGTGTTTCTACAAGTTAGCCCAAATTTTCGAACAGATAGACGACAAGCTTGAAACAGAGTTTGCTGAATGTACCTTTGAAGAAAAAGAAAACCATGAAAAGAAAGGTCATTTTACACCAAATGGCGGACCGAAAGCGGATATCATGCGCAAAGGAATACACCACCCGATTTATTACAAAAGCTTTCGACCGCTCCACAACTGTTGTCAGAATGTTTGACATAACATTTTACAGTATAGCGCTATTTATAAACTCGCAAAGTTTTTAATGGGTCCCATTGAACGTAACGGAGCAGCCGCCTGAAATTTACGCACTAATTTTTAGAGTGTATTTAAGCGATTTGTAGTTGATGTTGTTATGTTATAAATACTTATATGGTGAATTCGCATTATAATGTAAGCTTTAAAGGTGGCCACAGGACTATTTTTTCACACCCAGTTCTGCACGGGGGGGGGGGGGGGTCAATAATAAGATCATAAACGTTGACTGCATTTTTTGTGATTCAATCAGAATGCATGAAAGAGACAGAAAAGTGCACCGATTTTTTATCAGCATGATTCAATATGAAAAAAAAACAAACGAATGTAGTGTCATGCAAATATATCACAATTGTTGAGGTAAAATATTCTTTTATTTTATTATTGACCTATAATGAGATCTATGAAGAATTTTTTAAAACTAAATAATGATGTTATAAGACTGGTAATCCAGTTGGACATTCCACTCTCACTTTCTTCGGCCTTCATATTTTCATCCTAAAACATAAATACATCAATTTTCACTCTTTAGTATACATGTAATTTATCCTAATAAATTTTCAGAGAGACCACACATCAACAACTGTCCCAAGATGGACTTACATCAACCTCAACGTTAACGTATGATTACAGATATATGTACATACACACAGAAAACACAAAATAAGTCTCGGGCCCTGAAGAAGTCATCATCGTCAGTGATGATGAAGATGATGAGGTAAATATTCTATTGCTTAACTGAGTCTTAATAAAAAAATGTGCATTTTACTGACATTTATCATCCTCTGGAGTCTCTCTCATCAATGAATGTTATATATCATATGATTAAGATTAACAATGAGCATTTAGACATTGAGGATCTAACAATCCCTCTAATACTTGGGACAGGTGATGAACTGTAACTACAGGTACCCCTTTTTCATGGGGTTTTCCAGTAAAGGCCAAGGTTGTAGGGATGGCAGTCAAAGAGTTATCTGACAGGAAACTAACCACAGCAAAGGACTTGGAAGAAGACATCTAAAATGAAACAAGATAAAATATGTAAAAATAGGGCATGTAACGGGACATTAAATGATACCCCGCCACGTTATATTTTCAAAATTTTTTTTCAAGCCAAGCCCTGTAAAGCACCTGCTCGTTTATTTCAAACTCTCATTCCGTAATATTAGAATTAATTACTTGATGTCAGTTATGCTTTACAGAAGGCGGTGGCTTATGGGTCAATCGTGTGGATGTTATTCTGGAGAGTTGTATCGCCGGGTAACCCCCGGCACGATGCTTGTCTCCCTAAAGGAATACTCTATGCGAGTATGCTGTCCTTGTAACCCTGGTGCTTTCAACAGGAGAGCCGTTGTATAACAGCATCGCCCTTGTTGGCGCTCCATGGCGGGCGGGGAGCAAGGCAGTGAAACTCTCTTCTCTCATCATGGCTTCCCAAAAAAAAACAGGCAACAAGTTCTAGTGAAAAGTATAAACGAAATATTTCATGTAGTGAAAGTGATGATCAGGATGCACCAGCTCCTTCAAAACGTCAAAAACACAACAAATGATAGTTGGCCAAAGTTTATTGTACTTTCAAGCAAAGATGTCACTCGTCCTTTAACAAAGGTTTCACCCTTTGTCATTGCGAATACAATTAAGGGTGTTACCGGAGGTGATGTTCCCAAGGTTACGAAACTCCGATCCGGTAACCTCCTAGTAGAGTGTGCCAAACAACAACAAGCAAAAAACATTTTGACAATTTCATCCATTTAAGAGGTACCAGTTTCCGCTGAAGCTCATCGATCATTGAATCGTTCGCAGGGTATCATTCGAGATAGAGACCGAAACCTTGCTGATTTATCAGAGCAAGAAATATGCTCTGAACTTTCATCACAAGGTGTCTCACACGTTAAAAGGTTTACAAAAAAGGAAGACAACAAAATTTTTAAACTAAATACATACCTTATTACATTTAATTCCGCAGCTCCACCAAGTCACATTAATCTGGGTCTTTTCAGAGTGTCCGTAGACATATTTATTCCAAATCCTCTCCGTTGTTTTAAATTCCAACGTTTTGGCCACGGGAAGGCCACCTGCAACGGGAAGGAAAAATGTGTAAAGTGCGCTGAGGAAGGCCACTCGGATTTCAACTGTACGAAAAATCCAAAATGTGTTAACTGCAGTGGTGATCATTTTTCTTCTTCAAAACAATGTCCAACTCTTCTACGTGAAAAAGAAATCCAAAAACTTAAAGCAGAAAAGAACATTACCTACCAAGAAGCTCGTCGTCAAGTCTCTATCTCGAGTGATACAGCACCATTCATGTCTTACGCGGAGGCTGCTAAACCCTCTAAGACATATGGTTGGCAAACCATGTACACTTGGCCTGAGGGTGAAATTAAGCCCCGTACTTGCAACACCAATGGATGGATGTTTGGTGCTGACTGTTTCGTGGATGATATCCCAAAAAGCAATATCAAATACGCGAGGCCTTGGAAGGAATTGTGTGATAATCATCCCCCACCACGTAAGTCAACAGCAGGTCCGAATAATGATTCAATGGTCGATGAGGATTTGTTTATAATTCCACGAAAATCGTCTTGGGCTGGATTTGGAGCTCCAACCAAAGCTTCTAATCCTCAACCCCCATCAATTTCTCTTTCTTCCAAACAGAGTAAATCGTCTTTCTCAAGGTCGTCATCTGCTGCTCAACCTGGAAATAGACAGCAGCGACCCTCGCAGCCGGGAAGACGCCGGGGTTCATCGCAGCAGACGTCACCGCTTAAAATGCGTTGATCAAAGAAGGCCGAACGAGATGCAATTTATATGCATAATCGTTTCGGCTCTCTTGGTGACGACATGGAGTCTGATATGGATCTATCGGAAAAACCCGTCGACCGTTCACAGAGCCATTCTCCACAGAGGAGACGTAGGCGATCACTCGGTAGACTTTCTGATGCCATACAGATACCAAAATGAGTACCATCATTCAATGGAATTGCCGAGGCCTTAAGGCCAACTTTCTTGAATTACAACTTTTAGTGCAGTCTTTTAATCCAACTGTCATTTGTCTTGAGGAAACACACCTCAAGGAAACTTACACGATTTCCTTGAAGGGTTTTTCTATGTATAACACATTTTCTAATACAGAACGAGCTTCTGGCGGATCCTCCAGCTTAGTTAAGGATCGTATTCTCCATAGTTCGATTCCTTTAACTACCGATCTGCAAGCAGTTGCCGTTAGAGTTTCATTACATCAAACATTAACTCTATGTTCAGTTTATATACCACCTAATGATAACTTAACTTTAGCACAACTTCAAAATTTAACGGATCAGCTTCCTCCTCCATACATGTTAGTTGGGGACTTCAATGCCCACAACCAATTATGGGGCAGTGCCAACTTGAATGATAAGGGTAAAAAGATTGAGGATTTTTTTATTGAAAGAATCTCTTTGTATCTTTAATGATGGTTCTTCTACATTTTTACATTCTGGCAATGGAACATACTCATCAATTGATCTCTCAATATGTGATCCTTCTCTTTTAACAGATTTCTCATGGCAAGTCCATGATGATCTCTGTGGAAGTGATCACTTTCCTATTATATTAAAAGATCTTTTTGGTGAACCTGAACAAAGAATTCCTCGCTATAAGGCCGATTGGCAAAAATTTTTAATACTTTGTTCGGAAAAATTAAGACCAGAACTTTTTGATCAGGACCAAGATCCAATAACAATATCAAACTCTTATATCTATAGCTGATGAAACCATTCCTAAGACCTCGGCATCTCCTAAATAAAAAGCTACGCCGAGCGCAGCATGATACGACCGCAACATGTTGAACCCTGAACGTTGGAGGCCCAGTATGGATAGTCCAATGCTTTGGTCACATGAAGCCCATGGTGGACTTACAAAGCTTTTTGACACATGCATCCTGTGGTGGACTTAAAAATGCATTTTTGACACATTTATATTTACATCAACATCTAATACAAAAAGCCTTATTTATATACATGTATTAATTTACAATTTTGGCCCTTTGACCTCTAATTTCTCAAAAACAGTAAAAATATTGCAAATCTGATTAAAAAATAAGGCAGAAAAATTCACAAGGAATCCAATGAAAATTAAACATCAGAGTTATATACTGTGGTTTCATTATTATTCGTTAAGTATCAATTTTCTTTGGCGGCCTTGATCCACAAAATTTGATACCCCACGAAAAGGAAATCTAACTTTGATATGTATGCTGCATACTTCAGAACCACGAATTTAAGAATCCACGAACTTATCGATTTTCACCTTACCACGAAAAAAAATATGAATCCACAGTAGTACTTTGTGAACAAAAAAAAGGTATCTTTTTTTTGTGATGTGATCTAGATTTTTGTAACTTTAATTTTATGTTTGATTTGTCAGTATGAGTGTTTTACCATTTCGATCAATGAATATTTTTCATTGTATTGGTGACTCTCCATTTTGAGAGAATTTAATAGGAAACGATTACAAACAATAGTGAGGAAAGTGATAGATATCATTTTATCTTCATTTTCATACAGGTATTAAGTATACTCACATCGCATTCAATGAGGGCATCTGATTATCCTTGTTGCTGTCTTCTGATACAGGAGACAACGATCCAAAATTCAATCGCTTTCTGGCCGGGCTTTTAAACTGAAAAAAAAAAACGAGTAAAACGACTTAAAGTGCATTATTTTTTTTTTGCTAAAAACTCTTTAAAAAGTTAAACCTTTAAAAAGAATTATAATTTTAGATATAAAATATACCTACCTTGATTGGTGTAGATGTATTCATTTTTAATTATCGAACGAACTTGACTTAACGAATGAAGAAAATGAAATGAAGACGAGTAAGTATCCGGATTGATGAATCCTGAATCCTGGTTTAAACATAAAGCTTATCAGTCGGGCTTTCCGCTTTCCGCTTCACGTTTCTGTTTTAAAAAATCATTTAATTCCATGTCAAACTCTGCTGGACTATATTTTGTTTTTAACAATTGTTCTGCAAATGTAACCCTATTAACTGTTCTTCAGTCATGTGCATTGATGGAAAGTTTTTCATTTCATTGTTCAATTTGTTGTTCCTGTTAATACATTTATTTTTTTATTATATCTGTCGTCTCTACCAGTGTGTCTGGAGGTAAAAAGGTCTTGGAATCAAGTCACTTTGTCACATGTCAGTAATAGGATCCAAATGGTCTTGAATTTCAATTAATAAATTTCTCAGTTCACTTGGTGTTATAACAACAGGTGAGAGGTGATCCACAGATAACATGTTTAATTGCAATTTCAAAGCTTGCAAATGGTCCCTAGCAATATTTACCAATTCGGTGATGTCCCTGAAAGCCCTAAACGCAGTGTATGTTAATAGATATCCCGACACGGAGGAAAGTAAAACCGTCACTTTAGAAGAAGCACTTATGAAAGATGCTCTCATGCTCGACAAATATTAATAAATGGAGTTGATATCTATTTGAAATTTTTTAGAAGCACTATGCCATTTGTACTGATGTCAGGTGAAACCTCACCTGCCTATACCATTAAACTAACCGATGTTGTATATCGAACATGTCGCATCAAGTTAGACCCTGGAGTCATCGTAAATCACAGAGACTTGTTGAGAGAAACACCTGCAAAGTATATAATAAATCGAAGCCAAATTATACAAAATGTCATACCAAAAGGATCAACTGAATCGTTATTTCCAAAAGCCCTTCCGTCCAAAGTAATATTTGGGACGGTGAATCAAAAGGCTGTCAACGGAGATTACACGTAAAATCCTTTCAATTTTCAACACTTTAACTTATCAATGGCCACTTTAAAAGTGAACAGTGTTGAGGTACATGGATCCCCCTAAAGTTAGATTTTGGAAGCAACAGAAATTATAGCTCTGCTTATACTCGTTTGTTTGAGGTTTGCGAAAGATGGAACAAAGATACTGGTATTAATATTTCCTACGACGATTTTTCCAAAGGGTATACTTTTATTGCTTTTTCGCTCGATCCCTGTGATTTCGAGGAAGAATTTCTTAATCTCGTGAGACACGGTAACGCGAGATTAGAGATGAGATTTTCGACCCCTACTACAGAGGTTATAAATTGCTTGTGTTATTTTCAATCTCAGGCATTACTGACTTGTGATCAAGCAAGAGACATACAAATAATAGAACCATGAACTCGATACAACTGTTGGAAAACATGAAACAGTTTCGTTGCTTTAAATTTGCTAAGATTGATATAACTGCTATAAACGCCTTGTCGCTGAAGGTACCACAAATATATCCTCAAATTATCATAATAAATTCCGATCCGTTTCCAAACGAAGGAAAACATTGGATGTGTGTACTTTTATTCAGTTCGGAAAAGGCTAAATTCTTTGACAGCTTAGGAATCGATAGAACATTCGTTGCTGCAGCACACATCACAAGTTGTTTGACATGCATGTTTGCCTTTATTCTTGTAGGGCTTCAGACAGGTTTCGCAAAAATAACCGAAACTGAAAAAGCCACTTTTATTAGCTATACCGTGAAAGTGTCCTTCTCTATTCTCTTCCGTCTCTACTAGGTATAAATATAAATTCTTACGATTTGCATTGTTAGCAACTCGACAGAATTTGTTCCCTAATTTGGATGAAATGACTAGTATGTTGACGTCTAGGTAGTCCTCAAAAGCTTTGATGTCCGTTAGATTCAGAGGTCTGTCGGTGGCGACGTTTGCCTCTTCGCATAATGTTAATGCCATACTTTTACGAAGGGGGTTTTTCTTAACTTTATTCAAGTGTCTTAAGTGACTTTGTGTCACAGCCCTGTGAACGAACATTTTAATATTGACGTTCATATCGGGATGGTCGTTCTTCGTTATTTTCTTCCATTCCTCGAGAGATACCACTGTACATATTTTAAGGAATGTTCTACCGATTGCCGTCGGAAGACAGAGGTTATCGGCTGTCTCTTCCGTTGTAAAGAACGATCGTTTGATTGTTAGAGAATCATTTTCTCCGGATAATTTAGTGATACGTACCGGAACCTTTCGGGACATTTATACTACCGACAGTGATGAAAAATTTTTCGTCTAGTGGGATGTTCTCGTCGCTATTTAATACGTTTTCGATTTTGTCGAGAACTGTGTTGGTGTTAATGTTTTCCAAGGTGCAAGTGGAATTACTATAGGGTGGTTTAACGAGGGATGGGTCATTATTATTCGTCCCAAGTCCCCAACGTTAGATTTTACGGTGGATAAAATGTCATCGAACATGGTCCTTACTCCTTTCATTACGTTTTTCATTTTATTCTCTTTCCATCCTTCTTTGAATTTTACCGTATACGTGGATTCTGTCGCTAGATTCTTTGCAAATATTTTTGTCCCGTCTTTCGAAAGATGTAGGGTATTTTATTTTCGAAATTATCATCATCTTCTCCACCCCCCAATTGTATCATGGATCGTGGTACGAATGTCTGGAAATCGGATAGTTATCATAAAAGGTGTTATTGTTATCTGTTGTTACTGAGTGTCCATTTTTACTTGGTTCAACTAATTGGTTTATATACTCGTCCCTGTTATTTTGACATTTATAGTCTACTGTTAAAGGATTGGGTTCTTTATTTATAGTTTCTCCTTCTATGTTTATCAGCTGCCGCGATTCTTCGTTCTCGACATAGTCATCAATTAACCGGTGAAATTCTTCGTGATCTTGCAATTGTTTGATTGACATTAGTATTACCCCACACCATGAACAGGTCAGACTTGTTGACGGTGTCCTAGACTGTATTATACAGTAATGTGCTTTCAACTCCATCGAAGTGTCAAATTTACATTTACACCGTTCACAGGTTAATAACTGTTCGAGTCTTTTTAAAACCACATCGTTAGGTAAAATTGTATTTTCTATTGCCCATTGTATCAAGAACTCTGGTTCTTGTATTAAAGTTGTCATTTGTTTAATATTTTGAAGTAGTATACTCATCTTTTCGATAATTAGAGGGTGTTGTAAAAGATCGTTGTGTTTTGCCCATTCTGTTAGTTCATCAATGTTATCCATTAGATCTACGATATCTTTTAAATTGGTAAACATTTTTTTAGGCATAGTTAATGTTGCAAGAAAAGAAGGTCCATATCTTCGTGTTTTTATAAGGGTAATTAATGATGTCTGTAAAGTCATGCTTAACTATAAGACCTTATATCGTTCACCCAATCATTAGGACATCCATATTAAAAAAATAGGGTAATGTTTGTGTAAAGTCATGCGTAACTATAAGACCTCGTATCGTTCACCCAATCATTAAGACATTCATATTAAAAAAAATACGCCTACTCAAAAAAAATTATTCACCTGTAAAGTCTCTCAAGCATATGGGTAATATACCTATAGATATAAAGGATATAAAGGAAGACAGAGGTAAATGTTTAAATTTGTTCTATTTGACTATTTGACTCATATAAATGTGTATAAGACATCCAACACAATAACATTTCATACTTTTGAATAAACAAAATACAAAATAAAACAATGATGAGAGCGTTTATTTACATAGTTATTCTAATAAACATGTCTTTTTTTTATCTAATAATGTCTGGATCTGGACCTCATCGTAGCATTTAATCATCTTCATTCAAATTCTTTCAAATTCTTTCAAGTATTTTATTCTTAGAATGTTCTGAAATTTTTTCTCAGAGTTTATATCTTTCTTTGTCTCCTTTTGTTTTTGAATCAGTTCTTGTACATCTTCTATCATTTTTTTTACTTTTTTAACGGAAGACGAAAACACATAACGAAAAGCTCTCTTCCTCATTTCTCCTTTGTCTGCAAAACTGACAATATCTGTGTTGGTCCTGTAAAGACAAATATATATATATATATATATATTACATTTATGTATTTGTAGAAGCATTCGTTTTGATTACCAAGGTATTATTTTTTAAATCTTTTAAATAAGGTACTTCATCCTCTGAGTACTTTGTACTGCATAAAAAAAGAATCATACCCACATTGTATGCAATTTTAAAAAGTAATGTCTCATTTATATATTCATCGTTTAAGGCTGCTAGCTGTTTTAGATTTCCGCTTATTTATGTGAGTTTTTGTCGCGTACACTTATTTCATCATCCCATTAATTTCTATTTAGTTGTTTGAGTTTAAAGCATGTTATAACCTGTTTCTAATTCTTTCCAATATTGTTCATTGTTTTTTTCTGGATTTATCAATAGGCATGATTTATTTATAACTTACCCTTTGTCCGTTGTAGTTGTCCTTGTTTCTTCTTGTCTGTCCATTGTTGTAGTTGTCGTTGCCTCTTCTTGTCTGTCCATTGTCGTAATTGTCGTTGCCTCTTCTTGTCTGTCCATTGTCGCAGTTGTCGTTTTTTCTTCTCCTTGAACTTGAATTTTTATTAAGTTAGAATGTTGGATCCTATTAAAAAATATCAATCAAAATTATTCATATTTATACATTATTATAGGTGTATTATTAATTGAACACGACATATTCACCATAAATCATCTTTGTTGAAAACTTCACATATTTTTTCTATTATTTTTTTTTTAAATCGTAGCATGCACCCTAAACTCTGTGTGTGTGTGTGTGTGTGTGTGTGTGTGTGTGTGTGGGTGTGTGTGTGTGTGTGTGTGTGTGAGAGGGTGTGTGTGTGTGTGTGTTTTTTTATTTTGTTTTTGATTATCAAGAAGTGTTCAGTGAGTTTCCATTTGTTTTCATAGATCTATTATTACAATTATGTATTTCAAAACAAAAAACAAACAAAAAACAAATGTACCTTCTTGATGTATCCCTGTTCTGTTGTTTTGACTCCTCCTTTTCAAGATAATTTCTTATCATTTGTTTAACGTTGTTGCATCTATATTGAAGAAGAAAAAATATTACTTAATACAGGTGTCTTCAATAAATATAATTGTACTAATCAGATGCACCAAAGGGGCATTCTAGTGTCAAAAGTCCGAAAGGGGCAACGACAAAACCGGTAAACATGAACAAGAACAGCCCAAGGAAACACAAAACATAAAAAAAAACTGAACAGAAATCAACGTGAACTCAAGTCGTACCAAGAGTGAAATCGAGTGCTCCGGATGAGTAAGCGGTTCCTGCCTGCTATAGCACACCCGCCGCGTTGAACATACATTATAAAATCATTACATTATAATTTTCGAATCAACTCTAATATGAATTAGTTATCAAAAAAAGTAAAATAGAGTTTATGATCTAATTGACGTCTAAATCACAGTATATTAACATTTATATACATTTTTTAATTCCGAAACATATAAATTTAATAAAAAAAGATTTTATGCCTTATTGCACAAAAGTGATAATCGTTTTACTTACACTGTGATTTGTCTATTAGTCATCTTTAGTTTATGCCGCCAACTTGTGTATTAGATTAATATTTTTTTAACAAACCCTTCTCCCTTATATACGTATCCCCCCCCCAAAAAAACCCTTGTTTTTCGGCATTTTTTTAGACAAAACTATTACTTGCACATTTTTTCATGATATAGATAGCCAATGAAAGTCAAATATTCTTATTTTTTATTTGAATCATAAATGATTTTGTAATATCTAGTTCTTGTTTTTAATATTATTCATAAATACTTCGTAACAATTGGTCATTACCTACTTATGTAAATATTTTTTTTTTCTGTACAAAGGTGAAGTATATCTATCATGTTCATATTACTATGAAATAATATAAATTTTTCTTTATTTCATTTAGAATTTCTATATAGACTCCTTATAAGGTAATACCTATATTGACCTACATATTCAGCATAAATTCTTGTCAGAATAGGTCAAATCATTTTGACGTTACATCATGTGATAGCTTCATTGAGGTTAACTTCTAGAAGATATTTCGCTGACATTTATTTTATATTACTATCATGACCCTGCGAGTAAGGCGATTGACCTATTTTGTCATTTGATCATCTGGGGTCACATTTTTCGCTGATGTTTAATTCCTATATATGTAAATTTTCTTATAAATAATATAAGTATCATAGTATGTAAATGTATCTCATTGATATTTTAATATGTTTATTCTGTATCTCACGGTGTGTTTATGCTACCGATTTTTTTTTAATGAAATCAATTACCATAACGCTTATAATTATTTATAGCCCCAAAGTTAACCCATAAAAGTTTTAGCTTTACCAATAAGGCTAAAACATAAATAAGAGAGGCAATTAAAAGAACGTCGGGAAACCCCCTACATCCAGAAATCCGCTTCAGTAGATCCCCTATAATGTAAAACATATTCCCCATAAATATTTGTGACAAATAAAAACCCATAATTTACAAACATTACAAGTGCAAAAAATTTGTAAGGGTCGATTTTTTAATGCAAATTTTTGATCATTATTTTTTATTGATTGAGAATACAGCGCTTTTGATCAACTAAATGATGCCTATTTATTTTATATTACTATCATGACCCTGCGAGTAAGGTGATTGACCTATTTTGTCATTTGATCATCTGGGGTCACATTTTTCGCTGACGTTTGTATAATCTTCTCTCATCACGTGATGAGGCCATTCATATAGGTAGTACGGAATATAAAAGGATTCAACCATTTAATTAACGTATACTTTATCTCGAAAATAACCTGTTAGAAAATTATACGATATTGTTTCTTTCCCAAATTTTTCACTCTTAAATATATACTTTTATTGACTAACATTTTCCTTTATTTTCCTTTATGATCACCCATTCATATTTCCCCGCGAAAATGTCACCTTATTTACCATTAATTTGGTCAGTTGGCCGACAGCTACCATGATGGAGAGCATGCTGTTTAATATTTTGTTCTCGTGTTTATGGACAGTTACCATAAGCAGACCAACTACTATGATAAACGATTTTTGTGTTGATGACTATTCAGAGTATTTGAAGCTAAAGTGTTCGTGTGAACCAAAAACAACACTTCATTTTATTGAAAATTATCAGGAGGTAGCGCTCTTCGGGAGTTGTGGTTGTACAATAAACTATTCATCTAAAGCTCCGATCATAAGGGGATGTACAATGAGATGTAACGAGACCACTCATATGTGTGAAGAAGGTAAGTGATAATTGTTATTTTTATACCCAAAATCAATAAAATACTTCCTTGTGTTACGTCATTTTATGCGTCCTAAATATTGACTTTGCTTGTGATGGGTCATTCACTTTCCAACAGTGAAATAAATACAAAATAAAACATAAAAATGAATCTGATCCTATGGTTTTATTTGAAATGTTTGGAATTTAATAAATCACATCTGATATTCCCGTAAGTAGAGAGTTTTTCAATAAATAATTGTAAATGCCAAAATTGGGTTACACTACCAAGACGAAAATGCATTGAAGCAGGGTATGTTTGTCAGCAGTTTACAAAGACCTTACAACCTTAACCTCCAAACAATTAAGTGAGAATTAATAACAAAGTGTTAAAGAATTCGTGTGTAAACTTTTGTTTTTATATTACCAGTTTAAAGATATAAACATAAAAAAAACCGCTAAAAACTGCAGAATTTGGGTTACATGATGTTACTTTATGTCTCCGCACATCATCATATCCCTTGAAAACTGTAGAAATGAATTCTAGAAAGGGGATAAATAACAAAAAAACTACATAGTAAAATCAGTTGCTTGACATTTGTAAAGTGTTTTGTTATCATGTAAAATCATATGTTGACTTTTCACTTTTTGATTTGAAATTAAAATCTTTTCTTTATCCTTTCACAAAATCTAATTCATTAAGCATGCGCTGACACACTGGACGTCACTAAAGTTACCCAAAACAAAGTCAATGTGTAGAAATGTTTTAGCTGAGCACTGACACAAATCTTACAAATGTTCAATAGTCATCTATATTTGGAGATATATTATAATACAACCAATTCTTTACCCCAATACCCATTTTATTCCATTAAAGGCTTAGATATGCATACCTAAGACCCTTTGTGTTATGCCTTATATTTGATCAAGTGGTTAATCTTCTTACAGATTTGTTCGTTGCTACAACTAGTGAATCACCATCCTCATCAGAAACATCACCATTTTTTTCTCCAGTTAACCCATCAGATCCTATAACTGATGAGATTGAATTGTCCACTATAAAATCAGAATTGCCAAGACAGTCCCATGGTGAATTTTCTGTATCAGTTGTTCCAAGATCATTTACATCTATGGAATCACATGGGGAGTCTCCTGCATCATCTGTTGTTCCAAGAGGATCAACATCAATGGATTCCCATGCTGAGACTTCTGTATCTTCAGTGACTCCAAATTCATTTGCATCAAGGAATTCAAATATTATCAGAGAGTTTACAACTATTATCAGTAAGTATTATACATATATCCAATAATAATAATAAAATACATATTTCAGAAACCAACAACTTCAAATTAAAAATCTTTATTTTGTTTAGTGTGATCTTTCTAAAATTGAACCTATGATTTTGGCTTAAATATGTGTTCTACTTGAGACATGTGGTCAGTTTACACATGTTACACTTATATTTATAATTTACATTACTGGTTCAGTCATATGATTTATATATTTGTAAATTTTGTTTTCATTTTCATTTTCATGTTACAAAGTGTTATATATATTTTCATATTCTTATGAATTGAATCCTTAAAAGTTTATAAATATAATTTTTTTTTAAATTTACAAGATTCACTGATGATTTTTTTCAGGTACATGTATTACAACTCAATATCTAGGTTTAAAAAAAAAGTACCACATCACAATATATCAATTACCCTTTCACTGTCAATTGCACTACCTTTACTTGCATTATTTTTTGTATTTGTATGTATATTTTATATTAAAAAGAAAAGAGATAGAAAAGCATTAAGTGAATTTTTAAAAGAAAAAATATGGGAAATGAATCTTGTTTACAAACCTACAACTTATAAATTTTGAATAACTTGTGTATTATTGTAATTGTACTTTTGTTATTTTTTATGTTTTTTAATATGACTTTGTATTCATTTATGATATTGATTAATTCTAAATGTTAATTTGGTACTCATTGTGTCCTTTATTTTTTAGTACTTACCTGATTTTGATGACTGCCATAGTTACGATCATAAAGTGTGTAAGACGTTGTTCATCTTGTGGTAACAACAATTCTGATTAGTCATATCATCAATTGGTTAATCTTCTTACAAATTTGACCCTTAATACTACTAGTGGATAATCAACCTCACCAAGAACATCACCATTGATTTCTACTCCAGTTAGACCATCAGTTCCTATAACTGAAGAGATTGAATTGTCCATCATAAAATCATCAGAATTGTCAGGACAGTCCCTTGGTGAGTCTTCTGTAACATTAGTTGTTCCAAAATCATCTACCACAATGGAATCCTATGGTGAGTCATCTGTATCATCAGTTGTTCCAAAATCATCTTCATCAATGGTTTTCCATGTTGGGTCTTCTGTATCATCAGTTCCAAAATCATCTACATCAATGGATTCCCATGTCAGGTCTTCTGTATCATCAGTTGTTCCAGAATCAACTTCTTCAGTTATGGAAATGTCTGAAGAATTGTCAGAAGCAACTTATGCAGACCCAGTGGCCTTTCGCACTAGGAGTAAAGAAGCTTTGGTGTAATGTTGAAAACTGAAATGTTACATTGATTTATATTATTTTTTCTTAAAATTTTAAGATGCCATATTTTTTCAATTAATTTTTAAAAATGTATCTTCTAAAGAGCCAATATTTTTATAATGTATTTTTTGAAGTGCCAATGAATTTTTATAGTATATTTTCTGAAGTACCAATGATTTTTTATAATGTATTTTCTTAGGTTTGATGATGTCTGCTGTGTACTGAGCAATGGTCATGGATCCACATAACACCATCATTTTTATATTTGTACGTTTCAATTGCCAATGTTTTCTATATTAATCTTTCATTTCTCTTTTCCAGACAGTCAGTCCAAGGTTATTCCACCAAGAACTCAAACCATAGATCCACCAAGAACTCAAACAAGTATGTATTATAACCATAAATAATTTTATACCTGCATATTTATGTCTGCTGTGTACTGAGAAATGGTCATGGATCCACATAGCACCTTGTAATTATTTTATACCAGCATTATTATGTTGTGTCAGAGAAAGATCACCGTTGTTCCGCGCACAGACAAGCATACCGGAAGCCAAATCTATTTATAAAAGGCCATGCAACCATGATGGCGGAAGAAAATGAAAATGACCATACAACCATCAAAATATGTTTATGTCAGTTAAAAACCTCTAGATACTGACAACACCCACTCCAGCATATAATAACATCCACTCCAGGCAAAATAAGCAAATCTGTCATTGTTTGAAGATACTTATTTTAAGCAAAGTCTGATTTTATTCTACATTTTCACTATCCTTTTTGTTAAATGGCGTATGTAATAATTGAATTGACAATCAAATATATAGTGACATTATCTATATGATATATTACAGCTGCAAGGAAACAGTGTCAAATCGGTGAGGGAGCTGCTGCTTTTAAAAAGAAGAAAATGGCACAGTTGGAGCTTCAGTCTTGTATATTTAATTTAAATATTGTTAAGACAATAATTTCTATTGAAATTTGTCTTATGTTTACATAACAGTCTGAAGCAATTTAGAGGGACTGAAATGATACACATATGCCATGACACAATACAAATATTCCACAACAGTTTTGTTCAGTTTTGGCAGATTTTGCAGATGGCATACTAAAATTGATACCCACAATTTAAATGAATGCACATTATTAAGTAAAAAACAATTTTATCCTGAACCCTGTACCGAATTGAAAATACATCAAACTGTACCAAAATCGGAAATGTACACAGTGCACTCTGTATTTCAAATAGTCGTTTCCACCGTATAATTGAGACAAAGTTTATGGTAAATCAAAGCTGTTGTAATAAAAAAAATAATAAAAAAATAATATAAGATAAATTGAGTCTTTACTATCCATTTTAGTTATGACTTCTTATATTAATTTCAGGTGAATATCCAAAAGCAGGACTTAAGATTCCTTTGAGAAGAATCTTCTGTTTTGCAAATGCCGTCTTACAGTGTTTAAGGGTGACGGACATTCACAGGCTTTTGATATTCACTGCAATTGTCAAAATAATATTTACTTTTAAGCACAGTTTCAATCCCCCCTCCAAAAAAGGTGGACTATTTTGTAAAACACACTGGTCAGGTTTTTTATGGCCCGACCACGTATGTGGGTCGGACATATTGTTTCACCCTTGTAATGTAATGATAAATTAAATTTTTAATATTTTTTTCATTTCCTTGCATTAGCATTTTCACTAACGAATTAAACTTCCTATTGACAAAATGTTAATTTTTTTATCCAGAACTGTTGTTCTTTTTTGCTATAATAGGCCACAATGTAAGTTATTTTATGCATATTTACTATTTGTTAGTAAGTCTCGATTGATTTATAAAGTCCTATCTTTCAAACTCACAGATTAATAGTATTTTTCGGGGAAATGTTCAAAACTTAGGGTTCACCTACATTTTATTTTGAAATCCCGATCTCGGACCCAAATGTTCGGAACATAAATTTGTATATATTATGATTAATATGTTTTCATTTTGTAATGCTCATATTAATATGTTTTCATTTTGTAATGCTCATATTAATATGTTTTCATTTTATTTTTTCTTATTGTGTATTTTCATTTGATAAGAGATGTGGTTTTGTAGCTCATGAATTTCATGAAGTTTATACATTTAAATAATTTTTGAGTACTAAATGAGCTAATTCTTTAAACTGACTTTATCACGTTCAATAAATTGTTTATTATGTTGTACGTACTGTATGTCTGCATTCTTTTTGATTTTGTGACAAGGGTTACATTATTTTTATTTTTATTTTTTATAGCTTTTCACCACATGTAACGTTCACAGTTAAAGACAATATGCAACATTGGATCATATGCACATCTCAGTCTTTAGATCATATGTACATCCTCACAAATGTTATTCATCACACACATGACTCCTCTGTTCGTGTATACGATGACTATTATTTCTGTAATAAAGGATATAAACTATCTGTGAACTGGTTAGCTGTTTGCAGTTTATCACAATACATCCTAGAGGCAGAACAGTGAAAAGATTCGTTTAATACAATTATGGCGGACAAAGATCAACAGTCTGATATGGATGAAAAGTCACGCTGTGCTCTCACAGAAAAAGGCTTGGAATATCAACAAACTGTTTTTGAATCTCATGTAAAGAAAGTCAAATCAGCAGGCTTCATGCTAACAGACTGTATCTGACACTTTGCCAAAATCATTAAAATCTTTGGAACACGAGGAATCCAATTTGAACACAGCGTTCAGCAGATATGAGAAAATTGCGAATGCCTATTTTGACTTTTTATCACGATCAAGCCTGAAAAATTTGTTGAAAAGTTGTTTACAACTTATATGATGGGAAAGAATGGATGAACGATTCGGATCACCAGAGCTCATCGAATCTACGTTGAAAACAAGACTGCTAAATTTACCAGACTCATTAGATAATAAAAAACTATATAACTTATCTGACTTATTAAATGAAATCCTGGCAGTTAAAAACCTACCAGCTACTGCTTACAGTGCTATTTTTGCCTACTTAGATTCTTCTCTTGGCTTGAAACCAATTATCCAAAAGTTGCCTCGATTTATTCAAGATAAATGGGTAGCCCGTGTTCTTAGTTACAAAAAACAGCATGCCGTCCTGTTTCCTCCTTTCTCAGAGTTTGTTAACTTTATTGGCGAAATCAGTTCAATTCGAAATGATCCAGGGCTTAATTTTAGTTCACCAAAGGAGAGAATGAATTCTCGATCGAAGGTTTCTACATCCACTTTGAAAAGGCAGGTAGCGAGCCACAAAACTGATATAACTGCTCAGAAGCAAAATGCCAAGCTCATTTGCTTGATTCATCCTAATGCTAAGCACTCTGTGAAGCAGTGTAATGCCTTCAGAACTAAAAGCATACAAGAGCGGAAAGAAATTCTGAAGCCCAAAAATGTTTGTTTACGATGCTGTGAGACAACAACACATTTTGCTAATAAATGTACTGCTAAATTACAATGCAACATATGCAAAAGTGAAAGACATTGTACAGCTTTACATATACATGAACAAATTTCATCAGGAGACAATTCCGGCATGCAAGACAACGGCGAGGAGAAATCCTTGAATGTTACAGTAAAGGCTAAATGCACTGAAATATGTGGACAATTCAGTGGTAAATCTTGCGCCCGAATCGTACCAGTGCGTGTGTACAGGAAAGATCAAGAGGACAACTCTATTTCTTGTTTTGCTATGCTAGATGATCAAAGCAATAAGACTCTTGGCAAAGGTGAGTTATTTGATAGATTGGACATTCACTCTAAACCCATTCAGTACACAATGCAGTCCTGTTCAGGAACGACTGTAACCCACGGACGAGTAGCTGATGAACTTATTGTGCAAGCGTCTGACGATTATGAAATGAACTTACCTACAGTTTTGGAATGTGACAATTTACCAGAAAATGTAACAGAGATACCTACATCTAATGAGGCTAAACATTTTACTCATATGAAGGACATTGCAAAATACTTACCTGATTCCGAGGCAGACATGAATATCTTGTTATTAATAGGCCGTGACCTACCTATGGCTCACCACGTGATAGATCAGAGGATTGGTTCACCTGAGTTACCCTTCGCACAACGTTAACCTCTTGGTTGGACCATTATTGGAGACGTCTGCTTATCAGGTCAACACGCTACGTCCGCTAAAGTCTACAAAACATTCATCAGCAAAAGTGGCTCTCTAGTATCCACTCTGGAACCGTGTCAACAAGTTGTTAAAATTTCTGATGGAATATCTGTAACCAGCCCGAGTAGAACTAAGGTTACACAGTATTGTAAATGTCATTAGTATGATTAGGTACGATTGTATATGGGACGAAAGATAATGATTTTTTATAAAATGCTGTTTCGTTCCCCGTCATGATTTCATACCCTGAAAATTGTTCAAAATAATTTGGCTTACATTTACAAGAAAAAATACAGATATTAAGGGTTATAGAGTCAACCAATACGGTAATTACATGCATATTTTCATGAAACATTATTCCTTTTCATGTACATGTATTTTGTATGTATTTTCACGCTTAAAAATATGGAATAAACATGCAATGACACGATAACCACATTATACTTTATAGTTTGTATATTGTATTTGCTTTTACACTCAAAATTCATGTTGTTATCTTGAGATATGCATATAACAAGTTTCTAAATACACTAGAATTAATTGTTTGATAATCTTATAGTACTTTATGGTTTATTTTTACCCTAATTTGAACACAATTATGGTTCTGCATTTTGTGTATATTTGTGCATGGTAAACATGGGTCAAACATTATTTTTGCATCCTAAATTTATTAATCTTATTATATTACAATTATTTATGGTATTTATTCAATGTCTGTGTGTTATTTGTTGTATTTATAATTCATCTCAATGTAAAGAGTTAAAACTTGACAAAAGATTTATTATTGTTAATTTTTCTAATTGTAGTTAATCTTCTCAACACTAATTGACTCAATAAAGATGAGATGATATACACTTGACTGTATTAAACCCTACATTATTAACGTATTGACCAAGATGAGCCAAACGGAGGGTATGGATGACAACATCAAGCAGACAAACAACGATGATGTTGAAAATGAGCAGCCAGTTATGGAAAATCAAGCAACAGTAACTGCAATGGTGGATGGAAACACAGGTGAAAAGTCTGACAAAGGCAAGACCGAAGAAGCAAGCAGAGTACGTCCTAAAACTTTCTCAGAAAAGGCCAACCAATATGAACTTGATAAAGCTGAAAAAATGTTTCAAAAACTTCAACGTACGTCAGATAAAATAAGAAATATGGTGGACAAAAAAGTTTCATTCGACACAGTCCGAACACACCACAGCACATGGATGCAGATGTATGAGACATTTTTAGAGCATCACCAAAGTATCTCACCTAGAATACCAAAAACAGACAAAGATGATTATTTAACTACATTTACAGAACGTGATAAAGTCTAACAAGATTTCAATAACTTTATTGGTGAATACTTTAACTCAGCGACAGCTAAAACGGAACAAGAAAATATCACTGCCAAACGATCAATAAAAAGTAGAAACTCAACAAAGTCAGTGAGTACCATGTCTAGCAAAACAGAGAGTAGCTACCAAAGTTCAAAAACTAGGACATCACAGTCAACTAGAAGCGGTATCTCCTCACAGAAGCTAAAAGAAGAAACAAAACAGGCAGAACTGAAGGCTAAAATATTGGCATTTGAGAAGAAAAAGGAACTTCAAATAGCAAAGACTCAAATAAAGCTGGAAGAAGAAGAGCTTAAGTTAAAAACTGATATCGCCATTTCTGATGCAAAAACACGGATTTTGAACAAATATGAAAACCAAACTGCTAGCAACATAGGCTCTGAATACGCCAATTCTATTGTAGGACAAAAACCACAAGAACCACATATTCATAACGACAGCACATATACTAGAGAGGTACAGAATAGAGAGACCCCAAATGGCCTTAATGTAAACGCAACGCCTTACGTGCCACGTGGAAGGGTTAAACTTCATAATCCAGTAAAAACTGTAGTTCATTCTAATAGTAATGCTGATAGCCAAGATAACCACAACGACATGATATCTGTGGTTAAACATCTAAGAAAAACTGCATCTGATATTCGAAAATTTGGAGGCGACCCCCTTGAATTCCGAAAATTTATTAGACAAGTTAATGCTAGAATAGTCATCAATGCTGAAAGCGAAGATGAGAAAATGACTTACCTTGAGCAGTATACTTATGGTGAAGCCCACAAAGTAGTATCTGGTTATGGACAGCTCAATGCAGATTACGCCTATAGTTCAGCTATAAAACAATTACATGAGCGGTATGGTAATGAAGAAGTTATTGCTAATGCGTTTATTAAAAAAGACCTTGAATGGCCGGACATTCAGCCCAACGATGCCAAAGCATTAGACGAGTTTTCAATGTTCTTGATCGAATGTAAAAATGCAATTGAAAGTATGGAAGCGATCCGAATACTAGAATACTCTGAAAACATTAAACCCTTGATGCAGAAGTTACCACTGTATCTTCATGACCGTTGGAGAAACATAGTGCTTTCTATTAGAGACAGACATGAATCAGTAAAAATAAATGATTTTGTTGAATTTGTGAAAGTAGAGGCAAGAAAACTGAATGATCCAATATATGGAAAATCTGCAATGTATTCTACTCAACAATCGAATAAAGTCAACAAAAAAGCACAAAAACCAAAGCAATTTCAAGTTAATAAAAGTAGCTGTGCAACTGACATTAAAAACGAAACACCAAAACAACAAAACAATCAAAGCTGTACATATTGTGCAAGTCCAAGTCACAAGCTAGAAAACTGTCGTGAAATACTAACTATTCCTCTGTCGAAACGTCAAGAACACTTAAGGTCAAATGGTTATTGTTATGGATGCTTAAAAAGAGGTCATCGAAGTGCACAATGTAGAAATCGTCAAACTTGTGAGATTTGTAAAAAACGACATCTAACACTTTTACATGATGAAAGTAAAATTCGTAAGGAAAGTCAAAACTCTTCTTACTCTGAAACTGAAACGGAAGGAAAAACTATGACAACTGCAACACAAGTAGTAAATACAGGGACCAAACTAGGGGCCGGAGATTTGTCGTGTGCGATGGCCATTATACCTGTAAAAGTAAAGCTTAAGAATAAACCGCAAGTTGATACATACGCTTTCTTCGATCCAGGAAGTAGTGTCACTTTTTGTACCGATGAACTTTTTTATAGACTTGGAGGCAGTGGTAAGCATATCCAGATTCGACTTAACACAATGGGAGAACCTTACACAATGAACACTATGGCCGTTAGTGGTCTTGAAGTTATGGATTATGACATGCAAAACATTGTGGAACTACCGAAAATGTACACTAAAGAAAAAATGCCAGCGTCAGATGATCACATACCAAAAGCTGATGAGATCGAAAAATGGAGTCATTTATCCGATATTAGATATCCAGTTCTAGATACGCCTATTGGACTGTTAATTGGAAATAATGTAGCAGACGCATATGCTCCTTTCGAATTTAAGTCTGGACCTAGTGGATCACCACATGCTACAAGAACCCGACTCGGGTGGATTGTGTGGAACTTGATACGTGATAATAAGGTTAATGACTCATTTGGAGTAGTAAATATAGCACACTTAGAGGAAGTTGTTAAAGTACTCGAAGACCAGTCGAAACTAGAGTCTCTTGTAAAGGAATCTATTAATCGTGACTTCCCAGAGCGTATAACGGAAGATAAAAGAGAAGATTCTTTAGAAGACAAGAAATTCATTGAGATAGTAACCGAATCGATTCGACAGGAACATGGTCATTATGTAATAGCATTTCCATTTCGAAACTCAGATATTAAGTTACCAAATAATTCAAGCCAATGTGTTAAACGTCTTAGAAGCTTGAAAAGAAAGCTAACAGAGAATCCGAAATTCAGATCTGACTATACAGAATTCATGAACAAACTTCTTGAAAAGCATTATATGGAACCTGTGCCGACCGAAATGTTAAACAGGAACGACGGTAAGGTCTGGTATATACCGCACCATGGCGTTTATCATAGTAAAAAACCTGATAAGATTCGTGTCGTATTTGACTGTTCAGCCACTTACTTAGGAACTTCTTTAAATAGTCAACTTCTACAAGGTCCTGATTTGACGAACAATTTACTTGGCGTGTTATTAAGATTTCGACAGGAAAATGTTGCGATATTAGGTGACATCGAAGCTATGTTTCATCAAGTAAAGGTACCACCAAATGACCGAGATTGTCTACGATTCTATTGGTGGCCGGATGGAAATCTAGATATTGAGCCACAGCAATACCGAATGACAGTTCACCTTTTCGGTGCAACTTCTTCGCCTAGTTGTTGTAATTTCGCTTTGAGACAATCAGCACAGGATTATGATGACTTTTATTGTAAACAAGCATCAAATGTAATAAACAACAGTATGTACGTAGACGACTGCTTGTCATCTGTTCCTTCGGATGATGTTGCTATAAAGTTGATTGAAAGCATATCGTCATTATGTAATGATGGTGGATTTCATATGACAAAATGGATAAGTAACTCACCGAATGTAGTCGCTGCTATTCCGGAACAAGAGCGAGCTAAAGAAGTTCAAAACTGGTCTATGGATGATAATCTACCTAACGAACGAGCATTAGGAGTTCAATGGTTCGTTGAAACAGATGATTTTGGATTCAATGTTATCATTAAAGATAGACAACCAACTCGACGAAGTATTCTTTCAATAACTAGTTCAGTCTATGACCCACTCGGTATTGTATCGCCTTTTGTTTTACAAGCCAAATCAATTCTACAAGGACTTTGTAAACGTGGTTTTAATTGGGATCAGGAATTAGAAGGAACTGATTTGAATAAATGGAATGACTGGCTTAGACAACTAGAGGAGCTTAAATCCAATAGATTAATTCGATGTTATAAGCCACAAGATTTTGGAGATCTTAAGATTTGTGAATTGCACTGCTTCTCTGATGCAAGTGATATTGGATATGGTATGGTCTTCTACCTCAGACTTATCGATATTGATGGAAATATTCACTGTGCTTTCCTTCTTGGAAAATCGCGTGTCGCGCCATTAAAGAAAATTACAGTTCCCAGAATGGAATTGACCGCTGCAACATGTGCCATAAAACTTAGTAGAGTTATCATGAGAGAGCTCGATTATGAAATCGACCGAGTAGTGTTCTGGACTGATAGTATGTCCGTGATACGTTACATTAATAACTTTAGTACACGTTTCCACACGTTTGTGGCTAACCGTTTAGAAATCATTCGAGATGGATCTAACCCTGAGCAATAGCGGTATGTGAATACTAAAGAAAATCCTGCGGATCATGCATCTAGAGGAATGGAAATTGCAATGTTTGCGATAAAACATGAATGGCTTAACGGACCAACATTTCTATGGAAACCGGAGACAGATTGGCCAAATTATGAATGTGACACAACCATTCCCCCGAATGATTCGGAAGTAATAGTAGTAAACACAGTCACACAAGTCAAATTATCAAACATAGACATAATACAGCAATTGTTCTCTTACTTTTCGAATTGGCTTAAGATGAAAAGAATTGTTGCTCGATTGATACAAGTCATTGGATATCTCAGAAACTGTGTGTTAAGGAAATGTTCAAACTCAGTTGATCAGAAAACAACACATCAGAATCTTTATTTGTCAGCAAACATGTTACACAAGGCTGAATTAGTAATTTTGCGAATCGTGCAACAACAGTACTTCGAAGAAGAAATCAATATTATCAACTCAAGAGAAGTTAAGATTAAGAAAACGTCAAAGCTCTATAGATTAGATCCATACTTAGATGATGTCGGCTTGTTGCGCGTAGGTGGAAGACTAGAGAATTCTGAATTGTCATTCGATGCTAAACATCCAATAATCTTACCCAAAGAATCAAGGATTTCGAAGCTAATTCTCGAAAATTTACATGCCGAAGTAGGACATTTAGGAAAGAACACAATTTTATCCCAATTGCATAAGCGTTTTTGGATTATTGGTGCAAGTGTTATTATAAAAGGAATCATTTCGAAATGTGTTACATGTAGAAAGTATCAAAGTGAGTTCATGGAACAAAAGATGTCGAATCTTCCTAAGGAAAGACTTGTTCCAGACAAGCCACCATTTACCATGGTCGGAATTGACTTCTTTGGTCCGTTTTACATCAAACAGAGACGCTCTTCTGTTAAACGTTATGGGATGATTTTTACTTGCATGACGTCACGTGCCGTACATTTGGAGGTTACTGACTCGATTGATACAGACTCTTGTATTAATGGAGTAAGACGTTTTATCGCACGAAGAGGAAAACCAGAATTCATCAGATCGGATAACGGTACTAACTTGGAGCTGAACGTGATTTAAGAGAAGAAATTGATAAATGGAATCTTGAGCAATTGAATAACTTCATGTGTCAGACAGGAATTGAATGGACTTTTAATCCTCCTGCAGGCTCACATTTTGGAGGTATATGGGAAAGACTAATCAGATCTGTGCGTAAAATTCTTTAATCACTGATGTCGGAGCAACACATTCGACTTGACGACGAAGGTCTAAGTACACTCATGTGTGAAGTAGAAGCTACGTTGAACAATCGACCAATCTCTGATGCATCGGACAATGTTAATGATGTCAAAGCTTTGACACCAAATCAGCTACTTTTGTTGAAGCCAGGAGAACATTTTCCACCTGGATCCTTTTCTAACTCTGATAACTACGCGAAGAGACGATGGAGACAAATTCAGTATTTATCAGATATTTTTTGGAAGCGTTGGACAAGTGAATATATTCCCATGTTACAACAAAGACAGAAATGGGCTTCTGAGAAACGAAATGTTGAAATTGGTGACATTGTACTCATCCAGGACAATACACCACGAAACTTCTGGAATCTTGGCCGTGTGATTGAGCTGCATAGAGACAAATATGAGATTGTCCGTTCCGTGAAAGTTAAGACTTGTTCTACAGTACTGATTAGACCAATAGTTAAGTTGGTTCTTGTGCTTGAAGCTGATGCTTAACTGTAGATGCTCTTTTGATATGTTTGTTAATTGTTTTTGTATGTGTTTAGTAACATTTGACATTTTGTAATTTTTGATAATTGTTCTTTTGTAAATCACAATTAAGGGGCCGGAATATTGTAAATGTCATTAGTATGATTAGGTACGATTGTATATGGGACGAAAGATAATCATTTTTTATAAAATGCTGTTTCGTTCCCCGTCATGATTTCATACCCTGAAAATTGTTCAAAATAATTTGGCTTACATTTACAAGAAAAAATACAGATATTAAGGGTTATAGAGTCAACCAATACGGTAATTACATGCATATTTTCATGAAACATTATTCCTTTTCATGTACATGTATTTTGTATGTATTTTCACGCTTAAAAATATGGAATAAACATGCAATGACACGATAACCACATTATACTTTATAGTTTGGATATTGTATTTGCTTTTACACTCAAACTTCCTGTTGTTATCTTGAGATATGCATATAACAAGTTTCAAAATACACTAGAATTAATTGTTTGATAATCTTATAGTACTTTATGGTTTATTTTTACCCTAATTTGAACACAATTATGGTTCTGCATTTTGTGTATACTTGTGCATGGTAAACATGGGTCAAACATTATTTTTGCATCCTAAATTTATTAATCTTATTATATTACAATTATTTATTGTATTTATTCAATGTCTGTGTGTTATTTGTTGTATTTATAATTCATCTCAATGTAAAGAGTTAAAACTTGACAAAATATTTATTATTGTTAATTTTTCTAATTGTAGTTAATCTTCTCAACACTAATTGACTCAATAAAGATGAGATGATATACACTTGACTGTATTAAACCCTACACACAGCTCAACATATTTGAAACAAGTACATTCCCTGTATAGTAAAAGCTTCCTAATCTATAGTATATGGGGGGATGGGGAATGGGGATGGGGATAGGGATGGTAAATACATTTAATAGCAAGGGTAAGGTTTTGCGAGCAACTCCATCTCTCAAGAAATATATGTCCTAGGTTGATGAAACTTGGTATCCATATGCCACAAGAGTATCCTAGCACAGTTGCGTCCCCATCTTTCGACCAAGACCTAGATTTTTCGGTTGATGGACTGATTATTGTTATGGCATATATACATAAAGTAATGCACAGTTTCGTTTTTCCATTAGTTTATTTACCTATATTTGATAGATCAAACCAAAAAATCCTTCTTTTACCACCACATATTTCTGCACTTGATTTAATATATAACTGAGATGTCTAATTATATGTTGTCAGTTTCAGTGCCCTTAAAGTTATTACAAGGACAAACTTTCTTGAAACAGCAATTTTTTGTTATCTAACATTGCTAACATGCAGCTGCAGTTCTTCTAACATTTCTTAACAAAATCTTTGATACCGTTTTGACCATTCCTCTACTATGCTAATTTCAAATGAGAATATCCCAAACCACTAGCAGAAATTGTATTAGCAGTTCTGCTAGTGATTGCTTTAAAACAAATAAAACATTTCAGTGTTGGGAGATGTCTTTTTGTCTCTTGAAATTTCATATTTTTCGTTTATGTTATATATGGGAAAGTATGCCACAATAATGGTTTTGTCTTTTACATTTGTTTCATATTCAAACTTTTAAAAAGTAAGAACATCATCTATAGCATTATGTGCATTAATGTGTGATTAATTTAGAAAATGTTCACAAGGTTTTGCCTGGGAATATGATTTTAACCCTGGATGAGTTTCTTCAAATAATTTCAATGTATCAACAAAACCTAACACACAGTTCCCGTGCGTGGCCCAGGTGGCGAATCGGCCCATAGCAGAGCCTAGCTTGTCGTAAGAGGCGACTAAAGGTCTTGGGATTCTGACGTCAGGTCAGTGCTCAGCCCACAGAGCGACCAAGAGTGTACCCTAGGTGGCTGAAAATAGGGCGGCCCTCGTCCACGGGGGTTGTTCGGTCTAATACGGATACCCTGACCGCCGACCATAGAGGGCCGACGTGTGTGGAGAGTGCCACGCTTCATGCACGTAGAATACCCTTTTGTGGACCGCCTAGTAGGTCACCACAGAGGCTAAATTTTCTGCCCCTACCCACCTCTCCCCTTTTCCTGTGGTTCTTTTACTGGTCCTTTGTGTCCCACCCCGCCCCCATATTTCATTTGTGGACATAAATCTATCTACTTATGAACACCTCACTAATGCATTAAATAATAATAAATAAGGGTAGTGAACAGTGTTGTGGCAGAAAATTACATTATTTTTTGACATTTTAAAAAAAGTCAAGGAATTCCTGGAGACATGTTTTAATTTTTACAGTTGGCACTTGGTGTTGCGACCTGTGTCGGGGGAGGACGGGATCCTGGTCCACGTAAGTGGGCTGGCTTTGGCCCTCACTTCTCCTAGACAGACGGTCAGATTAGGTTCGGTCTGATCAATCGGATCAAAAATTATAAAAGGCTTCCAAGACTGCATAATTATTTGGATAATTAAGTCGACAAGTGCCTGTGTGACTGTGTCTGTGGTTTTGATAGGAATAAAAGTATTAGTCGTGACCATGAAACCTTTGATTTTCAGTACATGTACATACATGTGTGTGTGTTTTTTGTCACATGCATATTTACTTCATATCTTTCATTTTACAATACGTTTGCACTTACAATCCATTGCGGTCGTCTGTTTATTCATCTGTCCGCCATCATTGATGCGTATGAATTTACGGCGATGAGAAAAACAAATCGAATTTTAAAAATATATATCTATGATATATATTTCTATTATCAACAGATTGCGTGTCAAATACTTGTTTTCAATGTTTATATATGTTTTTGTGACCTAAAATCTATTGATTTGAACTATCAATTTGTGAACTATTTCGTTGGGAACATATATTCCGTGTTTAGGGTTGTGTAACGGCCACACGTCGTCTGTCAAAATACTGCACGTGCGACTGCTGAGACTGATAAGATGGTTTGGTCCGTGGAGGGTGGATTTCTGTTCTTAAACAACAAAAGAGCACTTGATCTGACAACACCGAAGCGGTTACCGAAAGTTTGTTCAGTTAAAGAAACAAAATCAGAGTATCTGGTAAGGACCCGACCAATCAAAAAGCGGCTATAAATATCCTGGTAAAAAAAACCAAAACAACAACAAACATGATCCAACATACATAAACAAAAACTATATTTCCACAGGGTGCTCCGATGGCATCGGAAGAATATACCATAAACAACGCCAACATGGCCTTGACATCGTTATTCTTATGTCAACAAACACAGTGATGACCACGGCCACGCATAAATACAGAAAATGGTCCATTATAATCTCAAAATTGTCCTTCCAGATAACTGCAAAAACTGACTTACATTGGCCAGGCTGCATCCCTGAATGTATGCATGTTTTGTAACTCTAGTAAAACTGATAATTTTTTCTTCAAAACAATTTGCCTGTCATTATCTTATTTTCTCATTGAAATCATTGCGTTAGGGGACGACCATTTGATTTTGGGGGGGGGGGGGGGGGCTTGCAGTTTTTGTAAATAAATATCCTGGCCTGGAAAAAGTTGGAAATAACCAATCTGGCCTCTGTTTGCAAGAAAATAAATAACCTGTCCAAGATCCTTGCTCAAATAAGCTATTGTATATGCAGAAATGAAATGATGATGATAAATGAAATATGGGGGTGGGGTGGGAAACAAAGGACCGGTAAATTTTGAAGAACCACAGGAAAAGGGGAGAGGTGGGTAGGGACGGACAATTTAGCCTATGCGGTGCACTACTTGGCGGTCCACAAAGGGGTCTTTTACGTGCATGAAGCGTGGCACTCTCCACACACGTTGGCCCACTATGGTCGGCGGTCAGGGTTTCCGTATTATAGACCTGACAACCCCCGCGGACGAGGGCTACCCTATTCAACCACCTAGGGTACACACTTGGTCGCTCTGTGGGCTGAGCACTGACCCGACGTCAGAATCCTAAGACCCTTAGTCGCCTCTTACGACAAGCTAGGCTCTGCTGCGGGCCTATTCGCCACCCGGGCCCCGCACGGGACCATTTCTCGTTTCAAGGTCCCGTCTTTAAAATACATGGTCATCTGTTCATTTGTTATTCCTTGTGTCATATAAACTTAAACCTTTTCAATTGCATATTGTTTTAGATTGTTGTTAAAAAAGTTAGATTGATAATGATATCTCTTATTTAAGATTAAAAGTACTTATTTTAGCATATTATGAAATCATTGTTTTTTTCCAATACTAAAGTATAATGGTTATGATTTTTTTTTCAGAAATGATTCGTTTGATAAAGTAGAAAAAAGCCATGAACGAGAAGAATATTAAATTTGGAAGTACATGTACATCAAAGCCGATTGAAACCTCCAGTTGGATTGCCAGTTCGACAAAGCCATAGAAAAGATGAAATAAAAATTCTACTATCAAAAAGACTTATGAGTCTTTGTGCCGAAGATGTTAATTTTTTATAAAAATTGTATAAACATAAATTAATTTCAATGTCGTTCATCAGTGTTCAGTTTTATAAAAATAGCTACGGATGTTTTCATCCGTAAATATACGGATGAATACGGAAAAACGAGCACACTGACGTTTTTAATCCGTATATAATCATCTGTAGTACGAATTGTTTACGGATGGAATTCTTCTGAGTGTATCATTTAAAATACTCTGTATTTTTATTTCCAAATAATCAAGGTCATAACCATTCAAATTATAGGGGTTTTGGGAATGTTTTCTTTGCAAATGGTATTGTCATGATACGGGTGTAAAACGAATGAAATATGGATGTTTTGCGGATGGTTTCAGCAATGAATGAAAAACGGATGGTTTCAGCAATGAATGAAAAACGGATGGTATGATATTCATCCGGATAGTTCAATACGTATGAAATTCAGACATGCGTGAAATACCAGATGAAAAAAACAGATGATTTACGGATGGATTGAGGACCATCTGTTACACATCCGTAGTTATTTTTCCTGTGTACAAGTCAATTTACCTTGTATTTCTTGGGTATCCAATCAGGAATTTTGTCTGTTATTATTCACGTTGTAGGCGTATTTTGCCCTGATCTCCGGCTCCATATCAAACTTATTAAGCAAACTCCGTACGTGCCTCATAGCTGCCGGGTCCCTACATAACCCCTTCAGGTCTGCCCATTCAAAACACACATTTGGATTAAGACCATTGACATAGACAAAAGCATGAATCTTTGAAAACTCGAATATGCAGAATCAACAATTTATTAAGATTTCCTGGCGCATCAGTAATGCAACAGCAAAATTCAAATATTCTCCTGAAAGTTTCGTCCATTACTAAGTAATGTAATTATTACAAATTGTACGTTTGGTTGATACATGTACAATAAAACGCAATATACCTTAAGATATTCGCGCATGCATGCAATAAATTAACAAATATTTATTTTAAATTAACCGGACAAATCGATTGAATAAGAATTCGACAAAGACAAAATACTAAAAAAGAGGGCATGACGATTATGGTTAAACCAGTTTACAGTTAAATAACTATTCCTCCTTGTGTCGCTCCAAATGAATAAAAATTAAATACACTACAAATGCAGTAATTGAAGTGTATGTATCGAAAGGGGGGGGGGGGGGGGCGTTACTAACCAATTAGTATTCTTGCGCCTTCTTTATCAAGGATTTTTAGTAATTGAATCAATAATGCTAACCCTTACCTTAATTGCATATTTTATGCAATAACCCTAATCCTAAATATATTTTAGAATGCTATTTGAATGTTTTTATGCTAACCCCTAACCCTAATTTTGCGTTTCACTAACCCTAACCATATGTTTTTGTTATAACCTTAACCCTACATATATATTTCAATACCAACCTAAACACAAATTGTATGTTTTATGCTAATCCCTATCCCTTATATTGAGTTTTCACTAACCCTTACCCTAATTGTATGTTCTTAGACAAAAAATTTTGCTACGCCTGACGGGCGCTTCGTCTATGCAAGACCCATCAGAGGCGCTCTACCAAAACTTTTGAAAAGCAAACACTATATGATTATGTCAAACTTTTCAAATCAAACTTTTTTTTTATGAAGAGCATAGAACAAAATCATACAATTAGGGTTAGGGTCGATGAAAACACAAAATAAAGTGTAGGGGTTAGTGCAAAGAGATACAGTTCAGGTAAAGGATAGTACAACAAGAGGCTCCCAGGAGCCTGAATCGCTCACCTGGTCATGAGTCAACCCTAAACATGTAAACACTTTTCTAGAGCTAAATGAACTGAACATAAAGGCAAGCAACAGCTTTTCTCTATCTACTATAGTTTAATAGGCCAAAAACATGAAAAAAAAATTATTTTAGGGGCTGTAACCCCTATAAGGGGTTATCTGACAACTTTGACCCAATGAAAACTTTTGTAGAGCTAAATGAACTGAACATTTAAGCAAGCAACAGCTTTTCTCTATCTGCTATAGTTTTCATTCACTAAGCAAAAAAATGAAAAAAACGTCATTTTAGGGGCCGTAACCCCTATAAGGGTTTATCTGACAACTACGATCCTATGGAGACGTTTGCAGAGCTTTATGAGCTGAACATTTAAGCAAGCAACAGCTTCTCTCTATCTGCTATAGTTTTCATTCACTAAGCCAAAAACTTGAAAAAATGTTATTTTAGGGGCCGTAACCCCTATAAGGGGTCATCTGACAACTTCGATCCTATGGAGACGTTTGTAGAGCTTTATGAGCTGAACATTTAAGCAAGCAACAGCTTCTCTCTATCTGCTATAGTTTTCATTCACTAAGCCAAAAACTTGAAAAAATGTTATTTTAGGGGCTGTGACCCCTATAAGGGGTCATCTGACAACTACGATCCTATGGAGACTGTTGTAGAGCTTTATGAGCTGAACATTTAAGCAAGCAACAGCTTCTCTCTATCTGCTATAGTTTTCATTCCATAGGCCAAAAATATGAAAAAATGCTATTTTTCACCTTTAAGGGGCCGTAACTCCTATAAGGGGTCATCTGACAACTTCGACTCAATGGAGACTTTTGTAGAGCTAAATGAGCTGAACATTTTAGCAAGCAACAACTTTTCTCTATCTGTAATAGTTTTCATTCTATAGGCCAAAAACATGAAAAAAAGCTATTTTTCACCTTTATGGGGCCGTAACTCCTATAAGGGGTCATCTGACAACTTCTACTCAATGGAGACATTTGTAGAGCTTTTGATGCTGAAGCAGCAGCGTGGCATCAGATTTCATCTATCTCTTATACTTTTTGATTTACAAGCCAAAAACAGTTGTCTGACCCCCCTAGTCTATTTTTAGTAACGGCGGCCATGTTGTTTGGACGGCGGTCACCATTTGTGCAATCTTGGTAGAGGACATCCCATAGATGAAGTGTGCAAAGTTTCAAAGCAATCCCTTCAGTCGTTTCGGAGGAGAAGATTTTCAAAGAAAAGTTAACGACGACGACGACGACGGACGACGACGGACGACGACGACGGACGCCAAGTGATGGCAATAGCACACATGGACCTTCGGTCCAGGTGAGCTAAAAACGTAAAAATAGGGTTAGGGTTAGCGTAAAACATATAATTAGGGTTAGGGTTAGTGTAAAACATTCAATTAGGGTTAGGGTAATTATTAAATTTATAAATATTAATATATAATTTAATATATAATATTATAAAAGTAATTTATAAATATATAATATTTGTAAAGCTTTACAAAAATTCATATTCATGAGATTTAGATGACCTGTAAGCATGCGCACTATACTTCTTCCATAGTTCTTACACGTGGTGCATAATCTGTTTCTCGAAGATTTAGCTTGGAAGAAAATTAAACCGGCAATCGAATATTAGAGCTACTTAATGAATAAAATTGACAGAAATGTGTATTATAATTTACGTTTTCATGTCAATCCCTATCCTATTTGTAGGTCTTTACCCTAACTTTTGTTTATGTTTTCATGCTAACCCTAACTCTTACTTATGATCTCTTGCTAACCCTAACCCTTATTGTATGATTTCATACTAACCCTTACCCTTATTTTGTCTTCATGTTGATCCTTATCATATCTGTATTTTTATACCACCCTAGCTCTAACTTTATGTTTTCATCTAAGTTTTGAATGTGATTTAAAAGTTAAACACGAAAAATATTGGTATTTTTTCAACATACCAATGTATTCGGGGACAAGACCCGAGTTTCCGATTAGTGTCCGCGTAAAAATTACTCAGTCTAAATCTGTTTCAATGTGACGTAAATAAAATGTCAATCAATACTGTCGAGCTATTTTGATCAAAATAAACTACTTTTGGGGCAAAATTTGTGGCAAATTTGTTTTTCAATATTCATTTTATTGCATTTTTGTCTAATTGACACCAAAAAATTAGGGGGTAAACTAGAGGCTCTAAGGAGCCTGAATCGCTCACCTGATCTCTTATGCCAAAGTTTGAACAAATTTCACAAACTTTCAAGTATACAAAGTTGCAAAACAATCCTTTCAGTGGTTTTAGAGAAGATTTTTGGAAATCAGTTTAAATTAATAGAAAAAACAGTTAAAGGGCAATAACTACTGTAAGGACCTTTTGATGCTGAACAAGAAAATTTGCTTCCGATTTTTTTTATCTCTTTTACTTTTTGAATTATAAGCCAAAAACAATGGTTTGACCCCCCTGTTCTATTTTTAGCAAAGGCCGCCATGTTGGTTGGTCGACATGTATATAATTCACAAACTTGGTAGAGGACATCCTAAAGATCATGTATACCAAGTATCAATGCAATCCCTTCAGTGGTTTTAGAGAAGAAGATTTTTGAAAATCAGTGTAAATTAATGGAAAAAACAGTTAAAGGGGAATAACTCTTAAATGGCTGATCTGACAATTTAGACCCTGAAATCACTTTTGTAGATCTCAATGAGCTTAACAATTCTGCAATGCTAACTTTTCCTCTAGCTCTAACGGTTTTCAAGATATTGTCCAACTAGAGGCTCCCAGGAGCCTGAATCGCTCACCTGATCTCTTATGCCAAAGTTTGAATAAATTTCACAAACTTTCAAGTATACAAAGTTGCAAAACAATCCTTTCAGTGGTTTCAGAGAAGATTTTTGGAAATCAGTTTAAATTAAAAAAAAACAGTTAAAGGGCTATAACTCCTGTAAGGACCTTTTGATGCTGAACAAGAAAATTTGCTTCAGATTTTCTCTATCTCTTATACTTTTTGAGTTATAAGCCAAAAACAATGGTCTGACCCCCCTGTTCTATTTTTAGCAACGGCGGCCATGTTGGTTGGTCGACATGTTTATAATTCACAAACTTGGTAGAGGACATCCTAAAGATCATGTATACCAAGTATCAATGCAATCCCTTCAGTGGTTTTAGAGAAGAAGATTTTTAAAAATCAGTGTAAATTAATGGAAAAAACAGTTAAAGGGGAATAACTCTTAAACGGCTGATCTGACAATTTAGACCATGAAATCATTTTTGTAGATCTCAATGAGCTGAACAATTCTGCAATGCTAACTTTTCCTCTAGCTCTAATAGTTTTCAAGATATAGTCCAAAAACTGCAAAAATGGTCAATTTTGATGATTAAAGGGCAACAACTCCTATAAGGAGTCGTTTCACAACTTCGACTCAATGGAGAGATTCGTAGAGCTTTTGATGCTGAACAAGGAAGGTTGCTTCGGATTGTCTCTATCTCTTATACTTTTTGAGTTATAAGCCAAAAACAATGGTCTGACCCCCCTGTTCTATTTTTAGCAACGGCGGCCATGTTGGTTGGTCGACGTGTATATAATTCACAAACTTGGTAGAGGACATCCTAAAGATCATGTATACCAAGTATCAATGCAATCCCTTCAGTGGTTTTAGAGAAGAAGATTTTTGAAAATCAGTGTAAATTAATGGAAAAAACAGTTAAAGGGGAATAACTCTTAAACGGCTGATCTGACAATTTAGACCCTGAAATCATTTTTGTAGATCTCAATGAGCTGAACAATTCTGCAATGCTAACTTTTCCTCTAGCTTTAAAGGTTTTCAAGATATAGTCCAAAAACTGCAAAAATGGTCAATTTTGATGATTAAAGGGCAATAACTCCTATAAGGAGTCGTTTCACAACTTCGACTTAATGGAGAGATTTGTAGAGCTTTTGATGCTGAACAAGGAAGGTTGCTTCGGATTGTCTCTATCTCTTATACTTTTTGAGTTATAAGCCAAAAACAATGGTCTGACCCCCTGTTCTATTTTTAGCAACGCGGCCATGTTGGTTGGTCGACATGTATATAATTCACAAACTTGGTAGAGGACATCCTAAAGATCATGTATACCAAGTATCAATGCAATCCCTTCAGTGGTTTTAGAGAAGAAGATTTTTGAAAATCAGTGTAAATTAATGGAAAAAACAGTTAAAGGGGAATAACTCTTAAACGGCTGATCTGACAATTTAGACCCTGAAATCATTTTTGTAGATCTCAATGAGCTGAACAATTCTGCAATGCTAACTTTTCCTCTAGCTTTAAAGGTTTTCAAGATATAGTCCAAAAACTGCAAAAATGGTCAATTTTGATGATTAAAGGGCAATAACTCCTATAAGGAGTCGTTTCACAACTTCGACTCAATGGAGAGATTTGTAGAGCTTTTGATGCTGAACAAGGAAGGTTGCTTCGGATTGTCTCTATCTCTTATACTTTTTGAGTTATAAGCCAAAAACAATGGTCTGACCCCCCTGTTCTATTTTTAGCAACGGCGGCCATGTTGGTTGGTCGACATGTATATAATTCACAAACTTGGTAGAGGACATCCTAAAGATCATGCATACCAAGTATCAATGAAATCCCTTTAGTGGTTTCAGAGAAGAAGATCTTTGAAGAAAAGTTAACGGACGACGGACGACGGACGACAGACGGACGGACGACGGACGCTTAACGATGACAATAGCTCACATGACCCTTCGGGTCAGATGAGCTAATAAAATGAGTTTTCTGTAGACAATATACCTTTAAGTCTCTTGATCCTGAACCTTATAAGGAAGTTCAGGATCAGAATATTATTTACCTACCATGTATTATTCAGAGTATTATTGGTTATTTCGCACCATTTTGAATCATTATTAGAGTTGGGGAGATAAATTATCTTTTGTTCCACTATGAGTAATGTGACCGCATTGTAACTCCGCCTAATCAAAGATGTCAAAGGAGCTACATTATTATAGCTAAACGATCAAGTGTGTACCCGATGTGGCTGTATAGGGTGGCCCTCGTCCGCGGGGGGGGGGGGGGGGGGGGTGTCAGGTCCATTACATCGAAACCCTGACCGCTGACTTTTGTGGGTCAACGTGTGTGGACAGTGCTTCGATTTATGCACGTAAAAGACCCGTTTGTGGACCGCCAAGTAGTGCATCACATAGGCTTAAATTTCCGCCTTTACCCACTTCTCCCCTTATTCTGAGGTTCTTCAAAATTTACCGTTCCCCACCCTCGTATTTCGTTTATCATCATAGTTTCATGTTCATTTCACAATCCTTTTCACGTCCAGCGCCTTTAAATAACTTACATAGTGTTTCAAGGGGCTAAAACGCCAATTCTCTCGCCCAATCACTCATAATTTACTATTTCCTTTCTTTCCCACCCCGTTCCCATATTTTATCATCATCATTTCATGTTCATTTTATCGCCCTTACTAATCTGGTTTTGAAAAGTAATGAAAAGACTTGTTGTAACTGTTAGCACTATTCAGTTGTTCTTTCAATGCGCTGACTGAAGACTGTTGATCTGCTGAGTGCTATTGTTGACTGTCTCTCGGAGAATGGTACGCTCAATGCAAATGTTCAGCGACTGTGGTGACTGCGGGGCAATCTTTGTTGTTGGTGATTCGGCTGACTAGAATTTTAAATATTCACGAAGAGGACATGCATACCTGAATTAAATTAAAAATCAAGACGTCACACACTTCTTAATAGTTGTTTGTTGTAATTTACATCAAAGACAATTAGCTAAATTTATCAATATTACAATTTTTTGAACAGAGAAATAGGGCTTAAATCAATATTTTGTAGATAATCATAATAATTTTTAACTTATTTTGTATTGACATATAGGTCCAATAGCCAGGTGTTCTATAATTTAAACCTGTATTGATATAGTTCATATTCTGTTGTTGCACATGTCACTGTAATCAGAGACTACCGTATTATAGTAATAGTCATTTCTGGCAATTGTTGAGTTACTTATTTAAATAATTTATACGGTACATATTTAATCTTACTGCTGGTTTTCTAAATCTGGAACGTGTGTCAGCTTTTTAGTTGTGGTCTCCTATCACTTCAAAACACAGATAATCTATCGATTACCAAGCTCATCTCGTAATGTATTATTATCACTAAGTCGTAATTGAATTGAACGTTTCAAAATTGTTAGTGTTTATCCATGCAGAAGAAGAAGATCACAGCCTGAACCATGCATCTTACAAGGCATCTCTGGATTTTGGTGGATGTTGTAAAGAATAATTCATGATATATATAATATTGCGCATTTATTATTACTAATACATTAAAACATGATAAGAAAATGTTGTTTTTTTACAAACGAAACAATGACAATTTTTATTTCAAACATCAAATTATTTAAAAGTGTTTTAAAATAGCGCAAACTTAATCTGTCTTGCGTATATGTGCTCAAATTTCTTCGTTAGATGAACATCATTTGTAAATGCACTTCTTGGTGGGTTGACTAGTCCACAAAGTTCCCAAAACGTGATCCCAGTTTCTCACTAACGTTCATGTTAATCTCTTTTCTTTGTGTTTCGTATTTGTGGTAAGTAATCCATCTTGGTTGAAATCTTGGAGTCAAGCTGTCGAAGATTATCTGTGTAACTCAGCATTCTTTGAGATGATCGACAAATTCTGTAATGCCTTTGAAAATCTGGTCAGATGTTGTGTCTTTCTTGATATCATTGTCGCCAATCTGTATATTAAATATTGTCCCTGTGTTTCTGCTTCAATTTTTGAAATATCTTCAGAACTATATTTCATAAATTCAATTAATTCGTCCACACATTTCTGGTTACATGATTCACATTCATGTACTTCAAAAAAATACTAAATCTTATCTGTTGGCAAAGGTATGGTCAATGGTCTCACTCTAATAGCCTGTCGTCGCTTTTTAAGTGCGTCGCCGAAGGCGAAAGCAGGTCTAGTAGTCGGGTCACTCCGTCCGTCTGTCCGTCCGTCCCGCTATGGAGTGCCTGTCTTGTGTAATCTGAATCTCAAAAACCAAACACTAGATCTTTCTGAAATTTTACACAGTGATTACAGATATATTGAAGATGTGCACCTCCCCTTTTGGGGTCATTTTATAATTTTGTTTAGAAGTTAGAGGACCAAAGGGGGCAAAAAAAAAAACGACTTTTTACATTTTTTTCACAATAACTTCTGTTCTGGTTGACCAAATGCCATGAAAATTAAAAATAATGTTACTTACCATAAAAGGAAGGGTTGGGCTGATTTTTGGTGTCCCCTCTTTTTTTTGTTAAGAAACTAAGGGCCTTTAAGGGGCTAAAAAAGCAACTTTTTTATTTGTTTCCACAATTACTCGTTTTGGTTGACCAAATGCTATGAAACTTAACAGTAGTGTTAGTCACCATAAATTAAAGGGTGGGGATGATTTTGGATGTCCCCTCTCTTTTTGTTTAGGAACGAGGGACCGAAAAGGGGCAAAAATGTGACATTTTTTAATTCATGGTCCGATTTAGAATTTTTTTTTTTTAAGTTAATTTTGATCATATATTGGATTCAAAATGGAGGATACAATATTTTCTTGACCCACCTTCTCTGTTAAGGAATAAGGGGACCAAAAGGGGAAAAAATAGAAACTATTTTTTTTTTTGTCTATTATTACAATATTGGGTGGCATGTGACAAATAAGCTTTGTAAGTCCACCATAAAATGCAAGTGTCAAAATATTTTGACTGTCCATATTGGGCCTAGAACATACAGGGTTCAACGTTTTGCCGTACGACGCAGGGCCATACATCGATTGGTCTTGTTTCTGACTTCAACTAGAACGCATGCTGTAGGACAGGTTTCCCTAATTGTAGAATAACAACTGTCTTTTGAAGGCAATGGGGTATTATTGTCAATAGGATTATACCTATCTTCTGTTGGACACGGAGTCAGCCTAACATCACTCGTGTATGATGTGTCAAGGTCTGTTGCAAAAATTGGCTCTTCTATCTGTCACTCACTGACATGGACCTGAAGTTACACTTTGGTTTTTTGCATCGTTGACAAAGTCAATCAGTTCAAACAATGTGGCCACAATGTGACGACAACCTCCATCAATCCTGAAAAAAATAATTGTTGCAGCAAGACACCCCCCCAAAAAAAACCCGACACTCACAGTTCGAACTAAACAAAAAAGCATTGTTCCTGTAGTCAAATTCTTTGTTAAAATTTATTTATGTATTTGTGTTAATTATTTGGGAGTTCAAAAAACAAATGACAACAAAGTTGGGAGTTCAAAATGTACTTTTTTATTGTACTGTTAATAAAGATGTGATTATTGCAATTAAATTGTAACGAATTCAGATCATAACGTGAAAAAAAAACTCACCCTCCCTTGCATGAACAATATGCAGAATAAATTGACCCTTTTTGGTGTGATTCCTCATTTGTCACAATAATCCATGATTGGTAGTAAGGCTTTTTCGTTGTTGGGTCTTTCTCGTTTGTCCTTGGTTTCACATGACTAAAGAATTGCAAAATAGTTGCTATTTTTGCCTTCAGGAGAATAACATTTCGTTGTGTTTAAGTCTAATACATGTCCATCTTCAAACATGGAATACCCTTCCATTCTTTTATAGTTTCTAAGGATTCCATGGTCATATGTTTTAAATCCAAATATTAAACAGTTATAAATGTCAAATATGGATATTTCTGGCAAAAAAGTAAGGTCTTTGCATCTCTCTTCTAGAGCAGGGTTCCGTTAACGTTTTCCATCATGGGTGGTTAACTTCTCATTTAAAACATCTTCTCTGTCTTCTAACAATCCATCAGGGTCATCTTCTATTCCTATTCGTTCAGCAGCTTCACAAAGTCTTACTAATTTAATTTTCCTTTGGTTTGCTATTACTACACCTCTAGCTTTTAGATATTGTTGAAATAATTTTACAGAATTAAGTTGTAGCTTTTTGTTTGTTTGTTGTTTGTTTTATGTCCAGTCAACAATATTTCAGTCATAATCAGGACAAGAACTAATTGAAAAAGCAGATTGAATTGTGTAGACCCAACCAGGAAACAGCACCCATAACACAGACCCATGCATGTCATGCGAAAAAGGGTCAATGTACGACCACAAACCAGAAGGAAAACGAACCAACTCACAAGACAGGCCAATGTATCCTCAACACAACATAGGCCAATGTACCCAGAAAGCAAGGAAGTCTCTCACAGTCTGGAACCCTTACCTATGGTGACCAACAATGAAGAACACTTACCTGAAATGAGGTCATACTAGTTAGAACACTTACCTAAGTGGAATATAGCCAACCCTTACCCGATTTCACATAATCAACCCTTATCTGTCGAAAATACAATGATGAATCCTGATTGGACCTACACACACTGAAAGAGAAACGTGGGGTGGGGTGGGAAACAAAGGAACTGTAAATTTTGAAGACCACTGGAAAAGGGGAGTGATGGGTAGGGGCAGAAAATTTAGCCTATGTGGTGCACTATTTGGCAGTCCACAAAGTGATCTTTTACGTGTATGAAGCGTGGCCCTCTCCACACACGTTGGCCCACTATGGTTTGCGGTCAGGTTTTCCGCATTATAGCCTGACGACCCCGGCATTCATTATGACAGGGCTGCCCCATTCTACCAACTGGAGCACACATCCCAGTCGCTTTATGGGCTAAGCGGCCTGACCCCGATGTCAGGTTTCTGAGCGCTCTTTAGTGGACTTTTACCGACAAGCTTAGCGCTGCTGTGGGCCTATTCGCCTCCCGGGCCCCGCACGGGACTCTTGATAATAATCAATAGATAATGAAATAAGTATGCAAACAACATATGACATTCATAGACTTATCATGAAAATGCATGCAGTTTGTACCGGGGTCACGTGATTGTAACAGGAGGGTCGGATGCGCCACACCAGGTGTGCTACATCGTCCCCTCGTGTCTGGCGAACTGTCGTGAACGGTTCGTCCGCAGGGACTGAGCTTAGGCAGAAGGCAATACTCCAGAGATGTTCAGATCCTTTATTATACAACCATACATTTACACATATTGTTAATTCAACAATCAAGCCAAAGTTTGACACCCTTTAAAGGTCCAAAGATCAACAAGAAGTTCAATGGTTCAATTCGAACCCAGTACAAAAATAAATCAAGAGATAAAAGTTGAACTACTCGAAAATGAAAATGAACAAAGAGAAATGGATGTAGGATTTGAGGAAAACAGGAGGTTTAGTTTGAACGACTTGTCAAGATCAGACTCTGCAACTTCAAAGTCGTTCAAACTAAATTTTTGTTTCAAAATTTTTATTTTTCATATATTTCTTTCCTTTTTTACACAATTAGTTTGTGTTGTAGTTGTGTTGTCATGGTTAAATGCAACGATAAGTGTCTCTTTAGTCAACTTTCGCTGGATACCAATAATTTTATTGTGTTTTTATTTATATGTATGAAAATATGTATGTATTTATTGGTTTGTGACACATAAGATGTGTCCGTCTTTTTGGTAAATGTATGCATGCTTCATAAACCAGTACAAAAATATTGTGGATGATTGTCAAGTTGATAAAAAGCCAACAAACAAGAACATAATTCCTGGGTCCTCTGTGCATAAAAAATAATTCGTTACTCCTGATGCTTTACTGTAAACGTTTACTGTATTCTACATTAGTATATTGAATTTAGAATTTAGTACCTCTTTTCGTTGGTATCTTGCACAAAGTTGCTGAACCTTGAAAATACTCCATAACAGGAATGACATAACAAAATGTCTCTTATTGACACGTTAAACAGCACTGGTGAAACATGAGTTATAAATGAATATAATTGTGATGGAAAAACAACGGAATGATAACGCCAGGATTCTGTGTCATAACAGTTGACGCAAATTTTTTTCGTGTTTCCCATGATTAGGTTGACGCCATCTTGGCTGTTTGTAAGCAGACGATAATTAGCCACGTACGCATATTCATACTCTATGACCGAATTAAAAAATGGGCGGAGCTTATTTCAATATGGCGACGCATGCTACTGTTTTCCGTTATTTATTGAATCAAATGTCTTGGTGCTTGTATTTGGTGTATTTGTATTGTTCGTGTCCGCTGAAAAGGAGACAACGCCCCTTTTTATTATCGACCAATCAAAATCCGATCTGTGTCTGCAAGGTGCTTTCAACTATCAAGAAACTATCAAGAAATCGAAAAAAGTTATTGTGCGAAAACAGAAAGCAAAGCAACATGAATTCGACACGAAAATCATCTTTATCTCTGACAATAAGGTAAGAGCATGTATTTCAATACATTCATGAATTATCAAAGGCCATATTTGTTTACGCTGACGTTGGTAAAGTGGTTAAACGACGATCAATCATTCAATTTTTACATGGGTGCACATGTACACAGGTACACATTTTGGCTCTGAACGCTTTAGAGCAGTGCTGTACATGCATGGTAGAAAACTTTGGTATTAAATCTCACAAAACAAGTTAGTAATTATGGTGTCGACATCCACATTTTTTTTCTACAGGCCAGGGTACAAATGATTGAAAATATAAATGTAAACAACTTCCATGAATGTAGTGTACAATGTACAGTACATATTTAATAAGAAGATAATCATGATAAAGAGGGAAGAATAAATTTTAGATTTTATTTTTTTTATTAAGACATGTATGCATAATATGTAGAATAAGTCACTGTCAGTAAGTCATGGCGCCAGCTGATATCCATTGATATCAGGGACCCTGAGCAGATATGAACACTAAACCTGTAGTTTACAACAATTGGAATAAGTGTACATACATTTATAAGTTAACATGTATACTTGAACATGGCATTTAAAAATATCTACAATGGAAAACTGCCAGCAGCCTTCAATATATATGACCTGTGGTGGCTGCTTGCTGTTTGGCACTATATCTACATACACATGTATATTAAATATGATGTCTATGATTCAAAATGGCAATCCTAAAAACCACATCCCATTTCTTGACAGAGAGCTAATAACAAAGACAAGTACTTTAATAAAAACGTCTGGCTTGGGACTTCATATGTGCTCTGTACATGTACATGTATATGTTAACGTCCTGCCTCGTATTAAGGAAGCCTGGTGAATACATGTAGAACTGGTCACTACGGACAACTGGGTCTGATAATTTTGAGCTTGCACACATTTCACAGATTTTTTTATCAGACACCGGTTTCTTCGTGACCGACTTTTGAAGCAGGGCTATAAGAAAATACGTCTCATACGATCACTAAAAAAATTCTTTCTTCGTTATCAGCCACTAGTAGAAAAGTTCAAAATTGAGTTAAAAGATATGATAGTTAATTGTTTTAATTAGTGTTTGACTGGTCTGCTGTACTGAGATGATCACCTCAATATCCCTATTGTGTCTCACAACTATGTTGTGTTCTATGGTCATTACCGGATCCTACGATCGCAATGGAAGAGGGAGGTTTGGCGCCATAAAACCTGGTTTAACCCACCATTTTGTTTGAAATGCCTGTACCAAGTCAGGACCATTGCGATCCACCAGTTCTCCGGTATGACTGATTCGTTTTTGTCATTTTCTCTGGACTATGAGATTGATCATTCAAGTTCGGTAGTTTTGTTATTACCTTTATTCGAACATCGTCATGTACTATTCAGTAATTTTATTCTTTAAGTTGGTCTTTGGTAAATTATTTTGGATTTTCTTTATTTAAATCTACCTAATCTTCCCAGATATGGCTGCATTTGTGCTGCTTGGAACTATTTCACCTACTTGATAGAAATTTTTTTCGTGTTTCCCATGATTAGGTTGACGTCATCTTGGCTGTTTGTAAACAGACGATAATTAGCCACGTGCGCATATTCATACTCTATGACCGAATTAAAAAATGGGCGGAGCTTATTTCAATATGGCGACGCATGCTACTGTTTTCCGTTATTTTTTTAATCAAATGTCTTGGTGTTTGTATTTGGTGTATTTGTATTGTTCGTGTCCGCTGAAAAGGAGACAAAGCCCCTTTTTATTATCGACCAATCAAAATCCGATCTGTGTCTGCAAGGTGCTTTCAACTATCAAGAAACTATCAAGAAATCGAAAAAAAATATTGTGCGAAAACAGAAAGCAAAGCAACATGAATTTGTCTGGAACTTTGTTGTCATTTGAATTTCGACACGAAAATCATCTTTATGTACACAGGTACACATTTTGGCTCTGAACGCTTTAGAGCAGTGCTGTACATGCATGGTAGAAAACTTTGGTATTAAATCTCACAAAACAAGTTAGTAATTATGGTGTCGACATCCACATTTTTTTACTACAGGCCAGGGTACAAATGATTGAAAATATAAATTGAAAATTTGTACAGATCAATGTACTGATTGACAGACACGATTGTATCACCAATTTCATGTTCATCTCCCGGATATAGCCGAAATCGTGCTTCTTGGGAGTAAAGCAATTACTAACTAACTGGAGTATAGAGAATCGATATTTGTTTTCTCAGGAAGAAAATATATCAGCTACATGGGGCACACAGATTTTGAGGGGTGAGAACATATTATCAGATTTTTTTAGATCCCTACATGGTACCCAAATGTAAACAAACCGAAAACACTTACCTTCTCGCTTATTACAGTGAAAGTACCTAAATTCGTGGGTATAAATTTTCGTGGTTTGGTGAATTTTTGCTAGTTCGTGGACTCATAAATTCGTGGATTTTTTATTTTGAAGATAAAAAAGGTTATTTTTTTGTTAATCTGTTAACGTTTTCAGCACATGAAAGTGATAATTTTGTATATTTAATTAAGGTCATCCTTTTCCAAGGGAAGACCTTATTGTATTTCTTCTGATTATTATTAGTTTCTTTCTTCCGCCGTTTCGCCAAATTTCAACTTTGAGAAGTATGCATCTTGTCACAATGATACTTGGTTTACTTTATCAGTCTATGTTTGTCGTTTCAGAAAAAAACACTTGGGTACCGTACCATTTTACGTATAAGAGTTATGCCCCTTTTAGCTTAAAGTTTGTGGAATCTTCTCCTCCTGAACCATAAGAGGTACCAACTTTATTCCCTTTGCATGCAGAAGAGTAACTTTTGAACTTGTGCTGGGTCAATTTTCATATTGGTATATTTACCAATACAGGAGTTATTCCCCTTTAAACTTTGACTTTTTAAGTGTTAAAATTCTAAAATCAACAATTGTTGACATATTTCAATGAAACTGGGTATTCATGGTCAATGACCCCTGAGGACCAAAAATGAGGTCAAGGTCACCATTTGTAAATTTTCAAAAAATGAGTCTTTTTTCATTGCGATATAAAATGTAACCCTTTTTAGAATTTTTTTCCATTATATGATGTAATTATGTCTTCTCAATTCTTAATTCCCCGAGGTTAGCCCGCTCCGGCACCAACACTTTTGAGTTGGAGAATACATCATAGCTTTAAATTATCCGTCTAAATTTCAAAATTGTCTAAACCCTAAGGTTCTTCCTACCCCAGACATAGGTCGAATATCTTAGTAATAATTTAGTTCCCCAGTTTGGTATTTTTGGTTATACTGTTCTATGCTCTTCATATTCATATAGTGTTTGGCATTTTCAATATTTTTGGTAGAGCGCCTCTGATGAGTCTTGAATAGACGAAACGCGCGTCAGGCGTAGCAAAATTTATTGTCTGGAACTTTGTTGTCATTTGTATTTTGAACCCAAAAATTGTTTTTGAAAAAATATGAAAAAATGGTGTTGCGACATTGATTTTTGAAACTTCTGCCTCAAGCATGCTTACTATATTCAGTTTTGATTGGTTTGAACATGCAGCCCTGAGTGTGTTGGTCAAAGTTTTAGATCTGAAGAAATTTACATGGCAACAGAATAAAAAAGCTGCTTTAGGCACGGACCATTTGATTTTCTGGGGGAGGGGGGCAGGAAATTTCTTGGCTGATTTTTGTAATAAAAAATAATCTGGCCAGCAACTAGGTTGAAAAAAAAATATAATCTGGCTTCAATATTGGCAATTGGAAAAAATAAATTTGAAACAAAATCTTCTTGCTTAGTACACAGAAAAAATAGCTACAGATGTTTTCATCCATAAACATGTTTTCATTTGAAAACTATCCATATTTCATTTGCAATTGTAAATGTACAGATAAAAACAGAAAAATGGAGCACTTTCTGGCCCCTTGAATAGTTGGCTGAGTGTGCTTTCACGCACCCAGCCAACTTCCTGTTACCATAAAATATCATTGATCAACATGATAAAAAAAGAATGGAAGTCTCTACATATTTAGAGCTTTGCCCCATAATATACATGTATGATATTATAATGTTTTTTGCCTTTAAAAAATTGTCATAAAGTTTTTAGGGATTGAAGATCCAGAAGTTGAACAAGATGTTGAAGAAACTGGGAAGAAAAGAACAAATAGTGGTTGGTTTATTCTCTTGCCTGTGACAATTAACAATGGTAGCATATTTATATACAGATATTAGTATATTCGATACATTATATAATATTCTATTTAAAAAATGAGAAAAGCAATGAAACAGTTCACTATTACTTACTATATAATAAAAACTCTTAAAATGCATAAAATATTTGGATGTCTCTTAGAAACAGGTCAAAATAAAAGGTGTACTTAGCATTTCTTGGTTGTTTCAAATTATTCAGTTGTATTGTGGTGAGCTTTGCAGGGCTTTTTATTAATTCCCCTTTTATAAAACAAAATATATTTTCTCATGCAAATTTAGGTCATATTTTTTTTTATTTATTTAGATATATATGTATATTTTTTCTTACAGCAGCAACAAGAGTGAAATGGAGTTCAGATGAAACGAAAGAGATTTTGGAAATTTTTAAAGAAAATCTAGAGATGGAGTTACACCAGGGGTTGATCAGTGTACAAAAGCCATCAAAAATAGCCAATTCCTTAAAGAATGATCTTGGGAAACTATTAAGAAAAAAGTTTGGAACTTAATCAAAAAAAGAAAATGAACAATATCTATTAAAATAAATGAAACCCAGAATATCAACTGAAGTTCATGCGTTTTGTCTCGCCTTTGACGAATGTCGAAAAGGCAAGATTTAGGTGTGGTGTTTTCGGGGTGGCGGCATACACAATGTTTAAAATTTTTGCTTATGTCTGTTTTATGGTAACAAACTATGGTACATCATTGATATTTGGTATGCAGATGCATTATCATCAGTCAGATCAATTTCGTCATCCATTTTTGTCTCGTCCCGTGCGGGGCCCGGGTGGCGAATAGGCCCGCAGTAGAGCCTAGCTTGTCGTAAGAGGCGACTAAGGGTCTTGGGATTCTGACGTCGGGTCAGTGCTCAGCCCACAGAGCGACCAAGTGTGTACCCTAGGTGGCTGAATAGGGTAGCCCTCGTCCGCGGGGGTTGTCAGGTCTATAATACGGAAACCCTGACCGCCGACCATAGTGGGCCAACGTGTGTGGAGAGTGCCACGCTTCATGCACGTAAAAGACCCCTTTGTGGACCGCCCAGTAGTGCACCACATAGGCTAAATTTTCCGACCCTACCCACCTCTCCCCTTTTTCCTGTGGTTCTTCAAAATTTACCGGTCCTTTGTTTCCCACCCCATCCCCATATTTCATTTATCATCATCATTTCATGTTCATTTTTATCATCCTTTTCATGTTCATCGCCTGTAAATAACCTATATAGCGTTGCACGGGCGTAAAACACCAACTCACTCACTCACATTTTTGTCTCGCCTACTTTACCCACGGCTGCGGCGCGAACTTTTTATGTTAAGGTTTTATGAGCACATCCATATATCAAGAAGTCCTGGGTTAATGAAACTTGGTATGCATATGCCCCAGTAGTATCTTATCACATTTTGGTGCGGAGTGGGTGCGCAGTGGAAGATTCGATTGCCGATTTGGGAGCTAGACCAGACAAAGTGAATACTTTCTTTTATAACACTTTCGATTTTACTCCAATGAAAACGATAATACTAAAACTACGTTTATTTTGCACTATATACAGTTTACATGTTATCAGATCGAGCTTCAAACTATTTCTCCCTAATTTTCAATACACAAGACATAAACCTAATTGAACAACTTCATGGAAAATTCCCCAAATTACTATACTGAACTTTTACACCCCTGTCTGTCTGATACAAAATCATTAAAATTAAGTGTGAAGACCGCTAGCCAGATAATTAATTACATTATAGTAGCTTCTGCATGAAATGTCAAACTGACCAGACAGACAACGTTATATTTATCTCAAAACTAGACCAAGGTCAATTAAGCCAAATTCAACAGAAAAATCTCTTATCTAATGAAAAACTATGAAATTATCAAATCTATCTAAAAACTTATCAAAACTATCTAAAAATCTAAAAACTTTCGAAAACAAAAGTGAAAAACATAAATGTCTTCTAATCATTCTCCCCTTCTTGATTGCTCTCAATCAACTAATTACACATGAAATCAAAAATCAGTTACAGTCAAAAGCTTAATTATCTCAGTTTATTTGATGGTGTCTCGGCCTTCTCAGGACATAATAATTGGAAGTCAGTCATTTACTTCTAATGGACACAGTTTCGTTATTGGTCGAATTAAAACAGTTTGTCCAAGTGTAACTTTGCTACCCGTACATGTTTGTCCTTTCCGGGGTACACCTCAATAATTTTGCCCAAAGGCCAATGTCCTCTTGGAAGGTTAGAATTCATCACAAGTACAATGTCATTCGGTTTTATGTCCTTCTCCACTTCAGTCCACTTATTTCTACGATTAAGTCCAGGTAACCACTCTTTTATCCATCTTTGCAAAAAGTGTCTGATTAGTTCTTGAATTCGTCTCCATATTTTGCGTGGATTAAAGTCTGTTGTATCAACTGTTTCTGCCGCAAATGTCCCTCCAACTAGTCCATGTAGGAAGTGGTTTGGTGTTAACGGTATGACATCTCTGGAATCTGCTGACTGGTACGTCAACGGCCGCGAATTAATAAGTGCTTCGGCACCGATAAATGCAGTCAACAGCTCTTCGTCCGTAACGTCCGCGTTTCCTATTATGGCATAAATCGCTTTTTTCGCTGCTTTAATCATAGTTTCGTGTACTCCTCCGAAGTGTGGCGCAAGAGGTGGATTGAAATGCCACTTAACGCCACGATTAGATGTATCGTCACATATTTCACGTTTGTCCATGAGTGAAACGAGCTCCTGTAATTCCTTGTTCGCACCGATAAAGTTTGTGCCATTGTCCGATATAACTTCTTGTGGCATACCGCGTCTACTTGCCATTCTATAAAACGCATTAAGAAAGGAGTTTGTATCTAATCCAAAAGCAACTTCGAGATGTACGGCTCGCGATGCTAAACACGTAAATAAACACAAGTACCTCTTTTCTCGCCGTTTACCACGTCCCTGAACTGTAATAAACGGCCCTCCAAAGTCAACTGCTGTACGCGCAAACGCATGTAACGGAGTTCTGAATCGAATGTCTGGTAAAGGCGCCATCACTTGTTCCGCCGTTTTCGCTTTTCTTCTTCTACACGTATAGCACTCATTTTCGCACTCGCGAATTTCCTCTCTGGCCGATATAATCCAATATTTAGCTGATATCATGGATAACGTTTGATTCGTCCCGCACACGTGTCTACCTTTGTCATGGTAGTATTTCACTATGAGTCTCATCACTCGATTTTTACGTGGTAAAATCACTGGATATCTCGTATCATTAGGCAAGAAGTCCGCGTACTGAAGACGTCCATCACTACGCAATAATCCAAACTCATCTATTTTCGCTTTCAAACTTAATAGTCTACTACTTGATGGTAACTGATGTCCTTTCAAAATCGCAATATAGTCATCACGAAAATCTCTCTTTTGTGCGTCGCGCACGATTTGAATCTCTGCTTCTTCTATTTCATCTACGCTTAGTCCTCCTTTTCTACGTAAGTCATTTTCAAGTCTGCAATTTTCAACGAATCTATTAACCCACGACCGAACGCGAATTAATCTCAACCAACTTGAGAAATGTTCAGGATTCAACCGCCAATCCTGATCCGGTACATCAACAGTTTTCATTGTCCACAAAGTTCTGCCCTTATCATTCTCGACTGTAACCCTCGCACTCGATTTCGCCGCGTGTTTTACTTCTTTGTCGCACGAATTTCCCTTTTCGAGTTTATTTTCGGGCCAATGACTCTCATCTGTGGAAAGATATTGCGGCCCTTTCCACCACAAGGTATCCGATTTTAACTGCTTAACAGTCCGACCTCTCGAAACTAGATCAGCTGGGTTCACATCAGTTGACACGTAACGCCACTGCGATGGATTCGATCCACTTTGTATCTCGCCGACTCGATTTGCCACAAACGGTTTAAATTCCCTACTACGACCACGTATCCACCATAGAACATTCATACTGTCGGACCAAAATACAAGTTGATTATTGCTTATTCCAAGAGTTTTCGCTACGGACAAAGCTAATCTAAATCCCAAAATAGCAGCCATTAATTCCAAACGAGGAATGCTCACAGACGTTAACGGGGTAACTCTAGATTTTGCTGCAATAAATCCACATGAAATTAATCCACTTTTATATTCATGTCTCAAATATGAGACTGCACCGTAACCCTTTTCTGAGGCATCAACAAATGTATGGATACTTGAACTAATTATCTCCTCATTCTCATCAATTACTCTTAAACACCTTGGGATTTGAATGAATTGTAAATCCTCTAGCTCATTAAACCATGACCTTGCACTTTCAACTAATTGATTATCTAGCGTATCATCCCAATCAAATCCAGATAACCACATACTTTGAAGCAACATTTTTGCTCTAATTGGAAACGGTGCAATAAATCCCAAAGGGTCATATAAGGTTGCTATTTTCCTTAAGAAATTTCGTTTTGTGTAAGTAAACTCCACACATGGAGAATTCACATTGAAGGAAAATACATCTTCACTCGCTTTCCACATAACTCCAAGCGTCTTAATTGTAGGTAAATCCCCATCACTAAGATTAACTTCCTTAGCTAAATCCTCTTTAGGAATACACTCAAGAACTTCTTTCGAATTTGACAACCACTTTCGTGCGTACATGCCTGCCCTTTTCCACAGTGAAGATAGATCATGATACAAACTAATTCCCATTTCACTATTTTCAACAGAATCCATACTATCGTCCATGTACGTAGAATTCAAAACAGTATCGGCGGCTCTCGGATACTCATTTTGAAACACTTTTGCATGGTTTCTTGTGACGAATTGAGCTTGAAACGGCCACGAATTAATCCCAAACACTACCCTATTGAATCCATATACATCAGGCTCAACATTGACATTCATTGCACGCCACAAAAACCTTTGATATTGCCTATCAGAAGGGGCAATATTTATTCTCAAATACATCTCGGCAATGTCGCACACAATAGCAACTGGATTTTTACGGAAACGAAGTAACACATCTGCTAAATCCTGCTGTAACTTAGGCCCTTGATGAATCATATCATTCAGTGAAGCACCTCTGTATTTTGCGGAAGCATCGAATACGATCCGGGTTTTCGTTGTTTCCTTCTCTGGTCGTATTACTGGAAAATGCGGTAAATACCACGTGCCATCTACAGCCACTTCTTCTTTCTTAACTTTACGTGCATATCCCTTCTCAACGTACTTATAGATAGTGTCCGTGTAATCCTGTTTTACGGTTTCATTCCTGACTAGACGTTTTTCTGTGTTTTCTAATCGCTTAACTGCCATTTCATAGTTATCAGATAATCCAGCTGGGCTTTCTTTCCACGGTATGGCGACCTCATAATGACCGTCCTTGAAGCAAAGTGACTTCTCAACAGTATCCACAGCTGTTTTCTCTTCGGTTGTCAGAATGTCATTTTTATTGACCGGCTTAACGCTCTCGATCTCCCAGAAACGCTTCAGTAGTTCGTCAACTTCGCCTTCGATACGCTTATTTCCTGTGAAATATGTATGATCAGTAAAGTTTGTACGATTTTGATCAACTTCCGGACTGCCAATACACGTCCAACCTAACGGAGTTAGCCTTGCTATTGGCTCACCACATTTACCCCGAATATCTCTGTACGAGTAATGTAAGTCCGAATAGTCGAGTCCAATTAGCATATCTACCTTCGGCTTGTCTCCTAGATTTGGAAAGTTAATTCCTTTCAAGTGATCCCACTTCTTTCCATGATCTCTCCAGTTGACAGGTTCCATATTTCCAGTCACTTTGTTGGTCGTAAATGCCACCACGTGAGTTCTGGAACGTCCGTTTAAACTCTCAAGCTCTAACTCTACTGGCATGGTCTCAAACGTCTCAACTTCATCGTTCAAAACATTTACAGCAACAGTTTGTACATGACCTTGAAGCCCAAGTTGAGCTGCAACGTCAGCGTTAACGTAAGTCTTTGTACTAGCATCGTCTAGTAGTGCATTAACCTTGACTTGTTTATGTCCATTTCTCAAAATCACAGGTATAGTTCTTAATGTTACAAAGTTGCTCTGTTTCCGATCGTTTGAAATAAGTGTTTTGTCTGAGCCCTCCCCTTCATTCAGCGACTCAGTCTCCTTCGATTCAGCGTGCATATTGCTTGTCTTAGGAACACGTTCAGGGATACTTTCAACCTTCCCTATTCTTTTATGTAAAAATCTATTATGTACTTCTCGACATCCATCAATTCCACACTTACGACGTCTAGGACATTTTTGGCCAATATGATCATCACCCAAGCACCTAAAGCACAAACGTTTCTCCTTTGCCACCGTCCACCTTTTCGATACATCAAGTCTCTTTAAGACACCACAGTTCCACACACCATGTTGCCCATTGCATACCTTGCACAGTCGCGCACGACTTTTTCTGTCCATTCCTCCGGTGTTACTTACGAAAGTCCTGTTTGTACCTGGTTTGTGTCGCCTAAAGTCAATGCCATCTAATCCTCTGACAGTTTCACTTGCGATTGTCTGGAATTCTGCTTCCTGTATAATCCATTCCCTCAAAGCTTCCACTGATTCCTCCTTACACTTCTCAAATATCCATCTGTGATATTGAGCAACCATCGACTCCGGTAGCTTTTGTTGCAATTTGTTGTACAATGATCCATTTCCAAGCTCTTCTGTCCTATCTGCGTCTTTCAGATTGACCACAGTAATGTCAACTAAATCTGCAAATTTATCAATGTCTCTTGAATTGCCTAATCTTATCGGTTTAAAGTTCTCAAGTTCGTCCATGTAACGAGCAATCTGTCTACGCTTTCCACCGTATTTCCGTTCTAGTCTCTCCTTTGCAGCCGCATATGCCGATTCCGAATATCGTAGATTCTCGACCACTTTCAACGCTTCTCCGGACAAGTATTGTCTTAACTGTAAAAGTTTGTATTCTGATGTAGCTGGTGCTTTGTCAACGCAAGACATGAAGGCCGCGCTCCACGCTTCATAACTTCGCTTATCTCCCGAAAACACTGGAATAGATATCCGTTTAAGTTGCTTCCACATGTCATGTCCAAGTGCGTTATTTTCACTGTCCGACTTGTTTCTGATTTGTCCATCTGACGATTGCACATTATCAACGCGCGATTCCTGTTGATCAACGTGAACAACGGACGCGCCATTATTTTCCGCTTCAACGATGGACTCCTGATAGTCACTATTACGATCTTCACCACAAGCACTATTACCGTCCTTTGAACTAACAAGAAAACTCTGACACTCGTTTTCTGCTTCTGTAAATTCCGATTCCATTTGCTCTAACTCCTTTGCTGTCTTCTCAACATATGACATTTCACCTCTATTCTTGTACTCGTCATATAATTGTCCAATAATGTCCATAGCATGTTCTTCTGCAATTTCAAGTTTCTTTCGTAACTCTTTCACTGTATTTCGATTCGGCATCTCATCACTTTCGTGTATTAATTGAAGTAACTTATGTCTCACTTTTGTGAAAGCCGATTTTGCTTTCGATTTGTCCTTTTTCAAGTCATCGATTATTTCGTTGTCCCGACTAATCATTGTCTTGTTCATTAAGTCTTCACTTGCGTTTAACTCCCAGTTACTCATCACGATATACGATTAAACAATTGTCCAAACGATTGTCCACTATTAATTCCGATTATGAAATAATAACGATTACGATAAGTCCATTATGTCAATAACCACGCTCTGCTACCAGAAAATGGTGCGGAGTGGGTGCGCAGTGGAAGATTCGATTGCCGATTTGGGAGCTAGACCAGACAAAGTGAATACTTTCTTTTATAACACATTCGATTTTACTCCAATGAAAACGATAATGCTAAAACTACGTTTATTTTGCACTATATACAGTTAACATGTTATCAGATCGAGCTACAAACTATTTCTCCCTAATTTTCAATACACAAGACATTAACCTAATTTAACAACTTCATGGAAAATTCCCCAAATTACTATACTGAACTTTTACACCCCTGTCTGTCTGATACAAAATCATTAAAATTAAGTGTGAAGACCGCTAGCCAGATAATTAATTACATTATAGTAGCTTCTGCATGAAATGTCAAACTGACCAGACAGACAACGTTATCTTTATCTCAAAACTAGACCAAGGTCAATTAAGCCAAATTCAACAGAAAAATCTCTTATCTAATGAAAAACTATGAAATTATCAAATCTATCTAAAAACCTATCAAAACTATCTAAAAATCTAAAAACTTTCGAAAACAAAAGTGAAAAACATAAATGTCTTCTAATCACATTTGCATCCTCATCTTTTGACCTTGATCTTGTTTTTCGGGTTGAGTGACTTTGACAATTCCCAATACATATAATAGCAATGTTAAGGTTGTATAAGCACCTCCATATCTCAAGAATTATAAGTCCTAGGTTGATGAACCTTGGTATGCATATGAGGGTGAAATTAAGCCCCGTACATGCAATACCAATGGATGGATGTTTGGTGCCGACTGTTTTGATAAAGAAACCCAAAAAGGTTTTGTCAAATACAGAAAGAAACCATGGAAAGAGTTGGATGATTCTCATCCCCCTCCACGAAAGTCCTCAGCAGGTCCAAACAACGATTCAGTGGTCGATGAGACATTGTTTTATACACCACGTAAGTCATCTTGGGCTGGATTTGGAGCACCTGCAAGAGTTTCCAGTCCTCAGCCCTCTTCTTCTTCAACTTTTTCGTCAAAGAAAAAACAGTCTTCCTCAAGGTCATCGTCTGCTTCTCAAACTTCAAATAGACAGCAGCGATCCTCACAGCCGGATAGACGACAGAATTCGTCACAGCAGACGTCACCATCAAAATCTCGATCCAAGAAAGCCGAACGAAATGCAATTTTCATGCATAATCGTTTTGGCTCTCTTGCTGACGACATGGAGTCGGATATGGATCTTTCGGAAACACCGAACGAGCGTTCACAGAGCCAGTCTCCAAACAGACGTAGGCGATCTCTCGGTAGACTTTCCGATCCTAATCAGACTCCAAAATGAGTACCATCATTCATGGAATTGCCGAGGCCTCAAGGCCAATTTTCTTGAATTACACCTTTTAGTGCAGTCATTAGATCCAACTGTCTTTTGTCTTCAGGAAACTCACCTCAAGGAAACCGACACGATTTCCTTGAAGGGCTTTTCTATGTATAGCAAATTTTCTATTACAGAGCGAGCTGCCGGCGGATCTTCCATCTTAGTAAAGGATCGTGTTCCCATAGTTCGATTCCTTTAATTACCGATCTGCAAGCAGTTGCCGTGAGAGTTTCATTACATCAAACCATAACTCTATGTTCAGTTTATATACCACCTAATGATAACTTAACTTTAGCACAACTGTTAACCATCCTGGTTTCCATAATGTTTGTTTGGACCAATGTGTTCTAGACGTTGCTTATTTTCAATATAAACAGCAGTATGGGGACAGAACAGGCAAACGAGTATGTACTTCCTTTTTTGTATGAATATAAAAATATTATAGGACTCTAAGGTCTCCCCCTTGCGGGAAGCGGGTGTGAAAAGAATAGTCCCGCAGCCGCCCGTAAAGCTTGTCGTAAGAAGCGACTAAACGGGTCAACATGTTTGCCGTGTGTTGCGACCTGTGTCGGGGGAGGACGGGATCCTGGTCCACGTATGTGGGCTTTGGCCCTTACTTCTGCTAGACAGGCGGTCAGATTCGGCTCGGTCTGATCAATCGGCTGGTCACGCCAAGCCCTGTAAAGCACCTTCTCGTTTATTTCAAACTCTTTTTCCGTAATATTAGAATTTATAACTTGAAGTCAGTTATGCTTTACAGAAGGCGGTGGCTCATGGGTCAATCGTGTGGATGTTATTCTGGAGAGTTGTATCGCCGGGTAACCCCCGGCACGATGCTTGTCTCCCTAAAGGAATACTCTGTGCGAGTATGCTGTCCTTGTAACCCTGGTGCTTTCAACAGGAAAGCCGTTGTATAACAGCATCGCCCTTGTTGGCGCTCCATGGCGGGCGGGGAGCAAGGCAGTGAAACTCTCTTCTCTCATCATGGCTTCCCCAAAAAAACAAGCAACAAGTTCTAGTGAAAAGTATAAACGAAATATTTCATGTAGTGATAGTGATGATCAGGATGCACCAGCTTCTTCAAAACGTCAAAACACAATGAATGATAGTTGGCCAAAGTTTATTGTACTTTCAAGCAAAGATGCCACTCGTCCTTTGACAAATGTTTCGCCCTTTGTCATTGCGAAAACAATTAAGGGTGTTACCAGAGGTGATGTTCCCAAGGTTACGAAACTCCGATCCGGTCACCTCCTAGTAGAGTGTGCCAAACAACAACAAGCAAAAAACATCTTGACAATTTCATCCATTTTAGAGGTACCAGTTTCCGCTGAAGCTCATCGATCATTGAATCGTTCGCAGGGTATCATTCGAGATAGAGACCGAAACCTTGCTGATTTATCAGAGCAAGAAATATGCTCTGAACTTTCATCACAAGGTGTCTCACACGTTAAAAGGTTTACAAAAAAGGAAGACAACAAAATTATTAAATTAAATACATACCTAATTACATTTGAATCCGCAGCTCCACCAAGTCACATTAATCTGGGTCTTTTCAGAGTGTCCATAGACATATTTATTCCCAATCCTCTACGTTGTTTTAAATGCCAACGTTTTGGCCACGGGAAGGCCACCTGCAACGGGAAGGAAAAATGTGTAAAGTGCGCTGAGGAAGGCCACTCGGATTTCAACTGTACGAAAAATCCAAAATGTGTTAACTGCAGTGGTGATCATTTTTCGTTCAAAACAATGTCCAACTCTTCTACGTGAAAAAGAAATCCAAAAACTTAAAGCAGAAAAGAACATTACCTACCAAGAAGCTCGTCGTCAAGTCTCTGTCTCGAGTGATACAACACCATCCATGTCTTACGCGGAGGCTGCTAAACCCTCTAGGACATATGGTTGGCAAACCATGTACACTTGGCCTGAGGGTGAAATTAAGCCCCGTACTTGCAACACCAATGGATGGATGTTTGGTGCTGACTGTTTCGTGGATGATATCCCAAAAATCAATATCAAATACGCTAGGCCTTGGAAGGAATTGTGTGATAATCATCCCCCACCACGTAAGTCAACAGCAGGTCCAAATGATGATTCAATGGTCGATGAGGATTTGTTTATAATTCCACGAAAATCGTCTTGGACTGGATTTGGAGCTCCAACCAAAGCTTCTAATCTTCAACCCCCATCAATTTCTCTTTCTTCCAAACAGAGTCAATCGTCTTCCTCAAGGTCGTCATCTGCTGCTCAACCTGGAAATAGACAGCAGCGACCCTCACAGCCAGGAAGACGCCAGGGTTCATCGCAGCAGACGTCACCGCTTAAAATGCGTAGATCAAAGAAGGCCGAACGAGATGCAATTTATATGCATAATCGTTTCGGCTCTCTTGGTGACGACATGGAGTCTGATATGGATCTATCGGAAACACCTGTCGACCGTTCACAGAGCCAGTCTCCACAGAGGAGACGTAGGCGATCACTCGGTAGACTTTCTGATCCCATACAGACTCCAAAATGAGTACCATCATTCAATGGAATTGCCGAGGCCTTAAGGCCAACTTTCTTGAATTACAACTTTTAGTGCAGTCTTTTAATCCAACTGTCTTTTGTCTTCAGGAAACACACCTCAAGGAAACTGACACGATTTCCTTGAAGGGTTTTTCTATGTATAACACATTTTCTAATACAGAACGAGCTTCTGGCGGATCCTCCATCTTAGTTAAGGATCGTATTCTCCATAGTTCGATTCCTTTAACTACCGATCTGCAAGCAGTTGCCGTTAGAGTTTCATTACATCAAACAATAACTCTATGTTCAGTTTATATACCACCTAATGATAACTTAACTTTAGCACAACTTCAAAATTTAACGGATCAGCTTCCTGCTCCATACATGTTAGTTGGGGACTTCAATGCCCACAACCCATTATGGGCAGTGCCAACCTGAATGATAAGGGTAAAAAGATTGAGGATTTTTTATCAAAAGAATCTCTTTGTATCTTTAATGATGGTTCTTCTACATTTTTACATTCTGGAAATGGAACATACTCATCAATCGATCTCTCAATTTGTGATCCTTCTCTTTTAACAGATTTCTCATGGCAAGTCCATGATGATCTCTGTGGAAGTGATCACTTTCCTATTATACTAAAAGATCTTTTTGGTGAACCTGAACAAAGAATTCCTCGCTATAAGTTAGAGAAGGCCGATTGGCAAAAATTTTCTATTTCATGGTTGAATGTTTAAACTTCAATCCATTTGAAAACAAAATCTAATACAACATGTAACATGGGATCTCTGGGAATGCGCATTACTTTCAGCAAATGTTTTAAAAATATTAATCTAAAATCTTTTGGGATGGTCATTTAACCACATGTAAAAATGTACTTGTCTAAATTTGAAATAAATCAATTATTACATGTATCTCACAGATACAATTGAACTGTGGTGCATAATGGTTAATACTATCTGTTGAATTACCAGACAGCAGCATTAGTGCACAAAACTTTCATTTGTTCATTCATGTTGAATTTTCATGTTTACTGATAAAAACCTTTATCAAATCATTACTAATCATGCATTCATATTTTAATTCATGTTGATTCATGCATGCATACATACATGTGTTACATGTACAAATGGACATGAATGTATATTCTAACCATACATGAAGTGTATAGTATTTTTAGAACATAATGTTTTTCAACTAAGAACATGTTCATGTTAGGCAATGTACATAATGTAGGTGATATGATAATATAATTTTCTTGTTAATTATAAGTTGATAATATAATTTTATGCCGTTTGCAAAGTAAAGGTAATTACTTGTGAAAACTCATAACTTTCATGTACATGTACCTTACATATGTTTAGCTATACATTTTTTAACTTCAATCTTTCAATATACATGTACCATTTACACTACATCTTAATTTAAAAAAAAAATTATACATTTTTAATCTACCTCACAGTTTTAATTAAAACCCTATTATTTGCAATTATTGAACTTTATAAATTTATGATTTGAATCTAAATGAAAGATATAACCTGAGTTATATCATAAGCAGAAAGTGCATGTCCATTGACCATATATAATATATTTTGATTATCAAAGTTTGAAAAAAATGTCTCATGCCGATATGTACATATTAATATTTTTTGTATTACATGCATAGTGAAACTAGGAAGGTCTCATTTTATGCATATTATATGTATTGTATTTGTAATCCTAAACCAGATAGGTTTAATGTTACTTTGTTTCATATGTACATGACGTAGTTTAAATATAAACACGAGAAATAAGCAGATGCATATATAGCTCTTAATTTGTTGCTGAACAGTACAGTAAACTTGAATATTTCAATTTTCTTATTGTTTCCTGCCATCTTTTCATGACACGTTCTGTGTTTACCGATACGGTCCGGATTTAGAATTTACCCATTCGACACGAAAACGAGGCTAAGTTGTAAGAAATCAAAACAATCTTATTCCTTTGTGTGTACATGTCGATAGATTCAGAAAACTAATTAATAATTTAATGTTCTAAATCAGAGGATCAATTCCAAACTAACAACGTAGATTTTTAAAGACCTGCTTGGTGAGTTTTAATTCAATATTTTAGAGTAATCGCCGATTAATTACGTACATTATGTACATTGATCTGTGTGTGCAACTCGTAAACAATGAAACAATTATCAACAGTGTCAATACGTGATTTGAAAGCGTGCCCGTGGAATGTAATGGGAAGGAGACTCATATATTTTCATGATGGTATACTTGTTCACGAGATAGCTTTCATATTTGATACTCCCTTCCATTTACCTAAACTTACATATTTTTGTTGCCATTTGAATTGCTGTTTGTTTATGTTTGTTGTGTCGCGTACACTTATTCCACATCTCAATATCGTCTACGTTTATACAGTTACATATACCCAAGTTTTTCTTCTTCTTTAAAATGTATCCATACTTTGTAATTTATTTATTTATTTTATTGATATTTAACTGAAGATACTTCCATGCAAGCATTGGGTCAGAAGCATATACATAATAGAACTACAATGTACAAGTTTACTACATGTATATATATATATTGTGAAACCATTTATTAAAACAACGCATGTTAATAGATCCTGTTTGTATAATAACTTAATTATTTTATTAAAATTTTAATCCCAGTATATCTAATATATCTTCTACTTTTTTGTAGATCATTGACTTCCTTGACAATGAACCGTATGTTTCATTTTTGAAACAATTGAAAGAGAACGAACAGCAACATGTATGGCCAGATAAGCAAGACTTGTCACTTATTAATCAACACCAAGTTTTGAAAGTTCTGGCATGTCCAGATGTAAAATTTATTAACAGAAAAATGATTTTAGAGTTTGATTTAAATTAACTGTAGTATTTTTGGTTATGTTAAGTTTAAAAAGTATCTAAAAAACACCACCCATTTAGAGTGTGTTGCCTACAAACCCTCATTAGTTTTTTTTCTAAATTAGCTCTGATAGGTTTTTGCCTTGTTTTGGAGTTAGTTAGTTAGTTATTGCTTTACTCCCAAGCAGCGCGATTTCGGCTATATCCGGGACATGAACATGAAAGTGGTGATACAATAAACATGAAATGATGATGAAGTGGAGGAAATGGGGACACAAGGCCAATCGGGTAGGAGTGATTTAACTACCACTGGAAAAAGGAGTGATGGGTAGGGACGGGAAATTTTGCCTCCTGCATGGAGACTCTTACCGAGACTTGCATCAGGGTTCTTTAACGTGCGAGGAACGTGATATTTTTCCCAACACGGTGCACCACTATGGTTTGCGGTAAGGTTTTCCGCATTATCGCCTGACGACCCCACATCTCTCGATGTCAGGGCTGCCCCATACAACCACCTGGGGCACACGTCCCAGTCGCTTTGTGGGCAAAGCGGCCTGACCCGATGTCAGGTTTCTGAGCGCTCTTTAGTGGACTTTTACCGACCCAGTACATCACTCACATAGGGCGAACTGCAGAAAATGGTATTTTTTAGATGAAGTGTTACACACGTCTCTCCGTTGGTAAATGAGCTTGCTTCCCCATATAGATGTTGATCTGGTTCAATGATCCTGACCGCACGGGGATATAATAAGGTGTATCAAATATCAAAGTTGATGTGTAGTATTTCTTTTTATTCCTTGCGAATCCTTCAGTCCTTTCTTTGCCAATATGAACTTTTCGAAGAAGTGGTTTTTCTGACGCTCCAACAAAGCTGTCGACACAAATGTTTGAAAAAAATGTAAATATCACCACTCATCCTTGAAGACGTCTGATATACAATAGTTATTTCCGTTAAAGCCATAACCCAATATCCCTCAAGATCTACTTCTTTGTTGAGTTGCACGGTGAAGTTGTTGGATACATTGTTTTCGAACAAGGAAATGCAGTCGGTTGAGTTTAGAACTATACGCACACTCATCTTGATTACTTGTGACGATAAATCATCGTGTCAATTCAATTTATTCAATCTGAATTTCTGAAAGGGGCACCCAAGAATCAACCCTTTAAGGATATCCTAGCCAGCGAACCAAACCCTGTTGCACTCCATTTTTCTTTCTTTTGTTGATAATATTTCTCCACATCGTGTTTTTCTCGTCCTTTCTTACTCTCTGTAGCTCAGGTTGATAAAACGAACCCTGAATATCTTCATTCATCAAATCTCTCAGTAAATATACAGGAAGGTTATCCCTCATATATCGTCTTCGTATTTTGAATAACTCTTCGGTCCATTTTTGTTGATACCCACGTTGAAAAGAATGACGCTTGTACGTGATCCTTACAAGATCGTTTAGCTTAAATCTGAATTTCTAAGGCTTCGTTTTTGATTGTTTGAGCAAAGATTTTTTATCTTTTTTCCTAGATTTCTTTTTGATTGGATTTCTTTTTAGATACTCAGTCAGTCTGACCTCGTCTGCATTTTCTTTGTTTACTTGAACAGGTGCGTAACTCCCTAGTGAACGATGAGGTCGTTTGTTGTAACTGTTAACCATATCTTGTAGAACATCCGTGTACTTGTATGTTTGTTTATGTGAGTGAGTGAGTGAGTTGGTGTTTTACGCCCGTGCAACGCTATATAGGTTATTTACAGGCGATGAACATGAAAAGGATGATAAAATGAACATGAAATGATGATGATAAATGAAATATGGGGATGGGGTGGGAAACAAAGGACCGGTAAATTTTGAAGAACCACAGGAAAAAGAGGAGAGGTGGGTAGGGTCGGAAAATTTAGCCTATGTGGTGCACTACTGGGCGGTCCACAAAGGGTGTTTGTTTATGTCTGAAATATGTGTACATAACGTTTTTAATTGTTCTTATACTTCTTTCAACCACAGCTGACATGGTCTCATTCTGAGAGTAATGAGTGTGAATCCCCTTCTTTGCTAAATAGTCACGCACATACTTGTTCAAAAATTCTTTGCCCGAGTCTTAACGAATAAAAACAGGTTTTCGTTTACCATTTAAAATCCTCTTAAATGCTTTTAGCACACTTGTGTGTGTCTTGTCTTTTAATGGTTCTATCCATAAGTATTTGGAAAAGACATCAATTACAAACAACAAGAATCTACTAAAGCCTGTATTGTCACTCTGGATATTGTCTAATTGTGCAAGATCTTTTTTTTATGTAAAAAAATAGGTTTAAATGAAAGGAACTAAATATTATTTGTGGCTCATCTAGTTCCTTGACACTTCCTGATGCATCTGCACAACTCTCAGTCCCAGTAACATTCTCAGTACTAGTTTGTTGCATTTTTTTAATTGAATGTAACAGCTGTTCCTTTGCCTGAAAATACATGCACAACATTTGGTCATTAAAAATATTTTTAGGCACTTCAAGTAAACTTAAGTACAATACATGTACATCTGCTAATTTACTATCAATTTAGAATTATAATGCCTATAAATCGGGCTATGATCTTGGGTCACTGGGTGTACATAAAAGGTTGCTAAGACGGAATTTGAAATATAACTTACTGGGAGCACAGCTTATTTATTTATTTATTTGGTGTAAACAGAAATAAAAGTAAGACATGTGTCTATTGCCATTCACTTTATGTTGTCCATTAGCAGTTTAAAAAAAATGTAGTGAATATTACGTGTATAAACATGCTTTCAACAGGGTCCTTGTTAAATGCAAATACTACCCCTGCTTACAGTTAAGTTTTTTGGTTGATCCAGGGATATATAAATAATACTTATTTATTTGGTTGGGTGTTATGGTGTTATATTTCAACTAGTATTTTCTATAGTATAAAACAGACTTTTCATAGATGCAATGTCTCAATTCACTAATGATTATTATAATGTTAAACGATTTCTATGCACATGATGCTACAAAAATGTATGTATGGCAAATTTTGAAATATTGTACTTGGTCTGTCATTACAACCATCCCCCATTTTATGGGTCCTGCCAGATATGATTGTTTTTATTTTACCGTGTTTTACGATAGCAGGCTTTTAGACATATTTTTTACGAAGGTACCTTAGCTTGTTGGCGTTTTTTGAGTGCAGAATCAGATCGCTGGGCTGGCTTTCGGGCTGGTATTCCAGTGTTGACAATTGTGGGTACAGCGTCCGGGCGAAGTTTCTTCCGTTTCGGAGCATATTTTAGAAATTCTTTAACAAAATTTCTTTCAAAGGAATCGGGAGTAAAGTGGTCTTCACACACGACCTTACTGTTATTGTATTTGAAGGTTTCGAATCGTAATTTGCCATTTTTCAAGTTGTTTATCCATATTCGACACAGTTTTCTTTTCTCCGCATTTTTGGATGGATCTGGTATCACAAAAAAACTTTTGGCACATTTCCCCTTTTCATTTGTGCAGTTAAATGCCTGATAGGATGGCATTTCACACAAAGCAAAGACAATCGACACATTTAGAGTATTTGTTTACATGTTCGTTGTTTTTACGTTTAAATTTCAGCATCAGTACCAAACCGACTTCGTGACGTCATAGTCCCGTGCGGGGCCCGGGTGGCGAATAGGCCCGCAGCAGAACCTAGCTTGTCGTAAAAGGCGACTAAGGGTCTTGGGATTCTGACATCGGGTCAGTGCTCAGCCCACAGAGCAACCAAGTGTGTACCCTAGGTGGCTGAATAGGGTAGCCCTCGTCCGCGGGGGTTGTCAGGTCTATAATACGGAAACCCTGACCGCCGACCATAGTGGGCCAACGTGTGTGGAGAGTGCCACGCTTCATGCACGTAAAAGACCCCTTTGTGGACCGCCCAGTAGTGCACCACATAGGCTAAATTTTCCGTCCCTACCCACCTCTCCCCTTTTCCTGTGGTTCTTCAAAATTTACCGGTCCTTTGTGTCCCTCCCCACCCCCATATCTCATTTATCATCATCATTTCATGTTCATTTTATCATCCTTTTCATGTTCATCGCCTGTAAATAACCTATATAGCGTTGCACGGGCGTAAAACACCAACTCACTCACTCACTCACTCGTGACGTCATACGCTACTCGGACCGTATTTGTTTTAATCGATTAATTCAGAGAATTATTGGCACCATCGATAACTTCAATGAGGAGAGTTCTGGAAAATGGCTATTTGCTTGAAAATTACGATTTAAGGAGGTTTGCTCCTTAAACCCAAAGTAAATAAAAAAAATTCTGATGTTGCTTTTTTTGTAGTATGATAATAGGTAAATAAAAAAAGCAAAAAAAAATATAGGTTCATGCGCTTAATTTTTTAGGACAGCCCTTCGAAAATGCATATATTGGTAAAATTGGAAAAAAGCAGTTTTTTCACAAATATGACATACATATGTTAATGAATAATAAACAGAACACAAAATATGAATAATAACATTATTTATTTTCAAAACAATAGCAATAAATGAATATTCAATTTTCTGAATCATTTTTACAAATAATGTCAAGCTTTCCATGGAATTTCCCGTAAAAAAAAATAAACAAAAAAGTACGGGAAACTGTATAATGCAAACTTAAATTGATATTTTCATACATTGAAAGTAAATAACTTTTTTTGAAAATCTGTGAAAATCTTAACAACATCAAACACTTTTAAATTGAATAAAAAAAACTGTAGGTCAATGTGCTTTTTTTCTCGGTATACCCCAAAAACCTCAGGCCCACACTGAAAAAGTACGGGAAATTTTTTTTTTTTTTAATTTTTATGATTTAAGGGTAATAACTTTTACAAGTCATAATGAAAATATAAAGGAAGCAACAACTTCTTATTCTTATTGACAATGAATAAAATAATTCCTTAATTATGCTCTGTTTATAATGTAAACATCATAAAACATGAGCAATGGTTAATGATTAACCCATTCATCTCTTTGCTTACATAATAGAAAAGTACATATATAATGATAAAATGTGAAGGAACTTTTACAATTTTATTTACAATAAGAAGTCAAAATTTCATCTTGATATTTAGGTCATCTACATGTATTATCAAAATACAAACAAGGCTAGAGCATATACTGAAAATAGTTGAGTAAGACATAACATAGAAACTGTCATTCATGTCAATAAGTGTACGAGACACAGCCCACAATCAAGCAGCAATTGTAAAGATTGTACAGATTTGTTTGGCCAACAAGAGAGGGGTCACAAGGAGCTTGAGGTTACTGGCATGTCTAAGTTTAAATAGAAAATAATGAGATGTGGAATAATGTGATGTAAAAATAAGGTTAAGAGAAATTTTGCAATAAAGTGAAGGATGGACATAACCATTTAACTTAATTTATGTTGGGAAAAGAATCATAGATGAGTCTAATTGAAGGATAGTGCCTATGTTACTCCTACATGTAAATGTTGCTTTTTAACACATTTCATGCAACATACAAATTCCCAATAACACAAAGTATACTGTCTTACTAGAACATAGCATAGCAAATTTAACATACAAAACACTAAACCTGCTCTACATTGTGTTAATTAAGAAAATCAATTATAAAACAATACTTCACAATAATGGCTAAACATATGATAAAGTATGTAACAATATATTCTAAATACATTCAATTGATAAACATATTCTAAATACATTCAATTGATAAACAAGAATTACTATGATGAGCTCACAATAGGATAACCCAACCAAAAAAAAAACCCGAAAAATTTAAAAGTCAAATTATCTTCCCTTATTATGTCCGACAGCAATGAAAGTTTCATCAAAATCCATTGTGTTGTTTTAATCTTAGAGGTGTGAATAGTATTGTATTCAAATGATCACAATGTAATTAAAGATTCTAAGTCTCATTATCTCCTTTGATAAATACTTGAGCGCAACAAAATTTCTATATGGACAACTCCATTATTTATATTATGTGCTTCCTTTATGTGAAGTTATATCAAAATCCATATAGCGGTAAAGATGAGGTTGTGATTATGAAATGAGTTGACAGATGGACAGACAAGACAGTCAGGTTGATTTCTATAAATTTCCCCTTATAACATTTTTCAATTCATTTTGGATAAAAACTTTGACACTTCTTGAATGATTCGAGATGACTTTGTCACTCGAACACCAGTACCACATTTCTCAGTAAAAAGGTCAAAAATACCCTTTTCACCATTTCTGGAATAAGCTAATTTTAAGTGTCGTAAGCATAAGCCACTACGGGCGACAGTCCTAGCCATTCCAGATGATAGTGCTTTTGAATTAATAAGAACTTGCAACGATGGCATATTTTCAGCAACATCTACTAAATCTGTATATTGATTTAATATGTTAACCTCAGGTATAAAAACCTTGGATAAATAAGAACTGAAGTCTACATTATGATTAACAAGTGTGAAAAGAGCATTTACATCTTCATCAGCCAGGTGGGCTTTGTAGGACTCACCCCTTAGTACCTCAAATAAATCTGTTTGAGAATAAGAGTCAAGACCTGGATGTGAAAGTTTGAATAATGACATTGTGTCAACATAGCCTAAAACATGGGACCGATATTTATCTAATAGGTTACATTTGTCTAAGGCAGTGTAGAGGAGCATACAATCATAGTTTTTGATGTTATGGCCTATCAATACATTGTTATTTGATTTTTCAAGATACTGTATAAACTCATTCAGACATGTTCGAATTTTAATAGCTGGCAATACATTCCCTTTCCAAAGAAGCTCTCCACTTTCAAAAGTCATGCCAGTAACCTCACTTGCTCCTTGTGACACCTCTCTTGTTGGCAAAACAAATCTGTTAAATGTATCTCCCTCTTGCTTTGCAGCCATCTGTATGATATGAGAATCTCTCCCTGTCAAAAAAGAACTTCATATTATTAATCAATCAAATTTTGTCACGATATTTATTTGTCATAGTCTGGTGTCATAAACAAATAAACTGTGAGCTTATGCTTACTAGTGATACCCCTCTACAAACATTTATCCCATGTATAAAAACCTAAGTTTAGGATTAACAGGAAGTATACCAGTAGATGTTTGACTCAAATTACAAGGGTAGATAATAAATAAAGGTATAACAAAACAACCGAACTTAGGATCAATCTAAAAGGTCCAAGAGAAAAGACAATAAAACAAGGAAAACATATACCAGAGATATTAAAGATCGTAATGGTTATGACTCGGTACAAGCCTTTTGAAAAGACATGGTAGTTATCACCAGGTTTTATGGCACCAAACCTCCTTCTTCAATTGCAATCTAAGGGTTTGGTTAAGAAACACAGCACAATATGGTTTTAAGACTCAAAAGGCATTGATAATGAATATATATAAATATATGTCAAATAAAATTTCGTACTAAATCCTGTAGCTTCTGTATCAAAGAATATCTCTGTTATACTTTCACGTCGAATTGTTGAAAACTCTTTCTTTTCATGTACTTTTGGGGGTGGCATTTCTGTGATGTCATCATAATCTAATTCCTCCATATCAATCCCTGGTTCATAGCATATTCCCTCTCGCACTTCAGTACTTGCAGTAGCTTGATTTCTGCAATAAAATATTGAGCATTCATCTTTCTGGACTATGGTGGAAAACACTTGCTTCAGACATGCAATTAAGGTTTTAAAGTTAGTCATGGTGACTTGAGGTCCCCAAAATATAATATTTTATTACATTTATCTATATATAGTTGCCAAAAAAAAATGATCCATTTACAAATCTTAATTTGAATGTTTAAATATTGTTATAAAAAAATATATATTTATGGGAAACTTCATCTACTGGAAATCTGTGTTTCTACTTGCTAATGAAGAAGCCATGCATTTTAATTTGACCAGAGCAAGTATGAGTCATGTAAAAAAGAATTTGAATTTGACTTTGTATAATTACAAGTATTCAAATTTCACATTAACATTTATTATTTTAGCCAAAATACTAATATGGTACAGTTTATTCAATAAAATGCACATTTGGAATCAAAGCTCTTGTGAGCATTTTGAACGTGAGGTTTTTAACATGCAAATTAGGTAAGTTTCATGTGTGCAATTTTTTTCTGCTCATAAAATGCTTATCTAATTTGCATGTTAAAAATCTTGTATACAATTTTGTGAGTTTCTAACGGGAGATCTAACATGAGCATCACATTTGCATTATGTTAGCTACTTTTGGTAAGGGGCTCAGCCTGTTACCATTGCGGCAGATGATAAAAATAGGTCAATATGCTAGTTTAAGCCTCCTATCACATAAGTCTACAGAAATTAAACTTTCAGCAATAATTCCTAGAGGTTTATATGAAATAATGTTTATGAATATTGGTACATGGGCGTAAAACCAAACGTTACTTTATATATCTAACAAAATACCGTTCTTTCTTCAGCTGTACTCTACGGAGTTTCCACTTTCTGGTGTTAGCTAATGCTTTCCTTTTTTTAGCTTGTTCGTCCCTCAGCTTTGTCAACCTCAATGTATGAGTTCCAGGAGAAAGTCCTGCAGCTCTGTTAACCTGTTAAGATAAATTCACAATAGGATTAATAAGTATTATAATATAGTGCATTATCATGATCTTATGAAATGAAAATTTTAAAAAAATACAGGAGATAAGAAAGATGCAATTACTTCAGGAATGAAGACAAAAGATAAAAAATTCAATCATTTGTAAATTGCAAGTAATTATAATGCATGCTGATTAATTATTACCTTTATGTATCTTAAAGATTGAGAAAGACTGAGTGCATAACTATAATTTTTTTTTCATATTTTTCATATTAAATAAATCTGAACAGATAAACAACTGACAATAAAAACAAAACAGCAGTATTCTAAATATGAATAAACCCTTCAATCAAGAGACAACACAAGTCAGAAAAAACTTTAAAAATAAGTATTGAAAATGGAATAAAATAATAATGACTGATCCAATACAGTGCTTTATACAATATATATATAGTATTTTTGCTCTTTAGTTTCTGCAGTATGTCTTCCTTGTTTTGTCTTTTCTCTCCTACATTTGAGATTGATCCTCCAAGTTCAATAATTTGTTATTATACATTTATTTATATATTGAGGAATGGTCACAAGTTGAATTAAGCAAAAGCTATGATAAAAGCTCTAAAAACTTTCTTTTGCCCAAAATTTTAGAATATCCTAAATATCAAATTATTAACCTTTTTTAATATCAAACTTTCGATGTCAAAAATCAGGTGGTTACGGACATCTTTGATTTAAATTGACCTTATAAAAAGCAACTTTCATGGGCTTACACCTGTTGTCATATCAAGCAACACCACCACTTGTACCCAAGTCTTGCAAACTGGAACTTGATATCAGAAAGCAATTACATAGAAGTTGTTTTAACACACAAATTATTAAAAGACAAGCACAAACCCAATTTAAAAACATTCTTTTGATTGAGAGCTGATAGTAAAGCTTATCTACCATAAGATAGGGAACATTATGCAGACCCCCGCCCCCAACAAAAAAAAAGCAGACAAACAAAACCTTTGCTTTACTGGAACAGTCATTAACAGAGAAAGGTTAACTGGTAAAATGAACAATGGAAGAATAAAAGAAATTATTTTGCTGTAAAAATAAAAGTCTCACAGGCAATACTGGGTCAATATATCAAACATGTTTTGATTTAAAGCAGGTTTTTTTTCAGGGCTTGTCTAATTTTCTTGCAAATTATGTACTATATATAGTTTATTATTAAAGTCTTATTATTAAAACAGTTAACAAAATAAAATGTTTGCATAAGCACAAATGTAGTCTTGCAATATTCTTTTAAAGCATTGCCCAAGAGACTGAATTAATCAAATGAACCAATTAATGAATTTCCTTACATCAACAAGGTATTTTTGACCTGAATTTTTCTGAACAGCACTTGCAGCCAACCTGAAACTTAGACTTCCAGAACTGCCATAGTGTTTTGTTTTTGGTGCTTTTGATGCTACTGTATTATTAAAACTTTCATTGCCTTGGGTACTCTCAAGTTTTGACAGCTTTTCAGACTGAGGAATGTACTTGCTAAAAAGACTGCTCAGTGATTCCTGCAGGGATTTGTCTTTTAAGGGTCTTCCATAAGGCAATGACGTGAATTTTATAGAAGGATCCTCAAGGTGTCTACACCAACTGGATGAACAACTACTATGATCCCCAAAAGGGTGTTTTGATAGGGCTGGCAAACTGTTCTTAATTTCCTCGGGCTTTCCCCTAAATTGGGCAACCATAAAATTAAAGCATTTCATTAGATAGTTAATGATTTTAGTAGACAAACGTGAATGTTTAGTCTTAAGAGCATAGAGGCTCTTTCCTAAGGTTTTCTTAATATGGTTGCTGTCGGACAGCTTTCTGATTTGCTTATCAACCTTAGTTCTAATCCTTGCAATTGTGGTAGAATCTTCATCTCCAACAATGGTTGTTATATTTGTACCTTTTGACCTTGCCATTTCCAACATCTCTACAACCATATCTGATTCCATGGACTTGGCGCTACCGCAATAGTTTTTCCTACATTTATGAACTCGGGGTATCTTATTACCTTTTTTTGCTATTGAACATATTCTACAGGACTTGCTTCTAACTTTGTAGTCAAGGATTTTTCCAGTCTTAGTTCCAATCATGGAGCAGTGCCCTGAAAGATTCAATGAGAAACTAGAAAAAACTGGGAGCAGCTGCTTACAAATAAAAACCCATAACCCAAACACATCAATCAGATATTTTTGTTTTGAAATATAGAATGTGCCCATCTATATAATGTCATAGAGATTGCACATCAACATTATGTCACTTAGAAATATGTAAAAGTTTCACGAAAATCCATTTAATGGTTGGTAGTATTTGCAGCTAAGAGAACAACATCCTGAGATTTAACAGACATCATACCATTTATTTTTTACCTGACTGCTAGACTTATGGATAGCATGAAAACATTTACCAATGATGGGGGTGTCACAGCCCCCCCCCGGAATACCGAATATTGTTCAAAAAACAACAGAATACCGTTAAAAAGACTGGAATACCGAATACTCTAAAGATCACGGCGTATGCGTACCAAAAGCCTAAAAATTCGGAACATCACGTACCGCGTACCACACCTTGGCGTACCGAATACCCTTTAAAAAGCATGGAATACCTCGTACCAAAAGAGCTGTGACACCCTAAATGATATTAGTTCTTATATTTATATACTTTAGTATTGTAAATATTTTCATTTCTTTTTAAGTTGTATATATGTAACCTGTTAGACTGTCATAGGATCGTCCACTGCCCCGCTTCTGCCACCCTGCATCTACTGCTACAGTTATAGCCTCAATTCCACAAGATCTAAAACAAAAACGGAATTAAAATTTACATATTTCAAAAAGAATAAAAGTGCTAAATCTTGTTATTTCATCTAGCTCTTATCATTGTTCAAAACTTTTTTTACTTGTATGTGTATAGTCTGTGCAATGGTTAATAATTAAGTGATTTTTATTTTGTATACATGTATGTACCCTTACATGTATCATGCATACATGACCATCATATTCTTACTTTCCTTTACAATAATGAGAACTTTTATTTATGTATGGTTAATACATGTAATATCACACACTCAATATCAATTTCTGAACTCTAGGAAAGGTTTTGGCATTAAAAATACATTGTTATAAAATTACAGATTTATATGATCAATAGTTACTCTTTTGCTAAAGCCTTTTCCTTTTCAGTCCATTCCTGCATAGATTCTTGTACAACTTCTTCTATAACACTCCCTATTTCCTCTTGTCTGTTATCCAATATCTTGTGGCTGACTGGTGGTATATTCAAAGCTGCTAAAAAACCATTCACTTGGCGCTCACCAATACCAGCATGTATTGTTGCTGAAACAAATATTAACAGTATTTAAAGAAATAATTAAACTTTCTCTTTTGTTATATTTACATGAACACACAATGTTTTCTTGAAATATATTATAGAAACCATAGACCAGTCCATACATGTATGTAAGGAACATTTAAATGCATCTTTCAAAACAGTTTGTAAGGTCACTGTTGCTGGAAAAAAATCCTTTTTCATCATGTTCATATTCACTTCCTGTCCTTATATACATATAAATAATTATGTAATTAATATCAATCATCATTTTCCAATGACTCATAATTTTTGTTTGTTGATGTTTATTTTTTTTATAATAATGAGTTATTCTTTACAATAAATACTGTACATGTACATGTTCAGTACAACTGATATTGTGAAATTTTGCCATTTTTGTTCATAAATTCAATGGAATATTCATTACAAATTCTTTGTAAATTTTCCACTTTACTGTGGGACATTAATTTCAATTTGAATGTGTAAAATTGCACATGTCCCCAAATTATCCCAATTACTGCATGAAGCTTTTTTTTCCCTCGACTGCCTTGAGTGAAAAAAAGGGGGGGTAGTTCTAAATGTTCAGTCAGGGGGCACAGGAATAGGGTATTTAAGCCTCACAGTGTTTAAGGGCATCAATAAATGTATATTTCCTACATGTCCTAGTGAACACTTACATGTCTAACTTCTTTTTTTTTATGGTGTTCATATTCAGCAGGAGATATCACATTAACCTCTTTGAGTTTATCTAATTATTAATTATTCATTATTAAATTCTCAAGCCTTCCTAATTATTGTTTATTAGTAGCATTTTATGGGACCAATGAGTTCATAAGCAGTCTTCGCGCTACAAATCTTGGTCCACAGGCCCGACAACTTATTATTGAAAAATTTTGTATAGACAACATTGGCTTGTTGTTGCCATTTCTACAGACCCTCAAGCATTTTCACTAGCCATGGTTTGTGGCCTGTGTCCAATTACGAAGACTGCATAAAAATAAGGTATTAATTTTGATAGACAAAGTTAGGTAAGAAGTTGTCAAATATGGTGTATCTATAAAAGCAAAATGGCAAATAAAAATATTTTACATCAATTATTTCTTTTAACTGAATATAGCTTTAAGAGTTACTCTTTAATACTGGTAAGTTTGTAACAAAATATATTATGTGTTAAATTTACCATTTTGTTTGAAAAAAATTAAATTTGAAAGAGGCATAACTCTGGACCACAATACACAAAGTGACAACATTGTTGATGCCCAGTGATGGGAATGAAAAGGCTGATCATTATTTATTTGAAACTGGTTAAATTTAACAAATAAGACAGTTCATTACTTACATTTATGTGCATGTATGGTTCTTTACTGGGGCCATTAATTAGACAGGATGTTTTGTGCAAAGGACATAATATGAAGGGTACAAATAGGGACACAGGTGCACTCATAAAGGGCATACAGGGCATACTGTGAAGGAGACATGGTGCAGCACCCCTCTACTTTAATCTAGCTAGGACACTCAGCAGTGCACAATGTACACGTACCTGCTGCTAACTTGGTATTTACATCCCATATGTTGTCATGTCTTTTTCCAGTTGGAATCAAGTTTATGGTCTTGCAGGCATCATTCACACAAATAACCTTCAATGTAGCAGCTAATCCATGTGTACTTATACCAACACAATTTAATAATGCTAAAGGAAGTCCACATTTTTCACATCCAGACAATGCATCAGCCAAGACACCCAACTCAACCACTCTACGCCCATCTCGCCAACTGTTACAATCTGGTGTTATATTGTTACAGTCTTCATCCACAATTTCCTCATTTGTAACAACTGAAATGTCCGGTCGAAGTACTGAGGTATTGTTGTACAAATGTTCTTGACCTATACCATGGTTGACCCATCTTTTCTTTTGGGTACGTGAAACAGTCTCCGATTTTCGTCGTTGTTTGTCAGATTTAAAAACCATGATTATAAAAACTTATACAGGGAACATTCCAAGGAGTAAACACGTATCAAAATTGTAAAAATTGCTTTAAAATGTATCAAAAACTGGTAAAAAAGACTCAAAATCGTATACCCGTCAGACGACATCTTTTGTTTACATTAGTACCGGAAGTGATCTGACTTATTACGAACGTTGTAAAGATCAGTCATACAAATATATTAACCACTTAAAAAAATGTTTTATGACATAGAAGTGATTTTTGTGGCCGATTTAATACATTTTTAATAAATTCATTTTTTAACGGTCAAAAGAAGATTTTTACCGATAACGACAATCAATCACAATTACGGTGCGCAAACCGGGTCAAAATTACGAGGAGCGAACGTCCTTAAGAACTAAATTAAGTTCTGAACATTTAATACGAGTATATTTTGCGATAGGAGTGCTCTATTTATGTTTCAATAAATTAGTCCAAATATTTTACAACGTTTTACAGCTAACCTAGGCCTTAAGGTAAGAAATAGAATAAATACAAATTTTTAAGTGTCTGAATAACTTACAGTATATGTGTACATGTATATACAAGTAAAGTTTCAATAATATAAAATTCACAATGGTTGTTAGGAACAATATTTAGTAATTATTGGTAGAAAATATGTTAATACGTTTTAATTTATAAATTAATTCATCTATTTTGTTCTTTGCGGATGCATCTACTCAAGAGCCTAAGAGTGTATGGCAGAAAACTTGGACGTGAAGAAGAAATTTCCTAATATAATAATAAATTATGAAATATTACGTATTTTTAAATTTTTTTTAATTCCGGAAATAAATCGGGACCGCACCGGAAGTTGGTTTTGTGCTTTATTGTATCTCGGACAAGCTTCTAGGTGATTGAGACTCAATGAATAGTTTTATGGGACAAAAGTCGGATATTGCTTTCAATGCGAACATTATTTGACGAAAAATGTGACGTCAGAATAAATTATGTTAATTTCAAACAAGAATGCGATATGTTCTTATTTTATTAATCATTTCAATCAATGTAATCAATGTATGAAATTAATGTTAATTATTCTGCCTTAACGGGCGTCTTTGATCGGCAATAAAATATTTTGTTGTTGTTGTTGTTCTAAGCCACGATAATACACTAGGCTGCCATTCCGGCGAATGAATTAAGTTGTAATATTTTCACAACTTGATTTTTAAGTAGGCTTAACAAAATAAATCAGTCTACTAATTTGATGAACACTAAATATTTGCATAGGGTTGCTCATTACTCGTTCAGTTATTTCCAATTTTAATCCTCACATAGAATATATTTAGCATGGACCATATTTGACGAAAAATGTGACGTCAGTATAAATTATGATAAATCAAGAAGGCGACGCGTCGTAATTGTTTTCCATCTAAGAATCGACCTTGATGGAATATATTGGTGTTACGCATCCAACTGATATTACCATAGACATAAAACCTTACGTTAAAAGGTTTACATCATTCCTCGGCTAGATGTCCAATTTGGATTTTCCGAGTATCAGAGTTGAACAAGAAGGACTTGTCATGCATGGCAAATTTTACTAGATTGTGTGATTTTGAATAGATCTGCATGTCGGTACAAATACCGTTAATTTTGGTTCTATTATTTTAAAAGCATATTTGTAAGAGTTATCCACCTTATTATTTTGATCACTGAGGTTTGAAAAAACGACCTTAACAGGCGCGGATCCAGCTTTTTAAGTTAGGGGGGACGAAATACGGCGAGGGGTCTGGGGACCGCTCAAGGTCCCCAGTGGGTCCAGGGAAGGCCCTTGTCGGAAGCTCACGGATTTTAAGCATTTTGCGACTGTTTTTGTGAATGATTTTATGGGCATGTATGCTTTGAAAACAAAATAAAGTCTTTTTATTTAGTGCAAGTTTCATTGGAGTTATGAATAACTGATACAACTTTGGACATGGTTCCCTTCGACTTACTTTAACAAAATCCAACACTTTATCTTACGTATTGCACTCCTCTTAATCAATCTCATGTCTGAGTAAGAAGATGAACTTCTTCATCAGTTGTTTTAAACTCTTGTTGGAAAGTTTAAAATTATTTAACTCTAAGTGAAAATCTTAGATAAATTAGACCTTGACTGGAATCCGAAATAATTTTCGGATGATGAATTTATTCACACTTCTAGGTTGATCTTAATCATATTTTGGTGTCTAAATTCGATATTTGTTTGGTTTATTGCTCAATGCTCTTCATGATTTGGATATAATGTTTGGCTTTTTCAATACTTTGGTAGAGCGCCTTTGATGAGTCTTCAATAGACGGCGTCAGGCGTAGCAAACTTTATTGTCTGGAACTTTGTTGTAATTTTTATTTTTACAACTGGTGAAGGAGTTCATCTGCTGACTCAGGCATTGCTTAGGAGAAGAACAGTAATATTATTTATGTTTAATTGTAAGCCACATAGAGTAAACTTATGAACGATATCAAATGTTATATATTGTGTTCACTCTAACGGATTGCGAAGAAGCATTTTCCTGGGATTTCGACGAGCAAATGTGTCTAGTATCGAATTGTAGTCAATTGCTATGTCTCTGTGAACATATAATAAGAGTAAAGCATTCAATCTATCTTCATTCATGGTACTTCTCATTGGATTCTTCGTGAATTTTAAAGACGAGTTTGCCCTTTCAACACTGCTCGATGTAACCGACGTTAGCATAAGTAAGTACAAAATCTTTGTAATGTTTAGGAAAACCATGGAACAGCAGCTAGGATCAGATACAGTTGATGTCAGGTCATCCGGTTTATCGGTTTTATCCTGCCACAGTGTTTTCCAGATTTGAAATTCCTGCATAAATATTGCAGGCGATGGTAGGTCCTCTTTGAAATAATCAAATATTTCCTGCACCGTATCCATCTCTACGCCATCTATGCCACTTGGAATCAGATGTAGTGCTTGTGCAACTCTTGACGAGAGACTGCTAAACCTTAAATTGAGCTGTTGGATCATCATATCTAGAAACGGTAAGTATATTGCACGTCTATAGTAATCCTTTGGGGTGTTGGCAGGGACGTTATTTCGGTGAATTTGTCTTTCACAACGCCTTGGAATTGACAAACTTTCACGCCCGCTGATTGTAGAAAGTTTCGAAGCTGATTCGAAAACTGTGTTGTAGACAATATCATCATTTCTGGTATTGGTTATAACAGAACGTACACTTTCGACCATTCTAAACCCTTGAACAATATCAAGATGTGAACCTTGAAGTTTTCTGCTAACTCCTTTGACATATCCGAAAAAATGATGAACTACTACGAAGGAGAAGATGAAAGTTGGATCCTTCATCTGTGTTAACAGACCATTCGCGTCTGTGACTGCTTTTCTGTCCCATCCCCTTTCTAGCTTTGCAATTGCTTCCAGACAGTTTATCAAAGGTTTATACATGTCATAAAAGTTTTCCAGTGTGCTATGTTTTTCTGTCCATCTCGTTTCACAGAAAATTTTAAATTTTGTCTTTGTAATTTTGTCAGCTTTTGGTTTTCCACCGTTGTACTCCTCTACACATCTCTCAAGACGCCTACTTCGTTTAGGTGAATACGTGAAGAAGATTCCAAGCTTCTTAAGAGTGTCAAGCATAATGTGTATTTCTGAGATTGTACAACTTTTACATAAAACCAAACTTAAATCGTGACTTGTACAGTAGTGGTACACTGCTCGTGGTGACTCTTTGCTAAAACGTGTAGCACAGCCGACGTTCTTGCCCGACATATTACCGGCTCCGTCCATAGTTTGTGATCGACAGTTCTTCACATCTAGGCCCGCATCTGTGAGTGATTTGATAATATGCTGGCATAGAGACTCTCCAGAAACGTCTTCCGTTTGTATAAACTCGAGTAAGCGTTCTACTGGTTTTCCGTTTGAAACATATCTCAAGACAAGACCAAGTTGCTCCCAGTTGCTGCTGTTCCGAACTTCGTCGCATTGGTAGCCAAAGAAGGGACCAAACGTTTGTTTTTTTACATCTTCAATGATCTTGTTTTGTATGTACATTTTTATACAAAGGAGAAGTTCATTCTGGGTAGTTTTAGATATGTAACTTGCATTTTTAGGACATTTTTTTAGATGATCTTCCAAAACAGTGTCTCCTAAATCAATTCGAAATTTGATCAGCTCCTTGAAATTTCCCATGTTATGATCTCTATCGTCTCCTTGTGTCTCGTCGTCGCGATGACCCCTCAATGCTATTCCGCGTCTGCCGCAAAATTCTAAACATTTCAAAATTGATGTAAGTATTGCTCTATTTTTCTGAATCAAAATACTACTACCGGTGTTCATCATAGCATCTATTCGTTGCGATTGGTCTTCTGATGTTTTCAGAAATGCGTCATATTTTGCCTTTGAGTTCCTGTGGTAATCATGGAGAGAATGTTTGCCGAGATCTTCCACAGCGTCTTTCCAGTTATTGTATGGCTCCGTGATCAGCTTCTTTGGTCTTCGGTGAGAATTGTCAGGAAAAAGAACGCAGGCCAAACAATATATTCCCTTTTGCTTTTTTGAATAGCATATGAAGTCAAACATTGTAAACCAATCGCGTTTAAAATTTCGCATAAATGATCCATATTTACAGCGTTTGTCTGTATACGATCTCGGCGGTATCTTGAATCCTATTTCAGGAATTCTGCTGTTGATCAGTGCATACTTTAGATCTATTGGGCAGGTATTTGGATCAATATGGCTGATGTCACTGATTGACGAATGTTCTAATTCTGCAAAATTTGCATTTTGTGGATCAGGATCGTCATTAGTCATAGAATATTGCATATCAGGATCATCATCTGAATTTGGAAATTCAGGATCAACATTTGAATTTGGCAATTCAGGACCATCATTTGAATTTGGCAATTCAGGATCAAAATTTGAATTGTGTGGTTCAGGATCATCATTTGAATTTTGCGGTTCAGGATCATCAACTAATTGTTGTTGTTCATTTGAATTTTGCGGATTCAGAACGTAATTTTGAATTTCCTGGACATTTGCAGTATTCGGTTGGTCATCAGTGCTATTATTAGCTTCAATCCTAAGTAAATAAATGAATAGAACATTTTTTTAATTATAGATTGAAGCTTATTTTGTTTGCAGTTTTCTATAGCAGGCAGGAACCGCTTACTCTTCCGGAGCACCTGAGTTCAGTCTTGTTACGACTTGAGTTTGTGTTGCCAGTTTACGATCAGTTTTGTTTTTGTGGTTTTGTGTTGTTCGTTTCCTTGTCATTGTCTTTCTCGTTTGATGGTTGTCTTCAAAGTTACAGACTTATGATATTCGAATGCCCCTTTGGTTCATCATTGCTTCTTTCAGCAAAATTCTAAGTCGAAACCTCGGAAAACAGGAAATAGATATCCGACCACACCAAAATAGGAGACACAGTATACAATCCATCATGCTACATACCAAATTTCAAATCATTCCCACGGACAGTTTTGACGTTTTGGATGACGAAAATTTACTGTCAATTTCAGTAAAATTATAAGTTAAAACCTCGGTAAAGTCGGACCCCGATGAAAGTAGGAAACACGGTACAAACCATCATGCTTATGCTGCATGCCAAATTTCAAATCATTCCCATGGAAGGTTTTGAAGTTTCGGATGACGAAAATTTACCTGTGGAGGTACGTACGGGAAGGAAGGTAAAACTTACTAGTATATGCCCAACGCCTATCGGCGGGGGCACAAATATTATGATCATCTTAGGTATACATGTAATATACATAATGGAAATGTTCAAATCATAATGACGTTGACTAAATCGGACAATCTACACAGAAGTTAGATTTTACTGTAAAGCTTTTAATTTACCTCGAATATATCAATGGAGTTACTTCGAATGGTACATCTCTCTCAAACAAAGAACCTGCCATCTCCTTCACATATCTATTTAGTTCATTGTAAGATGGAACTGTTAAGACAATAGCCTTTCCTTCTGCTGAAGATAGTCCATGATCATTTCGCGAATGGGAGTCAATAACAACAAAGTCATCTCCGTGTCTTCTTATGCCTATTGTATAACCAGGATCATTTCCAATGGTGAAGAAACATGAATTAGAAACCGAAAAACCTTTCTTTAGAGCTGATTCATAAGTAAATGTCAAAGCATCTGTATTGTCAGTTGACTGGCGTAACATGCCGTTGAATGGCTCTTTAGTTTCAATTGAGAAATCATTATCTGGAAGTGAAATTCTGTTTGGAAGTAAATAACCACCATGCTTGCAGATTGTATGGTATAATGTAGTCCCAGTTTCTAGTAGACCATCTAGCTCCCGTGTGGATTTTGGGATAGAGCTTGAAACAAGGAACGAAAGTGATATGCACGAGCACTGTTTTCCTCCACCATTAAGGTCTCCCAGGTGAACACTTCCCCTGCATAGACATCTGTGAAACAAAGAACCTTTTAGTTTAGTTCGATATTTTTTCAAGATGGATGACCGTCTTGTGAATTGATTTTCGCTAATCATACATTTTGTTACATTCCTGATTACTATAAAATCCTAGGTTCAAAAAGCTTTGATTATTTTATTTTATTTTTACTTGTTGAGGGAAACTGACCTTTTTAGTTATATCATACACACAATTAAAGCACTTGAATCTATCTAAATTTGGCGATATTCATAGCAAAAAAAAAAAAAAAAAAAAAAACAAAAACAAAAAAAAAAAAACCAAAAAAAAAACCAGATGTCTGCTAGTTTGATCAAAATTCATAACGAATATCAAATTCTATTATTTTTCTCGAAATTCTGCCTAAAACAGTTTTTTTTCACTAAGTATAATAGACGATATTGAGATGTGGAATAAGTGTACGCGACACAACAAACGCAAACAAACACAAATATTCAAAAAATCACAACGGAAAACAGCAAGCAGTTTTCAACATGACCAGAGGTCACTGCATTGGTACAAGACTTATATTACAGTTAACACAGAATGACAAATGCAAGGACAAACAAAGGCTTTGGCAAAGTTTCCTGGCTTAGGACAGGCATGTATAATGTAGTCAATACCCTATAGAACAATTGTGCAAAGTTTGGTTGAAAGTTGTTTAGTAATTTAGGACCAGTTGATGTTTGAAAAAAAAATTACTAGGACAGACGCCGATGGACTCTATTTAAAGTGATGGCAGGTGAGTTAAAACGCTTACGTTTGCGACTGAGGGATAATTCAATAGCAAGCTCCATACAAAATTTCAGATAAATTAATACGACAAAGTGCGACGGACGGGCGCACACACACATATTCATTTAATGTCCATGATAAGCGCTTTGACATGGCACCCACACATATTCATTTAATTTCCCTGATAAGCGCTTTGGCAGGGCCAGGAATTGTCGAGAGAAAGCTTAAGGAGGGGTTCCAGACCTATTTTTTTACGAATAAATTTAGACGAAAATATGCATGAATTTAAAAAAACATTTCTAAAATAAAGGGGGTTCCGACCCCCAGAACCCTCCCGGCCCCTGGATCCGCCCATGAGCACATAAAATATACCATTCGAAATTTCTGGAAAAATAAGCAAAGATTAGGAAAAAAGTACAGCATAAATACTGAAATTTTACGAATTCGGACAACTTTTTAAAAATTGTGTGCAGGGGGCTATATGGGTTAGGTATAGTGCCTGTTCTATTATTTGATATGTTTATCTATCAGATGCAAAAAAGATAGAAACATGACACACGACATTCACATATTATTTTTGACATGTTCTTGTATCATGGCATTGATTGGAATGTGTACTTCAACTCATACATAGATCAACTTACCGTATGGGTCGGTTGAAAAAGTGGTCCAACGAACGTTGGGGGGTCGACGTTTTTTGGCGTTTTGGCTTAGACATAATATGTTCTTATATTTTTTTTTAACCGTCACGTCATCCTAATTATTGACATAATATCTAATCACAGAATGAAGACGGGTATATAATTCCGGAAATTATTACTACAGTGCAAATTAATATTGATGACGAGGAAAAGATAATCATAACATCTAAGACTTACTTTAAGCCTTCGATGGTTACACTGAAAAACTGCAAATCGTCCCGTAAGGCAAGCAATGGGTTGGTTGCCCGCTGCTACGTACATCTGTTCAACATCAAATGTTCAACATACGTATTCGTCCGTTTATGACGGACCGCTCCGACGTATTCATAAAAGCCGTAATTTCGGACCGTGTTCCCAGTCGTCCGCGTCGTGTATCCTATATACTACACTTCCATATAAATTAATACCCCCCCTCTCTCTCTCTCTCTCTCTTCTTTGCTTTTTTTTTTTTTTTTTTTAGGGGGGGGGGGCGAACGTCCCCTACGTCCCCCTCTGGATCCGCCAGTGGTATGAGAAGCCTTGTTTGAGGGGAGAGGTATAAAAACCTATGATCTTGAACTAACAACCAACATTTTCGAGAAGAAGCCCGTCTACGTAAGTTAACAAAATAATTTAAGTTCTCAATCTTATAGAGTCGTTTGTCAATGAAGATTCCAGCACCATGTCCTTATCTTACTTCTAAGTATGTACCCATGAAATGTTTGATGTATACGGTTCACCAAAAAGTTAAGCATCACCTGTATTTTTCTTGAATTTTTAAATATAGCATTTGTGTAATGAATCAATCAATATCTTTGTTAGGTAACCATGTTTCTACATTGATACATATTGCGGTTTTTTTTATACAAGTAGCTATATCATCTTATATGTTTAAATGATATCAGATTAAACCTGAAAAAATAGATGATACTTAACTAATGGTATATAAATGAAAAAAAAAGTGTGAAAATAGGTATAGTACATCACAGCGCATTTAAGGCAGAACATGACTGAATTTGGCCATAAAACTCTTTCCGTCAACCAGATGTGAAATAAGACCCGTCAAGATCAGTTAAATAATATATGTGAAATTTATAGATATTTGTGTTATTTTTATATGGGGCGAAATATCTTAGGGACGATAGGGGCGAAATCCTGGGCCGAAAGTTTCGACTTAAAAGTTCTGGGGCAAGCCGGGGTCACAGCTTCAAATTTTTTATCTAAAAAAGATTGCCATATTATATTCTAACGTAATATTGCCGTGCAAACAGTGTGTTTGGTAGACAAATAATATGATTAGCATAAATTGTCACCAGCTAGGCTCGGACTCGCTAATTTGAACAATAAATTCTCATTTTTTTCAAAATTGTATGTGCAAGAGATCAAGGCACGGCAATATTTCGTTAGAATATAATATGACAATCGTTTTAAGATAACAATTTTGAAGCTGTGACCCCGGCTTGCCCCAGAACTTTTGAGTCGAAACTTTCGTCCCAGGATTTCGCCCCTTTCGTCCCTTAATCATTTCGGCCCATGTCAATATAACTCAAATACCTTAAACTTTCACATAAATTACTTCATTGATTTTGATGAGTTATATTTTACATCTGGTTGATGGAACGAGTTTTATGGCCGAATACAGTCATATTCTGCCTTAAATGCGCTGTGATATAGTTTGAATCAATATGCAAGACCAAATCAGTTTTTTTATTAATGTTTCTAAGAGAGTAAAACATTTGACATTTCAATTAATAATAGGTATTCAGTTGATTTTTTTTTATTTTAAACAAACATTTATTTCAACTCCACTCGACCTGGTTTAAAGTTCTTCAGTTGCGCTATTGAGTGGTTAATTGTCTCCAGCGCCTTAGTGAGATCCTCCCTCACGTCCTCTAGATTATGTATTTGGCTGGAGGTGTACCCCCAACAGATCATCTGCCGCCTCTCTGTCATCGCCTTGTCCCTAAAATCGAAAACATTATGTTAGTGTACTATAAAGATATAGTGAGATTCTTACTTTTTTTGTTTATTTGTTCAACTGTACATGAAATTTTTAATAACCGTATATACACTTCTATAGGTACGTGTATTGAGTACAATATTTTCTACTTGGCAGTCATGTAATATTTTTTTTCGTAGATTCTTTGTTTCATGTTCATTTGTAAGTTTTTTTTCACTTAAAAAAATGTATTGTAAAGTTGTAGGCAGCTGGTTTTTTTTTATATTAAAAGAACGGTAACTCAAATTCATTTTTCCGTTAAATAATTGTAAAATCGAAACTAACATCTTCCATTTATTTGTCGCATCTTCATTTTCTCTGTAAAAATATTAAAGCTCCATTATTAATAAGTAAAATGACAGGTAGAAAACTTAGTTTATTATTAAAAAAATTAAAAATCTACCTTTTTTTTTAACTGGACTGTATTAAACATTGATACACTGGTTTATTCTAAAAATGGAATGAAAATAATGTACATATTAAAATTTTTCTTGAATATTTTTTTGGGGTCTTTTTTTTCTGAAATAAGATAAATACTTTTTAAACAGTCACTCAAAACTCAGAGGACGTTCATCAGACTGTGAGATTATTTTCTGACTAAAATAAAAGAATATTGGTGTAAAAGCAATAAAATCTGAACATTTAAAACAATATCGTGGTGGTTATTTACTTTTGAACGAAATTCCAAACAGAATTTCACTTCCAGATAATGATTTCTCAATTGAAACTAAAGAGCCATTCAACGGCATGTTACGCCAGTCAACTGACAATACAGATGCTTTGACATTTACTTATGAATCAGCTCTAAAGAAAGGTTTTTCGGTTTCTAATTCATGTTTCTTCACCATTGGAAATGATCCTGGTTATACAATAGGCATAAGAAGACACGGAGATGACTTTGTTGTTATTGACTCCCATTCGCGAAATGATCATGGACTATCTTCAGCAGAAGGAAAGGCTATTGTCTTAACAGTTCCATCTTACAATGAACTAAATAGATATGTGAAGGAGATGGCAGGTTTTTTGTTTGAGAGAGATGTACCATTCGAAGTAACTCCATTGATATATTCGAGGTAAATTAAAAGCTTTACAGTAAAATCTAACTTCTGTGTAGATTGTCCGATTTAGTCAACGTCATTATGATTTGAACATTTCCATTATGTATATTACATGTATACCTAAGATGATCATAATATTTGTGCCCCCGCCGATAGGCGTTGGGCATATACTAGTAAGTTTTACCTTCCTTCCCGTACGTACCTCCACAGGTAAATTTTCGTCATCCGAAACTTCAAAACCTTCCATGGGAATGATTTGAAATTTGGCATGCAGCATAAGCATGATGGTTTGTACCGTGTTTCCTACTTTCATCGGGGTCCGACTTTACCGAGGTTTTAACTTATAATTTTACTGAAATTGACAGAAATTTTCGTCATCCAAAACGTCAAAACTGTCCGTGGGAATACAGGAACCAGACAAACAACAAATGGAATGTCAAGAAATACAAGAACCAGATGAAATACAAATAGAATATCAGGACAAACAAGAAGCGAACGATGAACAAAGCAATGAACACAAGATACAAGAAACTGAAAATAAGCAAAAACCCGCAAATGAAAATGAAAAACGAGACACAGAAACTGAACAAGATCAACAGAAAACAAAAGACCGACACATATCTAAACAAGATGCAGAAACAGAACGCAAACAAGATGCTGGTTCTGGAAGAAAAGAAAGGAGACCAAAAAGGTCAATTAAGTTCCAAGATTACAAAGAACTTGCTGGGAAAAGAAAGAGAATATCTGCTCCAGAACAAGACCAGACCATAACTCAAAAGAATAAACTGAAGAAGAAAGTTAAGCACTGCAGAAAAACGACTATTGACATGTCATACACCTATGAGGAATCAGATTCTAGCGATGACAATATTCCACTAAACCAGTATATTTCAACGAAAAGGGTTGACACCAAAGACCAAGAATACAGCAGTGATGAGTATTATGATAGTGGAGATTCATATAAACCATCTAAAGATGATTATAACACATCTGACTCAGACACATGTCTTTTTGAAGAGGAGCAGAAGGAAAAACGTACTAGATGTATTAAGCCTGTATTGAGAAAAGAACAAAAGAGATCAAAGAATGTTGCTATCACTGAAGTCACAAAGGCACAACATTTGAGAGAAACTGAACAGTTAAATGCAGATATTGAAGTACTAAAATCACAAAGTTTGAGAGAAACTGCACAGTTGGACGCAGAAAAGAAACTATGTGAACAAAGAATTGATGAAGTACTTCAAACAAATGGTCTTAAAAGGGAAGTTGTTCCTGGTGATGGTAACTGCTTTTTTGTTTCTGCATTGTTTCATATTTCGTCTATATCAAATCACATGTCTTTACGTAACTCTTTGTGTGATCACATGATCGATAACAGCGAAGAATACATTGGATTTTTTTCGTCCAGCATAACCGCCGATGCATTCCAACAAGACATTGATTGGATAGACTTTAGAACATAGCTTGAGGCCCTAAGAGTGAATGGAAGGTGGACAAGTCAAGCTGCAGATGTCCTTCCATTAGCTCTGTCTAACTGGACAGGGCGACCTGTAAAAATATTTTCAAGTCTGCCGGCAAGACCAATCCTAACAATAATGCCAACATTGATGCTAGTTGAAGAGACGCCTATATGCCTGGCATATTTATCATCAGATAAGGGACAATTACCAGAACACAATGATGGTTGTATAAAACCGAACAACTTTCAACAATGTCTGCCAAATCAAAACATCAAATTCGACAACTTAGACAAGTTAGAAGATGAACTGCCCTTCCAAATACTTAACATAGACCTTCCATTGGTTGAAGATATTTCTAATGATTTATTTTCTGACTTAGATTAGACGTACACTCCTTGTTAGATGAGAGTATGGAACAGGTCAATTCAGAAAATCATGAGAACAACGACGACATTCGAAACAACACAAACACGCCTGTTAAACAAAAGTCACAGAGAGGCCGTCGTAAAGGCACACCGTTAAAGATACATACATGACTCCACCCAAGAAAAACCTATTTCGAAAAAGAAAAGCAACGCCAGAGAAATGGGGGAAAAACCAAAGAAAGAAGAAAAGATTTTCAGGACATGAATACCTATCACAAAGAGGAAAACTTGATCCAGCAAAAAACTGCCTATCTCTGCAGCAAAGAAAAAGGATCTTGTTAGTCTTTGCAAATCCGGAATAATACCAAAGGAATACCACGAATACTTCAAGTCCGTACCATCCGACAAAGCAGTGGCAGACAAACTTCCCGATCCAGATATAGAAGAAGCCGATGAAGATTCAGACAGAGAGTAATACTCCTGACTTTAATAGACTGTCTAAATTGTTAAATACTGTTGTTAAAAAGGGATTGTGTTCTTTATTATACTTACAAATTTTGCAATGTTCATGTTATTCTTATATGTTTTTTCTTAAGTTAATCTATCTTTTTGTTTTCTTGAAAACATACAATTTTGCAAACGCTTACCTGAAATCATGTCAAAAATGTATTTTTGTTTACATTTTATCTTTTTTTCTTCTAAATAAATAATTATTAATTATTTTTCCACAACCATCTATCGACAGTTAACATGAAGTTGCTTATCAAATGATAGATATATAATTAGAAACCACAAGAGCGATAATCTCTTATCTTCAGTTAAGTTGTTGTGGCTTGAACATCTGGCATAAATCAATTACTTTATAGTAAGCTATAATCTTGTAACATGATATTTTTGATTTTCATCGTTATTATACTTTCTACAAACTAATGATTAAATAAACATATTTTTTATTATATTTACTTGTATTTTATGCATTAACATCATTAAAAAAAGAATCAACATATTTTACATTTCCATTCAAACTTTAAGAATCTGATACTGAAAAACGTCATATTTACAGTTACGAGGTTGTGGCAATAACCCATCGTTATCTACATGAATAGAAAAAAGGTGCATGATGAGCATTTTGAAGGAATGTTATATAACTATAATCTTTACATGGGTTCTAAATGGCTGATATAAAGTGTATTCGAAGAATTTAATGATATTAAATTTGGAAAAAATAAATACGAGTTACTCCTCAATATAAGTTCATATAAGTTGCATCAAATTACGATTTGTTGTAAATTATTCTATTTCGTTTCGTAGTTATAACGTTTGAATCTAAACATTCGATACATGAATCTGATCATGAAATATATGTGGGAGAGACATCATAGGTTTACTTTACAGATTTCATGTAAACAGTCATACAATCCATTTAAATAATTTAGTTGTAGTTAGTATCGTTTTATATTATGTCATGTAGATTTATTCCATATCTTTTCGTTAAATATTTTAATGTGATCAACAATTTAATGCATAAGCCTACCTGAATTGTGGTTTTAATGTTTCCATATATCTATGAAGTTGAATGACCTCCTCCATTTCATCTAGCCCGAAAAATATAGTGTTATTTTTGTATCTGTTATCATAAAATGTGATATAGAAAAAGTCGCCTCCCTTCGAAAATACGGCGCACTTCCCTCTTCCGAACTCGGCCCGGAACTCCACGGCTCCATTTGGTTTAACCATTTTTGAAACTTTCAATGACGTTGCCATTTTCACTTTGAAGTTTGATATTGTGAAACGCTATATATGATTCTGCCTTATATAGTACGCACCATGCTAGTCTAATTCACCATCATTGGATATTGTAGATGACGAATTCTTTCAAAAAGTATCATTGGATGAGAGGAAAATCAATAATCTGCAGCTGTTTCAAAGAAATATGCTCATTTGATAAGAATGAGATCGATAAACCGCTTGGGGGATTTTTTTTAAAGTGTACGTTCATTGGTTGATCTAATAATCGATATCATAATTAGCTACAACTTCGAAATTATACTAGCATCATGCAAAATAGATCTTTCTAGAAATGATCATGATAATCATGTTTAATTTTATACTTTATCAAGTTTGTTATCTTCTTCTCTAAATAATCTGCAGACAGTCGACCTCTGATGTATTGTCGCAGATGACCAAAAGGAACCATCGTGCTAACTAACTATGCAATTTACATGTTTATATGTTATTAAGACAAACATAACATTCCCTTTTTTTCTTTGCACTTTATTTTCAGTTCCTGACTATAAAAAAAAGGAAGCCCTTCCCAAACCAGTTTCCAAATGTTTTATTCCTTACTTGGATTGTAGAAATACAATCCGACTATATGTTCAGAGCTTGTGGGATGAGGTTTGGGCTGCCGCTGAGCACAACAAACTTCATGAGCTTAAACCACAGCTTAGGGAAAGTTATGCCTCATTTCGAAGCCGTCGAGACCAGGTGGTCATCAATAGATGTCATATAGGACATTCTAGAGTCACTCATGGCCACCTGATGACACAAGAGAAGGAGGCCCCAATGTACATTCCTTGTGACTCGCGGTATTCTTTGAAGCATGTTTTCCTCGACTGTGTTGATGTTGCTCCAATTAGAATGAAGTATTTCACTTGTGCAACAATGCACGATTTGTTCAACGATATCCCAACCGATGCCATATCGTTTTTAAAGGAAACTGGTTTATATGCAAAATTGTAGTTTATTTAAGTAACCTTTTGTAAGTATTGTGTTGTTTTACGTTATTTATTTATCTATGTCATCATAATTTGTTTAAATATTGTAGTTTGTTCAGTCCCGTGCGGGGCCCGGGTGGCGAATAGGTCCGCAGCAGAGCCTAGCTTGTCGTAAGAGGCGATTAAGGGTCTTGGGATTCTGACGTCGGGTCAGTGTTCAGCCCACAGAACGACCAAGTGTGCACCCTAGGTGGCTGAATAGGGTATACCCCGTCCGCGGGGGTTGTCAGGTCTATGGCCAACGTGTGTGGAGAGTGCCACGCTTCATGCACGTAAAAGACCCCTTTGTGGACCGCCCAGTAGTGCACCACATAGGATAAATTTTCCGCCCCTACCCACCTCTCCCCTTTTTCCTGTGGTTCTTCAAAATTTACCGGTCCTTTGTTTCCCACCCCATCCCCATATTTCATTTATCATCATCATTTCATGTTCATTTTATCATCCTTTTCATGTTCATCGCCTGTAAATAACCTATATAGCGTTGCACGGGCGTAAAACACCAACTCACTCACTCACTGTAGTTTGTTCTTCATCACTAGTTTTATGTTTTAATGTGCCCTTTTTAGTTGGTGCTTTAATCTAGTCAACTATTTTGTTTTATCGACCGTCTTTTGACTTTGTTTTATACTGAATTTTTAGTTATATATCACAACTTGTTTATGTCCCGATTATGTCTGAAATATCGCCGACGGGACATTAAGCAATCAACAATCAATCAATCAATTAATCAAAAGATATGTAGTCTTTAAAAGGTCTTCCAACTTTAAGCAGTTGAATATAACATTGTCTCGAAAGGGACGGACCATTTAACGTGAAAGGGTGGGCTTGGTTTTGTTTATTTTGGCCAGAAAAAAAAATTTCCGCGCAAAGCGTGGAAAAAATATAAAATATTTATTTTTCGAAGGTGTGGCGAAAGAATTTTTTTTTTCATTATAAGCATTATTTTATATGGTAGAAATCCCTCTTCAGAATATTTTTTTCTTAGCCTCTGCTGCCAAAATATTTTTTTTTCATCAAAAATAATTTTCAGAAAAATAATTGTTCTTTTTATATCTTTATATTTTTAAAGTATGCTATATGAAAAATGCTGAAAAGGTTGATCCGTTTTTATACGACCGCAAAAAATTTGTGGTCGTATAATGTTATGGCGATGTCGTCGTCTGCGTCTGTGTCTGTGTCTGCGTCTGTGTCTGCGTCGTCTGGGGACACTTTGGTTTCCGTGCGATAACTTGAGTAAATGGTAACCAAAGGTAACGAAATTTTGAGATATGTTGTTTGTTTTCACTTAAGGAAGGTTGGTATTGTATTTGGGGTTTGTGGCCCCTACCGTTTGAGAAAAAAGGGCCAAAAAGGGCTAAAACGGGTGTATTGACAAAACTGTTGTAGAATGTTTATTATTCATTCGATTTTCTAGATTCTTTTTTTATTGAATTCATCATTAAATTCTGTCAACTAAATTTGTCAATGGTTTTGATATATATTGCACTGTTACATTGCTACTTGGGGTCTAAAAAGGGCCAAATCCGAAAAATTGACTTTTTTATTTGTGGTCCGATTTTCAAAATCTTTTTTTCATTAGAATCCTTGTGAAAATCCCTGCCTGCGTATTTCAATCAGATTTGCAATATCTCTCAACGTTTTTGAGATATTAGGGGTCAAAGGGGCCAAAAACGCCATTTTTTAGAAGTTTGTTAAGGCAAATAGTTTTATACCAAATATAAAGTTGTAGTGAACCAGCCAATTGTTATGAAAATTTAATATGATGATAATATCCACTAAAGGAATGTTGGTCTTGTTTTGGGGGTTGTGGCCCCTACTGTTTAAGAAAAAAGGGCCAAAACAGGTGTATTGACAAAATTGTTGTAGAATGTTAATTATTTATTTGATTTTGATTTTTTTTTTAATTCATCATTAAATTCTGTCAGCAAAATGTGTCAATGGTTTTGATATATATTGCACTGTTGCATTGCTACTGGGGGTCAAAAAGGGATCACACCCAAAAAGTTGACTTTTTTATTTGTGGTCCGATTTTCAAAATCTTTTTTTAATTGGAATACTTGTGAAAATCCCTGCCTGGGTTTTCAATCAGATTTGCAATATCTCTTACCGTTTTTTGAGAAATTAGGGGTCAAAGGGGCAAAATTGTAAATTAATACATGTATATAAATAAGGCATTTTATATTAGATGTTGATATAAAAATATTTGTGTCAAAAATGCATTTTAAAGTCCACCACAGGATGCATGTGTCAAAAAGCTTTGTAAGTCCACCATGTGCTTCATGTGACCAAAGCAATGAACTATCCATATTGGGCCTCCAACGTACAGGGTTCAACTTGTTGCGGTCGTATCATGCTGCGCTCGGCGTAGCTTTTATTGTCACTTTTAGTCGCTAATTAGTGCGACCTCCCATAATGCATCACTTTATTTACGTTATGCAATACTGTGAAAATTTTAAAAGGGTGACAATGTGGTTTATCTTCTTGCTGTGTTGCTTTGTTGGAGGAGGGATGGGCTATATCTTGATTCTATCCCCTAGGGGATAAAATAATTTCATGATCAAAAATAGTATCATAATAGGTGGCGTTTTTCTGATGAATAAAAGACAGATTTCATTTGACCAACCATGATCAAAAACTTATAAAGTTATACTGATCTTGAATCTATCCCCTTGAATTATGAATAAGTCAAAAGAAACATTTAAGAGACACAAAACAGTAATTCTTAACAGAAAAAGTGTATATGAATGCAGTTTATTCCGTTGGAAACTATTATTGTATAAAAAACTAAACATATAACAGATTCAGGAACAGTATTAATTAAAAATTTAATCAACGGAATAAAGTGTATATGAATGTAATAAACGCGGGATATAGATTCAAGATAAGTATATAAGAGCGATCCCCTATAAAATAGTGTCTTTCTATATGAAACACAGGATAGATTCAAGATCAGTATATAAGAGCGATCCCCTATAAAATAGTGTCTTTCTATATGAAACACAGGATAGATTCAAGATCAGTATATAAGAGCGATCCCCTATAAAATAGTGTCTTTCTATATGAAATCACCTGAACAAAAAGATAGACCCTGTGGTTTTGTTTTTTCTTCTTTTTTTGGGTATTCTTCTTTATTTTAACTAAATATATAAATGATTAAAAAAATAACAATATAATACATCATCACAGACAATCAAGAAGAATAATTTTACATTTTTTGGTTATACTAAAACTAGACTACATTAAAAAATGGTACAGTATGAAAACAGAAAAAAAAAGACTTTTTAAAAATAATAGTATTAACTATACTATTAAAACAAAATAAAATGTGGAGTATGAAAACAGCATGCATAACATAAAACAATATAACACAAAACTTTAGAATGTAATTATTTATACTAAAACTAGACTACATGAAAGCACAATTAAAAAATGGCACAGTATGAAAACAGAAAAAAAAAGACTTTTTAAAAATAATAGTATTAACTATACTATTAAAACCAAATAAAATATGGAGTATTAAAACAGCATGCATAACATAAAACAATATAAAACAAAACTTTAGAATGTAATTATTAGAATAAAAAGGATTTTTTATTATAAAATCATAACAAAAAAATTCAACATTGAAGGACCAAATTATACATTTAAAAATCAAAATGTAATATAAGATAAAAGATACTACAACCCAACAGCTTTAAGTATGGACTTTGGATACAATGAAATATACTCACTTCATTATAAAAACATTTAAAAATCAACACAAAAAGACCAAAGGGATATGAAATTTATCGCTTCATTCGCATGTTACACCAACTGTTGTATTGAAACATGTATTATATGAAGATGTATTTTGAACACAGTAAATAGAATTCATCCTTCTCTGATGTATCCAAAGTCCATATTTAAAGCGGCTCGGTTGTAATATTAAATACGAAAGAATATGGAATATGGAAGTCATGACAATTTTTTATTAAGACTAAAGACACAAACTAAAAAAAATTTAGGAATTCTAAGGAGGTAGATTTCTTGTCCAAAGACACAAAGTATTGACAATAATGAAAATTTAAGAGGTAGATCCCCCAAAAAAATGGCAAAAATACATATGTAAAAGATACAAAATGATGACAAATAGGAAAAAATAATTTATGAATCCAAAAAAAGTAGATTTTTTTAGTTAAAGGACACAAAATAATGATGATTTATAAAATTCAAAGGAGGTAGATTTCTTTAATTTAGACCAAAAGACACGTGTTCATTTGAAAATATATATATATAAAAAAGGAGGTAGATTTCTTTAATTTAGACCAAAAGACACGTGTTCATTTGAAAATATATATATATAAAAAAAAATAGATGAACTCACCATATCAAGTAGAACAAGGTAAACAACAGAGACCATACAGATTGTATAAGAAATATGTTTGAAACTAATGGCAAATCAATTTAAAAAGTTAACTGTTTTTTTACCTTTTATCTTGTTCTGCTTGAAATGGGGAGTTCATCCATTTCAATAAGTTCATTAGCTATACGGATCATTTCATCTGGTGTTCTATGCTGTGTTGATGATGATGATGCGGAAGATGGTGTAGGCAGATGAGAAGGTGACGGTGACGGAGTTAAAAACAATACAGATGATGAAATAGGTGTGTAGTCAGGATGGTGATGATGATGATTATGTTGAAGATGGTAATGGCGCCAAATAAAAAGAATCAAAATGAAAGTGCTAAGAGTGCACAAACTTCCCCATATAATTAAACCTGTAAAAGAACATGCACAAACTTCACCATATAATTAAACCTGTAAAAGAACATTGAAATTGAAACATCTAAATATTTCCAACATGTCGTATCATAATGTCATTTTCTTCTTCAGTAATGTGTTAAACTTCTTCCTCATCAGAAGATGTATATATGGTATTTAATTGAAATTCATTGTCAACATTATTGAAACTTCTCCTTTTTTTCAAAACAATGTAGATGTTTAATGATAGCAATAAAATAACAACACAAATAATAGGGATGATAATTTCCATAATTTTGATAAAATTACGTGTATTTGGCTCTGTAGATAAAACTGGATCAATGTTTACAGTTGTTGTATAAGAATCAGTTACAATATTAATATCAGTATTTGTACTAAAATTAAAAAATGATGTTGAATCTAAACGTGAAGATACAGTGTATGAAGTAGTACTATCAAAATTAACCGAATGTGTAAAATTCAAAGGTGTTACTTTAGAAATACCAGTCCACAAAGCATTATTATCCTCAGTTATACCTGTTGTTGTCATATCTGTTGTGGAGGTGGACGGGTCAGCAGCCGGGGTTGTACTATTAGATGTGGTAGGGGTTACATCAGAGGTGGTAGATGGTTCAGTTGTGGACGTGTGATTATTATACGGAACTATGAAAAATAAAATAAGATCAACTAATCTCAATATGCATCAATTGTTTTCATAAAAAAAAGAATAGATATATATTATAATATAAAATTGACATAAAAAACAAAATATATAGGACAAATCGTGAAAATATTAACAAGAATACGTGTATTTCAAATTAAAACTCAAAACACCAACAAAAGAGTGCAGAGGGAAACACACAGGTTCTCAACAAGAAGAACTATATCACTGTAACAATGAGGTTAATTAAAAAAGATAATAAAACAGGGACTAGGGTAATACATGTATACAAATTAAAAAAAAAACCATCAAAGGAGTGGCTAATAAAAATGTAAACATTGACCTGAGGAATTATAAGGATAAATATATTAAATATCTGGAAAATATGTAAAAGTTTGGTAAAATGTATGACTTACCAAGGAAGAATGACTAATTCGTAATATTAAGGGGGTGTATTGCAGTCAAGACTAGATATGAAACAGCAACAATCACCGAACGCTTCAACTGACACCACACATACACTATAACACTCGTAAACCAGTCACTCGACAATCTCACTAACAACCACAGTACGAACACATGACACACTATGCACTGATATCAACACAGTAGAACACAGCAAAATGATATAATATGAAACTCGCAGTCACATATTGCTTGTTTTGAGTTTTACCCCAACAGACATGTATCGCACGTATATGTTTACATTTTATCTAAATTATTATGAGGTCAACCAAACAGGAAATTGAAAAAAAGAGAAATATTTTTGAATGTTTTTACACATTTTACTGTGTACCAAATGCATAGTTCATGAGGAAAATGTGACAGAAATCAAGGTCAAGCTAAACAAAGATGACACAATAAAATTAAACAATACGTAATTGTATTTTTAAAATTCAGAACATCAAATTTTGTAACACAAATCATTTTAAGTGTACGTAAATAGTAATAAATGGAAGTAAGGAGGAAAAATATATTTTATACATACTACATAAACCGGACTTGCAAGTCCACAGGCAACCTTTGTCTGAGAAAATAACGGGAGGGTTCTGTTGTGTAACGTATGTCAGGTTGCAAGAACACAATCCATCCATGATAACTGTGGGTATATCTGAAGAACTGAGGTTTATAGTAATCGGGAATTCACAAAGGCAGTTGACTATAGGTGGTGTCCCTCTGCAAAATGATGCAGAACCTACATGATACACACTGAGGGCAAAGAAGAAGACGAAAGCAAACATGTTGAATAATATCTGTAAATCTGCACAGTTGATGAAGAAAAGTGGCGGGTAAAAAGATCTTTGTACCGGAAGTCAAATATACGTTATGTAATATATTCCTCCTTTAAATAGGAGCACGATCACGTACGTCAAGAGGAATGACATACAAATTGTCCTTCTCATTACGCTAGTTAAGTTTTTGGTCATTTCATAATATATATCGATGTGTTAGGAGATCCATCTGGTCATCTTGATGTTATGATCGTAGTAGATTTTTTTTCTCGATTAATAGGATATTCACCTCATGTAAAGATGAAATAGTTATCACGCAAAAAAAAAAAGAGGATAAACGCAAGAGAGTCTATGAACGCAACACAACACTAGGCATTTGGGGACATTCAAGTATACTTGTTTCAAACTTCAGTCTACTATAACAGAAGATATCCGAATGGTTATCTAGATGTCATGATATGGTTAGTTGACTTTTTTTAAATAAAAGGTGTAAGGTTATTCACATCACATATAGATAAATAGATGTGATAAAAAAAAGAGGGGGTAAACGTCCTAAAACACTATAGAAAGAAAAAAATGATTAATCGGTAAAAATGATGTATGTTTAAAAAAAATAGGAGTTGGTCAGCAAATATTGAAGATGACCTTAAAAAAATGACACGAAGATCAATCAAAGAAAGGTCTACAGAAAATATTGAAAGAAAAAGTATCAAATTATGTCAATTTTTGGGAGTATTTTTCTTTACGCAAGCATCTTTCGAAATACTTTTTTTTAGCTCACCTGGACCGAAGGTCCATGTGAGCTATTACCATCACTTGGCGTCCGTCGTCGTCGTCGTCGTCGTCTGTCGTCTGTCGTCGTCGTCGTCGTCTGTTAACAATTTTTCAAAAATCTTCTCCTCTGAAACTACCAAACAGAATTTAATGAAACTTGGTATGAATGATCCTTAGGGTGTCCTGCACCAAACTTGTGTTTTGATTTTTGATCCGTTAAAAAACATGGCTGCCGTTACTAAAAATAGACTAGGGGGGTCAGATTACTGTTTTTGGCTTATAAATCAAAAATTATAAGAGATAGAGGAAATCTGAGGCCACGCTACTGATTCAGCATCAAAAGCTCTACTAAAGTCTCCATTTGGTCAAAGTTGTCAGATGACCCCTTATAGGGGTTATGGCCCCTTAAAGCTGAAAAATTGCCATTTTTCATGTTTTTGGCCTACAGAATGAAAACTATTGTAGATAGAGATTAGCTGTTGATTACTTAAATGTTCAGCTCATTTAGCTCTACTAAATTCTCCATAGGGTCGAAGTTGTCAGAAGATCCCTTATAGGGGTTACGGCCTCTGAAAAATAGCGATTTTTCATGTTTTTGTCCTACAGAATGAAAACTATTGCAGATAGAGATTAGCTGTTGCTTGCTTAAATGTTCAGCTCATTTAGCTCTACAAAATTTTCCATTGGGTCGAAGTTATCAGATGACTCCTTACAGGGGTTACGGCCCCTGAAAAATAGCGATTTTTCATGTTTTTGGCCTACAGAATGAAAACTATTGCAGATAGAGATTAGCTGTTGCTTGCTTAAATGTTCAGCTCATTTAGCTTTACAAAATTCTCCATAGGGTCGAAGTTGTCAGATGACCCCTTATAGGGATTACGGCCCCTGAAAAATAGCGATTTTTCATGTTTTTGTCCTACAAAATGAAAACTATTGCAGATAGAGATTAGCTGTTGCTTGCTTAAATGTTCAGCTCATTTAGCTCTACGAAAGTCTCCATAGGGTCAAAGTTGTCAGATTGCTCCTTATAGGGGTAACGGCCCCTGAAAAATAGCGTTTTTTCATGTTTTTGGCCAACAGAATGAAAACTGTTGCACATAGAGATTAGCTGTTGCTTGCTTAAATGTTCAGCTCATTTAGCTCTACAAAATTCTCCATAGGGTCGAAGTTGTCAGATGACCCCTTATAGGGGTTACGGCCCCTGAAAAATAGCGATTTTTTCATGTTTTTGGCCTACAGAATGAAAACTATTGCAGATAGAGATTAACTGTTGCTTGCTTAAATGTTCAGCTCATTTAGCTCTACAAAATTCTCCATAGGGTCGAAGTTGTCAGGTGACCCCTTATAGGGGTTACGGCCTCCGAAAAAAGCAAGTTTTCATGTTTTTGGCCTACAAAATGAAAACTATTGCAGATAGAGAATAGCTGTTGCTTGCTTAAATGATCAGCTCATTTAGCTCTACAAAAGTCTCCATAGGGTCGAAGTTGTCAGATGACTCCTTATAGGGGTTATGGCCCCTTATAGGTGAAAAATGGTGTTTTTATACGACCGCAAATTTTTGCGATCGTATAATGTTATGGCGATGTCGTCGTCGTCGTCGTCGTCGTCGTCTGGGGACATTTGGTTTCCGTGCGATAACTTGAGTAAATGTTGACCAATTGTTATGAAATTTTAATATGATGTTTGTAACCACTAGTGGAAGGTTCCTATTGTATTTGGGGTTGGTGGCCCTTACCGTTTTGGAAAAAAGGGCCAAAAGGGGCTAAAACAGGTGTATCGACAAAACTGTTGTAGAATGTTTATTATTCAATAGATTTTGAAAATTCTTTTTTTATTGAATTCCTCAATAAATTTTGTCAACAAAATGTGTCAATGGTTTTGATGTATATTGAACCGTTACATTGCTACAGGGGGTCGAAAAGGGGCCACACCCCAAAAAATGACTTTTTTATTTGTGGTCCGATTTTCAAAATCTTTTTTTCATTGGAATCCTTGTGAAAATCCCTGCCTGCGTTTTTCAATCAGATTTGCAATATCTCTTACGGTTTTTGAGAAATTAGGGGTCAAAGGGGCCAAAAACACCATTTTTAAAAGTTTGTTAAGGCAAATAATTTTATACCAAAAATTTAGTTGTACTGGGCCAGCCAATTGTTATGATGTTTTGATATGATGTTTGTAACCACTAGAGGAAGGTTCCTATTGTATTTGGGGTTGGTGGCCCTTACCGTTTTGGAAAAAAGGGCCAAAAGGGGCTAAAACGGGTGTATTATCAAAACTGTTGTAGAATGTTTATTATTCAATAGATTTTGAAAATTCTTTTTTTAATTGAATTCCTCATTAAATTCTGTCAACAAATCGTGTCAATGGTTTTGATGTATATTGAATTGTTACATTGCTACAGGGGGCCAAAGACTGGCCACACCCAAAAAATCAACTTTTTTATTTGTGGTCCGATTTTCAAAATCTTTTTTTCATTGGAATCCTTGTGAAAATCCCTGCCTGCATTATTCAATCAGATTTGCAATATATCTCACTGTTTTTGAGATATAAGGGGTCAAAGGGGCAAAAAACACAATTTTTATAAGTTGGTCAAGGCAAATGGTTTTACACAAGAATTTAGCTGTAGTGGGCCAGCCAATTGTTATGAAGTTTAAATATGATGATTACACTGAAGGAAGCTTTTTATTGCATTTGGGGTTTGTGGTCCTAACCTTTTTTAAAAAAAAGGGCCAAAAGGGGCTAAACTGTGTTAAAAAATGTCAATGAATTTAGAAATAAGATTTTTTATCTATTAAATGTTATTGTAAATATATATGTGTCAAATATGCATTTTAAAGTCCACCATAGGATGCATGTGTAAAAAAGCTTTGTAAGTCCACCATGGGCTGCATGTGACCAAAGCAATAGACTATCCATATTGGGCCTCCAATGTACAGGGTTCATCTTGTTGCGGTCGTATCATGCTGCGCTCGGCGTAGCTTTTTATTGGCCTATAGAATGAAAACTATTGCAGGTAGAGAAAAGCTGTTGCTTGCTTAAATGTTCAGCTCATTTAGCTCTACAAAAGTACAGGGTCAACATCAAGACCAGGTGAGCGATTTAGGCTCCTGGGAGCCTCTTGTTTATTTTCAATGAAAACTGCAAAATAATCATGAGTACTCAGATTCGTCATAAAGACTTATAAATACAGACCATTTTTTTTGGTATAGTACATATAGCTGAATAAAACTTGCATTGAAGATGGCTGAACAAATGATAAGGTACTGTAACATAATGTCAAAGTTAAATTTGTAAAACATTCTCGTGGTAAAATATATGAGGGGTTTAAAGAACAGAAACTTACAGATACAGAATAATTGACAAAAGAATGATGATTTTCAAATATTAAAGAAATGATTTTAAATAATATTACGTAGCTCAGAAAACATATATTTTGTGTGAAGCCTATGGCACTTAAAACTGTTTACTAATAATGCCATTTCCCTGTTCTTAATCTTGCGTGTTACAATAACATGGAACCATATTTTTATTCGACATTTAAAATGAATAAGCAATAAGTTAACAGAATAGAGAAAAAAGGGGTAAAAAATTATAGAATACTGAATGGAGGACACCACCATACAGAACCTCATATATAGTTTTTTTTGGGTGTAATTTCAGAAACCAGAAAAAAGAAGAAAAAAAGTCTGAACCACAGTGTATTACTATTCCGTAAGTAGTGATATTTTTTTATTTTTGAGAGAGAGAGAAATAAGGGGGGTAGGTGAAAAATTCATTACGATTTTTTTAGTATTTGGAATAATACTATATTTTGAGGGGTTGATACGATTTTAAGTCTTTTTTACAATTCTACTTCGTCGTAATTATAAAAATTTGAATTCTGAAAGCATTTGAGTAGATAAGAATATAAAACGTTTCAGTATTTGGAATACAATTATATTTTGAGGGGTTGATACGATTTCTTAATCTTGCGTGTTACAATAACATGGAACCATATTTTTATTCGACATTTAAAATGAATAAGCAATAGTTTTACAGAATAGAGAATAAAGGGGTAAAAAATTGAATACTGAATTGAGGACACCACCATACAGAACCTCATATATAGTTTGTTTGGGTGTAATTTCAGAAATAAGAAAAAAGAAGAAAAAAGTCTGAACCACAGTGTATTACTATTCCGTAAGTAGTGATATTTTTTAGAGAGAGAGAAATAAGGGGGGTAGGTAAAAATTTCATTACGAATTTTTTAGTATTTGGAATAATACTATATTTTGAGGGGGTGATACGATTTTAAGTCTTTTTTACAATTCTACTTCGTCGTAATTATAAAAATTTGAATTCTGAAAGCATTTGAGTAGATAAGAATATAAAACGTTGCAGTATTTGGAATACAATTATATGTTGAGGGGTTGATACGGTTTTAAGTCTTTTCACAATTATAATTTGTCGTAATTATAAAAATTTGAATTCTGAAAGCATTTGAGTAGAATATAAAACGTTTGAGTTATCGATCGTTGTATAGCAATGTGGTTTGGATTTATAATGAAACTTTAGTTGAGTACTTTTGAGTTATCAATATGGTTTGGGCAAAAATTGTGAAATATTAAAGAATGAAAAAAACAGACAACGGTGAAATATCACCCCCCCTTTATAGTAATTTCTTTTAATTTTTTCAGAGTTACAGATACGGCTATTTCGCAAGACCAATACGAACTGAATCTAATAGGAGAAAACTTGAAAATAGTCAATAAGAGAATAATGGATATGAGTGCGGCGGCGGAATATCACCAAATCATACTGAAAAATAAACTAGTGAGAATTAACAAAGAAAAGGATTACGAACAAACACTTAAACAAAGATTTGCATACATGTGTAAAAACATGTAAAGTCTGTTTAAATATCTATTTTTATTGTAATTATTATGAAAATATTATATTCTTACTTAAAATGCTGATGTAAAAAATAAAAACATGTTCGATTTTTTTAAATTTTATTGTGTAATAATAGTACTAAATATACACTGTAAAAAAGTATATATTTGTCACATCAGTTGAAGTTAGTCGTTGTGTGATAAATTCACTTATACACCATTTTGACTGGACTCGGTTTTGTTCCGATTTTTCCTCGACGGTAGGCTCTGGTATAGGGTTCCAACCAAATTCCATAAGTTTAAAATTTCCCTCTTGGTTGGGACTTATTTCCTCCTCCTCTTCCTCCTCCTCAAAGGGTGAGCATTCTTTACATTTGAGAAAATCTGCCTGTGCGTGGTGTGTGTACTCACATATGATAGCCGAATTCAAATCAGGTACGAAATCACGTATGACTTCTGTCACATGTTTGAGTTTTTCCCATTTTTCTATCGTCAAGGCGACACCTTTTCTGGTGGCTACGGGTATGTTGGACTCGAGAGATTTCCAGAAATGTCTAATGTCGACGGTTGGAAACTTTTCGCAGATAGTCACGTAAACTCCGCCACCTAAATGAAACAGAGTTTCGTCGTCTTTGTCTAGGTTTCCTGCCATGAGTTCTTGGTACAGTGCATCTATTTCGTCTAATTTCATTTCTAGCATTAACCATCTGGATAAATTAAGCGTGACACCCTGTTTTGTAGGATATCTCTTACCACCCTTTTCTTCATAATTTCGAATATGTAGGAGTATTTCCTTTTTTTTGAAAATCTTTTGCGATAACATAGGTATCACCACCCAAATGAAGCATACACATGTTCTCGTTGTTATTTGGTTTCTGTATTTTGAGAAAATTGCGAGACCTGTGTGACCACTTTTTATTAGAGCTATTTTAAATTGTTGAACATATGAAACAGGGGCATCGACCAAGTGATCAAGAAGTCGATCGGCCTTGTTCCTTTCAGAAGAAAGGCTAAGCAATTCTTCTTCAATCTCTCCAGACAATACTCCCTTATTTCTGAGGTGATGTATAACCGTGTCTGTTTTCATCTTTTTTACAAAGTCGGCTCTATAATCTTGGAAGATTTGTTTATCGTGTTGATCCATTTTTGCTTTATGAATCTTAACACTTATCTAGGGGTTTTTATATGTTTCTGTGTTGTGGTGATTCATTATATATAATTTGAGGGTTCCATAGGTAAGGGTATACAAATAAATTCCTCAATGACTTGCATATATACGTTTGTTTAAAGGGTATATATAATTTGAGGGTTCCATAGGTAAGGGCATACAAATAAAATTCCTCAATGACTTGCATATATATATACGTTTGTTTAAAGGGTAACCCCTCAGTACGGATTGAATAACACAGGTGATACCCTCAATCATTTGCGAAGTTATTTGAGGTTAAAAAACCCATTAATATAGATTCAATCGAAGCATTACAGTAGTATATAAGTTGATTTAAATTTTTAATGGACATGTTTCAAACGAAACGTTATAGATTACGTTGATTAAAAAAATAAAATAAAAATCTTTTAATTATAGATAATGGATGACACAAGAAAAGTACCATATCTGAGAGATATTTTAAACTCAATAGAAACATTAGACCACCTTAAAAAATGGTCTACCGAGAACGAATTAGTAAATCATCCATTTGTACAACAAAGACAAGACGATATTATACGAAAGACCATCAATAGAATTTTCGATGTAGCATATTTAACGTCATTTTTTCGCAGACCCATAAATTATTGAACCATAATCCAATTTCAATCTAACAATAGACCTATACAAATTTAAAAGAACTGATTTATCAGCTCCCAAGTCGGTACTGGAAACAACTTTTAAAACATCAAGAGCCTTTAGGCATCTTGATTTTAACATTTTGATATGGGGCAGAAAGGAGAGTTTTCTATCAAAAAGAACGCCAAGAAATTTTGATTCTTCAACTATCTTAACTTTTTTGCCATACAAAAAGAGATCTGGGTGGGGATGAAGTATTCTTTTCTTACAAAAATGCATAGCAACAGTTTTGCTTTCTGAAAATTTGAAACCATTTTCGGAAGCCCATTTTCAACCCGTTTTAGGCACAGCTGTAATTGCCTTTCAATGGTATTCATGTTTTTTGCACTGTAGCATATTAAAAATTCATCAACATATAAAGAACCTTCAACATTGTCTTGAAGGACTTTGGCAATGCTATTTATCTTTATACTAAAAAGAGTGACAGAAAGAATGCTACCCTGAGGTACACCCATTTCTTGGTCAAACTATTCAGAAAAAGTTTTCTTTACTTTAACATTAAAGTGTCTGTCAGAAAGAAAGTCGGCAAAGAAAGTTGGTAACCTTCCTTTCAACCCCATATCAGAAATGTCCTTTCAAATACCATACTTCTATGTGGTGTCGTTAGCTTTTTCGAGATCGAAAAAGATAGACACGACATGTTCATTCTCCGCAAAAGCATTTCGAAGAAAAGACTCAAAACGGACCAAATGATCAAGCGTGCTCCTGCCTTGGCGGAATCCACACTGGATATTCGAAATGAGTCCATTGGACTCAAGGAACCAAACGAGCCAATCGTTGATCATTCGTTCTAGAGTCTTACAGACGCAGCTTGTCAAGGCTATCGGACGATAGTTGGAAGCATCTGTGTGATCCTTCCCCTGGCTTAGGGATAGGAACGAGAGTGGCAAGCTTCCATATTTCAGGCAATTTTCCGTTTATCCATATATCATTCATTATATTTAGAAGAGTCTTCATCGATATTTCAGGAAGATGTTTTAAAAGTTGATAGTGGATGCTATCAGGGCCTCATGCAGTGTCATGGGCTTTGCTTAAGGAAGTTTTAAGTTCATTTAAAGAGAAAGGAGAATTGTAGCTCTCCGAGTTGTCAGAGTTAAAGTTCGATTTAGTTTTTTCAGCTGTACGTTTAAATTTTTGGAAGTCAGGTTTGTAATTAGATGAAGATGAATGTTTAGCAAAAGTTTCAGCTAGTTTGTTGGCAATGTCTTTTTCAGATGTTAAAGTGGAATTGCCAACGTTTAGATGTTTAACTGAGGATTTAGAGTTTTTGAGTGAGTCAGTGAGTGAGTTGGTGCTTTACGCCCGTGCAACGCTATATAGGTTATTTACAGGCGATGAACATGAAGAGGATGATACAATGAACATGAAATGATGATGATATATGAAATATGGGATGGGGTGGGATCAACAGGGACGGTAAATTTTGAAGAACCACAGGAAAATGGGAGAAGTGGGTAGGGGCGGAAAATTTAGCCTATGTGGTGCACTACTTGGCGGTCCACAAAGGGGTCTTTTACGTGCATGAAGCGTGGCACTCTCCACACACGTTGGCCCACTATGGTCGGCGGTCAGGGTTTCCGTATTATAGACCTGACAACCCCCGCGGACGAGGGACACCCTATTCAGCCACCTAGGGTACACACTTGGTCGCTCTGTGGGCTGAGCACTGACCCGACGTCAGAATCCCAAGACCCTTAGTCGCCTCTTACGACAAGCTAGGCTCTGCTGCGGGCCTATTCGCCACCCGGGCCCCTCGCGGGAATCAAAGAAGATGAAAAAACCCTTGATGAAAAATTACAGGAAGTAAAGCATACTGATACTGATGGTGGAACCAGTGATGAAATAACGGAGGCCTTAAGTTCAAAGTCATTGAAAAACAATTTACATAATCAAACACAGGATCGTACACATAAAAACGGAAAGAGTCAAAAAGAAACTCATGTCTTTCCTTAACACTGTGAATGAAACAGGTGGCAGATCGGTGAAAAGAAAATGGATGAAACTCAAAATATAGGTAAGCTCTATTTCGATTATCATAAATATGAAACTTCGATTAAAAGATTGAGATGATCGTAAATAATGACAAATATTCACATCTAGAAATGGGGACACAAGGCCAATCGGGTAGGAGAGTTTTGACTGCCACTAGAAAAAGTAGTAATGGGTAGGGACGGGAAATTTATCCTCCTGCATGGGGATCCTACGGGTACTACTCTTACCGAAACCTCAAGCAGAGTTCTTTAACGTGCGAGGAACGTGACATTTTCCCAACACGGTGCACCACTATGGTTAGCGGTCAGGTTTTCCGCATTATCGCCTGACGACCCAGCATCTCTCGATGTCAGGGCTGCCCCATTCAACCACCTGGGGCACACATCATAGTCGCTTTGTGGGAAAGCGGCCTGACCCGATGTCAGGTTTCTGAGCGCTCTTTAGTGGACTTTTACTGACAAGCTTAGCGCTGCTGCGGGCCTATTCGCCACCCAGAACCCGCACGGGTTAGGGTGAGTAGTCGATTAAAGAGCATCGGCGTTATACTAGTAGGTCTACCATCTAGTCCAGAATGAAAATATGCTAGCCAGTATTTATATCTAGAGAGTCATATTTATATATAGTACATGTGCTGTCCCTATTTGACTATGTTTACTTCATCTGTCCAATTGGTCTTTTTCAGACATTCTAGCAAATTTGGGAGGTAAGGAAGAGTCATTGCATTTTCTGAAAATTAAACAAATAAATATGTTGTACTATTTTTGGGGATTAAAAACGTTATCCTCTTCTTACTCCCAGTTTTTTTTTTAATGTTTATTAACAGAACATTTTAATACAGTCAGTAATTGCATTAATTGATTTTTGTAGAAAATGTCTTTAGCTGGGATAACGCCTGTAACCCCAGATCTAAAAGTTAAATATCTTGTAGGTACTTGATTCCTGGGTGATGCCAACAGTAGCTGCACTAAGTGGTAAGGACAAGCTTTCAATACTAGCAATAACATTGAGTGTATTAACCATTGTGTTTATTTGTTTCAATTTGTAATGTTCAAGTTTTTAAAACTAAAGATTAAAAATGAAAATGAAACTTTAAATTAATTAAAGAGAATAAAAAAAAAAGATCTTGATCTAAACTATAGTGATGAATTTGATATATACTTAAGTAGATAACTTATATCAAAACACAAGGCTGTGCAATATTAAGTTTGTTTTCCCTAACATTGACAAAATTTTAAGACCCATCAGGCAAGGAAATAATGACTAGGAAAAGTTCAAAAATGGAAATAGCAAAAGTTGTCAAAGGCATTAGATACACTGAATTTCGAACAAATTTCGGCAGAGGGAAAACAGCTGCGTTCACAAAGAGTGGCGACTTTTATATTAACTTTTATGACAATCGTCAGAGATTTAAGACCAATAAGATATTTTTAGATTGGATTAAATAGAAGAGATATTAAGGATATATAGCATTATGAACACACTTAAAGATCAATTTGAGCAGGTAAATCAGTTTTATTTTAAATGGAACGTTAAGCAGACATTAAAAAAATCTAAACATTCACATGAAAGAATAATATCATTTACATTGGTAATTTGACTTAACACATTATAGGTATTGTTGTGAAACTACACGTTCTCCTTTTACTTATTTTTATTTGGGAATTTGAATAAAGTATTTGTGATGATATTTGCAAAGTCAAATGTTTTACCAAAGTCCTCATTCAGTATAAATGATATTGGTCAGGTTAATCTTACATTTTTAACGCTAAATCAGCGAGATCGACGTCTTTTTCGCTCCATTTTCAATGTTCTCGGAATTGACCTTGCCCTTTAATCATTTAGAGTTATCCTTCTTTATACAGTAAAACCCGATTTTTACCTTAATATTTACGATTATGCTGGCTCGTTGTAAATAAACTATTTTATATTGTTGAATTTAATATGTTTTATGATTCATAATTAATATTCCGCGAAATAGTGGTTTTGCGGGAAATTGCACATGATTTTTACTATGGTAACAAACTTATGACGCTCGTTGTTATTTTCAACGACGCTTTTGGTAAGCATCTTTTGATTCTCCCAGAGATCGGACGTGTTTTTCCGTTCTCCTGACCTTTTTCGAAATTGGGCATTGACCTTTAGTTAAAGTTGAACATTTTGGGTTGGAACTTTAAATAGTTATTGATAATTTAACCGGATCCTTGCTTATGTTTGCATTTAAGCGATGAAGTTCGTAGCATCATAAGTTAGCATCTAGTTTTCACTGTAATTTGTCGTTATATTTAGAGTCCGGGATTTTCCTCAACTAAATTGTTTAAGTGTTATTCGTTAAAGTACATCGTACTACTTATTTATTTATTTATTCCACGGGCTGGGCATTTTACTGACATTTTGTCATAAAGAGTTAGATTTTTGCCAGCTGTTTTCTTTTATATGATAAATTGTTAATTATTTGAGATTGTTAAATTGATTCTTTTACACTTGTTATAATAAATTATCTATTTTGGTTATTTGAGTTTTTTTTTTGTGGAAACTTGAGCAATCACTGAGATTTTGGAATAAGTGTAAAACAAACAAACCGCTCGGTACACGAACTTCCACAACACTGGTGGCAGCGGTGCTTGCTCATTGCTTTCTAGATAGAAGTTTTTGTTTTATTAAAGTTTAAATTAAATTTTTTCACAGCTGGATATATTTTTTTTTTCTTGACACAGTTGTTAAGGAATTGAGAAATCTTTGTTGCCTAAAGTAGTGAAGTCTATACAGGTTTTCCTTGATTTTTCTATAACCACAAGTAGTGAAGTCTACAGGTTATTTCTTTTTATAAAGTTAACTTAAAAGATTACCCTGAGCAGTGAAGTCTGTAAGCAGCGAAGGCTGTGGGTTTTCTTTATTTATTTGAAGAGAATATTAAGCAGTGAAGTCTGTATTTATTTTGACTCTGTTTAATTAAAGAAACCATAAGCAGTGAAGTCTGTAGGTTTTCTTTGATTTTATATATTTGATTTTGACTTTGGGAAATAAAGTTGAGTATGGCTGGTACATTTAGGCCAGGTCCCATTACCCGTTCAATGGGGGGAAGGTTAAGGGTACCTGAGATGGACATAGGTCAAGGTCCAAGTGGTACGGCACAGGATTATGATACTTTATCTGAGATAGATCAAGGGGAGTATGATAAAATTAGAGGTAATACCCAAGCAATCAGAAATAGATGGCAAAGTGAAAGTGCTTTAAATAGGGATATTACAAACTCATCTGTTGCTTTGAATAATCAACAGCATACATGTACATGTAAGAATGAGGTCATGAATTTGAGGTCAGAAAATAGGACTCTATCAAGGGAGAATATGGATTTGAAACAAAAGCTTGAGGCAGGCATACATGACATTGATGTATTAAAGGGTAGATTAGGTGAATTGTCTAGCCAAGGGATACAAATGGAGATGGACTATCAAAATGAAATTGATAGTATTAGAAAAGAGAAACATGATCTTTTGTGTAGATGTAGGTCAATTCAGACTGAACTTGATAAACAGAAAAATATTAATGAAAGTTTACAAAGGTCTGCAGTAAACTTATCAAATGAGGGAAGTACATGTAGGTCATATGTAGAATATAACCATGGTAGACAGAGATCTTGTAATAATAATAATCAAGATTTTTCAGTTAGTAATACAAATGCATATGTAGGTGATTTGCATAGAGGCACAAGTAGTACGAGAACCAGTAATAGTTCTCAGAGTAACCCAGATGAACCTAAATTTAGGTTGCCTTATTTTGATGGCAAGGGAGATTTTCAAGGATTTTGGACACTTTTTGAGTTGGGTGTAAAGCAATTTTGCTGGGATAACAACAAGCAGGTTGTTCAGTTGATGTGTTGTCTCAAGGGTAATGCATTATCATTTGTGGGTAAACTGCCCTTTGGTGTAAGGGATGATATCAGTAGTCTTTATGATGCATTAGTTAGGCGTTATGGAGATCATGTACTACCTGAACAATACAGGGAGAATTTAAATCAGGTTAGAAAGCTTTCTAAGGAGTCTGTGGCAGAATATGCAGACAGGGTTAGTGACCTGGTGAATAAGGCTTATCCTAATATGAGTCCACCTAGTTTAATGACTACAGTTGTCATAGAGCACATGTTAAGGGGTCTAACAGACAGGTCATTGATATATGACGTGAGGACTAAGAACCCTCAGTCAGTGGACGAAGCCATAAAACTTATTACATGGCATGAGTGTTGCAAAAGCAGTGCCACAAGTGGTGGTAAACAGAATGTAGGTGTCAGGAATGTAGAGTATGATAAATTTGATGATACATATCAGGATTTTGAAACTGACATAAGGAGAGTAGGGGGTAAACCTAGGTTTGTCACAGAGGAAAGGTTGGAAAATAGACTTGGTGTTTTTGCCAAGGAAATCAAACAGGACATGAAAGATGGCTTTAATAACATAACTAAGCTAATTAATAAAGGAAGTCAGTCTCGTGAAGGTACAAAACCAGGGTCAAAGGAGGTTACTTGTTTTAAGTGTCATCAGAAGGGTCACATAAGTAGGTCTTGTCCTGTGAAGCAGAGTGGGGGCAAGGGATTTACTTCAGATCAGAAGGCTCAGGAGCGAAGTAAGGATCAGGGGAGTCCTAGCCCCAGTGCTAATGTGAAGTTAAACTAGAACGGACTAAGTCTGACGGCCAAGGCTTAGTCCCCAAACCAAATTTTGACATTAAAGTTGATAAAAATTCTCATGATTTGACTAGTGAGTTTGCAAATTGTGATATGAATAACTTGGTTTCTGATAATATTGAAGTTTTGACTACTGAAAGTTTGGATGTAGTTGCTATAAATGATACATGTATGACTACGGGTAGTGTTCCTGATGTAGTTGTTGATAATACATGTATTGCTACAAAGGCTTCTGATGTAGTGGTTGATGATTTAGCTACTGAAGTTTCTACTGTAGTGTTGGATAAATCTATTGAGGACCAAAAGGGAGTTGAGAACGAGGCTTCTGAAGTTTCTCATGTAGATGAGGATGATGATGATCGTCCAGTTGTTGAAATTTATAGAATAAAGACTGTTACTATGTATTTTCCAATCGTGTAGGAGGTATTGACCTCAAAGCTGTTGTTGATTGTGGTGCAGCTGTTTCTGTAATGAGTGAATCTCTATATTATCAGATACCTATGAATGAGCGTCCAATTTTGAAACGTTCTCCAATTAACCTTAAAGTTGCTGAGGCAGGGAAAAAGATGAGCACTCTTGGGGTAGCTAAATTTAACGTTGTTTTAGGACCTTTCAAGTTTGACTCTTATGTACATGTAGCACCCATGGACGACAAATTTTTACTGGGTGGTGACATATTAGATGATCATGATATTTCTGTCAATACGAAAAGAGGTTTAGAGATGCTTGGTGTTTGGTATGAGTGTGAGGTTGAAAGACACCAGAATTTTATAGCTAGGGTGGTTATGAAGGAAACTGTAACTATTCCTCCTAACTCTGAAATTATAGTTGAGGGTCAAGGTGTTAATTGTGAGTCACTAGACACTAGGTATGGTAGCATTGAACCTATTACAGAGGATAGTAGAAAAATCTTAATAGCTAGATGTTTCATAGATCCTTATCAGAAAAATATCCCTGTCAGATTAGCAAATCTTGATGATGTTCCTATCAAAGTTAAGAAAAACTATCTTCTTGGGGAAATACATCCAGTTTTGGAATTTGAAAAAATTGTCACTGAAGATAAAGAGTGTCAAGGTTTAAAAACAGTGAAAGATTGTTGTAATGCTTTCAAAGATGTTAATATGGGTGTACGCCAGGGGGGTGTTATGGAACCCACTTTATTTAACATGTCAGATGATTTTAGATGTTTAAAAGTACATGTGAGTGATTCAGATGATGGTGGCAATGGAGTTAGGGCCGATATTCCTGAGTTACCTGATCATTTGAAAGAGTTGTATGAAAACAGTATCAAAAAACTTTCTCGTTCGGAGGACAAGTTTAAATTGGCTGAGGTTTTAGTCAAAAATCAAAATGCTTTTGCTAAGAACAAAATGGATTTAGGTTCTTGTTCTTTGATTGAACATAAAATTGAGACTGCAGGGGCTGCTCCTTTTAGACAACCTTTAAGACGTACACCCCCGAACTTTGAAGGGGAAGAGGAAAAATACTTAAAAGACCAATTAGAGCAAGGTGTCATAAGGCCATCAAAATCTGCATGGGCTTGAGGGGTGGTTCTTGTTCGTAAAAAAGATGGCACAGTTCGTTGGTGCGTAGACTATCGCAAGTTGAATGAGGTTAGCGTGAAGGATGCTTACCCTTTACCTAAAATTTCAATGTGTCTTGACTGTTTAGCTAATGCTAGTCTATTTTCTGTTTGTGATTTACAATCTGGTTATTGGCAACTGAAAGTGGCAGAGGAAGATCGCCACAAAACTGCTTTTATTACTAAATATGGGTTGTTTGAGTATGTTAAAATGCCATTTTGGTTATGTAATGCCCCTGGTACATTCCAACGGTGTATGGAATTGATTTTTAGAGGTTTACAGTGGAAAACTCTACTTATATATTTAGATGATATTATTATCTTCAGTTCATCTATCAGTGAACATTTTGATAAACTAGATGAGGTTTTGTCTAGATTAAAAAAAGCTGGTTTGAAATTAAAACCTTCCAAGTGTGATTTTCTTAAAGATGAAGTCTTATATTTAGGACATTTGGTCTCTAAAGATGGTGTTAGTCCTAACCCTAAAGTAGTAGAGTCTGTTAAATCATGGAAAGTTCCATGTAATGTTAAAGAAGTTCAACAGTTTTTGGGTCTCTGTAACTACTACAGACAGTTTGTATTGAAGTTTAGTGTAATTGCTTCTCCTCTTAGTAAACTTACTCAAAAGGGAGTTGAATTTATTTGGACAGATGAGTGTCAATCTGCCTTTACACAATTAAAGTCAGCATTATGTGACGCTCCTATATTAGCACATCCTTCACCGGATACACAATTTATATAAGATACAGATGCCTCTAATGTAGGGATTGGATGTGTTGTATCTCAGGTTGTAAATGGTAAAGAGAGAGTTATTTCTTATGGTTCAAAAAAACTTGATAAACATCAGCAAAGATACAGTGTAACAAGGCGTGAATTATTAGCTGTTGTCACTTTTATACATCAGTTTAGGCATTATTTGTATGGGACAAAGTTCCTACTCCGTACGGATCATGGATCTTTACGTTGGTTATTTGGATTTAAAGACCCACAAGGGCAAGTTGCCAGGTGTCTTGAATTCCTTTCGGAATATGATTTTATTATAGAACACAGAAGTGGTAGTAAACACTGCAATGCAGACGCGCTTAGTCGCAAAGATCTTGAACCTTTATGTTCTCATTTAGAAAATTCTGAGTTTAATCCAGAATGTAATACATGTAAGACTATGAAAGCTGACTGGGCTGATTTTAAAGAGGAAGTTGATAATGTGGTTAATTTAGGGCACAAAAATAATTGTCCTATTAGAGCTGTCACTAGAAGTCAAGATTGCAAGTTGATACAATCAAATTGGCTGGAGGGTTATTCAAATAAAGATATAGAGACTTTTCAAAGGGAAGACCCTGATTTACAAATTATTCACAACTGTGTTGATTCAAATGCTGTTCCTAACAGAGATGAAATGCTATCTTTTAGTCCTGCTGTCAGGAAATACTTATTAAATTATTCTTGTTTACATAAAGAACATGGTGTTCTTTATCAGAAAAGATTACTTTTGAATGATAAAGTGTCTTATCAATTGTTGGTTCCAAAAGTTTTGAGACCTGAAGTTATTGCTAGTTGTCACAATACATTATATGCTGCTCACTTTGGCATTAGTAAAACCTTAGAAAAGGTGAAGTCTTCTTTTCATTGGTACAAGATGGGTCTTGATGTTAAAGTCCATGTACAGAGTTGTGCTGTTTGTAATAAAAATAAGTCTTTAAATAAGAAACATAAAGCAGCTCTACAAACTTATATTGCTGGGTATCCTATGGACAGGATTGCTCTAGATGTAATTGGGCCTTTGCCGAAAACTAAGCATGGCAATAAATACATTTTGGTCATTGGTGATCACTTTACTCGTTGGATGGAAGCATTCCCACTTCCAGATCAACAGGCTGAGAAAGTAGCTGAGAAACTTGTACATGAATTTATAGCTCGTTTTGGTGCTCCATTAGAAATTCATACCGACCAAGGTCGAAATTTCGAAAGTTGCATTTTCAAGGAAATTTGAAAATTATTTGATATTAAAAAGACTAGGTCCACTTCTTATAGACCATGTTCTAATGGTATTATTGAGAAATTTAATGCCACTTAAGAGAAGATGTTACAGAAATTTATTAATAAAAATACTGATGACTGGGATTTATATATTGGTATTTTGATGTCAGCATATCGCAGTATGCCACACCCGGCTACAGGGTACAGTCCCAACATGATGATGTTTGGTCGAGAGGTTTTGTTACCCAATCATATTTTGTTTCCATTTCCACCGCATAAACAGGTTCAGTCTACTGAATATGTTGAGTCTTTGACAAACCATTTAGAAGAAATTTATAATTTGGCTCGTGCTAATTTGAAGTCTAGTTCTCAGAAACAGAAGAGAGACTATGACACTAGAGTTGTCGAGAAACAGTATGAGGTCGGCAGTTTAGTCTATAAATTAAATGAATGTACTTTGAAGCTTTCTAATAAATGGTCTGGTCCATATGTAGTCATGGAAAATATAAATTCTATACTTAATCTGCTCAGAGGGCGTACAAAATCAGAGGTTGTCCATCACGATAAACTAAAGCCATACGAATCTGGTGATGTTCCAGCCTGGGTGGTTAAAATCCAAAAGAACCTGTAGACTTCTACCTGTATTTACATTTATAAACTGTTAGACAGTTTATTATTCCTATGTAGGAGAAATTTTTATAAACTCTTGAATTCTATTTAATTACATGATGTATGATGTCTCCCTATTTTACCATATTTACTTTTAGAATACATACTCCACATACAAGGAAGACTTTCAACAAGGCTCTATGACAAACGTGATGACTTCAACTTTCCAATCGTCAACTTTCCCTTCTTGTGTAGCAACATTCCGTCCGCTCAAGCTTATGGAGTTTACGTATCTCAATTGATTCGTTACTCCAGAGCGTGCGGGACGTACATCGATTTCCTAAGCCGAGCGACACGTCTGACGCAAAAATTGCTCACACAGGGTTATGTTGCTCCTCGGTTGCTGTCTTCACTCAAGAAATTTTACGGAAGACATCATGCACTTATAGACAAATATGGGATATCGATCTCTCAGATGAGTGCAGATGTTGGTTTGTCATAGGGTGTTGTTTTGTCTTCCTTTACCGGATTTGACACGCTGAATGGACTATTGGCAACGCGACGGGTGTGCTATAGCAAGCAGGAACTGCTTACTCTTCCGGAGCACCTGAGTTCACTCTTGTTTCGACTGGAGTTCGCGTTGTTGATTGATATTCAGTCATTTTGTGTTTCCATGTTTTACATGTTGTCTGTTTTTGTCCCGTTCTTGTTGGTGTTTACCGGTTTTGTCTCTGCCCTTTCGGACTTTTGATATTCGGATACCCCATTGGTACCTCTGCTTCTTCCAATTATACTAGAAAGTAGAAATGTTGGATATCTACAATTGCTCTTGGCAAGATTGCACCTTTGAGGGTCCAAAGGCAGATTCGTTTCGACACTACATGTTAAATCATGTATCTCCGGAGGAGAACCCTTTTATTTGTTCAACATGTCTATTTAAAGGGAACACTATGAAGGCTATGATAAGACATATATCTAAATTCAGGAAACATAAGGATTTAGGGGGTGATGAGTCTATAGAATGCATTGTAAAAGTCAAAACACCTTACAAAGTGGTAGAGGGGAAAGATATTATTAAAAAGCAGGAACCAGTTGTACAAGTTGTGGAGGAGATAATTATTGAGGAAGAAGTTGATCAGGAGTACAGGAGATGTGAATTCAGTACGCAGACAGAAAAGGATGTTGAAGAAGTGGAAATGTGGAAGGAGAGGTATGAGGACATGAAGAGGAAGAACAAAGAGGAGACAAACAATTTAGCAGATTACATTGTTCGATTGGAGAGACGACTAAGTAGGAAGCAGGAGATGATAAGAGAGAGAGACGACCAGGTGGAGGATTTGAAAGTACAGATTAGAAGGAAAGACCCGTTTGTTAGAGGATTCGAGGAGATGTGGGCGGAGGAAGAGATGAGAGATGTAACACCAAAGAAGAAGATGAGAAGTGTAGTTAAAAAACTTTAAAGTATGTAAATTTTATGTATAGTGTATGTTGTCAAGGGAAAAAGTAAGGGTTTCCGGAAATTTTTAATTTTTAGGGATAAGATTGGGTGGATTTTAATATAAATATAACTAAGTAGTATAAAGCTTAAGTGAAATAGAAGCTTTTATGAAATTATGTTGTGAGAGTTAAGTGGTGGAGTCCATATCTCATAACTTTTTACTTTATAATGTGCTATTAGGACATTTAAGTGGTGAAGTCCTCAGTCTGTATAGCACATGGGGGTTGGGTTATTGTTATATTATATTGTATTGTATATGTATGATATTGGTTCATATATATGTTTTCGTTTTCATGACATGTTTGTATTGTTATGAGCTGGCTATTTTGAGGTTTATAGGTATACAGGTGTGTAACATATAATAGTTACAAGTTGTTGTCGTTAAATGATGTGTGAATGTAATAGTTTTCTTTTCTATTGTTTTCATGAAAATTATTTGAGCTTACTTTTAAAAAGTTCAATGAGATAGTTACCAAAGGTGTGAAGGCATCGGTGACTATGTTTCTAAATAAATATTAAATAGAATTGTGGTGCCATAAGAGGTGAAGTCCTCAGGAACTACAGTTGAAGTAACTAATAGATTTTTGATTAATCGTTCCATTTTTTTTTACTTATAATAAGTTTTTTTTTTTAGGAACGTTTCACTATTAAAATAACTCAAGTAGAAACAACAAATAAATGTTTTTAACTTTTATTTGCTAAAGTTTTCTGAAAGAATAAATCTTGTCTATACTTGTTTTCGCAATATGGCTTCATTATTTCGAAATGAAATGTGTTTGTAAATATGTTATTGTTGATATATCCATGATAATTATATAAACTAGAAAATTATGTATTAGTTACTGGTACAAATGGTGAAGTCCATCTATCAGTATATCCATTTTCGGACCATTCTAAGGGGTGAAGTCCTCGGTCCAATACTATGTAATGTGTATATAATAGTTGATTTTTATTTTTGGTAGATAAACTGATAAAGTGGTGAAGTCCATACATCAGTTTGGACCATTCTAAGGGGTGTAGTCCTCGGTCCTATTGTCACGTAAAAGTGTTCTATGACATGAAATGTTGTTAATGTATTTTGTAACGTAATAATACGAGCACTATGAGCATATTTTGGGGACAAAATGTTTTCTCACAGGGGGGCAGTGTTGTGAAACTACACGTTCTCCTTTTACTTATTTTTATTTGGGAATTTGAATAAAGTATTTGTCATGATATTTGCAAAGTCAAATGTTTTACCAAAGTCCTCATTCAGTATAAATGATATTGGTCAGGTTAATCTTACATTTTTAACGCTAAATCAGCGAGATCGACGTCTTTTTCGCTCCATTTTCAATGTTCTCGGAATTGACCTTGCCCTTTAATCATTTAGAGTTATCCTTCTTTATACAGTAAAACCCGATTTTTACCTTAATATTTACGATTATGCTGGCTCGTTGTAAATAAACTATTTTATATTGTTGAATTTAATATGTTTTATGATTCATAATTAATATTCCGCGAAATAGTGGTTTTGCGGGAAATTGCACATGATTTTTACTATGGTAACAAACTTATGACGCTCGTTGTTATTTTCAACGACGCTTTTGGTAAGCATCTTTTGATTCTCCCAGAGATCGGACGTGTTTTTCCGTTCTCCTGACCTTTTTCGAAATTGGGCATTGACTTTTAGTTAAAGTTGAACATTTTGGGTTGGAACTTTAAATAGTTATTGATAATTTAACCGGATCCTTGCTTATGTTTGCATTTAAGCGATGAAGTTCGTAGCATCATAAGTTAGCATCTAGTTTTCACTGTAATTTGTCGTTATATTTAGAGTCCGGGATTTTCCTCAACTAAATTGTTTAAGTGTTATTCGTTAAAGTACATCGTACTACTTATTTATTTATTTATTCCACGGGCTGGGCATTTTACTGACATTTTGTCATAAAGAGTTAGATTTTTGCCAGCTGTTTTCTTTTATATGATAAATTGTTAATTATTTGAGATTGTTAAATTGATTCTTTTACACTTGTTATAATAAATTATCTATTTTGGTAATTTGAGTTTTTTTTGTGGAAACTTGAGCAATCACTGAGATTTTGGAATAAGTGTAAAACAAACAAACCGCTCGGTACACGAACTTCCACAACAGTATCTATAACCCCAATTGAATATATGGCTAATGTGTCTGGACAATAGTTCAAAATAACAAGCTTTGACAAAATGATACTCGAATTCAAAATAGAGAAAAAGTATGAAAGATAAATAGCAAGAAATACGAGTAACAGTAGCGCTAATAGACATAATTCATGCATAGGGTAAGTGTTCGGCGATATTTATGAAACTTTTTATCATGATGTGTATATGTATTGATGATCATATCCAGGTTTTGAGTACAGAAATAGTAAAATATCACATTTTATACTTTTCAATATGTACCTAAAACAGAGCCGGTTAGCCCACCCAAACACATGTCTCACCAAGGAGTTCAACAGCTCACGCAAAATGCTGCGATGCAATGTGGATATAATCTGATGAATGTAATTCTAAAGAGAAATCAAAAAAAATGTTTTGATTAAAAGCGAAAGACATATTGAAAAGAGAGTTAAGAACTAAAAACGTCTCGTGGTTCGATCCTCGTCCGGGGTGAAAATTTCATGAACCAATTTGCCGACTCTCTCTTGACACAATTTGCGAGGATGGTCTCAAGAAACGATGCTAGTCCTTCGGAAGGGACTAAAAAAGGTTGTCCCGTGTATGTGGAGAGAAATACCCCATGCACGTTAAAGATCCCTTTGTAGAGTTCGATAAGAGTAGGCTCAATAGGGCCGCTACAAAGGCCACACTCGCAAACTGCTAGCTGGATAGGGATTTACATAAGCATTAGCTTGTTCACAATTCAGGATAAATAAATATGTTTAAACTAAAAACGTCTCAAACTTTTTGGCAATGTCTAATATTCATACTGAATCAGTTCGGAAAAATTAACAATTCTTCTTTTCTTTTCAGAACACAATGCAACCAGCACAGAACCTGAATATGCCTTTAATATACTGCACAGCCATTTCTATGGAACGCCGTAACTGTCTTATATGGTCAATTATATTTATATGCTGTGGTTTTCACTTTATATGCGGTGCTTTCTTCTTTATATGCGGTGCTTTCTTCATTATATGCGATACTTTCTTCATTATATGCGGTGCTTTCTTCTTTATATGCGGTGCTTTCTTCTTTATATGTGGTGCTTTCTTCTTTATATGTGGTGCTTTTTTCTTTATATGCGGTACCTACATCTTTATATCATGTGCTTTTATCTTTATATGAGGTTATTATATCATTATATGTTGTAGTTCCTAACTTTATATCGGGTACTGGTGTTTATACTTTATACGCGGTTAAAACTTCTTTATATGCTGTTCAGTCCTCTTTATATGCGGTTGGTTTTTCTTTATATGCTTTGCATGAATAGGTAAGCAAACTTTGCTGGAAAAATGAATCCTGACAATTTTGACTAGGTGAAATTTTAGTATAAGTTACAGCAAGTGTGGCCACTTAAAGTTTGTCTCGCCTGCCGGCACCATCACTTAAATCAACTACCTAAGCTTATGTTTCTTGATATAAAACAATGAGTGTCTGTATACCCAATATCAGATGCCTAGCTATTATACTTTTCTAGCAATTCATAGTCCACAAAAGTCTTACAAAAAAGTTTACGGCCTGAAAAAAGACCTAAGTTCACAGAGTCACTGGAGCGTGAAAATGGGGTCAGGGTCACACCGCATGGTGACAGTTACGTAGACCATAACCTGGACTGTTTTTATACCCAATATCAGATGCAGGCCTAGCTATTATACTTTTCCAGCAAATCATCGTCCACAAAAGTCTTACAAAAAAGTTTACGGCCTGAAAAAAGTTCACAGAATCATTGGAGCGTGAAAATGGGGTCAGGGTCACAAGGCATGGTGACGGTTATGTAGACCATAACCTGAACTGTCTGTATACACAAATATCAGATGCCTAGGTATTATACTTTTCAAGCAATTCATTGTCCACAAAAGTCTTACAAAAAAGTTTACGACGCCGCCGTCGCCGCCGGAAAGTAATACCTATGTCTCGCCTTCAGCGACTATTCGTCGCAGGCGAGACAAAAATGGAAACTATGGAGGCAATTTTGATAGAAGGTGGGTTGGAATCTCTTGTAGAATCGTTTATTAAAGAAAACATTACGCCTGATCTAGTAGGAAAGCTGTCGGTCTCCCAAATGAAACAGTTGGGTGTAAAAGTATATTACCATTACCATTACCTTAATGTTTCTCTGACGTAAAATTTGGCTCAACATCACTTCACTACTATGAGGATATTCCTGGATAGTCAGCTGTACCTCATGGTCTAATGCTTCAACCTCAATTTCATCAAAGTCTAGCTTACTTATGTTATACATTCTCATCTTTCTGTAGACAGTACTTACGGTGAGTGAGTGAGTTGGTGTTTTACGCCCATGCAACGCTATATAGGTTATTTACAGGCGATGAACATGAAAAGGATGATAAAATGAACATGAAATGATGATGATAAATGAAATATGGGGATGGGGTGGGACACAAAGGATCGGTAAATTTTGAAGAACCACAGGAAAAAGGGGAGAGGTGGGTAGGGGCGGAAAATTTAGCCTATGTGGTGCACTACTGGGCGGTCCACAAAGGGGTCTTTTACGTGCATGAAGCGTGGCACTCTCCACACACGTTGGCCCACTATGGTCGGCGGTCAGGGTTTCCGTATTATAGACCTGACAACCCCCGCGGACGAGGGCCACCCTATTCAGCCACCTAGGGTACACACTTGGTCGCTCTGTGGGCTGAGCACTGACCCGACGTCAGAATCCCAAGACCCTTAGTCGCCTCTTACGACAAGCTAGGCTCTGCTGCGGGCCTATTCGCCTCCCGGGCCCCGCACGGGACCAGTACTTACGGAAACACAGAGCATCTTACTAATTTCTACTATGGAGAAGTCGCTGATTTTGAATAATGTTCGTAGGAAAATCAAATTCATAGCCACTAATTTTCCTGTTAGGTTGTATGCTTCCATGTGGCAGACATTGCATTCTTAATTTCATCATATCTGATCTATCTTTTACACCCAACTGTTTCATGCTTTCCTACTAGATCAGGCGTAATGTTTTCTTTCATAAACAATTCTACAAGAGATTCCAACCCACTTTCTATCAAAATTGCCTCCATAGTTTCCATTTTTGTAAATTATACTAAAATTTCGCCAAGTCAAAATTTTCCAGCAAAGTTTGCTAACATATTCATGCAAAGCATATAAAGAAAAACGAACCGCATATATAAAGAAGACTGAACAGCATATAAAGAAGTTTTAACCGCGTATAAAGTATAAACACCAGTACCCGATATAAAGTTAGGAACTTCAACATATAATGATATATTAACCGCATATAAAGATAAAAGCACATGATATAAAGATGTATGCACCGCATATAAAGAAAAAAGCACCGCATATAAAGAAGAAAGCACCACATATAAAGAATAAAGTACCGCATATAAAGAAGAAAGTACCACATATAAAGAAGAAAGTACCACATATAAAGAAGAAAGTACCGCATATAATGAAGAAAGCACCGCATATAAAGAAGAAAGCACCGCATATAAAGTGAAAACCACAGCATATAAATATAATTGACCATATAAGACAGTCACGGCGTTCCATATATTTCCATTATCTTGTATTGTACAGCAACCCTTACAAGACATCCAAAACATTCTTGTTATTGGGGGTGTAAACAGGAAAATAATGGAAACACCTATAGACGTCCCACCCAAGAAAAGAGTAAAATTCGACGACCGTGGGGCATCTGGTGAAAGGGAAGTGGAGAACATTCCACCGGAATTCTTTGGGGAATTTTCTGATATGTGTAACATTCACAATGATTGTTTCGGAGATGGACTTGCTCGAATTACAGAAGAAGGAATTTGTTACGCATGAACAATTTAATAAGATCTATTTTGTGATTTTCAATAGATCTGCATGTAGGTACAAATACTGTTAATTTTGGTTCTATTACTTTAAAAACATATTTCAAGGAGTTATCCACCCTAGTGCATTGATCACTGAGGCCGAAACACTACTCTAATTCCTGAAATCGTTCATACATTTATAATGTATACATTGCGAACCTTATTTGACAAAAAATGTGACGTCAGAATAAATTATGTTAATTTCAAACAAGAAAGCGACATGTGTTCAAAAGCAAGACAAAGCACTGGTGATGTTGGACAAGTTGAACATGAGGCTGCCATTCCGGCGAATGCATTTAATATAATTAGTAACCATGTTTGGTTTGCCATTATCTTTCCCATGTTTTGTTTTACTTGCGAACTCACAAATATAAGGATTTAAATATATTTTTCTAATATGCCCGCCTTCTCTGACAAAGGCGCTAATAAATTGGTGGTTAACTTTCAATTTCTTATTTTACACTTATTCTTCATCTCATTATATAGTGACGTCAGTGTAAAGTAAGTTATAATATTGTCACAATTCGATTACAAAATTAATCAGTCTACTAATTTGGTGAACACAAATCGCGTTACTCATTTCTCGTTCAAATATTTCCAATTGTAATCCTCACTTAGAATATATTTAACATGGACCATATTTGACGAAAAAAATGACGTCAGTATAAATTATGATAATTGCAAACAAGAAGGCGACATGTTTGTATTTGTTGGACAAGTTGAGTTCTCTATCTAAGAATCGACCTTGATGGAATATAATGATGTTTATGTTTAATATTACCATAGATTGAAAATCTTACGTTAAAAGGTCTACATCTTGTTAAGAAGGACGTCGCTATGCACGGCCTACTTTATTAGATCTCTAAAACGTTTATACATTTATAATTTATACATTGCGAACCTTTTATTGACGAAAAATGTGACGTTAGAATAAATTATGTTATTTTCAATCAAGAAAAGGCGCTATAATGCACTAGGCTGCCATTAAATATAAATATATTTGGATTGCCATGATCTTTCCTATGTTTTGTTATACTTGCGAACTCACAAATCTTTTGCAATTGATAAAATTTTCTAAAATGCCCGCCTCCTCTGACATAGCTAAAAGGACAAAGGTGCTAATGTATTGTTCTCATAAATTGGTGCTTAACTTTCATTTACTTATTATACCCCACGCAACGAAGTGGCGAAGGGTATAATGTTTTTGACTGGTCCGTCCGTCCGTCCGTCAGTCTGTAAAACTTAAACTACTGAACAGAATTTAACGAAACTTGGTATGCAAGAAGTACACCGTATGTAGTTGTGCATATTACAAGGAATTTTTTATCAGCAAATTTTTGTGGGAGTTATGGCCCTTTGGACTTAGAAATTTGCAAAAAATCATGATTACAGTTTGTAATCGCAACTCCTCTTAAACTACTGAACAGAATTTAACGAAACTTGGTATGCAAGAAGGACACCATATGTAGTTGTGCATATTACAAGGAATTTTTGATCAACAAATTTTTGTGGGAGTTATGGCCCTTTGGACTTAGAAATTTGCAGAAAATCATGATGAGTTTGTAATCGCAACTCCTCTTAAACTACTGAACAGAATTTAACGAAATTTGGTATGCAAGAAGGACACCATATGTAGTTGTGCATATCACAAAGAATTTTTGATCAGCAAATTTTTGTGGGAGTTATGGCCCTTAGGACTTAGAAATTTGACATAACTTTGTTATGATACATGTATTCAAATACTTGCACATTCACTTTTACAAACATTCAATATTATTGATTCCTGTAGCTCAATACTATTCCTCAAGGATAACATTGATAGTCCAATAGCCGAACGCGTGGGGTATGTGAGCGTGCTCACTAAGGTTCTTTCATTTTACACTTTAATACGAATCATGTGACGTCAGTGTAAAGTAAGTTATAATATTGTCACAACTTAAGAAGTCTTAACAAAATAAATCAGTCTACCAATTTGGTGAACACAAAATGCGTTATTAGCATAGTGTTGCTCATTACTCGTTCAGATATTTCCACTTTTAATATTCACTTAGAATAAGATAGATAATTTTATTAAACTAATCACAGTGCCCAAGATTTGAGCAGAATAATCAAACAGTTGTAACACAAAACATATATAATTTGAATATATTAAGCATGGACCATATTTGACGAAAAATGTGACGTCATTATTAATTATGATAATTTCAAACATGTATTCTCCGGTATAGTCCGATATTGCTCTTACGTCTTCGGCATTTTACCAGCGGTATTAGTCATGAGATTGATCAATCAAGTTCGGTAGTTTTGTTATTACCTTTATTTTCTATCTAAGAATCGACTTTGATGGAATATATTGATGTTTATGTATGGTATTACCTAAGATGTAAAACCTTACGTTTAAAGGTCTACATCTTGTCATGCATGGTCAATTTTACAAGATATTTTTTGTGATTTTCAATAGATCTGCATGTCGGTACAAATACCGTTAATTCTGGTTCTATTACTTTAAAAGCAAATTTCGATGAAATATCTACCCTAGTATTTTGATCACTGAAGCCCTAAAAAAACTACACTAGAAGCAAAATTAAAAGAAATCTTCCTGAAAACGTTCATACATTTATAATTTATACATCGCGAACCTTATTTGACGAAAAAATGTGACGTCAGAATAAATTATGTAAATTTCAAACTAGAAAGGCTTAGTGTTGGACAAGTTGAAGACGAGTTTGCCATTACGGCGAATGCATTAAATATAATTTGTATCGCCATTATCTTTTCTATGTTTTGTTGTACTTGCGAACTCACAAATTTAAAGAACTTAATCTATTTTCAATGATAGATTTCTCTAATATGCTCGCTTACTCTGCCATAGCAAAGGTTTCAAAGAGCTAGTGCATTGCAGCTCACTTAAATGATGGTTTTATTTATTGATTTTTCTATAGCGTTGCACGGGCGTAAAACACCAACTCACTCACTCTTGATTTTTCACTTGTTCCACATTTCATTATCTTCCCTTTTATTACCTCAGCTGCAAGGTCAATGTAAGCTGTTGTCATCACTTACCGTCCGCCGTCGTCTATCGTCCGTTAACATTTTTTTTCTAAAATCTTCTCCTGAAACTACTTAACAGAATTTAACGAAACTTGGTATGAAAATTCTTAGGGTGTCCCGACATAAACATGGCCACCTTTTCTAGATCAGGGGTTCAGACTACTGTTTTTGACTTGTAAATCTAAAAGTATAAGAGATTATGAAATCTGATGACACCCTACTGCTTTTCTGTAACTGTTTGGTTTGCTTGTATGAATGTCACCGTTCCACATGTTTATCCAATCTTAGAAGGGGAATCCCTTGATAGCTCTGCCTCCACTATGCGTCCGTCATTGTCGTCCGTGAACAAGTAAAAAAAAAATCTCCTCTAAAATTGAATGATATACATAATGTCAGCTAACAACGATCCTCCTTTGCAGAATTTCGGTCAAATACATATCTAAAAAGAATTATGTCAAAAATGCTTTCACTTGGTCTTAATACGTTTTCGTTTCCGCAGACAAAGCTGCCAATAATGTCATTGTATGACGAAATATTAAATGGTGTGCACCGGTCTTAGATTATTAAATTATAGCCTAATGATGGTTTAATTTTGAAAATCTAAAATTCTTATTAATAAGATATTGAAATTAGAATCTGATCCTTTAGACTTAAGGTTAAAAACATATGCGCAATAAGATGTTGGAACGGTCATGCATTTACCATAAATGTTTATCGATTTAAATAATAAACATTTTAATTTGTAATAAGCGCCAAGAATCATCATATTCTTCTTAGACTTTTCTTCACGCACTGATTTCTCTTCACCCTGCACGCAATTAAAAGGAGAAATGTCTATAGTTTCTGATATCCGTCTAAATCTCTTTTGGAAGGCCTCTGTTAATTGTGAAAAAATCATTTTTGTTTCTATTGATATAGCATCAAACCAAGTCTAAGCATCTTTTAGACTATAAAATGGAAATATAGTTTTCCATAAAATTATACAATTTAGCCCATTTTTCAAACTCCGAGAACCATTAAAAAGAGCCTCATGACCTACCACACTCCCGTTAAACTTGTCAAGATGAACGTGTATAGAACTGGCCATTGTAAAAAAGCCCTCAGAGTGGGAATTTTTCAAATGAGAAGAGAGTTGATTATAATTAGTCCGAGACCCTGAATCAGCTATATTTGGGGTTGTGGGGCCTAACAACGGTCGGACGAGAGGTAAGTCAAACGTTTGTGTTATAGTTGTTTCAAAATAAATGTTTATCAAACTTTCCCAGGGCCGATCGAACATGTTTTATCAGTATGAAATTCATCAGCAAAAAGAAGTTATCCTCAAGGTCAACAACCAAAATAAAAAGATGCAATATGTTCCTCATATTAACATCCCAAAATTCGGTAAGCCAACAATCAATTACCCCAAATAAATAAACTCCAAACAATAGTCCGGATGCAAAGCCAACTAAAGTAAAAAATATTTCAACCAAAAGTTCAAAACGTTTGCTACATAACTAATCATTCATTAACATAAAGCTTCTCCCGAACAATTATTATAATAAGTCAAGAGAGACGAGAATCGTTTTCTCTCGTTGAAGCACTAGACAAACGAAACACAGACGTAGAGCAGAAACGAACTCATTTATTACTTCTAGAACAAGACAGAATAAAACAGAATTAATAAAGATTTACATTATTTCATGTTCTGAAAAAGATTATAAATGAAATAAACGATTTCTCTTGATTTATTAAACTATTCAAATTAATTATTGACATATAACTGAATCTAAAAACAAGCTTGAACTACATTGTACAATTTGAAATAAGAAAAAATAAGAAATACTTTACCTAAACGAACGAAACACAGACGTATAGCAGAAGCGAACTCAACCCTAAGCCTGGCCTGTTCCTGATATAAAACCCAAACTCAAATCAATATGTCATATGAAATATAGATAATATATATCATCGATAGCTAAACGATTCTCGTTATAGATTTTGGCATAATGAATTTAAGCAAATCAAATTTTCAATTTTATTTTTCAGTGAAATGGAAAAATGTTAATGTTAGATAAAATGGTCAGTTAAGTAAGCCAATTATTGACGAATCTCTTCGAGTGATTGTAAACATACAAATTTATCACATTTTGTACAAAAAGTAGACGAATGATTCTTATTACATTAGTATTGTAAAAGAAAAGTTATGAGTAAGGGAACATGAAGCGAGATACGGAAATTTAGGCCACTTGATCGGTGGGGGCAAAATGCCAGGCATTTCCTCTTTTTGTTTTTGCCAGAAAAAAAAATAAACGGTAGAATTGCCCGAGGAAGGTATCAATGTTAAAAATCATCAATGGAGTCAGTACGAAAGATATTTCTAACACATTTTTTTAGTAAATGTAATGCACTTGTCGCAGAAACAACCGTCCAGAACGTCCTTTTGATAATCGTATAAATTTCGAAAATCACTATAATGCTTTTTTGAATAATTGTATGGAGAGTCGTCCATACCCCACATTTTCAATGGAAGTTTATTGGAAATAATAGTATCGGATGGAATAATTTCATATTGGGCTTTTATGAGTTCAAATAAAATTGGAACATATTGTGCCTGTCATATTTGCGTAGAACTTTTTAGAATAAAGTGGAATAAAATTTCTTCAGGAATATAAAAACAAAAAGCACGGCGAATAATTTCAATGAGAGTATCTTTATCCTCAAAGAAGGTTTATTAATAATTAAGTGACTCTTAATTGAAGTAAATGCATAAGCGTCAAAGTCGGATGCAAGAATTTTATATTGCGCTTTTAAGAGTTCAAATAAAATTGGAACATATTGTGCCTGCTATATTTTCGTATAACTTTTGGGAATAAGGTGGAATAAAGTTTCTTCAGGAATATTTAAGAAAGAAGCAAGGCGAATAATTTTGATTAGAGTATCTTCATCCCCAATTGCTTTATTAATAGTTAAGTGACGCTTAATTAAAGTAAGCGTCAAACTCGGGTAGGTAAATAATGTGTTTCTTGAAACGAAGGGCAGCCTGAAATAACGGTATAGCCTGTATAACCCCGGCGTCCTCAATAAAGTCTAGTGTATAGATAAATTAATTTCTGAAATAAAGAAAATATATATATATATATAAGTTTGTATGAAAGACAAAGTAAACTTATGCAAAAATGAAGACATGGAGAGATACAATTAGCCCATTTTTCAAACACCGAGCACCATGAGAGAGCATCATGACCCACCACACTCCCGTTAAACTTATCAAGATGAACGTGAACAGAACTGGCCATTGAGTCGGCTATATTTGGGACTCTGGGGCCTAACAACAGTCGGACGGGAGGTAAGTCAAACTCTACTCCCTTTGACTCAAAAGAAGGAACCTTAAATGCATCATTTTCTACATAATTATCAACATTAGAATTCACATCAATGTTTGCTTTGTCAATTGTGTAATTTTTTTCTAGGGGCTGATGTTTCTTCTTCGTGAATGTTCGGATAAAGACTCTTAGAATATTCGGAAATAGAATATGGGTCATTTTCTCAAGGGGTTCGTATTCTCTCAACTTCATTTTACAGTAGAAGTTGCTCCCCTTAGAATCGGTTGAGTGGAGGGCCAATTGTGCATGCATGCAGAATACATATCTTCCAGTTCCCCTTTGAAATATATTTACGATGACCGTGTTGACGGCGACCACACCTCGGGGTATATCGAGAGCCAGAGTCTCAACGTCATAAATATAATTATAACATTCGCCTTTAATCTTTATTTGTTGCTGACAACATTTCTTATGGTCCCCTTCTGCCCCTGCTATTCGGATCCACTTAGTCAGGACCTCCCAGATCGTTAAGTAATGTTTTAGCCTGTGAAGTTATTTTGCTAATTTTGTTTACCCCCTTTAATGCCACGGGTAGGGAGCAGGCCTCTAGGTCTTCTTGGTCAGCCATGTTGCTTTTCTTGTACGTCTTGGTCTTTTCTTCTAACTGTTGTACCAAGGTTCGTCGAAGAGTCTATAAAGAAGCTGTACAAATCCTTGTAACGGCATCAAATCAGACCATGTAACCCTGTGCTCGGCGTTACCGCTGGTCTGCGAATAGTGGCTAGTATTTCGTAGTAAAGAGTTAATGTGAATACACCTTTATTAACGATGATATGTAACAGCAGTTAGTGGCACAATATACGGTAAACAATAGAAGTTAAAATACGCTAGCCGATTCAATCAAGTATTGAGTCCAAACCGAAAACATAACTACTATTGCAAAAGATTTCCCAAAACCAATGGAAAATAACAAAGTCCGAGAAGGAGAATTGATCGAAAAGTGTCGACTTATATAGTATCGTACCCTGTAAGAAACCAAACCTTAATTATATTGTCAGTAATCTCTTATCTCAATGGTAATTATTTTTAGGCAAGAGTGAATGGACTAATATAATAAAATTACACACAAAATAAAAACAATTACATAGGACCATCTCTAATATTGTGGTCACTTATCAATTCTTGATCATACTGTCACTAGGAGTTTTTATTCCTACTCATATTTTTCTTTTCCATACGTCAGGAACAGATTACACCGACAAAATCCATTATTTAGTTAACATTATTTCTCTTCGGTCTATAAGAGGATGATAAACATTTCTTTTATATTTCTTTTATAGTCAGGTAATCATTGTAATATTTGTTTTGCTCATCTCAGCAAACCAAATTTTTTCTATTGACTGTCTTTTACAGAAGCTGAAACAGAAATTGGCATCCTGATTCCATTTAAAAAAAATGAATTTTGTCATTATGTAATGGAAGGGTGCTAAAGCAATGATTAATACAAAAAATTGTGAAAAATAAATACAAATTATGCCAAGTCATGAATCAAGGAAGTACGTCATTATGTGCTTAGCGAATGCACCGATTGAGATATAAATTAATTTGGAAAAAAGTTAGATACTTTTGTATCACTCAGTGATCTGGAAGAAAAAAAATGAAGAAAAGGGTAAACGAATTAATCCCAGCATTCGGGTTCGTAAGGCTGATGAATCGGATCAGGGAGAATCTCACCACGGCCATATTTACGATCACATTCCAGACATCGGTAATAGTGACAAAAATCAGGATACGAGTACTCATCGTGAATGTCTCTCTGTAAAATTGCATAATTTCGAAGACTGCTAGAATTTCTGACACGCTGTTTGAAATTTGAATACGAAAGAGATCTTGAAGTTGGAATTTCGGATTCCTGGAACGGAATATCCACACACCGTATACAGATGTATGCCTTGTTCTCGAAACATTCCAAAATTAAAGTATGCAAAATAGGGATGGTGTCTCTAATAGACAGTTGATCATTATAAAATTTGGGAAAAACCATGCCGAAGTTCCCCTCGGAAACGTTGAGGTAAGATGCCAATTTTGTTACTTTAAGCAAAAGTTCCTTAACGACAGGAAGAGGGCATCCACGTAAGAAACAATTGTTCGATATTTAAAAAATCATTAGAATTAAAAATCGAAAAGTCTGCCTTCACTATTCAAGAGCTTCTCCTCATTTATGACGCAATCTGCGAATAAAAGATTGAATTTCGCCTGATATATATAAAATAGATGCCTATTAGAAAATTAAAAATAGAAAACATATCAAACCATAAATGGAAATCAGATAGGAGTAGTGGTACAGTGTTTTAAATCCCTTTTCAACCCTTTTCTGGGTCATAATTATGTTCTCCCTAATGAGGGAGGAAGGGTCTGTAATTATCGGGGTCTATAATTAATAGGGGGTTTATAATATTGGCTTTCCCCATCTTAGTCCATCTATTTGGAAATGTGACATATGTAGGCCTTATACGTAGCACACTCTGTAACCTCATGGGTTTATACTCCTCGACCTTACCAGTGGTCTGATTCACCCCTAGTACACTCTGTAACCTCATGTGATTATACTCCTCAATAATACCAGAGGTCTGATTCACCCATGACAGAAAAAGGAGTGTACATATTGTAAAGCGTCACCTTATCGCCCACGTTAGCACCTGTAGCCTATCCCAAGAAATACCTCCTACACATATTCCCATAAAAAAGAAGGGTATAAAAAGAGCGTGAAACCATTACAAGGCAACAATTGGGAAGATACAGAAAAAAGTAAGTACATGTTTTTTTTTAAAAGAATTATGATTTTTTTTTCAGTTTACAAGTACCGGGAGTTATGCATTGACATTAAAAATCACAAACAAACAAACAAAAAACAAATCATTTACTTCATTTGATGTTGATATGGTTTAATATGAAAGTTTTGTGAACAGAAACACTTTCATTAAGTAACTTTCAAACATAACCATACCTTTCATCAAATTTCAGAAAATGAATTTAAGACTAGCTAAGAAAAATCTAATAGCTATATTTCTCGAGAAGAACCCTCCTTGGTTTTAGTTTTTGAAGGTTCTCGATGGATTTGGTAGTTTTTTTTACTATTTCTTTAGCCCCATCTCTTATCTCCTCCAGATTTTGAATCTGGATGGCTGTGTCCCCCAGCCGACCACACATCTCTTCTCCGCGGCCTCGTTTAGCTGCTTCCTGAAAAGAAATATTGAGCAATGGGTGAAAAACTGTGTGAAAAGAGAGATAACTCTGAACACGTTGAGTCTTTGTTGATTATTAAATGTATCGTACAGTTATTCCACATTTTTTTCTTATTTTAGAAAGAGTGTTTATGAGGAGGGGTGGTTTATCATGAAAAAAATTCTTTATACAACATTAGGTATCAAGTAAACAGTTATGAATGCACCTTTTATATTCTTGAATACAAAAATTGATCACAATTAAAATTTCACCCGTTATGTTTGTTAATCAGATACAAGAAAATAAAAAAAATAAAAAATATTAGTGTTCAAAATCATTAAAGGAGACTTACATTTTTGCTTCACACAATAGGTCGACGTTGGCTGCTGTTTTTTTTCAACCTTTTCGAACTGAAATATATAAAAAAAGAAAAATGTGAATAATATAAATAATGATTTAAACAATAAGAATTTGCCCTTTTTTAGGAGCAGATGATATATTTAGTGATATGGTAATATTTTTTAATCTGTTAAAACTTCCAGTCTGCAGATAAAAAAGTATAATTGAAAAGGCAGGCTCATCACATTGTGTGATGAAAACGGAGTCATGGCTCCAGTCCTCCTCCTCGTACACTCTTTTCATACTCCTATAAAATAATGATAATTTCAAAATATGACATTGATTTTGATCAAATAAGTGTATCATTTTAAAGGTAGCTTACATGTTTTACTTAAAGAAATTTAATCAGTTTATCGATTGATAAAACACACACAAAATAGAGAGAACATATTGAAAAGACGTCCAGTCTTTCAAATATTGGTGGAAGTTGTTGATCGTCCTTGTTACTAGTGTTTGTCTGAAATAGGGTACTCTATATAATGATAATTAAAAAAGGATTCCTCTTTTCTCTAAACATGGCGTTTTAAGATGTTAATTAATTTGAAGTTAATATAAAACGAAACTCATAACAGATTTAAAACTTACATATTTTGCAGACCACTTGGTCCTGCCACGGGACTTCCTGATGGGGCTTCCTGGTCAGTGCTATAGGAAATAAATAATTTGTTAAAAAAAAAACAACCCAAAAATACCCAAACAAATCCCCAAAATTGAATAAAAAAGTTTTCCTACTCATTGACGTGAAACAATTATAAAGTATCAATAAATAAAAGTTTTTTACTCATTTACCTTAAAAATATATATATAAACTTACTTTTCATTTTCTTGATCCTCCTGATTCCAAAACTGTTTATTGAAACAAAACAACTACTAGTTGCAACATTTACCATGTCACACCAAATTGATATTAAATATCAATGACCTATAGTTCAGCACATTCTACATCTGGGTATATACAATTTCAACAAAAAAGGTTTTTGTTTGAATAGGCTTCAATGCATCACTCTACCATTGAACAAATGCATAAAAAATACACTATTGACATTGATACAATGATTTCAGTAACTTTAAGACTGAAATAGGTTATACCTTTGAAAAGTTCTCAATGTGCTCATTTTGGCATGATCGTTAAGGTGCTTGATTTTCCTGGTCAGATTTCAGATGCAACTCTAGTGTCTGTTCGATTTGTTCCTGACACGATTTTAGAGAGTTCATCCCAAGGTTAAACACAACATGCAGATTTTCTAGGAATGTTTGACCACTTAGGTTCCATCCTTTTGATGCGGCGTGAATGCTTGCTGCAGCAAGAAGGGAAGGTGGTGTCATAATGAATGCACAATCTTTTAAACACATATCTATTAAAACTCGGGAGTGCTTATACAGTTTATCTTTGATTGATTTGTCTAAATTAGCACTAGGAAGTACTTGCTCTACAAAGTTGTTTGGTGTAACAACAGACAGATTCTATTTCAGTGTATCTAAAACCAGTAGCTCCATAGTTTTAAGTTCATCTAGTGAATATGTATTATCTGTCAAAATGATTAGCTTTTCTGCTAAAATATGAGAGGTTTCCGAAAATTTTAATGCAAGAAAAAGTGCAACAGCTCCTAACAGTTGTAATCGCGATCTTTGAAGGTCAAATGTGGTCAAAAAACGATCAACATAGTTCATAGACAAAGCGAATACGTTTTCGGCACATTTTAAATCATCGCATACTTCCACATCCATTGTCCAAGGATCTCTCTCAAGGACCTGGCTATCTTAAAAAAAATACTCAAAATAATCAACATAAAATATAATGACTAGGTAACTGCGTGAAGTTCAGGTCTTCCCTAAAGGCCAGTTCCGTCACGCACTCGAAAAATAGAGTATCTTCTTTAAATGGGAAGAATCCCGAACTCACTAAAAAATGCATTCCTCATAGATAGTGAATGGAGGAGTCTCCATTTACTAACTTCTCCCAGATAGTTTGAAAATCAATTGGTAATCTTAAAAACGAAAAATATATAATAATAAATAAAAAAAAACATATCAAGGTCTTTTTTGGTGATGTGACGAAGGAATGATGATATATGAATGTTGATCCCGTTGACCAGTTTACATATAATTCAACAGTCGTGACAGTATATGAATTAAAATAACCTCACGTATTTGTTAACAGATAGATATAATTAAAGTGAATACATGTGTATATCTAAACAAGTGATTAACACCGTTGTCGGAAAACAAGAAATACAATTACCCAGAATTTTCGAATTTCGACGTATTCTTAAAATGGTAAAAAGTTATTGACAAGAGAGATCAATGATGATTATCATCGAGAGATCTTTGAAAACCTACCAAAATAATACTTGAAAGTATTGGCACAGCATTTTAGGCCCATTTGAACCCCTCTCCTGAGTCATAATTATGTCCTCTCTGATGAGGGGGGGGGGGTCTATAATTATCGGGGGTATATAATTGTCGGGGGTCTATAATTATCAGGGGTCTATTATTCATCGGGGGTTTACAATTTTGAATTTCTCATCTTAGTTTGCTGATGACGCGTACGTAGGCACTTTGTAACCTCATAAGTTTAAACTCCTCGACCTTATGTTAGCCTTCCGGGATCCTCCAAGCTGCTTCCAGAACTGCTTTATCAACTTATAACTACTTGAATTTTCTATCTTTAATTTAGACTTGTTAACAACAACGACTTCTCTCTCTCTCTCTTATTAACTATCATAATATATATACTATTTGTATATGTAATGTACATCATTTAACAACATTTAATCCCTTTCAAAATTTTCTATTACATATGTTAACATGATATATACTACAGATCTTTAATTTATGGACGTTGTTTAATAGTCACGAAGTTCATGTTAATTTAATGATCTTTACCTTTGTAAGATACTTTTTTAACATAAAAGTTCTACATTCCTCCCCCACTTTAATCCACATTAATCCTTGAAATATTTTAACGGTGATTGGGTTAACTACGACTATATCTCGGGGTATAGCAAGAGCCAGAGCCTCAACGTCGCAAATATAATTGAAACATTCGCTTATGTTTCTTATTTGTCGATGACAACGTTCTTTTCGGTCTCCTTCCGCCCCCGCTATCCGGATCCACTTCATCAGGACCTCCCAGATCGTATAGTAGTTCCTTAACGGTCCAGGGATCGCGCTGGGCTTCGCCAATGTCGCAAATTGCGATATTTTTTTTCTTGCTGGCGACAAAAACGGCTGCTGGCGATTTTTCTGGCGCCTAAGTAAGTTTTATCATTTTCGACCAAAAATTGAATACACATCGCCAGTATTGATCAATATGTCAACAGGTAAGTTATCCTGTGTGACCACGCGTCGCCACGGATGAGCAGGAAGATAATTGAATAGGTAAACGGTAGATCACAGCAGGTTGAAGAAAAGGATTAACGACTAATTAGAAATTAGGCTCACATCTTATGATAATGCAATAAAGGTGTCAAAACAGTGATCAGGAACAAATTTCTAATGTACGCCTGAATGACTTTAATTGTCCAAGCCAATTTGACAAAGTATCGTGTGTTGATTGCACACATGGCCTCATATATGTCAGCCAAGGTGACAAAACAATTTATTGCCGGTAAATCAAAATTATCTCCAGCTTGGGATGAGTTTTTATTCACAAAACAATGAGAGAATAGTAATCTGTACCTTATTAATTAAGTTCCTCAAATAATCACAAGATGTAAACAAACCATTCTATTTTTAGAACAATTCAAATGAGGTTACAGTAATAATTTCAGAAAGCAAACAAAGAAAGGGAAGATTAGTAAATCAAAATAAAACTAATTTTATTATTCTTATTTAAAAAAAAAGAAACTGAAATGAAGTTGTTTTTAGGAACAGAAATATCTTTACCAAACTATTACCATCAGCTGTTTTTTTTTCAAAATGAAATAAATAAACAAACACATAACAATACTGGATTAAGAAGTTTTTATTTGAGAAAATCAAAGATAATTTTTATTAAAACATTCTAATAATTTACAGGATTCAAAAGAAACCACATCCATAAAAGGATGAATGGGATTGATTTTGGGGGTCCCCCTTTTTTCGTTTCGAAATAAGGGGCCCATAAGGGGCAAAAAATTCATATATTATATTTGGTTCCACCATAACTTTGGTCTTAGTTGGCCTATTGCTGTGAAATTTGTCAAGTAGGTTTCTCACAATTAAAGAATGAACCTGATGATTGTTGGTGCCCCTTTATTCCACGCTTTGCAGTTAGAGGCCAAAAGGGGTTAAAATCGAAACTTTTTTATTTGTGGTCCGATTTTGAAATTTTTTTTGCATGTTTGTTCTCGTCAAATAGGGGATACAAAATTAAGAATGAAATTTTGCGATCCCCCCTTTTCCCCCTATTTTCCCCTGTCCTAAAAGGGGCCAAAATCGAAACATTTATTTGTGGTACAATTTTGATTTTTTTTTGCATGTTTGTTTTTGTCAAACTTTTGTGTTTTATCTCAGCAGTAAGTTCCTTTTTTGTCTTCATTTGCTTTTCTTTTAATTCTTGTATGTTTTCTTCCATTTTATTGTACTGTTTTACGGGCGATGAAAAACACACACGGTATGCTCTTTTCCTTATCTCTTTATCCGATGAAAAATATACATTGTCGGTGTTGGTCCTGTAAAGACAATAAAACTTAATATTTACATTTATCTATTTGTAGAAGCATTCATTTGTATAGATATACTACAACAACAAAAAAACATTGTGTACGCAATTTGTTATTCTTGTAACGTCATACTGGCTTCTTTTTAAAACAGTCATTATAACTGAGGACAGGAGTTTCATAATTCATTTTTCCCGTGCGGTGCCCGGATGGCGAATAGGCCCGCAGCAGAGCCTAGCTTCCAAGGGTCTTGGGATTCTGACATCGGGTCAGTGCTCAGCCCACAGAGCGACCAAGTGTGTACCCTAGGTGGCTGAAACACTGTGTTCGCAATTTGTTATATGTGTAACGTCATACTGGCTTCTTTGTAAAACATGGAGGGTCCGAGTGTTTTCATTTATTTTTTTACGACCGCAAAAAAATTACGGACGTATAATGGTATGATGCTGTCGTCTGCGTCGTTGTTTGTTAACTTTTAGTGTTCCCACAATAACTTTAGTTCCTAGGAAATTTTACAATGATGTTCCTGACCATAAAAGGATGGATGGGATTGATTTTGGGGGTCCCCCCTTTTTTCATTTAGAAATTAGGGGCCAAAAATACTACTTTTTTGTTTGTTTCCACAATAACTTTAGTTCTAGTTATCTGATTGCTATGAAATTGTAAAGTGAAGTTCCTTACCATAAAAGGATGAATTGGATTGATTTTAGGGGTCCCCCATTTTTTCGTTTCGAAATTAGGGGCCCCATAAAGGGCAAAAAATTCATATATTATATTTGTTTCCACCATAACTTTGGTCCTAGTTGGCCTATTGCTGTGACATTTGTCAAGTATGTTTCTCAAAATTAAAGAATGAACCTGATGAATTTTTGTGCCCCTTTTATTCCACGCTATGCAGTTAGGGACCAAAATGGGCCAATATCGAAACTTTTATTTGTGGTCCGATTTTGAATTTTTTTTGCATGTTTGTTCTCGTCAAATAGGGGATACAAAATTAAGAATGACATTTTGCTACCCCCCCTTTTTCTCCCCATTACGTAATTAGGGTCCAAAAGGGGCCAAAGTCGAAACTTATTTATTTGTGGTACAATTTTGAATTTGTTTTTGCATGTTTGTTCTTGTCAAACTTCCGGCACCACACTGAGCACCAGCACGATTTTTATCACAGACAATTTTTAGTGTTTTAGAGTTATTCCACGTTTTATCCACATGGAGATTCTATTGAGATTTTAACTGATACATACTTATACCGTTTTAACCTGCAATTTTACCGTCCAGTGTATTATTTACCAAAAAAAAAAAAAAAACTCAGAAAAACAATGTCATTCTGACCAGAGTTCAAATTCAAGATGGCGGCAACTTTTGAAATTTAGACCCCCAGCCTTTTTTTAACTTTTTATGTGAAAACAACACTGTTTTTAAGCATGTTTTAACGAAAACAATTATTTTTAATAGACTTTATCTTGGTGAAATTTGACTTTCGAATCACATAACGTCTGAACCATGAACATGATTTAACTTTCTATAGTGTGACCTACTTGTAGTCATCTCCCAGCATATATACAAGGCAATAATATTCATCTATAGGCTTTTACTAAATTACCCAATCATAGTCCAGATAAACTGTTATAACCCAGTTCATATTAGCCACAAATATGGAGAAAAGAGCTCTAACTCGTAGGGCAGCATCAGCCAGTACATTACCATATACAAACTCATCTCGATCATACTGTCTAAATCAAAGTAAAGCTCTAGGGAAGAAGAAAGACAGCTGTAACTAGGAGCACATATCTGCAATATGGAAGGCACACAACTTGGCGATTGAATTAAGCACAGCTGCATATGAAATGACCAAAGAGAAAATATTAGACCTCGTCAACCAAAGTAAATCATATAGAACTCAAATAATAGAAGGTAAAGATCTTCAGAATGCTACTGTCGATACTACTATTAAAGTGTTCAACCAACTTCGAGATGGTTCTCAGGAAAAACTCGTAAAATTTGTCATCAATATGTACCATACCTCATCCAAGTTAGTTATCAATGGACACCGAGTAGATCTTATTGTACAAGATTTTTACAAACCATTATGTAACATGCTGTCATTAATTTATGATGTACTAGCCGTAGTGAATACAGGCATTTTTGAAACAATAGACAATACTGAAGAACCAACCATCTCAAATAGAAGAGGAAAAGACAACCCTCATCATATGAAGCTTGTACCAACAGAGACACCGAAAGTTTACAGCGAAGATAATAAAGTCGCATGTATAAACACCACAAAAGAAAGAGATAACAGCACCATACCACAACATGATATATCAGCATCTATGAGTATTGAAAGTAGCAGTCCAGAAATCCAGTTTATTTGCCCTATCTGTAATCAGACAGCAGGTAATGACACTATAGAATGTGGGAACTGCCAAAATTGGATCCACTTCAGTTGTACGAACATTTCAACTCCACAATCTATGGACGAAAAAGAATTCATCTGTTGCCTATGCACTGATAATCTTCTATATAACACAGAAGCAGAGCAGAAAAACTCAATAGATGATGGCGGAACAGATCACCATCTATATCCACCAGGAAACGGCATCATGAGGCACCTACAGATGAGACTATTGAAAAGTAAACAGAAAGTGAGGGGTCAGATAAAAAAGATGGCCCTAGTCCTATCAAGCAGAAGTGCGTAAATACTGATGGGCAGAATGAGAGGGATACCATATCCAGCAAAGAGAACACAAAGGATAAAAAATCTAAGACAAAGAAACAAACCGAAAAGGCTGCAAATAAACCTAGTGACAACCCTATGGAGAGAGAATACATTAGCCAACTAGAATCTGAAGTACAAAAGCTGAGGTCAACTGTAGATCTGCTCAGAAAGGTAGAAACCCAAAACGGACATTTGGATGCAACCCCAAGTAAAACCAACCAAGATAACCATGCAAATAATTCTACAAATAATATAGAGACCAATATGAAATTTCTAGACCATAAATTGAAATCACTTGAAATACAGATGATCCAAAATATGCAAATGGCTCAACTCCATCAATCTCAGACGATGACACAAATGCAGGTCCAACAACTAAATTATCAGCAATTTATGTGGCAGCAAAATCAACTGATGTTCTTTACATATCCACATCCACCAGCTCCTGCCTTCACAGGAGCGCCTCGTCATTTGATTCCTCAGTATCAACCACATTATACAGGAGCACCTCGCCATTTGTTTCCTCAGTATCAACAACATCCAGTACAAGTACATATGTACCCAACCATGCCAGCACAAACTCAACAAATACCTGTACATGTCCTCCTACCATCAATCAAACGCAAAGTTCACAGCAACATCATGTTCCTAGTCACCAAGAACAGAAAGCAGGAAGTCATTACGTGAACTATAATAGACACGTTCATCGACATGCTCCAGAAAACTCAGTCAACAAACACACACACAAGTCCAGTTGAATACACATGCTCTACATCAAGCGCAAGTCCACCCAGAAACAGATAGAAGACCATCAGCCGCACGATACAAATATAGACAATATACATGCACATGATAAGGAGGGTAAATATACTGAAGATAAGATTAATCAAGACAGAGAGAGCAAATCTAGTCAACCAAAACATTTTTCAGAGATAGCCACTCAACCAAGAAAAAATCCAGAGGAAATAGAACCAAACCATCTCAGGGACTAAAAATGGTAACCTGTAACATAGAAAGTTTGTCTTCAAACGACTTATTTGCATCGTACATCAACATGGAATTCGATATCATCTGTATACAATATTGTTATTTGACTTTCAGAAATCAAAGTTCGAAATACAAATGACAACAAAGTTCCAGACAAATTCTTTCTAAATAAAACTACTTATGTTAGATGTTCTGACTCTTTGGATTCAATTCATGGACACAGTCCAGAGGAAAAGGAAGTGATGCCATTGCAATAGTTAAAAACCTTGCTGGAAAAGTTATCAAGTCTGACTAAGGAAATTAGAGAATCCTACCAATTTTGATTAAGACAGAACCAAGTATATGTCTGATTTGTGTTTTTAATTCCAACCAATAATTCAGCTCTGAACTCTAATATAGAATATGCTGATTGTCTTGATGTTTTAGATTTTATCATTAATAAGTATAGCAAAGACTATGACATTGTTATTGCGGGAGACCTACACGGAACTATACTTAACCCTAGAAATATATTCTATTGCAAAAGTTTGTCATTGAGCAACAACTATTCTGTCCAAAGTTAGAGGACATGACTTTCTATCATCATTCTGGAAATGGTAGTTCACAGATAGGCTATATTCTTTCAAACAAACCAAACCAAACCTGTTATCAGCCTACAAGATCCACACAATGGAAATGCTATTAATATTTCGAGTCAAAACAAAGTTTCAACTGAGATACTAGTAGCGAATGAAAAGTCTGGATATAGGTCCAAAAAGACATGTGCTGTATGGAAATACAGATGAACACTGTCTTGAAGAAGTAATAAAGATTTTAAACTCTGCAACTGAAGTGTCAAAACCTAGAAAAGTGATAAGACTCAAGGGGCCCAATTGGAAAGCATCTCCGGAAGCAAAACAACTAATTGAGAAGAGTCGGAGAGCATATAGAGAATTGATTAGTAATGGGAAGCCAAAAAGGCCCACAGGGAAGCAAAAATCTTATGTTAAAGAAACCTTAGATGTCAGTTCCGTAAAGAACAATCGCGGGATAGGCAAAATATCTATCAAGCTATCATGGAAAATCCATCAACAGAGCTATTTCGTCGACTTGTTCGCAGAAACCGTGGGTCTTCAAACAATCAGACATTTAGTATCATGTTGGACTTTTCGACCCTGGGGATCAGAGACAATGTTTTTCTCGATACTTTGTAGACTTAGCCATCCCCTTAGACAGTGGTTATGATGAAGGCTATCTCGAACTTTGTCACGTGAGGAACAATCTTATCAACAGTCTTTATTATCAGAATACCAGTGAAGTCGACCAAATCACAACAGATGAGGTAAAGAAGGCCATTAATCAACTTCATACAAGAAAAGCAGCCGATGAATTTCGGGTATGTGCAGAACAACTTATAGCTTCTTCCTGTCATCACTGAATGTTTTAATAATATTCTCCAAAGTAGTTCTTTCCCAGTCATGCTAAAATCTGGAGTACTGACACCGGTATTAAAGAAGTCCAAAGACTCTAAAGTTCTAGATAACTACAGAGGTATTACCCTAATCCTTATAAAACTCTTTGAATATGTTGTACTGCTAAGGCCAGAAGTAAAATTTGATCAAAGTCCAATGCAGGCTCACAAGAGGAGTTCCAATTCTACTTGCAGAACCCTTACGATAACTGAAGCTAGGCTGAATGTCAAGCTCTGGATTTACCTCCACTCCTTATGGTAACAGTTGACAGCAAGAATGCATTCGATGTGGTGAACCATGTAATCATGTTGGTTAACTCTATGATACTGGTATACATCCCAAATTGTGGTCCATTATCAGCAACCCATACTCTGATATGACGTCAAAGATGAAATGGTCAAATGGTTTAAGTGAACCCTTCATGATACAACAAAGAGTACGCCAAGGGGGAATTCTGTCGCTTCTACTGTATAAGATATACAACAACCAGCTTCTACAAGAGCTCCATAACTCTAGACTTGGCCAGTCAATTGGTAATATTTTTGTGGGTTGTCGAACTGTTGCTGACGACATTGCCTTACTATTAAATAACCCTACTGAACTTTACATAGACACTCTAGAAGCGATCTAGTCTCCATCTATCCAAGCAAAACGAGGGCAGTAGCATTTACTAGATCAAAAATCTACAAGTCATCTCTTTCCTGGAATTTAGGGGATGCTTATATTTCACATTCGAATCAAACTCTACATCTAGGATTGATAAGAGCAGAAATTAATGAAACTAGTAATAACATAGATGAAAGAATCAGTATAGCTAGAAGAACTGTGTATGATTTGCTTAAAACTGGCCTACATGGAACTAATGGACTCAATCCTGCTACTTGATATGTAATCTATAAAGCCTACATTCTTCCCAAACTGTTATATGGATTAAAAAGTCTATCACTTAGACATTCCCAGCTGATGTTACTCAGTAAATTCCATTTAGAAGCTCTCCGCCGTAAACAGCCACTTCAACCACAAACAGCATGCTGTCCTTTATACCTATTGGTTGTTGCTTTACCTATTGAAGCAGAACTCCACAAGAGACATCTAAGTTTACTGTTCAATATTATTAACTCTGAGAATCCAACCATCCAAGAACAACTAGTTAGACAAACAGCTCTACACCATGACAACTCTGAGATAGTTTCTTTGGTAGAACGACTGAAATCCTGACAACCTATGATCTTCCTGATATAAACAGCCTTCGGAACAGAAATTACTCAAAAGCAGACTTTAAGTACCAATGTGGGACTGCTTTCGAAGACAGATGGACAAAACTACGAAAGACTTAGTTAGAAAGTAAACCCACCTTAAAATATATAGCAAGAAACAGTGTTAAAGTTTGTGAAACTCGTACAGCTTGGAACGACCTTAGAAAGGGTATTACCAAAGTTCGTATGCTAACTTAACCTTCATGACTGATTCACTCCATATGAAGTTTTCATCCCAAACTGATGCTACATCTACATGTCAACTCTGTGGTGAGAGGGAAGATCTCCAGCATATTTTACTATATATTGCACAATACTTTGAAACGATTGCTAAAAATGCAAGTGACAAAATGTTGACAAACATTATATTTTTAAATAAAAATCAATAATTGGTTCATCAACACTCATTATGGTCCATTTATGAAATCATACTAAAATTGGCCAGTAATTGATAGCTTTAATACCACCCCCATCCTCCTAAAAAATAAACAATATTCAATAATAATTATTAATTTTGTAAATCCAATACTTGATACCACTAAATGAACCAAAAAATTCTGAAATGAAACAGAAATTAAACTTTTAAAATATAGTTGGTCCCTAATATTAAGGGTCCATCAGGTTTGAACGAGTACATAAGTTTCAATTTTGGCCCCTTATTACAAAATAGGGGAGAAAAGAGGAGTCACAAAAATTAATTTTCAATTTTGTATCCGCTATTTGACAAGAACAAACATGCAAAAAAATTTCAAAATCGGACCACATATAAAAAATATCGATTTTGGCCCCTAATTACATAATATGTAATGGGGGAAAAAGGGGGGCGCAAAAGTTCATCAGGTTTATTCTTTTATTGTAAGAAATATTCTTGACAAATTTCACAGCAATAGGCCAACTAGGAGAACAAATAAAACATTTGAATTTTTTGCCCCTTTGGGTCCCTAATTTCGAAACAAAAAGGGTACCCCCAATATTAATTCTATTCATCCCTTTATGAAAGGATATTAGGTGGAGGATACTGTATAAAGTGTTTTCTTGTTGGATGTATATTTGACTCATCGTAGGACATATGGTGTTCCAGAATCGGAGGAAAATCCAACCAGAAGAAGAAGAAGATTTATTTAAGGTTATTAAATGATAATTATTCCGATTAAATACATCAATGTTAAAAACAGATTTAATATAAAAAAGTTTTAATCAAAATTATCATAAGAAAATGTTTATGTTCAAAAGAAAACTTGATAATAATTATGTTAGTTCACATCTGTATACCATAAATAATTGTTAATTCTATCACGCGTCCCCAGTGTGTTTGATTAAATATGATATCGATATCGACTATCTATAGCGTTAATCGGATACACAAATATCCCATCATGCACACGAGAACATCTCACTGACGTCACTGAGCTTCTTTTGAAATCAGAAAATGCCAAATATCTCCGTTATTAATAAGAAATTTTGGGGAAAAAAATGGAGTTTCTGAAGACATATTCTTTCATTTCAGACTATACGTTAAATTTCGCGAATTTTGTCTTAAACCTCTTACACAAAAACTCACATGAAAACAATAAATATGTCGTAGAATGCATATGTTCAGTCATTTGAATAAAAGTTACGAGAAAAATGCCGTAGAAAAACAAGATATCTTTGAAAACACACAGACAAGCATTTTCCTACTCTTTAAAACTTAACCTCTTACACGAAAACACAAATAGAAACAACTATTCTGAGATAGAATGCATAAATTCAGTAATTAGAATAAAAGTTACGAGAAAAATGCTGAAGAAAAACAATATGTCTTAGCAAACAAGAGGCTCCCAGGAGCATTAATCGCTCACTTGAACTACACAGATTCACATATTTTGAAGATATTATTGTGCTTAACCATATGCAATTTAAATTTCTTAAATATCTTGTTTGGTTTTCAAGATAGAAGGCTTAATAAGTGCAAAATTTGGCAAAAATTACGAACAAGGGCAATAACTCCCACATCAGCAGTCAGATCTTTTTTTCAAATTTTCAGGACAGGTAGATCTTTGAATGCTGATCACTTTTGATTCTTGCACAATTTTGATCTCTGTAACCGTTTTGAGGTATTAGCAAAAAAACTGTCGCTTTAAGGGCAATAATTCCTTAAGGAATGGTCCTACAGCTTTGATCTAATAACATGAAATGTAGATCTTGATATGCTTTATAATCATATGCAATTTGATTTTTTTGAATATCTTGTATAGTTTTCAACTTTGTTGTAATTTATATTTCTAACATCCGTGATGGTTAGCGCTGAATTCCCCGAGCTTAGCCCGCTCCGGCATCAACATGTTTGTGTTGACGAATACATCAAAGCTATAAATTATCCGTTCAAATTTCTAAATTGTCAAACCCTAAGGTACTACCCCAGACATAGGTTGGTCTTAGTCATAATTTGGTTTCTCATTCGACTTTTTTGGTATTTTTGTTCTATGCTCTTCATATTCATATAATGATTGGCATTTTCAACTTTTGGAAGAGCGCCTCTGATGAGTCTTGAATAGACGAAACGCGCGTCAGGGGTAGCAAAACTTAGTTGTAATTTATATTTCAAGATATAGGTCGAAATAGTTGAACAAATTTGAAAAAAAAATCCAGAAAAGGGCAATAACTCCTACATCGATTGTTTGATCTCTTAAAAAAATTCAGAGCAGGTAGAAATTGAAGTTCCGATTACTTTAAGTTTTTTGCACAATTTTGATATCTGTAACCATTTTTGAGTTATTAGGTAACCCTATGTTCCATTTTTAGCCATGGCGGCCATGTTTTATTGACGAATCAAAAATCCGAACGATGGAATTTTAGCATATATGCTATTCAACATATGTGCCAAGTTTAGATGTAGTCGGTTTTATGGTGTCAGACAAGTTAATCTGAAATTTTGGAGAAAAGTAATGAAAAATGGCAAATTTTGAGGCTTAAAGGGCCATAACTCCTGAATGAAATATTCATACAGCTTTGACCTTATTACATGAAATGAAGGTGTTAATGTGCTTAATCATATGCCATTTGAATTTTTGAAATATCTTGTATAGCTTTCAAGATATAGGGCCAAATAAGTGAAAATATTTGAAAAAATCCAGAAAAGGGCAATAACTTCTACATCGGTTGTTGGATCTTCTTTACAATTTCAGGGAAGGAAGATCTGGAGGTGCTGAACACTTTTACTCTATGCCAGAATTTTGATATATGTCACCATTTTTGGAGTTATTTGCAAAAAACTGCAGTTTACTTCTATGTTATATTATTAGCTACAGCGGCCATGTTTTTAGAGTAAGTGAGTGAGTGAGTTGGTGTTTTACGCCCGTGCAACGCTATATAGGTTATTTACAGGCGATGAACATGAAAAGGATGATACAATGAACATGAATGATGATGATAAATGAAATATGGGGTGGGTTGGGAAACACAGGAACGGTAAATTTTGAAGAACCACAGGAAAAGGGGTAGGATCGGAGAATTTAGCCTATGTGGTGCACTACTTGGCGGTCCACAAAGGGGTCTTTTACGTGCATGAAGCGTGGCATTCTCCACACACGTTGGCCCACTATGGTCGGCAGTCAGGGTTTCCGTATTATAGACCTGACAACCCCCGCGGACGAGGGCCACCCTATTCAGCCACCTATGGTGCACACTTGGTCGCTCTGTGGGCTGAGCACTGACCCGATGTTAGAATCCCAAGACACTTAGTCGCCTCTTACGACAAGCTAGGCACTGCTGCGGGCCTATTCGCCACCCGGGCCCCGCACGGGTCCCATGTTTTTAGACGAATCAAAAATCCAAACGATACTTTAGTAGCAATAATGCTAATAAATAACTGTACCAAGTGTGGTTGCAAGAGGACTTATGGCGTCAGAGAAGTTAACGCTTGAAACAAGCTAACGGACGGACGACGGACGGACGAACCACGTGATGGCAATAGCTCACATGGTTATTGTCGGTAAACAAGGGGACCGTAATTTTCAATTAAGTCGATTTTATTTTTCCGGGTTATTAGATTAAAATAATCTGCTAATAAGTAGGAAATTTCTGATTTCTGCAAAAACAATTAGTCTCCGACACTTCGTGGTCGGTGACTTAATAATAAAAAGAAATATAAGAAACGGGGTAAAAACAATAAGTCGCCAAAACTTTGAGATACAAATGACAACAAAGTTCCAGACAATAAATTTTGCTACGCCTGACGCGCGTTTCGTCTATTCAAGACTCATCAGAGGCGCTCTACCAAAAATATTGAAAATGCCAAACACTGTATGAATATGAAGAGCATAGAACAGTATAACCAAAAATACCAAACTGGGTAACCAAATTATTACTAAGATATTCACCCTATGTCTGGGGTAGGAAGAACCTTAGGGTTTAGGCAATTTTGAAATTTAGACGGATAATTTAAAGCTTTGATGTATTCTCCAACTCAAAAGTGTTGGTGCCGGAGCGGGCTAACCTCGGGGAATTTAAACTCCACCAGCAGTGCTAACCTTCACGTGTGTTCGAAATACAAATGACAACAAAGTTCCAGACAATAAATTTTGCTACGCCTGACGCGCGTTTCGTCTATTCAAGACTCATCAGAGGCGCTCTACCAAAAATATTGAAAATGCCAAACACTGTATGAATATGAAGAGCATAGAACAGTATAACCAAAAATACCAAACTGGGTAACCAAATTATTACTAAGATATTCACCCTATGTCTGGGGTAGGAAGAACCTTAGGGTTTAGGCAATTTTGAAATTTAGACGGATAATTTAAAGCTTTGATGTATTCTCCAACTCAAAAGTGTTGGTGCCGGAGCGGGCTAACCTCGGGGAATTTAAACTCCACCAGCAGTGCTAACCTTCACGTGTGTTCGAAATACAAATGACAACAAAGTTCCAGACAATAAATTTTGCTACGCCTGACGCGCGTTTCGTCTATTCAAGACTCATCAGAGGCGCTCTACCAAAAATATTGAAAATGCCAAACACTGTATGAATATGAAGAGCATAGAACAGTATAACCAAAAATACCAAACTGGGTAACCAAATTATTACTAAGATATTCACCCTATGTCTGGGGTAGGAAGAACCTTAGGGTTTAGGCAATTTTGAAATTTAGACGGATAATTTAAAGCTTTGATGTATTCTCCAACTCAAAAGTGTTGGTGCCGGAGCGGGCTAACCTCGGGGAATTTAAACTCCACCAGCAGTGCTAACCTTCACGTGTGTTCGAAATACAAATGACAACAAAGTTCCAGACAATAAATTTTGCTACGCCTGACGCGCGTTTCGTCTATTCAAGACTCATCAGAGGCGCTCTACCAAAAATATTGAAAATGCCAAACACTGTATGAATATGAAGAGCATAGAACAGTATAACCAAAAATACCAAACTGGGTAACCAAATTATTACTAAGATATTCACCCTATGTCTGGGGTAGGAAGAACCTTAGGGTTTAGGCAATTTTGAAATTTAGACGGATAATTTAAAGCTTTGATGTATTCTCCAGCTCAAAAGTGTTGGTGCCGGAGCGGGCTAACCTCGGGGAATTTAAACTCCACCAGCAGTGCTAACCTTCACGTGTGTTCGAAATACAAATGACAACAAAGTTCCAGACAATAAATTTTGCTACGCCTGACGCGCGTTTCGTCTATTCAAGACTCATCAGAGGCGCTCTACCAAAAATATTGAAAATGCCAAACACTGTATGAATATGAAGAGCATAGAACAGTATAACCAAAAATACCAAACTGGGTAACCAAATTATTACTAAGATATTCACCCTATGTCTGGGGTAGGAAGAACCTTAGGGTTTAGGCAATTTTGAAATTTAGACGGATAATTTAAAGCTTTGATGTATTCTCCAACTCAAAAGTGTTGGTGCCGGAGCGGGCTAACCTCGGGGAATTTAAACTCCACCAGCAGTGCTAACCTTCACGTGTGTTCGAAATACAAATGACAACAAAGTTCCAGACAATAAATTTTGCTACGCCTGACGCGCGTTTCGTCTATTCAAGACTCATCAGAGGCGCTCTACCAAAAATATTGAAAATGCCAAACACTGTATGAATATGAAGAGCATAGAACAGTATAACCAAAAATACCAAACTGGGTAACCAAATTATTACTAAGATATTCACCCTATGTCTGGGGTAGGAAGAACCTTAGGGTTTAGGCAATTTTGAAATTTAGACGGATAATTTAAAGCTTTGATGTATTCTCCAACTCAAAAGTGTTGGTGCCGGAGCGGGCTAACCTCGGGGAATTTAAACTCCACCAGCAGTGCTAACCTTCACGTGTGTTCGAAATACAAATGACAACAAAGTTCCAGACAATAAATTTTGCTACGCCTGACGCGCGTTTCGTCTATTCAAGACTCATCAGAGGCGCTCTACCAAAAATATTGAAAATGCCAAACACTGTATGAATATGAAGAGCATAGAACAGTATAACCAAAAATACCAAACTGGGTAACCAAATTATTACTAAGATATTCACCCTATGTCTGGGGTAGGAAGAACCTTAGGGTTTAGGCAATTTTGAAATTTAGACGGATAATTTAAAGCTTTGATGTATTCTCCAACTCAAAAGTGTTGGTGCCGGAGCGGGCTAACCTCGGGGAATTTAAACTCCACCAGCAGTGCTAACCTTCACGTGTGTTCGAAATACAAATGACAACAAAGTTCCAGACAATAAATTTTGCTACGCCTGACGCGCGTTTCGTCTATTCAAGACTCATCAGAGGCGCTCTACCAAAAATATTGAAAATGCCAAACACTGTATGAATATGAAGAGCATAGAACAGTATAACCAAAAATACCAAACTGGGTAACCAAATTATTACTAAGATATTCACCCTATGTCTGGGGTAGGAAGAACCTTAGGGTTTAGGCAATTTTGAAATTTAGACGGATAATTTAAAGCTTTGATGTATTCTCCAACTCAAAACTGTTGGTGCCGGAGCGGGCTAAGAAACAGAGTAAAAACAATATGTCACCGACGGCACTTCATGGTCGGGGACATTATTACAATTTAAGTTTCCCAAAACGTTGGATGTCCCCTCCCGTTCACATTTAATGTCTGTTCTCTTCAATAGAATTCCGACATTTTGCCGTGTGTCGCCATCATCCATATATCCTGTCCAAGTTTCAATGAAATAGGACTATGTTTACATTTTCTAGATTTTTGGCGGCCATCTTGAAAATGGCGGCTATCACAGAAATTCGGACAATGCGCCACGAGTCGCCATCACCCGTATATCCTGTATACCAAGTTTCGTTAAAATCGGACAATGTTTACATTTTTCGTGATTTTCGGCGGCCATCTTGAAAATGGCGGCCATTACGGAATTTCCGACAATGCGCTCTGAGTGGCCATCACCCATATACCATGTATACCATGTTTCGTTGAAATCGGACAATGTTTACATTTTTCGTGATTTTCGGCGGCCATCCGAGGAGTAGGCCGGACAAGTTCGTGCATCAGGTTGACGGAAAAAAAAAAGAAAAAAAGTATAAGAAAAACAAGTGCTGATTGTGATTGCAAGAAAGTCACAAAAAATCCCCTCCCGTGCCCACTTTTGTAACATAATTTTTCAGCCTTACTGACTTCGGTGGCCATCTTGGATTTGTTCGAAAATGACCCCATGTTGTTCGTTATATTAATATTGACCCAAATACCAATTTTCGTTGAAATCGGACAACTTTTCAATTTTCGCACTTTGGCGGCCATTTTGAATATGACAGCCATTTTGGATTTGTTCGAAAATGACGCCATTTTGTTCGTAATATCAATATTGACTTAAATGCCAATTTTCGTTGAAATCGGACAACTTTTTAATTTTCGCACTTTGGCGGCCATTTTGTATATGGCGGCCATCTTGGATTTTTTGGAAAATGGTCGCATATTGTTCGGGACCTTAATATTGACCAATAAACCTATTTTTGTTCATATCCATATTTTTGTGATTATTTTGTATTTTTTTCAAATTGAAAATGGCCGCCAATCTAAGATGGCCGCCATTTTCAAAATTTCAAAATCGGAAAGATCATTTCCTAGTGGTAACCTATTTTCTGGTAAGTTTCATTGACCTATGTCTTTTCGTCTTCGAGAAACCCTACGGACAAAGCTAGGTCAAGAAGAAGATGAAACGGTGCAAAAACAATAAATCCCCGACACTCTGTGGTCGGGGATTTAATAAGAAACAGAGTAAAAACAATATGTCCCCGATGACACTTCGTGGTCGGGGAGTTATATGTCTCCCAAACCTTTGATTGGGAGACATAATAATAAGAAACGATGCAAAAAACAATAAGTCTCCAAAACGTTGCTTTGGGCGATTTAATAAAGCTTGGTGTATGTTTTGCCAACAAAAACTATATCCATCTTTATTTCTCCATTAATATCTGGTGAATTATAAATTTCTGGTAGTTTCAGTTTCGGGGTTTAATTTGAGCTCTGTCAGTAATATTTTTTTCCTTCAACGACTAGATACCGTAAGCCAAATATACCTTCTCTACATTATCTTCTGCCCCTTTACCCTCTGACTCTTCCTCCACTCCGTCCCGTGCGGGGCCCGGGTGGCGAATAGGCCCGCAGCAGAGCCTAGCTTGTCGTAAGAGGCGACTAAGGGTCTTGGGATTCTGACGCCGGGTCAGTGCTCAGCCCACAGAGCGACCAAGTGTGTACCCTAGGTGGCTGAATAGGGTAGCCCTCGTCCGCGGGGGTTGTCAGGTCTATAATACGGAAACCCTGACCGCCGACCATAGTGGGCCAACGTGTGTGGAGAGTGCCACGCTTCATGCACGTAAAAGACCCCTTTGTGGACCGCCCAGTAGTGCACCACATAGGCTAAATGTTCCGCCCCTACCCACCTCTCCCCCTTTTCCTGTGGTTCTTCAAAATTTACCGGTCCTTTGTTTCCCACCCAATCTCCATATTTCATTTATCATCATCATTTCATGTTCATTTTATCATCCTTTTCATGTTCATCGCCTGTAGATAACCTATATAGCGTTGCACGGGCGTAAAACACCAACTCACTCACTCACTCTTCCTCCACTCCATACTGCTGTAGTGGATTTTCTTCTGCTATAATAAGCTGAAGATGATATAGATAAATTTCCTCAGAAAAATCTTTATTATGGTTAGATAAGCCTTAGGCTTTTAGTTATTTGTGTAGTTGTGATGTATATATATTTCTCTAATTTTCATCCGGTTTATCAACCTTCTCAACCAGTTATGAAAAAATATTTCTCACCTCTAGAGAGAAATTGTTCTCAGCGTAATGACGTGCAATTGATGAGCGACCTTTTGCAATTTCTTACCTGTAAACATTAGAGAAAACCTTCTACAACTTTATTCTCGATGATTATGGAATTTCTAACATCTCGAGATATAGATTTGATATTTTAACCGCTCGGCAACCCTTGCCATTTAAATAATCAAAATTATTTCTCTCGATGATCAACTCGATCGCGTTGTAGAAGCTATATATATATATATCCTTTTTTTTACTGCAGGCATATTTCATATTTTTATGCCCCCGCGACGACATGTCGGGGGGCATTAGGTTTTACTCATGTCCGTCCGTACGTCCGTCCGTCCGTACGTCCGTACGAATTTTCGTCAAGCTTTTCTCAGAAACCGTAAATGGGAATGACTTGAAACTTGGTAGGATGGTTCAGTATTACAAACAATACGTCCTAAGCGAACTTTAGACCTGTCGGACATCTACTTCCTGTTTGGGGCTGGATCGATACCAAAATCGACATGAAAATTTCCGTCAAGCTTTTCTCAGAAACTGTACATGGGAATGACTTGAAACTTGGTAGGATGGTTCAGTATGACAAACTATATGTCCTAAGCGAATTTTAGACCTGTCGGTCTTCTACTTCCTGTTTGGGGCTGGACCAATACCAAAATTGACATGAAATTTTCCGTCAAGCTTTTCTCAGAAACCGTACATGGGAACGATTTGAAACTTGGTAGGATGGTTAAGTGTGATTAACTATGCGTCCTAAGCGACTTTCAGACCTTTCGGACTTCAACTTGTTATTTGAGGCCAGCGGGGGCATCTGTGTCCCATGGACACATTCTTCCTTTATTTTCACAAAGCTTCGAATGGATGACATTAGTATCCATTTCTGATATTCGTATGATACTATCTGAAATTTATCTCACTCGGTAAATGCAAATTGTATTCACATAAATAGTTTCTACTTAATAGACATAATACAACGATATACTAGCATTGAACTTACCCTTCTGACATGTCTCTCAAATGTTTTCCGGTTTCTTATGATAATCTTCTGACACATAGAGCAATGGTAGTGCCTACCTTTGACACCATCATGCTGCAAGTGACAGATTACAGACCGGAGACCTGAAAAAGCAATGATTAGTGCACTGTATTGTTTTTTTTTTTTTTTTTTTTACATTTAAAATTATAACATTCCACAAAAATGTATCTGACTGAGGCCGCGTTCACACTGAAGTTGTTTTGAGTAAACATGTGAAGAAGTAGTTTAATGTTCTTCAAACTAGTTTCACACTAGAAATCAAGAACAAATTCAGTCTTTCCACATCCTGTTTGACCGCAGATTATTGCGCAATGGGGATATTTTGGCATTTCCATTTTTAACTAATAATCAACTTCTTTAAATCTTCCATCTTCAAAATTGGTTTGTGCGTCTTGTTTTACAAAAAGATAAACATTTATAGTGTTTTTGGCGCCGGCCGTCTTGGTTATTTGGATGGTAACGCCTTTAGAAGCGTTTTCGATTCTTCTACCCGAACCGTGTAATGCGTTATCATCTGTTGAACGTAAATCTAGCCACAATGCGTAATTAGTCGTTAAATATTTTTCCAAAGTTGTATATGATAAATTTAGATTTTTTGCAATCAGGTTTGTTTCTTTGTCCCTTTTTGAATTCAAACATTCAAATTGATATTCCACAATGTATCGGATTTGGTTTTGGTTATTTTTCTATGTCTCAGTATTCTATCGTACAAAATAATCATCTTGCCGTCAACTTGTTGCCTTATCTGTCTTGCTAAATCTGCATCGGTAACCATATCAAATTCTAAACAAATGTTTTTGACTTTATAACTTGCAGATGTATCTGTTGATTTAATGACATCACCATGACTATTAAATGCAAGTTCAGATTCAAGTCTATCGCCAAGGCCTGCTTGATAAAAAGGCATATGAGTTTCTAAAAGTTCAAAATCAAGTGGGATACAAAATCTTGAACCGTATGCGGTGGCGATTGCTTCATCACCTACGTCTGCTGTTTTATCATCTGCACCAACCCTATGTTTTAACATTCTTGCCTCACCGATACCTTGATATGCCATATTGTTACGTTCAGATGCAGATTTCCATAAATCAGTATAGCAATAATAGATGTCACTATCATCAATTGACATACTTTCATTTCCGCTAATACGAATTGTTGTTGTTTTAACTATTGCCCTTCCTATGTTCTGATATATAGTTGCATTGTCGTCTGTGGATTGGATTTCTATTTCGAATGCTAATCTGGTTGTTCCGGGAACAATAACATCATTGTTGCCTAGATTGGGGAATCTCACTAATAACTGTTGATTTTGATCAATAGTTGAAGGATTATTGGTTATCACCACACTTTGGCGAATACCTTTCACACCGCGGGGGTCTCTTGTTTTTCTGTAGGGATTCAATTTGTTTCCGTATGCCGACATTTTTAAGGAATAAATTTGTTATAAAAACAATTCAATTATCAATGATAATACAATATCAAAAACGAAAGAATATGGAAT